>CM059787.1:15818512-18218512 GCA_030435695.1 Brachymystax lenok tsinlingensis
ATGGAGGGAGAGAGAGACGATGGAGGGAGAGAGGGATGGAGGAGGGAGAGAGGGACGATGGAGGGAGAGAGAGACGATGGAGGGAGAGAGAGACGATGGAGGGAGAGAGAGACGATGGAGGGAGAGAGAGACGATGGAGGGAGAGAGGGATGGAGGAGGGAGAGAGAGACGATGGAGGGAGAGAGGGATGGAGGGAGAGAGGGACGATGGAGGGAGAGAGACGATGGAGGAGGGAGAGAGGGATGGAGGGAGAACAAACGCAGATGAGAACAACGGGTTGAGCCAGTGGGTGAGAGGTCAGAGTGATGGACACAGACAGAACAGTCCACTCCCTAAGACCTGAGGTGAGTCAGTGGGAGAGGAGAGAGAGAGATGGTCATCCTCACCGTCTCACAGTAGCGTAGCTGGTACTGCAGGATGGTGTAGTGGGGCTGGGCTGGAACTGACCAGTGGAGAGTCAGACTGCTCTCTGTAGAGATACTCTTCATGATCACAGACAGCAGCACTGGAACTGCACACAAACCATCACAAAGAAACGACTTTAACAGATACAACAACATTCAACTTCCTCTTCTAACCATGCAACACCAACCACAAACCCAAACATCCCTCTCTCACCCTCGTGACTGGTGGTGATGTTAACTCTATCGCTGGGTGCCCCCTTGCCATTGGGCGGGGGAGACCCCGTTGAGGGCCTGGATAGAGAAGGTGTATGTGGTGTGAGGCATGAGGCCCCAGACCACCACCCTGCGGCCCAGCAGGCCTCGCTGAGAGGGTCTGTAGCTGACACTGTCCCCGCAGGGTGAGCACGGACCCCTAGGGGTCCCACACAGGGAACACTCCACAGAGTAGCTCAGATCAGTCCTGCCACCGCTGTCCATGGGCTCGCTCCAGTCTAGGGTCACCGTGGTGTCGTTGATCTGGGTCACGATGCTGCGTGGGGCAGAGGGGGGTCCTGGAGGACGGGGGGAGAGGAGAGGGTCACACACCTCCTCATCAGGCAATCAGCAATCAGAAATACTTTATCAGCCAAAAGTACGAAGACATTTTCTATTTGAAGGTAATTTACTGGAGCCATGTGCAATAATCCTGTAACTCTGTTTCACATTTGCATTGTCAATTAAATCCCTATTGCTATTTGTTATGCTCCCGACACATTCTCAGCTAGCATTTGGAGGAGTCGCCGGGGAAGAGGGGCACAGTAGGAAACAACATTGAGATGCAGGATTGAATTGGTGCTTCAATTACACGCGTCTACATTTCGATAATGATCAGCAGCTGAAGATTGTAGTAGGGGGGATTGTGATTGCTGCCACAATTGCAACGCCACTCAGCCAGTGTGAATGAGTTCCTGTTCCTGCCAAGGAGGCTGTGTGGCTAGACCATTTACAGCTACTGTAAAAGTAATGCTTAGTAATATCAGGCACAATGCTCTCTGGGAGTTGACTACCATCACATAGGCCTACTTTTATTTAGGTTCAATTTACGTCAAATTCAAAAAGTCTGCAATTGGGGGGCGGGGGTTGGGGGGCCTGTGATGAGCAAAACAATCAGGAGTGATTGAAATAAATCAACTGGTGTAAGAGGTTAGCAGAGTCTACAGGGAATTGTGTTGGTCCTCCACGGGGTTTCCGTCTTCTGCCACTACAAGGAACAGAGTTTCAGATTGCTGTTAGTTGCGAAGTCTTTTCATGGCCATTCTAGTGAGTGTGCCCAATTAAAAATGCCTCCCCTTTCACACATGTGGCTGAATTGAAATTCCTGAATCCACATGGAGGTGTCACTCAGGGCAATCAATGCTTCCCTTACTGGGAGTGACCACCAGGCTCTGCCCTGCCCCCTCTACACTGTCACAAAGGAGCTGCATCTCAATACTCTCAGCCCTGGGACAAAGACCACAGGGCAGGTGAGAGGGGCTGAGCACAGCAACACCAGAGAAAAAGAGAAATCGCAAGGGACAACAAAGGAGGAAGGGGAACAAGAGACACATGTTGAAGGTGAAAGTAGAGCAGAGAGACAGAGAGAGAGAGGTTAGCAGAGTCTACAGGGAATTGTGTTGGTCCTCCACGGCGTTTCCGTTGAGAGAGAGAGTATCAGGGGGAACGTAAATAGAGGGTAGAGTATGTACATAATAATGCTTGTACTCACTGGTACATGGGGTGTCTGGGGTGTCAGAGTCAGCGCGGAGGTATCCTGGACGACACTGACACACCGTTGAGCCTGTCACCACAGCATGGCTAAACCCTGGACAGGCCTGGCACTGCCCCCCCGAGCCAGACCTAAACTGACCCACAGAACAGGCTGTGTGGAGGGAGGGAGGGAGGGAGGGAGGGAGGGAGAAGGAAAGTTAGCATGGCCCTGAACATCACCACAAAGCAGCACAGCGTCCCGTCGTTGTGCGTCAGGTCGGGAGCCAAAAAGCACCCAAAGAAAGACAAACAGTACACGAATGCTCATTAATAACTGCCAAGATATATAAACACAATGGAATGGATGTAAATGCGCTCTCCTGTCTTCCCTCACATCCCTCGTTCACACGGACACCAATATTCATTCAGTGTAAACAGCCTGTAAATGGAGCCTGCTCCCTGACCCACCGGGCTCATTAGACAGGGTGTACGTGTGTGTGTTATTGCAATATCTGCTCTGTTCACTTTCTGTTGAATAAAAGTCTACTCAAATACATCTAATATATAACTGGGCATCATCTGTATTCATTTGTGGATATTGAAGGTCAAATTTTTGCCTGAGAAGTAGAGACAGACAGACTTCTGACCAAGCAAACCGGGAACATTCCCAGAACATTAGCTAAGGTTCCCATTAAGTTGTAGTTAGGGTTGTATCTAACATTAGCTAAGGTTCACATTAAGTTGTAGTTAGGGTTGTATCTAACATAAGCTAAGGTTCACATTAAGTTGTAGTTAGGGTTGTATCTAACATTAGGATGATAACATCCTAAGAACATTCAAAGAATGTTTTTGATAAGAAAATATTCAAAAAATGTTTTAATTGAAATATCTTTGGAATGTTCTCCTAACATTCACTAAAACTAACATCTGTAACAACCACCACAGAACATTCCCCAAACGTTCTCATTAGGTTTCCAGGTAATGTAATAACACAATGTCCCAGTAATGTTTTTGAGCAAACCAACATTTGATATGTTTAAAGTTCCCAGAACATTAGTTGGGCTGCGGCAAATGTTTTCATAACACAAAAACTGTCCAGTCATGCTGATGATTATATAATGTTTGTATAAAACATTCCCAGAACATTTTTGTCTGTTCTTTAAAGGTTCCCAGAATGTTTCATTAGGTTGTGGGAACAGTCTGGTGGGAACATTGTTCTAGTTGTTATCTAAGAATTGTATTTCCCCATGAGGAACAATAAAGTTGGATTTTATTGTACTGAATAACATGGTTACTCGTATCAACAGCAGTGAGGTAGGGCTACAGTTTTGGTTGTTATTCTACTTGTACAGCGGCTATGTTTAATGGGTAGTTGTAGGGTTAAAACAAAGCCAGGTTGCCTAACAGTTGAGGATTTTACGACTCCTAGGAGCCAAGTTATCATTAACCAAATAGAGAGGCTAAACAGTTAAGGTGCTAACTCTGCCAGGCAGGAAGCTACATGTCGGCAGAAAAAAGCCCTGCGTCAGCCTAATCGCTGAATAAGATGACATCATTACAATTCAAGTGGCCCTGGCCTTCCTTTCCCAGACAGTGTAAATATACTGTCTCTTTGTTATCCATGTACAGGGTATAACGTTCACCCTCTCTCTTTCTCCCTACCTGTCCCTCTCTCTTTCTCCCTACCTCTCTCTCTTTCTCCCTACCTGTCCCTCTCTCTTTCTCCCTACCTGTCCCTCTCTCTTTCTCCCTACCTCTCTCTCTTTCTCCCTACCTGTCCCTCTCTCTTTCTCCCTACCTGTCCCTCTCTCTTTCTCCCTACCTCTCTCTCTTTCTCCCTACCTGTCCCTCTCTCTTTCTCCCTACCTCTCTCTCTTTCTCCCTACCTGTCCCTCTCTCTTTCTCCCTACCTCTCTCTCTTTCTCTCTACCTGTCTCTCTCTCTTTCCCTCTCTATTGTGTCTGAACTGGTCCTTTGTGTAAAAAACCCATGTACCCAAGCAGTGCAGGGGCTAAACCATGTGCACAAAACACAAAATAATCATCAAATAAACCTTACCTGGATATTGCACAGTCTACAATGTATCTTAATAAAAGGCTTTGACAGAGAGTGGAGCTGCTCTTAGGGTCATACTGATAGGTGTGGGATCTTAATTTGAGCCAGTTTGCTACAGCAGGAAAATAAACCTGCAGCAACAGGAAATGTGAATTATTATGTGGATTATAATTAATGGACATTTTTGTAGGGGTTGATACATTTTTTGTTAGGGAAAATCAAGTCTGAAATGTCTAAGTGGAAATTACAAACATTAAAAGCCTTCTAAAACTCAAAATACACTACAATTTTGCATTGAAATATTTGAGCAACAAAGAGTGATCAACTGAAGATCCTACATCTGTAGTTTCCCCTAACAGGCCAGAGCACAGGGAGCAACACAGCCACCCAGAGACAGAGACATCGGAGTTCATAAATACCCTCTAACTGACTGGCTGCTGGTGGGATGCTGCTGGGGGAAGTGGTTTATAGCTAACAGATAGGCTCGAGCCAGGCCACTTAAAGAGCTTTATGACCTATCACCCCCCCGGATGGCACACTCTCATTACATCAACACACACTTCCCTTTACCACACACTTCCCTCTTATCTGGTGGTGAGAGACATTAAAACAAGCAGACAGCAATAGAAGTTAGCTAAAACACTGTCTGCTAAATGATATGCCAGGCTGTGTGTTTATGTTGATGTGCTAAGAGACAGAGAGAGAGAAGAGAGAGAGGAGAGAGAGAGGATGAGGGAGAGAGGAGGAGAGAGAGAGGAGGAGGAGAGAGGATGAGCGATAGGAGGTGAGAGAGGAGAGAAAAAGAGGATGAGAGAGAGAGGAGAGAGAGGAAAGAGTGGAAGAGAGAGAGGAGAGACAGGAGAGAGTGGAAGAGAGAGAGAAGAGAGAGAGGAGGAGAGAGAGAGAGAGAGAGAGGAGGAGAGAGGGGAGAGAGCGGGAGGAGAGAGAGAGGAGGAGAGAGAGTGAAAGAGGAGTAGAGAGAGGAGAGAGAGATGAGGGGAGAGAGAGAGAGGGAGGAGAGAGATAGGAGGAAGAGAGAGAGAGAGGAGCGGAGAGAGAGAGGGGAGGAGAGAGATAGGAGGAAGAGAGAGAGAGAGAGAGAGAGAGAGAGAGAGGAGGAGAGAGAGAGAAGGGAGAGAGAAAGAGCGGAGGATAATCAGAGAGAGAGAGGAGAGAGGAGGAGAGAGGAGGAGAGGGAGGAGGAGGAGGAGAGAGAGTGTGTGTTCCCTTTCTCTTTAGAGCAGTGTGTGGAATGTGACTAGGGTTGCAAAATTCCATAAACTTTCAATAAATTCCCTGGTTTTCCAGAATCCTGGTTGGTGGATTCCGGATATCCTGCTTAATCCTTCCTGAATCTGGGAATTTTCCAGTCTGGATAAAAAAAAAGGGAATTTTATTGAAAGTTCACATAATTAGCTAGACAGAGGCAACCCACTGCCTGTGGCATTGTGTGTGTGTGATGGTGTGGATATGAGGAAGAGTGGTCTGCACTGTGTGTGTGTGTGTGTGTGCCTGTGTGTGCTTGTGTTAGAATGGCAGAGATGTATTGCCTTATCGTGCTCTTATCCTACATTTTCAGTCATCTGCTGTTGTGTGCCTGTAGAGACCTGCTGAGAGGGACCTGTCAGAGCAGTATCATACCACATCTAACCACTGACATGGAGGAGGGGAAGATAGAACAAGAGGAAATGTTCATTTTATCTGCATTTCTGTCCATCTGTCCCTCTCCACCTGTGTGTGTGTGTGTGTGGCTGTACATGGATAATTCATCTCATTATGGGAGTTGTAGACCCCAAGAGAGAATACCCCCTTCTTCTTCTCTCTCTGTTGTTAGGTTGGCTTTGATGTACCGGTAATGGTAGATACTTAACCTTCACTCTCCCTCCTTTCTTCTCTTCCCCCCTCTTCTCCTCCCTCCTCTCTTCTCCTCCCTCCTCCTCTCTCCTCCCCCTCTTCGTCTCCCTCCTTTCTTCTCCTCCTCTCTCCTCCCCCTCTTCTCTTCTCCTCCCTCCATTAATGACTGATTCACTGGGTCTGACTGACAAACAGTCCTACAATGTCCTAAACGCCACCCTCAGCCGCCTAGCCCTGTGACACCGCCCTCACCTCTGACCTCTGCCCTGCGACCCCTGACCTCCCTCAGTCCCCTCAATATCCCAGGCCCTGCCCCATCACTCTCACTGGTAATACTGCTTATGTAAGCCTCTTCTCTTCTGTCCCCTGCTCGCCCGCCCGCCCTCCATCCCCACCCGCCACCTCCATTGTTTCATTGTTTAAGCCTCAGCTCTCTCTGTATGAGTAAGAGAGAGAGAGAGAGAGAGGGTCAGAGTGAGTGAGTGAGAGAGTGAGTGAGAGAGTGAGAGAGAGAGAGTGAGAGAGTGAGAGAGAGCAGATGAGACAGCATATTATACTCTCTTGCCTTCCAACCCCCCCTTACCTGAGCAGCGGGTGTGTCCGTCGGTGGGCTCGTACCCGGACAGACAGCCACAGGAGGTAGTGGGCTGGCCCACCCATTGGCCGTCCTCTCCACAAAAGAGTTTAGGTGGGCGTGGCCGGGGCCCCTGCTGGGCAGCGTTGTCCACACACACCCCCTGGGCCTCCTGTACCAGGGTGCGGGGCACGGTCTCAGGGAAGAAGGACAGGGAGCTGGCCAGGGCGGGACACTTCTTAAAGAACACCCTGGCAGACAGCAGGGCCATGCAGGCTCCCTGGGCCTGGAAGGCCAGGTAGAAGCCCCTCTTAGACAGAGGCCCCAGCCGCAGGGTCTTCACATTGAACTTACGCTCCCCGCCCTTCCTCAGCAGGAAGTCTGCAGCCACTGTGTCCACCTACAGGATGACAGGAGGGAGAGGCAGACGGTCAACACAAACACAGGAAGTAATATCTCTACATGGAATTCAACATCCCAAAAGTCTACTTGAAGAGCTCCCATTCCAGTGGGTCCGTGTGTGTTCAGTGTAGGTGTTGTCCATCCAGGGCAGCTGTGTATGTCAGCATGTGTACAGCTGTTGACCGTGATGTAGGGGTTCTCTCCATCGAGGGCGGTTTTGTTGTTGACTGTTGATGTGTGTGTGTGTACAGTAGCTGTGTACCTTAGTATAGGGGTTCTCCATCCAGGATGGGTGAGTCGGTGTAGCCTCGTCAGAGTCGGCCTGGTAGTAGTAAAGGTTGAAGGTCTCCTTGCAGCTGCGGTGGTGTGTGACTCTGGACGAACACTCGATCATGGTGAAGCGCAGCTCCACGTACACCTGGGACGCTCCCCGCCGCTGGATCAGCCCGCTGCGCAGCCAATGGCTGGAGGCGCCGTCCACCTGGCATATCTGATAGGTCCTCACACTGTTGTTCTCCTCGTCCAGACCACTCACCTCCTCCCACTGATACAGAGGGCGGGATAGGAGGAGAAGAGATGGTTAGATAGCAATAGCATCAATGAAATATCATTATATAGTAGGTACACAGGGTATAAAGAGAGTTAAACGGTAAGAGGATGGACCCAGGACTGGATGGACCCAAGAGAGAGAGAGAGAGAGTGAAAGAGAAGAGAGAGAGAGAGAGAGAGAGAAAGAGAGATATAGAAAGAGAGAGAGAGAGAGAGAGTGAAAGAGAAGAGAGAGAGAGAGAGAGAGAGAGAGAGAGAGAGAGAGAGAGAGAGAGAGAGAGAGAGAGAGAGAGAGAGAGAGAGAGAGAGAGAGAGAGAGAGAGAGAGAGAGAGAGAGAGAGAGAGAGAGAGAGAAAGAGAGATAGAGAAAGAGAGAGAGAGAGAGAGAGAGAGAGTGAGTGAAAGAGAGAGAGAGAGAGAGAGAGTGAGGAGAGAGAGAGAGAGAGAGAGAGAGAGAAAGAGAGAGAGAAAGAGAGATATAGAAAGAGAGAGAGAGAGAGAGAGAGAGAGAGAGAGGAAAGAGAAGAGAGAGAGAGAGAGAGAGAGAGAGAGAGAGAGAGAGAGAGAGAGAGAGGAAGAATCTCAACTCGTTTTGCTCTTGTGAATCCTCTGCCGAAGTAGGTAATCGAGGAGGGGAACATAGCCTTCCGTTCACCTACTAACGAATTGGTTTCGGTTAGTCGGTTTCCGGGTCACTGAGGATCAGAGGAGCTGAGGAGAGGACAGACTTTTTTCCAATTGAGAATCTCCCAGAGAGAAACTAGAAGAGAAGGAGAGGATCCATTTGGGGGTCAGTATACACACCTGAGGGGTGTCATGGGAGTAGACGGTCCATCTGAGATCTGCCGTCTCTGTCTTAGTGTTCATCAGGACCTCTGTGAAGAAAGACACGTAACAACATGCTATTACACATACGGTAAAGAAGGACACACACACTTCAACAGTGAACCCAGAGACATTTTAATACAGATATACACACTGTCACAGTGCTCCCTGTATTCAGTTGGTTGAGGCAGTAGAACTGTGTCATGTATAACTCAAGTAGCTCTAGCTATACCCAGTGCTTCAATGTAACGAGAGAGAGGGTGATACATCACTACTGAGAGGGACATTAGACAGTGAGAAACAGAGTTCTGTGCCAAATAGACCCTGTTCTTTCCCTTCCTTTTAGCCCTCCCTCCCTCCCTCCCTCTCCTCCATGTCTGTGGTCAGTATCATACAGGTCTGGCTTAATGCCCCCCCCTTGTTTCTAGATTAAAAATAACCTGCTGAGAAACCTCTCTGTCCTCAGGGGGAGAGGGGGACATTGGGACTAGCTGTGGGAACAAGGGGATATTCCAAATTCACATACACAACACAACAGACACACACACAGCACTCAAGCTCACTCTCATGTATTCACAGTGCACACACAAACACGCTTGTCTTGCGCATACACCTACTGAACAACATGCACACCCCTCCAGCCGTGAGCTGTGATTAAAAATGAAATGATTTTGTGTAATCTCCTGAAGCGTCGGCCGAGTACCAGCTCTCTTACAGCCAGAACATTTCTGCTATGATTTAGTAATTCAATACAGACTAAGAACGGAAGAGGAACAATACAGAAATATCACAGGCAAGCGGAACTGAAATGATTTATTTTCCTGTGAAAATGTCTCTTCCCCCAGCCGTCCCTCAGTAGACTGGCTCACTCCTGTATTGTGAGCTGACCATTGTGAGCTGACCCGGGAGCTGACCCGGGAGGCAAGAGAGTGGGTGGGGTGAGGAGGTAGAGGAGGATGATGGGTGAGGAGGATGAGGGGTGAAGAGGATGATGGGTGAGGAGGATGAGGGGTGAAGGGGGAGGAGGATGAGGATGAGGGGTGAAGAGGGAGGAGGATGAGGGGTGAAGAGGGAGGAGGATGAGGGGTGAAGAGGGAGGAGGATGAGGGATGAGGAGGATGAGGGGTGAAGGGGGAGGAGGATGAGGGGTGAAGAGGGAGGAGGATGAGGGGTGAAGAGGGAGGAGGATGAGGGGTGAAGAGGGAGGAGGATGAGGGGTGAAGGGGGGAGCAGGATGAGGGGTGAAGGGGGAGGAGGATGAGGGGTGAAGAGGGAGGAGGATGAGGGGTGAAGAGGGAGGAGGATGAGGGGGAAGGGGAGGAGAATGAGGGTGAAGGGGAGGAGGATGAGGGTGAAGAGGGAGGAGGATGAGGGATGAAGAGGATGAAGGGTGAAGGGGATGAGGGGTGAAGGGGAGGAGGATGAGGGTGAAGGGGGAGGAGGATGAGGGCTGAAGGGGAGAGCAGGATGAGGGGTGAAGGGGGAGGAGGATGAGGGTGAAGAGGATGAGGGGTGAAGGGGGAGGAGGATGAGGGGTGAAGGGGAGGAGAGGATGAGGGGTGAAGGGGTGAGCAGGATGAGGGGTGAAGGGGAGGAGGATGAGGGGTGAGCAGGATGAGGGTGAAGGGGTGAGCAGGATGAGGGGTGAAGGGGGAGGAGGATGAGGGGTGAAAGGAGAAGGAGGATGAGGGGTGAAGGGGGAGGAGGATGAGGGGTGAAGGGGGAGGAGGATGAGGGCTGAAGGGGGAGCAGGATGAGGGGTGAAGGGGGAGGAGGATGAGGGGTGAAGAGGATGAGGGGTGAAGGGGTAGGAGGATGAGGGGTGAAGGGGGGAGCAGGATGAGGGGTGAAGGGGGAGGAGGATGAGGGGTGAAGAGGGAGGAGGATGAGGGGTGAAGAGGGAGGAGGATGAGGGGTGAAGGGGGAGGAGGATGAGGGGTGAAGGGGAGGAGGATGAGGGTGAAGAGGATGAGGGGTGAAGGGGAGGAGGATGAGGGGTGAAGGGGAGGAGGATGAGGGGTGAAGGGATGAGCAGGATGAGGGGTGAAGAGGGGGAGGAGGATGAGGGGTGAGCAGGATGAGGGGGTGAAGGGGAGGAGGATGAGGGGTGAAGGGGTGAGCAGGATGAGGGGTGAAGGGGAGGAGGATGAGGGGTGAAAGGAGAAGGAGGATGAGGGGTGAAGGGGGAGGAGGATGAGGGGTGAAGGGGAGGAGGATGAGGGCTGAAGGGGGAGCAGGATGAGGGGTGAAGGGGGAGGAGGATGAGGGTGAAGAGGATGAGGGTGAAGGGGTAGGAGGATGAGGGGTGAAGGGGGAGCAGGATGAGGGGTGAAGGGGGAGGAGGATGAGGGGGTGAAGAGGGAGGGAGGATGAGGGGTGAAGGGGGAGGAGGATGAGGGGTGAAGAGGGAGGAGGATGAGGGGTGAAGGGGTGAGCAGGATGAGGGGTGAAGGGGAGGAGGATGAGGGTGAAGGAGGGAGCAGGATGAGGGGTGAAGGGGAGAGGAGGATGAGGGGTGAAGGGGAGGAGGAGTGAAGGGGAGGAGGATGAGGGGTGAAGGGGGATGAGGAGTGAAGGGGAGGAGGATGAGGATGAGGGCTGAAGGGGGAGCAGGTTGTGGGGTGTGGGGGGGAGGAGGATGAGGGGTGAAGGGGGGAGGAGGATGAGGGCTGAAGGGGACAGCAGGATGAGGGGTGAAGGGGAAGGAGGATGAGGGTGAAGAGGATGAGGGGTGAAGGGGGAGGAGGATGAGGGGTGAAGGGGAGGAGGATGAGGGGTGAAGGGGTGAGCAGGATGAGGGGTGAAGGGGAGGAGGATGAGGGGTGAAGGGGTGAGCAGGATGAGGGGTGAAGGGGAGGAGGATGAGGGGTGAAGGAGAGAGGAGGATGAGGGGTGAAGGGGGAGGAGGAGTGAAGGGGAGGAGGATGAGGGGTGAAGGGGAGGAGGATGAGGGGTGAAGAGGGGAGGAGGATAAGGGTTGAAGGGGGAGGAGGATGAGGGGTGAAGAGGATAAGGGTGAAGGGGAGGAGGATGAGGGGTGAAGAGGATAAGGGTGAAGGGGAGGAGGATGAGGGGTGAAGAGGATAAGGGGTGAAGGGGAGGAGGATGAGGGTGAAGAGGATAAGGGGTGAAGGGGAGGAGGATGAGGGTGAAGGGGAGGAGGATGAGGATGAGGGTGAAGAGGATAAGGGGTGAAGGGGGAGGAGGATGAGGGTGAAGAGGATAAGGGGTGAAGGGGAGGAGGATGAGGGTGAAGAGGATAAGGGGTGAAGGGGGAGGAGGATGAGGGGTGAAGGGGGAGGAGGATGAGGATGAGGGGTGAAGAGGATAAGGGGTGAAGGGGGAGGAGGATGAGGGGTGAAGAGGATAAGGGGTGAAGGGGGAGGAGGATGAGGGGTGAAGAGGATAAGGGGTGAAGGGGGAGGAGGATGAGGGGTGAAGGGGAGGAGGATGAGGATGAGGGGTGAAGAGGATAAGGGGTGAAGGGGGGAGGAGGATGAGGGGTGAAGAGGATAAGGGGTGAAGGAGGGAGGAGGATGAGGGGTGAAGAGGATGAGGGTGAAGGGGAGGAGGATGAGGGTGAAGAGGATAAGGGATGAAGGGGAGGAGGATGAGGGGTGAAGGGGAGGAGGATGAGGGGTGAAGGGGAGGAGGATGAGGGTGAAGGGGGAGGAGGATGAGGGGTGAAGGGGTGAGGAGGATGAGGGGTGAAGGGGGAGGAGGATGAGGGGTGAAGAGGATAAGGGGTGAAGGGGGATGAGGATGAGGGGTGAAGAGGATAAAGGGGGTGAAGGGGGGAGGAGGATGAGGGGTGAAGAGGATAAGGGGTGAAGGAGGGAGGAGGATGAGGGTGAAGAGGATGAGGGGTGAAGGGGGAGGAGGATGAGGGGTGAAGAGGATAAGGGATGAAGGGGAGGAGGATGAGGGTGAAGGGGAGGAGGATGAGGGTGAAGGGGAGGAGGATGAGGGGTGAAGGGGGGAGGAGGATGAGGGGTGAAGGGGAGGAGGATGAGGGGTGAAGGGGAGGATGAGGGGTGAAGGGGTGAGGAAGATGAGGGGTGAAGGGGTGAGGAGGATGAGGGGTGAAGGGGGAGGAGGATGAGGGTGAAGAGGATAAGGGGTGAAGGGGAGGAGGATGAGGGGTGAAGAGGATAGGTGTGAAGGGGGAGGAGGATGAGGGGTGAAGAGGATAAGGGGTGAAGGGGGAGGAGGATGAGGGGTGAAGGGGGAGGAGGATGAGGGTGAAGGGGGAGAGGATGAGGGGTGAAGGGGGGAGGAGGATGAGGGTGAAGGGGAGGAGGATGAGGGGTGAAGGGGGAGGAGGATGAGGGGTGAAGAGGATAAGAGGTGAAGGGGGAGGAGGATGAGGGGTGAAGAGGATAAGGGTGAAGGGGAGGAGGATGAGGGGTGAAGAGGATAAGGTGAAGGGGGAGGAGGATGAGGGGTGAAGAGGATAAGGGGTGAAGGGGAGGAGGATGAGGGGTGAAGGGGAGGAGGATGAGGGGTGAAGAGGATAAGGGGAGGAGGATGAGGGGTGAAGAGGATAAGGGTTGAAGGAGGGAGGAGGATGAGGGGTGAAGGGGGAGGAGGATGAGGGTGAAGGGGGAGGAGGATGAGGGGTGAAGGGGAAGAGGATAAGGGTGAAGGGGGAGGAGGATAAGGGGTGAAGGGGGAGGAGGATGAGGGTGAAGGGGAGGAGGATGAGGGGTGAAGGGGGAGGATGAGGGGTGAAGGGGTGAGGAGGATGAGGGGTGAAGGGGTGAGGAGGATGAGGGTGAAGGGGGAGGAGGATGAGGGGTGAAGAGGGATAAGGGGTGAAGGGGAGGAGGATGAGGGGTGAAGGGGGAGGAGAATGAGGGGTGAAGAGGATAAGGGGTGAAGGGGAGGAGGATGAGGGGTGAAGGGGAGGAGGATGAGGGGTGAAGAGGATAAGGGGTGAAGGAGGGAGGAGGATGAGGGGTGAAGAGGATGAGGGTGAAGGGGAGGAGGATGAGGGGTGAAGAGGATAAGGGATGAAGGGGGAGGAGGATGAGGGTGAAGGGGAGGAGGAGGATGAGGGTGAAGGGGAGGAGGATGAGGGGTGAAGGGGGGAGGAGGATGAGGGTGAAGGGGGAGGAGGATGAGGGTGAAGGGGAGGATGAGGGGGTGAAGGGGTGAGGAAGATGAGGGGTGAAGGGGTGAGGAGGATGAGGGGTGAAGGGGAGGAGGAGTGAAGGGGAGGGAGGATGAGGGGTGAAGGGGAGGAGGATGAGGGTGAAGAGGGAGGAGGATAAGGGTTGAAGGGGGAGGAGGATGAGGGGTGAAGAGGATAAGGGGTGAAGGGGGAGGAGGATGAGGGGTGAAGAGGATAAGGGGTGAAGGGGGGAGGAGGATGAGGGGTGAAGAGGATAAGGGGTGAAGGGGAGGAGGATGAGGGGTGAAGAGGATAAGGGTGAAGGGGAGGAGGATGAGGGGTGAAGGGGAGGAGGATGAGGATGAGGGGTGAAGAGGATAAGGGTGAAGGGGGAGGAGGATGAGGGGTGAAGAGGATAAGGGTGAAGGGGGAGGAGGATGAGGGGTGAAGAGGATAAGGGGTGAAGGGGAGGAGGATGAGGGTGAAGGGGGAGGAGGATGAGGATGAGGGTGAAGAGGATAAGGGGTGAAGGGGAGGAGGATGAGGGTGAAGAGGATAAGAGGTGAAGGGGAGGAGGATGAGGGGTGAAGAGGATAAGGGGTGAAGGGGAGGAGGATGAGGGGTGAAGAGGATAAGGGGTGAAGGGGAGGAGGATGAGGGGTGAAGAGGATAAGGGGTGAAGGGGAGGAGGATGAGGGTGAAGGGGAGGAGGATGAGGGTGAAGAGGATAAGGGGAGGAGGATGAGGGGTGAAGAGGATAAGGGTTGAAGGAGGGAGGAGGATGAGGGGTGAAGGGGGAGGAGGATGAGGGTGAAGGGGGAGGAGGATGAGGGGTGAAGGGGAAGAGGATGAGGGTGAAGGGGGGAGGAGGATAAGGGTGAAGGGGGAGGAGGATGAGGGGTGAAGGGGGAGGAGGATGAGGGGGTGAAGGGGGGAGGATGAGGGGTGAAGGGGTGAGGAGGATGAGGGTGAAGGGGTGAGGAGGATGAGGGTGAAGGGGAGGAGGATGAGGGGTGAAGAGGATAAGGGGTGAAGGGGAGGAGGATGAGGGGTGAAGGGGGAGGAGAATGAGGGGTGAAGAGGATAAGGGTGAAGGGGAGGAGGATGAGGGTGAAGGGGGAGGAGGATGAGGGGTGAAGAGGATAAGGGGTGAAGGGGGAGGAGGATGAGGGGTGAAGGGGAGGAGGATGAGGATGAGGGGTGAAGAGGATAAGGGGGTGAAGGGGGAGGAGGATGAGGGGTGAAGAGGATAAGGGGTGAAGGAGGGAGGAGGATGAGGGGTGAAGAGGATGAGGGGGTGAAGGGGGAGGAGGATGAGGGTGAAGAGGATAAGGGATGAAGGGGAGGAGGATGAGGGGTGAAGGGGAGGAGGATGAGGGGGTGAAGGGGAGGAGGATGAGGGGTGAAGGGGGAGGAGGATGAGGGGTGAAGGGGAGGAGGATGAGGGGTGAAGGGGAGGATGAGGGGTGAAGGGGTGAGGAAGATGAGGGGTGAAGGGGTGAGGAGGATGGGGGGTGAAGGGGTGAAGGGGGGAGGAGGATGAGGGGTGAAGAGGATAAGGGGTGAAGGGGAGGAGGATGAGGGGTGAAGAGGATAGGTGTGAAGGGGGAGGAGGATGAGGGGTGAGGAGGAGGATAAGGGGTGAAGGGGAGGAGGATGAGGGGTGAAGGGGAGGAGGATGAGGGGTGAAGGGGAGGAGGATAAGGGGTGAAGGGGAGGAGGATGAGGGGTGAAGGGGAGAGGATGAGGGTGAAGGGGAGGAGGATGAGGGGTGAAGGGGGAGGAGGATGAGGGGTGAAGGGGGAGGAGGATGAGGGGTGAAGAGGATAAGAGGTGAAGGGGGAGGAGGATGAGGGGTGAAGAGGATAAGGGGTGAAGGGGAGGAGGATGAGGGGTGAAGAGGATAAGGGGTGAAGGGGAGGAGGAGGATGAGGGGTGAAGAGGATAAGGGGTGAAGGGGAGGAGGATGAGGGGTGAAGGGGGAGGAGGATGAGGGTGAAGAGGATAAGGGGAGGAGGATGAGGGGTGAAGAGGATAAGGGGTGAAGGAGGGAGGAGGATGAGGGGTGAAGGGGGAGGAGGATGAGGGGTGAAGGGGGAGGAGGATGAGGGGTGAAGGGGAGGAGGATGAGGGGTGAAGGGGAGGAGGATAAGGGGTGAAGGGGGGAGGAGGATGAGGGGTGAAGGGGAGGAGGATGAGGGGTGAAGGGGGAGGATGAGGGGTGAAGGGGTGAGGAGGATGAGGGTGAAGGGGTGAGGAGGATGAGGGGTGAAGGGGAGGAGGATGAGGGGTGAAGAGGATAAGGGGTGAAGGGGGAGGAGGATGAGGGGTGAAGGGGGGAGGAGGATGAGGGGTGAAGAGGATAAGGGGTGAAGGGGGAGGAGGATGAGGGGTGAAGGGGGAGGAGGATGAGGGGTGAAGAGGATAAGGGGTGAAGGGGGAGGAGGATGAGGGGTGAAGGGGAGGAGGATGAGGGGTGAAGAGGATACGGGGTGAAGGGGGAGGAGGATGAGGGGTGAAGAGGATAAGGGGTGAAGGGGGAGGAGGATGAGGGGTGAAGGGGGGAGGAGGACAGGAGTGTAAGAAGTGTAACTCCATCCAAGGGGAATGGAGGAATGGAAGGTATGGTGGTGAGGTGTTTCCCCAGTGTGTGTTCTGCCTCAAGTTCACAGGAAAACAAATTATACACCATCTTCATGGTGGTAACTGGTGCACCACTTTAGAATTGAGTCACGTGCGCACCCACAAACACACTGTGCCATTCCTCACCTGCTCCTGCTGATGTTCTATGATGATCATTCATAAGGAGCAGCGGAAACAAAGCAGTCACCCCTCCAGGCACAGCCCGGTACGTCAGCCGTCTGTATGAGGTGTGTGTGTGTAATCAGTGTTTATCACTGCTCTATCATTATGTTTTATGAGACAGGATGCATGTGTGTGTTTGTCTGAGAGTTTCTGTATATGCATGTACAGACATGTACAACTATAAGATACAGTACAGCCCATCCAACAGTAAATGGAGGATATCATTGAGATGGGACTGACTGAACACACTGGGACTGACTGAACACACTGGGACTGACAGAACACATTGGGACTGACTGAACACACTGGGACTGACTGAACACACTGGGGCTGACTGAACGCACTGGGGCTGACTGAACACACTGGGACTGACTGAACACACTGGGACTGACAGAACACACTGGGGCTGACTGAACGCACTGGGACTGACTGAACACACTGGGGCTGACTGAACGCACTGGGACTGACTGAACACACTGGGGCTGACAGAACACACTGGGACTGACTGAACACACTGGGGCTGACTGAACGCACTGGGACTGACTGAACACACTGGGGCTGACTGAACGCACTGGGACTGACTGAACACACTGGGGCTGACTGAACGCACTGGGGCTGACTGAACACACACACGTGCACAGACACACACACCACACTCTTAGAAAAAGGGTTCCAAAAGAGTTCTTCGGCTGTCCCCATAGGAGAACCCTTGTTGGTTCCAGGTAGAATCATTTTGGGTTCCTGGTAGAACCCTCTGTGGGACGGGTTTTACCTGGAACCAAAAAGTGCTCTTCAAAGGATTCTCCTATGGGGACAACCAAAGAACCCTTTAAGGTTATAGATAGTACCGTGCAGGGTTGGGATCAATTCAGAATATTGGAGGAATTGACTCCCATCCAACTCATGAGTTGAAATTCAAATTGATTTGGCCACACCCCACAGGATATAGAATTTGAGTTTGAGTGACAGGAAGAAGAATTTAATTGAGTACAATTCAGATAAATTCCAGTCAGTCATATAACTTGAGAGTTTAATTATATCAGACAGGTCACACTTCCAGATACCAAAGAATATATCACATTTCTCTGGAAACAATGTTTATATACTCTTTTAATCTTAGTGCTTAGAATAGCCAGTTACAGTATATTTCCACCAACCATTTAATTTGTTTGGCTTCTTTTTGAAGGCTTTAGTGTCAACTTGAGGGTGAAACTAAATATAATTAATATTAGAATATTCACATACAGGTTTAATTTTCCTTTATTAGGAAAATCTATTGTTTTTATGCATGTAATTAACAACATGTTTGATGTTTAATGTACGATATGTATATTTGTATAGACTACACCTAATATAGAATAGAAGAAGCCATTGAATTGAATTTCATTTAATTTCACTGAATTAAATTCAATTTCCTTTCATTCAAATTCGAATTGCAATTCTGTATCCTGTTTAATACTTCAATTCAAATTAAATTCCATTTCAAGAACGAGGCATTCACAATTCTATTCCGATTTGAGCCCAAAATGGCGCCGGAAGAAATGGCAGCCGTTTTACGGGCGCCTAACCAATTGTGCTATTATGTGTTTTTTTCGCGGTATCTGTAACTTATTTTGTACATAATGTTTCTGCAACCGTATCTTATGGCAGAAAAGAGCTTCTGGATATCAGGACAGCGATCACTCACCTCGGATTAGAATAAGATTTTTTGAACAACAAGCAAGACGCACATGATATTCTCCAAACACCCGGCAGGGCCGACATCCCAGTTATTTACAAGAGGAAGCAACGCAGGTACAGGGGGAAAAGAGCCGGGTGCCTGGTCAGGACCCGGAGAAGGCGATTGGGAAAGCTGCCGCTACCGTCAATACTACTCGCCAACGTGCAATCATTGGACAATAAATTAGACGAGGTACGATCACGAATATCCTACCAACGGGACATCAAAAACTGCAACATCCTATGTTTCACGGAATCGTGGCCGAATGATGACATGGATATTCAGCTAGCGGGATACACGCTGCACCGGCAAGATAGAACAGCACACTCCGGTAAGACGAGGGGGGGCGGTCTGTGCATATTTGTAAACAACAGCTGGTGCATGAAATCTAAGGAACTCTCGAGTATATTGTGATAAATTGCAGACCACACTACTTGCCTAGAGAGTTTTCAGATATACTCTTCGTGGCTGTTTATTTACCACCACAGACAGATGCTGGCACTAAGACTGCACTCAGTCAGCTGTATAAGGAAGTAAGCAAACAGGAAACCACTCACCCAGAGGCGGCGCTCCTAGTGGCTGGAGACTTTAATGCAGAGAAACTTAAATCAGTTCTACCAAATCTCCATCAACATGTTAAATGTGCAAACAGAGGGAAAAAAATTCTAGATCACCTGTACTCCACACACAGAGACACTTACAAAGCTCTCCCTCGCCCTCCATTTGGTAAATCCGACCATAATTCTATCCTCCTGATTCCTGCTTACAAGCAAACATTAAAGCAGGAAGCACCAGTGACTCGGTCTATAAAAAAGTGGTCAGATGAAGCAGATGCTAAACTATTACAGACTACAAAAAGAAGCACAGCCGAGAGCTGCCCAGTGACACGAGCCTACCAGACGAGCTAAATCACTTCTATGCTCGCTTCGAGGCAAGCAACACTGAGGCATGCATGAGAGCATCAGCTGTTCCAGACGACTATGTGATCACGCTCTCCGTATCTGACGTGTGTGTGAAGACTCCTGACCTTCCAAAAAGACTCTTGACCTTCCACCACCTCAGAGAGAAGTATAGACTCCTGACCTTCCACCACCTCAGAGAGAAGTATAGACCCCTGACCTTCCACCACCTCAGAGAGAAGTAAAGACTCCTGACCTTCCACCACCTCAGAGAGAAGTAAAGACTCCTGACCTTCCACCACCTCAGAGAGAAGTAAAGACTCCTGACCTTCCACCACCTCAGAGAGCAGTAAAGACTCCTGACCTTCCACCACCTCAGAGAGCAGTAAAGACCCCTGACCTTCCACCACCTCAGAGAGAAGTAAAGACTCCTGACCTTCCACCACCTCAGAGAGAAGTAAAGACTCCTGACCTTCCACCACCTCAGAGAGCAGTAAAGACTCCTGACCTTCCACCACCTCAGAGAGCAGTAAAGACCCCTGACCTTCCACCACCTCAGAGAGAAGTAAAGACTCCTGACCTTCCACCACCTCAGAGAGAAGTATAGACCCCTGACCTTCCACCACCTCAGAGAGAAGTAAAGACTCCTGACCTTCCACCACCTCAGAGAGCAGTATAGACCCCTGACCTTCCACCACCTCAGAGAGAAGTAAAGACTCCTGACCTTCCACCACCTCAGAGAGCAGTAAAGACTCATTCCACCACCTCAGAGAGCAGTAAAGACTCCTGACCTTCCACCTCCCTAGAGAGCAGTAAAGACTCTGGGCCTTCCACCACCTCAGAGAGCAGTAAAGACTTCTGACCTTCCACAACCTCAGAGAGCAGTAAAGACTCCTGACCTTCCACCACCTCAGAGAGCAGTAAAGACTCCTGACCTTCCACAACCTCAGAGAGCAGTAAAGACTCTGGGCCTTCCACCACCTCAGAGAGCAGTAAAGACTCTGGACCTTCCACCACCTCAGAGAGCAGTAAAGACTCCTGACCTTCCACCACCTCAGAGAGCAGTAAAGACTCCTGACCTTCCACCACCTCATAGAGCAGTAAAGACTCCTGAACTTCCACCACCTCAGAGAGCAGTAAAGACTCCTGACCTTCCACCACCTCAGAGAGCAGTAAAGACTCCTGACCTTCCACCACCTCAGAGAGCAGTAAAGACTCCCGCCAACCCCGTTTTTACGCTACTGCTACTCTCTGTTCATCATATATGCAGTCACTTTAACCATAACTACATGTAGATATACTACCTCAATCAGCCTGACTAACCGGTGTCTGTATGTAGCTTCGCTACTTTTATAGCCTGTCTTTTTTCACTGTTGTTTTTATTTCCTTACTTACCTATTGTTCACCTAATACCTTTTTTTTTGCACTATTGGTTAGAGCTTGTAAGTAAGCATTTCACTGTAAGGTCTACACCTGTCGTATTCGGCGCACGTGACAAATAAACTTTGATTTGATTTGAAAACCTTTTTGTAGACCAAAGACTGTAAAGACGGAGCCGTAAGACGGAGCTGTACCTCATCCTGGCCTTCCCCCACTCCAGACAGCAGTAAAGACTCCTGACCTTCCACCACCCCAGAGAGAAGAAAAGACTCTGGGCCTTCCACCACTCTAAAGAGCAGTAAAGACTCCTGACCTTCCAGGACCCTAGAGAGCAGTAAAGACTCCTGACCTTCCAGGACCCTAGAGAGCAGTAAAGACTCCTGACCTTCCAGGCCCCTATAGAGCAGTAAAGACTCCTGCCCTTCCAGGACCCTAGAGAGCAGTAAAGACTCCTGACCTTCCAGGACCCTAGAGGGCAGTAAAGACTCCTGACCTTCCACCACCTCAGAGAGAAGTAAAGACTCCTGACCTTCCATCACCCTAGAGAGCAGTAAAGACTCTTGCCCTTCCAGGACCCTAGAGAGCAGTAAAGACTCCTGACCTTCCAGGACCCTAGAGGGCAGTAAAGACTCCTGACCTTCCACCACCTCAGAGAGAAGTAAAGACTCCTGACCTTCCATCACCTCAGAGAGAAGTAAAGACTCCTGACCTTCCACCACCTGAGAGAGCAGTAAAGACTCCTGACCTTCCAGGACCCTAGAGAGCAGTAAAGACTCCTGACCTTCCAGGACCCTAGAGAGCAGTAAAGACTCCTGACCTTCCAGGCCCCTATAGAGCAGTAAAGACTCCTGCCCTTCCAGGACCCTAGAGAGCAGTAAAGACTCCTGACCTTCCAGGACCCTAGAGGGCAGTAAAGACTCCTGACCTTCCACCACCTCAGAGAGAAGTAAAGACTCCTGACCTTCCATCACCCTAGAGAGCAGTAAAGACTCCTGACCTTCCAGGACCCTAGAGAGCAGTAAAGACTCCTGACCTTCCAGGACCCTAGAGGGCAGTAAAGACTCCTGACCTTCCACCACCTCAGAGAGAAGTAAAGACTCCTGACCTTCCATCACCTCAGAGAGAAGTAAAGACTCCTGACCTTCCACCACCTGAGAGAGAAGGAAAGACTCCTGACCTTCCACCACCATAGAGAGCAGTAAAGACTCCTGACCTTCCACCACCCTAGAGAGCAGTAAAGAATCCTGCCCTTCCAGGACCCTAGAGAGCAGTAAAGACTCCTGACCTTCCACCACTTCAGAGAGAAGAATAGACTCCTGACCTTCCACCACCTCAGAGAGAAGTAAAGACTCCTGATCTTCCACCACCTCAGAGAGAAGTAAAGACTCCTGACCTTCCAGGACCCTAGAGAGCAGTAAAGACTCCTGACCTTCCACCACCTCAGAGAGCAGTAAAGGATCCTGACCTTCCAGGACCCTAGAGAGCAGTAAAGACTCCTGACCTTCCAGGACCCTAGAGAGCAGTAAAGACTCCTGACCTTCCACCACTTCAGAGAGAAGAATAGACTCCTGACCTTCCACCACCTCAGAGAGAAGTAAAGACTCCTGACCTTCCACCACCTCAGAGAGAAGTAAAGACTCCTGACCTTCCAGGACCCTAGAGAGCAGTAAAGACTCCTGACCTTCCACCACCTCAGAGAGAAGTAAAGACTCTGGGCCTTCCACCACCTCAGAGAGCAGTAAAGGATCCTGACCTTCCACCACCCCAGAGAGCAGTAAAGACTCTTGACCTTCCACCACCTCAGAGAGCAGTAAAGACTCTGGGCCTTCCACCACCTCAGAGAGCAGTAAAGACTCCCGCCAACCCCGTTTTTACGCTACTGCTACTCTCTGTTCATCATATATGCAGTCACTTTAACCATAACTACATGTAGATATACTACCTCAATCAGCCTGACTAACCGGTGTCTGTATGTAGCTTCGCTACTTTTATAGCCTGTCTTTTTTCACTGTTGTTTTTATTTCCTTACTTACCTATTGTTCACCTAATACCTTTTTTTTTGCACTATTGGTTAGAGCTTGTAAGTAAGCATTTCACTGTAAGGTCTACACCTGTCGATTCAAGCACGTGACAAATAAACTTTGATTTGATTTGAAAACCTTTTGTAGACCAAAGACTGTAAAGACGGAGCCGTAAGACGGAGCTGTACCTCATCCTGGCCTTCCCCCACTCCAGACAGCAGTAAAGACTCCTGACCTTCCACCACCCCAGAGAGAAGAAAAGACTCTGGGCCTTCCACCACTCTAAAGAGCAGTAAAGACTCCTGACCTTCCAGGACCCTAGAGAGCAGTAAAGACTCCTGACCTTCCAGGACCCTAGAGAGCAGTAAAGACTCCTGACCTTCCAGGCCCCTATAGAGCAGTAAAGACTCCTGCCCTTCCAGGACCCTAGAGAGCAGTAAAGACTCATGACCTTCCAGGACCCTAGAGGGCAGTAAAGACTCCTGACCTTCCACCACCTCAGAGAGAAGTAAAGACTCCTGACCTTCCATCACCCTAGAGAGCAGTAAAGACTCTTGCCCTTCCAGGACCCTAGAGAGCAGTAAAGACTCCTGACCTTCCAGGACCCTAGAGGGCAGTAAAGACTCCTGACCTTCCACCACCTCAGAGAGAAGTAAAGACTCCTGACCTTCCATCACCTCAGAGAGAAGTAAAGACTCCTGACCTTCCACCACCTGAGAGAGCAGTAAAGACTCCTGACCTTCCAGGACCCTAGAGAGCAGTAAAGACTCCTGACCTTCCAGGACCCTAGAGAGCAGTAAAGACTCCTGACCTTCCAGGCCCCTATAGAGCAGTAAAGACTCCTGCCCTTCCAGGACCCTAGAGAGCAGTAAAGACTCCTGACCTTCCAGGACCCTAGAGGGCAGTAAAGACTCCTGACCTTCCACCACCTCAGAGAGAAGTAAAGACTCCTGACCTTCCATCACCCTAGAGAGCAGTAAAGACTCCTGACCTTCCAGGACCCTAGAGAGCAGTAAAGACTCCTGACCTTCCAGGACCCTAGAGAGCAGTAAAGACTCCTGACCTTCCACCACTTCAGAGAGAAGAATAGACTCCTGACCTTCCACCACCTCAGAGAGAAGTAAAGACTCCTGACCTTCCAGGACCCTAGAGAGCAGTAAAGACTCCTGACCTTCCAGGACCCTAGAGAGCAGTAAAGACTCCTGACCTTCCAGGCCCCTATAGAGCAGTAAAGACTCCTGCCCTTCCAGGACCCTAGAGAGCAGTAAAGACTCATGACCTTCCAGGACCCTAGAGGGCAGTAAAGACTCCTGACCTTCCACCACCTCAGAGAGAAGTAAAGACTCCTGACCTTCCATCACCCTAGAGAGCAGTAAAGACTCTTGCCCTTCCAGGACCCTAGAGAGCAGTAAAGACTCCTGACCTTCCAGGACCCTAGAGGGCAGTAAAGACTCCTGACCTTCCACCACCTCAGAGAGAAGTAAAGACTCCTGACCTTCCATCACCTCAGAGAGAAGTAAAGACTCCTGACCTTCCACCACCTGAGAGAGCAGTAAAGACTCCTGACCTTCCAGGACCCTAGAGAGCAGTAAAGACTCCTGACCTTCCAGGACCCTAGAGAGCAGTAAAGACTCCTGACCTTCCAGGCCCCTATAGAGCAGTAAAGACTCCTGCCCTTCCAGGACCCTAGAGAGCAGTAAAGACTCCTGACCTTCCAGGACCCTAGAGGGCAGTAAAGACTCCTGACCTTCCACCACCTCAGAGAGAAGTAAAGACTCCTGACCTTCCATCACCCTAGAGAGCAGTAAAGACTCCTGACCTTCCAGGACCCTAGAGAGCAGTAAAGACTCCTGACCTTCCAGGACCCTAGAGGGCAGTAAAGACTCCTGACCTTCCACCACCTCAGAGAGAAGTAAAGACTCCTGACCTTCCATCACCTCAGAGAGAAGTAAAGACTCCTGACCTTCCACCACCTGAGAGAGAAGGAAAGACTCCTGACCTTCCACCACCATAGAGAGCAGTAAAGACTCCTGACCTTCCAGGACCCTAGAGAGCAGTAAAGAATCCTGCCCTTCCAGGACCCTAGAGAGCAGTAAAGACTCCTGACCTTCCAGGACCCTAGAGAGCAGTAAAGACTCCTGACCTTCCACCACTTCAGAGAGAAGAATAGACTCCTGACCTTCCACCACCTCAGAGAGAAGTAAAGACTCCTGACCTTCCACCACCTCAGAGAGAAGTAAAGACTCCTGACCTTCCACCACCTCAGAGAGAAGTAAAGACTCTGGGCCTTCCACCACCTCAGAGAGCAGTAAAGGATCCTGACCTTCCAGGACCCTAGAGAGCAGTAAAGACTCCTGACCTTCCAGGACCCTAGAGAGCAGTAAAGACTCCTGACCTTCCACCACTTCAGAGAGAAGAATAGACTCCTGACCTTCCACCACCTCAGAGAGAAGTAAAGACTCCTGACCTTCCACCACCTCAGAGAGAAGTAAAGACTCCTGACCTTCCAGGACCCTAGAGAGCAGTAAAGACTCCTGACCTTCCACCACCTCAGAGAGAAGTAAAGACTCTGGGCCTTCCACCACCTCAGAGAGCAGTAAAGGATCCTGACCTTCCACCACCTCAGAGAGCAGTAAAGACTCCTGACCTTCCACCACCTCAGAGAGCAGTAAAGACTCCGGGCAGGGTTCTCCCTACAGTAGAAGAACCCTACCATACTACCAGCTCTGTTCCGTAGACTCCAACTCCATCCACTTCACACAGCAGGTGAATAAACCCACGTCTCCAGTCTTTAAATAAGTGACCTTGAATATGATAGCTGCTGCATGACCCATCCAATTCAGAGTTGGAACACAAACCTTCTCTTTAATTACAGACCGACTTCTTCACTTTCCTCTCTACCTCTCTGCTACTTGCCCTTCCACTCTCTCTCGCTCGCTCTCTCTCTCTCTCTCTCTGGCTGCTCTGGAGTGTCATAGGGAAATGATAGGCCTGTGAGCCTTCGCTCTACCTCGGCTACAATTAGACCCTTGCTTTAATTAAGGAAACCCAAAGTGCCAATTACCCCCTACACGCCTAGAGAGAGGGGGAGCGAGGAGAGATAGACAAGAGATAAAGTGGGAAGGTGGCTGAGAAGGAGAGAACAGGGATTCTGGTTAGGGTAGGATGGGAGAACATGCTAAGAGGAGAGAGGGAAAGAGAAAGTCAGGGGTGGGGAGAAGAGTGCAGGAGTGTTGGACAGCGCTGACCTGGGTTAAGGATTTATGGGAGTGCTGGGAGGGAGATACAGACAGAAACAGATGAAGGGAGAGAAGGAGAGATGAAAAAATACTAGTGGAGCTTATCAGGGCATTTGGCCACTAAGACACCGCCTTTCAGTCTTCGTGTTTGTGTGTGTATGTGTGTGTGTGTGTGTGTCTGCAAGCACAAGAGTGTGCATCATATATCACAATACAGATGTAAGATCTTAATTTGATCCCTCTTTTGTTGCTGAGAATTTTCCTTCACAGCAGGAAATGGAAACTTGCAGTGTATTTGAGTTTTTAAAAAGGGTTTTAAAGTTTGTAATTTCCACTTAGAAATTTCAGACTAGATTTGCCGTAATGAAAAATGTATCAACCCCTACAAAAATGTATATTCATTATAATCCACACAGTAATTCACATTTCCTGTTGCTGCAGGATTATTCTTCTGCTGTAGCAAACTGGCTCAAATGAAGATCCTACATCTGTAGTGTATGTTCAAACCCTGATGTGTGTCTGTTTATGTGTGTTTGACATAGAGTTGAGCTTGTGAGATTAGGTCTCTCCCTCTCCTCTAATCCCACTCCCCTCCTTCCTGTTTCCTGCTTCTCTTCTGGTCTGAAGGGAGCTGAGGAGTGATGGACTGGCCACTGACATCCTCACAGTGCATTCAGCAGACCTACTGGAGTGAGAGGCCCTCTGAGAAAAACATTACACTTCACTCTCTAATCTTATAATAAGGGCCCTGTATGATAGAGCATGGACTTGTGTGACTGTCTACACGTAGCCTGTATATATATGTGTTTGAAAGAGAGAGAGAGAACGAGAGAGAGACAAAAACAAATGTTTTCCTTCTTTATTCCTACTCCTACTCATATATTCCTCTTCAGGGATGTCAAACAGCCCGGTGGTACTACTGTCCTTGTTCTCTCCTCTCCCAGGACACAACCTGACCCAGTTACTGTAGGGAGCTGGCTACTGGCTACTGGACAGGGTCCATTTCTGTGTGGGTGTACAGCCAGAGTTGAATAACACAGCTGTGAACCAAAATGGCTGACCTTAGCAGTGGGGATTAAGTGTATTAAACCTACCCTCCATGTCTGGCATTCATTTGGGCTCAGAAATGTGCAAGTTACAATTGACTCAATGCCTGGAATTTTGGGTAATGTTCTAATATGGTGGCTTAAATGTCTGTGCCACAGCAGAACTTATTGAAGTAGAAACAGCAGCATTTCCACACAACAGACAAAAGTTTTTAACAATCATAAACTGTTGTCTGCAGAACGTTGGATAATATTAAAGTTGCACTATGCAGAAATCGCTCCGACATTTCCTGGTTGCTAAAATTCTAATAGTTTGCTAATTTCAGTATATGTGACAAAACAAGCAATGTACGTTGTAGAGAATAGAATCATTGTACCATCTAAACCGCTGTTCATTATATTTTCCATAACCAAAATATTGTATTTTCAGCTGTTTGAAGCTGGTGTGCAAAACCTCAAGTAAAAGACAGGAACTACATTTAAAAATGGGAAGCATAGAAATAGCGCACATACAACAGATCTACTGCTTCTTAGACTTTCCTTCAATGAGAATAACATATTTATAACTCTAATTTCTATGTGAATTTGGTCAAGTCAATCAAAAAGTTACATATTGCAGCTTTAACTCAACATGTATGTCACGTTGCAGTGAGCTAATTGCTGAGAATGTTCCGGAGTTGACAGTACTAATGTGTTTTTTTTCTTCTCCCTGGTTGGATTTTACTTCTGTAGCTAATCTCACACCAAAGGGGTGATCTGAAAGAGTCCAGATGACTTCCCACATATCCCTCCCTGGCTAACAAAAGACACTGAGCTATGGGTGAGATTAAACTTCATAAAAGACCAATTAAGGAGAGCTGGAGTGGAACAAAGAAGCTCAGAGTCCTCCCTCCCTTCCCTATAGAGAGAGACACAGTGGAACAGCTTTCTACAAGATCAAGAAGCCTCACCGACTACTGAGGGAAAGACAGTGGTACAGTTGGCATGGTTTGATAGGCATCGTAACTAAACCAGTGTGTGTCACTGTGGATGTTTAGAACAAAGGGTTTAGGATTAAGTCAAGCTCAAATCAAAGGGAGCTGTATTTCGCTGTAATTGTTTCTGTTTAACTGATAGGGACTCAATGGTAACAAGTGTGACTGAGATAACTCATTATGTTTATAAGGGTTTATAACAAGTTTATAAAGAGTAGTTCACAATTATCATCATGTGTTGAAGGAGACACAGTTTGGTCCTGGTTACAGGGCTGTTTTCAAAGTGTGCACAATCTCCATATACTTTCAGCATGTTGACTGTCTTGTGTTGTAGTGGTTTCCTTTTTGTGGTTCTGTTTCTCCCCCACCCCCACATCACTCAAGTCTCATCCTTATAAGAAACTCTGGACAGAAAATGGTTTGCATGCATCTCCATGTCAGTCAGACTGGGAGATCCTCCAGCCCACTAAACACCGGGACATATACCAAACAAAAGGTCAGCTCTCACACACACACTTCTACAAACACACTCAAATGTGCTCTGACGCAAAAGTACACGCATCGACTGCAGAAATAATATGACCAACATCTACTGTCAGGTACCACTCGCCAACGTCTGCCTTACTAACCATATCAACGTTGGGGTCCTCATTGGTTATAGAGTAATACAAACTGTATTACAACTGTATATAGTTATTTTCATAAGAGAAAACATGCAGATATACCACACACACACACACACACACACACACACACACACTCAGTGACAAATCCGCAGTGGGAGGTGGACAGAGCTTGTATGAAACCTTGTATGATGATAGATGAAATTACTAGTGTGAACATATAATGTGTATGCTCTGTGTGTGTGTGTGTGTGTGTGTGTGTGTGTGTGTGTGTGTGTGTTTGTTTGAATCACAGCACACAGCACAACTCTGTCTCACAGCCAGGTGCAGATCACCTACTGCCGTGGTTCCCAACCAGGGGTACTAGGGCTACTAGGACCTATCCACAGGGGGTACTGGGACCTATCCACAGGGGGTACTAGGACCTATCCAGAGGGGGTACTAGGACCTATCCAAAGGGGGTAATAGGACCTATCCACAGGGGTACTAGGTCCTATCCACAGGGGGTACTAGGTCCTATCCACAGGGGGTACTAGGTCCTATCCACAGGGGTACTAGGCCCTTTCCACAGGGGGTACTAGGACCTATCCACAGGGGCACTAGGTCCTATCCACAGGGGATACTAGGCCCTATCCACACGGGGTACTAGGACCTATCCACAGGGGGTACTAGGACCTATCCACAGGGGTACTAGGACCTATCCACAGGGGTACTAGGACCTATCCACAGGGTACTAGGACCTATCCACAGGGGGTACTAGGACCTATCCACAGGGTACTAGGACCTATCCACAGGGTACTAGGACCTATCCACAGGGTACTAGGACCTATCCACAGGGGTACTAGGACCTATCCACAGGGGTACTAGGACCTATCCACAGGGGTACTAGGACCTATCCACAGGGGGTACTAGGACCTATCCACAGGGGTACTAGGACCTATCCACAGGGGGTACTAGGACCTATCCACAGGGGTACTAGGACCTATTCACAGGGGGTACTAGGCCCTATCCACAGGGGGTACTAGGACCTATCCACAGGGGGTACTAGGTCCTATCCACAGTGGTACTAGGACCTATCCACAGTGGTACTAGGACCTATCCACAGGGGTACTAGGACCTATCCACAGGGGTACTAGGACCTATTCACAGGGGGTACTAGGCCCTATCCACAGGGGGTACTAGGACCTATCCACAGTGGTACTAGGACCTATCCACAGGGGTACTAGGACCTATTCACAGGGGGTACTAGGCCCTATCCACAGGGGTACTTGAGAAGACTCATGAGACCATAGGCTTACTGGTAAAATGCACATGAGGGGGTACTTCAGGGTACTGTGGGCAGACCAAAATTCAATTGGTGGTACAGTAACCGGAAAAGGTTAGGAACCTACTGCACACACACATTAAAACACACACACACATCCTCTCACTTTCTGTCAGCCCATTTCTAATTTCTCCTTGACTTGATAGCAGTCTCTCCCCGACACCCTCTGGCAGAAATGACCCTCTCCATAAGTGTCATTCTCTGGCTCTGTCCTATTTGATAGGCTGTGGCCTCATTCCCTCTCCTCTGTGTGCTCCCTCTCACAGTGAGTGGCGTGTGGGTGGAGGTGCAGGGGAGAGCACTAGGGTCGCCTGCCTCGCCCCATGCCAGCCTGTCAGCGTGTCACTGACATTGATGCTTGGCTTGGAGGGGTGTGGTGGTGGGCTGGGTGGCTGTTTCATTCCCATCATCAACCCAGACTACCATCCACCTGAATACCGTCCACCTGAATACCGTCCACCAGACTGCCGTCCACCAGACTACCGTCCACCCCGACTACCGTCCACCTGACTACCGTCCACCTGACTACCGTCCACCAGACTGCCGTCCACCCCGACTACCGTCCACCAGACTGCCGTCCACCCCGACTACCGTCCACCAGACTGCCGTCCACCAGACTACCAGACTGCCGTCCACCCCGACTACCGTCCACCAGACTGCCGTCCACCAGACTACCAGACTGCCGTCCACCCCGACTACCGTTCACCAGACTGCCGTCCACCAGACTACCAGACTGCCGTCCACCCGACTACCGTTCACCAGACTGCCGCCCACCAGACTACCAGACTGCCGTCCCACCCGACTACCGTCCCACCAGACTGCCGTCCACCAGACTACCAGACTGCCGTCCACCCCGACTACCGTTCACCAGACTGCCGTCCACCAGACTACCAGACTGCCGTCCACCCCGACTACCGTCCACCAGACTGCCGTCCACCAGACTACCAGACTGCCGTCCACCCCGACTACCGTTCACCAGACTACCGTCCACCAGACTGCCATCCAACAGACTGCCGTCCACCCCGACTCCCGTCCATCAGACTGCCGTCCAGCCTGACTGCCGTCCACCAGACTGCCGTCCAACCCGACTTCCATGTGCATCACATCTTATTTGTGACTAAAATATCATTGATAACCAACCCAGAAACCTATCTGCCTAGGACGAGGCCACAGTCTGCAGAGGCAACTTCATCAGAGAGAGAGAGTGAGAGAGAGGGGAGAGACAGAGTGAGAGAGAGATAGAGAGAGAGACAGAGACAGAGAGAGAGACAGAGACAGAGAGGGGGAGAACAAGTGTTGCTGGAGAGTAGAGGCCGATTGGCCTGTAGATTACAGCTGCGTCACTCGGATGCCTGTTTAACTCTTCAAGGGGCTAATCGTGGGATTAAGCCACAGAGGATGATGTCTGGGGGTGTCAGTGAGGGGGGAGGATTGCTTTAAATGCAAATCCTTTTCTTATAAAAATCGGTTCCATTTAATAGGATTTCTGGGAAGAGATCCGCATTTCCGCGGCAGGGGAGACAGTCGGCAAGTCCTGACTGCACTGATGCACTCACACAGCAGAGAGAGAGGCGATGGAAAGAGTAACAAAATAAAAGAGTGCAGGGGAGGGGCGACGAGGCCCTAACTCTTTCACATAGGGCCTCTTGTATTCTGAATAAAAAACATTCTTTCAGCGTTTGCTGGTTTTAGACACTGAGTTTATGGGCTGTGAAGCAGAATGTCACTCATCACGGCGCTCTATCCACAGAGAAGGTATGAAGAGAGAGAAAGAGCGAGGGGGTGATGAGAGAAAAGAGGAGGTGGAGGAAAAGCAACAGAGAGAGGATGGTGTCTTTTTGGGGGTTAGTTCATCCTGGAGGCTGATTGTGAAGGCTCACTGGCTCAATGGCTCACTGGGATGGAAGTCTGTTTTTTCTTCAAACTCTTCTCAACAAAGACCACTAAATATCTGTTATACGATATGCGCAGGGATCAACCTGTTTAATCATTGACACACACACACACGCGCACACACACTAATCTCAGAGGGTTTGGGGCCCTTTTGAGGATTTTACCTTGTGGACCGAATCCAATGTATCCCACGGATGCCTAGCTTAACTTGGCCAAATTAATAATTACCAGTATTGCCCTTTTTAATACCTTCACAGTCCTGCAGGGACCACATGCAGGTAACGCTTCAAAAATGATCAAATGCTGTTTGAATATTATTAAAAAAGATATATATTTTTAACAGTTGTTGTATTCTGGATTGAAATATACCTATTCATGTTACCATACTAGAACATATTGATGACTTTACATGTATAATGAATGTATAGGTTGGGGTCAATGAAGGGTGAATAGCAACTCTGTGTATGGAAAGTTATTGAGTAAGACAAGGGAAAGTGACGAAAGTTCAAATTCTGTTCAAACATGTTATTGCTGAATATTCATATTTCTAAGGAAAGAGGCCAAGAGCAACAGTCTAGTTTCAGTTGCTGATAAGGCAGGCAAGTTGCTGTGGAACTAGGATAATGAGGGATGTGGAACTCAACTGGAAAGAATGTCAACAGTTGTAGAGAGAAGACACTGCTGGGAGGGGGGCCATAGGGGCCACCCTGAAGACCATCAGACAACAGTCATGTCCCATACACACTCACTTCCATGCCCATGAGGGTCCTAGACTTAGGCAGGGCCATGACAATACCAGTAGGAGGAACCAACTGAGTTTCTGCCTAGCAACAGAGAAGGATTGTTTATCTTAGACATGCAAGGAGAAGACTCCACCTAGTCCCAAATGGCGCAGTGGTCCAAGGCACTGCATCTCAGTGCTAGAGGCGTCACTACCTGGTTTGATTACAGGCTGTATCACAACCTGCCGTGATTGGTATTCCCATAGGGCGGCGCACAATTGGGTTAGGGTTTGGCCAGGGTAGGCCGTCACTAGTTAACTATTTAGGGAGCCGAGGTGTCGGTTTTGGAGAGTCTGGCTTGCCCAAAGTAAAACACCTGCCACTCAGGCCCAGAACCTAGGATATGCACATAGTACTATTGGATAGGAAACACTCTGAAGTTTCTAAAACCGTTAAAATAATGTCTGTGAGTATAACAGAACTGATATAGCAGGCGAAAACCAGAGGAAAATCCATCCGGAATTGCAGTTTTTTTTTTAGATTACCTTTTTCTCCTGTCTGCCTATAGGATTCAATGTTATGTAGGACTTAGACTGCAGTACCTATGGCTTCCACTGGATGTCAACAGTCTTTAGACATGGTTTCATGACCTTACTTTGAATTAGAAGCCAAAAGAAGAAGAATTTAGAAGTGGACCCCGGAACTCAATAGAATGACATGCTCGTTCACGGTCTCACGCGCTCTGTAGTTTTTTCCTTTCCTATCGTTCAGGCTATAATCCGGTTGAAATATTATAGTAAATATACATAAAAGGATACCTAAGGATATATTAAAAATTATGTTTGATTTGTTTGGACAAAGTTGATAGGTATAATTTGAACGCGTTCTCTTCACTGTTCAATGGGCGACTCGACGGTGGATTTTCTGAACATAACGCGCTAACCAAACAGAGATTTATGGATATAATAAATGACTTTTTCTAACAAAAGAACCATTGGATGTCTTCGTGGACACTTGGGATGCCCTCAGCAGAAGTTCTTCCGAAAGGTAAGTGATTTATTTTAGCTCTTATATGGGTTTTGTGTGACCCGCGCTGGATATGAATTTATGCTAATGCATAAATATTAGAGGTGCTATCCTCAAACAATCAAATGTTGTGCTTTCGCCGCAAAGCCATTTTTTAAATCTGACAACGCTGTGATATTGCCAAGAAGCAGAGCTTTTGATGACTATGCAACACTTGTATATTGATGAATGTTTAATAATTCAACTTTTGGATTTTGAATTTGGCGCCTTACATTTCACCGGGTAGTGTCGGGAGCGGCCCGCTAACGCACCGTTTATCCCTAAGAGGTTCAAATAAAAAATAGTCGGAAGGTATATGTATGTGCTAGTGTGACTTATATGTTGTGCTTGCAGCTGAGGCACCCAGTGGGTTAAAGAAATTTGGTTTGAGCTTTTTCTAGTCGTCTGTTTAAGTTTTACCCTGTTTGTTCAAAACCTAACACAGTTAAAACCTCTTTGCGCACGGATCCCGCTTAGCGGATCAAGTTTTCAGAGAAAACATAACGCGGCAAATTCAAAATAATAATTTGTAATATTTAACATTCTTCGATATACAAGTGTTGCATAGCGATCAAAAGCTCTGCTTCTTGGCAATATCACTGCGTTGTCAGATTTCAAAAAGGCTTTACGGCGAAAGCACAACATTTGATTGTTTGAGGCTAGCACCTCACATATTTTCTACATTAGCATAAATTCATATCCAGCTCGGTTCTCAAAATGTCCATATCACAGCTAATATAAATCGCTTACCTTTCAAAGAACTTCTGCTGAGGGCTTCCCAAGTGTCCAAACAAGAGAATCCATGGTTCTTTTGTTAGAAAAAGTAATTCATTATATCCATAAATCTCTGTTTGGTTGGCACGTTATGTTCAGCTACTCCACCAAGCATTGTCAGTCTACTCGCCCGTTGTACAGTGAAGAGAACGCGTTCACGTTATACCTCTCATCTTTTCACAAACAAATAAAATATCATTGATAATGCATCCTTATGTATCATTTTATGAATAATAGCGATCATATTTTACACGGATGGTAACTGAAACGTTATAAGAGGAAAAGAAAGCTGGGCGCGTTCACGTTCTCGTGAGCGTGCACGGTTGTTTACCTTTTTCCCTTCCTGTAGTCTGTCTTCTTCTATAAGGATCTCCTCAGGGCTATTTCCTCCAGACACTTTCCAGAGACTGTTGACATCCAGTGGAAGCCATAGGTACTGCAACCTGTGTCCTATTCCCCATTGACGTATATTACCAGGCCTTCAAAGTGAGTGGAAGGCAAAAGAAAAAGGATTTCCGGACAGACATTTCTCAGGCTTTTGCCTGCTATATCTGTTCTGTTATACCCACAGACTATATCTTAATGGTTTTAGAAACTTCAGAGTGATTCCTATCCAATAGTACTAATTATGTGCATATCCTAGTTTCTGGCCCTGAGTGGCAGGCATTTAACTTTGGGCCCTACCCCTAAGAGGTTAAGGGAAAGAGGTCACATTCAATAGATTAGCCTAACTCCCAGCTCACAGATTCTCTTTCTGCTCCTTCTGTTGTGAGTTGAGAAGGAAAGTAGAGAACAGATGTTAGAGGTGTTTTTTTTACAGGAAAACAATACAGTCCAGGCCTAGATCCTCAAAAGTCTTCTCAATGGTAAGTGAAGCAGGCCTACAGAGTATCGTTGTGGGCTAGGATGCAGAGTGAATTGGAATAGTTCGAATACTTATTGAGGCAGGGGACAACAAGACCTCTAAAATGACCTGAACTGAAATTTAAAACATGAAACATAATCATGAATTAATTTTGGCGTTACTGTGGCTAATTAGTGACCTTGTAGTAGGCATACCAAACTAATCCCTTCAAGTCTCCTGTAATGCCATAGCCGTGCTCGGGTGTTATCGATGCCTGTCAAACAGCACCATGTTAATTGTTTGTAGATAGAAGGGACCAGGTGTCTTCATTTCAGCATGTAATGTGGAACTAATCCGAGCCATGCCGTTCAGGATTGATTGGTAGTGGAACACCACAGAACTGGGCAGGGTGCATATATACAGGCTCTAGACTGGCGGGGTCACCTTTCCAGAATGCACATGCTCCCACACACACAGACAAGCACAAATTCAACAATGTGCACACACACAACCACACACACACACACCTAATTCATTATCACCCCTCTATCTTCAATGAATCCATGTAGGTATGTTGTCTTGGAGTGTTTTTTGTATTAAGACATACAATGATAAACAGCTGAAGTCGGAAGTTTACATACACTTAGGTTGGAGTCATTAAAATTCGTATTTCAACCACTCCACAAATTTCTTGTTAACAAACTATAGTTTTGGCAAGTCGGTTAGGATATCTACTTTGTGCATGACACAAGTAAGTTTTCCAACAATTGTTTACAGAAAGATTATTTCACTTATAATTCACTGTATCACAATTCCAGTGGGTCAGAAGTTTACATACACTAAGTTGACTGTGCCTTTAAACAGCTTGGAAAATTCCAGAAAATTATGTAATGGCTTTAGAAGCTTCTGATAGGCTAATTGACATAATTTGAGTCAATTGGTGGTGTACCTGTGTATGTATTTCAAGGCCTACCTTCAAACTCAGTGCCTCTTTGCTTAACATCATGGGAAAATCAAAAGATATCAGACAATACCTAAGAAGAAAAATTGTAGATCTCCACAAGTCTGGTTCATCTTTGGGAGCAATTTCCAAATGCCTGAAGGTACCACATTCCTCTGTACAAACAATAGTACGCAAGTATAAACACCATGGGACCACGCAGCCGTCATACCGCTCAGGAAGGAGACACGTTCTGTCTCCTAGAGAAGAACATACTTTGGTGAGAAAAGTGTAAATCAATCCCAGAACAACAGCAAAGGACCTTGTGAAGATGCTGGAGGAAACAGGTACAAAAGTATCTATATCCACAGTAAAATTAGTCCTATATCGACATAACCTGAAAGGCCGCTCAGCAAGGAAGAAGCCACTGCTCAAAAACCGCCATGAAAAAGCCAGACTACGGTTTGCAACTGCACATGGGGACAAAGATCGTACTTTTTGGAGAAATGTCCTCTGGTCTGATGAAACAAAAATAGAACTGTTTGGCCATAATGACCATCGTTATGTTTGGAGGAAAAAGGGGGAGGCTTGCAAGCCGAAGTACACCATCCCAACCATGATGCACGGGGGTGGCAGAATCATGTTGTGGGGGTGCTTTGCTGCAGGAGGGACTGGTGCACTTCACAAAATAGATGGCATCATGAAGAAGGAAAATTATGTGGATATATTGAAGCAACATCTCAAGACATCAGTCAGGAAGTTAAAGCTTGGTCGCAAATGGGTCTTCCAAATGGACAATGACCCCAAGCATACTTCCAAAGTTGTGACAAAATGGCTTAAGAGTGCTTTGAATTTTAAATAAATCACAGATAGTGTCACCAGCAAAGCACCCCCAACCCATCACACCTCCTCCATGCTTGACGGTGGGAACCACACAAGCGGAGATCATCCGTTCACCTTCTCTGTGTCTCATAAAGACACTGCGGTTGGAACCAAAAATCTAAAATTTGGACTCATCAGACCAAAGGACAGATTTCCACCGGTTGAACGTCCATTGCTCGTGTTTCTTGGTCCAAGCAAGTATCTTCTTCTTATTGGTGTCCTTTAGTAGTGGTTTCTTTGCAGCAATTTGACCATGAAGGTCTGATTCATGCAGTCTCCTCTAAACAGTTGATGTTGAGATGTGAGAAGCATTTATTTGGGCTGCAATTTCTGAAGCTGGTAACTCTAATGAACTTATCCTCTGCAGCAGAGGTAACTCTGGGTCTTCCTTTCCTGTGTGCGGTCCTCATGAGAGCCAGTTTCATCATAGCACTTGATGGTTTTTGCGACTGCACTTGAAGAAACTTTCAAAGTTATTGAAATGTTCCGTATTGACTGACCTTCATGACTTAAAGTAATGACAGACTGTCATTTCTCTTTGCTTATTTAAGCTGTTCTTGCCATAATATGGACTTGGTCTTTTACCAACTAGGGCTATCTTCTGTATACCACCATACCTTGTCACAACACAACTGATTTGCTCAAACTCATTAAGGAAAGAAATTCTACAAATTAACTTTTAACAGGGCACAACTGTTTAATTGAAGTGACTACCTCATGAAGCTGGTTGAGAGAATGAAGCTGGTTGAGAGAATGCCAAGAGTGTGCAAAGCTGTCATCACAGAAAAGGGTGGCTACTTTGAAGAATCTCAAATCTCAAATATACTTAGATTTGTTTAACACTTTTTTGGTTACTACATGATTCCATATGTGTTATTTCATAGTTTTAATGTCTTCACTATTATTCTACAATGTAGAAAATAGTACAAATAAAGACAAACCCTTGAATGAGTAGGTGTTCTAAAACTTTTGATAGGTAGTGTGTACAGTGTATGTATATATATATATATATATATATATATATTTATATATATATATATATATATATAGTGAGGGAAAAAAGTATTTGATCCCCTGCTGATTTTGTACGTTTGCCCACTGACAAAGAAATGATCAGTCTATAATTTAAATGGTAGGTTTATTTGAACAGTGAGAGACAGAATAACAACAAAAAAATCCAGAAAAACGCATGTGAAAAATGTTATGAATTGATTTGCATTTTAATGAGGGAAAAGTATTTGACCCCCTCTCAATCAGAAAGATTTCTGGCTCCCAGGTGTCTTGTATACAGGTAACGAGCTGAGATTAGGAGCACACTCTTAAAGGGAGTGCTCCTAATCTCAGTTTGTTACCTGTATAAAAGACACCTGTCCACAGAAGCAATCAATCAATCAGATTCCAAACTCTCCACCATGGCCAAGACCAAAGAGCTCTCCAAGGATGTCAGGGACAAGATTGTAGACCTACACAAGGCTGGAATGGGCTAAAGACCATCGCCAAGCAGCTTGGTGAGAAGGTGACAACAGTTGATGCAATTATTCGCAAATGGAAGAAAGAAAAAAAAAGAACTGTCAATCTCCCTCGGCCTGGGGCTCCATGCAAGATCTCACCTCGGGGAGTTGCAATGATCATGAGAACGGTGAGGAATCAGCCCAGAACTACACGGGAGGATCTTGTCAATGATCTCAAGGCAGCTGGGACCATAGTCACCAAGAAAACAATTGGTAACACACTACGCCGTGAAGGACTGAAATCCTGCAGCACCCGCAAGGTCCCCCCTGCTCAAGAAAGCACATATACATGCCCGTCTGAAGTTTGCCAATGAACATCTGAATGATTCAGAGGACATCTGGGTGAAAGTGTTGTGGTCAGATGAGACCAAAATGGAGCTCTTTGGCATCAACTCAACTCGCCGTGTTTGGAGGAGGAGGAATGCTGCCTATGACCCCAAGGACACCATGCCCACCGTCAAACATGGAGGTGGAAACATTATGCTTTGGGGGTGTTTTTCTGCTAAGGGGACAGGACAACTTCACCGCATCAAAGGGACGATGGACTGGGCCATGTACCGTCAAATCTTGGGTGAGAACCTCCTTCCCTCAGCCAGGGCATTGAAAATGGGTCGTGGATGGGTATTCCAGCATGACAGTGACCCAAAACACACGGCCAAGGCAACAAAGGAGTGGCTCAAGAAGAAGCACATTAAGGTCCTGGAGTGGCCTAGCCAGTCTCCAGACCTTCATCCCATAGAAAATCTGTGGAGGGAGCTGAAGGTTCGAGTTGCCAAACGTCAGCCTCGAAACCTTAATGACTTGTAGAAGATCTGTAAAGAGGAGTGGGACAAAATCCCTCCTGAGATGTGTGCTAACCTGGTGGCCAACTGCAAGAAACGTCTGACCTCTGTGATTGCCAACAAGGGGTTTGCCACCAAGTAATAAGTCATGTTTTGCAGAGGGGTCAAATACTTATTTCCCTCATTAAAATGCAATTCCATTTATAACATTTTTCACATGCGTTTTTCTGGATTTTTTTGTTGTTATTCTGTCTCTCACTGTTCAAATAAACCTACCATTAAAATTATAGACTGATCATTTCTTTGTCAGTGGGCAAATGTACAAAATCAGCAGGGGATCAAATACTTTTTTCCCTCACTGTATATATATATATAAAGGCACTTGCAACAAGTGAAAAGTGACTCTTCATTAATGGTGAAGTCTCACTCAGAGTTTATTTGCAATAGTTAGATAGCAGAGGCTTATGATTCTTCATACAAATAAAAATACTACACAGTAAAAACGTAGGAGTGTAGGATTGATTAACCATTATGATGATTTACAACTAGCATGTCACATTGTATCAAGCACGTGCGGCTGTTACAACGTAACAGTGCAGTTGTTACAATGTAATATGTGATGCTGTTACAATGTAACTCTAATCTGAAGTTGAAGGCAAAATAGGACTAAATCATATGTTCAATAAGCTATTAGGTAGCCTAATAACGCCACAGTACATTTTTCGTCGACAATAAGCATGGCGACAGTACATGAAACAGCCTTTTAATTGAGAACGTTGTAGAGGAGGTAATATGAACCAATCCGACCTACCTTCCTCTGCTGTCGACAGAAGCAAACACTCCAGCAGGACCAGCCAAAGTGGGGCAATGCGACTGGATATGAACTCCATAATGGCATCCAGAATATCGGTTATATAAACGAACTCCTTCGGTTGTGAGTGTCAAAAAGGTTAAACTGGTAATTTACTGGCACGGTCAGCTGGGCCGTGTACCCATTGGCCGCAACACTGACCACATCTGACACGGACAACAGTTCAAACACCAGTTTCACTGGGGAATGCGTGAAAACAAAATGTGGTCACAATATTACAAGGAAAACCTCGCTTTGACTGACGGACGGTGGGAAGTCAATGTCTCATGGAATAACTCGATACAAACCACCAGTTGTTTTTAAATATAGAATAGTCAATAAAGTATTAACTTTCATACTAGGAAAACTTTCCTTTATAGCACTAGAGCATATTGCATATAGTGGCTATACAATTATATAGCAGAGTTGTCCTATGATCTTGTCCTATGTCCCCACTGTCACATTCAAGAAAGGGGACGCATGTAGCTGAAACTTATCGTATCATTGGCTGTATTCGTTCCACTCTTTGTCCATGAACCCTCGACGACTTTTCCCAAATCTCTCAATTCGATGTCCACAGTCAAGGCACTTGCAAAAAACTCAATTGTCAAGATGAATGAAAACCATGTTACCGCTGTGTTCTGTTCGTTTCGGTGGTCTACTTTCTTTACAAACGACCAGATCCAGAATTGTATTAATATTTCTGTAAATTCCTCCCCAAAAATTAAATGGATAGCTGGTCGGGAAGAACTGCGTGTCTCTGCCCCTGTCTTTAGGCTGTTCCCAATGATGTAGAATGATTTACAAATAACAGAGCTGAAAGAAAAATTGAACGAGAAATCACTCTGAAGAAAAATAAACTAGAAACAAAAAGTTATGCACTTATCCCCGTCCACTCAGTAACCTCTCACTAAGGATGTTTCAACACACATTTAGAGCCGAATAGCACTAACCTCCACTGACTGCTTACGCCCCGCCTTCACGCATACAGTTTCGGCCAACCATAGGTCAATTCGAGCTGTAAGTCAAAATAATATGAAATCAACGCCTTCATCCGACCCCATTTTTGTGATATTTTTTGCAATTGTGTATGTAAGAGGGGAGAGCTGTTACTTCCTTTTCGTTGTTGTGAGCTTCGGTAGCCTAAGTTCGGGAGTGGTATTGTTCATACCAGAGAGTTATCATGTTTCATTCATGATTCACAAATTGAAATAGCCTATAGGTTTTTGAATATCCTTTTACAATGTTCTCTTTTTCTGCTCTGTAAGCATACAATACATACTCGGCCTCCCGATTGTCGCAGCGGCCTAAGGCACTGGTTTGATTCCAGGCTGTATCACAACCCGCCATCGCTGGGAGTCCCATAGGGCGGCGCACAATTGGCTCAGCGTCGTCCGAATTAGGGTTTGGCCGGGGTAGGCCGTCATCGTAAATAAGAATACTTGCCTAGTTAAATAAAAAATACAGGCTACTACAATATCCATGAGAAAGAAACCTGACTGTTGTTGGTTTCATGTCATTCCCATGCAAATGCCCTATCTCCATGCGGAGTCGCAGGAAGCCGCTTTGTGGATTGGCCTGTTATTTCCTCGGCAGTGACTTCATTAAAGTTATGGAGCGGTTGGTCCTTTTCTTATGTAAATGATCTGGAAGACCCATGGTGGAAAACAATTAGTAGCAGCGAAAGACTGCCAGTGCAGGCTGAGAACGAGAAAGCTTGAGAATTAATTAGGTCTAAACTATGTGTCTGAAAGTATAACCAATGCTTATTATGATACACATTTGCTATACTATGGTTGGCCTTTATTATGGAATTGGTCTGCAGGTCACACAACGGACATTTCCGGTGTTCTAAGTTATTTTTAATTAATTTCTTCAGGGTTTGTAATGTTCTACAAATGTTTTCACACCACACATAAACTACTTAACATGCTCATATCTCTCAGGCTTGTCCTCTTGAGACATTAGGTGAGTTAAAACTCCTTGTCCTACACAGAAAATGCTGTAATGTAAGTTAATGTACCTTGCTAAATGTGATAATAATCTTATAAATCGACTGTGTATAATAAGGGAATTATAAGCAATGGTGTTGAATTGAGCTATTTGCTCTGTACTTTGTACTTTGCCTGAAATACTTATACAGCACAAATGGGCTCCCGAGTGGCGCAGTGGTCTAGGGCACTGTATCTTAGTGCTAGAGATGTCACTACAGACCCTGGTTCAATTCCTGGCTGTATCACAACTGGCTGTGATTGGGAGTCCCATGGGCTGCGCACCATCGCCCCAGTGTTGTTAGGGTTTGGCTGGGGTAGGCCATCATTGTAAATAAGAATTTGTTCTTAACTGACTTGCCTAGTTAAATAAATAATAGAATATGAGCGGTATGCACACAACCAAACCCATCCCTACATTTTAGTCATTAAGAAGACACTTCTCCAGATCAACATAAATAAGCAATTAGGGTTAAGTGCCTTGCTCAAGAGCACATCGACAGATTATTCACCTAGTCAGCTCACCGCTAGGCTACCTGCCTCTACCTACTATGCTCATTGTGCAGATGGTGTAGGCAGCTGTGTGTTGCAGTGAGAAGCGAACTCGGTTGTGCTCTTGAGTCCAAGGTGGCCCAAAAAAAGCCTCGGCCCGTGGATAAACTGGGTCAGAGGAATGTGCTTAAAATGGGGTCAGGTCTGACTGGGCTTTCATCCCGGGCCCGTCTGACGGCTGTAAGCACATGATATCCTGTGACACACACTCCTGGGCACGATTCCGTTCAGACACTACAGGGGTTCCCAAACTTTTTTACTCTGACCAACATCCCACGCATGCCACGTGTACAGTACTTCAATGGGCACAAGCACTGTTCATGACACAAACAACTCTTGTTGGCAGAGAGACATTTTGATTGCTGGTTTAAAGCGTATTTTCTGCAATTCTACACATTTTGTCATGGGGTGCAGAGAAAATGTTGCAGTTTTAAAGCAAATTTTCTTGTAATTCTATACATTTTGCCATGTCTAATATGTATTCATGTGATATTTGAGTGACTCGAACATTACTAAAAATATATGGGCTAAAAAGCCTAGCTAAAAAACTGTGTTTTGATCTGGACATTTCTGACAAGATATACAGTGGGGGAAAAAAGTATTTAGTCAGCCACCAATTGTGCAAGTTCTCTCACTTAAAAAGATGAGAGAGGCCTGTAATTTTCATCATAGGTACACTTCAACTATGACAGACAAAATGAGGAAAAAAAATCCAGAAAATCACATTGTAGGATTTTTTATGAATTTATTTGCAAATTATGGTGGAAAATAAGTATTTGGTCAGTGATTGGGGACATTGCCTAGTGTAGGGTGCTGTCTTTCAGATGGGATGTGAAATGGGTGTTCTGAGTCTCTGTGGTCACTAAAATATCCCATGGCACTTATCGTAAGAGTAGGGGTGTTAAACCCAGTGTCTGGCTCTCATACCATAATGGTCATCTAACCATCCCTAGCTTACAATTGGCTCATTCATCCTCTCCCCTGTAAATACTCCCCAGGTTATTGCTGTAAGTGAGAATGTGTTCTCCTTCAACTGACCTGGTAAAATAAGGGTAAAATAAAGCACAATTCATGATAATGCACAGCCCCATATTGCAAGGATCGGTATGCAATTTCTGGAAGCTGAAAATATCCATGGCTTGCATACTCACCAGACATGTCACCCATTGAGAATGTTTGGGATGCTCTGAATTGATGTGTACAACAGTGTGGTCCAGTTCCTACCAATATCCTGCAACTTCGCATAGCCATCGAAGAAGAGTGGGACAATGTTCCACAGGCCACAATCAACAGCCATATATAGTCTATGTGAAGGAGATGTGTCGTGCTGCATGAGGTAAATGGTGGTCCCACCAGATACTGACTGGTTCTGATCCACGCACCTACTTTGTTTTGGACCAACAGATGCATATCTGTATTCCCAGTCATGTGATATCCATAGATTAGGGCCTGATAAATATATTTAAATTGACTGATTTCCTCAGTAAAATCTTTGAAATTGTTGCGCGTTGCGTTTATATTTTTGTTTAGTATATAAATAGCTCTCTAAGGTCTGCAATGACTGACATGACAAGAGGAACTGATGATGCACTACCCAATTTAGAAATGTCACCTTGTGCATTCCACTATTACAACTTCCAAGAGTAAGTCGGACTGAGTTCCTTAAAAAACAAACACCCCCCTCTGCCGACCCACAACACAACAGCAGCATGAAAACACCCTATCTACCACTCTGTTAATGTATATTAAAGGAAGAAGTTGGCCTGAATAAGGTTGGATCAGCAGGTTTCTCAGAGACGGTATGCATCCATAGTGGGCCATAAACCCCATGTTCCCGCACATATAATGCTAAAAGCTCTGAGGGTGTTGGGTGAGACTTTTCTCTCTGGGGTGAGACTGACACGGTGGAGGTGAGACATGTTGGAGGTCAGAACAGAGGAAACCACAATAATAAGTGAAAGAAAGACACATCGTGAAGAGCTGAGACTGGCACAGTGCCACAGAGGTGTGAAGTCTGCTGTGGTTCAACGTCCATGCATGTGTGGTGTGAATGGGGAGGGAAGGCTATCAAGCAGCTACTGTTCTACCATGGCTTCAGGGCATTTGATGCTACTGTTATGTCCGGGCCAAAACACTTCCATCATCTATCTAGCCTCCGACAGTGGAGCAGGTGTGAGGTAGCAATGACCAAAGGTTTATACCTACTTTCAGATATCCCTTTGCTTCTGACATTCATCCCAACATTTAAGTCATTTACCAGACACTCTTATGCAAAGCAACTTAAAGTAGTGCATACATACATTTTCATACTGGTCCCACATGGGAATAGAACCCACAACCTCAGCATTGCAAGTGCCATTCTCTACCAACTGAGCCACACAAGACAATCCATAACAGTCTTCCCATCCATAATATTGATGACTAATTTATAACTGCAGTCTCCGTAATTCTCCAATGCGTTCAGCTGCAATCCTCCTCAGCCCCTCTCTTCCCACCATGATCACATGTGTAATTGGGATACCAAACGGAAATCACTTGAAAATATGGCATTGCCATGGTGACCAGGGAGGGTAGAAAAGTGTGGGGAGGGAAGTAAATTGTGCTGTGGAATGCAGGATTAAAATAATAACGCAGACACAAAATAGTTCATTACACAAAAGAGAGGGATAGGATGGGAATGAGAGAGGAGGGGGATGGATAGGATGGGAATGAGAGAGGAAAGAGAGGGATAGGATGGGAATGAGAGAGGAGGGGAGGGATAGGATGGGAATGAGAGAGGAAAGAGAGGGATAGGATGGGAATGAGAGAGGAGGGGAGGGATAGGATGGGAATGAGAGAGGAGAGAGGGATAGGATGGGAATGAGAGAGGAGGGGGAGGGATAGGATGGGAATGAGAGAGGAGGGGGAGAGGAGAAAGACACAGAGGATACAGGAAGAGAGAGTGAGCGTGTCAGGTAGAGGAGGGGGTGAAGGACATGAAGGACACAGAGAGAGTGTGTGTGTGTGTGTGTGTGTGAGGGGAAGGGGAGAGGGAGGGGAGAGGGAGGTAGCAGAGATGGAGGGGAGAGAGAGGAGAGAGAGGGGAGAGGGGGGAGAGGGAGGGAGAGGTGAGAGAGCTGTGAAAGGGCTGCTTTCATGGCTTATGGTCTCGTGTTTGGCAGGCAGGGAGACTTTCAGCAGTACAGCCATAAGTCAATGGAACAGAACCAGACCCTCTGAGTCTTGCAGACAATACGATACACACTGTGCTGCCATACCAAGTTCTACCCCCATCCCAACATAACATAAACACCCCCCACCCCCCTTCACTACAACCCCTCCCTACAAACCTTTAGCCCCACCCATTGTAAAACAGCCCACCCCAATCCAAACACCCATATATCCTAACACCGCCAATGTGTGTGTGTGTGTTTGAGATGGATGTAACAATGTTACCAAACACAGACCAGTTCTGCCTCTTACCTCTAGTATGTGTCTGTTAACCCCACACTTTACCCCGTATCCTTGTGACACCCTATCCATACAGCTTGTAACTTTAAGCAGTGTTTCACCACCCTGGTCCTCCACTACCCTCAACAGTACACATTTATATTGTTACCCTGGTCCTCCACAACCCACATTTCCATTGTAATCCTGGTCCTCCACTACCCTCAACAGTACACATTTCCATTGTAACCCTGGTCCTCCACTACCCTCAACAGTACACATTTCCATTGTAACCCTGGTCCTCCACTACCCTCAACAGTACACATTTATATTGTTACCCTGGTCCTCCACTACCCCCAACAGTACACATTTATATTGTTACCCTGGTCCTCCACTACCCTCAACAGTACACATTTATATTGTTACCCTGGTCCTCCACTACCCCCAACAGTACACATTTATATTGTAACCCTGGTCCTCCACTACCCTCAACAGTACACATTTCCATTGTAACCCTGGTCCTCCACTACCCCCAACAGTACACATTTATATTGTTACCCTGGTCCTCCACTACCCTCAACAGTACACATTTATATTGTTACCCTGGTCCTCCACTACCCCCAACAGTACACATTTATATTGTAACCCTGGTCCTCCACTACCCTCAACAGTACACATTTCCATTGTAACCCTGGTTCTCCACTACCCCCAACAGTACACATTTATATTGTTACCCTGGTCCTCCACTACCCCCAACAGTACACATTTCCATTGTAACCCTGGTCCTCCACTACCCCGAACAGTACACATTTATATTGTTACCCTGGTCCTCCACTACCCCCAACAGTACACATTTATATTGTTACCCTGGTCCTCCACTACCCCCAACAGTACACATTTATATTGTGACCCTGGTCCTACACTACCCCGAACAGTACACATTTATATTGTAACCCCGGACCTCCACAACCTCCCTATGAGGAGCTGACCCAGTTCTGACGGTATAATGTGCTCATAAACGAAACAGTCATGGAATACTATTGTTGTGACCTGAAGTGCTGAACCACAGTGAGGAACATGTGGATGAAACAAAGGCTGTACACCATGAGCGTGGGGTGGAACATCAGCACAGAGCGCAGGTGAAGGGCCCTGCCAGAGCATTCACACACACACACACACACACACACACACATAAATTAAGAAGCTGAATACCTAGAATTTGCTACAGAAGTTGAAAATGGCCAACTAAAAGACAAATCCTTTGCATGTCTAATTGCCAGTGACTGTGCTTGGTGTAGATCTATAGTGAGATATAGAATAGTCATAATATTGATCACAATCACACTAGGGGAGCCAATATGGGGTGATTAGTCACACACATACCAGCAGCTAGACAGGCCACACACACAGGCCACACAGACATTCACACACAGGCCACACACATCCACACACAGGCCACACACATCCACCCACACAGGCCACACACATAGGCCACACACACAGGCCACACACATCCATACTCACAGGCCACACACATTCACACACATATCCACACACATAGACCACACACAGGCCACACACACATCTACACACACAGGCTACACACAGGCCACACACACATCCACACACACAGGCCACACACATCCCACACACACATCCACACACACAGGCTACACACATCCACACACACACAGAGATAGAAAAAAGGAGATCAATTAATTTGGGAAAGAAACACATGAAAACACCACAAGCAAAAGGAAAAAAAACAACTATAAGAGCCTGCAGTAGGTAACTCGAGAAAATAAGAGCCTGCAGTAGGTGAAACTGGAGACTGCAGAGAAGTTCCTATAAAAATGACATTTGAGCACCCCCTAGAGGCCAAATGTATTTTTCCTCTTCCCAGGCTGAGGACCAACCTTAACATGCATGGTCCCTGGCTTAGTACCAAATAACATGGAATCATCTTCAACCCCCCTCCCCAAAAAGGTGCCATGACACAGCTTTTTTTTCAGAAAGCTTATTTTAATTAATTGTATTGTTTTTGTAGCTCATTTACAACAAGCAATTCACTGAAATGAAACATTAGTTTGCTTGATATTGTTATCTCTTGCAAGATAAATCATTTTAAACATATTTTCAGCATCATTTGACTTTGTCGTAATTTATCATCAGTCTTTTCAGTAAAAATGAATATATATTTTGTTTAGGAGTATCACATTATGATATGGATGACAGACAGAGAATAAGAAATACATTAGATTTTTCAAATAAAGAAATTGATAACATATTATTATTCCATTCATGTAGAACGTTTGTTCTTGTGTATGTGTGTGTGTCTGCGTGTGTGTGCGTATGTGTGTGTATGTGTGTGTGCATGTGTGTGTGTGTGTGTGACCCACCCAAAGTGATGTGTTCCTGTGTATTAGAGGGGGTAGCAGGGCTGTGGGCTCAGGTCCCAGTGCTGAGGCTCTGATGGTTTCTCTAATGTCCAATCAGCAGTGTGCATGGCCAGATCGTCCCATGCCCCACACCACCCCAACATCTCTGTATTTACAACAGTTCTGGCCAGTCCCCCAAAACTGAGAATGTGCAAAAAAAAAAGTACAATAAAATATACAGACTTATAAGTGAGTAAAACTGAAAGAGCGAGAGCAGTTTACAATAAATAATCAATCCAAAACATTAACACTTTCAATCTCTCACCGGGAAAAGCAGGTGAGACAAAATAAAGGAACAATACATATGAACGGTCACTTCCACCTGTAACTTTACTCTTTTAAACATCAAATCAAATGTTCTAAACAAATGTTTAAATAAATGCAAACTAGTGTATGTACCCCCTGGAATTCATATTGTATTCTGTCTGATTCTCACTCCCTCTATCAATACCTGTATTAATCCTGTCAGTGCAAATTATTATTAGGCTTGTATATATTTTAAGACACACAAACCCACTCTCATTGCATATCATCATTACACCATTGCACTAAATCTCATGAGCCTGGCACTCACACACACGAGCAAGAACACACTCAAAGTTGCACAACCACCCACATACACATACACCATCTTTTTATCACCTCCAATATTACTGTATTATATACTGCACCTCCAACCAGGAAGTGGGATGTGTAACTGGATACAATAATCAAGGCTCAGTTATATCTCAGTTATAGTTCAGTTATATCTCAATTACATCTCAGTTAAAGCTCAGTTACATCTCAGTTACATATCAGTGACAGCTCACCTACATCTCAGTTAAAGCTCAGTTATATCTCAGTTACATCTCAGTTACAGCTTAGTTATATCTCAGTTATATCTCAGTTATATCTCAGTTATAGCTTAGTTACATCTCAGCTACACCTCAGTTACATCTCAGTTATAGCTCACTTACATCTCAGTTACATCTCAGTTATAGCTCACTTACATCTCAGTTACATCTCAGTTACATCACAGTTATAGCTCAGTTACATCTCAATTACATCTCAGTTATAGCTCAGTTACATCTCAGTTATAGTTCAGTTACATCTAAATTATAGCTCAGTTATATCTCATTTATAGTTCAGTTATATCTCAGTTAAAGTTCAGTTATAGTTCAGTTATAGCTCAGTTACATCTCAGTTATATCTCATTTATAGCTCAGTTATAGCTCAGTTACATCTCAGTTATAGTTCAGTTACATCTCAGTTATAGTTCAGTTACATCTCAGGTATATATCAATTATAGCTCAGTTATATCTCATTTATAGTTCAGTTATATCTCAGTTAAAGTTCAGTTATAGTTCAGTTATATCTCAGTTACATCTCAGTTATTGTTCAGTTACATCTCAGTTATAGCTCAGTTATAGCTCAGTTATAGATCAGTTACGTCTCGGTTATAACTCAGTTATAGCTTAGTTATAGCTCAGTTACATCTCAGTTATATCTCAGTTATAGTTCAGCTATATCTCAGTTAAATCTCAGTTATATCTCAGTTATAGTTCAGCTATATCTCAGTTATATCTCAGTTATAGTTCAGCTATATCTCAGTTATATCTCAGCTACATCTCAGGTACAGCTCAGGTACAGCTCAGGTACAGCTCAGGTACAGCTCAGTTACAGCTCAGTTATAGCTCAGTTATATCTCAGTTATAACTCAGTTATAGCTCAGTTATAGCTCCGTTACAGCTCAGTTATATCCCAGTTATAGTTCAGTTACATCCCAGTTATAGTTCAGCTATATCTCAGTTAAATCTCATATCTCAGTTATAGTTCAGCTATATCTCAGTTATATCTCAGTTATAGTTCAGCTATATCTCAGTTAAATGTCAGTTATATCTCAGTTATAGTTCAGCTATATCTCAGTGATATCTCAGTTACAGTTCAGTTACAGCTCAGTTACAGCTCAGTTATAGCTCAGTTATAGCTCAGTTATAACTCAGTTATAGATGAGTTATATCTCAGTTACAGCTCAGGTATATCTGTTATAGCTCAGTTATAGTTCAGTTATAGCTCAGTTATAGCTCAGTTATATCTCAGTTATAGCTCAGTTATAGTTCAGCTATATCTCAGTTATATCTCAGTTATAGCTCAGTTAAAGCCCAGTTATATCTCAGTTATAGCTCAGTTATAGTTCAGCTATATCTCAGTTATATCTCAGTTATAGTTCAGCTATATCTCAGTTATATCTCAGTTACAGCTCAGTTACAGCTCAGTTATAGCTCAGTTATAGCTCAGTTATATCTCAGTTATAGCTCAGTTATAGTTCAGTTATATCTCAGTTATAGTTCAGTTACATCCCAGTTATATCTCAGTTATAGTTCAGCTATATCTCAGTTAAATCTCATATCTCAGTTATAGTTCAGCTATATCTCAGTTATAGTTCAGCTATATCTCAGTTATATCTTAGTTATAGTTCAGCTATATCTCAGTGATATCTCAGTTACAGTTCAGTTACAGCTCAGTTACAGCTCAGTTATAGCTCAGTTATATCTCAGTTATAACTCAGTTATAGCTTAGTTATATCTCAGTTATAGCTCAGGTATATCTGTTATATCTCAGTTATAGTTCAGCTATATCTCAGTTATATCTCAGTTATAGTTCAGCTACATCTCAGTTACAGCTCAGTTACAGCTCAGTTACAGCTCAGTTATAGCTCAGTTATAGCTCAGTTATATCTCAGTTATAGCTCAGTTATAGTTCAGTTATATCTCAGTTATAGTTCAGTTACATCCCAGTTATATCTCAGTTATAGTTCAGCTATATCTCAGTTAAATCTCATATCTCAGTTATAGTTCAGCTATATCTCAGTTATAGTTCAGCTATATCTCAGTTATATCTTAGTTATAGTTCAGCTATATCTCAGTGATATCTCAGTTACAGTTCAGTTACAGCTCAGTTACAGCTCAGTTATAGCTCAGTTATATCTCAGTTATAACTCAGTTATAGCTTAGTTATATCTCAGTTATAGCTCAGGTATATCTGTTATAGCTCAGTTATAGTTCAGTTATAGCTCAGTTATATTTCAGTTATATCTCAGTTATAGTTCAGTTACATCCCAGTTATATCTCAGTTATATCTCAGTTATAGTTCAGTTACATCCCAGTTATATCTCAGTTATAGTTCAGCTATATCTCAGTTAAATCTCATATCTCAGCTATAGTTCAGCTATATCTGTTATATCTCAGTTATAGTTCAGCTATATCTCAGTTATACCAGTTATATCTCAGTTATAGTTCAGTTACATCTCAGTTATAGTTCAGCTATATTTCAGGTATATTTCAGTTACAGCTCAGTTACATCTCAGTTATAGTTCAGTTACATCTCAGTTATAACTCAGTTATAGCTTAGTTATAGCTCAGTTACATCTCAGTTATATCTCAGTTATAGCTCAGTTATATCTCAGTTATAGCTCAGTTATATCTCAGTTATAGCTCAGTTATAGTTCAGCTATATCTCAGTTATATCTCAGTTATAGCTCAGTTAAAGCCCAGTTATATCTCAGTTATAGCTCAGTTATAGTTCAGCTATATCTCAGTTATATCTCAGTTATAGTTCAGCTATATCTCAGTTATATCTCAGTTATAGTTCAGCTACATCTCAGTTACAGCTCAGTTACAGCTCAGTTACAGCTCAGTTATAGCTCAGTTATAGCTCAGTTATATCTCAGTTATAGCTCAGTTATAGTTCAGTTATATCTCAGTTATAGTTCAGTTACATCCCAGTTATATCTCAGTTATAGTTCAGCTATATCTCAGTTAAATCTCATATCTCAGTTATAGTTCAGCTATATCTCAGTTATAGTTCAGCTATATCTCAGTTATATCTTAGTTATAGTTCAGCTATATCTCAGTGATATCTCAGTTACAGTTCAGTTACAGCTCAGTTACAGCTCAGTTATAGCTCAGTTATATCTCAGTTATAACTCAGTTATAGCTTAGTTATATCTCAGTTATAGCTCAGGTATATCTGTTATAGCTCAGTTATAGTTCAGTTATAGCTCAGTTATATTTCAGTTATATCTCAGTTATAGTTCAGTTACATCCCAGTTATATCTCAGTTATATCTCAGTTATAGTTCAGTTACATCCCAGTTATATCTCAGTTATAGTTCAGCTATATCTCAGTTAAATCTCATATCTCAGCTATAGTTCAGCTATATCTGTTATATCTCAGTTATAGTTCAGCTATATCTCAGTTATACCAGTTATATCTCAGTTATAGTTCAGTTACATCTCAGTTATAGTTCAGCTATATTTCAGTGTATATTTCAGTTACAGCTCAGTTACATCTCAGTTATAGTTCAGTTACATCTCAGTTATAACTCAGTTATAGCTTAGTTATAGCTCAGTTACATCTCAGTTATATCTCAGTTATAGCTCAGTTATATCTCAGTTAAAGCTAAGTTATATCTCAGTTATAGCTCAATTATAGCTCAATTATAGCTCAGTTATAGCTCAGTTATAGTTCAGTTATAGCTCAGTTATAGCTCAGTTATATCTCAGTTAGTTATAGCTCAGTTATAGTTCAGTTATAGCTCAGTTATAGTTCAGTTATATCTCAGTTATAGCTCAGTTATAGCTCAGTTATAGTTCAGTTGTATCTCAGTTATAGCTCAGTTATAGCTCAGTTATAGCTCAGTTATAGCTTAGTTATATCTCAGTTAGTTATAGCTCAGTTATAGTTCAGTTATAGCTCAGTTATAGTTCAGTTATATCTCAGTTATAGCTCAGTTATAGCTCAGTTATAGTTCAGTTATAGCTCAGTTATAGCTCAGTTATATCTCAGTTATAGCTCAGTTATAGCTTAGTTATAGCTCAGTTATAGCTCAGTTATAGTTCAGTTGTAGCTCAGTTATAGCTCAGTTATAGCTCAGTTATATCTCAGTTAAGCTCAGTTATAGTTCAGTTATATTTCAGCTATATCTCAGTTAAATCTCATATCTCAGCTATAGTTCAGCTATATCTGTTATATCTCAGTTATAGTTCAGCTATATCTCAGTTATACCAGTTATATCTCAGTTATAGTTCAGTTACATCTCAGTTATAGTTCAGCTATATTTCAGGTATATTTCAGTTACAGCTCAGTTACATCTCAGTTATAGTTCAGTTACATCTCAGTTATAACTCAGTTATAGCTTAGTTATAGCTCAGTTACATCTCAGTTATATCTCAGTTATAGCTCAGTTATATCTCAGTTATAGCTCAGTTATATCTCAGTTATAGCTCAGTTATAGTTCAGCTATATCTCAGTTATATCTCAGTTATAGCTCAGTTAAAGCCCAGTTATATCTCAGTTATAGCTCAGTTATAGTTCAGCTATATCTCAGTTATATCTCAGTTATAGTTCAGCTATATCTCAGTTATATCTCAGTTATAGTTCAGCTACATCTCAGTTACAGCTCAGTTACAGCTCAGTTACAGCTCAGTTATAGCTCAGTTATAGCTCAGTTATATCTCAGTTATAGCTCAGTTATAGCTCAGTTATATCTCAGTTATAGTTCAGTTACATCCCAGTTATATCTCAGTTATAGTTCAGCTATATCTCAGTTAAATCTCATATCTCAGTTATAGTTCAGCTATATCTCAGTTATAGTTCAGCTATATCTCAGTTATATCTTAGTTATAGTTCAGCTATATCTCAGTGATATCTCAGTTACAGTTCAGTTACAGCTCAGTTACAGCTCAGTTATAGCTCAGTTATATCTCAGTTATAACTCAGTTATAGCTTAGTTATATCTCAGTTATAGCTCAGGTATATCTGTTATAGCTCAGTTATAGTTCAGTTATAGCTCAGTTATATTTCAGTTATATCTCAGTTATAGTTCAGTTACATCCCAGTTATATCTCAGTTATATCTCAGTTATAGTTCAGTTACATCCCAGTTATATCTCAGTTATAGTTCAGCTATATCTCAGTTAAATCTCATATCTCAGCTATAGTTCAGCTATATCTGTTATATCTCAGTTATAGTTCAGCTATATCTCAGTTATACCAGTTATATCTCAGTTATAGTTCAGTTACATCTCAGTTATAGTTCAGCTATATTTCAGGTATATTTCAGTTACAGCTCAGTTACATCTCAGTTATAGTTCAGTTACATCTCAGTTATAACTCAGTTATAGCTTAGTTATAGCTCAGTTACATCTCAGTTATATCTCAGTTATAGTTCAGCTACATCTCAGTTACAGCTCAGTTACAGCTCAGTTACAGCTCAGTTATAGCTCAGTTATAGCTCAGTTATATCTCAGTTATAGCTCAGTTATAGCTCAGTTATATCTCAGTTATAGTTCAGTTACATCCCAGTTATATCTCAGTTATAGTTCAGCTATATCTCAGTTAAATCTCATATCTCAGTTATAGTTCAGCTATATCTCAGTTATAGTTCAGCTATATCTCAGTTATATCTTAGTTATAGTTCAGCTATATCTCAGTGATATCTCAGTTACAGTTCAGTTACAGCTCAGTTACAGCTCAGTTATAGCTCAGTTATATCTCAGTTATAACTCAGTTATAGCTTAGTTATATCTCAGTTATAGCTCAGGTATATCTGTTATAGCTCAGTTATAGTTCAGTTATAGCTCAGTTATATTTCAGTTATATCTCAGTTATAGTTCAGTTACATCCCAGTTATATCTCAGTTATATCTCAGTTATAGTTCAGTTACATCCCAGTTATATCTCAGTTATAGTTCAGCTATATCTCAGTTAAATCTCATATCTCAGCTATAGTTCAGCTATATCTGTTATATCTCAGTTATAGTTCAGCTATATCTCAGTTATACCAGTTATATCTCAGTTATAGTTCAGTTACATCTCAGTTATAGTTCAGCTATATTTCAGGTATATTTCAGTTACAGCTCAGTTACATCTCAGTTATAGTTCAGTTACATCTCAGTTATAACTCAGTTATAGCTTAGTTATAGCTCAGTTACATCTCAGTTATATCTCAGTTATAGCTCAGTTATATCTCAGTTAAAGCTAAGTTATATCTCAGTTATAGCTCAATTATAGCTCAATTATAGCTCAGTTATAGCTCAGTTATAGTTCAGTTATAGCTCAGTTATAGCTCAGTTATATCTCAGTTAGTTATAGCTCAGTTATAGTTCAGTTATAGCTCAGTTATAGTTCAGTTATATCTCAGTTATAGCTCAGTTATAGCTCAGTTATAGTTCAGTTGTATCTCAGTTATAGCTCAGTTATAGCTCAGTTATAGCTCAGTTATAGCTTAGTTATATCTCAGTTAGTTATAGCTCAGTTATAGTTCAGTTATAGCTCAGTTATAGTTCAGTTATATCTCAGTTATAGCTCAGTTATAGCTCAGTTATAGTTCAGTTATAGCTCAGTTATAGCTCAGTTATATCTCAGTTATAGCTCAGTTATAGCTTAGTTATAGCTCAGTTATAGCTCAGTTATAGTTCAGTTGTAGCTCAGTTATAGCTCAGTTATAGCTCAGTTATATCTCAGTTAAGCTCAGTTATAGTTCAGTTATTTTTCAGCTATTATGTTTCTTTGTGTGTTTGTTTGTCAGGAATGTGTTGTGTGGAGGGGGAAATCAAGCAAAGTCAATGACTTAAACAAATCACCAAGAGAAACATTACCCAAAGAAAGCAATGGAAAATTGAAGAGATTTACATTTTACAGTCTCTAACTCCTGTTAGAAATCGTCATTAAAAATATATATTTATATAGGCCATTTTGTCTGTTAAATGTGTTATATATAAGTAGCCTTCATGTGTGACAAAACAAAGAGAGAGAGAAAGAAAGAAGCAGAGAAAGAGTGGTAGGGAGGAAGAGGAAGTGTCCACACACACACCCAGACCCACACACACACACAAACACACACACACACACACACACACACACACACACACACACACACACAACACACACACACACACACACACACACACCACTGCTCAGAGTGGCCAGTGAGAACACTGTGTGTGGGTTGTTGAGGGGTCTTTTTGGAAGAGTGATCAGAGAATTGGCTGCAGTGCTCTTCACACTAAAGAGCTGAACATAAGAACTCTGCTGTTGTGCATTTAGAGAACATTCAGCCTGGGATCTGCTTGCCTGTTGCAAACAGGCAGAACAACCAGTGCTTTTGGAGAACAGCCAGGTGGATTAGAATGGCACTACTGTACGGCTGACTGTGTGTGGTACAGAAGAGACCCAGTGGTTATACTACCCAGTGGCCTTCCATTGTCAATGCACACAGTGGGTTTGCACACAAGAATAACACCCCCCTCTTTCTCTGTCTGCACCGCTCTGCTCCTCTCTCTGTTGAGACATGCTAAAAACTCCCCCACCATCAAAACGGAGGGGAAAACGGAAAGACGGGTGGCCACACAAGAAGTCATTCTTCTTCTTCTTTTTCTCTATTGGTTCTCTTCTTAATATCCGTCGTTTTCCTCAACTCCCATCTCTGAGTCCTCTGAGGACGCATGCACAAGTTGAACTTTTCAGTTTTAATTTGTGCTGCTTTTTAAAAATGTCCTTGCAATGCTTTTCGTGGGTGATTGAGCAAATGCCAGTCTTGGTTAGTGGGATGTTGTTCATAGAGCAAAGCCTTTTCACTAGAAAAGCCTTTTCACTCCTCTGGATTAGAGGAACCCAATAGGATCTGTGTGTCCTTCCATAGTCTATGCACTCCCCTTCTCTCTCTCTCTCTCTCTCTCTCTACCTCTTTTTCATGTCCTGAAAGGAGAGAGGGGAGACAGGAGGAGGAGAGAAGGCTAAGGGATATAAAAAAGGAAGGATCAGATGGATGCTGATGGTTTTGCCACCTTGTCGGCGGGGATGTCAAAGGCAGCCAATGAGACTGAGAGAGATGGAGAGGGAGAGATGGTGGATCATTTACCCTGTGCTAATCCCGGGGACGCCCCCGCCCCACCCCGTCACACCCAACTGGGTTACCCCTGTCCAGTCTTTCTCAGTACTCACCACACATTTATAATATATTAATATTTATTAAATACCATCCATGTCTATCTCTCTGTGTTTCTATTCATGTGTCTCTTTTAGTGTTATCCTGTGTCTCTCTGTGTGATTATGTTTCCCCTCCTGTCTCTATCTTCACGTGTCCCTCTGTCTTTCTCTCTCTGTCTCTCTGCCCTGGTTGGGCTGGAGGGCAGATAGTCTGAGGGTGGTTGGGGGGATGGGGCAGCCTCACAGCCTCTCCCGGGTGGGGATCCAGATGTAAGGCCCTGATTGCTCCTCGATCACAGTCTTCACCTTGTGGTAAACCTCCTCGAAGCTGTCTCCTTCCACCACAGCTGGAGAGGGAGAGAGAGAAAGAGAGAGAGACAGAGAAACAGAAAGAGAGAGAGAGAAACAAAGAGAGAAACAGAGAGAGAGAGAGAGAGAACGTCAGATATGTATCTGTGTGTGTTGTCACGCATAACATTTTTATGAGCAAACATCACACTCCACATGCAGAGTTAGAGGCTAATTAGGTCAACACATTCCTGCTTAATGGAATTACAGCCCACACTGTTCTAGACAGTGTTACCTGAGAAACACTCTAGAAAGTCCTGTTCCAGTTTGAGAGCCCGGTCCATGCCCTTCCTGGCCTGCTCTTCTGTCAGTCGAGTGTTGATCTCTCTGCACAACAACAACAGCACACACACACACAATTATATAGCTAGTGTGTGTGTCTGTGTGTGTGTATGTAAGTGTGTGTGTATGTGTTGTGTGTGTGTGTGTGTGTACGTACAGGACATTCTCCAGTGACTTGGGCCGGACAAAGATGGCGATGGGGTGAAGTTGAGCGGCCTGTAGTCTGCGGACAGCATTGGCCGACACGTCCAGTATACAGTGTTTCCCTTGCTACTCACAGCAAAGGAGGGGTAAGGGGAGGGAGAGATGGAGGAAGAGAGAGGAATGAGGGAGAGAACGGAAAGGGAGAGGGGAAAGGGAGAGAACAGAGGGAGGGAGAGAGGGTAGGGGGAGAGAACAGACAGAGAGGGGAGGGGGAGAGAACAGAGGGAGGGAGAGAGGGGAGGTGGAGAGAACAGAGGAAGGGAGAGAGAGGAGGGGGAGAGAACAGAGGGAGTGAGAGAGAGGAGGGGGAGAGAAGAGAGGGATGGAGAGAGGGAGGGGAGAGAACAGAGGGAGGGAGAGAGGGGAGGGAGAGAACAGAGGGAGTGAGAGAGAGGAGGGGAGAGAACAGAGGGAGTGAGAGAGAGGAGGGGGAGAGAACAGAGGCAGGGAGAGAGGGAGGGGAGAGAACAGAGGGAGTGAGAGAGAGGAGGGGAGAGAACAGAGGGAGTGAGAGAGAGGAGGGGAGAGAACAGAAGCAGGGAGAGAGGGAGGGGGGAGAGAACAGAGGGAGGGAGAGAGGGAGGGGGAGAGAACAGAGGCAGGGAGAGAGGGAGGGGAGAGAACAGAGGGAGGGAGAGAGGGAGGGGAGAGAACAGAGGGAGTGAGAGAGAGGAGGGGGAGAGAACAGAGGGAGTGAGAGAGAGGAGGGGGAGAGAACAGAGGCAGGGAGAGAGGGGAGGGGGAGAGAACAGAGGGAGTGAGAGAGAGGAGGGGGAGAGAACAGAGGCAGGGAGAGAGGGGAGGGGGAGAGAACAGAGGGAGGGAGAGAGGGGAGGGGGAGAGAACAGAGGCAGGGAGAGAGAGGAGGGGGAGAGAACAGAGGGAGGGAGAGAGGGGAGGGATTCAATTAGCCAGATCCTTTTTCACTTCGTAAGCCAATCAATACAGAACAACAGCTGTTGTCGTGAGCATGTTAAATAATGTAGATTGGCCTAATGTATCATCCCTCTCATGTAAATAAATCTAAATATCACAATGATAATGTATCTCCAAAGCTTGTTTCACAGGGTCTCTGATCTGTGCTGTCTGTACCTGCTCTGCCACCTCGCGGACGCTCTGAACGCTGGTGCCGTACAGGTGGCTGTTGTACTGGCCCGCCTCGATGAAGCGGTGGCTCTGGATGTCCTTCTCCATTTGTTCCCGTGACGAAACAAAGTGGTAGTCCCGCCCGTCCACCTCGTACTCACGCTTGGGCCGTGTGGTGTCTGTGGGGGAGGGGCCAAGTGGTTATTCAGGCTGTCAATCAATCACCCTGTCAATAGATCAATGTAAACCACTGGAGTACTAAGCAGGCAATTGGTTACTCTGTGAAGGGTCAATACTTACGAGGGACACAAGATCCAAACTTGTCAGGGAACTCCGACAGCAGGTCATCATTTACCCTGTCCTTTATAGGACCCAATATTATGATGGGCCTCGCATAATGGACTATGTAGAGAGAGAGAGGAAAGAGGTAAGGGGGGATAAATTAGACATGGAATGGGCAGAAATATAAGTATAGTGTGAAAGAATAGTACTTCAAAGTGTATTCTCACCCTCCACTTGTGTGACTGTTTCATAGCTGTGTTGAGAATCGTCCCTCCCTGGAAGCAGAACACAACAATACCAGTCAGTCAGAGCCAGTCAGTCAGCTAGTCAGAGTCAGTCAGCAGTCAGTCAGTCTCCTAGTCAGTCAGTCAGCAGTCATTCAGTCAGTCAGCTAATCAGTCAGTCATTCAGTCAGCAGTCAGCCAGCAGTCAGTCAGCTAGTCAGTCAGTCAGTCTGCTAGTCAGCCATCTGCTAGTCAGCCAGTCAGTCAGTCAGTCAGCTAGTCAGAAGCTAGTCAGTCAGCAGTCAGTCAGTCAGTCTGCTAGTCAGTCAGTCATTCAGTCAGCAGTCAGCAGTCAGCTAGTCAGTCAACTAGTCAGTCAGTCTGCTAGTCAGTCAGTCAGCAGTCAGTCAGACAGTCAGTCAGTCAATCAGTCAGCAGTCAGTAAGCTATTCAGTCAGTCAGCTAGTCAGTCAGCAGTCAGTCAGCTAGTCAGTCAGTCAGACAGTCAACAGTCAGCTAGTCAGTCAGCAGTCAGCTAGTCAGTCAGCTAGTCAGTCAGCAGTCAGTCAGTCAGTCAGTCAGTCTGCTAGTCAGCCATCTGCTAGTCAGTCAGTCAGTCAGCCAGCTAGTCAGAAGCTAGTCAGTCAGCAGTCAGTCAGTCAGTCTGCTAGTCAGTCAGTCAGCAGTCAGTCAGACAGTCAGTCAGTCAATCAGTCAGCAGTCAGTAAGCTATTCAAGTCAACAGTCAGATAGTCAGTCAGCAGTCAGCAGTCAGTCAGCTAGTCAGTCAGCTAGTCAGTCAGCAGTCAGTCAGTCAGTCAGTCAGTCAGTCTGCCATCTGCTAGTCAGTCAGTCAGTCAGCTAGTCAGTCAGCAGTCAGTCAGTCAGTCTGCTAGTCAGTCAGTCATTCAGTCAGCAGTCAGCAGTCAGCTAGTCAGTCAGCAGTCAGTCAGCAGTCAGTAAGCTATTCAGTCAGTCAGCTAGTCAGTCAGCAGTCAGTCAGCTAGTCAGTCAGTCAGACAGTCAACAGTCAGCTAGTCAGTCAGCAGTCAGTCAGCAGTCAGTCAGCTAGTCAGTCAGCAGTCAGTCAACTAGTCAGTCAGTCTGCTAGTCAGTAAGTCAGCAGTCAGTCAGACAGTCAGTCAGTCAATCAGCAGTCAGTCTGCTAGTCAGTAAGTCAGCAGTCAGTCAGCTAGTCAGTCAGCTAGTCAGTCAACTAGTCAGTCAGTCGGCTAGTCAGTCAGTCATCAGTCAGTCAGACAGTCAGTCAGCAGTCAGTCAGTCTGCTAGTCAGTAAGTCAGCAGTCAGTCAGCTAGTCAGTCAGTCAGTCATCAGTCAGTCAGTCAGTCAGCTGCTAAACCATGTCATTCTTCCTCTACTGAGGGTTGAGCCACTCCCCTCCTGTACGCCTGCTTACCTTGAGACCCGAGGCTGTCTCGACTGCGATCCTACACAACACAGAGAAAACAGATGTTTAGACAGAGACAGAAGAAGACACTGATGGAAGATCATTCATAGACGCTCACTAACTAATGTGCTTACCCTTTCTTTTGTGCCCATGCGAGACCACTCTTTCCTTTCTACCCTGAAGGAATGAAAGAAGGCAGTAAAAGGCAGAGGGAGAGAAAGAGAGCGAGACAGAAAGAAAGGAGAGTGTGAACAGCTGAAAGTCAAAGATCTGCTACATAACCATAGAAAACAGCATCAATCATGCTGTCTGTGCAGTTACCCATACAGAAGCAAAACAACTAATAGTATACTAAAAGAAAAAAACTGATCGAAATACAGTCACACACACACACACACACACACACACACACACACACACACACACCCCAACACACACACACGGGCAGTGCTGTGAGGTGTCTGACCTGCGTTTGCTGGGAATAAAGCCGACCTCCTCAGCTTCTGTCTGCGGACTGACCCGTCTGGCCTGCCACCACTCCTCATCACCACAGTCCAGGACATGGAGCACGTCACCAAACCTGAAGCCCACCGCCTGGCTCAGGAAACCACAGTCTGCTGTCTTATCATAATCAAACAGGGCCCTGGAACAGACGGAGGAGAGGTAGAAGACACAGTTATAGAACCAGTACAGCTTCTCTTTGGAGTCTAGTGGGTTGTCATGCTCTGAGGAGTGCACAGTGTTGTACTAGTCTGGTAGTAGCAGTGTTGTGGTTGTATATAGTACATAGTGCTGTACTAGCCAGGTAGTAGCAGTGTTGTGGTTGTATATAGTACATAGTGTTGTACTAGTCTGGTAGTAGCAGTGTTGTGGTTGTATATAGTACATAGTGCTGTACTAGCCTGGTAGTAGCAATGTTGTGGTTGTATATAGTACATAGTGCTGTACTAGCCAGGTAGTAGCAGTGTTGTGGTTGTATATAGTACATAGTGCTTTATTAGCCTGGTAGTAGCAGTGTTGTGGTTGTATATAGTACATAGTGCTGTACTAGCCTGGTAGTAGCAATGTTGTGGTTGTATATAGTACATAGTGCTGTACTAGCCTGGTAGTAGCAATGTTGTGGTTGTATATAGTACATAGTGCTGTACTAGTCTGGTAGTAGCAGTGTTGTGGTTGTATATAGTACATAGTGCTGTACTAGCCAGGTAGTAGCAGTGTTGTGGTTGTATATAGTACACAGTGCTGTACTAGCCTGGTAGTAGCAATGTTGTGGTTGTATATAGTACATAGTGCTGTACTAGCCTGGTAGTAGCAGTGTTGTGGTTGTATATAGTACATAGTGCTGTACTAGCCTGGTAATAGCAGTGTTGTGGTTGTATATAGTACATAGTGCTGTACTAGCCTGGTAGTAGCAATGTTGTGGTTGTATATAGTACATAGTGCTTTACTAGCCTGGTAGTAGCAGTGTTGTGGTTGTATATAGTACATAGTGCTTTACTAGCCTGGTAGTAGCAATGTTGTGGTTGTATATAGTACATAGTGCTGTACTAGCCTGGTAGTAGCAGTGTTGTGGTTGTATATAGTACATAGTGCTGTACTAGCCTGGTAGTAGCAGTGTTGTGGTTGTATATAGTACACAGTGCTGTACTAGCCTGGTAGTAGCAGTGTTGTGGTTGTATATAGTACACAGTGTTGTACTAGCCTGGTAGTAGCAGTGTTGTGGTTGTATATAGTACATAGTGCTGTACTAGCCAGGTAGTAGCAGTGTTGTGGTTGTATATAGTACACAGTGCTGTACTAGCCTGGTAGTAGCAATGTTGTGGTTGTATATAGTACATAGTGCTGTACTAGCCTGGTAGTAGCAGTGTTGTGGTTGTATATAGTACATAGTGCTGTACTAGCCTGGTAATAGCAGTGTTGTGGTTGTATATAGTACATAGTGCTGTACTAGCCTGGTAGTAGCAATGTTGTGGTTGTATATAGTACATAGTGCTGTACTAGCCTGGTAGTAGCAGTGTTGTGGTTGTATATAGTACATAGTGCTGTACTAGCCTGGTAGTAGCAGTGTTGTGGTTGTATATAGTACACAGTGCTGTACTAGCCTGGTAGTAGCAGTGTTGTGGTTGTATATAGTACACAGTGTTGTACTAGCCTGGTAGTAGCAGTGTTGTGGTTGTATATAGTACATAGTGCTGTACTAGCCAGGTAGTAGCAGTGTTGTGGTTGTATATAGTACACAGTGCTGTACTAGCCTGGTAGTAGCAATGTTGTGGTTGTATATAGTACATAGTGCTGTACTAGCCTGGTAGTAGCAGTGTTGGGGTTGTATATAGCCTCTCTTGGGGTTGCATATAGTATATAGCGCAGTATTAATGAGTACCTGATGTAGAAGCCTCTCTTGGGGTTGTGTATAGTATATCGTGCAATACTAATGAGTACCTGATATAGAAGCCGCTCTTGGGGTTGTATATAGTATACAGTGCAGTATTAATGAGTACCTGATGTAGAAGCCTCTCTTGGGGATGTATATAGTATACAGTGCAGTATTAATGAGTACCTGATGTAGAAGCTTCTCTTGGGGTTGTATATAGTATACAGTGCAGTATTAATGAGTACCTGATGTAGAAGCCTCTCTCTGGGGTTGTATATAGTATACAGTACAGTATTAATGAGTACCTGATATAGACACCTCTCTTGGAGTTGTATATAGTATACAGTACTGTACAGTATTAATGAGTACCTGATGTAGAAGCCTCTCTTGGGGTTGTATATAGTATATAGTGCAGTATTAATGAGTACCTGATGTAGAAGCCTCTCTTGGGGTTGTATATAGTATATAGTGCAGTATTAATGAGTACCTGATGTAGAAGCCTCTCTTGGGGTTGTATATAGTATATAGTGCAGTATTAATGAGTACCTGATGTAGAAGCCTCTCTTGGGGTTGTATATAGTATATAGTGCAGTATTAATGAGTACCTGATGTAGAAGCCTCTCTTGGGGTTGCTCCTCAGTGTCGTCTGACCAGAACCCATGCTGCTGTTCATCAGCTGTTCCCTCAGGTCGTGGATCTTCGCTTCGAAACGGCTGTATTCTGAACCAACACACATTAGCATATGAGGGTGAACACACACACATACATTAGTACATGTACGATTCCCTGGCGTATGGGTGTGCAGTGTGGTGTGCAATGCTAGGTTACTCTAGTGCTGGCCTCACCCTCTGGTCTGTACTGGGCAATGATGGTGACAGTCTGGCCAGCGTTCTTCAGGGCTGCAGCAGCTTGCTCATGGGTGGCGATACGCAGGTCCACTCCATTCACCTGTCACACACACACACACACACACACACACACACACACACACACACACACACACACACACACACACACACACACACACACACACACACACACACACACACACACACACACACACACACACACACACACACACACACACACACACACACACCACTTACACATCCAAAACACTCAGAGAAGTGTGTGTATGAAGCTGTGTGTGTGTGTGTGTGTGTGTGTGTGTGTGTGAGAGAAATTGATAGAGAGTGTGTGTATTTAATTGTGTGCATGTGTGGGTGTGTGACTATACACATGTGAGTATGTGTGTGTTCAGAATATGAATACATTTGTGTGTGTGTGTGTGTGCGCGTGTGTGCGTGAGTGAGTGTCCTTACGCTGAGGATCTGGTCGCCCTTGCGCAGCTCTCCGCTGAGGTCTGCAGGCCCCCCTGCCAAGATAAAGGAGATGAAGATCCCCTCTCCATCCTCTCCTCCCACGATGTTAAACCCCAGGCCTGTAGAACCCCGGTGGATCAGCACTCTCCTAGGCTCCCTGACAGAGAGAGCAGGGAAGAGGGAGAGGGACAGGGGGTCAGGGAGAGACGAGGAGAAATGGAGGGGAAGGAGGAGACTAACAAGAGGGAGAGATAACGTGGGGGGGATGGGGAGAAGGGTAGAGAGATATGTAAATGTGTAGTGAAATGGGGACACAGCATTTTGGGGCACGAGAAGGAGGGATGCAGAGAGAGAAAAATGAAATAATACTTGGTTAGCTCTGGGTCAGGTCTATGTCAACCAAATCCACCCCTGCCAGGAGCTTTTCAATTTCACACCAAGCCAATCATTTACGATCCACATGAGATGCCTTTCGGAAAGGGCATGGCTTGATTTGGCATATGAGTGAGCCCAGAAAGCTTTGCTCACCTGGGAAGGTCTTCATCCCCCATCAAGCTGTGCAACACTGGAGAGAAGCGACTGGGTGAGGTGGGAGTGAGGGCTTGTGGGTAATCTGATCCAAGGTAGGTGGGGCCAAGATCTGTGTCCATGTGAGGGGAGTATGCTGGAGAAAGAAGACATGGCCCATTAGAGCTGAGCGGCACACACACACACACACACACACACACACACACACACACACACACACACACACACACACACACACACATTTCCACTTACTGCTGGTGAGGTCAGGGGGGTTGTAGGAGTTTAGGTAGAGGTTGTTGGGCTTGGCCACCCTGAGGTAAACCACCTCAGCTGTGTTCTTCAGGGCTCCCACTGCATCTTCATGCATCACGTCCTCCAGACACACACTGTTCACCTGAACACACAGACACACACTGTTCACCTGAACACACAGACACACACTGTTCACCTAAACACACAGACACACACTGTTCACCTAAACACACAGACACAAACTGTTCACCTGAACACACAGACACACACTGTTCACCTAAACACACTGTTCACCTGAACACACAGACACACTGTTCACTTGAACACACAGACACACACTGTTCACCTAAACACACTGTTCACCTGAACACACAGACACACGCTGTTCACCTAAACACACTGTTCACCTGAACACACAGACACACACTGTTCACCTGAACACACAGACACACACTGTTCACCTGAACACACAGACACACACTGTTCACCTAAACACACAGACACACACAGTTCACCTAAACACACAGACACACACGGTTCACCTAAACACACAGACACACACTGTTCACCTAAACACACAGACACACACTGTTCACCTAAACACACACTGTTCACCTAAACACACAGACACACACTGTTCACCTAAACACACAGACACACACTGTTGACCTAAACACACAGACACACACTGTTCACCTAAACAAACTGTTCACCTGAACACACAGACACACACTGTTCATCTAAACACACTGTTCACCTGAACACACAGACACACACTGTTCACCTAAACACACAGACACACACTGTTCACCTAAACAAACTGTTCACCTAAACACACAGACACACACTGTTCACCTGAACACACAGACACACACTGTTCACCTGAACACACAGACACACATTGTTCACCTGAACACACACACACACACACACACACAGAGAGGCAGTGCTCCTGTTGACTTGACTTGTGTTCACATAAACCCACAGACACACACGGTTCACCTAAATACACAGACACACACTGTTCACCTAAACACACAGACACACACTGTTCACCTAAACACACAGACACACACAGTTCACCTAAACACACAGACACACACAGTTCACCTAAACACACAGACACACACTGTTCACCTAAACACACAGACACACACTGTTCACCTAAACACACAGACACACACTGTTCACCTAAACACACAGACACACACTGTTCACCTAAACACACAGACACACACTGTTCACCTACAAACACAGACACACACACTGTTCACCTGAACACACAGACACACACTGTTCACCTGAACACACAGACACACACTGTTCACCTGAACACACAGACACACACTGTTCACCTAAACACACAGACAAACTGTTCACCTGAACACACAGACACACACTGTTCACCAAAATACACTGTTCACCTGAACACACACACACACACACACACGCACACACACACACAGAGGCAGTGCTCCTGTTGACTTGACTTGTGTTCACCTTTTCACACAGACACAAACTGTTCACCTGAACACACAGACACACACGGTTCACCTAAACGCACAGACACACACTGTTCACCTAAACACACAGACACACACGGTTCACCTAAACGCACAGACACACACTGTTCACCTAAACCCACAAACACACACGGTTCACCTAAACACACAGCCACACACTGTTCACCAAAATACAGACACACACTGTTCACCTAAACACACAGACACACATTGTTCACCTAAACGCACAGACACACACTGTTCACCTAAACACACAGACACACAATGTTCACCTAAACCCACAGACACACACGGTTCACCTAAACACACAGACACACACTGTTCACCTAAACACACAGACACACATTGTTCACCTAAATACACAGACACACACTGTTCACCTAAACACAGACACACACTGTTCACCTAAACACACAGACACACATTGTTCACCTAAACACACAGACACACACTGTTCACCTAAACACACAGACACACACTGTTCATCTAAACACACAGACACACACTGTTCACCTAAATACAGACACACACTGTTCACCTAAACACACAGACACACATTGTTCACCTAAACACACAGACACACACTGTTCACCTAAACACACAGACACACACTGTTCACCTAAACACACAGACACACACTGTTCACCTAAACACACAGACACACACTGTTCATCTAAACACACAGACACACACTGTTCACCTAAACACACAGACACACACTGTTCACCTAAACACACACTGTTCACCTAAACACACAGACACACACTGTTCACCTAAACACACAGACACACACTGTTCACCTAAACAAACTGTTCACCTGAACACACAGACACACACTGTTCATCTAAACACACTGTTCACCTGAACACACAGACACACACTGTTCACCTAAACACACAGACACACACTGTTCACCTAAACAAACTGTTCACCTAAACACACAGACACACACTGTTCACCTGAACACACAGACACACACTGTTCACCTGAACACACAGACACACATTGTTCACCTGAACACACACACACACACACACACACAGAGAGGCAGTGCTCCTGTTGACTTGACTTGTGTTCACATAAACCCACAGACACACACGGTTCACCTAAATACACAGACACACACTGTTCACCTAAACACACAGACACACACTGTTCACCTAAACACACAGACACACACTGTTCACCTAAACACACAGACACACACAGTTCACCTAAACACACAGACACACACTGTTCACCTAAACACACAGACACACACTGCTCACCTAAACACACAGACACACACTGTTCACCTAAACACACAGACACACACTGTTCACCTAAACACACAGACACACACTGTTCACCTAAACACACAGACACACACTGTTCACCTACAAACACAGACACACACACTGTTCACCTGAACACACAGACACACACTGTTCACCTGAACACACAGACACACACTGTTCACCTGAACACACAGACACACACGGTTCACCTAAACGCACAGACACACACTGTTCACCTAAACACACAGACACACACGGTTCACCTAAACGCACAGACACACACTGTTCACCTAAACCCACAAACACACACGGTTCACCTAAACACACAGCCACACACTGTTCACCAAAATACAGACACACACTGTTCACCTAAACACACAGACACACATTGTTCACCTAAACGCACAGACACACACTGTTCACCTAAACACACAGACACACATTGTTCACCTAAACCCACAGACACACACGGTTCACCTAAACACACAGACACACACTGTTCACCTAAACACACAGACACACATTGTTCACCTAAATACACAGACACACACTGTTCACCTAAACACAGACACACACTGTTCACCTAAACACACAGACACACATTGTTCACCTAAACACACAGACACACACTGTTCACCTAAACAAACTGTTCACCTAAACAAACTGTTCACCTAAACACACAGACACACACTGTTCACCTGAACACACAGACACACACTGTTCACCTGAACACACAGACACACATTGTTCACCTGAACACACACACACACACACACACACACACACAGAGAGGCAGTGCTCCTGTTGACTTGACTTGTGTTCACATAAACCCACAGACACACACGGTTCACCTAAATACACAGACACACACTGTTCACCTAAACACACAGACACACACTGTTCACCTAAACACACAGACACACACTGTTCACCTAAACACACAGACACACACAGTTCACCTAAACACACAGACACACACTGTTCACCTAAACACACAGACACACACTGCTCACCTAAACACACAGACACACACTGTTCACCTAAACACACAGACACACACTGTTCACCTAAACACACAGACACACACTGTTCACCTAAACACACAGACACACACTGTTCACCTACAAACACAGACACACACACTGTTCACCTGAACACACAGACACACACTGTTCACCTGAACACACAGACACACACGGTTCACCTAAACGCACAGACACACACTGTTCACCTAAACACACAGACACACACGGTTCACCTAAACGCACAGACACACACTGTTCACCTAAACCCACAAACACACACGGTTCACCTAAACACACAGCCACACACTGTTCACCAAAATACAGACACACACTGTTCACCTAAACACACAGACACACATTGTTCACCTAAACGCACAGACACACACTGTTCACCTAAACACACAGACACACATTGTTCACCTAAACCCACAGACACACACGGTTCACCTAAACACACAGACACACACTGTTCACCTAAACACACAGACACACATTGTTCACCTAAATACACAGACACACACTGTTCACCTAAACACAGACACACACTGTTCACCTAAACACACAGACACACATTGTTCACCTAAACACACAGACACACACTGTTCACCTAAACACACAGACACACACTGTTCACCTAAACACACAGACACACACTGTTCATCTAAACACACAGACACACACTGTTCATCTAAACACACAGACACACACTGTTCACCTAAATACAGACACACACTGTTCACCTAAACACACAGACACACATTGTTCACCTAAACACACAGACACACACTGTTCACCTAAACACACAGACACACACTGTTCACCTAAACACACAGACACACACTGTTCATCTAAACACACAGACACACACTGTTCACCAAAATACAGACACACACTGTTCACCTAAACACACAGACACACACTGTTCATCTAAACACACAGACACACACTGTTCACGTAAACACACAGACACACACTGTTCACCTAAACACACACTGTTCACCTAAACACACAGACACACACTGTTCACCTAAACACACAGACACACACTGTTCACCTAAACACACAGACACACACTGTTCACCTAAACAAACTGTTCACCTGAACACACAGACACACACTGTTCATCTAAACACACTGTTCACCTGAACACACAGACACACACTGTTCACCTAAACACACAGACACACACTGTTCACCTAAACAAACTGTTCACCTAAACACACAGACACACACTGTTCACCTGAACACACAGACACACACTGTTCACCTGAACACACAGACACACATTGTTCACCTGAACACACACACACACACACACACACACACACACACACACACACACACACACACACACACACACACACACACACACACACACACACACACACACACACAACACACACACACACACACACAGAGAGGCAGTGCTCCTGTTGACTTGACTTCACCTAAACACACAGACACACACTGTTCACCTAAACACACAGACACACACTGTTCACCTAAACACACAGACACACACTGTTCACCTAAACACACAGACACACACTGTTCATCTAAACACACAGACACACACTGTTCACCTAAACACACAGACACACACTGTTCATCTAAACACACAGACACACACTGTTCACCTAAATACAGACACACACTGTTCACCAAAATACAGACACACACTGTTCACCTAAACACACAGACACACACTGTTCACCTAAACACACAGACACACACTGTTCACCTAAACACACAGACACACACGCTTCACCTAAATACAGACACACACGCTTCACCTAAACACATACAGACACACACTGTTCACCTAAATACAGACACACACTGTTCATCTAAACACACAGACACACACTGTTCACCTAAACACACAGACACACACTGTTCACCTAAACACACAGACACACACTGTTCATCTAAATACAGACACACACTGTTCATCTAAACACAGACACACACTGTTCACCTAAACACACAGACACACACTGTTCATCTAAACACACAGACACACACTGTTCACCTACAAACACAGACACACACTGTTCACCTACAAACACAGACACACACTGTTCACCTAAATACAGACACACACTGTCCACCTAAATACAGACACACACTGTTCATCTAAACACACAGACACACACTGTTCACCTAAACACACAGACACACACTGTTCACCTAAATACAGACACACACTGTTCACCTAAACACACAGACACACACTGTTCATCTAAACACACAGACACACACTGTTCACCTAAATACAGACACACACGCTTCACCTAAACACACAGACACACACTGTTCACCTAAACACACAGACACACACTGTTCACCTAAACACACAGACACACACTGTTCACCTAAACACACAGACACACACAGTTCACCTAAACACACAGACACACAGAGATGTTTCTAACGTGTACATCAGAGATGTTTCTAACGTGTACATCAGAGATGTTTCTAACGTGTACATCAGAGATGTTTCTAACGTGTACATCAGAGATGCAGTAAAATCTCTCCTGGTGTGCTGACAGGCATTTATAAAGCTTCCCAGTCACTGACATGTCAAAGTGATGTGTCATGACTTGTTGGGAAGGTTTTGAAGCTATTCTAAATTATTCTATATGACTGGTATGAAGTCATGGGTCTTTGGTACATGAAGCAGTGGATCAGACTCCATTTGGCAGGGACACCTGCACCATTTTGTAGCTTCTGCATTGAGTCCATATTGAGTCTAACCCATCACTCAGCTGCAGTTGCTCCATGGTCCATGAGATGGCAGTAGTGCCACACAGTGCAGGCAGCAGCAGCAGTGCTGAGGTTAAATAACTCGCCCATCCCACAAGTCTATTACAATATTAATGAAAGTAATCGTGGGCTGTGAAAAATAAAACTGTAATTTATCTAGGGTCTTAATGCACCTAAGCTACTGAAGTAGACAAAATGTGTTCCTCTACTGTGTGTGTGTGTGTGTGTGTCTGTGTGAGGACTGACCGCCAGTATCTTATCCCCTATCTGCAGCCGCTGGTCCTTGTGAGCAGCTCCGCCCTCGATGATCTTAGTGACATAGATGCTGTTGTCTCCTGGAATGTGCTGGTTACCCACTCCTCCAGCGATGCTGAAACCTAAACCTAGGGACAGGATGAGGCAGAGCGAGAGAGAGAGAGAGAGAGAGAGAGAGAGAGAGAGAGAGAGAGAGAGAGAGAGAGAGAGAGAGAGAGAGAGAGAGAGAAACAGAGAGAGAGAGAGAAACAGAGAGAGAGAGAGAGCGAGATGGAGGTAGGTAGGAATAAAGATGTAAAATAATGTAAATGTAAATAATAACTGACAGGTACATAAATATGTAAGCATACAAACAAACAGAAACCTAAACCGAGCTGTACCTTTGGGCCCTTTGATGAGTTTGATCTCTGTAACTTTCTCTGCGGCTGGTTTCCTGCGCAGCACGTAGAGGCGGACGATGGCCCCCGCCTCCTTCAGAGCCTCCACAGCCAGACTGTGGGTCACCTCCCTCACATCAACATCATTCACAAACAGGATACTGTCATTCACACTGAGAGAGAGAGAGAGAGAGAGAGAGAGAGAGAGAGAGAGAGAGAGAGAGAGAGAGAGAGAGAGAGAGAAAAGAGCGAGGGAGAGGTGTATTGTTAGTGACGAGTCTGACACACAGAATAATACCCCAAAACAATGTCTCTCCTCCTCTGACATCTTTCCTATTCTCCCCTCCGTTGGAGATGGCCCTGTGCACCCTCATCTCTGTTACAGCATACTCTCTTGGCCCCATCGTCCTGTCCTGTGGCGGCACGTGGCCTGCTGCAGCTGGGCTGGCCTTCACTCTATCACTCTAACTACCCAGAGAGAGGAGCAGTCAGAGTCAGTCAGCCAGCCAATCAGTCAGTCAATTTGCAGTTTCACATGTGAAATAGCTGATTTCACATGTTGAGCTTACATTTCACAAGTGAAACCATATTTTCACAGGTATTACATTTTGAGTTCATATGTTAACACCACACCACATTCACATGTGAAAATCACATTTGCAGCCAATTTCATATGTGAAAAACTTCCACATGCAATTGCAATTCCACATGTGAAAGTGAGATTTTCACATGAATGTTTTTCACATATAAAACAGCAAATTAGATTTTTAAATGTGATTGTTTTTCACAAATGAACTTGAAATTCCACATGTGAAAGTGAAAATCAAATTTGCGGTTTAACATGTAAGAAAACTCACTTTCACATGTGGAAATGCAGATTCACATGTGGGGTTGAAATAATGTTATTCTACTCACATGTGAAAAGATGTTAACATGTTTCAGTAGCAATGTTTCCAACGGTGGAATTAGTGTGACCACATCTAAGAAGCCCTAATGCAGGAAAATGGAACGATTTTGCGAGACATTCGTGGGACGTTGGACAAAATAGAAAAAATATTGGGCAGGTTAATGGATCACGTTCCAATGGTGGCATAATTCTGCTGTACGTCCAGACAAAAATAATGACATTGAAAGCAGAACAAAATATTGCAAAGAAATCGTTTTGAAATGCGAGAACAAATGAACTGCAAATTGACACTTTTTTTTTTCTTCAGTTAAAACTTTTTTATGATAATGCGATAAAAAAAAACTCCTCCTTCTTTCCTGAATTGTCCCTGTCTTTGGTAATGTGACCCTGGTAATGTGACCCTGGTTATGTGACCCTGGTAATGTGACCCTGGTAATGTGACCCTGGTTATGTGACCCTGGTAATGTGACCCTGGTAATGTGACCCTGGTTATGTGACCCTGGTAATGTGACCCTGGTAATGTGACCCTGGTTATGTGACCCTGGTTATGTGACCCTGGTAATGTGACCCTGGTTATGTGACCCTGGTAATGTGACCCTGGTAATGTGACCCTGGTAATGTGACCCTGGTAATGTGACCCTGGTAATGTGACCCTGGTTATGTGACCCTGGTAATGTGACCCTGGTAATGTGACCCTGGTAATGTGATCCTGGTAATGTGACCCTGGTAATGTGACCCTGGCCTTTGCTTTCGCTGCCTTTTTTCCACTTGCAGGTTTTGGCACATTAATTCCAGCAACATAGCACCCTGCATCCCACGGCTGGTTTGTGTCTGAAGCCATGTATCTGGAAGTGGTGTAAAATAAACATGTGAAAACAAAATTCAGAATATGAGGAATTTACGTGTCTGACTCTTGAAAAAACATTTTTAATTTTTTTATTTCATAAGGTAGGTAGAGAGTCAGTCAGTCAGTCCACCAGCCCTATGGATCAGTCAGTCAGTCAGTTGGTCAGCCAGTCAGTCAGTCAGTCAGTCCACCAGCCCTATGGCTCAGTCAGTCAGTCAGTCCACCGGCGCAATGGCTCAGTCAGCCAGCCAGCCAGTCAGTCACTCCACCAGCCCTATGGATAGTCAGTCAGTCAGTGAGTCAGCCAGCCAGTCAGTCAGTCCACCAGCCCTATGGCTCAGTCAGTCAGTCAGTCAGTGAGTCATTCAGTCAGTCAGTCAGTCCACCAGCAGTATGGCTCAGTCAGTCAGTCAGTGAGTCAGCCAGCCCTATGGTATGGCTCAGTCAGTCAGTCAGTGAGTCAGCCAGCCCTATGGTATGGATCAGTCAGTCAGTCAGTCAGTCAGTCAGTCAGTCAGTCAGTCCACCAGCCCTATGGCTCAGTCAGTCAGTCAGTCCACCAGCCCTATGGTATGGATTAGTCAGTCAGTCAGTCAGTCAGTGAGTCAGCCAGTCAGTCAGTCCACCAGCCCTATGGCTCAGTCAGTCAGTCATTCAGTCAGTCAGTCAATCAGTCCACCAGCAGTATGGCTCAGTCAGTGAGTCAGCCAGTCAGTCAGTCAGTCCACCAGCCCTATGGCTCAGTCAGTCAGTCAGTCCACCGGCGCAATGGCTCAGTCAGTCAGCCAGCCAGCCAGTCAGTCACTCCACCAGCCCTATGGATAGTCAGTCAGTCAGTGAGTCAGCCAGCCAGTCAGTCAGTCCACCAGCCCTATGGCTCAGTCAGCCAGTCAGTCAGTGAGTCATTCAGTCAGTCAGTCAGTCCACCAGCAGTATGGCTCAGTCAGTCAGTCAGTGAGTCAGCCAGCCCTATGGTATGGATCAGTCAGTCAGTCAGTCAGTCAGTGAGTCAGCCAGTCAGTCAGTCAGTCAGTCCACCAGCCCTATGGCTCAGTCAGTCAGTCAGTCCACCAGCCCTATGGCTCAGTCAGTCAGTCCACCAGCCCTATGGTATGGATTAGTCAGTCAGTCAGTCAGTCAGTCAGTGAGTCAGCCAGTCAGTCAGTCCACCAGCCCTATGGCTCAGTCAGTCAGTCATTCAGTCAGTCAGTCAATCAGTCCACCAGCAGTATGGCTCAGTCAGTGAGTCAGCCAGTCAGCCAGTCAGTCAGTCAGTCCACCGGCACTATGGCTCAGTCAGCCAATCAGTCAGTCCACCAGCCCTATGGCTCAGTCAGTCAGCCAGTCAGTCTGTCAGTCAGTCAGTGAGTCCGTCCACCAGCCCTATGGATCAGTCAGTCAGTCAGTGAGTCAGCCAGTCAGTCAGTCAGTCAGTCAGTCCACCGGTGCTATGGATCAGTCAGTCAGTCAGTGAGTCAGTCAGTCAGTCAGTCAGTCAGTCACTCCACCAGCCCTATGGATAGTCAGTCAGTCAGTGAGTCAGCCAGTCAGTCAGTCAGTCCACCAGCCCTATGGCTCAGTCAGCCAGTCAGTCAGTGAGTCATTCAGTCAGTCAGTCAGTCCACCAGCAGTATGGCTCAGTCAGTCAGTCAGTGAGTCAGCCAGCCCTATGGTATGGATCAGTCAGTCAGTCAGTCAGTGAGTCAGCCAGTCAGTCAGTCAGTCCACCAGCCCTATGGCTCAGTCAGTCAGTCAGTCCACCAGCCCTATGGCTCAGTCAGTCAGTCCACCAGCCCTATGGTATGGATTAGTCAGTCAGTCAGTCAGTCAGTCAGTGAGTCAGCCAGTCAGTCAGTCCACCAGCCCTATGGCTCAGTCAGTCAGTCATTCAGTCAGTCAGTCAATCAGTCCACCAGCAGTATGGCTCAGTCAGTGAGTCAGCCAGTCAGCCAGTCAGTCAGTCAGTCAGTCCACCGGCACTATGGCTCAGTCAGCCAATCAGTCAGTCCACCAGCCCTATGGCTCAGTCAGTCAGCCAGTCAGTCTGTCAGTCAGTCAGTGAGTCCGTCCACCAGCCCTATGGATCAGTCAGTCAGTCAGTGAGTCAGCCAGTCAGTCAGTCAGTCAGTCAGTCCACCGGTGCTATGGATCAGTCAGTCAGTCAGTGAGTCAGTCAGTCAGTCAGTCAGTCCACCAGCCATATGGATCAGTCAGTCAGTCAGTGAGTCAGCCAGTCAGTCAGTCAGTTAGTCAGTCCACCAGCCCTATGGCTCAGTCAGTCAGTCAGTCAGTGAGTGAGTGAGTCAGTGAGTGAGTGAGTGAGTCAGTCAGTCAGTCAGTCAACCAGCAGTATGGCTCAGTCAGTCAGTCAGTCCACCAGCCCTATGGATCAGTCAGTCAGTCAGTGAGTCAGCCAGTCAGTCAGTCAGTCCACCAGCCCTATGGCTCAGCGTCAGCTCATTTGGAGGTCCTCAGAGTATGTTGATACACAGCAGACAAGGCTTTTCAAGCACCATAATGTGATTCACATTTTTCAAAACCTTGGTGCTCATTAATATTCAGGACCTGACATTGTTATGACCTTGTCCGTTACGTCATCTGCTCCTAAAGTTACATTCTGACACCTGCCTTTGCATAATCACCCACCATGAAAACACTGCTTTTTAAATACCATCTTGCTTCATTCGAGGAACACACTAAATTTACACTGGTAAATATGTATTTTAGAGGCACATTTCAGCACATTTTAGTGACTCTCAAACGGTCTTTTGTTACATTCAAAGCTACAGAATTTTCTATAACATTCAGAGAAATATGAAATGTATGAGTAACGATAAGTGTGGATGGAGGCAGCCCAGCCATGAGTGACGGGGCAGACGTGTAATATTCATCTCCTCTGATACCTTCTAGAATCCCAGATGTGCCCTTTAAATGCTATGTTAAATTCCTTCAGTGATGGACAGGCCTGTGAGGGAGAGAGTGGGAGTGCTGGCCAGCCCCTAGTCCAGGGCTGACACAGAGATGGATGGCTGAGTGTGGTACAGTACTGAGGGTCTGGGTAGGGTGAAGAGGAGGGAACAGAGGGAGGGGGGAAGGACTATATTTAGGCAGCTCCTCTGTGATGGGTGGGCTCAGTGGTGAAAAGTGTCTGTCTGGCTGACTGAGTGAATGCAGTCTGTGAAGGAGAGGGATGGGGGGGTCGGGGTGGTACTTCTCCCTCGTAGACCCAGCTGGCACTGACATGAGTAGCCTACATCACTGGTGTACCTCTGAGTTGTGGGTTTGTTTGTGTGTTTGTGTCTGTGTGCATTTGCGTATGTATGCTTGAGCCTGTCAATATTCACGTGTGTACATATAGTGTGCCTATGGATATGTGAATGTATGTACACTGAGAGTCAAGGTTGGGATTGACAACTGGAGGGGGGGTCAAGAGGTGGGGATGTTAGCTGCGTTAGGTACAGTAGTTAGTTAGTGGCGTACCTCAGCCGTCCGTCCTGGGCCGCAGCTCCTCCAGGGATGATCTTGGTGATGAAGATGCTGGGGTCATCACCAACATGAGGGTTATCTGTCCCCCCAGCTATACTGAAGCCCAGGCCTGAGTTACCCTGAACACACACCATAATGCACAGTATCAAGCATGGTGACTATTACAGACCAAACTGTACTTGATGACATACATTGTAATGTGGCTATCCCTGATTGGCTGTGGGATGATGATATTAAGGCTTTGACACCATGTTGGTACCATTCCACTTATCTGTTGAAAAGACACTCACTCTTTCTAGTGTAATCTCTTCATACTCAATTTCCCCCTCTGTCCCGTTGACCTGCGAGGAAGACACAGTGGCAGCACACTTTCAGTGAATGATTATAAAGTCTATGAAGAGAACAACAAATCAAATCAAATTGTATTGGTCACATACACATGGTTAGCAGATGTTAATGCATGTGTAGCGAAATGCTTGTGCTTCTAGTTCCAACAATGCAGTAATACCTAACAAGTAATCTAACAATTCCCCAACAACAACATAATACACACAAATCTAAAGGGGTGAATGAGAATATGTACAAGTAAGTATATGGATGAGCGATGGACGAGCGGCATAGACAAGGTGCAGTAGATGGTATAAAATACAGTATATACATGTGATATGAGTAATGTAAGATATGTAAAACATTATTAAAGTAGAATTATTTAACCTATTAGGGGATGAGGATTGTGAAGGATGATGACCAATCAACCAGTGCTCTGCAGTAAATAATGCAGTATAGTGGGAGTATGATCCTTACGTAGGGGGAGCCGTCAAGTGTGTCAGTGTTCACCACCACTGGAGGAGAATTTCCCTGGAAAGGGAGAGAGAGAGGGAGAGAGTGAAGAGAAGAGAAAATGTTAGCCCACACACGCACTCACTACACACATACTTAGGGCCACAGCCTTGTGGCAGATACAATATTTCTTTGTCCCAGACCCACTTTCTGTACAGTGAGATAGTGTTTGAGTGATTCCTCAGGATATGCAGGCATGGAGTCAGTCTGCCCTGCTCAGACAGTGGAGCCTGTCTGCAGGCAGGCCCTACAGTCACAGACACTGACATTTTAGAGCCTAATGATGATGACAACACCACAAACAGTCCCTGTGACATGTCCTACCTGACACACTGCTCGACACCCCAGCCACGAGACCCCAGCCACGAGACCCCAGCTCGGGATTCGATCTTGCTACCTTTCAGTTACTAGTCCAACACTCTAACCCCTAGGCTACCCGCCCCTAATAATAATGACAACACCACAAACAGTCACACTGACTGCTCGACACCCCAGCCACAAGGCCCCAGCCACAAGGCCCCAGCCACAAGGCCCCAGCAACAAAATCCCAGGCACAAGACCCCAGCCACAAGGCCCCAGCCACAAGACACCAGCCACAAAGCCCCAGCCACAAAGCCCCAGCCACAAGACCCCAGCCACAAGACCCCAGCCACAAGGCCCCAGGCACAAGACCCCAGGCACAAGACCACAGGCACAAGACCCCAGCCACAAGGCCCCAGGCACAAGGCCCCAGCCACAAGACCCCAGGCAAAAGGTCCCAGCCACAAGGCCACAGCAACAAAATTCCAGGCACAAGACACCAGCCACAAGGCCCCAGCCACAAGGCCCCAGGCACAAGGCCCCAGGCACAAGGCCCCAGCCACAAGGCCCCAGGCACAAGGCCCCAGGCACAAGGCCCCAGGCACAAGACCACAGGCACAAGGCCCCGGCCACAAGACCACAGGCACAAGGCCCCAGCCACAAGACCACAGGCACAAGGCCCCAGCCACAAGGCCCCAGGCCCCAGCCACAAGGCCCCAGGCACAAGGCCCCAGCCACAAGGCCCCAGGCACAAGGCCCCAGCCACAAGGCCCCAGCCACAAGGCCCCAGGCACAAGGCCCCAGGCACAAGGCCCCAGCCACAAGGCCCCAGGCACAAGGCCCCAGGCACAAGACCCTGACATTGCATCTCTTCCCTGTGAGTCAACGTTATCTAGTAAAGCCCTGGGTCAGTGTCACATTGACAACGTTCTGTGACATGCTTCTATGAATACATTCAGGGTTTGTAGTTGTTTCATAACACCATAATGAAAGGCAACATAGAGGCAACATCTAACAGAGATGCTAGCTTTCAAGGCAATCCGTGTGGTTCCTTTCGCTCCAAGTTCTACAAATCCTCCGGATGCATGTTTTATCACTGATGACCTGTGAGCAGCGCAGACCAGAGCAGACCAGACCAGAGCAGACCAGAGCAGAGCCCAACTGAAAGCTGAGACCAATGGACAGGACATATATTTCTCAGCAGACTAGATGTCATTTATCAGGGAGCTGCTAATACAGCATTTGACAAGACAACAAGTCAATGACATGCCAGGCCTATTGGCAGTAGGATGGCTTAGGCTCATCCTGTACAGTGACAGAGACTACACTCTGTCTGGTGGGGGTTTGACTTCCATCTCTCTATATCTCGGTCTCTCTCTTTCTTTCTTTTGAACTCCCTTCATCCCTTTCAGCCCTCTCCCCTCACTGCTTCTCTCTCCAAAATAATGACTGTTGCATCTCCCCATCTGATGTCAGAAGAGGGGATGCAGCATGTTGTACTCCTTAGAGAATATTCTGCCATCTCTCTCTCTCTCTATTTTGTCCCTCCCTGATTAGCATGAGGGAGACACAGCGCGTCCAAAGTGCTTACAGAGCAGCAAACAACAGCAGCAGCAGCATGAAACCAGCCTGCCGACCTTCACACAACCGACAGCCCGCAGAGAGATACACTGACACTCTCTCTCACACACACAACCCCTGCACAAAGACAATCACACTGCTCCAATGAGTCCCAGATATATTGCATATCTCGATAATTTCATCTCCATCCCTTAAGTTGGGACTCTGTCCAACCATTCCTCTTTCTCCATTCTGCTATTACAGCACATACTGCATCTACAGAAATGTCACATGTTCTCTCTGTACAGACAGTTTGTATTCATCGTTGGCCAATTTGTCCCAAACTATCCTTTGGAGGTTTGGCCCCTGGAATCCATTCCCTTACAGCAGTGACTGAAAGTGTTTCAGTAATAAGGTTAACATGAAAACAAAGGTTGTTCTCTGTCACTCTCTACTTCTCTCCAGTTCTCACCGTGACATCCCATAGCTCTGAGCCAGCCGGGGTGCAAGCCATTTCTCCCACTCCATCCCTCGCTCCTGTCCTGACCACCGCTACCATGGCTACAAAATACAGTAGCATCAGCCACTGGAGCTTCTGAGACTCGGAGGAAAGCTTGTCTCCATGGTAACGTGGATTTTCATTCCGATGGTCTAAAGCGCTAGCTATATGGCATAGAACATCATATCAAAAACACCAGGGGGGTAGAAATCCTTTCCACTACGTCTATTACGTAATCTGAAGCATCACCGGATCAATCCGCTCTCAACTCTTGACACTGACAGCTCCATTTGGGCTGTACATTCAAACTGTCAGGCATTTCATGTACAGTTCTCTGTACTTTCCAGAAATATTCCTATGGGATTCCTTTAGGATTAGCATTATTAGAAGGAACTGCTTAGAGGGGCGTATTGCTTCCTATACTGTAACTATAGGGTGAGATACAGTAATATGCTATGATGCAAAGAATATGAAATTCAATCATGAAAAGACAGAGGGAGAGAGGTACTTGAGATCAGATCAAGAGATATGCTCATAATCTGTGTCATCTTACATCTATATTTTCGCCATTTAGCAGACGCTCTTATCCTGAGTGACTTACAGGAGCACATTGACAGATTTTTCACCTAGACAGCTCAGGGATTCAGACCAGCGACCTTTCGGTTACTGGCCTAACGCTCTTAACTGCTAGGCTACCTGCTGCTCTACATCTCTAGTTTAGAGTAGAAGTCTTCCTTCCATCTCCATTTAGTGCATGGTCACCTATCTGTATGGTGATGAGGCATTCAGCAGAGACACACAGTTTTACTAACGGAGCAGAGGACGCCTGAGGGATGATGTCATCTTCACCTGGACATAAGCCAGAAACCCCATTTCAATTCCTTATTGGCTACTGTACCACACTCCTTCTGCTCTCTCTCTCTCTCTCTCTCTCTTCATTCACTTACCTAAAGACAGAAAAGTTGAACTTCTCTCTGCAGCCCCTCCTCCCCCTCCCTTCCATACGCCCGAACAGACTCATTAATGCAGCTTGTTAGGCTCTTAATTAATTGCTGTTGGAAAGAGAGAGGAGAGAGAGAGGAGAGAGAGAGAGAGGAAAGAGAGAGAGAAAACAGAGAGAGGAAATAGAGAGAGAGGAAAGAGAGAGAGGAGGGGGAGAGAGAGATGAGAGAGAGAGAGAGAGAGAGAGAGAGAGAGAGAGAGAGAGAGAGAGAGAGAGAGAGAGAGAGAGAGAGAGGAGGGAGAGAGAGATATGAGAGAGAGAGAGAGAGAGAGAGAGAGAGAGAGAGAGAGAGAGAGAGAGAGAGAGAGAGAGGAGGGCTGTAATGAAAATAACCAGGAAGGCTCATATCTCATAGCAGACAGATACATTGAGAACATACTGGAGTGTAGGCGTTATAAAGCCTCTCCCTTATCTCTGTTCCAGGTTCACAACCTCAAAACCAAGCTGCTAAACCACTCAAAACCTGCATCTCTTCTGCACTACTGACAATTCCAACAGTAAATTGCAGGCCACACAAACTATAAGCTAAAGACCACTCACATGCAGTACTAAGTTACTCTACAGGCTAATCAAACTATTTGGACAGATCTGGGCCGGATTAAAAAAAACTACTTTATACCTCAAAAAGGATGTGTATTCCTACTGCAGGGATTTCATCCCAGGGTCGACCTACATCTCTTCTCCTGCCTTGAGTCTGTGTCACCTTCTGTTACTGTATGGCTGCACAGAGCCGCTGACACCTTTAACTGGGCCAAACACGTCCAGCTTCTGTCTGACGTGTCAGAAGTATCCTATATATCGAGGCTGAGGAACATACCCTGTGCAGTTAGTACACAACCACAGCACACACAGTCCTCCTGCAGGGGCTTTGATAGGCGACTCCCTCCCTGTTCTTGTCAGGAAGTGGGAGGCTGGATTTAGGGAATTTAACAGTCGCCCACATATATTTTTACGCCACCTACTCAGCTCTCCCATCGTCTTTCAGTTCAAGGCCGCCCCCAAACCCTCACTGTTAAACTTAAACTCCTGATATAACCTATCACCCCTTGTCCAATATCAAACTCCCGAGTCTTGACCTTAGCCACCTCAGGTCCTGTCTTTCCCCATAGGAGGGCATGCTGAGATCCAATCCAGCACACTCCACTGTCCAGCACTCTGTAGGCTGACAGGGTCCAAACAAGAAGCAGTAATCCCCAGAGGACAAGGGGTGAAGGCAAACGACAAAAAGACTGAGACTGGGAGCCCTGAGAGAGGAAGAGAGCCTCGCCCCACAGAGGGGACTGACTGTGGAGGACAGATAAGGGGTTGGAGGAGCGTGATGTGATTGCTTGATTTCTAGACTCACAATACCCTGGAGCCATTACAAAGAAGAGAGAAGAGAGATAGACAGACAGAGAGACAGAGAAAGAGAGAGACAGAGAAAGAGAAAGTGACAGAGAAAGAGAGACAGAGAAAGAAAGACAGAACAAGATAGAGAAAAGCGAGATAGAGAGAAAAAGAGATTTAGAGAGAAAGAGAGAGATTGAGAGAGAAAGAGAGAGATTGAGAGAGAAAGAGAGAGATTGAGTGAATATGTGTTTTGTTCGTTTGTATATCTGATTGAGCGGATGTGTGTGTTTGCAAGGCTACATTTTGCTGTGTGTATTGTTGATGTATACACCTGCTATAGAGTAGGAGGAGGAGGAAGTGTGGAGTCAGTGTGGAGTCAGTGTGGGGTCAGTGTGGAGTCAGTGTGGAGTCAGTGTGGAGTCAGTGTGGAGTCAGTGTGCAGGTTTAGGTGATGATGTGAAAGACAGTGTTATGTCAATCAGTCTGCTGCAGAGGCAAAGGTTAAAGGTAGTTCACCGGCAAGGAGCTAAAAACAACCCCACATGCTCACTCCCTCCCTGGAGTTTAAATGTTTTAACATCAAATTAGAGCCGGGCCTCAGAGAGTGCTGAAATATGAATACACAGCTAGCCTAAATATGCTGACCAGCAGGCTTTTACCAGGCCTCAACAGGGGAGCAGAGAGAGAGACAGCAAGGGGAACAGGGGAGAGAATGAAAAAGAGACAGAGAGAGCTAGAAATAGACAGCAGAGGAGAGAGAGAGTGAGAGAGAGAGCTTGGAGGAAAGGTAGAATCAACGGAGCGGTGGAGTGGTACTTTGTGTGTGTTCATTAAGAAAGCGATCGACGGCTGCTACCCTTTAAACAAAACATTCCTTTCATTTCTGCTCTGTCTCTCCACAGATCGATCATCGCTCACTTGAGGATCAGGATGCACTAGAGAGCATGTCTATACTTGCAGGGGAGACTAGAAAGCTCCCTTCTAAAACACTAGAAATATGTCAATGCACAACCTCAATGCAGCAGTGGGAAAACGCTATTTTTAAGTCAAGCAAAATTAGGGAACAACACTGTTATGTCAGCAGATATTGTCTTCAAGACTACAGAGAAATTTGAGAAGAAAATGAATATGTATCGCTTCAAATGATAATGTACCTATAATAATGATCTCACAGGCTAACTCGGGTTATACCTCTAGTTTTTGTCAGACTATTTCATGAACTAAAATCCCAACATGTCTAGTAGGACAGCTGTATGTTGTAGCTGTGGTATAAGCAATGTGGCTCTACATAAGCCAACAGCTAAGCAGTGTCATAATAATGTGCCCCAACACCCTCAACAATTTATCAAGCAAACAGAAGGCAACTTATCTAATGGCTTCAGTCAGTCAGGACAAAATGAACCACAATTAACCTAAAAGCTATGCCACTTACCCACACAAACCCACACAAACCCACATAAACCCACACAAACCTTCTCACTCACCTACACAAACCCACTCACTCACCTACACAAACCCACACAAACCCACTCACTCACCTACACAAACCAACACAAACCCACTCACTCACCTACACAAACCAACACAAACCAACTCACTCACCTACACAAACCAACACAAACCCACTCACTCACCTACACAAACCAACACAAACCAACTCACTCACTTACACAAACCCACACAAACCCAGTCACTCACCTACACAAACCCACACAAACCCAGTCACTCACTTACACAAACCCACACAAACCTAGTCACTCACCTACACTAACCCAGTCACTCACCTACACTAACCCAGTCACTCACCTACACTATCTCTCCCAACATCTCCAATCACAACCGTCTATTCATTTCAGTGCTTCATATGGAATAGCATTCATATTGGAATATAAACACATGAGTATCAACAATCAGATGTTTCCATTGGAGTGTTTTAATCTTCCAGAACAGCACTGTTTATGTAGTCAGTCAGGCAACTAGAGATTGGTTTCTATTTCTGTAGTTGCTGTGTCTAAATGTGTACTCTGTTTAAGGGGGAAATCAGGGTAAACAGATGCTGAGAGAGAGAGAGAGAGAGAGAGAGAGAGAGAGAGAGAGAGAGAGAGAGAGAGAGAGAGAGAGAGAGAGAGAGAGAGAGAAAACAATAGCAGTGGAGACAGGAACAGAAAAGGCAAGTACACTCCAGCCTGGCCCTGACCTGAGGGGAGCACAGCTCTAACCAAAGAAGGACAGGAGGAGAGGAAGGTGGGGGGATGAGTGAGGGCGAGATAGATGTGGGGGGAAGGGAGGGAATGGCAGCAGATCCACACATGTGTGTGCATGTTTACGTGTGTGTGCATGCAATGGGGATGTTACAGGGGTTTATTTTGATGGGACATCATTCACACACCGTTCTTTATGAAAGCCCCTTATGCACTTCCACAGAAAATAAATACGGCGTGCAAATGGCTGTAAGGCTGTGTGTTTGTGTTTGAGAGAGAGGGATGGAGAGATAAGGGCCAACTACACATTATTGCACACTGAAACTATACATTTCAAATGCGTAGCATCACAAAGAAGGGACTCAGAGAATTTTGAGAACTGTAAACAGTGCATTCGAAAAGTATTCAGTATTCACCTTTTCCACATGTTGTTACGTTATAGCCTTATTCTAAAATGGATTAAATCGTTTTTTCCCCTCATCAATCTACACACAATACCTGATAACGACAAAGCAAAAACTGTTTTTTAGACATTTTTGCAAACGTACTCGAATCAAAAAAGTATTCAGACCCTTTACTCAGTACTTTGTTGAAGCACCTTTGGCAGCAAGGGACTCAGAGGATGGTGAGAACTGTAGAGACTATAAACTCCCTGAAATATCAGCATACACTGATACAGTGTAGACAGAGGAGCTACTAAGGAGGATATGGTCACATGATTGGGACACAGGGTCTGTGATTCACACATTTGTCTCAGGGACCAAATGTGTGGTAACAAATATCCTCATTCTGGAAATCCAAGCTTCATTTTGGTGAGTGCCAATATTAGCAAATGTATAAAAATTAAAAAAACATCCCTGTCACCAGAGAGAAACCATCAATGCTATTAGTCCCATGAGTTCACTGAGTTTACAAAAGTCTCAGTCAACAAATAGAGCTTCTTATTTCTCCTTATCTTTTCACATTCTGGGCAGAGAGCTGAAAACCCTAATAAAAATGGTAAAAAACTATGCCTTAGATCAGAGCCAGACTCCAAGTGACAGACCAGACATGGACCAAACTAAGTATTATGAGTCCATAAAGCAGTTTATGTATGATTCTTCGGAATACACCTTCACTCAAGGTGCAGCAACAATGTAAATGGATGTCTATGTTAAACATGACAAAAAAGCTGATATATTTCCAAAGTAATGATCACAAATCTAAATTTTCCATTTTGATAATTTTCACATAATTTCACAAACCATTTAACCACAGAAACCATAGCAAATAGCAATATGACATAGCTGTATCTGACAAATCTGTCATCAGAGGAGTCAGTCAACCACCATTTTCACTTGGTGCCTACCATTATATGGTGCGGATGCTTCTTGGCTTTCCGGACGTTGTCGATGAATCGCCGACCCATTTTTTTGGCATACCACACCGAGATGAACATCCTGCCTGAGTGCTGAACACTGAGCCGCCGTGTGGAACCTAACAAACACCGTTCACCTTCAAAAATTATGGACGAGCCGGGTGAGTGGGTGGCAGAGAGAGAGAGGAGGTGCGCTGAAGGGGCGTTTCCTCTCTAAAAAAAATATGACAAATGCATAAACACTTATGATATCAAAGCAATCTCTGCCACATGCCAACAAAATTAAGTGTATCCGTATAGCCGGGGAATATCTCAATATAAGTGAAATATACTTTTTAAAATAACCCCAAAATAACCCCTACTAAACATGAACATTCAACTCATGCAAAATTACTTCAACAATCGAAAGCCAAAAATCTCACCAATACCCCTGATATCAAGCATTGGGCTAGGAACGCAGATAGCTTTACATTCCAAACCAGAATTGTTTTTAATCCGGGGGTGCCAAAGTTACGGTCTGGTAACCAAAATAACTTGGGAGAGGCTGAGGAAAGTTTGGACTCAGTCGACAGCGTTTCTTCCTCCCTCTGCCGTGTAATCCAAGTGTGGAGTCGTTCGTTTGAGGAAGACCGCAGCTTGAGTGGAATTGTAGTTTACCTGTCGGTCTAATAATTAGCCTACTTCTCAAATATCAGGAATAGTGCTATTTGGAACAGCTGTCAATTGAAATATGGACTAAAAAGAAATAGCCCAGCCTACAAATAGCGTACGACAGGGCTACTTATTTTCCATTCATGTCACACTGAATATGGTTGCATCTAATTTGGGAAAACAAGCTTTAAACACATTACTCCCTAGATATCCCGCGACCGTTCTCTCCATTCGATCTCCATCCTCTGTTTTAGAACAGCCCGCTGTAGTCTCTCTCTCTGAGCTAATATTCCGTGTGTCGCCCCCCCTTGTACTGTGCTCACTGAGATGCAGTTTATGCTGCGGCGGCTGCTGTGCCCCCTCCCACCCCAGGGGAAGGAAAAGGGGAAGTTTGATGGAAATGATGATGGCGGGGAGGGGTGTTGATGGTGTTAGTGGTGTTTGTTTGTGTTTAAAGTGGGTAGAGGGGTGTTTATGTTTGAAGAGGGAGTGGTGACTAAGCTTTGGAACAAGGGGTAATAAACATAAACCTAAATTGACATTTTAATCTAAAGTTAAACACACTGCAATATGTGCTTGGTCATACATATTTCATATCCCTGTAGTCAGTTCAAACTATAATCTCTGCACCACTCATCAATTAAACAGCATAGCAGCAACCCACTGTATCAGCCTAGCAGTTTACACAGTGTTCTACCAACGCAGCACAGTAGGTTGCACTTCCAATGCCAATCAGCTGCGCAGTCATTACTGTGTTGGCCACATGCTGCCGACATGCAGTATTCCAATGAGCTATTCCTCTCTGGCAGGCAGCACTTTCTCTCTGCCACCAGGCAGCCCTAGTCTCTCTGTCTGTCTGTCTCTCTGTCTGTCTACCTGTCAGTCTGTCTGAGCTGAGCTTGACAGTGCTCCACTGCTCCAGGTTTTCCCAATAGGACCCCACTCTACAGGGATGCAACTTCACTAGAGCAGCGCTGGGAACAGAGAGCACATATTTAATGTTTAAATCAATTTCTGTTTTTCTCGCCCCCTCTCTGTACCCCCCTATCTCTCTCTCCTCTGTTGTCTGTCTGTGTCCATCCCTTCTCTCCTCTCCACCCTCTCCACCAGCTCTCCTCCACCCCACTCTGCTGCAGCCAATAAAGTCAGCACCATGGACAGCAACACAGACAGCGATGGAGCACTAAGAGAGAGACGGAGCACAGAGGGAGAGATCCCCAAAGAGAAAGAGATAGGGAGGGGTGCCTGAGTGAGAGATGAAGTGGGAAACACTGTAATGTCTGGGTCTGGCAATCATCCTATTGCTGTGTCTCTAGCGGCTAGAGTCAGCCAATTACGTTGCTCCTTGGTGGCAAACTGCTCAAACTTGGAGGAAGTGGAGAACATCAAGAGACTATGCCACCATCTTCTCTTTTATGATCTCTTTCTTCATCATTCTCTCTATCACTCAGTCACGTGCATGCACACACACACACACACACACACACACACACACACACACACACACACACACACACACACACACACACACACACACACACACACACACACAGGAGTTATGTAAGGACATGCAGAGCTGACAACCTAATTTTGGTAAATAAGATCTCTCTCCCCCTGCCCTACCCTTACCTAATTTTTCTCACTTCTGAGTGCAGGGCCCACTCTACTCTCCCTCCCTCCTTCCCTCTCTTCTATCCAATGCTGACGGTTTTCTCTTCCTCTGCTCTCCTCTCCCTTTCCCAGTAGACTTAAGCTTCTCCTGCACAGTAATTACATTGGAGCTGCAGGGACATCTTTAAACATTTATTAAAGAAAAGTAAGGAAGACAAAGAAAATGAAGATACCAGTCATATACAGAGATGAATGCAGAGAGAGAGAGAGAGAGCAAGGGGAAGAGAGAGGAAAGGAGAAGGGGCGATGGTAATTTAAGGAAAATGGTAATTTAATTCCTGCATTAAAAATGACTGGGTTACTTGACTGTAACCCAAACATGGCAGTAAATATGAGGGAGGTCAACAGACTCTCATAGTATACAGTATGTGGAGAGAGGGATTAGAGGGAGGAGTTGGATGAGAGGGAGAGAGGGCGAGAGGAGATGGATGAGAGGGGGAGAGGGAGAGAGGGAGAGAGGGAGGAGTTGGATGAGAGGGAGGATGCTGAGTATCAAATAAATGTTTATGCGTCACATGCTTCGTAAACAACAGGTATGGACTAACGGTGAAATGCTTACTTACAGGCCCTTCCCAACAATGCAGAGAGAAAGAAAATAGAGAAATAATAGAAAGTAAAACATGAAATAGAAGTAATAATAAATACATCATGAGTAAGGATAACTTGGCTATATACACAGGGTATCAGTACCGAGTCAATGTGCAGGGGTACGAGGTAATGGAGGTAGCTATGTACATATAACTAGGAGTAAAGTGACAGACAGTAAACAGTAGCAGCAGCGTATGTGATGAGACAAAAAAAGTTAGTTCAAAAAGGGTCAGAGAAGGGGGGGAGGGGGGCAGATTGACAGCATAGTGTAGCGAGAATAGTAGGCTAATGTGCAGTGGATAGGGGGGGAGTAGGATTGGGAAAAAGGGATCAATGTAATCATGCATGAGAAGGGGTGATTGGGATCAGAGTGGTGATAAAACTAAAACACAGTAAAGGATTGGCCCGGACAGCCTGTCAGTCTAAAACCTGTCATAATGTCCTATCATAGACAGGTCTTTAAGGGCTGACCTCAGTGTCAATGCACTGTCGTCACCATAAAGAGCTCATTTAAGACAGTCCTAAGGACTCCAAGCCAAAGCTCTGTGACGCTGGTGCTGTCATCTCCATACCTGAGGAGGAGGTTTAAGCCTGCAGGGCCACCTCCTGTCACCATGCCAACCCACTGCAGTGCTTCCTGAGGCCATCCTACCCATAAAGCAGTGGTCATCAAGACAGTGGTCTCCAAGGCATTCCTATCAGATCACGAAACATTTCTGTAAAAAATGATGAAGCCTTCCTTTTCTAGTTTTTTAAAATTAATTTCACGCTGTTGGCGGTAGGTGCACTTGATTCAGCAGCCCTAGCGCCGGGAAGGCAAAGTGTTCCCATTTTGAACCATTTCATGTGTCTGACGGTAGAACTCCGCCTACCCGGCAGGCTCAGAGAGCAAATCAATTGCACTTAGAGGTCTACCACTGTCCAATCAGATAGCTCAGATCACCGTGTATGCACAGTTTCCTCACGCCATAGACTGTAAACAGAAGCCTTGAATGCACAGCAAAGTTCGTATAATGTGATATTTCTAAAAGTTTATAATCATGAATTATATATATTTTTTTTTATTTAACCAGGCAAGTCAGTTAAGAACAAATTCTTATTTACAGTGACGGCATAGGAACAGTGGGTTAACTGCCTTGTTCAGGGGCAGAACAAAAATTTTTACCTTGTCAGCTCAGGGATTCAATCTAGCAACCTTTCGGTTACTAGTCCAAAGCTCTAACCACTAGGCTACCTGCCGAATAGTGAGAGACTCAACAAACACAGCAAAGAGCTGCTGTTTTTATGAGTAAATTCATGTTTAAGTTGTTATTCAGCACTGTCAACACTTTGTTCAACACTTTTATAAGCCATAAAATACGCTTTCTCCCTACTTCCACTCACGCTACAACCAGCACTGCAGCTGTAATGAATGAGTAGCAAAGTGTTGTGATAAGCTTGTGTTGTTATTATTAGCAGCTTGTGTCTTCGTAATACCAGTTAATATTTCACTGGTCATAGGAGAAACAACATGAATGGGTGCGACTTAAGTTTCGCCATCAGCTGGAAGACTGTCCCCTCTTTAGGGAGAGACGAGGTATGGTGAGTTGGGTGAGAGGCAGCCTCACCGCTGCTCCCTCCCTCCCCTCAGACTGACCATCAGATGCAGGCCATCAGTCCAGTAAAAAAAAAGAAGCTAATTATTTGCTCACTCAGCTGTGCTTCACAAGTAATACAACAAATGATCTATTACCAGTGTGATCATACGTATATCTACATTTTTTTAAATATAATTTAAAAAACGATCTGAGAAGAACAACATTGGCAGGGCAATTCAAGCAAAGCCAGTATGCAGTGATAATGTATTGGGCCTATAGCTTACTACACAAACTTCATTGCTACAGTGCTGTTTTTAATTGGTTAATGTTGCATAGGCTTACATTTTTTAAGTCATGTTAATAAAAAAATCTAAGATTTTGACTCAGAAATGGTTGGTGACCACTGGCACAAAGCATCAGAACAGAACAGAACAGAGCAGGAGTCTTCAGTGTTGTTGGCAAACTGAGCAAAGTCAGGCACTTAGCAGCCAACGAGATGCGCGACTGACACCACAACTACTGCCATCTGCCTAGAAAACCACATCAGTGCCTTCCTGTCGCTGCAGAAGCAAGAGTGTGTGAGTGTCTTAGGGGAAATATCATTTATTGGATCACTGCCGACCAGCTGGGGAGCTGAATCCCTAAGGAGCACCCCACACAATGCAGCATCACATCACAGCTCATACACACACACACACACACACACACACACACACACACACAAGCACGTGCACACACACACTCACACTCACACTCAGACAGGCAGCCTTTATAAGGATTAATGTGTTCAGATAAGAGACAACAAATATTGTATTTTTTCTAATGAGATGCATATAAGTTACTGTATATCCATCACTGTTTGTATTTTAGGAAAAATCTTGCTAATCAATACTATCAACCGCACTTAAAATAAATATGCAGTATAATGGTCCAACAGCAACTGCACTTTGATCAAAACAACTCTTATCTGCCTTCATCATTAAACACATACATTAGAGTTAATGCAGCATGGACACCTATTAAAGGTTATGAGGAGATGAGAACGCCACAGTTAAACACTGCCCACTCCTGGCCACAGTCTATTCCTGCTGCACTGGCCAAAAGCCTAGCTCACATCAAACATATAGTACTTCACAGAAGGATTATCCAAATACCGATATGCTGTAGACCATTGACACAATATAACAACTGGCTGTGGCAATTAACCAGTCCAATAGACCAGATAATTAATGAATCCAATAGACCAGGCAGCCAACCAGTCAAATAGACCAGGCAGCCAACCAGTCAAATAGACCAGAAATCCAAACAGCCAAATAGACAAGGCAGCCAACCAGTCCAATAGACCAGGCGGCCAACCAGTCCAGTGGACCAGGCAGCAACCCAGTCAAATAGAACAAGCAGCCAACTAGTCCAATAGACCAGGCATCCAACCAGTCAAATAGACCAGGCATCCAACCAGTCCAATAGACCAGGCAGCCAACCAATCCAAAAGGCCAGGCAGCCAACTAGTCCAATAGACCAGGCAGCCAACCACTCAAATAGACCAGGCAGACAACCAGTCCAATAGACCAGGCAGCCAACCAGTCCAATAAACCAGGCAGACAACTAGTCAAATAGACCAGGCAGCAAACCAGTCAAACAGACCAGACATCCTACCAGTCAAATAGACCGGGCAGCCAACCAGTAAAATAAACCAGGTATCCAACCAGTCAAAAAGTCCAGGCAGCCAACCAGTCAAATAGACCGGGCAGGCAACCAGTCCATTAGACCAGGCAGCCAACCAGTCCAGTAGACCAGGCAGCCAACCATTAAAATAGACCAGGCAGCAAACCAGTCAAATAGACCAGGCAGCCATCCAGTCCAATAGACCAGGCAGCCAACTAGTCCAATAGGCCAGGCAGCCAACCAGTCCAATAGACCAGGCAGCCAAACAGTCCAATAAACCAGGCATCCAATCTGTCAAATAGACCAGGCAGCCAACCAGTCAAATGGAACAGGCACGCCAACCAGTCCAATAGACCAGGCAGCCAACCAGTCAAATAGACCAGGAAGCCAACCAGTCCAATAGACCATTCAGCCAACCAGTCCAATAGACCAGGCAGCCAACCAGTCCAATAGGCCAGGCAGCCAACCAGTCCAATAGACCAGGCAGCCAACCAGTCCAATAGACCAGGCATCCAACCTGTCAAATAGACCAGGCAGCCAACCAGTCAAATGGAACAGGCACGCCAACCAGTCCAATAGACCAGGCAGCCAACCAGTCAAATAGACCAGGCAGCCATTCAGTCAAATAGACCGGGCATCCTACAAGTCAAATAGACCAGGCAGTCAGCCAGTCAAATAGACCAGATAGCCAGCCAGTCAAATAGATAAGGCATCCTACCAGTCCAAAAGACCAGGCAGCCAATCAGTCAAATAGACCAGGCAGCCAAACAGTCAAATAGACCAGGCAGCCAACCAGTCAAATAGACCAGGCAGCCAACCAGTCCAATAGACCAAGCATCTTACCAGGCAAATAGACCAGGCAGCCAATCAGTCCAATAGACCAGGCAGCCAAACAGTCCAATAAACCAGGCATCCAATCTGTCAAATAGACCAGGCAGCCAACCAGTCAAATGGAACAGGCACGCCAACCAGTCCAATAGACCAGGCAGCCAACCAGTCAAATAGACCAGGAAGCCAACCAGTCCAATAGACCATTCAGCCAACCAGTCCAATAGACCAGGCAGCCAACCAGTCCAATAGGCCAGGCAGCCAACCAGTCCAATAGACCAGGCAGCCAACCAGTCCAATAGACCAGGCATCCAACCTGTCAAATAGACCAGGCAGCCAACCAGTCAAATGGAACAGGCACGCCAACCAGTCCAATAGACCAGGCAGCCAACCAGTCAAATAGACCAGGCAGCCATTCAGTCAAATAGACCGGGCATCCTACAAGTCAAATAGACCAGGCAGTCAGCCAGTCAAATAGATAAGGCATCCTACCAGTCCAAAAGACCAGGCAGCCAATCAGTCCAATAGACCAGGCAGCCAAACAGTCAAATAGACCAGGCAGCCAACCAGCCAAATAGACCAGTCAGCCAACCAGTCAAATAGACCAGGCAGCCAACCAGTCAAATAGACCAGGCAGCCAACCAGTCCAATAGACCAAGCATCTTACCAGGCAAATAGACCAGGCAGCCAATCAGTCCAATAGAACAGGCAGCCAACCAGTCAAATAGACCAGGCATCCTACCAGTAAAATAGACCAGGCATCCAACTAATCCAACAGACCAGGCATCCAACAAGTCAAGTAGACGAGGTCCCAGCCAGTCAAATAGACCAGGCATCCTACAAGTCAAATAGACCAGGCAGTCAGCCAGTCAAATAGACCAGGCATCCTACAAGTCAAATAGACCAGGCAGCCAACCAGTCCAATAGACCAGGCAGCTAACCAGTCCAATAGACCAGGCAGCCAACCAGTCAAATAGACCAGGCAGACAACCAGTCCAATAGACGAGGCATCCTACAAGTCAAATAGACCAGGCAGTCAGCCAGTCAAATAGACCAGGCATCCTACAAGTCAAATAGACCAGGCAGTCAGCCAGTCAAATAGACCAGGCAGCCAGCCAGTCAAATAGACCAGGCAGCTAACCAGTCCAATAGACCAGGCAGCCAACCAGTCAAATAGACCAGGCAGACAACCAGTCAAATAGACCAGGCAGACAACCAGTCAAATAGACCAGGCAGCCTACCAGCCTACCAGTCCCTTAGACCAGGCAGCCAACCAGTCGAGCAGACCAGGCATCCAACTAGTCAAATAGACGAGGCATCCAGCCAGTCAAATAGACCAGGCATCCTACATGTCAAATAGACCAGGCAGCCAACCAGTCCAATAGACCAGGCATCCTACCAGTCCAACAGACCAGATAGCCAACCAGTCCAATAGACCAGGCAGCCAACCAGTACAAAAGACCAGGAAGCCAACCAGTCCAATAGACCAGGCAGCCAACCAGTCAAACAGACCAGGCAGCCAACCAGTCCAATAGACCAAGCATCCTACCAGTCAAATAGACCAGGCAGCCAATCAGTCCAATAGAACAGGCAGCCAACCAGTAAAATAGACCAGGCATCCAACAAGTCAAATAGACCAGGCAGCCAACCAGTCCAATAGACCAGGCATCCTACAAGTCAAATAGACCAGGCAGCCAACCAGTCCAATAGACCAGGCATCCTACAAGTCAAATAGACCAGGCAGCCAACCAGTCCAATAGACCAGGCAGCCAAACAGTCCAATAGACCAGGCAGCCAAAGCTTTTCACAAGAAAATAAATAATACTAGGAGCTTATTACACATTTTTCACCGTGATCCAAAACAGAGTCCAATGTCACACATAAAAATACATAGACATTAGCCAGTAACAAGTGGATACTGCAGAAGATGAAACCCCACTCTGTAACAACAACAACTGTGCAATGTGAGAATGACCAGTCCAGATGCTGATAACTACTGTGTGTGAGCATGACCACATAATGACCACATCACAGATGACCTCTATGACCACATCACAGATGACCTTATACTCCTTGAAAGAACATCTACGGAATATATGATGCAACAGAACTGTGATGATACAGTAAAACCAAGTTATACTTGTGACATCACTGCAGGACTGGTAATGATGTCACAACGGGGGATACATAATGATGTAAGAAAGCCACAGGGATGATGGTGATGACAACAACAGCTCTGCTCTGAGCAGCAGGGGAGCTATGTGCTCTTACCAGTGTGGAAACAGCAGAGGTGTACATAGGAGTGTGGCCTGACGACATCAACACCGGCTGCAAAACAACAGAGATGGTAAAGGAGAGAGGGTAACTGGAGTGGAGGAGTTAAGAGGAGAGGTAACTACTGGGGTGCACAGAGAGGAAGGGGTAATAGTAAGAAAATTAGAATACAATTGAATAAACGTGTGTTGTGTTATAATCTAGTATTGTGTTATAATATAATGAGTGTTAGGAAAGAGAAGGAAAGAGAGGGAAAGCTAGAGGATGAGACAAGAAACAAAAGTGGGGACATGGAACTAGACATGGAACTAGACAAGGGACTAGACATGGAACTATAAATGGAACTAGACATGGAACTATAAATGGAACTAGACATCGGAAAAATAATAAAACACAAAAAACCTGCAGTCACCACCACCATGATTATTCCTGTCATTGGGTGGAACATTCCATATTATAAGCTGTATAACAGCTTGATCTATCCTTGTCCAATCAACAACTAGGACCAGACCTATCAGCATTAAATAAACATTGAGAAACACTCATAATTATTTCACAGAATAAATGCTTTTGATGTCAATAAACAGAACATTTCACATGAAGTGAATCCAGTTTCTCCAGTGCAGAAATTGAGTTGCAGTTCCTCTTAAATAACACACGAGGGCGCAAATACCCTCCGAACTGAGTGACCAGACACACATAAGACCTTCATAATGGATCTAACTCCATCTCAAAGTGGAACCTACAAAGTAGGGAAGTATTCAAAAAATAGGGAGAGACAATGAACATCACACCTGCACTTTGTCATAACATAAGAGATAATTATCAAACGTATGTGTTGTTGTAATTAAGCAATAACATAACCCAAATCAGTGATAATCAAATTTAGCCTTCATCTACACTAAAAGAGAGCCAACAGGGAAGTCAGGGAGCACTATATCTGTACTTAGGATCAGTGGAACAGATAATCCTGGAGATCAGACCAGACAGTCTCACTGAGGGGCCTTTGATATGAGCAGCATGTACAGAGAACTGAAAACATCAAGTCCCCTTAGGTCCTGCTGTGACACTGCAGTGAGTGTAGGAGGACTTAACTGGGCTGATGATTGGTGATGTCATAATGCAAAGATCAAAATGTCACATTACAGACATGTCCTCAGTGAAGTCATAATGATCTTTCCTTCAAGAAATGTCATAGGATTTGGGATCGTTTTCAGGCTCCTTGACTCTAGACTTCAGGGAAAACACAGGGATCAGAACAAGTCCAGGAAAAGGCAGGAGTCATATCATTCAAGTCACAGTACACAAAATAAATCCAACACACAGACTGAGTGAGAGAGACACTGACAAACAGTGAATGTTGATTTTAGAGACAAAGACAAATGTGAATGCATTTTTCCCAAGAGGATGCACAGAGAGAGAGAGAGAGAGAGAGAGAGAGGGATAGAAAAGATGTAGAGTGATATAAAGAGACAGTTTGTGTGTGGGTGGTACCATGCCTGGGTGGATGTATTTGCTTGTGATTGTTGTGTGTCCTTCTTTAAAGGGGGAGATGTACTGTAAGTGGGTGCAGTGATTAATGAGTGTGTGTCCTACCTGACAGAGGTTTGTAACATACGTGAGTTTGTCCTACCTTGATGAGGGTGATGTACAGTATGTGCGTGGCGTGTAGTGATAGCGTGTGTGTGTCCTACCTTGATAGGGGAGATGTGTGTGTGTGGCGTGTAGCCATGCATTGCCTCCATGGCGGCGAGGTTCTTATCGCTCATGTGAAGCATCTCAGCGCTTTTCCCTTGACCCAAATGGGCTGGACTGTGCTCCAAGGGGGGTGTCTCCTCATCCTGGTACCGGTACTTCTACAGAGAGAGAGAGAGTAGAGAGAGACGTGGGGGAGGAGGAGAGGGATGAGAGAAGGGGGGGTTAACAATAGTGATGGGGGATCAAATTGATACAGTTACATATCGGGATATTATGTTTGACAATATATCCTATTGTTTTGACAATATTGTCATGGTTCATGAATTCACCGGCTCGCTCTGTGTGTATGTGTGTGCGTGTGGGTGTGGCCGCTGATCACCACTCAGCTCATTATCAGCGCCAACTGCCACTCATCATCAGTGTCTATTTATACTCATTGTCATTCGTCTTGTGTTTGTCAGTTCGTTGGGTTTGTTCCTGTGCGGTAGTTCGTTCTCCTGGCTGGGTCTTGTGCCTCCTGTGGTTTCGGTTTCGGTTTCGATTTTACGATCGCTCTGCTGTCTGGCCTGAGGAGGGTTCGACGCCGGGTACTTCCTGGTTCTGCGGAGATTGGATTTCCTCTCGCTTCACTCACCGTCACGGAGGATCTGGGTTGCCCATTCAGTCCCTGCGCTGCCAAGGCTCAGACTTTTCATTATACTACTTCATCATCTGACCCTGTTCTACTACTCTCACTTTTGCTTTAATAAATGTTAAACTTTCACTCACAATTGAATCCTCAGTTATTCCAACGTAACAAATATATCTTATTGTTTTGACAATATTATTTTTGCGCTAGTTAGCTGTACCTGCACCAGCTAGCTTGTTCTCCATCTTCTTTTTAAATAGGGAGCCTATTTAAATGACTTTTATTTCCATGACTGATCAAAACTAATTCTCATGGCTCTCTCTTGTCCCTCTACAGCAGACATATGGGGAGCAGCATGTTTGGAACATTGAACTGCAATAAAATCACAGTATCAAATCACAATACATATACACTGAACAAAAATATAAAACGCAACATGTAAAGTGTTGGGCCCATGTTTCATGAACTGAAATATAAGATCTCAGAAATGTTCCATAAGCTTATTTCACTAAAATGTTGTGCACAAATTTGTTTACATCTCTGTTAGTGAGCATTTCTCTTTTGCCAAGATAATCCATCCACCTGACAGGTGTGGCATATCAAGAACCTGATTAAACAGCATGATCATTACACAAGTGCACCTTGTGCTGGGGACAATAAAAGGCCACTCTAAAATGTGCCGTTTTGTCACACAACACAATGCCACAGACGTCTCAAGTTGAGGGAGCATGCAATTGGCATGCTGACTGCAAGAATGTCCACCAGAGCTGTTGTCAGAGAACGAATGTTCATTTCTCTACATGGTTTTAGAGATACTGAGTGGTTTTCTTACGTGAACTGTAACTCTGTATATTTTTGTTCAGTATTGAATTGTGAGAATGGCAATGCATATTGTTTCCCGGCACCTACGTATAGTGATAATATTGTACTGTGAGGTCCCTGGCAATTCCCAGCCCTAGTTAACAGCAGTTATCATTTCAACACAGACACTGTGCCTGTGTGCAAAACAGGGCCTACATCTCAGCTAAATGTAGCTCATCAATGGAAACTTTCTGTGCTTCTGGGGTTGTTACACTTTTAATGCACCAACCAAGAAAGGGCAAGAGTTTTTCACTCAATCCCCTAAAGGAGGCAGTGTGGCTCCAATGTGCTTCCATTTATGCACAAAAATAACAAAACAGCTGTAGTGCATCTGAGAGCTGTTTTTGGACAGAAAATGGGTCCCTAAATGGGTCCACTGTGAAGTAAATCAAAGACCATTATCCTCCACCACCAAATGGAGCAATACCACAGTAGCCCAGCAAGCTAACACTCTGTTACTAACCAATAACCATAGCTACCCCCCTACTGATATCCAACACCTGGGAAACCTTACAACAGCTAACCCACTGTGCTAGCCACACACTGTGGCCTACACTCAGGTAATGATTGACATAGAAAGCTTAAATGTGCATGTAGGGTTTTAACACCAAGACATTAGAAGAAGGCCCCGCATCATACAGCCAATCTGCTGGAGCGACCTTAGAGGTTATTGTTCATGTCTGTGTAACCAGTTCATAGCTAACCTAGCCTGTCCCCTGGCTGTGTACACTACACTCTGCAGTACTGCAGTCTGACAAGCCTCTGCCCATCCTTAGAGCCTAGAAGATTCTAGGGGTTGACTGAGTGTCGCCTGCCTGCCTGGTGGCCTGAGACTGAGTGTGGCATTCAGATTGGTGTCACGGTGCTACCATCCCCCCTCCTCTCTTTGGCGGCAGGCAGAGGGGTCGGCGAGGGAGGTGCAGCACTAAGGAGGGACTGGTCTCAGATCAGCTGCCTAGCAACCAGAGCAGAGCAGGGGGCAGTCAGCACTGCTGCTGGATCACATTACACTGAGACAGCAAGACCACAACACACACACAGAGAGAGGGAGGGAGGGAGAGAGAGAGGGGGAGAGAGGAGAGGGAGAGAGAGAAAGGGAGAGATGAGAAGAGGGAGAGAGAAGGGTGCGGGGATGAGCGAGGAAAGGGTTGAGAAATGTAAAATAATAAATGGGAGAGAGGGGGGAGGGGGTTTGACAGAGGGAAGTGGAGAAATGGGAGAGAGGGGGAGGGGTTTGACAGAGGGAAGTGGAGAAATGGGAGAGAGGGGGGAGGGGGTTTGACAGAGGGAAGTGGAGAAATGGGAGAGAGTTGGGGAGGGGTTTTGAGAGAGGGAAGAGGAGAACTGGGAGTCAGCATAGAGGAGGAGATAGCAAGGAGGAGGAGAGAACAAGGAGTAGGAGAGAGAAAGGAGGAGGATAGAGCAAGGAGGAGGAGAGAACAAGGAGGAGAGAACAAGGAGGAGGAGAGAACAAGGAGGAGAGAGGGAATGTGGTACAAGACTCCTCCAACAATAGATGAACTAACAGAGAGAAATGCTGGGGGTAAAAATGTTTGAAAACATAATTTTTAATCAGAGGAAAGTAGGCAGGCAAGAAAATAGATTTGATGCTGATCAAATGAAATCTGTGGTAGGAGTGTACTTTGGATGTGATCATGTACATGTATGTTACAGTATCATGCACTGCCAGTTAGATTTAATGTAATTGCATAGCAATGAATGCTTACTCTTAACTTAAGATAATGGAAGATAATTCAATCAATGAAATCGCTCATGTGTGGTCTTAAGGGACAGTCCATCCAGAACAGCAGCTGGGACGGCAGAGATAGCCTACACACGACACAGCAACTCTCAATTCAATCACTACCAGTCATCTCCACAAAGGGATTACACAGACAATACATTGAGGCAACTAAAATGTTTGGAATCATTTGGGGTTATTAAGAGAATGTGAACCAGAGAGTAATGTTATTAAATATGTTCTAGTGTATGTGGCTTTACACTAGTCCAGGGCTTCACTCCATTTGGTCGAATGGCCTTTTGGCATCTGTAGTTTCAGTCATCCTGGTTGAGATTCAACTCAGCAAGTCTACTAAGTAACGGAAATGGGCTTGTTCTAGAGCAACACCAAGCCAGCCAGCAGGGAGGATGGAACAGGCCAGGGAGAGAGCGTTGGAGAGAAGAGAGGAAAGAGGGGAAAGAGGGGAGATAGCGTAGAGAGGATACTGAATTGACAATCATAAAATACACCAGCTATTCCCGGCTCCAGTACATGATGGTAGCAGATACAGGTAGATACTGTAGATAAGAGGCTCACTACAGTAACGTCCAGGCCTGAGTGTACAGGCTGGAGTGTTTAGTTTTGCTTTGGTGTAGGGTTTATTTTGTTCTATGGTGTGTATTGCTAATGTTAGGGTTATCGTGTCTAGTTAAGTTCATGCCATCGTGTCTAGTTAGGTTCATGCCATAGTGTTTAGGTTCATGCCATAGGGTTTAGGTTCATGTCAGTGTCTAGTTTAGGATTTAGCGTTTGTGTTCGTCATGTTCCTCGTTTATTGTTTTGTTCCGTCTCGTCCCGTCGTTAAATAAAGTATGTATTCTGGTTACTTCGCTGCGCATTGGTCTGTCCAAAGAGATAATCGTGACAGAGAATAAACCCTACACCAAAGCAAAACTAAACACTCCAGCCTGTACACTCAGGCCTGGACGTTACAACTACTGAATCCAACAGAAAACAGTAAAAGCAACAGCATCAATAGGTCAGATTCATCTGGGGGAAAGTGTGTTGGCGAAGCTACTAAGCCAGCAAGCTGTCTGAAGTTCAACACCTTCCGGAACAAAACTCTCTGAATAAACTGAGCACTCACAAGAGAACACACAATAACAGTTATACAGAGAACGGAGAACTATAATATCTCACTCATATGATTCATGGAGATCTGAGTCTTTGTGGGGGCAGGCATGGGGAGGGGTATTATAGGGTTATTGGTTGCGTGATTGGTTGGTTGGCAGTGAGTGACAGCGGGTCCTTGGGTTCCTGTGAATAATAGCCCAGTGACCTGGGTAGTGTTCCAGTAAAGATCTCATGAGTGAATTCAGTGTTCCGGTAAAGTGCTCATGAGTGAATTCCCTGGGTGTGCTAAGCATTGATCTCCATGTTAGGTGGAATCACCATAGATCCCCTAGTTTTTAATCATTTTTAACTGGGATAGTTAGTCACTTACTTTGATAGTAAGCCTCAACTTAACTGGCCTTCTCCACGACCACCCCGATCTCTGAACTAGAGCAGCATCTAAAGCCACACTAAACACACAACATGACGTTGTTGATGATGACTCTAGGAATAACAAACATTTCTTACATTCAAATATTTACAGTATCAATAAGAGCAGCAAAGCGCACGACAGTACTTCACTTCCTCAATCAATCAAAACCAGAGTTTTCAATGACAGTGGAGGGAATAGCACTATTATGACTGCCCACAAGTTGTGAGGTGAATGTGCGTAATTGAGGTTAATACAGGATATCATCACCATGGAGACCACCTTGGGAGTTAATCAGTATAGAGGACTTGTCTTATTGTAAGATAATAACACATAGTGGAACAATGGTCTAGTTCACTAGTACCCAGGAAGTAGTCAGGAAATGGACCTCCTCAGACCTCATAATGGTCCCAGGCACAGTTATTTCCAGTCTGTAAAACTGGAGGAACAGGGGAAGGAACACAGGCCAAGGGATCTATATATACATCATGCTGGTGCCAAGTTTGGGCCAACTATCTCTCCTTTAGATCAAAGATTGTCTGTCCATGAGTAAATGCATATCAGTATTTCCATTTTGATTTTCAATACACTTCAAAAGATTGGTACACTCCAACACTACTGCTCCTCAGATTTGGGACACTGATGGAATTGAGACACTGATCTCTTACTCTCATTTTTCTTTCTTGTTCTCTCTCTCTCGCTCTCATTCTCATTCTTTCTCTGTGCTATCTGGGCTTTGGAGTGGAGTCTGTTTGAGTGTGTGTGAAGCTGTGGTGCAGGATGGTGTTAAGAGAGGGAGGGAACTAGTATCTGGTGCCAAAGGAAGAGGAGATGATGAGAAGTGGAGGTGCTGCCTGGGTCTCACAAGGATCTGAATATGTTAGATGCCACAGAGACCCACTTACACACAGAGCACTGTGGCCAGACCAAGGAGGGAGTCCTAGGCACCTTGTTAATGGACACAGCATGGCCATTTGGCAGAGCCAAAGAAGAAACGGTTAGCTAGATACAGCTAAGAGACTGGAAGGAAAACAGGCTGAAGACCCATTCCATGCCATGTGGAAGGAGAAACAGAGCAAGCTGTCAGGCCAGAAACACCTGAAAATGGGAGGGGCGAAAGAGGGGATGAAGTGGATGGGTGAGTGAGGGAATCAAATCAACAGATAAGGCCAGGTGACAACACCAGTCTTATAAGTGTCTTTGAAGGCAATATAGAAAGCATGATATACTTAGGCTGTGGTTGTCCAACTGGAAACACACATACTGTACCTAGCCCATCACTGGGTGACAAATACAGACCTCAGTTCTTAATGGGAAATTTCACCACTGCTTTTTCACTGTATATGTTCATTATTATGTTATGAACACATAATACGTGTCATAAAAATAGAACATTTCCTCACTACACACAAATGCGAGCGTTTCTGCATCTCACCGGTAGAAATGGGACATTTACACTTCCTGGTTGTAAGCAAACCACAATATCCAGAATTCATAGTGATTTCAGGATGTAGTACCGCTCCTGTCGAGGTGAACCGAGTTTAGAATGGGTGTCAACAGGTAGCTAACGCTACTCACTGGACCAGCTACTCATTCATAGAACATCAGCTTGTGAAATACTATTTATTTGTATTTTTGTGTCGAGAACAACTGTACAGTTTAGTCATGGTGTGGTGCTCTACGTGGATGTGCAAACTAAAAGCAAGCACAGGCTGCTGGGGTAACATTTCATTGGTTACCTTACTAAGTCGAGCAGCCGTAACATAGCTAACTTAGCTAGTTAACTAGATAGAGAATTACATTTGTTTATCTAAACCAAATCTTGCTAGCTTTCATAATACGCTGGCTAGACATTCCAAAGCAAATCAATGTAATTAGCCAGCTGCTATCTGGCGATGTGATTTATAACTTTGCAAGCTAAAGTTAGCTACTTTAGGTTACATTAGCTACAGGACCATATCTAACCACTATTTAGCTCTCGAAAATCCTTCTCCGTATGTAGGGTTTTCAGCAGTTACATTCACCCACATTTGGCTTTATGTGAACCACAATTCCAATGCTGTGTTTGATTATTGAAAAGTCAATCAAATGCCCCATATCTTTCATATCAGCGAGAAATAATATTAAAAAAATATACATACACTTACTGTAGCAGTTTTTCACAGATCCACAAGCTGTGTGTTCCTCCAGTTGACGAACTGCACTTCCTCCCCACTTATGGCTAATTAGCACAGGTAACTGCCTATGTCTTCCATCTGTCTTCTGTACACAAGCGATGTAGCATGGCGATATGGCCATGTGAGAACACTAATCCTATAAAGGTGTGTGGTAATTTGTCATGACGTGGCCCTCTTTGAGGATAGCGAGCACCATCCCTCTCTCTCTCTACCATCACCCTCTCTCTCTCTCTCTCTCTCTCTCTCTCTCTCTCTCTCTCTCTCTCTCTCCCACCCAGATTCTGCTATCGCAGGTCATAAATTCCTGGGGGAAACTCTCTCCCTCATGGCCAAGCATAGAGCGTTTCATAGAGAGAACAAAGGAACTACTTCCACATCACAGAACTTGACAACTGAACAATACCTATGTTTTACAGAATGTATACACGGTCGGGGGAGAATCCAGCTACGACCGGTCCATTTCGTTTAACTCTTTAGGCATCATCAGCCGAGGTGTCTCTTTTGGAGAGTCTGGCGTGCCCAAAGTAAAATGCCTCAAACTCAGGCCCAGAAAATATGATATGCACATAGTTAGTACTATTGGATAGGAAACACTCAGAATTTTCTAAAAGTGTTAACATAATGTCTGTGAGTATAACAGAACGGATATAGCAGGAGAAAACCCGAGGAATTTCTGTCCTGGAAAAAGTGTTTTTGACACATTGTCTCATTTTGAACCCCTCCCTATTGAAAACAGCCATTTCTGGGAGTAAGATTGCAGTACCTATTGCTTCCACTGGATGTCAACAGTCTCTAGACAGTGTTTGGTGATGTTTAGTTGCTCTGGATGGTAATAGAAGAAGAATTTCGAACTAGTCATCCGACGTAAACAGAAGAGGAAGCGCGTTCACGGCTCAAGGCCTGTGGTTTTTTCCTTTCCTTTCGTCCAGTTTATAATCCGGTTGAAATATTATAGTAAATATACATAAAAGTGTTCCTAAGGATACATTATCAATGATGTTTGATTGTTCTTGGACAAGTGTATAGGTATAGGTTGAACGCGTTCTCTTCACGGTTCAATGGGCGAGTGGACGCTGTATTTTATGAACATAACGCGCCAACCAAACTGAGATTTATGGATATAATAAATGACTTTTTCTAATTAAAGAACCATTGGATGTCTTCGTTGGACACTTGGGAAGCCCTCAGCAGAAGTTCTTCAAAAGGTAAGGGATTTGTTTTCGCTGTGAAATGTGTTTTGTGTGAACCGCGATGGTTTATGAATTTATGCTAATGGGAAAATAATGGAGGTGATACCCTCAAACAGTCAAATGTTGTGCTTTCGCTGTAAAGCCTTTTTGAAATCTGACAACACTGTGATATTGCCAAGAAGCAGAGCATTTGATGACACCCCACCACTCCGTAAGTAGTTAATGTTTGTGAAACTCAGGAGAGACAATACAGCCACATTACCATAACCCTGTTTATACAAGAGTCTCAGTTGTGAGACATGCATCTATTTGTTGTATAAAATTAATGAGTTACGATGAAACTATTTGGGAAATTATGTAAAATTACATTTTAACTAAGCCATTGGCCCACCCCGATGAGCACAGACATCGATCTGGCGTCATGGGACAGCCCTTTTCTACTGTTACGAATATAACCCCCACCTGGGCAAACCCACTCCAGACCAATACCTCTATCACAGAGGGAACTAAGGTTTGAGTAGAGACCACAAATTGTTTTTGAATTCTTAACCATACCACGTGGTTAAACTCTGAGACTATCGATCCGACTGAATAAGAGCAACTCTTCGATACTAATTCCTAGTCTGCAGCTGGAAATTATGTACCATTGAATGCGACAACCGCCGACAACCGCCGAAACATCTACTCTATACATTTTCTTAAATGGTACTCTGAAGTATATATTCTAACCACGAAAGAGGTGGCGGATGAACTTTCAAACAGAAAGACGGACGATCCCAACAGAGATCACGACGACACCCTGAGAGTAAATATACAGTGAGGGAAAAAAGTATTTGATCCCCTGCTGATTTTGTATGTTTGCCCACTGACAAAGAAATGATCAGTCTATAATTTTAATGGTAGGTTTATTTGAACAGTGAGAGACAAAATAACAACAAAAAAAATCAGAAAAACGCACGTGAAAAATGTTATAAATTGATTTGCATTTTAATGAGGGAAATAAGAATTTGACCCCCGCTCAATCAGAAAGATTTCTGGCTCCCAGGTGCCTTTTATACAGGTAACGAGCTGAGATTAGGAGCACACTCTTAAAGGGAGTGCTCCTAATCTCAGCTTGTTACCTGTATAAAAGACACCTGTCCACAGAAGCAATCAATCAGATTCCAAACTCTCCACCATGGCCAAGACCAAAGAGCTCTCCAAGGGACAAGATTGTAGACCTACACAAGGCTGGAATGGGCTACAAGACCATCGCCAAGCAGCTTGGTGAGAAGGTGACAACAGTTGGTGCGATTATTCCCAAATGGAAGAAACACAAAAGAACTGTAAATCTCCCTCGGCCTGGGGCTCCATGCAAGAGCTCACCTCGTGGAGTTGCAATGATCATGAGAACGGTGAGGAATCAGCCCAGAACTGGAAGAAAGTGTTGTGGTCAGATGAGACCAAAATGGAGCTCTTTGGCATCAACTCAACTCGCCGTGTTTGGAGGAGGAGGAATGCTGCCTATGACCCCAAGAACACCATCCCCACCGTCAAACATGCAGGTGGAAACATTATGCTTTGGGGGTGTTTTTCTGCTAAGGGGACAGGACAACTTCACCGCATCAAAGGGACGATGGATGGGGCCATGTACCGTCAAATCTTGGGTGAGAACCTCCTTCCCTCAGCCAGGGCATTGAAAATGGGTCGTGGATGGGTATTCCAGCATGACAATGACCCAAAACACACGGCCAAGGCAACAAAGGAGTGGCTCAAGAAGAAGCACATTAAGGTCCTGGAGTGGCCTAGCCAGTCTCCAGACCTTAATCCCATAGGAAATCTGTGGAGGGAGCTGAAGGTTCGAGTTGCCAAACGTCAGCCTCGAAACCTTAATGACTTGGAGAAGATCTGCAAAGAGGAGTGGGACAAAATCCCTCCTGAGATGTGTGCAAACCTGGTGGCCAACTACAAGAAACGTCTGACCTCTGTGATTGCCAACAAGGGTTTTGCCACCAAGTACTAAGTCATGTTTTGCAGAGGGGTCAAATACTTATTTCCCTCATTAAAATGCAAATCAATTTATAACATTTTTCACATGCGTTTTTTTTCTGGATTTTTTTGTTGTTATTCTGTCTCTCACTGTTCAAATAAACCTACCATTAAAATTATAGACTGATCCTTTCTTTGTCAGTGGGCAAACGTACAAAATCAGCAGGGGATCAAATACTTTTTTCCCTCACTGTATATTGATTGCAATTATTCCCAAATGAGTGAGCGTTCATGTGCAAAGAATTAGCATTTCAATGAATATAATTATGAACTGTGTAGTGACTCTTGTAATTCCCGCCCTTCTCAAGTCTACTCCCCCATCCCCTTTGTTCACCAAGCCGTCATACCAGTTTATCCCACTAGGGAAACATCCCCTATCATTTCCTTGTAACCATATCTACTTTGTTTGTTTACTGTTGGTTTATGCATTTCTGTGATTATTTAGTTAGTTAGTAAATAAATAATTTAAGACAATTGGTGTATAGATGATTCATAGTAAAGACTGGGTTTGTGCAGATAATCAACAATTTACGACTTTCGGAATGAGACTAACGTGAGGTAAAGAATAATTCATTAATGAGAAGACTAATTGATATTAGGAAAATTATAACTTTGTAATCTGAAGATTTTCCTTGGTCCCCCGACTTCCTAGTTAATTACATTTACATGATTAGTTTAATCACGTAATAATAATTAGAGAATTGATTTGATAAAATAACAGTCTTCACTTTAATGATTCCAAAGACACAACAAATGTAACCTTTTGTTTTTTGAAAATGATGTATTGCTGATATGAAAGATACGTTCCTTATTTTTACAAAAACGTACCACAAGCGATGCGTGTTAACGTTTAGAGCAAGCGTCGGGGCTCTTACCAAAACTCCCCCGGTCAGAAGATTCTATCGATAGTAGGCGCTAAAGCAGTTAGTGTATATGAATGGGGTAGCCGTTAGCTAGCTAACTAACTACCACAGAGGCTAACTGGACTGGCCTATGTGTTCCATTTACAGAGTCTGATCCCTTCAACATCTGCAGCGGCATCAACATCAAGCTCAGCACCAGGAACTAATGTAAGTCACATTACCTAAATCTTTCCATGACTCCATTATGAGCAAATAAATATACTGGAGCTAGGCATTAACATGGTCTGTGTCTTGTTTTCATAGTTGGTGTGTTTATCAGTAGGCTACTTTTCTCTGTATTATGGAGGTTTAGCTGATTATTTATGCAAAGCTTGAAGTCTAAATTGGAGAAAAAGAAGAGTTATTATTAAGGAGGGGATGGTTTGGGTGACTGACTGGTGTCTGTTGGGGGTGGGTGTTGTGTGTGAAGGTCAGTATGCATGATCTATTGACACAAGGAGAATGGGTGGATATACAGTAGTACCTTGTTTGAGTGTGAATTGATGGGAAAAAAGTAGCAAAATGTTGGCTAATCACTGACTAGTGTATGTACTACAGACTAATCCTGCTGCTGCTGATGATGATGACCTTGACACCAGCTTCAGTAGAACAGATCCTGTAGACCCATTGGATGCAAGCTTTCAGCCTGGAATAAGTTGAAGCTCAACATCATCTGACTGGGAAGAGGAAAATACGGCACGGGGGCTGGCAAGAGCCAAAGTGTATAGTCTATGAGTCCCAGGTCATGGAGCTCATGAAGTTCTGCCAGGCCAGCTGCCATTGCCCAACACAAGACGAGGTTCAACAGCTGAAGAACATTCAGGACCCTGCCTGGAACATTCAGCCAACACAACATCCATATTCAGTTAGACTGATGTTGTAGCATAATATACACTGAACAAAAATATAAACACAACATGCAACAATTTCAAAGATTTTACTGAGTTACAGTTTATATAAGGAAATCAGTCAATTGAAATAAATTCATTAGGCCCTAATCTATGGATTTCACATGACTGGGAATACAGATGTGCATCTGTTGGTCACAGATACTTAAAATAAATAAGGTAGTGGCGTGGATCAAAAAACACGCGGATCAAAAACACAGTCGATACCTGGTGTAACCACCATTTGCCTCGCATAGAGTTGATCAGGTTGTTGATTGTGGCCTGTGGAATGTTGTCCCACTCCTCTTCAATGGCTGTCCGAAGTTGCTGGATATTGGCGGGAACTGGAACATGCTGTCGTACACGTCTATCCAGAGCATCCCAAACATGCTCAATGGGTGACATGTCTGGTGAGTACGCAGGTCATGGAAGAACTGGGACATTTTTAGCTTCCAGGAATTGTGTACAGATCCTTGGGGGTGTGGGGCTGTGGGGCTGTGACATGGGGCTGTGCATTATCATGCTGAAACATGATGTGATGGCGGCGAATGAATGGCATGACAACGGGCCTCAGGATCTCGTCACGGCATCTCTGTGCTTTCAAATTGCCATCGATAAATTGCAATTGTGTTCATTGTCCGTAGCTTATGCCTGTCCATACCATAACCCCACCACCACCATGGGGTACTCTGTTCACAAAGTTGACATTAGCAAAACGCTCGCCCACACGACACCATGCACGCTGTCTGCCACAGTTGAAACTGGGATTAATCCATGAAGAGCACACTTCTCCAGCGTGCCAGTGGCCATCCAAGTTGAGCATTGCCCACTGAATTCGGTTAAGACGCCGAACTGCAGTAAGGTCAAGACCCTGGTGAGGAGGACGAGCACGCAGATGAGCTTCCCTGAGACGGTTTATGCAGAAATCCTTCGGTTGTGCAAACCCACAGTTTCATCAGCTGTCCGGTAGGCTGGTCTCAGATGATCCCGCAGAAGAAGCCAGATGTGGAGGTCCTGGGTTTGCGTGGTTACACGTGGTCTGCGGTTGTGAGGCCAGTTGGACATACTGACAAATTCTCTAAAACGATGTTGGAGGTGGCATATGGTAGAGAAATTAACATTCATTCTCTCGCAACAGCTCTGTTGCGAGAGAAATACCTTTTGCCTACCAAGGCTGATGGCATTGATACAGTCAAGATAGACACCTTCTGGTCTCCATGACAGTAGTCTCACGTTGTAATACCTTCAAAATCATGTCATTGTCACGCCTCCCTTGGAAGCCTCCCGTTTTAGGGAAGCCAGGTTCTCGACGAGGCTACCACGACAGTGATCTAATTTGCAGTGGCGCCATTCATTACACTTTTGATTCACAATAGACAGCCCCTGACCAGCTAGTAGCCTTTATGGACTGATATCAAAGTGAATGCCCTTACCAATAAACTGGATTTATCCCAAGGTCCCAACAGCTCTCTCCGATTATAAGGATAAGAAGCTATATCACCAGCTAGCACATACATTTCTGAGAACCATATGTTTTTTGGAGCTTGGTGAGAGTGTGGTTGTCCTATGATTATTTTCCATACAACCTTCCCACAACCTTTTGGGAATGATACAGGATAGTTGCTTGGATTTGGAACATTCTCAGCACATTTAACTTGAACTTGACACAATTTTTTAAAATACTGGTATTTCCTTACTTGAAAGTTGCACTATGCAGAAATTGCTTCGCCATTTCCTGGATGCAAAAATTCTAATAGACCGCTTAATTTCGGTTCATGTGACTGTCACGCCCAGATCTGTTTCACCTGTCTTTGTGCTTGTCTCCACCCACCTCCAGGTGGTGCCCATCTTCCCCATTATCCCCTGTGTATTTATACCTGTGTTCTCTGTTTGTATGTTGCCAGTTGGTTTTGTTCGTTGAACCTACCAGCATTTTTCCCCTTGCTCCTTTCTTGTCTAAGTCCCTGTTTTCTTGTTTTTCCTGGCTTTGATCCTTCTGCCTGCCCTGCCCTGCCCTGACCTTTTGCCTGCCTGCCGTCATGTACCTTTGCCCCACTACTCTGGATTACCGACCTCTGCCTGACCTGACCCTGAGCCTGCCTGCCTGCCGTCCTGTACCTTTGCCCCTGTTGTTGTAATAAACATTGTTACTTCGACACAGTCTGCATCTGGGTCTTACCTTAAACGTGATAGAGACAAAACAAACAGTCATTGTGTAGAGAATAATTGTTAGATCTAAACCGCTGTGAAATATATTTTCCATAACCAAAGATATTGTATATTCAGCTGCTTGAAGCACTGTGTACAAAACCAAGAGTAAACAATGCAAAAACCAAACTTCAGAATGGGAAGCATAGAAAAAGCACACAAAACAGATCTACTGCTTCTTAGACTTGCTTTCAACGGGAATTAAAGATCTATAACTCACATTTCTATGTGAATAAGCTTGAGTCGCCCAAAAACATACATATTGTAGCTTTAACAGAACGTTTCCTAAAAGTTGGTTAATTTCAATTTTTGTAATGTTCTAGGAACTTTCTCCAACATGTTTGACACTGAGAATGTTCGCAAATAATTCAGAGAATGTTAAGAAAAAAGGTTATGTCGGAATTTAAATACTTTATATTTATTTATTTAAATTCTTATTTACAATGATGGCCACGGATGATGCTGGGCCTATTGTGCGCTGCCCTATGGGAATCCCAATCACAGCCCGGGATCAAACTCAGCTCTGTAGAGACGCCTCTAGCACTGTGATGCAGTGCCTTAGACCACTGCGCCACTCAGGATCAAAACATTTCCTCAGCATAACGTTTCCTGTAAGTTTCCTCATCCCACTGGGAACACACGTCAATTTAAAGTCTATTCCACATTGGTTCAATTTCATTGATATGACGTGGAAATTAAGAAAACTTTCCATAAAACCACAATAAAAATGTAGTAACGTTTAGAGAACGTTCTTAGAATTATTATTTACAAATATATACATTCCGTTCTAAGCATCAACAAAACTCTCTCGATCCTCTATCTTGTTAAGTGTGTTAAGGTGTGTTGGCCGCACCCACTAATTCGCCACATCTGATCTTAATGAGGGCTTGTTTCTTTTGAAATGGGATCTGCTTGAATAGACAAAAATAAACAGCTTTGTATGCATAAAATGGCATTCTAGCTCCATCCTGGTGGCGCAGTGGACTAATTCCATGGATAGAGAACAGAAGGTTCAAAGCTCACTGATAAAAAACAAATGTGTTTGAATGATTAATACGTAAGGAAATGAGTTTCCATGTGTCCTATCTGTGCTTGGAGCTCAAAAAAGTGAACCCAAACTAAGCTAGCAGTGTAATTAAAAGTCTTACTGAAACATTCAGTGAAAGTTTAAAGGAAGTTATTCAAAAACCTCCAAATAACCTAGAATTTACGTTCTCAGAGTGTTAGTAAAACCTACCAGGAAAACCTTCAAGGAAACAGAGTAAAACATTCTCAGAACCTCCCTACAGCCTAAAAATGTGTTCCTAAACAGGCAAAATGTTCACTTCTGTTCCCAAAATGTTTTAAAAACATTCAGTTTACCGGTCAGGAAAGGCATGGCTTCCTCCCACAACCAATCAGAAACCAAAAACATATATGCCCACAACTTCCAAAGAACCATACGTGCTGGCTGGGATCTATATTGTCTCTTAGTTGGGATGCAAAACAAAAAGCTCATGAGCCACAGCTGAATAGTAAAGCAGAACATTATGTTCCTGCTGGTTTACATGCTGACCATTGAATGTGAAGTATAAGGTTTATTGTTTCATTGGTGGTCTTTATAAGATAATCAAATGGTACCATCTCTGTAAATGCATGGATGGCTCAGATATGCTGGTTGATATTCCATGGAAATTGCCTGTGGAAATGGCAGATCTAAATGTCGGCATGCAAAGTCGCTTGACAGCAGTGTTGATCTGAACACACAGTACTGTATATCAGGCGTGAATAATCCATATGAGTAGACCTATAAAACCAGGAAATCGCCAGCAGAGGCTCACATTTCAAAGCTCCAGATAATCGGGGACTAGATCATTATGTGAAAGTGGAAACATAACAGTAGCCTAAAAATAAGAGCTGTGTGAGGTAGTGGGATAATTTTTGGGGAATGATCACAATGCTCAGTCAGCAATTTCATTGTGTCAACCGAACGGTTTCTTATTTTGAACACATAAGACGAACGTGCACACGCACAAATACACATACCAACACACAAGCACGCTCTATTGTATCTCATTCATCCCTTTAAGCCATCTGTCTCATCATCTAATGCTTTCTCCCAATATACGTGAATTGTGTTGCAGTCACAAACTGTTGTAATAGCTTCGCTACAACTGTTACACCAAAACTGCTCTAAGCTTACCTTGCAACCGAACATGAGGGAGAGAGTCCGGTTGCTGCAGATGACCTTACACTGACACATCACCGGTGAGAGGCACTTTAGATTCCTAACAGGCGGAGACATCTGTTCAACACCCATATACCAGACCACACCGGTCCACCGCCAAATCAGCGATGCTGGAGAGGAGGGAGCGTTGAAGAGCGGTAGTCGGTGCAGGTGACTAGGCTATCCACGGTTGGTAGCCTACCCTGAAACGTGCTAAGCTACTCAACGCTGAAATCCGAATTTCAACTCCAAGCGCTTGTATGATCAGAAAATGTAACTTTCAGTTCGGGAACATGAGTTATGGATTGTAGCCTAGCCTATTAGCTCTAAGGTTTGCTTAGACCCTGGACAGATGTTAAGGTTGAAATGCTGTTGTTCACCTCATGTTCCTTCTATTCAAGTGTTACAAGAATACCATCATTCATGAATTGCACAAGTCTTCATCCACATCGGCCTCTCTCTCTCTCTCTCTCTCTCTCTCTCTCTCTCTCTCTCACTCTCTCTCTCTCCACCGTAAGGTTTGGATTTCATGCGCAATTATAATTGGAACGTGTAGTAGGCTCTGCATAAGTGAATCAAGACAAAAGCAGTTACGTTATAGGCTCCCATGCGGACATAGGCTATAGATAATCACACGACATGCACAATGATTTTGGACGGTAGGTTATTTTTATCAAAACATGCAAACATAATCAATAAACAGTAAATGTTTTACTATCATGAGCTGACGTTTCCACATCATAGTGCCCTCACACTGCCTGCTGTTCACGCTCACAACAACTCTGCAGCGATCATAGAAAACCCAAATGGTGTTATAATAGCGCCCCCACATGTACAAACTGAGATGTGTCTGCTGGGAACTCTCCATGGTCCTGAAATGCGATTATTATATTTTTATTTCACCTTTATTTAACCAGGTAGGCCAGTTGAGAACAAGTTCTCATTTACAACTGTGACCTGGCAGTTGAATAAAGTTTCAGCACAGCAGTGGCTAGCGACACACTATTTTCAGCGTGCAAATGCAATCACCTGTATATCAGCATGCGGCGGTTTGAGACCAGTCCTAAATCTAAAATAGAAATGTATGGTCAAACATGCAGAGACACATACTCACACAAGATCATCCAAGGTCTTTGTATGGTTGTATGACAAAGCGTCCATATTCCATCCTCTCTCGAACCACATAGCAGAGGCCCAGATAAAACACACCGGAAAAGGCTACATGCCCTACCAGGCTCTTCTGGCCCAGATTAGTGTAGTATGCCCCCACCCCTCCATCCCTCTCTCACACACACACACACTTGCAAGTGTAGATGTCAATCTATGATAACAACTAGAAACACTGACATTATCGGGGGCTGACTGACTGACTGCGTCCACAAGGTGGAGTGAGGCGTCCACAAGGTGGAGCGAGAGAACCAGGTGGACTACATATTGTGCATTCATCTCAGGACCGACTGCGGCGATGTGCTCCACGCTCTCGAATGACGTCAATGTTAAATGGAACAGATGCGACGGTACGAGACGCACAGTGTGTGCAGAGATAAAATACCTTTTTCATCTTATTCCAAAAACCTTGTCTCTCCCCCGTAGTAAGAGGCAAGTAAGGTGTCAGGGACATTAAAATTAACATTGATGGGCTGTCGTTATTCCAAGAGGAAGTTCAACATTCACAGTTTATAGCTTTCCGGTATGTGAAATATCCTGGATAAATTCCGTTTTATCCTGTAGCCTTGCATTCCAGAGAGACCACAGAGGTTCTTAAACTAACAAATCAATTGTGTACACAGCCAAGTAACTCCATGCGCTGGCTCTTCATCCGATCATTACCAAACTATACGTTTGAAAACCTTGCCTTGGAGCAAACACTTAGCACTGACAAACATCAAATGTCTAAATATTACGTTTTATAAAACGCTAAAATCATGTCATTATTTGCCACAAAGCCTATTGTCATATTGCTACAGCCTAAAATGGAATGGAACAAAGAAGAAAGTCAAAAGGAAAAACATGTAGAAAGTCAAATATATACAGTGTGTGTGTATGTGTGAGAGATAGATAGATAGATAGATAGAATCACACACTGTTTCACTCTGTTTCTGCATTATGCATCATTGTGTATATGACCAAGCACACTGTGCTTTGGAACCTCACAACATGGTTCCCACAACATGGTTCCCACAACATGGTTCCCACAACATGGTTTCCATGCATATTGTCTTCTACAATAGAGCTTCTAACTTGGTTGCAGTACCAAACATTGGGGAGGCAGACAAATAAAAGACTCAGATGTTTCTGGACAAACGCAGGATGACAAACAGTGTGAAGATTTCATTGATCGATGTATACTGTTAAAAACGGCTAGTTACAACAGGTACACACAAAGAAAATAATCTCACTGTCCATGATTGTTAAATACACGTTCAAGAGAACATAGACATTATCCATTTAGAAGAAACTGGGGCCTTCCAAACAGTGTTATCCAAAACACTATAGCCTGCTTAAAGAGGCTCTCAATGATAGTGTTATGGTTATAAACCATGATGTAGTCAATTTCTGGTGTCTTATATGTGAATGGCAGACAGTGTGGGCCCTAGCCTAGCTGCCACAGTCACAGAAACCTGTATGTGGGGCTGGCCTACCCCTCAGTGGGTTCGGGCAGTACAGCTCTCTAGCTCTCACATCACATGGTGGGACTGTGCTTGGATATATGATCAATAATGCACATTTTTTAACCTTTCTATGGATCTTAAAGAGGTGTCTGTTTAGTCATCAACACCCCCATATTCTAAAATAGAATTTGCAAAACCACTAAACTACTGTCCACCACTGCTACATTGAGAGTTGGCATTGTGTAATAGTAAGTTTGACATCACACTGCTACATTGAGAGTTGGCATTGTGTAATAGTAAGTTTGACATCACACTGCTACATTGAGAGTTGGCATTGTGTAATAGTAAGTTTGACATCACACTGCTAAATTGAGAGTTGGCATTGTGTAATAGTAAGTTTGACATCACACTGCTACATTGCGTATCAGTAATATTCATATCCCAGCAATATATCGTGTAGTATTGAAATTTACATCCCAACAGTACATTGTGTAGTAGTGAACTACACATCCCAACAGAACATTATGTAGTAGGGAACTACTAATGGTGTAAAGTACTTAAGTAAAAATACCTTTTAAAGTACTACTTAAGTTGTTTTTGGGGGTTATCTGTACTTTACTATTTATATTTTTGGACAACTTTTACTTTTACTTCACTACATTCCCAAAGAAAATAATGTACCTTTTACTCCATATAGTTTCCCTGACACCCAAAAGTACATTTTAAATGCTTAGAAGGACAAAAATGGTCCAATTCACACACTTATCAAGAGAACATCCCTGCGGCCTCCGATCTTGCGTACTCACTAAACACAAATGCTTAGTTTGTAAATTATGTCTAAGTGGTGCAGTGTGCCTCTGGCTGTCAAAAAATAATAATAATAAAAAGGAAATTGTGCCGTCTGGTTTGCTTACTATAAGGAATTTGATGTATAGCATTTACTTTTACTTTTTACTTTTACTCAAGTATGACAATTTAGTACTTTTACCACCACTGTACTTAAGTACATTTAAAACCAGATACTTTTAGACTTTTCCTCAAGTAGTATTTTACTGGGTGACTTTCACTTTTACTTGAGTAATTTTCTATTAAGGTATCTTTACTTTTAATCAAGTATGACAATCGCAACGATACATTGTGTCTTAGGGAACTACACATCCCAGCAGTACATTGTGTAGTAGTGAACTACACATCCCAACAGTACATTGTGTGGTAGTGAACTACACTTCCCAGCAGTACATTGTGTAGTTGTGAACTACACATCCCAGCACTATATTATGTAGTAGTGAAATACACGTCCCAGCAGAACATTCTGTAATAGTGAACTACACATGCCAGCAGAACATTGTGTAATAGAGAACTTCAAATCCCAGCAATGCATTGTGTATCGGTGAGCTTCACATCCAAACACTGCACTGCATCTGGTGAACAAGCAAGAGAGAGGATATCCCACAAGAGCTAGAGTGTTTCCATGACAACATCTGCAGGGGGTGGGGATTCCCCATCGAATAGTCCATTGGCTAGCTGGCTGGTGGTCAGGTTACCGGGTTCCTATAGAATGACAGCACATCCTCATTAACTATTACAGCCTCCTAGAGTGTACAGTCAGCCCATGGGTCTCCTCCTCCTCCTGCTGCTACACTGGCTGTCACTGGGTTCCACCTCACTGGCCTTGACTGATACACCTGTCCTGTGTGTTCTAGTCTCCTCTCTCTCATGATTCGATGTGACTTGGGGTTGATTAAGGCACACCTTTAATGTAAGACGAGGGGATGTGTTGTGATTTTAGTTAAGTGACGAAAGGATAATTGTAGGTAACAGTCAGTTACATGACTACTGCAATTTTGTTAGGTAAAGGTCAGATTAAAGCACTATATATTGTAGAGTTAACTCAAGAACAGCTCTACTTTAACATCATAGAAACACAGCACAACTTGCAGATTGTCAGATATACATGATATGAAACCCAAGGAGCGACACTATTTGAAAGCACCTGTTGAGAGGATGCTACCCTAGGGTACCTGATGCTACAGATGTAGGATCTTAATTTGACTAGTATTGTCGTAGCAAAATAATCCTGCAGCAACAAGATTTGAACGTTTAGTCCATAATGTTGCTTGGTGGTTAAGCTATTAGCTGGACAAAAGTAGACTACATGAAAAGTGCATAACTGTTAATATAGAGATTCCCTAAAAACACGCCACTTCGATACAGCTATGATCGGAAGTTACTTTTTCATAGCAGGTTAGAACAAATTACTCAGCGGGTTAGGAGAATTAACGCAGCAAGTTAGGAGAATTAGGTTAAGGTTTGGAAAAGGTTTAGGGTTAGGGTTAGTGTTAGTGGAAATGCTCTCCTAACCTGCTACGAAAAGTCCCTTCCAGTCGTAGCTGTATCAAACTGGTGTGTTTTTAGGGAGTCCCGTTAATGTAACTGTGTGTTGATGCAGGTTTTAGTGTTAAAGCAGGACCCCTCATTTAGAGCATGCTACCTTGGCACCTCTTTGAGATGATCAGTTCTGCAATCTTTGTAAGACTCGAAGACTGTTTCTACTTTTATTCGATCGAGAGGTTTGTTGTTTTTAAACTTTTGAAAGTATTAGAAAAAGGATTATATTGAAAAAGTTTGGTTACTAGCTAACTTTTGAATTTGGATCCTGCAAGGTCCCAGCATCTGTTGCTGGGACCGCCATTATCTGTCCAGGGATCCTGCCAACCAAAAGCCTGAAGAGCTGTTTGGCGTAGCAGCTAGCCTAGCTGCTAACTAGCTATTAAGCTAGCAAGGTTTCCTGAAAACTTGAACACAGCCAGCGACACGGATAGCACTTGTGGCTAGGACCGCGGATTGTCCCGGGCTTGTGGCTGTCTAAATCCTTGCTGTTTGTTGCTGTTGTGCAGTACCAGCGTTAGCCTACGTTGCTACCATGACATACAAAACCAAAGCCTGTGGGAGTAACGGAGAGGACAGTGTTTCTCTATCACAGGTGAAGGAGCTTTTAAACGAACAAAACGGTTTCTAGAAGCAGTTGTTACAACAGGAAAATAGCTTCAGCTGTATATTTTCAGAGCCATATTCATGTAAAGCTTAGAGAGGATCTCATGTCTAGTGCTGTTGAAGAGGTGTAGTTTCACATTCACCTGCCTCAGCTGAAGCCTCTTCTTTTGGGGTGCTGCTATGGGCCACCAAGTCCTAACATTCATTATCTGGATAATATACTATATATACAAAAGTATGTGAACACCCCTTCAAATGAGTGGATTCGGCTATTTCAGCCACACCTGTTGCTGACAGATGCAATCTCCATAGACAAACATTGGCTGTAGAATGGCCTTACTGAAGAGCTCAGTGACATTCAATGCGGCACCGTCATATGATGCCAACTTTCCAACAAGTCAGTTCGTCAAATTTCTTCCCTGCTCAAGCTGCCCCTTGTCAACTGCGAGTGCTGTTATTGTGAAGTGGAAACGTCTAGGAGCAACAATGGCTCAGGCGCGAAGTGGTAGGCCACACAAGCTCAGAGGATGGGACCAAAATCGTCTGTCCTCGGATGTAACACTCACTACCAAGTTACAAACTGCCTCTTGAAACAATGTTAGCACAAGAACTGTTCGTAGGGAGCTTCATGAAATGGGTTTCCATGGCCGAGCAGCCACACAAAAGCTTAAGATTCGCAATGCCAAGCGTCGGCTGGAGTGGTGTAAAGCTCGCTGCCATTGGACTGACTTAACACAAAACTTTTAAATGTATGTTTATTTAACTAGGCAAGTCAGTTAATAACAAATTCTTATTTTCAATGATGGCATAGGAACAGTGAGTTAACTGCCTTGTTCAGGGGCAGAACAACAGATTTTTACCTTGTCAGCTCAGGGATTAGATCTTGCAACCTTTTGGTTACTAGTCCAACATTCTAACCACTTGGCTACCTGCCATAGTTCTGTCCTTGAGCTGTTCTTGTCTATTAATGTTCTGTATTATGTCATGTTTCATGTTCTGTGTGGACCCCAGGAAGCATAGCTGTTGCTTTCGCAACAGCTAATGGGGATCCTCATAAAATACCAAATATAGAGTTTTCAGTGAATTTATGTAAATCAAAAAGCTTTTCTGCATTTCCTGCAGTGCAGGAAAATTCTCAGCAACAAAGGAGTGATCAAATTAAGATCCTACATCTGTCCCTGTTGAAGGCCTACAGCAACAGTGTTGGACAACATGAAAAGAAAAAACCTTGTCAGGGACCCACAGGACTGAACATTTTTGTTCCAGCTCAACAAGTACACCTGATTCACTCCTAATCAAAGACTTGGTAATTTGACTAGCTGAATCAGGTGTGCTATAGTAGTGGGCTGGAACAATATTGTCCAATCGTGGGGGTCTCTAATCAATGGATTGGTAAACACTAACATTACAGGAAAAGATGACAACATATCTGCAAATATTTTTCCTCTGTGCCAGGAATTCTGCCAAACAATGGGAAAGCCAGATACCTGTTGCCTCTTTAAAGGCACAGTAAACAAGGTTGGTCACCTAAGACAGGGGTCGTATATACCTGACCCTTTTTGAAAACATATGTTCTTCCTGCATTTCCATGTAAAATGTAGGTTCTTCTGTATGTGAATTACATCCACATTGAATAATTTATTTAACAATGACCTGACATACATTTCACCTTGTTTCACCACCCTGAGACACAACAAACACAGTGAGACTGTCACACACCACCCTGAGACACAACAAACACAGTGAGACTGTCACACACCACCCTGAGACACAACAAACACAGTGAGACTGTCACACACCACCCTGAGACACAACAAACACAGTGAGACTGTCACACACCACCCTGAGACACAACAAACACAGTGAGACTGTCACACACCACCCTGAGACACAACAAACACAGTGAGACTGTCACACACCACCCTGAGACACAACAAACACAGTGAGACTGTCACACACCACTCTGAGACACAACAAACACAGTGAGACTGTCACACACCACCCTGAGACACAACAAACACAGTGAGACTGTCACACGCGCACACACGCACACACGCACACACACACACACGCACACACACGCACATACACACACACACACAGTAATGGCCAGACAACTCAGGCCCCGTTTATGTCCACTCAGTAACTAAGCCTGGGGAAGACCTGTGCTACCAGTAACTAATCAATGCTTTCATGTTCCTATTTGTGCACTTACACACATACATACATACTATACGTACAAACACTATACATACACACTCATACTATACAAACACTATACACACACACACACACTGTACAGAGAAACAACCTTCCAAACGCACGCAAATAAATATAATCTAACACAAAACCAGAGGAGGCATGTACTCCTGTCTTCAACAAGTCTACTAGAACCACTCTCTATACGCACTTACTCTGACACACACACACCACATATGCCAGGCCACGTTCATACACTGATTCAACCCACCCTCCCATACACAGACACATACGTACATGCCTGCATAACTATAAATCTAAGGAACACACCCAAACACAGCATGCACAACATACGACAAAAACAGAGCTTTTACCTCCAGCTCCTATTGGTGCAAAGCTATAGGTGACAAGACAGACAGACCTACAGACAGACCGACATACAACCAGGCAGACAGATTGACCACCGTTCCCACAGCAACTACCACTCAGTAACAACACTTTGACCCGACATGCCAGACACAGACGGAAAGACGGATGAGGGGGAATACAAAAGACACAGAGGTAAATCTACCTACCACACACGAGCAGAGCGAAGGGAGCTTGTTGCGGCCCTTCATGAGCGAGAGACAGAAAAACAGCCTCTCAAACGACCGTAGTAAAGGAGGAAAGGAGGGACGGGAGAATAGAAAGAGAGAGAGAGCGATGGGAGACTGTGAATGGGTTGGGGAAATAAAAAAAGAAAGACAGGGAGGGGAAAAGAGGGAGGGGGAAGGGGGTTATCGTAGCAGATGAGGAGAGAGAGTTTTCCTGGAAGCCAGAGTTGGTGTTGGCTACGTCTCAGTGTTAAGTCTAGGGTCTGAACAGAGAGAGCTGGTTGACTGATCCAGCCATGACTCACAAAATATGTTCGTCACAGCCAGTGAGAGAGGGAGGGGAGAGAGGGAGAGAGAGAGAGAGAGAGGGGGATTTAGAGAGATTGAGAGTGAGGGAGAGAGGGAGGAAGAGAAAGAAAGAGAGCGCAAGAGAGAAGGAGAGAGGAAGAGAGAAGGAGAGAGGAAGAGAGAAGGAGAGAGGAAGAGAGAGTGAGTGTAGACCTCACCTACGCTTTTTGCATGAATTTTCTGCTCTTCCCTTCAAACATACAGTACTGTTCATAGCCCCTCAATCCCTCCACTCCTCTCCCTATCTCCCTCCCTCCCTCCCTCTCTCTCTGTCTCCCCCTCTCTCTCTCTCTCCCTCTCTCTCTCTCTCTCTCTCTCCCTCCTCCCTCCCTCTCTCTCTCTCTCTCTCTCTCTCTCTCTCTCTCTCTCTCTCTCTCTCTCTCTCTCTCTCTCTCTCTCTCTCTCTCTCTCCCACTCTCTCTCTCTCTCTCTCTCTCTCCCTCACTTCTCCCTCCCTCCCCCTCTCTCCCTCCTCCATCCCCCCCTCTTTCCCTTCCTCCCTCATCCCTCCACCCCCTCCCTCCCTCCCTTTCTCTCTCTCTGTCCCTCTCTCTCACATACCATCCCCTTCATTTCCTCCTTTGGAATCTTCCTAAATGACTCAGGTCAGTGGAGGAACATGGTATTGGACTGTGATATTATTGCAGCTTTAAAAAAAATCTATGTTCAAACTTGGACAAATATTGAATTCAACCAAAATATTTGTAATTTCAGACAAGCCCTGTGCATGGTCAATTATATTTGCTTATAATATCCAACTGTGTTCTGGCAGCACTTGGAGTACACATTATAATCAACATGATGTGGAGATACCTAAGCAACAGAAGTAGTACTAGGCCAACTCATCTGCAACTCAAATGACCCACTGGCTGGTCCAATTTCATAACAACCTATAGCCACAGAACACATTCACCTCAGGAGGTGGATTTGCCTGCGCCCAGCCCTATCTGGGTTACAGCATCCATCCACACCTGCCCACTATGAATTCATGTGAGTGGATGTGGCCACAGAGCGTGTAACACCAATACCAGGTGTAAACAGGGTAAAGGTCTGTGTGCTTGCCCAGAGCCAACTACATTCATACCACAGCTACATAATATGATGTTATTTTCAGTCTGTTCAGAGTAGTGGTGTGTATTCATGGATGCCAAGGGAAGCCAGGATTCTCCCAAAAGAGTGCTCAAGAATAAAAAATAAAAAAACATATACAATTATTTATCTTTCGTCTCTCTGTGTTTCAAAATGTTCCTTCAATTTGCAAGAGGCTGAATGTATCTCACTGGTGAAAGCATCGGACCGAGCGAACAGGGAAGCCCGCTTGGATTTTGGCATCACTCCTATCAAATCGCATTCTGTCATTGACAGAAACAACTTAAATTGATGCATCTCGTTGTGTTGTTGTCCTCCGATGGCTAGCTAAAGTTGGCCTTTTCCTAAATTATCCATGGATGGAGATAGGGATTTGGCTACAATGGCAATTCTAATCCAACCAGTAATTCATCCATTGTTGTGCCCCTGGCCTGAGAGGATGGAAGTTCAATATGTAGCTAGATGTAGAAGACTAATGTTGCCCGTGAATGAAAGTTAGGCTAGTGAGCAAGCATTTTAGCCAGGTAGCCGAGGACAACAAAAACTAAAAGCGTGTACTGTATGAAAGAGTGATAGACTGTTTCTTCATTGGCGTTTCTCTACAAGTAGGGTGAGTCAACATATTTTCTACTTGCACAAACATGCACGCACGCGCACACACACACACACACACACACACACACACACACACACACACACACACACACACACACACACACACACACACACACACACACACAGAGAATTCAGAACCATGGACAGCCACATCATATTTAGCTTCCGTTGATTGGACTAAATTGTGTTTGGTATCTTTTAGTTGTCACTGTATTAGACTAAGCAGTGGTGATTTGATGATGTTGAAATGTTGAAGTTGAAATGGTGCTGGAATAGTGGAGGCAGCTCCTGTTTTCTTCGTGACTTGCGGTAACTCTCTGTGGTTCTAAATCAATAGTTGTTTAGTGATCCGAAAAATCCATAAACATTAACTTCCTTGACCCTGCTGTAGGTCATGTAACTGTCTGTTACATGCAATATGCTTTGTGGACTTCACTGGACAGAGGTTGCTATCCGGTTTTGTGATGCAACAAAGGTGTGGTTGAATTTATTCTGCCACCGTGTCTTCTTATTGTCTTGGCCTTTAGGCCTATATAATCACGGTCGCAAGCCATATTCATTTACAGGTTATAGAGCAAACAATGCAATTATTAGGTTGTAATATGGCTTTTTTCCTGGCTTCCCCAGTGATTTTAGCCACACACCACTACTAGTTCAGAGGGGGTGTGAAACAACAGGTAAACCGAGGTAAAACAGCCCTGACCCCGCTGGACTAGGCCCCATTGAACTGGGTTGCTGCATATATTTTAACAGCAGCTGAGGTTGGACTGAGAGCCCACTTGTATTAGATATAGAGTATTTGGACTAGAACGTTCTGTATCTATGACTAAAGCAATCTAACAGCCATATAGTCATTTTCATTGACACAGTACTCAACAAACGTTGTATGATACAGTACTCAACAAATGTTGTATGACACAGAACATCTACATGATATACAACGCGTGAATACTACGTTACCATGTAAAAAGTGTTCATTTCCTATTCTCTGCTACCGCCTACGCCGATGTCACCCTCCTACCTACACACTCCGGGTTTCATATCATCAACACTCATCAACAACATGTCTCACTCTGTGCTCATGCTCTCTCTCTCTCCCTCGCTCTCTCACTCCCTCGCTCTCTCCTCACTCTCTCTACCCCCTCCTCTTTCGCTCTCTTGGTCTCTCAGCCCCTCTCTCATTTCTCCTTCCCTCGCGTTTCATATCTTTTCTCTCTATGAAACCCCTGCCATGTTGTCATGGCAACAAGCGGGCCCTGATAGCTTGGTTGCTAAGCAACTGACATCACCCATAAGAGGAACATGAAGATACAGAGTCAGAGACAAACAAACCACTCAAATGTGTATGTGTATGTGTGTGCCCGCGCGAGCACGTGTGAATGGTTGTGCCTTCATATAATCAGTTAATTGATCTGTCATGTTTTCTCTCTATTCAGTGATGCCTGACACAGATATAGAGGTAGCAGTTTACGCCATTAACACTAGAGAGCACGTCATCAACACCAAAGACAGGCATTCAGAGGAGACTTTTTTGGAATGCAGCAGGTTAAGCCGACCCATTTTTCCCGACCAGAATTTCAGATTAACAGAGCAGGGAAAACAGTCATTGTTCACAAACCACTAGGCTAATGCAGGAGTAATATTCATTGCCGTTCTCTACTGATTCCTTATTTTTCAGTGGTCTCATCCCATGACGAGAACGCATAATGGTTGAAAAACGACAGACGCTATGGGAATTAGGATTTAGGCTATTGTACAGGAATATAATGAATTGAAATAGTGTCCCTGGGCTAAATTCAAATTTTCTTGCACTTATACATCATGCCACAAGGTGTCAGGATACTCTATGTTGAAGAGTATGATAAGAGCACTGTCATAGTATCTGATGCATTCGCATGGCTAATAATACATCTGACACTCCTATAGGAGACATCATGGCCATCTTTATACAGTGTGTGATCGAAGGGATGTCTTGTATGGATCCCACCGTCTCCCTTGACACCAAAGGACATTATTTCATACCAGTCTTCTCTTGTCTGAGATATGTCTCTAGCCATCCATACAGTCAGCCTGCCAGCCTGCCAGCCAGCTAGCCAGCTAGCCACAGCCAGGTATTCAGCAGTGTTACCAACCAGGAAATAAGCAGTGTTACCAGCCAGCCATTCAGCAGAGTTAGCAGCCAGCCATTCAACAGTGTTACCAGCCAGCCATTCAACAGTGTTACCAGCCAGCCATTCAGCAGTGTTACCAGCCAGCCATTCAACAGTGTTACCAGCCAGCCATTCAGCAGTGTTACCAGATAGGCATTCAGCAGTGTTACCAGCCAGCCATTCAGCAGTGTTACCAGCCAGCCTTTCAGCAGTGTTACCAGCCAGCCATTCAGCTGTGTTACCAGCCAGCCATTCAACAGTGTTACCAGCCAGCCTTTCAGCAGTGTTACCAGCCAGCCATTCAGCTGTGTTACCAGCCAGCCATTCAACAGTGTTACCAGCCAGCCATTCAGCAGTGTTACCAGCCAGCCATTCAGCTGTGTTACCAGCCAGCCATTCAACAGTGTTACCAGCCAGCCTTTCAGCAGTGTTACCAGCCAGTCATTCAGCAGTGTTACCAGCCAGCCATTCAACAGTGTTACCAGCCAGTCATTCAGCAGTGTTACCAGCCAGCCATTCAGCTGTGTTACCAGCCAGCCATTCAGCAGTGTTACCAACCAGCCATTCAGCAGTGTTACCAGCCAGCCATTCAACAGTGTTACCAGCCAGTCATTCAGCTGTGTTACCAGCCAGCCATTCAGCAGTGTTACCAGCCAGCCAATCAGCAGTGTTACCAGCCAGCCATTCAGCAGTGTTACCAGCCAGCCATTCAGCAGTGTTACCAGCCAGCCATTCAGCAGTGTCACCAGCCAGCCATTCAGCAGTGTTAAAAGCCAGCCATTCAGCGGTGTTACCAGATAGGCATTCAACAGTGTTACCAGATAGGCATTCAGCAGTGTCACCAGCCAGCCCGTCAGCAGTGTTACCAGCCAGCCATTCAGCAGTGTCACTAGATAGGCATTCAGCAGTGTTACCAGCCAGCCATTCAGCAGTGTCACTAGATAGGCATTCAGCAGTGTTACCAGCCAGCCATTCAGCAGTGTCACTAGATAGGCATTCAGCAGTGTCACCAGCCAGCCCGTCAGCAGTGTTACCAGCCAGCCATTCAGCAGTGTTACCAGATAGACATTCAGCAGTGTTACCAGCCAGCCATTCAGCAGTGTTACCAGCCAGCCATTCAGTAGTGTCACTAGATAGGCATTCAGCAGTGTTACCAGATAGGCATTCAGCAGTGTTACCAGATTGGCATTCAGCAGTGTTACCAGATAGGCATTCAGCAGTGTTACCAGATAGGCATTCAGCAGTGTTAATAGCCAGCCGTTCAGCAGTGAATACACTAGGGATGGGTCATGTTGCAACATGAGCCTTCTAACCCAATGTGAAGGGACTTAGTCCCCAGCCGATCCAACCTGTCATCTGTAGTAGGGACCATTCCCAGACAGGCGGTGACACAGACAGCATCAAACAGGTAGATGAAGACTAGAGCCATGAAACAGGGTCTGTGTGTGGACTCTGTGTGGAATACAACATCTAGAATTCAATTCGGATTGGGACCAAGTTTGACACTGTTTCTTACTCTCTCCCATTCGAGTCAGTGTGCTTGGTTGTTAGTGGTTTGTGTGTGGGTGGGTGTATTTTTCTGACTGTACAATGCGTGTAGTGTGTACATCTGTAGGTGTGTGGCTTTGTGTTTGAATAGGTTGGAGTGTGTGGATTCAGGGCACAGTGTGAGGGGTGTCTGAGTGTGTGGGTGTGGGGCTTTGTATAGATGTAGGGTTGAGTGTGGTGAAGTGGGTTGTGACGTGTGAGTTGCAGTCTGTGAGAGATAGAGTGTTCATTCTACTAAGTCTTACTGCAAAGAAAATCTATTGTATAATTACGCAAAAAGGCGAGAGGAGGTGTGGCATATGGCCAATATACCACAGTTAAGGGCTGTTTTTAAGCATGACGCATCGCGGAGTGCCTGGATACAGCCCTTAGCCATGGTATATTGGCCATATACGACAAACCCCCGAGGGGCCTTATTGCTATTATAAACTGGTTACCAAAGTAAATAGAGCAGTAAAAATAAGTTTTGTCATACCCGTGGTATACAGTCTGTCAGCCAATAAGCATTCAGGGCTCGAGCCACCCAGTTTATACTATAAAATTATTACTTATTCTAAGACCTTAAATGAGGACCAATATAAACACATTCAATAGATCTCTGAAAGAGAGACTGAGGTTGAGAGGAGGAGATGAAGAGAATGGAATCAGGCTTGAGGAGAGAGTGAAGGAGGGAGGAATAGAAGTAGTAAGACAATAGATAACAGCACATTGGGAGCACTGTGACAGGATCAGTGCCTCTGCTCCTCTGGCCCTATGGCTGAACACACACATACAGCTGGTGGAGGGACAGAGGACAGAGCCTGTGTCCTTGCTTGTGTCCCCACCTGTGTCCTGGCCTGTGTCCTGGCCTATGTCCTGGACTGGAAATCAAATATGAGCTATCTGCCTTAGCAGTTCAACACAGACCACTTGGCAAATGACGCATACACACTAGGATAGAATTTAACTCGCTTACATTTTACTATCACTGAAAATGTACTTTTCAAATGCATGCTTGAAATTCATTCATACATTATGAGTTTCCATTATGAGTTCACATACTATATATACCCACGTGGACTCACAAGCTGCACATTTTCAACACACCATACATATTGCAAATAAAGATACTTTCCTCACTACAGCAGAAACACACCTACTCTGGAATATACACACACATGGCTGAAACACACACCGGTACACACTGTGAACATACACACACGCACACACACTCAGGACACACACAGTCTTGTCAGACATGTTAAGCTGAACAGAGTTGTGTGCAGCAGCACCAGCTGAATGAATAATGAAGTGGCTGGGTTTGTTTGATTATGTGTGAGTGGTGAGGGGGCCTCAGATATGACCACTGAACTCCATCCTACAGACTAGGCAGCAGCAGTCACCAGCTTCAATCCTCCCCGACACACACACTGCACAGCTTCAGATTGTCACTAATAATATTAATGTTAGTTCTTAAAGATACCAGTTAGAGCTGGCAGCAGAGCGTCAAGGGGTGCAGTTCTACAAATATGGAGGCTAAAGCTGGCAGCTTGTGGAAAGATGTTCACACTGGAGCTAAAGCAAAGCAGCCAACCAGCCACATACACACAAATTCTTCTTTACAATGACGGACTACCGGGGAACAGTGGGTTAACTGCTTTGTTCAGGGGACTTTTACCTCGTCGGCTCAGGGATTCAAACTATAAACTTTTTGGTTACTGGCCCATTAGCTCTAACCACTAGGCTACCTGCTGCTCCATACATACATACATACTGTATACACTATCGGTCAAAAGTTTTAGAACACCTACTCATTCAAGGGTTTTTCAATATTTGTACTATTTTCTACAAATTATGAAATAACACATATGGAATCATGTTGTAACCAAAAAATAGTTAAACAAATCAAAATACACTACTGTTCAAAGTTTGCGGTCACTTAGAAATGTCATTGTTTTTGTTAAACAAATCAAAATATATTTTATATTTGAGATTCTTCAAAGTAGCCACCCTTTGCCTTGATGACAGCTTTGCACACTCTTGGCATTCTCTCAAACAACCATTCTCTCATGAGTTGGTCACCTGGAATGCATTTCAATTAACAGGTGTGCCATGTTAAAAGTTAATTGGTGAAATTCCTTTTTTTATGCATTTGAGCCAATAATTTGTGTTGTGACAAGGTAGGGGTGGTATACAGAAGATAGCCCTATTTGGTAAAAGACCAAGTCCATATTATGGCAAGAAGAGCTTAAATAAGCAAAGAGAAATGACAGTCCATCATTACTGTAAGTGTCACTACTTCCGCTGAAGTCGGTCCCTCTCCTAGTTCGGGCGGCTACCAGCGGTCGACGTCACTGGAGTTCTAGCCACCACCGATCCATTTCTCATTTTCTGTTTGTCTTATCTCATCCACACCTGGATCCCATTTCCCTAATTGCATGTGTCCTTATTTAATCCCTCTGTTCCCCCCTGGGTTTTGTCCGTGATTATTTATCTGTTTCGTTGTGGCTCCGTTGTTTAGTGAGCAGTGTATACACTACTGGATGTTTAGTAGTGCGTTACCTTCTAGTAAATACGGACCTTTAAATGGAATCAGCAGGAGAACACAGCCCTCCTCTTCATGAATGAAAGGGCCCTGATCGACCATTACCGGTGCAGTCTGCGTAAGGACGTCCGTCGGGAGCTGGCCTGCAGGGACACCACACTCACTCTGGACCAGCTGGTGGACATGTCCATCCGACTGGACAACCTGCTGGCCACCCGCGGACGTCCGGATCAGGGCCCGTCGATTCCATCCTCCAGCCTCTCCTCTCCGACCCCTATGGAGCTGGGAGGTGCTGCGCTCAGGGGGGCCGGAGGAGGGGCCATATACAGTCTGCGCCCGTATATTGACTATCAAGGGATCAATCAGATCACTGTGAGGTACAGCTACCCGCTGCCTCTCATAGCCAGTGTGATTGAATCAATACACGAGGTGCGCTTCTTCACGAAATTGGATCTCAGGAGCGCTTACAATCTGGTGCGTATCCGGGAGGGAGACGAGTGGAAGACAGCATTTAGTACCACTTCAGGCCACTATGAGTACCTCGTCATGCCGTACGGGTTGAAAAATGCTCCATCAGTCTTCCAATCTTTTGTAGACGAGATCTTCAGGGACCTGCTCGGGCAGGGTGTAGTGGTGTATATTGATTACATGCTGATATACTCCGCTACACGCGCTGAGCATGTGTCCCTGGTGCGCAGGGTGCTTGGTCGACTGTTGGAGCATGACCTGTACGTCAAGGCTGAGAAGTGTCAGTTTTTCCAACAGTCCGTCTCTTTCCTAGGATATCGCATTTCCACGTCCGGGGTGGAGATGGAGAGTGACCGCATTTCCGCCGTGTATAATTGGTCGACTCCAACCACGGTAAAGGAGGTGCAGCAGTTCTTAGGGTTTGCCAACTACTACCGGAGGTTTATCCGGGGCTTCGGTCAGGTAGCGGCTCCCATTACCTCACTGCTGAAGGGGGGACGGTGCGACTGCAGTGGTCAGCTGAGGCGGACAGGGCTTTTGGTCATCTGAAGGCTCTGTTTACCTTGGCCCCGTGCTGGCTCATCCGGATCCCTCTCTGGCATTCATAGTTGAGGTGGAGTGTCCGAGGCTGGGATAGGAGCTGTGCTGTCTCAGCGCTCGGGTATGCCACCAAAACTCCGACCCTGTGCCTTTTTTTCTAAGAAGCTCAGCTCGGTGGAGCGAAACTATGATGTGGGGGACCGGGAGTTGTTGGCTGTCATGAAGTCTCTGAAGGTGTGGAGACATTGGCTTGAGGGGGTGAAACACCCTTTTCTCATCTGGACTGACCACCGTAATCTGGAGTACATCCGGGTGGCGAGGAGACAGAACCCTCGCCAGGCAAGGTGGTCCATGTTTTTCACCCGTTTTGATTTCACTCTATCCTTCCGACCAGGTTCCCAGAACGCTAAGGCAGACGCACTGTCCCGGTTGTATGACACAGAGGAGCGGTCCATCGATGCCACTCCCATACTTCCTGCCTCTTGCCTGGTGGCACCGGTGGTATGGGAGCTGGACGCGGACATCAAGCGGGCGGTGCGTACAGAGCCCACTCCCACTCAGTGTCCAGCCGGGCATATGTGCGTTCCGTCCGCTATCCGCGACCGTCTGATCGTTTGGGCTCACACATCACCCTCCTCTGGTCATCCAGGTATCGGCCTGACAGTGCGCTGTCTTAGTGAAAAATACTGGTGGCCCACCTTAGCTAAGGATATGAGGGTTTATGTTTCCTCCTGCTCGGTGTGCACTCAGTACAAGGCGCCTAGGCACCTGCCCAGAGGGAAATTACAACCCCTACCCATTCCACAGCGGCCGTGGTCACACCTGTCAGTGGATTTTGTGACGGATCTTCCACTGTCACAAGGTAAAACGACGATCCTGGTTGTTGTGGATCGGTTTTCTAAGTCCTGTCGCCTCTTTCCTTTGCCTGGTCTCCCTACGGCTCTACAGACTGCGGAGGCTAGGGTGTGGAAGGCGTTCATGGAGCGTCTGGGGGTCTCGGTCAGCCTTACCTCAGGTTTTCACCCCGAGAGCAACGGGCAGGTGGAAAGAGTCAACCAGGATGTGGGTAGGTTTCTGAGGTCGTATTGCCAGGACCGGCCGGGGGGGAGTGGGCAGTTTTCATTCCCTGGGCAGAGATGGCCCAGAACTCACTCTGCCACTCCTCCACTAACCTGTCTCCATTTCAATGTGTGCTAGGTTATCAGCCGGTTCTGGCACCGTGGCATCCGAGCCAGACCGAGGCTCCTGCGGTGGACGAATGGTTTAGGCGCTCGGAGGAGACCTGGGATGCCGCCCACGTGCACCTGCAATGAGCCGTGAGGCGGCAGAAGGCGAGCGCCGACCGCCACCGCAGTGAGGCCCCGGGTATTCGCACCGGGGGACCGAGTCTGGCTCTCGACCCAAAACCTACCCCTCCGCCTGCCCTGCCAGAAGCTGGGGCCGCGGTTTGTGGGGCCTTTCAAAGTCCTGAGGAGTCTGAATGAGGTTTGTTATAGGTTACAGCTTCCCCCAGACTACCGTATTAACCCCTCGTTCTATGTGTCTCTCCTCAGGCCGGTGGTGGCTGGCCCGCTCCAGGGACCTGAGGTTCTGGAGGTTCCTTCGCCCCCTCTGGACATCGAGGGGGCCCCCGGCGTATGCGGTTCGAGCCATCATGGACTCAAGGCGTCGGGCTAGGGGCCTTCAGTACCTCGTGGAGTGGGAGCGGTACGGTCCGGGGAAGAAAAGCTGGGTGCGGGTGGAGGACATCCTGGATCCTTCGTTGCTGCGGGAATTTCACCGCCTCCACCCGGATCGCCCTGCGCTTCGTCCTCCGGGTCGTCCCCAAGACCGGTGTTGGCACGCTGCTGGAGCCGCGTAAAGGGGTACTGTCATGACTTCCGCTGAAGTCGGTCCCTCTCTAGTTCGGGCGGCTACCGGTCGACGTCACCGGAGTTCTAGCCACCACCGATCCATTTCTCATTTTCTGTTTGTCTTATCTCATCCACACCTGGATCCCATTTCCCTAATTGCATGTGTCCTTATTTAATCCCTCTGTTCCCCCCTGGGTTTTGTCCGTGATTATTTATCTGTTTCGTTGTGGCTCCGTTGTTTAGTGAGCAGTGTATACACTACTGGATGTTTAGTAGTGCGTTACCTTCTAGTAAATACGTTTTTGTCACATCTCTGTGTCCTGCGCTTGATTCCGCAAAGACCTGCCTCACAAGAGCACTCACAGTAAGACATGAAGGTTAGTCAATGCGGAACATTTCAAGAACTTTGAACGTTTCTTCAAGTTCACTCGCAAAAACCATCAGCTATATGATGAAACTGTCTCTCATGACGACTGCCACAGGAAAGAAAGACCCAGAGTTACCTCTGCTGCAGAGGATAAGTTCATTAGTTAACTGCACCTCAGATTGCAGCCCAAATAAATGCTTCACAGAGTTCAAGTAACAGACACATCTCAACATCAACTGTTCAGAGGAGACTGCGTGAATCAGGCCTTCATTGTTGAATTGCTGCAAAGAAACCACTACTAAAGGACATCAATAATAAGAAGATACTTGCTTGGGCCAAGAAACACGAGCAATGGACATTAGACTGGTAGAAATCTGTCCTTCGGTCTGATGAGTCCACATTTGATATTTTTGGTTCCAACCACCGTGTCTTTGTGAGACGCAGAGTAGGTGAACGGATGATCTCTGCATGTGTGGTTCCCACCGTGAAGCATGGAGGAGGAAGTGTGATGGTGTGCGGGTGCTTTGCTGGTGACACTGTGATATGGGAATTTGTATGTTTAAGTAATGACTAAGAATATTTAACCCTGAAAATATATGTAATAGGTGTTAGAGGAATAAGACTAGAACTTAAAAAAAAAAAAATAAGACATCGTGTTACTATTTTGCAACCTAAGCAGGATGGAGTTGAGATAACAGAGGAAAAGGAGAACTGTCTACAGACGATTTATAACTGTGAAACCAATAACACGAAAACGGTTTCTCCACCCAGGGAGGGGGGAGAAATGGTTAGAAACGGTTAGAAAACTGTTTAGAAGTGATAAGCTGTAAATATGTTAAACACAGCCCGCCTAAAGCGGGGTGGAGTTAAATTGTATGTACATATAAAAGACTGTGTTCCCATTGTGAATTTAGAACGTTCCATGAATAAAACCTGACCATTGTAGCTTGGCCTCAGTCTGTTTTATTATTCATCAAAGCTTTACAACCTTTGGGTTACAGACTGAGTAGTTAATTAAAAGTTCATTTTAGAACATTGAGAACAAAATTCTCGTGACACACTGTCTGTGATTTATTTAGAATTCAAGGCACACTTAACCAGCATGGCTGCCACAGCATTCTGCAGCGATACGCCATCCCGTCTGGTTTGTGCTTAGTGGTACTATAATTTGCTTTTCAACAGGAAAATTACCTAACACACCTCCAAGCTGTGTAAGGGCTATTTGACCAAGAAGGAGAGTGATGGAGTGTTGCATCAGATGACCTGGCCTCCACATTCACCCGACCTCAACCCAATTGAGATGGTTTGGGATGAGTTGGACCGCAGAGTGAAGGAAAAGCAGCCAACAAGTGCTCAGCATATGTGGGAACTAGATCAAGACTGTTGGGAAAGCATTCCAGGTGAAGCTGGTTGAGAGAATGCCAAGAGTGTGCGAAGCTGTCATTGTGAAGATGCTGGAGGGAACAGGTACAAAAGTATCTATATCTACAGTAAAATGAGTCCTATATCGACATAACCTGAAAGGCTGCAACTGCACATGGGGACAAAGATCGTACTTTTTGGAGAAATGTCCTCTGGTCTGATGAAACAAAAATAGAACTGTTTGGCCATAATGACCATTGTTATGTTTGGAGGAAAAAGGGGGAGGCTTGCAAGCCAAAGAACACCATCCCAACCGTGAAGCATGGGGGTGGCAGCATCATGTTGTGTGGGTGCTTTGCTGCAGGAGGAACTGGTGCACTTCACAAAATGGATGGCATCATGAAGAAGAAAAATTATGTGGATATATTGAAGCATCATCTCAAGACATCAGTCATGAAGTTAAATCTTGGTCGCAAATGGGTCTTCCAAATGGACATTGACCCCAATCATACTTCCAAAGTTGTGGCAAATTGACTTAAGGACAACAAAGTCAAGGTATTAGAGTGGCCATCACAAAGCCCTGATCTCAATCCTATAGAAAATTCGTGGGCAGAACTGAAAAAGCATGTGCGAGCAAGGAGGCCTACAAACCTGACTCAGCTACACCAGCTCTGTCAGGAGGAATGGGCCCAAATTCACCCAACTTATTGTGAAAAGCTTGTGGAAGGCTACCCGAAACGTTTGACCCAAGTTAAACATTTTAAAGGCAATGCTACCAAATACTAATTGTGTATGTAAACTTCTGACCCACTGGGAATGTGATGAAAGAAATAAAAGCTGAAATAAATAATTCTCTCTACTATTATTCTGACATTCCACATTCTTAAAATAAAGTGGTGATCCTAACTGACCTAAGACCTAAGACTTTTACTAGGATTAAATGTCAGGAATTGTGAAAAACTGAGTTTAAATGTATTTGGCTAAGGTGTATGTAAACTTCTGACTTCAACTGTACATACATACATACATACATACATACATACATACAGGAAGGCCACTAATGTGCACACAGACTATAAGTGCTGACTTTGACTACATCTAGTCAAATGTATAATTCATCTGTAGAAACACTAATTAGGAAAGCCTAGAGAGTGGAGAGGAGACAAGGGATAGGGGGAGATGGGAAAAGAGGATAGGAAGGAAGGAGGAGGTGAGCTAGGAGAGGAGAGAAGGGAGATGAGAAGAGGGAGGAAGGGGAAAAGAGGAAAGAGGTGAATCCAGGAGATTAAAGGGGTGGAAGAAGCAGGAAGGATGGAAATGGAGGAGAGGAAAGAGACAAATGGAGGAGAGGAAAGAGACAAATGGAGAGAAAAGGCATAATAGGAAAAGAGGGGGTGTGAGAGGAGAGGGGGAGTTTAGAGGACAGAGGGAGGTTAGAGGAGGGGGGAGGTTAGATGTGAAAGAGGTAGTATGAGAATATGGTAAAGGAGGAGGGGACAGATAAAAAGGGAGTGTGACAAGAGAAGAGAGGAAGAAGAGATAGAGAGAAAGGATAGGAGAGGGGGAAAGAACTGTTTCCTCTCGAAGAGGGATGAGACGTTAAGACCTGACGATCTGGTTCATATAAACTCATATCACACTGACCATGAGGGTCTACTATTCAACCCCCTTCTCACACTGACCATGAGGGTCTACTATTCAACCCCCTTCTCACACTGACCATGAGGGTTTACTATTCAACCCCCTTCTCACACTGACCATGAGGGTTTACTATTCAACCCCATCTCACACTGACCATGAGGGTCTACTATTCAACCCCCTTCTCACACTGACCATGAGGGTTTACTATTCAACCCCCTTCTCACACTGACCATGAGGGTTTACTATTCAACCCCCTTCTCACACTGACCATGAGGGTTTACTATTCAACCCCCATCTCACACTGACCATGAGGGTCTACTATTCAACCCCCTTCTCACACTGACCATGAGGGTGTACTATTCAACCCCCTTCTCACACTGACCATGAGGGTCTACTATTCAACCCCCTTCTCACACTGACCATGAGGGTCTACTATTCAACCCCCATCTCACACTGACCATGAGGGTGTACTATTCAACCCCCTTCTCACACTGACCATGAGGGTTTACTATTCAACCCCCTTCTCACACTGACCATGAGGGTTTACTATTCAACCCCCATCTCACACTGACCATGAGGGTCTACTATTCAACCCCCTTCTCACACTGACCATGAGGGTCTACTATTCAACCCCCTTCTCACACTGACCATGAGGGTCTACTATTCAACCCCCTTCTCACACTGACCATGAGGGTCTACTATTCAACCCCCTTCTCACACTGACCATGAGGGTTTACTATTCAACCCCCTTCTCACACTGACCAGCATGCTTAAAACCAAACACAATAACATGGTTATAGAAAACACTTATGTCTATACCTGTTCGTGGGTTGTGGCTTGCATAATTTCTAACCTCGTATCCAGGCTCAATTGCTGGCTGGTGATTGACATTTCACAGTTTCAGATATTTTAAATTGTAAACTGTCATATTAAAAAGCAATAGTTTTACAGTGAGCGGAGGTTTTGAGTAGAACACCTACTCATTCAAGGGTTTTTATTTATTTTTTACTATTTTCTATATTGTAGGATAATAGTGAAGACATCAAACCTATGAAATAACACATATGGAATCATGTAGTAACCAAAAAACAGTTAACACTACCATTCAAAAGTTTTGGGTCACTTCTCATTGTTTTTTAAATAAAAGCAAAAACCAATCTCCATTAAAATAACGTAAAATTCATCATAAATACAGTGTAGACATTGTTAATGTTGTAAATGACTATTGTAGCTGGAAATGGCAGATTTTTTATAGAATATCTACATGCTGTAGGCGTACAGAGGCCCATTATCAGCAACAAATCACTCCTGTGTTCCAATGGCACGTTGTGTTAGCTAATCCAAGTTTTTCATTTTAAAAGGCTAATTGATCATTAGAAACCCCTTTTGCATTCTGAAGCGATACGCCATCCCAGTTGGTTTGTGCTTAGTGGTACTATAATTTGTTTTTCAACAGGACAATGACCCAAAACACACCTCCAGCCTGTGTAAGGGCTATTTGACCTTGATGGGGTTCTGCATCAGATGACCTGGCCTCCACAATCCCTGACCTCAACCAAATTGAGATTGTTTGGGATGAGTCGAACCACAGAGTGAAGGAAAAGCAGCCAACAGGTGCTCAGCATATGTGGGAACTCGTTCAAGACTGTTGGGAAAGCATTCCAGGTGAAGCTGGTTGAGGGAATGCCAAGAGTGTGCGAAGCTGTCATCAAGGCAAAGGTTGGCTACTTGGAAGAATCTCAAATCTAAAATATGTTTTGATGTGTTTAACACTTTTTTGGTTACTACATGATTCCATATGTGTTATTTCATAGTTTTGATGTCTTCACTACTATACTACAATGTAGAAAATAGTAAAAATTAAGAAAAACCCTTGAATGAGTAGGTGTTGTAAAACTTTTGACCGGTAGTGTATGTTTTGTCTTCAATATAAAGTGGGACTGAAAAAGGTTTACAGAGTTAATGTTGACTTCCCCTTTTCTGCATTTAGATGTTTTTATTTTTTTTATTCATTTAGCAGACACTCTTATCCAGAGCGACTTACAGTTAGTGCATTCATCTTAAGAGAGCTCTTCTCACTTCCACCTACTGTATGAAAGCTAGTCCTGCAGAGGAGACAGAGAGCCATCCACAGGGTTAGGGGTTAGGGGTTAGGGGTCAGTGTAGGAAGTGACCTACTGTAACTCAGAGCTAGTCCTTCACTTCTAGCTGACCTTTGTTCTTCAGGATTAGAGTTAAAGGTTAATCAAGATCTCATTGCTGTCAAATTCCTCACCTGCACTACCACCAGGCACCATTACTACTTTATCACATACCATTAAAGAGACTTGCTTCTCCAGGCACTAATTTTGCTTCTCTTCTATAAATTGACCGCCATCTGCCGCAGAATGTTTGGCAAAAGAGGGCCTTCCTTCCCCTGCCAGCTCCAAGCTTTTTCTCACTCTGAGAGAGATGTGTGATCCTGGAACAAGGTTGTCAGATATCCATGGATACGGACTGTGTTCTATCATAGTTGATTCATCAATCACTGTTCATGGCACATCTAAAGAAACTCCTGTTAGCCAGCATAATTATATTCAAACAGGGACAGATGTTTTAGCATTAATTTTATTCTGTAAATAACATCTGTTGTAGTATGGAGGGATAAATAGAATGAGGGATAGTGTGCAAAGAGGACAGAGGAAACAATGAGTGAGTAAAGAGGACAGAGGAAACAATGAGTGAGTAAAGAGGACAGAGGAAACAATGAGTGAGTAAAGAGGACAGAGGAAACAATGAGTGAGTAAAGAGGACAGAGGAAACAATGAGTGTGTAAAGAGGACAGAGGAAACAATGAGTGAGTAAAGAGGACAGAGGAAACAATGAGTGAGTAAAGAGGACAGAGGAAACATAACGAGTGAGTAAAGAGGACAGAGGAAACAATGAGTGAGTAAAGAGGACAGAGGAAACAATGAGTGAGTAAAGAGGACAGAGGAAACAATGAGTGAGTAAAGAGGACAGAGGAAACAATGAGTGTGTAAAGAGGACAGAGGAAACAATGAGTGAGTAAAGAGGACAGAGGAAACAATGAGTGTGCAAAGAGGACAGAGGAAAACAATGAGTGAGTAAAGAGGACAGAGGAAACAATGAGTGAGTAAAGAGGACAGAGGAAACAATGAGTGAGTAAAGAGGACAGAGGAAACATAACGAGTGAGTAAAGAGGACAGAGGAAACATAATGAGTGAGTAAAGAGGACAGAGGAAACATAACGAGTGAGTGAAGAGGACAGAGGAAACATAATGAGTGAGTGAAGAGGACAGAGGAAACATAATGAGTGAGTGAAGAGGACAGAGGAAACATAACGAGTGAGTGAAGAGGACAGAGGAAACATAACGAGTGAGTGAAGAGGACAGAGGAAACATAACGAGTGAGTGAAGAGGATAGAGGAAACATAATGAGTGAGTAAAGAGGACAGAGGAAACATAATGAGTGAGTGAAGAGGACAGAGGAAACATAATGAGTGAGTGAAGAGGACAGAGGAAACATAATGAGTGAGTGAAGAGGACAGAGGAAACATAATGAGTGAGTGAAGAGGACAGAGGAAACATAACGAGTGAGTAAAGAGGACAGAGGAAACATAATGAGTGAGTGAAGAGGACAGAGGAAACATAATGAGTGAGTGAAGAGGACAGAGGAAACATAATGAGTGAGTGAAGAGGACAGAGGAAACATAATGAGTGAGTGAAGAGGACAGAGGAAACATAATGAGTGAGTGAAGAGGACAGAGGAAACATAATGAGTGAGTAAAGCAGCAACATGAGGAGAGAGTAGGATGAAAGAGAAGAGCATGCCTATGGAAGCATGCTTGGACCTCCTCTCTCACCATTGCACCAAACACAGAGACAGAATACAGCTTAATGGGCAGGGAACACAGCCATTTTGAATCAAAGCTTTTTCCTTGAAGTCAGGTACAAAACATGAACAAGCTAAGCTATCAAAAGACAAAACTATCGGGTGACAGTATACCTACTGGACTCCACTTCCACTCAAGCTACTGAACGGCATCATCATTATCTAGCTGTGGATTTTTTAGTTTGTTTGTTTTCTAAAAGCGACTTTGAGATTCTGTATGAAACACGTATATCTATTATTATGATGTATTACTGTATGTTGATATCGTACACAGGGATAGATAACGGGAGACTAATGAGCTGGATGTTACAGCAGGTGTGCCTGTATTATTATCTAACTGAAAGCCTGGTGGCAGTCTCTCTCTCTCTCTCTCTCTCTCTCTCTCTCTCTCTCTCTCTCCCTCTCCCTCGCTCTCGCTCTCGCTCTCGCTCTCGCTCTCGCTCTCGCTCTCTCTCTCTCTCTCTCTCTCTCTCTCTCTCTCTCTCTCTCTCTCTCTCTCTCTCTCTCTCTATATATATATATATATCTGCTCTTTAATTGAGCTAGTTAAGCTTGTCTCTGCTCTGCAGTTTAAATACATCTCAGTCTGCATTAATACACCTTAAAGCTACCCAAGGAGCCCAGGGTAGGCTGTAAGCCATATAGGCATAGCTACAGAACACCATTCATTGGAAACCTCTGCTTAATGATACAGAATGTCTGATACAGTGAGATGCATGCTTTGCCAACCGTAAACACAGAGACAGACAGAGACACACACACATAAATTAAGTGTAAAAGGCTTAAATGACACACTGCCTCTTCATGCTCATCTTCCCTATCATGGCTATCTCTGTCAACAGGCCATGAGGAGCCCTGTTGTCAAGGGAACCGGCTTACATCAAAGTGATTGATAAGCAAATTAATCCGATTTTCCGTGGCTAAACAAGCAATGATTTATGAAAAACCAAGCATTCTTTCCCCTTCTATAAATAAAACTGCGTCCGGGCTAGTGGTGAGAGTTCCTACATTCAGAGAGCAAATACTGGACCACATTTCCCATAAAAAACTACAAGAGCCTGTCCAAGTTCATCCAGTGTGTACATGAGATACCTCTCATCTGTCCCACAGTCCTTGTATTAGCATGGTTCACACACACTCCCACAGCCAGCATGCAGGAGCAGCTGCTATGCTGTTTGTGTGTTTGCTAGTGTTTGTGACAGTGATTGTGTGTGTGTTTGTGTGTATGTGACTGTGTGAGTGTGTGTGTATGTTTGTGTTTGTGTGTGTGTGACTGTGTAAGTGTGTGTGAAAACCCACCAGGATTCCCGACTATAGGAAAGGAGGAGAGAGGAGGGGATAGGAGAGTAGAGGGGGGAGAGGAGAGTGGAGGAGGGGAGAGTAGGGGAAAGGAGGGAAGAGGAGGGGAGAGTAGAGGAGAGAAGAGTAGGGGAGAGAAGAGGAGAGTAGGGAGAGGGGAGCAGGGCAGAGGAGGGGACAGGAGAGAGGACAGGAGAGGAGAGGAGAGAGCCTGGGACTGGGAGCAGGCCGAGTAGTTGAGAGACAGGGCTTGGATGGAATTCCATAAACGTTCTCTCTCTGAGAGCCAATTTCACGACAGGGGCTGGCTGTGTGGAGCAGTCGGCCCCAGCATGTCACTGGCCTCGTGTATGTGATATAACACACGCTTTGTGTGTGTGTGTGAGGCTGTGGGAGCTCCCAGCTTGTGTGTGAGCTAGCTCCATGGCAGTGGTTGAGGTGAGAGTGAGGGTGTCTAAATGAGGAGGTTGAGGCATGCAGGGAGCCCAGGCCTGGTCCCATCTACCGATATCCTGGACCTTCCAACATGACACAAAGCCAGAATTAGGACCCCAACCTCAGGCCTATTCGCTAGTTCACTCACTCCTACAGCATCCTGCCATGCAGGTTAACCCACTCCCTGCTAGCTAGCACACTCACACAGCCTCACACAGAGAGGGATATGGGGGAGAGAAAGAGAGTTGGAGAAACAGAAATATAGAGAAAGACAGGGACAATGCTACTAACACACTAACACTCTCAGCCAGTGCAGTTCACTCTCAAGAAAAATATATTTATTTAACTAGACAAGTCAGATAAGGACAAATTCGTATTTATAATGACAGCCTAGGAACAGTGGGTTAACTGCCTTGTTCAGGGGCAAACGACAGATTTTTACCTTGTCAGCTCAGAGATTCGATCTAGCAACCTTTCGGTTACCGGCTCAACGCTCTAACCACTAGGCTTCTTGCCACCCCTATATAAGTAGCCAAAAGACCACAAACAGGAGAGAAATAATTATCAAATATTCTATCTTTGCAAAGACATGCTGCCCTGTTACATTTACCGTTTATCGTTTAACCCAGACACAAAGAAAGGATGAGACAAAGCAGATAACACGAGGTGATTACCCCCGCTCTCTCTCTCTCTCTCTCTCTCTCTCTCTCTCTCTCTCTCTCTCTCTCTCTCTCTCTCTCTCTCTCTCTCTCTCTCTCTCTCTCTCTCTCTCTCTCTCTCTCTCTCTCTCTCTCAGTGGAAGCAACGGCGGATCAGCTTACCTTTGTAGTCACAATGCAGAGGCAGTCCATGGTAGTGAGAACAAACAGGTGGGGTGTATCTCAACCCCACCCCCCCTCCCACAACAGAGGGCTGAGACCCCACACCCTCGCCTCAGCCTGCCCCACTCCAGCTCTCTCTCGTTCTGCCTTTCCCCCTTTTTCTTTGCTTCCGTGTATCTCTTTCTTTACTTACTGAACCAGCGAGGGAAAGAGAGGATGGAGGGAGGGGGAAACGTAAAGAGGGAAGGGGAGGGACACAGGGAAAGAGAGAGAAAGAGCAAGAGAAAGAAAGAAAGCGAGAGAGGGTGGGCTCAGAATCTGTATGAGAGAGAGGGAGAGAGAGAGAGAGGGAGAGGGGGAACGCTTCTATAAGAGGAGAAGAGGAAGAGAGGAAAAGGAGAAGCAGGGATGAATAAGAAAGGAGATGGACAGAGGGGGAAGGAAGGAGAAAGGAGACGTGGTATGGGAAAAAGGGGAGATTCGCTCTGCAAGAGAAAGCGAGAGAGAGAGAAAGAGAGAAAGAGAGAGAGAGGATTAGACAGTGAAACAGCAGAGGATGGAGAGGAAGAGCCGAGGGAGGGGACAGTGAAGGAGAGAGAGAGAGTAAGTGTATGTGGTATGTATGTGAAAACAGAAGGAATTAGACTGAAATAAAATGTGTAGAGGGGGAGAGAGAATTACATATGCATCACAGAAAATGGAAACGCATACGACAATCAGAGTGACACAAACAACTCGAACATAAACTAGAGGAAACCATGACAGAAGGTGAAAAGGCGTGAAGGGTTTTCTGCTTGTTGTGGTGCTCTGCAGCTGTTGCCTTAGCAATGGTGCAATTGTTGCCGTGGCAATACGACGGGTTGTTGTTATCATGTGGCCGTTGCTGTGGTGCTGGGATCTATGTGAACGGTTGTATGTGCATCTTCACTGAGTGTGTGTGTGTGTGTTTGGGTGTGTGTGTGTGTAATAGAGAGAGAGAGAGAGAGAGAGAGAGAGAGAGAGAGAGAGAGAGAGAGAGACGAGGAACAGGAAGGTAAATGGGATATAAGGATTTTAAGTAAAAAATTAAGAAGCGTGGAGGGTATTGGAGGGTATAAAGCCATGCCATTCTCATATTTCTCTGTGTGACATTATGTTTCTACAGTTAGCTGGGCGTGTACCTTCTATGACTGAGTAATGTCAATGCAGTGAATTTGGACTGGAACCTTTGTTCAAATGCATTGCAGTAAAATTAATAGAATCATGTACGCATCTTAGGGGTACACTATGCCTTTAAGAGTATGGACTGCACCACTAAAGCCTGGTTTACGGGGAAATGTGTGCTTCCGTGTCTTTGCATCCTCAGCTCGGCAGCATAAACCCCCCTCCCCTTTGCCAGCTCCCCACAATGCAGGAGCAATGGTGCAGCAATAATGCAATTCTAAATTATGAACACACACATACAGTTGAAGTCGGAAGTTTACATACACTTTAGCCAAATACATTTAAACTCAGTTTTTCACAATTCCTGACATTTAATCCTAGTAAAAATTCCCCGTCTTAGGTCAGTTAGGATCACCACTTTATTTTAAGAATGTGAAATGTCAGAATAATAGTAGAGAGAATGATTTATTTCAGCTTTTCTTTCTTTCATCACATTCCCAGTGGGTCAAAGTTTACATACACTCAATTAGTATTTGGTAGCATTGACTTTAAATTGTTTAACTTTTTGGGTAGCCTTAAATTGTAAAACGTTTTGGGTAGCCTTCCACAAGCTTCCCACAATAAGTTGGGTGAATTCTGGCCCATTCCTACTGACAGAGCTGGTGTAACTGAATCAGGTTTGTAGGATCCTTGCCCGCACATTCTTTTTCAGTTCTGCCCACACATTGTCTAGAGGATTGAGGTCAGGGCTTTGTGATGGCCACTCCAATACCTAGACTTGGTGTTTATACTTGCGCACTATTGTTTGTACAGATGAACGTGGTACCTTCAGGTGTTTGGAAGGTAGGCCTTGAAGGTAGGCCTCGAAATACATCCACAGGTACACCTCCAATTGACTCAGATTATGTCAATTAGCCTATCAGAAGATTCTAAAGCCATGACATTATTTTCTGTAATTTTCCAAGCTGTTTAAAGGCACAGTCAACCGTGTATGTAAACTTCTGACCCACTGGAATTGTGATACAGTGAATGATAAGTGAAATAATCTGTCTGTAAACAATTGTTAAATTACTTGTGTCATGCACAAGTTCTAACCGACTTCCATTTTCTGTTCGTTTTTCAAAAAACAAGCCTGAAACCATGTCTAAAGACTGTTGACATCTAGTGGAAACAATATGAACTGCAATCTGAGACCTAATTCCCTCTGTAGTCAATAGCAAGTAAATTGAAAAACTGTGACATAAAAAAAAAACATTTTCCGGATGGAATTTCCTTAGGTAGTGTCTGATTTTCCTTCGCCTGCCATATCAGTTCTGTTATACTCACAGACATTATTTGTGTTTTCTATCCAATACTACCAATTATATGCATACCCTAGCTTCTGGGCCTGAGTAACAGGCAGTTTACTTTGGGCACGTCATACTCTCCGTACTTCCAAACACTGCCCCCTAGCACGTAGAGGTTAACAAGAAATTTGTGGAGTGGTTGAAAAACGTCTTTTAATGACTCCAACCTAAGTGTATGTAAACTTCCGACTTCAACTGTATCCCTGGGGTGGAGAGAGAGGCATAGATCCAACCTACAACAAATACAACACACACCCGCACACATAGGTATGTGTGTACACATAGGCATACATCTAAGGAGGCTCCTCCTCAGAGGAAGGGGAGGACCAGTGAATTTCATAAAAATAAATATTGTGAAACATTAAAAAGTTATTATTTTTAGATACAACTATACTAAATATTTTCACGTCACCAAATAATTGATTAAAACACACTGTTTTGCAATGAAGGTCTACAGTAGCCTCAACAGTACTCTGTAGGGTAGAACCATGGTGTAGCCGGAGGACAGCTAGCTTCTGTCCTCCTCTGGGTACATTGACTTCAATACAAAACCTAGGAGGCTCATGGTTCTCACCCCCTTCCATAAACTTACACAGTAATCATGACAACTTCCGGAGGACATCCTCCAACTTATCAGAGCTCTTGCAGCATGAGCTGTCATGTTGTCCACCCAATCAAAGGATCAGAGAATGAATCTAGTACTGAAAGCATAAGCTAGCTACAGCTAGCTACAGTAGCAATGCAGTGCATAAAATGTGGTGAGTAGTTCACTCAATGAAAAAGACAATAGTTGAACAGTTTTGAACAAATACATTTCTTTAAAAATTAAGGAGATGCAATTTTTATTTATATTTTTTGTTCACGTTCACTTAGCTACCAAATGCAGCTAGCTAGTTTAGCCTACTCAAACACCCAGCTCAAAAAGAGAGGGATACTATGTTAGCTGGCTGGCTATGGCGATCCAAAACTGGAACTCTTCCAAGTCAAGGTAAGGTTTTTGTTTTTTGTAAATGTATTGCCCTTGCTAAAATGCTTGCTGACTGTACACTGTACTGCATGATTGTAGCTGCATTACTAAAGCATTAGTTCTACTAGCTACGATGATGTAGGTAGGCTGCGTGTAGTGGTTTGCGGGTATGATATGAAGGTTAGGAAAGTTTTTTTTCAGCTGTCACAGACAGCTGATATGTTTCCACAAGCAAAGGGAAAAGGTGAGAGGAGGAGAGCTTGTAGATATGAGAAGGAATTCTACAACGAGTAAAATGATTGTGCTGTTTGTATGTGGCTGCTATGGCTGTGTTTGCGTGTGATCAGGTGTGTATTCATTCCGATGATTCTGTTGAAAAAGGTTTCTTAAACGGAAGCAAATGGAATGAAATGGGGATAAACATACCTGAATTTATCCAATAGAAACTCTCATTTGCAACTGTTACTAATGATTGCATCCTAGATCAGCTAGATGCAGGCAAGAGTGTGCAAGGCGGTATTGAATGTGTCACTATCTGTCACCTTGATTACTCAAATTTTTCTCTTAACCTGTGCACCTACGTTGTAAACTTTCATTCACAGGCTAGGTTGTAGCAACCTCATGATGGGTATAGGGAAAATATTAGTAGCATGTAGTAGCCTAAACCTAGTGATGTTATATTGAGCTGGGGGAATGGAATATGAATGACAGTCATCCAATATGCTGTAATAGAAATAAGGCCATACTCAAATAAGGCCATGCTCATCTTAAACGTCACCGACTGCCACTGGCATACACGTATTTAAATACACACACTCATGAATACATTAAAAAAACACCAAGCAGAGTACTGTAATAGTGTGTATAGGAATGCTCCAATCCCCCATCTGGGCACCCATCCACCTTGTCACACAGCATAACCTGAACCAAGCTACCTGGACTGGTCTGGAATGGCTCCCCTTAGGGAGAGGCAGGGGATGCCAGAGGGTTCCAGAGGGTTCCAGAGCCCACAGAGGAGACAGCATGGACCACAACTCACCTGACCCATATTGGCCTCTAGAGAACATTGTCTTGAGAACATCACACGCTGTACCATTCACCTAAATTCCATTAAATACAGCGTCAATATTTTGAAAGGTATGATTGAAAAGACAATATGGAACCGCAGCCTGTGTTAAACAACAGTATTCAGCCAGGAGCTGACCTGACTATGGCTGACCTGTTTACCACATTACATAACCTACCCTACTGTGGTGATGGCAAGACAGACACTGAGGGGTTATACACACACCACTACTGACTCAACAAAACTTTCTGAACATTCATGTTCTAAACCACATATAAAATATGAATCGTTACAAGATTGCATGAAGAGTGACAGAGAGAAAGTATTGAGTGTGTGTGAATAATGAAAGATATACATGCATCCTCCTCACACACAAAACAGAAACTAACACATGAAAACTAAGCTTGCATGCCGTTTCTCACACCCTCTCTCTCTCTCTAACACGCACACACACAGACACACACACACTCAGCTTTAATGTTGTATTTTGTAGACAAAATGACACATGCACACATACACACACATCTATGTAGGTTGTCCAACTAACCAATGACTTTTGTCCACCTACTCATCTCCTGCTCTTTTTAACAGAATGCAGCTGGAGATTTGATATACACAAACAACCCAGGAATTAATCTTCATAGAATAACAGACAGAAACAAACAAAGGACTCACACTGCTAGACATCCATTACAGTAACAAAACCACTTAACGATGCTTTCGAATGTATCTGAGACTGGAGAAAAACTCACTGAGAAGTATCTAGTCTCCATCCTCTAGTCCCGCTTTCCTCAAGACAATACTGTTTTGCTGGTCCTGAAGATGCCTCAGCTCAGTTTGACTGGAAGTAGGCCAAGTAGGCTCTGGTCAGCTAAATGGAACCCAGGAGGAACATGAGGACGATGAGGAGGCTGCCCAAGGATCACATTTATTTGAGATATTTGACAAATCTCACAGCTGTGACTTGAACTAGGTCACAAAATGACATCACAACCAGGGATGTCAGGACTTTTCTTGTTCACATACGACACTTAGTATAAGCAAAACTAAGCAAAAGTGCAAATAGTCAAATTCAAACAGTTGAATTCTAAATAAGGTCATATGTAATTACAGTATTCAATTAGGCTACTTGTTTTTTGGTTTTGATGATCTGACTACTTACCCCAGTTTCTGGGCTTCTGGTTTTGGTTTGAGCCTGAGAAGAAAATGTCAGAACACTTCAGATATTCCATGGAGTGTTATGCCACCCAGTGGTACTATAATGGACTACAACAAAGTAACTACAGTTGTGTTCAAAAGTTTTGAGAATGACACAAATCTTAATTTCCACAAAGTTTGCTGCTTCAGTGTCTTTAGATATTTTTGTCAGATGTTACTATGGAATACTGAAGTATAATTACAAGCATTTCATAAGTGTCAAAGGATTTTATTGACAATTACATGAAGTTGATGCAAAGAGTCAATATTTGCAGTGCTGACCCTTCTTTTTCAAGACCTCTGCAATCCGCCCTGGCATGCTGTCAATTAACTTCTGGGCCACATCCTGACTGATGGCAGCCCGTTCTTGCATAATCAATGCTTTGAGTTTGTCAGAATTTGTGGGGTTTTGTTTGTCCATCCGCCCCTTGAGGATTGCCCACAAGTTCTCAATGGGATTAAGGTCTGGGGAGTTTCCTGGCCATGGAGCCAAAATATTGATGTTTTGTTCCCCGAGCCACTTAGTTATCACTTTTGCTTTACTGTTGGCATGACACAGGACTGATGGCAGTGCTCACTTTGTCTTCTCCGGACAAGCTTTTTTCCGGATGCCCCAAACAATCGGAAAGGGGATTCATCAGAAGCAGTCCAATCCCTGTACCTTTTGCAGAATATCAGTCTGTCCCGGATGTTTTTCCTGGAGAGAAGTGGCTTCTTTGCTGCCCTTCTTGACACCAGGCCAACCTCCAAAAGTCTTCGCCTCACTGTGCGTGCAGATGCACTCACACCTGCCTGCTGCCATTCCTGAGCAAGCTCTGTACTGGTGGTGCCAGGATCCCGCAGCTGAATCAACTTTGGGAGACGGTCCTGGCACTTGCTGGACTTTCTTGGGCGCCCTGAAGTCTTCTTCACAACAATTGAACCGCTCTCCTTGAAGTTCTTGATGATCCGATAAATGGTTGATTTAGGTGCAATCTTACTGGCAGCAATATCCTTGCTTGTGAAGCCCTTTTGTGCAAAGCAATGATGACGGCACGTTTCCTTGCAGGTAACCATGGTTGACAGAGGAAGAACAATGATTCCAAGCACCACCCTCCTTTTGAAGCTTCCAGTCTGTTATTCGAACTCAATCAGCATGACAGAGAGATCGCCAGCCTTGTCCTCGTCAACACTCACACCTGTGTTAATGAGAGAATCACTGACATGATGTCAGCTGGTCCTTTTGTGGCAGGGCTGAAATGCAGTGGAAATGTTTTTTGGGGATTCAGTACATTTGCATGGCAAAGAGGGACTTTACAATTAATTGCAATTCATCTGATCACTCTTCATGACATTCTGGAGTATATGCAAATTGCCATCATACAAACTGAGGCAGCAGACTTTGTGAAAATGTATATTTGTGTCATTATCAAAACTTTTGGCCACGACTGTACAATAACACAGATGAAGAACACTAGCAATTTTCTGTAATTTCCCCAGCTGTTTTATTTTCGAAGACCATATTGCTATGAGGACTCAACGGCCCAAACACCTTGTGCCACAAAATTTTTGTAACAGTGGTTTCCAACCTTGGGGGGCGGACACTTTCATTAGGGTCTACTTAGCATCAGCCCGGCCTTTTTGGCAGTAGATCACTTAAAATGCATAATTTGATTCTTCCCCCGCTCCTGCAAATAAATCATGATTATCTGTTGAGCTTGTCGGTTTCTGGATATGCCGCTAATATTATCAACTCTGGAGCATTTATAAAACTCCTATTTCCTCGGGGATCATGGCACTTGCTCATGTTTTTGACATAAACCTATCATTAACCCTTGTTATGCATATTAAAAAAGTAATCTATGGTAGTCCGATGCGCACAGCTTCATGAGCTTAGTTCAACTGCCGTAACCCATCAAAACCCCAAATAGAAGTTTGTTTTACCCCTTTGTAAACCATTTACTTGTAAACAAGCACTGTGTAACCTCAAAACATGGCTAATACTATGTTTATATAATGGATAGTCAGTCCTTGCATCCAAAGCTCTGTCTAGGAAATGTTACATTTCTCCAGCCCCATTCCTCAGCTTTTTTACCAAACCAGTGGCCCCATTCCTCAGCTTTTTTACCAAACCAGTGGCCCGCTTTGTTCTTGTTTGAACTGCAGACTACTACTTTAAACATGTATGGAGAGCTCTCCTTCATTCTGTTTGTGCATTAGTCCATCTTCCTGTCTGTTGGCCTTCTCCTTCCTCTCCTGGTCCATCAGTCTTCTCCTCATCCCCTGCGGCTCGCCGGGCCTCTTGGACCTACAGCTCTGACAGGTAGTGTCTGATGTTCTGCTATGATAGACAACCTTATTGAAATTTTACTTTAGATTGTTAGATATTACTGCACTGTTGGAGCTAGAAACACAAGCATTTCTGCAATAACATCTGCTAAACATGTGTATGTGACCAATACAATTTGATATGACCCCCCCCCAATCAACAATTAGCCCAAACCTCCAGAATATCAGATGACATTAACATTATGGACTTTGTATAAATGACAATTTATTGATAGTTAATTCCCCTCATATCAGTGCAAATTCAACAGATTGAGAAGAGTTGTTGCAACGTATTTGTAGCAAATCTCTAGTGCAGATTCCTTTTATCAAGCCTTCACATGACTAGTGATAACTCAATCACACACATCAGGGCTGGCATTTCAAGGGTAGTCAAATATTTGTACAAATGTATAACAGATTAAAACTTTATAAAATAGTCATAAATGGGTGGTTACAATTCTACACAACATCGACAGAAAAATCATTAATAGAAGTGACATTCTCTTTTGATCAAGCTATTTTCCTCCCCATAATGTTTCCCTAGGTCTAGGATCTTATGGATAAGGCTGAGATGAATAGATTGGTTTGGATTTGACCCTGTGAATCAGATTGCCTTTGCTTAGTGCCTGTGGATGTCTTAGGGTCTGTAGATTAGAGTCATCTGTGGAATGACTAATGAGCACTGACTGCATTTCAATAGATTTTTTTATTAAAAACAAAAACATTTCAACAAAATCAGAACTAAACCAGCACCTGGTGCGAGTAAACAAAATATTAAGCATAAGAATTGAGTAAAGCATAAACATTTCATTAAGATGAACTGATTTGGGTTAAAGTGATCTGGATTAACAATACAAGTCCAAACCATGGAGGTCCTGTATAGGTTACATATGATACATTGGCAGCCAACCTTTGTTTGGACAAGAATCCATTGAAAGAAAACAGTAAAAAAAAAAAAACATGAGTCAAATAAAAGAACAAACAATCATTCTTATAACAGCCAAAGAAAAAACATTGATCATCCCTCACATCTCACCATAGCCAACTCCACCTGACTGAGTTTTTGAATCAGCTACCAATAGAAAGAGACAGGAACAGTCCCCAGACAGGCAGTAAGATATCTAGAGAAAAAGCACTCCGGGCCAGGATCAGGCTGAAGACAGGCCACACTTATCCAGAGTCAAATTGCTTTTCCTGGTCAGTCAGTTAGGCCACAGAGAACTCAGTGAGGACTTATGTTAAGCAGAACAGTCTTAACATTGAAGACGCTCTGATCCTATAAAAAGTGTGAGAAATGTCCCTAGATTAGCTCTATTTGGACATTACATGGGAATACATTTTATGCAAAGGATTCGAATTAGGTTTGGTTGTCCATTCTGCTTCAAAAGTTGATCTATTGATGAACGTCGATATTAAAATAAAAGTGAAAAAAATACAATCCTTGACTGAACAAGAGTACGAACAGTAGTAAAAAGATATGGAACAATGCCTGTACACAGGGAGCAAAACCCCAAAGAGTCATGATTGAGTTCACCCTGTCCCAATGCTTTTCTTCTCGTAATCTAGACTGGAGTTGTGTGTAGAGAAGCCATCAGATAGTCGTTCTATAGAATCAAGTCTCATGTTTTGGTCTCCTTAGCTACCTTCTGAACACAGAATCACAAACATGTAGAAAGCTCTGATTGGGGTTGACCTATTTGCTTACAGACTGGAGATGAAGGCAGATCTTTGAGCGGGTGGCTTGTTTTGGATCTCATGGTGGTTTGGTTTCTCCTGCTCAAACCCACTTCCAGGCAGATTATGTTCCTTTATGAAACAAGTAGATTGGCCTCAGAAAACCTGTAGAAGACATACAAATCCATTCGTTTGAGAAACAGAATAGAAAAGGACACGTGAAAGAATCAGAGATGATATCGGTATCTAATGAACCAGTGACATACCTCTTGATGAACTGTTAGGCGTCCCGATCAACTCGTAGCTGGAGAATCCCACTTCAGATGTCAGGTATGTGGAGAACTGTTCTGGTTTGAGGCGGATGCTGTGGTAATTCTTAAAGATGCTATCCTGCAACAGTGAGAGCGGAAAGTCAGACATGATTCCGTCTCAGCCTCAGTGCTGAGCAAAGCAGCACATACTTTCATGTCTGTAACAAAGAAATAGGCAACTTGTAAAATGTTTTAGTTATTGTTTTGGCTATATACTGCATTTATGCACATCTACAGTAGCAGATCACACCATTGGTCCATGCAACACTAAGCTCTCTCCTCATCTCACCGTGAGTTTCTTCCTCTTGCCGTAGGTGATCCAGGGCTGTGGCTCCAGGACGAACAGGCCTCCAGGACGCAGGTGTCTGAACACTCTGTGAAAGAGGCGCTTCAGGCCACCGTCTCCCCAATTCAGGTGGACCCACTTGGTAACGCTGAAGCATAGGATGACGTCGTACTCTGGCCGCTGGGTCAGCAGCAGAGCATCGCTCTCCAGGACATAATTCCCCTACGGAGGAAAGAGATGATGACAGGCGATGAGTTCTAAACAATGTGGGATGTTTCTCTGTGAGGATCAAGTAGAAAGAGAAGCAACAAATGATTCATCATAATATTCGTCATTTCTGCCTTAATATTATGAATAATGATATTTGAAATGGGAACACATTTAAAGGCTGCAGTGCACACACATACCTTGACAAAGGAAACATTGGAGGGGAAGTTACCAGGAGGCATGGTGGGTGTGTCGGGGAGTGGGGGTGCTGCTATGGGCCCCCTGGAGATCCGTAAGGAGACAGGGAAAGAGCTGGTCCCCAGTTCAACAGCAGGTGCTCCAGAGGCCTCCTCCATCTCCTCAGCCCCTCTCTCCTGAGCTCTTCTCTCTGCGTGACGTGACAACACCACACAACCCGCTGCCTCTGCAGGGACACTGTCTCTTCTCACCTGCTTTTCAGCGTTTCCATTTTCAGCCCTGCTGTGCTGTCTTTCATTCTGTTTGTGCGTTAGTCCTCCTGAGTGTGACTCGTCTTCCCGTCTGTTGGCCTTCTCCTTCCTCTCCTCCCCTGGTCCATTGGTCTTCTCCTTCTCATCCCCTGCGGCTCGCCGGGCCTCCTGGGCCTGGAGCTCTGACAGGTAGTGTCTGATGTTCTGGCGGGCCGCGTGCACCAGACCCCCCGTCAATGTCCAACCCTAATATGCGGGCGGGCCGCAACTTCTTAGCAATACACAGAGTCAGGTGGCCCGTGTTGCAGCCCAGGTCCAGTACTGCTTTACCATGGAACCACTCTGGACGTAGACAACGGAACCGTGGGTCCTCGGCGCAGCCTGGGTTGCGGTAGCCATAGTACTTGTTGTAGTTCCCATACTGGAACTTCTTTTTGTTGCCTTGGTGCTGTTGTTTGTGCTGGTTGTGAAGATGCGGTTGCCGACCCCCTGGTACCTGGGAGGACCCCCTGGGACCTACCACTGGGGTGTGGAAGGAGGACTGCGCATTTCTCCCAGGCCCAGCTCCACGGCCCCTCTCCTCCGTCCCCGACCTGGCCATAAGAGTAGATTGGACCATAGGGGGCTCTGTTTTACCAGAGTTGCGTCTGCGTTTGCGTTGCCGGCTAGAGAGATGGTTTGGGCCTCCGGCCGTGGCTGCTGAGGAATCTTCCTGGGCTCGAGGCTGGGCCTGGGGGGCAGATCCAGTGAGCATGGCTTCATCCCTGCAGTTGGATGGGTTGATCTCATTACCATTAGCATCCTGGGGGTCCAGGACAGCTGGGACACTGGGTGCTTCTAGAACAGAGGCAGACGCAGCACTAGCAGATGCCAGGTTAGACAGAGAAGAAGTGGTGTTGGTCACTTCACCACTTCTCTCTGAATCTGACAGGTCCAACACGGAGACTGTGGAACCCCCACCTCCTCCTCCATGGTGTCTGTTGCGGTGTCTCCTCCTGCCGCCACTCTTGAAGGGCGACACCAGGAGGCTCCTACCTCCAATCCTGCTGTTGAGGTTGAGAGGGTCAGTGATGTCCCTGGGAATGAGGATCTCCACAGGGTCGCGGTTCTTGGCAGGCAGGGGGGAGGACTTGGGCGTCTCAGCGTTCAGGGCCCTGTTCACTTCCTCGTCCTGCAGGCTGTTGAGGTTCAGCGGGTCAAATATGTTTCCTCCCAGCAGGAAGTTGGTGGGCAGAACCGAGTCGCTCTCTGAGTTAACCCGTCGTCGTCTCTTACCTGCTGGATGCTTGAACCCTGTAATCATTGTGCTGCGACGCTTTGAGAGTTTCTGCTGCTGCGGTTGTTGTTTGGGTTGCTGAAAGCCATTTTTAGGGTTAACTTGGTGCTCAGTCACCATGGCCTCCTGCTCAACACGCTTTGTCTGATCGTGGGGATCAGCCGTGCTGCTGTGCTTGGTTTGGGTACCACTGTCTGGCATGGGGCAGGTAGCAGCACCATCAGTGCTGTCTGGGTTGGCCAGGGTGACCTCTGGCACTTTGGGGGCATTGTTGCAGCTTCCAGTGCATTCTGACAGTTTCTGGGGTGGCGCTGGGTCCACTTTCATACTTCTGGTTGGAACAGTCTCTTTATCAACAGACATCTCTATCATCTTCCACTCAATTGTTTTGGTGCTGACATGGGACCACGGATCTGAAAACACATCAAAATAGATTAGAATAATTACAACTGAACCCAATAAATCATAAGATGTATTATTAACCCCAGCTATAACTGGACAAGATTACAATAGTGCTCAGTCCCCAGTTTCTGCTTTCCCAGCTATTTAGTAAAGCACTTATTTGTTGACAACTGAAAGTAACTTGATGATTTGTGCCTGCATGTCATTCTATAAGACCCAAGGTGCATGCATGCCACTGGATAGTATACATCCCTTATATTGGAGACAAACGTTGAGTGAACGTCTACAGTGAAGACATTGAACCCATCCTCAATGCCAGCTGCTGCGCGTGAACCAATACCAATGGTTACTCAATACTGTTACGCTAGCTAGCGCTATATAAATGCCGATATTCAGCAAGAATCCACCACTTTGGGTTCATTAATAAATGCGACTAAGTAAGATGCAAAAATACGTAAACTAGCCATCTAGCTACAGTATGAGGCAACTGTATGTTCATCAACAACAACACAACAGTCTCAGCTCAGCTCACCGTTCTACCCGCCTTCTCCTGAAGCTGAACTGTCACTGCCACACTCCCGAGTTACTGACGTTACTGCATCATCAGCTTCGTTGATAGCTTGATTGTTCGATAATATTATTTTCACTTGTGAAATAAGTCAATAATGTTTGGAAAAGAGGCCTCTCTAAAAATAATAAAACAACCAGTGTGGTGGTAACTGTGCGATTGTGAGCTCGCTGTACATTCCAAACTCTGATCGCTAACTTCTAGCTCAACCTCACGCAGATTGGAAGGTTCCAATCGTTGTTTGTTTTGTCTTTTGCCGGAGCCTAAAACACTGAAACAGACAGGCATCGGACCCAATAAGGTGACGGTTTTTAGGCAGTCTTCATAAAATCTACCAATTACAGACGTGTATGGGCTGAGCAATACACGTCGACCTAGTTTTGCACACAAATAGGTATCCCATAATTTGCCTTTCTGGATTTGTATTTGTTATTCCCCCGCCATTTGGCGAAATTAACTATTTAAAAATGCATTGTAAATCTGTATACGGTCTATACGCATAATTTTGTTTACACATTTTACATCAAGGTAAAACAAAACAACACATATTACAACACTCTCACCCCCTCTCATTCACTGACATGTGGTAGGGCGGGCAATTGAGAATTGTCATTGGGATTTGTAGTTTTTATCCAACAATGTCCTGGATCTTCGAGAAGGGTGCAATTGTGGGGCGTTCCTGTATGTGGTCATTCCTGCATATGCAAGAAACCCTCTTTATACTTCTATTGGGCAATTTTTAAATTAGGACAGGCGGGAGGCAGGGGCACTCCAGTACCATAGATGATGTTAATGCGCAATAACATTGGATGCCAGCCACCGATAAACCCCACAGAAGAAGGGGAAACAACGGTAGGTAGCTAGCCGTACACCTGTAGACAGTGTCCTTTGCCCCTGCCTGTCAGGTACTGTTTTCCTGCAGTTCTGTTAAATACGGCTATGAAAGAGTACTCTGGTACACGGGAGGCAGGGGAAACACTGTGAGCTAGCTAACTAGCTAGCAAGCTGTGTACCAGAGTCCTTAGAACTAGCTGGCTAAACTATCACACAGCGGGAGGCAGGGACAACCGGTAGATAGTGTCCTTCGCCCCCGCCTGTCGGGCACGGTTTTCTCCGGTACACAGCAGGCGGGGGCAACACCATGTGCTAACTAACTAGTGTGTCGCCCCGTCTCCTGCCTGCTGTGTACTGTCTGCTGTGCTAGCGGGAGGAAGGGGCGACCATTTGAAGGTGCCTTTCGATCCCACCTGTCGGGCACGATTTTCTCCGGTACACAGCAGGTGGGATGCAGAGGCGACACCGTGTGCTAGCTAACTAACTAGCAAATTAGCACACAATGTCACCAGCTAACTAACTAGCAAGCTAGCGCACAGTGTCGCCAAAGAGTTGTATAACTAACCCAAGGTAGACCAGAGCCTGTCGTTTCCAATGGGAGCAAATTGATCATAGTGGGCAGAACAAGCATGGAAGTGGGCAGAGCCTAGCACGAGCTACTGAGATCCTATTGGTGCATTATAGCATTTATTTGCATATTTCCGTTAGGAAACGCTTACTCTGTGAAGTGCACATGTGCAATAACTCAATTCGCTCTTGCACTCCTTCTAAACAATGCTATTTTTCTTTACTTTGGCAAAGGGTATAGTCTACAAAAGGCAGTCCACTCTGTTTGTTATAGATTCTAGTTTTGGAAACAGAAAACTGTAAGGAGATCAAATGTTTCATTGATGAAAAGATTTGCAGAATGTCGACCAAAATTTATCTCGATCCACCTTCTCCCACTGCCGGCCACTGGGATTCCTCTCATCACCATATTTGTAGTGAGTGGAAACACCAAGTGAGTGCTTCACATTTATACATCCGGTGAAATATCTGTCTCATTGTTCTATCTGTGGTGTCAACTAGCCTCCCACTAGTCTGCTGTGCTAGCCAAAGGCGGGGAAGACTGGTAGACAGTGTCCTTCACCCCCACCAGTCGTGTACGGTTTTCTCAGGTACACAGCAGGTGGAAGGCGGGGGTGACACCATCTGCTAGCTAGCTAACTAAGAAGCTAGCACATGGTGTTGCTAACTAGAAACATAGCTAGTTAGCTAGCACACAGTGTCGCCCCAGCCTCCCGCCTGCTGTGATAGCAGGAGGCGGGGACAACCGGAAGACAGTGTCCTTCACCGACGTCTGTCGGGCACTGTTTTCCCACAGTTCTGTTAACGACGGTGAAGGCAGGAACCAATGGGATGGGCGTGGCGTTCATGCAGGAACCATTGGGATGGGGGTGGCGTTCATGCAGGAACCATTGGGATGGGGGTGGCGTTCATGCAGGAACCATTGGGATGCTCGAGGGGGGGCCATTCCTGCAGATGCAGGAAATGCCAACAACGAACAGTGAGCCTTTGTGCTCATGTATTAAAAAGACTAATGGTGAAAGAAAAGCTTTGCAAATTTTTATTTTAGTGTGGGAGAGGTGGAAAAATGATTGTTATCGATCATTAATGTCAAACCTCCTGGCATTGACAAGTTAGATGGAAAGCTATTGAGAATGGTAGCTGACTCTATAGCCACTCCTATCTGTCATATCTTTAATGTGAGCCTATAGGAAAGTCTTTGTCCTCGGGCCAGGAGGGAAGGTAGTCATTCTGCTACCCAAGAGTGGTAAAGCGGCCTTTACTGGTTCTAACAGCAGACCTATCAGCTTGCTGCCAGCTCTTAGCAAAATGTTGGAAAAAATTGTGTTTTCCCAAATACAATGCTACTTCTCTGTTAACTTCTTAGGGAGCGGCAGCTGAGGTGTCGGTTTTGGAGAGTCTGGCGTGCCCAAAGTAAAAGGCCTGCCACTCAGGCCCAGAAAATAGGATATGCACATAATTAGTACTATTGGATTGGAAACACTCTGAATATTGTCTGTGAGTATAACAGAACTGATATAGCAGGCGAAAACCCGAGGAATTTCTGTCCTGGAAAAAGTGTTTTTGACACATTGCCTCATTTTGAACCCCTCCCTATTGAAAACAGCCATATATGGGAGTAAGATTGCAGTACCTATTGCTTCCACTGGATGTCAACAGTCTCTAGACAGTGTTTGGTGATGTTAGGTTGCTCTGGATGGTAATAGAAGAAGAATTCTGAACTAGTCATCGGATGTAAACAGAAGAGGATGTGTCCATGTATGCTGAGGATGCAACCATATACACATCAGCAACCACAACTAATGAAGTCACTGAAAACCTTAACAAAGAGTTGCAGTCTGTTTTGGATTGGGTGGCCAGTAATAAACTGGTCCTGAACATCTCTAAAACTAAGAACATTGTATTTGGTACAAATCATTCCCTAAATTATAGACCTCAGCTGAATTTGATAATGAATGCTGTGGTTGTTTAACAAGTTGAGGAGACTAAATGACTTGGCGTTACCTTAGATTGTAAACTGTCATGGTCAAAACTTATAGGTTCAATGTTTGTAAATAAGAATTTGTTATTAACTGACTCGCCTAGTTAAATAAAGGTTACACATTGTAAAGCTGGGGAGAGGTCTGTCTGTAATAAAGAGATAATCTGCTTTTTCGACAGCACACTCCACAAAGCAAGTCCTGTAGGCTCTAGTTTTATCTTATCTTGATTATTGTCCAGTCATATGGTCAAGTGCTGCAAAGAAAGATCTAGTTAACCTGCAGCTGGTCCAGAACAGAGTGGCACGTCTTGCTCTTCATTGTAATCAGAGGGCTAATATTAATACTATGCATACCAGTCTCCCTTGCCTAAGAGTTGAGGAAAGACTGACTTCATCACTTCTTTTTTTAATAAGAAACCTGAATGTGTTGGAAATTCCAAATTGTTTGCATAGTCAACTTACACACAGCACTGACACACACAATTACCCCACCAGACACGGTCCAGAACAAATTCAAGGAAACATACAGTATCATCCAGAGGCATGAGTGCATGGAACTCCCTTCCATCTTAAATAGTGCGAGTGAACAGCAAACCTGGTTTCAAAAAACAAATAATGCAACGCACAACTCCTCTCCCCCATGTGACTTACTTGTTGTGTGTATGTACTGACATGTACAATATATGTAATTGATAGATGCACACACACACTACATGTTAATGTTTTTAAATGTTTGTAAATTGTGAAGTCTTTTGTCTGTAATTTCTTCTTCGTTATATGTCGGACCCCAGTCAGACTAGCTGTCGCCATTGGCGTCGGGTAATGGGGATCTTAATGAATCAAATCAAAATGTTTATTTAGATTTTTTGCTAACCGTTGAGGGGTTGGTTGTTTAGCAACAAAACCTAAGCGTGCTTAACAAGACATTTAAATGTTTCCCCTTAAACCACTCAAGTGTTGCTTTAGCAGTATGCTTAGGGTCATTGTCCTGCTGGAAGGTGAACCTCCGTCCCAGTCTCAAATCTCTGAATTTGACTGAAATAGGTTTCCCTCAAGAATTTCCCTGTATTTAGCGCCATCCATCATTCCTTCAATTCTGACCAGTTTCCCAGTCCTGCCGATGGAAAAACATCCCCACAGCATGATGCTGCCACCACCATGCTTCACTGTGGGAATGTTGTTCTCGGGGTAATGAGAGGTGTTGGGTTTGCGCCAGACATAGCATTTTCCTTGATGGCCAAAAAGCTACATTTTAGTCTCATCTGACAAGTGTACCTTCTTCCATATGTTTGGGGAGTCTCCCACATGCCTTTTGGTGAACACCAAACGTGTTTGCTTATTTTTTTCTTTAAGCAATGGCTTTTTTGGGGGGCACTCTTCCGTAAAGCCCAGCTCTGTGGAGTGTATGGCTTAAAGTGTTCCTATACTCCAATCTCCGCCGTGGAGCTTTGCAGCTCCTTCAGGGTTATGTTTGGTCTCTTTGTTGCTTCTCTGATTAATGCCCTCCTTGCCTGGTCCATGAGTTTTGGTGGGCGGCCCTCTCTTGGCAGGTTTGTTGTGGAACCATATTCTTTCCATTTTTTTTATAATGGGTTTAATGGTGCTCTGTGGGCTGTTCAAAGTTTCTGAATTTTTTTTATAACCCAACCCTGATCTGTACTTCTCCACAACTTTGTCCCTGACCTCTTTGGAGAGCTCCTTGGTCTTCATGGTGCCGCTTGCTTGGTGGTGCCCCTTCCTTAGTGGTGTTGCAGACTCTGGGGCCTTTCAGAACAGGTTTATATATACTGAGATCATGTGACAGATCATGTGACACTTAGATTGCACACAGGTGGACTTTATTTAACTGATTATGTGACTTCTGAAGGTAATTGGTTGCACCAGATCTTATTTAGGGGCTTCATACATATCCACGCACCACTTCCATTTGTAAAATTATTAATTTTTTTGAAACAAGTATTTTTTTTTTATTTCACTTCACCCATTTGGACTATTTTGTGTATGTCCATTACATGAAATCCAAATAAAAATCAATTTAAATTGCAAGTTGTAATGCAACAAAATAGGAAAAACGCAAAGGGGGATGAATACTTTAGCAAGGCACTGTAAGTCCAGGGTTGTTCATGTTCATTGGAGACATAAATAATAGATTATGGCTTTGGATGCCATCTACAATAATCTTAAACCATGACAACCATACTTACAGCCTAACTAGCAGTTATATCTGGCACTTAAACCATACTAGTGTTATTATCATGATTTTGACAATTAGGGCCTTACAGTGATTACATTTGTAATGCATTAATTATATTTTATTTATCTAGTTGTATTCAGTTTAAATGTTCTACTGAGTTGGTTACATTAGCACTGACAGGCAGTGAGACAAGTTGGATTTGAAGCAAGTTAACAAAATAAGAACTTTATTCTCATGAGTTTATTTACAAGACTTTGTACATGATAAAACATAAATATATTTACAAAACTTTACATGATTTATAATTTAGGAAATAACCGGAGACAGGGAATAACTGTATAGGAATGTAAAAGAAGAAATTCATTGTTCACAACAAGAAAATAAAGAGGAGCTCCAGGCATTCTACAAAGTAAGCTCTGAAGAAAATGTCATAAAACAGAGAATTCTTCAGTCTGTTAAACAGGCTCTTTAAAGTGACAGTGACAGGTTTTCAGAATCACCCTTCTCCTCCACATATCAGGACCACGGCCTCCATACAACCTGGGGCTGGATCTGAAATAGTGACCGCCTCAGAGTCCTTGTTGGGCCGACGGGCACAGGGCCAGAGAGAAGTAAAGGGGTGGGGGTACTGGACACCAGGGGAGGATGGGCTGGTATCAGAGGCACCACGGGCCGAGATGTAGAGTGAGAGGGGGATGACAAGGAATCTGATGGACGACGAGAGGGGGAAGGAGGGAAGGGGAAGTGGCATGGCATGGAGAGGTATGGAGGGGTAGTGGTGAAAGGTGGCGAGGAGTTTGAGTAACAGGGGGAGGGTGGGGGTGAGAGGGAGTAAGGGGGAGATGGGTATGGGTGTGAGAGGTGTTGGGTAGGGTGGGGGTGGTGGAGCACAAAGGTGTTGGGATAGATGGGAAGAGAGGTGTTGATATAAGGGAAAGTGGCCTCCCTGCTGACTCGTTGATGCCCCATCACTATGCTGTCCTTCCTGTTTTGCACTCTGCCCAGGAAGCATGGTACTTCTGCTGCAGGGCCACAGGGCTGGAAGTCCAGGGGGAAGGTCTGGCTCTGCACCTTCCCCAGAGGGCAGGCGCTGTGGGTATCAAGGTGGTCCCTAAGTCCCTGGACAAAGCTCTCTCTCTGGGATGGGTCCACGCTGTCGATGTAGTTGCCCAGGCGGGAGATGCACTCTGTGAAACCTGCACTGTAGACAGGGTTGGGTGGGGGAAGTGTTTGCTCGTGTATGGGGCCTGTCCATTGGGAACTCACAGCACTAGTCACTGGAGCAGAGGACTCTTTCATCGAATTTTCTGTGAAGGCTAGTGTTGGTCAAAAGTGAGAGCCGGGCAGTACAAGGGAGTAGAGAAGGAGAAGAGAGAACAGAAAGAGAAGAGAGAACAGAAAGATAAGAGAGGACAGAAAGAGGAGAGAGAACAGAAAAAGAAGAGAGAACAGAAAGAGACGAGAGAACAGAAAGAGACGAGAGAACAGAAAGAGAAGAGAGAACAGAAAGAGAAGAGAGGACAGAAAGAGAAGAGAGAACAGAAAAAGAAGAGAGAACAGAAAGAGACGAGAGAACAGAAAGAGAAGAGAGGACAGAAAGAGAAGAGAGGACAGAAAGAGAAGAGAGAACAGAAAAAGAAGAGAGAACAGAAAGAGAAGAGAGGACAGAAAGAGGAGAGAGGACAGAAAGTGGAGAGAAGACAGAAAGAGGAGAGAGGACAGAAAGTGGAGAGAGGACAGAAAGCGAAGAATCCAGAGATGAAGATGAGTGTGTGATAAAAGACCATTCAAAAGTGGACAGAGAGAGGACAGTATGGAGAAGCAGGATGTAAATCAATGGGAGGGCAGTCAAAACAATTAGCAAAAGCCAATGGGGTGTGCGTGTGCATGTGCGTGTGTGTGTGTGTTTGTAGGTGAGATATAGGGAGGTTTTGGGGAGAGATAAAAAAATTATTAGCACTCACATTAATATCCACAATGTTGAGTCTATATCAGCAGTTTGGGGGCATATTTCACTTACCATTTCTGAAATAATTTAAATAACAAACCCACACTGGAAAACTTTTTTTTTGAATGGATTGATAGATACCTTTGCTGTCATTCCCATTTGATTTTCTTCGTATGTAATCGACGGTCAACTCTAAAATTTCAGCTTTTTCTAATTTTGGATTTTTCAGCCGCTGTGAGAGAGAAAGAATAATCCTACTGAACATGGCATAATGCACAGCCATTGCGCACAATATTTCACATTAATTTTGAAGGACTCATTTTGGTTTGGAAGTAACTATGATTTTATGGTAAAATCCTATATTTATAAGACAAATTTAAACAACATATATGCCACAGAGATGCCTATCAAGTTCCTGACAGACACCAAGTCACGTTTTCAATTCCATTCAATTGAGGACATAGATTAGGATAAGTGCGTAAAACTTGAAGTTTCGCGCAACACCATTTCTCCATAGCATTCCCAAAGAGTATGGATTGTGTGTGGTTTTATGGGATGTTTGAAATGTCATTAATAAGTTGACAACGTCTTTTATTAATATACAATTTATCGGTTCCCTGCTGTTTATTATTTCCCCCTTCCCACTGGGCACACACTGGTTGAATCAACGTTGTTTCCACGTAATTTCAATAAAGTTACTTGAACCAACGTGGAATAGACGTTGAATTGACGTCTGTGTCCAGTGGGCTCATTCATACAAGAGGGACACACAAGGAGCTGATTTCAGACGCAACTAGAAAAGCTGTGGCCAACTCAACTCACCATGTCAGAAGTGTTGCTTAGCAGAATAGTCCTTAGCTCATCCAAGCGTTGATTTATCCTATCTCGCCTCTTCTTTTCAATCACCGGTTTTAGAACCTAGAAAAGAGTCATAATAATCAGTTATTTCAACAAAACCACATCCAAAACCAATTCACGGACACCAAAATATATAGATTAACTATTTGAAAGATCTGAACGCAGGATCTGAACTTACCCTCTTTAAGACTTTACGATTATCCATGTTTGATCTCTCCAGCTTTACTCGATGAAGAAGAGTAGGCCTATATTAATAAAGACGACTTTTCCAAAAGAAAACGATAAATTCATTCAATCCGGCCAGGTCAAGCTGAAAAGAAAGTCTCCAAACTCGCTCGGGATTGGTTTATTATCATTTGAGCCCGCAGGCTATTTATAAGGTCAAGCAGACCGATTGCCATTGGTTGAAAGGTGACAATGTCGTTCACGACCTTATGCTAACTGTACTTACCCCTTCTTGATACTCACAAAAAGGATTATATGTTCAAAGATATGGAGAAAATAAATCTATTAGTTAAATAATTAATACATTAGCTGTTTTCTGCTACTGTAATCTAGCTTCATTTCAGTAAATCAATATATATATTTACAATACAGCATAAACATTTAGAATGAGAGTACAGTCCATATAGCCCATATCTTCATCCTAACTTGTAGATATGGCTGACGAAGAAGAGTAGGCTGTGTGATTCGGTGCATTATTACTATTCTTTTATTTTTTTTACATATAAGACGCAGCCATATGCTATACCGTATTATGTTATGACTTGTAAATGCCAGGGTTAGCCTTTGACCTTTATTTGGCATTGACAATAAGACGTTTATTCCATTATTGCCGCAATTGACCAGTAAAGCAGTGATCGTTTTATGTAAATATGTGACCAATTTGGTACAAAATGTGTCTATATAGCTGGAATACTATATTGAGTTGGTGGGAGTGTCTTCACACTCAATGCACCATAGGGTTATTTTGTATATCCATAGTAGTATAGCATAACTTCATACGTATGTGCCAAAGTGTCCTTTTAGACAAGAGTGCCCTGGGAACGTTGGTTTTCTCGCGGGAACAGAGAAATACTGTTGCTGAAAAAGTGTCAGAGGTCTGGGGTCCGCTCACCAACCAAGAATTCACAAAATGGGACAAACACCAAATTGATACTCTGCATGCAGAATTCTGCAAAAATATCCTCAGTGTACAACGTAAAACACCAAATAATGCATGTGTAGCCGGTGTGAAATGGCTAGTTAGCTAGCAGGGTGCGCGCTAACAGCGTTTCAATCGGTGACGTCACTCGCTCTGAAACCTTGAAATAGTTGTACCCCTTGCTCCCCTTGCTCTGTGGAGCGATGGGTAACGATGCTTCGAGGGTGGCTGTTGTTGATGTGTGCAGAGGGTCCCTGGTTCGAGCCCAGGTCAGGGGCGAGAAGAGGGAAGGAAGCTATACTGTTACACATGCAGAGCAGTATTAGGCCGATACCCGCTAATTATCAACATCCAGAAAAGAGCCATTATATTCTACATCCACCTGAAGGGAAGCGATTCCCAAACCTTCCTTAACAAAGCCATAATCTACAGAGAGATTAACCTGGAGAAGAGTCCCCTAAGGAAGCTGGTCCTGAGGCTCTGTTTACAAACACAAACAGACCCCACAGAGCACCAGGACAGCAACACAACTAAACTCAACCAAATCATGAGAAAACAAAAAGATAATTACTTCACACATTGGAAAGAATTAACAAAATAACAGAGCGAAGTAGAATGCTATTTGGCCCTAAACAGAGAGTACACAGTGGCAGAATACCTGACCACTGTGACTGACCAAATGTAAGGAAAGCTTTGACTACTGTATGTACAGACTCAGTGAGCATAGCCTTGTTATTGAGAAAGGCTGCCGTAGACAGACCTGGCTCTCAAAATACAGGCACACTGCACACAAAATGAGGTGGAAACTGAGCTGCACTTCCTAATCTCCTGACTAATGTATGACCATATTAGAGACACATATTTCTCTCAGATTACACAGACCCACAAAGAATTCGAAAACAAACCCAATTTTGATAAACTCCCATATCTATTGGGTAAAATACCACAGTGTGCAATCACAGCAGCAAGATGTGTGACCTGTTGCCACAACAAAAGGGCAACCAGTGAAGAACAAACACCATTATAAATACAACCCATATTTATGTTTATTTATTTTCCCTTTTGTACTTTAACTATGTGCACATAATATGACATTTTAAACGTCTACTATTTTGGAACTTTTGTGAGTGTAATGTTTACTGATCATAACTTTTTGTATTATCTACTATTATCTATTATCTAAACACATATGTTTCCCATGCCACTAAAGCCCTTAAATTGAATTGTGTGTGAGAGAGAGAGAGAGAGAGAGAGAGAGAGAGAGAGAGAGAGAGAGAGAGAGAGAGGGAATGAGTGTGGTCTTTGGAGATCCAGGGCCGCGCGCAACAGCTGTGAATAAACAAATGCACAAGTGGGAAGTCTGGACAGAGGTGCAAATTTGCCACGGGCATACCTTGGGAAAAGGCTATAAACCGGGAGAAGGCTATAAAAACAAGTGAAGCACAGTAAGTTTGACATAACAGTATACATGCAATACATGCTAAAACTATTAAAAGGAATGTTTCCACCCTGAGTGGCGCAGCGTCACTACAGGCACGGGTTCGATCACGGGCTGTATTACGGGCTGTATCACAACCGGCCGTGATCGCGAGTCCCATAGGGCAGCGGACAATTGTCACAGGTTCGGTTTGGCCGGGGTAGACCGTCATTTGTGAATATGAACTGGTTCTTAACCAGTTCATATATTAGCGGCAGCACAAATCAAAGTGCTGCCGCTAACGTTCTGAGAGGTGTGTTTGTTCCCACACGCACATGTCGACCTTCTGACCCTGGAATCAAATGTCCTGACACAACAAGTACCATTAACACCCATTCAGCTAACAATTGGAATAGCTTATTGAAATTTGCGTTCTGCCTTGTCAGTCTGGGGGTCACATTTAATGTCAAACTCAGAAGTTGAAGTTGTTTTTCACACACACGTGCCTGGGTTGTTGTGTTTTTATCTTTATTTAACTAGGCAAGCCAGTTAAGAACAAACTCTTATTTACAATGATGACCTACCCCGGCCAAACCCTAACGACGCTAGCCAAATGTTCTCCGCCCTATGGGACTCCCAAACACGGCCGGTTGTGTTACCACTTGGAATCGAACCAGATCTGTTTTGACCCCTCTAGCACTGAGATGCAGTGCCTAAGACTGCTCCGCCATTCGGGAGCAATGAAATAGGCCCGTACTTTCTAAGGTGAGTCGACCAAATTTATTGTGCTGTTCTAATGTGACAGTCTGGGAAAATGTCTCTCAGCCCTTTCCCCTGGGAAAAACTATAGGATTTACACATTTGTTTATGAGCCTACCTGTTAGAATTTGAACATAATTTAGAAGACAAGTGTCGCCAATGACTGAGGTGCGATGGTTCCCACAGCACACATTGTCCTCTTAAATGTAGGCTAAACATAACGTTAGAATATTATTAGATACAAAATGTAGCCTATCACAAGGTTACATATTAAATCAATATTCATCCTGTCTGAATTGGTCAAAATCAAAAAGCTTAAGCTATTGAATCTGAGCGTATTTGGAATGCGTAATACCATTTGGTGCTGCGTGTGCCGTGGTGACTGATGGTCGACTCTCGCCAAACATCTCACTTCTCAACTGTCACCAACACCTCTGCTGTACGCATGATATTTGTCTATCACACACATTTGTCTATCACACACACGTGCCAAGGTTGGTTTGTTTAGGACAGCGCGTGCCTCAGATCCATGAGGTTGCTTTGATCATCAAGTTATTAGCGACAGCGCATAAGGGCGGTATGAACACTTGAGAGACCAATGGTGATCCCTCAACAAGATCTTATAGCACAAAAATAGATTAATGTGAACAATTGCAATATTATTTTTTCTCAATATTATAGGCAAACTCTTGAAATTAGATTAATTAATATTTGTTTGGTTAGTTCCAGATTGTCAAGCAAGCAAGGATGACCCCTGAGCTGTGAACTGTAGTGACCTCTGTAGTCTGAACTCTGACCTCCAGAATCCTCCCACCTCAGAGGTGTCGTCGTGGCAACAGGCCGATTCCTGCTCAAGTTCTTTTTTTAATTATTTTTCAATGGTGATCCCTCAACAAGATATGAACTGGTTCTTAACCACGTTCACTGCATGTTTTGCGCATTTCCCTGTGGTGGTTCAATGCATTCAATTGCTATGTTAGGCCTGTACTTTAGAACATTGACCAAATTCACTTTGCTGTTCGCAGATGTGACAGTCTGGGAAAATGTCACTCAACCCTTTCCCTTGGGAAAGTTTTAGGTTTGACACATTACCTGTTAGAATTTGTACATCATTTAGCGATGACGTGTTGTCACTGGAAATGCGATGGTTCCCACAGCACACGTTTCCATTTAAATGTAAAGTAAGGTTAAATATAATTACATCTGAATACAATTATTTAACACATACACTCCCCTACGTATTTATTTAGACAGTGAAGCTAAAACTTTCAGTACTCCAGAGTTTGGATTTTAAAACAAATATTTCATATGAGGCAACAGTACAGAATGCCATTTTCATACCTTTTTTACCATTTAGAAATTAAATAATCTCATCCCCCCATTTGAAGGTGTCATAAATATTTGGACAAATTCACTTATTTGTATTAATATAGGCTATGTGTATTAAAGTAGTATAAAGTGTAGTATTTGGTCCCATATTCATAGCATGCAATGACTACCAAGCTTGTGACTCTACAAACTTGTTGGATGCATTTTCAGTTTGTTTTGGTTGTGTTTCAAATTATGTTGTGACCAATATAAATGAATGGTAAAGAATGTCTTGTGTCATTTTGGAGTCAATTTTATTGTAAATAAGAATATAATATGTTTCTGAAAACTTCTACATTCATGTGGATTCTACCATGATTATGGATAATTATTCATCGTTAATAATCGTTAATAATAATTAATGATGAATGAGAAAGTTACAAAGACACAAACATCTTACCCCCAAAACATGCTAACCTCTCACCGTCAGTGGCATGTCCAGAACCTTTAGAAAGGGGTTGCCAAGGTGGGGCATAGACCCCGTTTAGGGGGGCCACAACCTTTAGAAAGGGGTTGCCAAGGTGGGGCATAGACCCCGTTTAGGGGGGCCACAACCTTTAGAAAGGGGTTGCCAAGGTGGGGCATAGACCCCGTTTAGGGGGGCCACAACCTTTAGAAAGGGGTTGCCAAGGTGGGGCATAGACCCCGTTTAGGGGGGCCACAACCTTTAGAAAGGGGTTGCCAAGGTGGGGCATAGACCCCGTTTAGGGGGGCCACAACCTTTAGAAAGGGGTTGCCAAGGTGGGGCATAGACCCCGTTTAGGGGGGCCACAACCTTTAGAAAGGGGTTGCCAAGGTGTGGCATAGACCCCGTTTAGGGGGGCCATAACTTTTCGATGCAAGGTGGATTTTCTTCAATATAATTATGATGGTTCAACTCATGAAATGCTTCAGCTTAGATATGGTACATTTCCCTGTTCAAATAAATCATCAATAAATTGTTAAAGTGTCACTGAGTCCGAGGTGCTTAAAGGAGCTCCTTAAACTTGACCATCAAAAAACATCTGGGTCAGATGTTTTACACCATTTCTTCTTCAAGGTTGCTGCCCCTATCATCGCCAAGCCTATCTCTGACCTTTTTAACCTGTCTCTCCTCTCTGGGGAGGTTCCCATTGCTTGGAAGGCAGCCTTGGTTTGTCCTTTATTTAAAGGGGGAGATCAAGCTGATCCTAACTGTTATGGGCCTATTTCTATTTTGCCCTGTTTATCAAAAGTGTTTGAAAAACTTGTCAATAATCAACTGACTGACTTTCTTGATGTCTATAGTATTCTCTCTGGTAGGCAATCTGGTTTCCGCTCAGGTTATGGATGTGTCACTGCAACCTTAAAGGTCCTCAATGATGTCACAATTGCCCTTGATTCTAAGCGTTGTTATGCTGCCATTTTTATTGACTTGGCCGAAGCTTTTGATAAAGTAGACCATTCCATTCTTGTGGGCCGGCTAAGGAGTATTGGTGTCTCTGAGGGGTCTTTGGCCTGGTTTGCTAACTACCTCTCTCAAAGAGTGCAGTGTATAAAGTCAGAACATCTGCTGTCACAGCCACTGCCTGTACCCCAAGACTCGATCCTAGGCCCACGCTCTTCTCAATTTACATCAACAACATAGCTCAGGCAGTAGGAAGCTCTCTCATCCATTTATATGCAGATGATACAGTCTTATACTCAGCTGGCCCCTCCCAGGATTTTCTGTTAAATGCTCTACAACAAAGCTTTCTTAGTGTCCAACAAGCTTTCTCTGCCCTTAACCTTGTTCTGAGCACCTCCAAAACAAAGGTAATGTGGTTTGGTAAGAAGAATGCCCCTCTACCCACAGGTGTGATTACTACCTCTGAGGGTTTAGAGCTTGAGGTAGTCACCTCATACAAGTACTTGGGAGTATGGCTAGACGTACTCTGTCCTTCTCTTAGCACATATCAAAGCTGCAGGCTAAATGTAAATCTAGACTTGGTTTCCTCTATCTTAATTTCTCCTCTTTCACCCCAGCTGCCAAACTAACCCTGATTCAGATGTTCTTTACCATTCAGCTATCATATTTGCCACCGATGCTCCTTATAGGACACATCACTGCACTCTATACTCCTCTGTAAACTGGTCATCTCTGTATACCCGTCGCAAGACCCACTGGTTGATGCTTATTTATAAAACCCTCTTAGGCCTCACTTCCCCCTATCTGACATCTACTGCAGCCCTCAACCTCCACATACAACACCCGTTCTGCCAGTCACATTCTGTTAAAGGTCCCCAAAGCACACACATCCCTGGGTCGCTCGTCTTTTCAGTTCGTTGCAGCTAGCGACTGGAACGAGCTGCAACAAACACTCAAACGGGACAGTTTTCGCTCAATCTCTTCATTCAAAGACTCAATCGTGGACACTCTTACTGACAGTTGTGGCTGCTTTGCGTGATGTATTGTTGTCTCTACCTTACTGCCCTTTGTGCTGTTGTTTGTGCCCAATAATGTTTGTACCATGTTTTGTGCTGCTACCATGTTGTGCTGCTGCCATGTTGTGTTGCTATCATGTTATTGTCATGTTGTGTTGCTACCATGCTATGTTGTCACTTGTTGCTGCCTTGCTATGTTGTTATCTTAGGTCTCTCTTAATGTAGTGTTGTGTTGTCTCTCTTGTCGTGATGTGTGTCTTAGGTCTCTCCTTATGTAGTGTTGTGTTGTCTCTCTTGTCGTGATGTGTGTTTCATCCTATATTTTTATTTTATTTTTAATCCCAGCCCCCATCTCTGCGGGAGGCCTTTTGCCTTTTGGTATGCCATCATTGTAAATAAGAATTTGTTCTGACTTGCCTAGTTAAATAAAATCAAATGTTACAGTGTTTGCATTCAAGGTCAGGATTTTATATAAGGGTATTAGCTTAAAGCAGAAAAATCACTTGAAAGTGCTATCCAGAGTGCAAATTATACTGTGACATTCAGGGGTTCTCTATTTATGTATGCACGTGCACGATCTACTGTCGCTTGATATGGGCTTTATAGTAAATGCATGCAATTTATCTGTAAAAATATAATACCTTCTAATGTGTCATGAACACAACCAGTCATGATGTTTTCATTTGATTGTCAATAAAATGTAGTCCAAAATAAGTTCAGCATCCATTTGAATGGGAAAGGACATCTATTATAAACACCATAAGTGTAATGACATTCAGCTTCTATTCATGGATGCCAAGGGAAGCCAGGCTTCCCCCCAAAAGATGACCATAAAAAAAACAAATGTTTACAATTATTTCTCGTATATGTCTATCAGTGTTTAATAATTTTCCTTCAATTCGCAAGAGGCTGAATCTATTTCACCAGAAAAAGCATCTGAGCAAGGCAAGCAGCTCTGAGTCTTAGTATCTGTAGCCCATGTAGTTGATGCTGTTTGGCCCAAAAATATGACATGATTGATGCTGTCGGTGAGTGTCTTTTTCAAAATGATATATAGGCTATATTCAGAGACGACCTATCAGATCTCCGAATTTCTGTGGGGGTCACGGGGTGGCCAATCAGATATAAGTGGAGCAGTGGCCACCCTGTAACCTCCTGGATATGCCACTGCTCACCATTACCAATAAAGAGGGAGTTTAGCAATTTTTTTGGGGGTATGCTATTCATGCCTCTGTAACTTTCTCACTCATCATTATTCATGATTCATTCATAATTATCCGTAACCATGGTAGCATCCATTAATGTACAACTGTTCAGAAACAAGTTCTATTCTTATTTTAAATAAAAGGTGACTCCAAAATGACACAATACATTATTTACCATTCATTGGGCACAACAAAAAATGCATATGCAGCAAACAAGTTTGTAGAGTCAAAAGCTTGATGTAGTCATTGTGAGCTATAACATATGGGACCAAAAACTAAATGTTTGATTAAATGTAATATACTATAAGATAATTTGTCCAAATACTTATGACACCTTCAAATGGGGGGACTAAATACAAAAAGTGCTTAAATGTCTAAACGGTAAAACAGATGTGTATGAAAATATCCTCAAATAAAAGGTGACATTCTACAGGCTCTACTGTCGCCTCATATTAAAAATTTGATGTCAAATCCAAAATGCTGGAGTTTAGAGCCAAATAAAAAGTTTTAGCTCCACTTTCAAAATAAATACGAATGGGAGTGTAGTTAGCTACGTATGTGAAGTCAACATCCTCAGCTTGTCTGTACAAATAAGTCAGAAAATGTCTGTGCATAAAATGTTGTGCCAATTGGAATGGGCCGTTGTGGCTGCGCGTGTGCCTGTCTATATTTAAGAGACTGGGGTGTCACTTAATTCATTTTTAAATCCGTGTCACACTGGGGACTTCTCACCTACACCTCTCTTGTAATTACAATACGCGTGCCATTTGTTAGCGCTTTCATACACGTGCCCACTGGTGTTACTGCGGATGTCATGGCTTGTACAGAAGCGCCATGAGGTCCTCTTTGGTCCTCTTACACAAGTTGTTAAACGTGGGACAGCGTGAGAAAGCGCGACAATGATCGATGTCGAAATTATTTCAACCCATTGCTCTCTTCATTTCACTGGGTTACATTGGCCATCAGTCCGTTTCAATAGGCCTAGATTTTTACTCCCGATTATATTATTTATCCTCCTTATGACTATCCTGACGTCTTCTATGAATTCACTTTGTATTCCATTTCTAACTTGTAAAGGCTACTGTATTTCAACAGTACAAGGCGCGTACCGGGAAACTCAGGGATTGGCTACCGATGGCGATGGGAGGAGTGTAAAGTCACCTTGTATTCCTAAGGATTTAAAAGTCGTCCAGAGACAGAAATTCCATATTGAGACTCTTCTTCAGAGACACAGCACCGAGAAATACTACTGTTCTTCTTGATTATTTACATCTGGACATTCTCAGACCTCTGGATGAATATTGTTTTTTAAGCGTACAGCAGCTTGTTGATTAACAAAGATGAAACCACTTGGGGGAACAGAAAACAGGAAAACTGACAGAAAGGTAAAATTTGAACCTTTGAAGTGATTATATTCATCAGTATATCTGTAATACATATTAGTCAATCAAAATCGATTTTAACTAAAACATGTAGGCCTATTTTGTTCTTAGCTAGTTGACTGATATTGGAACAACAATGTGTTCCTAAAATGTACCTATGGAGCTAGTCCTACCATGTAAATAGATGTAGGTTTTAGGAGCCCTTACTGTAGTACAAAGAGGCTGTTTCAGACACACTGGTTTACCAGAGACACTGGTCTAATCTCCCTGGTCTGATTTCCTTTCATCTTTTTCTTGTAGCTCCTCAAGCCTCAGGTGGAGAGACGTCGGAGAGAGAGAATGAATCACAGTCTGGAGAGCCTGAGAACCCTGCTGCTGCAGAGACCACTACATCAGGTATGAAGTTCACCTTTAACTTGACTCTGCTCTAAATGCAGCTCATACAGGTGTCAGCTCCTCTGAGAAGTGTAGCATGACTGTGCATTAATCTGCCCTCTCTTCTCTCCAACAGGGTGTGACTCAGCGTAGAGTGGAGAAAGCTGAGATCCTGGAACACACTGTTCTCTTTCTCCAGAACACTGGCGATGGGGACAGGAAGAAAGGTGAACATGGAGAAAAGCAACATTCCTTCCAGGATGGCTTCTCAGGCTGCCTGCAGAGAGCTGCACACTTCCTGGGGCAAGAAGGGGAGGGCCTGCAGCTAGAGGCAGCACTGAACTCTACTTTCTCTGCTCATCTGAACAGCTATGCCTGTATGAACAGCGAAGTCCTGGCTAAAGCCCACTCTTCCAACTCTCTGCCCAATACAACGTGCCACCAGTCCTCACACTTGATGAATATAAAGGAGTCCCACTACAGACAACAGCTTTGTGAAGTCTACAGGAGACATCTGTCTCATGCTCACAGAGCTCCACTCCGACATGGAGATCCCAATCCTCCACAGCTGCCCCACAGACACTCTGCCAAAGAAGCCCAATCCCAGAACCTCCCAGCCAGCCAGTCTGTGTGGAGGCCTTGGCCCTGATCTAGCAGAGGATCCTGAATTGGGATATTGAACTGTAAAACAACTCTAATATCCTATGAACTGATAACCAGGATGCCACATCCTTTGCTGCTGAGGTCGCTATGGTGTTAATAATTTATGTAGTGTTTTGAACACTGGAGTCAGGGACTCCATAGATTTGCAGTGATATGAAAATGTTGTACTGCAAAGAAAATATCAATTCGAAATGTTGTAGAATTTCTCTATACTTTAGTATTACATCATGTACTATGTATAACTTGTAGTACTCTGATATCTTGTCTATTTTTGCACATTTATTTATTATGGGACTTGTTCCTATGTTGTGAAATACAAATAAAACACATTCCTTTAAAATCATTGTCTCAACTGTATCTTATTCCGTAATGTATTAAAGTGTCAAATTTGTTTTTGGTAATGGTTGTCATCTGCGTTCTCAGTCAGACATTCAATAATTCAATGACTTATTTAGCATTCAACTTACTCAAGGCGTCTAGGCACGTTCCGATGCCAGTTAAAAGTATTGCAAAGTTTTCATAGATTTTCATTTCATTGATAGTTGGCACCTGTGTGTTTGAGTCAAATGTGCATAGAGACCACGCGCTTTGACATCTGTCACGTCCCGGTCAAGAAGAGTAAAGTGTTCAGGGACAGTGACCTCCAATCACACTTCAAACTCAAACGAAGATTTTCAGGGCCTTTTTTATAACCCGAGAGAATGCGGAATGCCGGAAACAAGGGATTTCTCTCGACATTATACAAAAGTATGTCCTCCTCTACTTCTTGTAATATATTAATGGATCATTCATTCACAGTATTTTGTTCAGGAGGTTCATGGTAAAATATTACATTCCTCTTAATATAAAAACAACTTTTTTTTCATAAGTATTTTTTATGTAGGCTTTATAACAAATAATGCCTAAACAGTAGTGGGACAGCCTTGGTGTAAGGAGCGTTTACAATTATAGAACGATTTACTCTCAAATATCGAGAGTAACCTACAGTCTGAAAGCCAATTCCAACGTAATTAACATTCATTAATATTAGAAAATCGAAGCTAATAATATTTAACAAATGTGGTTCATCATCAGTACAACTACAATGTGTGGCTATTAAAGATACTCTGACCAGATCCGATTAATTTAAGTCTGGGACAGAAGACACATTTCTTAGACAGGATATATATTCATCTATATCACCATCACCACCACAACTAATAACCATCACTTATTCGGTTATTAGAATGTTTCTGTGATGGAATCTCAACTACTTCCAATAATATTAGGGGCGGCAGGTAGCCTAGTGGTTAGAGCGTTGGACTTGTAACCGGAGGGCTGCAAGTTCAAATCCCCGAGCTGACAAGGTAAAAATCTGTCGTTCTGCCCCTGAACAAGGCAGTTAACCCACTGTTCCCCCGGGCGCCGAAGACGTGGATGTCGATTAAAAAGGCAGCCCCCCGCACCTCTCTGATTCAGAGGGGTTGGGTTAAATGCGGAAGACACATTTCGGTTGAAGGCATTCGGTTGTACAACTGACTAACAATGGTGACTTTGACTTTGATATTATAAATGCACACTACCTTTATCAGATGAAGTACCTTTTACAGCATGTGGCTCAATATAGGCCCCCTTTTTTATAACGATTAACCTGAAATAGTTATATTGACATGCCAAGAAAATGAGGAGACCAAAATCATATATGGTCCCTGACGTGATACACTGGGAAATTTTCCTGAGCTTTTTCCCTTGAGAAAAGGTGTAGGACAGACAGCAGTTTGTTCTTTATTACTTGTTAGAATTTGTACATCATTTAGCAAATACCGCCACCGACTGTCTGGTGGAGTATTCCCAGGTTCCCAGTTCTCACGCGCACACATTGGCCTCTGCAATGTTAATTAGCATAGGCTAATATAATAATATAATTAAATAAAAATAATAGTATCTATGTAATAGTCAATTGTATTAAAACGTTATTCATCTACTAACAAAGTCAGAAGCGCGTGTTGGTTCTGTGCGTAAAATGTTGTGCCAATTGGAATGGGCAATACCTTGTGGCTGTGCGTGTGCCTGTCTGTGTTTGAGAGGCTGAGGTGTCACTTAATTCAGTTGTAAATCCGTGTCACACTGGAGACTCGTCGACTCTCGCCCACACCTCCCTTGTTATAATTACAATACGCGTGCCATTTGTTAGCGCTTTAACACACGTGCCCAGGGTCTTACTGCGGATGTGATGGATTCTACGGAAGCGCCATGAGGTCTTATTTGATATACAAGTTGTTAAACCTGGGACACCGTGAGAAAGCACGACAATGATCTGTGTCAAACTATCTTGAACCAACTGCTTTCATCACTTCACTGGGTTACATTGACCATCAGCCCGTTTCAATAGGCCTACAGATTTGTACACCGCATTATGCTATTTATCCTCCTTATGACTATCCTGACTTCCACTAATTCACTTTGTATTCCATTTCTAACTTGTAAAGGCTACTCTACTGTATTTCAACAGTATAAGGCGCGTGCCGGGAAGCTCAGTGTTCGGCTACGGGTGGCAATGGGAGGAGTATAAAGTCACCTCGTATTCCTATGGTCTTAAAAAGTCGTCCAGAGAGAAAGCCATATTGAGATTCAGTGACACAGCACAGAGAAATACTACTGTTCTTGATTATTTACATCTGGACATTCTCAGACCTCTGGATGAAGGACGACAGCAGGTTATTGATTAACAAAGATGAAGACACTTGGGGAAAAAGTGAAAAGGAAAATTGACAGAAAGGTGCGATTTTAACCTTTGAAGTGATTATATTCATCAGTATATCTGTAATACATATTAGTCAATCAAAATCGATTTTAACTAAAACATGTAGGCCTATTTTGTTCTTAGCTAGTTGACTGATATTGGAACAACAATGTGTTCCTAAAATGTACCTATGGAGCTAGTCCTACCATGTAAATAGATGTAGGTTTTAGGAGCCCTTACTGTAGTACAAAGAGGCTGTTTCAGACACACTGGTTTACCAGAGACACTGGTCTAATCTCCCTGGTCTGATCTCCTTTCATCTTGCTCTTGTAGCTCCTCAAGCCTCAGGTGGAGAGACGTCAGAGAGAGAGAATGAATCACAGTCTGGAGAGCCTGAGAACCCTGCTGCTGCAGAGACCACTACATCAGGTATGAAGTTCACCTCCCAGCTGCCCCAAAGACACGCTGCCAAAGAAGCCCAATCCCAGAAACTCCCAGCCAGCCAGTCTGTGTGGAGGCCTTGGCCCTGATCTAGCAGAGGAATCTGGATATGGATATTGAACTTCAAAACAAATGTAATATCCCATGAACTGATAACCAGGATGCCACATCCTTTGCTGCTGAGGTCGCTATGGTGTTAATAATTTATGTAGTGTTTTGAACACTGGATTCAGGGACTCCATAGATTTGCAGTGATATGACATTGTTGTACTGCAAAGAAAATATATATTCAAAATATTGTACAATTACTCTATACTTTAGTATTACATCATGTACTATGTATAACTTGTAGTAGTTTGATATCTTGTCTATTTTTGCATATTTATTTATTATGGGACTTGTTCCTATGTTTTTTCAGATATATAGGCATGTATGTTGAAATACAAATAAAACACATTCCTTTAAAAAACATTGTTTCAATGGTTTCTTATTCCATAATGTATAAATGTGTCAAATTTGTTTTTGGTTATGGTTGTCATCTGATTTCTCAGCCAAACATTCAAGAATTCAATGACTTATTTAGCATTCAACTTTCTCAAGGTGTCTTGGCACGTTCCGATGCCAGTTAAAAGTACTGCAAAGTTTTCATAGATTTGCATTTCATTGATAGCTGGCACGTGTGTGTTTGAGTCAAAGGTGCGTAGAGACCACGCGCTTTGACACCTCAACATGTTAAGTCGCGTGCAAGAAAATCAAAGTGCTTAGTGACAGCGACCTTCAATCACATTTCAAATTCAAAGGAAGATTTTTAGGCCTTTTTATAACCCGAGAGGTTGCAAACTGCCGGAAACAAGGAGTTGTATTAAAGCAATATTCATCCACTAACAAGTCAGAAACGCAGGTTGGATGTGTGCGTAAAATGCTGTCACAATTGGAATGTGCAGTTTATTTTGGCTGTGCGTGTGCCTGTCTGTGTTTGAGAGGCTGAGGTGTCACTTAATTCATTTGTAAATCCTTGTCACACTGGAGACTGGTCGAGTCTCGCCTACACCTCCCTTGTTATAATTACAACTTTTGTTAGCGCTTCAAACACATGCCCGCGGGTGTTACTGCGGATGTGATGGCTTGTACCCAAGCGCCATGAGGTCTTCTTTGATGTACAGGTTGTTAAACCTGGGAAAGCGCGACAACGAGCTGTGTCGAAATAATTTTAACCAACAGCTCTCTACACTTCACTGGGTGACAATGGCCATCAGCCCGTTTCAATAGGCCTAGATTTTTACACGCCATTATATTATTTATCCACCTTATGACTGTCCAGACGTCTTCTATGAATTCACTTTGTATTCCATTTCTAACTTGTAAGGGCTACTGTATTTCAACAGTACAAGGCGCGTGCCGCGAAGCTCAGGGATTGGCTACCAGTGGCAATGGGAGGAGTCCAAAGTCACCTTGTATTCCTAAGGACTTAAAAGTCGTCCAGAGACAGAAAGCCATATTGAGATTCAGTGGCACAGCACAGAGAAATACTACTGTTCTTCTTGATTATTTACATCTGGACATTCTCAGACCTCTGGATGAATATTGTTTTTTAAGCGTACAGCAGCTTGTTGATTAACAAAGATGAAACCACTTGAAGAAAAAGAGAACAGGAACATTGACAGAATGGTAAGATTTGAACCTTTGAAGTGATTATATTCATCAGTATATCTGTAATACATGTTAGTCAATCAAAATCGATTTTAACTAAAACATGTAGGCCTATTTTGTTCTTAGCTAGTTGACTGATATTGGAACAACAATGTGTTCCTAAAATGTACCTATGGAGCTAGTCCTACCATGTAAATAGATGTAGGTTTTAGGAGCCCTTACTGTAGTACAAAGAGGCTGTTTCAGACACACTGGTTTACCAGAGACACTGGTCTAATCTCCCTGGTCTGATTTCCTTTCATCTTTTTCTTGTAGCTCCTCAAGCCTCAGGTGGAGAGACGTCGGAGAGAGAATGAATCACAGTCTGGAGAGCCTGAGAACCCTGCTGCTGCAGAGACCACTACATCAGGTATGAAGTTCACCTTTAACTTGACTCTGCTCTAAATGCAGCTCATACAGGTGTCAGCTCCTCTGAGAAGTGTAGCATGACTGTGCATTAATCTGCCCTCTCTTCTCTCCAACAGGGTGTGACTCAGCGTAGAGTGGAGAAAGCTGAGATCCTGGAACACACTGTTCTCTTTCTCCAGAACACTGGCGATGGGGACAGGAAGAAAGGTGAACATGGAGAAAAGCAACATTCCTTCCAGGATGGCTTCTCAGGCTGCCTGCAGAGAGCTGCACACTTCCTGGGGCAAGAAGGGGAGGGCCTGCAGCTAGAGGCAGCACTGAACTCTACTTTCTCTGCTCATCTGAACAGCTATGCCTGTATGAACAGCGAAGTCCTGGCTAAAGCCCACTCTTCCAACTCTCTGCCCAATACAACGTGCCACCAGTCCTCACACTTGATGAATATAAAGGAGTCCCACTACAGACAACAGCTTTGTGAAGTCTACAGGAGACATCTGTCTCATGCTCACAGAGCTCCACTCCGACATGGAGATCCCAATCCTCCACAGCTGCCCCACAGACACTCTGCCAAAGAAGCCCAATCCCAGAACCTCCAAGGCAGCCAGTCTGTGTGGAGGCCTTGGCCCTGATCTAGCAGAGGATCCTGAATTGGGATATTGAACTGTAAAACAACTCTAATATCCCATGAACTGATAACCAGGATGCCACATCCTTTGCTGCTGAGGTCGCTATGGTGTTAATAATTTATGTAGTGTTTTGAACACTGGAGTCAGGGACTCCATAGATTTGCAGTGATATGACAATGTTGTACTGCAAAGAAAATATCAATTCGAAATGTTGTAGAATTCCTCTATACTTTAGTATTACATCATGTACTATGTATAACTTGTAGTACTCTGATATCTTGTCTATTTTTGCACATTTATTTATTATGGGACTTGTTCCTATGTTGTGAAATACAAATAAAACACATTCCTTTAAAATCATTGTCTCAACTGTATCTTATTCCGTAATGTATTAAAGTGTCAAATTTGTTTTTGGTAATGGTTGTCATCTGCGTTCTCAGTCAGACATTCAATAATTCAATGACTTATTTAGCATTCAACTTACTCAAGGTGTCTAGGCACGTTCCGATGCCAGTTAAAAGTACTGCAAAGTTTTCATAGATTTTCATTTCATTGATAGTTGGCACCTGTGTGTTTGAGTCAAATGTGCATAGAGACCACGCGCTTTGACATCTGTCACGTCCCGGTCAAGAAGAGTAAAGTGTTCAGGGACAGTGACCTCCAATCACACTTCAAACTCAAACGAAGATTTTCAGGGCCTTTTTTATAACCCGAGAGAATGCGGAATGCCGGAAACAAGGGATTTCTCTCGACATTATACAAAGTATGTCCTCCTCTACTTCTTGTAATATATTAATGGATCATTCATTCACAGTATTTTGTTCAGAGGTTCATGGTAAAATATTACATTCCTCTTAATATAAAAAAACTTTTTTCATAAGTATTTTTATGTAGGCTTTATAACAAATAATGCCTAAACAGTAGTGGGACAGCCTTGGTGTAAGGAGCGTTTACAATTATAGAACGATTTACTCTCAAATATCGAGAGTAACCTACAGTCTGAAAGCCAATTCCAACGTAATTAACATTCATTAATATTAGAAAATCGAAGCTAATAATATTTAACAAATGTGGTTCATCATCAGTACAACTACAATGTGTGGCTATTAAAGATACTCTGACCAGATCCGATTAATTTAAGTCTGGGACAGAAGACACATTTCTTAGACAGGATATATATTCATCTATATCACCATCACCACCACAACTAATAACCATCACTTATTCGGTTATTAGAATGTTTCTGTGATGGAATCTCAACTACTTCCAATAATATTATAAATGCACACTACCTTTATCAGATGAAGTACCTTTTACAGCATGTGGCTCAATATAGGCCCCTTTTTTATAACGATTAACCTGAAATAGTTATATTGACATGCCAAGAAAATGAGGAGACCAAAATCATATATGGTCCCTGACGTGATACACTGGGAAATTTTCCTGAGCTTTTTCCCTTGAGAAAAGGTGTAGGACAGACAGCAGTTTGTTCTTTATTACTTGTTAGAATTTGTACATCATTTAGCAAATACCGCCACCGACTGTCTGGTGGAGTATTCCCAGGTTCCCAGTTCTCACGCGCACACATTGGCCTCTGCAATGTTAATTAGCATAGGCTAATATAATAATATAATTAAATAAAAATAATAGTATCTATGTAATAGTCAATTGTATTAAAACGTTATTCATCTACTAACAAAGTCAGAAGCGCGTGTTGGTTCTGTGCGTAAAATGTTGTGCCAATTGGAATGGGCAATACCTTGTGGCTGTGCGTGTGCCTGTCTGTGTTTGAGAGGCTGAGGTGTCACTTAATTCAGTTGTAAATCCGTGTCACACTGGAGACTCGTCGACTCTCGCCCACACCTCCCTTGTTATAATTACAATACGCGTGCCATTTGTTAGCGCTTTAACACACGTGCCCAGGGTCTTACTGCGGATGTGATGGATTCTACGGAAGCGCCATGAGGTCTTATTTGATATACAAGTTGTTAAACCTGGGACACCGTGAGAAAGCACGACAATGATCTGTGTCAAACTATCTTGAACCAACTGCTTTCATCACTTCACTGGGTTACATTGACCATCAGCCCGTTTCAATAGGCCTACAGATTTGTACACCGCATTATGCTATTTATCCTCCTTATGACTATCCTGACTTCCACTAATTCACTTTGTATTCCATTTCTAACTTGTAAAGGCTACTCTACTGTATTTCAACAGTATAAGGCGCGTGCCGGGAAGCTCAGTGTTCGGCTACGGGTGGCAATGGGAGGAGTATAAAGTCACCTCGTATTCCTATGGTCTTAAAAGTCGTCCAGAGAGAAAGCCATATTGAGATTCAGTGACACAGCACAGAGAAATACTACTGTTCTTGATTATTTACATCTGGACATTCTCAGACCTCTGGATGAAGGACGACAGCAGGTTATTGATTAACAAAGATGAAGACACTTGGGGAAAAGTGAAAAGGAAAATTGACAGAAAGGTGTGATTTTAACCTTTGAAGTGATTATATTCATCAGTATATCTGTAATACATATTAGTCAATCAAAATCGATTTTAACTAAAACATGTAGGCCTATTTTGTTCTTAGCTAGTTGACTGATATTGGAACAACAATGTGTTCCTAAAATGTACCTATGGAGCTAGTCCTACCATGTAAATAGATGTAGGTTTTAGGAGCCCTTACTGTAGTACAAAGAGGCTGTTTCAGACACACTGGTTTACCAGAGACACTGGTCTAATCTCCTGGTCTGATCTCCTTTCATCTTGCTCTTGTAGCTCCTCAAGCCTCAGGTGGAGAGACGTCAGAGAGAGAGAATGAATCACAGTCTGGAGAGCCTGAGAACCCTGCTGCTGCAGAGACCACTACATCAGGTATGAAGTTCACCTCCCCAGCTGCCCCAAAGACACGCTGCCAAAGAAGCCCAATCCCAGAAACTCCCAGCCAGCCAGTCTGTGTGGAGGCCTTGGCCCTGATCTAGCAGAGGAATCTGGATATGGATATTGAACTTCAAAACAAATGTAATATCCCATGAACTGATAACCAGGATGCCACATCCTTTGCTGCTGAGGTCGCTATGGTGTTAATAATTTATGTAGTGTTTTGAACACTGGATTCAGGGACTCCATAGATTTGCAGTGATATGACATTGTTGTACTGCAAAGAAAATATATATTCAAAATATTGTACAATTACTCTATACTTTAGTATTACATCATGTACTATGTATAACTTGTAGTAGTTTGATATCTTGTCTATTTTTGCATATTTATTTATTATGGGACTTGTTCCTATGTTTTTCAGATATATAGGCATGTATGTTGAAATACAAATAAAACACATTCCTTTAAAAACATTGTTTCAATGGTTTCTTATTCCATAATGTATAAATGTGTCAAATTTGTTTTTGGTTATGGTTGTCATCTGATTTCTCAGCCAAACATTCAAGAATTCAATGACTTATTTAGCATTCAACTTTCTCAAGGTGTCTTGGCACGTTCCGATGCCAGTTAAAAGTACTGCAAAGTTTTCATAGATTTGCATTTCATTGATAGCTGGCACGTGTGTGTTTGAGTCAAAGGTGCGTAGAGACCACGCGCTTTGACACCTCAACATGTTAAGTCGCGTGCAAGAAAATCAAAGTGCTTAGTGACAGCGACCTTCAATCACATTTCAAATTCAAAGGAAGATTTTTAGGCCTTTTATAACCCGAGAGGTTGCAAACTGCCGGAAACAAGGAGTTGTATTAAAGCAATATTCATCCACTAACAAGTCAGAAACGCAGGTTGGATGTGTGCGTAAAATGCTGTCACAATTGGAATGTGCAGTTTATTTTGGCTGTGTGTGTGCCTGTCTGTGTTTGAGAGGCTGAGGTGTCACTTAATTCATTTGTAAATCCTTGTCACACTGGAGACTGGTCGAGTCTCGCCTACACCTCCCTTGTTATAATTACAACTTTTGTTAGCGCTTCAAACACATGCCCGCGGGTGTTACTACGGATGTGATGGCTTGTACCCAAGCGCCATGAGGTCTTCTTTGATGTACAGGTTGTTAAACCTGGGAAAGCGCGACAACGAGCTGTGTCGAAATAATTTTAACCAACAGCTCTCTACACTTCACTGGGTGACAATGGCCATCAGCCCGTTTCAATAGGCCTAGATTTTTACACGCCATTATATTATTTATCCACCTTATGACTGTCCAGACGTCTTCTATGAATTCACTTTGTATTCCATTTCTAACTTGTAAGGGCTACTGTATTTCAACAGTACAAGGCGCGTGCCGCGAAGCTCAGGGATTGGCTACCAGTGGCAATGGGAGGAGTCCAAAGTCACCTTGTATTCCTAAGGACTTAAAAAGTCGTCCAGAGACAGAAAGCCATATTGAGATTCAGTGGCACAGCACAGAGAAATACTACTGTTCTTCTTGATTATTTACATCTGGACATTCTCAGACCTCTGGATGAATATTGTTTTTTAAGCGTACAGCAGCTTGTTGATTAACAAAGATGAAACCACTTGAAGAAAAAGAGAACAGGAACATTGACAGAATGGTAAGATTTGAACCTTTGAAGTGATTATATTCATCAGTATATCTGTAATACATGTTAGTCAATCAAAATCGATTTTAACTAAAACATGTAGGCCTATTTTGTTCTTAGCTAGTTGACTGATATTGGAACAACAATGTGTTCCTAAAATGTACCTATGGAGCTAGTCCTACCATGTAAATAGATGTAGGTTTTAGGAGCCCTTACTGTAGTACAAAAAGGCTGTTTCAGACACACTGGTTTACCAGAGACACTGGTCTAATCTCCTGGTCTGATTTCCTTTCATCTTTTCTTGTAGCTCCTCAAGCCTCAGGTGGAGAGACGTCGGAGAGAGAGAATGAATCACAGTCTGGAGAGCCTGAGAACCCTGCTGCTGCAGAGACCACTACATCAGGTATGAAGTTCACCTTTAACTTGACTCTGCTCTAAATGCAGCTCATACAGGTGTCAGCTCCTCTGAGAAGTGTAGCATGACTGTGCATTAATCTGCCCTCTCTTCTCTCCAACAGGGTGTGACTCAGCATAGAGTGGAGAAAGCTGAGATCCTGGAACACACTGTTCTCTTTCTCCAGAACACTGGCGATGGGGACAGGAAGAAAGGTGAACATGGAGAAAAGCAACATTCCTTCCAGGATGGCTTCTCAGGCTGCCTGCAGAGAGCTGCACACTTCCTGGGGCAAGAAGGGAGGGCCTGCAGCCAGAGGCAGCACTGAACTCTACTTTCTCTGCTCGTCTGAACAGCTATGCCTGTATGAACAGCGAAGTCCAGGCTAAAGCCCACTCTTCCAACTCTCTGCCCAATACAACGTGCCACCAGTCCTCACACTTGATGAATATAAAGGAGTCCCACTACAGACAACAGCTTTGTGAAGTCTACAGGAGACATCTGTCTCATGCTCACAGAGCTCCACTCCGACATGGAGATCCCAATCCTCCACAGCTGCCCCACAGACACTCTGCCAAAGAAGCCCAATCCCAGAACCTCCAAGGCAGCCAGTCTGTGTGGAGGCCTTGGCCCTGATCTAGCAGAGGATCTCTGAATTGGGATATTGAACTGTAAAACAACTCTAATATCCTATGAACTGATAACCAGGATGCCACATCCTTTGCTGCTGAGGTCGCTATGGTGTTAATAATTTATGTAGTGTTTTGAACACTGGAGTCAGGGACTCCATAGATTTGCAGTGATATGACAATGTTGTACTGCAAAGAAAATATCAATTCGAAATGTTGTAGAATTTCTCTATACTATAGTATTACATCATGTACTATGTATAACTTGTAGTACTCTGATATCTTGTCTATTTTTGCACATTTATTTATTATGGGACTTGTTCCTATGTTGTGAAATACAAATAAAACACATTCCTTTAAAATCATTGTCTCAACTGTATCTTATTCCGTAATGTATTCAAGTGTCAAATTTGTTTTTGGTAATGGTTGTCATCTGCTTTCTCAGTCAGACATTCAATAATTCAATGACTTATTTAGCATTCAACTTACTCAAGGTGTCTAGGCACGTTCCGATGCCAGTTAAAAGTACTGCAAAGTTTTCATAGATTTTCATTTCATTGATAGTTGGCACCTGTGTGTTTGAGTCAAATGTGCATAGAGACCACGCGCTTTGACATCTGTCACGTCCCGGTCAAGAAGAGCAAAGTGTTCAGGGACAGTGACCTCCAATCACACTTCAAACTCAAACGAAGATTTTCAGGGCCTTTTTTATAACCCGAGAGAATGCGGAATGCCGGAAACAAGGGATTTCTCTCGACATTATACAAAAGTATGTCCTCCTCTACTTCTTGTAATATATTAATGGATCATTCATTCACAGTATTTTGTTCAGAGGTTCATGGTAAAATATTACATTCCTCTTAATATAAAAACTTTTTTCATAAGTATTTTTATGTAGGCTTTATAACAAATAATGCCTAAACAGTAGTGGGACAGCCTTGGTGTAAGGAGCGTTTACAATTATAGAACGATTTACTCTCAAATATCGAGAGTAACCTACAGTCTGAAAGCCAATTCCAACGTAATTAACATTCATTAATATTAGAAAATCGAAGCTAATAATATTTAACAAATGTGGTTCATCATCAGTACAACTACAATGTGTGGCTATTAAAGATACTCTGACCAGATCCGATTAATTTAAGTCTGGGACAGAAGACACATTTCTTAGACAGGATATATATTCATCTATATCACCATCACCACCACAACTAATAACCATCACTTATTCGGTTATTAAAATGTTTCTGTGATGGAATCTCAACTACTTCCAATAATATTATAAATGCACACTACCTTTATCAGATGAAGTACCTTTTACAGCATGTGGCTCAATATAGGCCCCCTTTTTTATAACGATTAACCTGAAATAGTTATATTGACATGCCAAGAAAATGAGGAGACCAAAATCATATATGGTCCCTGACGTGATACACTGGGAAATTTTCCTGAGCTTTTTCCCTTGAGAAAAGGTGTAGGACAGACAGCAGTTTGTTCTTTATTACTTGTTAGAATTTGTACATCATTTAGCAAATACCGCCACCGACTGTCTGGTGGAGTATTCCCAGGTTCCCAGTTCTCACGCGCACACATTGGCCTCTGCAATGTTAATTAACATAGGCTAATATAATAATATAATTAAATAAAAATAATAGTATCTATGTAATAGTCAATTGTATTAAAACGTTATTCATCTACTAACAAAGTCAGAAGCGCGTGTTGGTTCTGTGCGTAAAATGTTGTGCCAATTGGAATGGGCAATACCTTGTGGCTGTGCGTGTGCCTGTCTGTGTTTGAGAGGCTGAGGTGTCACTTAATTCAGTTGTAAATCCGTGTCACACTGGAGACTCGTCGACTCTCGCCCACACCTCCCTTGTTATAATTACAATACGCGTGCCATTTGTTAGCGCTTTAACACACGTGCCCAGGGGTCTTACTGCGGATGTGATGGATTCTACGGAAGCGCCATGAGGTCTTATTTGATATACAAGTTGTTAAACCTGGGACACCGTGAGAAAGCACGACAATGATCTGTGTCAAACTATCTTGAACCAACTGCTTTCATCACTTCACTGGGTTACATTGACCATCAGCCCGTTTCAATAGGCCTACAGATTTGTACACCGCATTATGCTATTTATCCTCCTTATGACTATCCTGACTTCCACTAATTCACTTTGTATTCCATTTCTAACTTGTAAAGGCTACTCTACTGTATTTCAACAGTATAAGGCGCGTGCCGGGAAGCTCAGTGTTCGGCTACGGGTGGCAATGGGAGGAGTATAAAGTCACCTCGTATTCCTATGGTCTTAAAAGTCGTCCAGAGAGAAAGCCATATTGAGATTCAGTGACACAGCACAGAGAAATACTACTGTTCTTGATTATTTACATCTGGACATTCTCAGACCTCTGGATGAAGGACGACAGCAGGTTATTGATTAACAAAGATGAAGACACTTGGGGAAAAAGTGAAAAGGAAAATTGACAGAAAGGTGCGATTTTAACCTTTGAAGTGATTATATTCATCAGTATATCTGTAATACATATTAGTCAATCAAAATCGATTTTAACTAAAACATGTAGGCCTATTTTGTTCTTAGCTAGTTGACTGATATTGGAACAACAATGTGTTCCTAAAATGTACCTATGGAGCTAGTCCTACCATGTAAATAGATGTAGGTTTTAGGAGCCCTTACTGTAGTACAAAGAGGCTGTTTCAGACACACTGGTTTACCAGAGACACTGGTCTAATCTCCTGGTCTGATCTCCTTTCATCTTGCTCTTGTAGCTCCTCAAGCCTCAGGTGGAGAGACGTCAGAGAGAGAGAATGAATCACAGTCTGGAGAGCCTGAGAACCCTGCTGCTGCAGAGACCACTACATCAGGTATGAAGTTCACCTCCCCAGCTGCCCCAAAGACACGCTGCCAAAGAAGCCCAATCCCAGAAACTCCCAGCCAGCCAGTCTGTGTGGAGGCCTTGGCCCTGATCTAGCAGAGGAATCTGGATATGGATATTGAACTTCAAAACAAATGTAATATCCCATGAACTGATAACCAGGATGCCACATCCTTTGCTGCTGAGGTCGCTATGGTGTTAATAATTTATGTAGTGTTTTGAACACTGGATTCAGGGACTCCATAGATTTGCAGTGATATGACATTGTTGTACTGCAAAGAAAATATATATTCAAAATATTGTACAATTACTCTATACTTTAGTATTACATCATGTACTATGTATAACTTGTAGTAGTTTGATATCTTGTCTATTTTTGCATATTTATTTATTATGGGACTTGTTCCTATGTTTTTTCAGATATATAGGCATGTATGTTGAAATACAAATAAAACACATTCCTTTAAAAACATTGTTTCAATGGTTTCTTATTCCATAATGTATAAATGTGTCAAATTTGTTTTTGGTTATGGTTGTCATCTGATTTCTCAGCCAAACATTCAAGAATTCAATGACTTATTTAGCATTCAACTTTCTCAAGGTGTCTTGGCACGTTCCGATGCCAGTTAAAAGTACTGCAAAGTTTTCATAGATTTGCATTTCATTGATAGCTGGCACGTGTGTGTTTGAGTCAAAGGTGCGTAGAGACCACGCGCTTTGACACCTCAACATGTTAAGTCGCGTGCAAGAAAATCAAAGTGCTTAGTGACAGCGACCTTCAATCACATTTCAAATTCAAAGGAAGATTTTTAGGCCTTTTATAACCCGAGAGGTTGCAAACTGCCGGAAACAAGGCGTTGTATTAAAGCAATATTCATCCACTAACAAGTCAGAAACGCAGGTTGGATGTGTGCGTAAAATGCTGTCACAATTGGAATGTGCAGTTTATTTTGGCTGTGCGTGTGCCTGTCTGTGTTTGAGAGGCTGAGGTGTCACTTAATTCATTTGTAAATCCTTGTCACACTGGAGACTGGTCGAGTCTCGCCTACACCTCCCTTGTTATAATTACAACTTTTGTTAGCGCTTCAAACACATGCCCGCGGGTGTTACTACGGATGTGATGGCTTGTACCCAAGCGCCATGAGGTCTTCTTTGATGTACAGGTTGTTAAACCTGGGAAAGCGCGACAACGAGCTGTGTCGAAATAATTTTAACCAACAGCTCTCTACACTTCACTGGGTGACAATGGCCATCAGTCCGTTTCAATAGGCCTAGATTTTTACACCCCATTATATTATTTATCCACCTTATGACTGTCCAGACGTCTTCTATGAATTCACTTTGTATTCCATTTCTAACTTGTAAGGGCTACTGTATTTCAACAGTACAAGGCGCGTGCCGCGAAGCTCAGGGATTGGCTACCAGTGGCAATGGGAGGAGTCCAAAGTCACCTTGTATTCCTAAGGACTTAAAAGTCGTCCAGAGACAGAAAGCCATATTGAGATTCAGTGGCACAGCACAGAGAAATACTACTGTTCTTCTTGATTATTTACATCTGGACATTCTCAGACCTCTGGATGAATATTGTTTTTTAAGCGTACAGCAGCTTGTTGATTAACAAAGATGAAACCACTTGAAGAAAAAGAGAACAGGAACATTGACAGAATGGTAAGATTTGAACCTTTGAAGTGATTATATTCATCAGTATATCTGTAATACATGTTAGTCAATCAAAATCGATTTTAACTAAAACATGTAGGCCTATTTTGTTCTTAGCTAGTTGACTGATATTGGAACAACAATGTGTTCCTAAAATGTACCTATGGAGCTAGTCCTACCATGTAAATAGATGTAGGTTTTAGGAGCCCTTACTGTAGTACAAAGAGGCTGTTTCAGACACACTGGTTTACCAGAGACACTGGTCTAATCTCCTGGTCTGATTTCCTTTCATCTTTTTCTTGTAGCTCCTCAAGCCTCAGGTGGAGAGACGTCGGAGAGAGAGAATGAATCACAGTCTGGAGAGCCTGAGAACCCTGCTGCTGCAGAGACCACTACATCAGGTATGAAGTTCACCTTTAACTTGACTCTGCTCTAAATGCAGCTCATACAGGTGTCAGCTCCTCTGAGAAGTGTAGCATGACTGTGCATTAATCTGCCCTCTCTTCTCTCCAACAGGGTGTGACTCAGCATAGAGTGGAGAAAGCTGAGATCCTGGAACACACTGTTCTCTTTCTCCAGAACACTGGCGATGGGGACAGGAAGAAAGGTGAACATGGAGAAAAGCAACATTCCTTCCAGGATGGCTTCTCAGGCTGCCTGCAGAGAGCTGCACACTTCCTGGGGCAAGAAGGGGAGGGCCTGCAGCTAGAGGCAGCACTGAACTCTACTTTCTCTGCTCATCTGAACAGCTATGCCTGTATGAACAGCGAAGTCCTGGCTAAAGCCCACTCTTCCAACTCTCTGCCCAATACAACGTGCCACCAGTCCTCACACTTGATGAATATAAAGGAGTCCCACTACAGACAACAGCTTTGTGAAGTCTACAGGAGACATCTGTCTCATGCTCACAGAGCTCCACTCCGACATGGAGATCCCAATCCTCCACAGCTGCCCCACAGACACTCTGCCAAAGAAGCCCAATCCCAGAACCTCCAAGGCAGCCAGTCTGTGTGGAGGCCTTGGCCCTGATCTAGCAGAGGATCCTGAATTGGGATATTGAACTGTAAAACAACTCTAATATCCCATGAACTGATAACCAGGATGCCACATCCTTTGCTGCTGAGGTCGCTATGGTGTTAATAATTTATGTAGTGTTTTGAACACTGGAGTCAGGGACTCCATAGATTTGCAGTGATATGACAATGTTGTACTGCAAAGAAAATATCAATTCGAAATGTTGTAGAATTCCTCTATACTTTAGTATTACATCATGTACTATGTATAACTTGTAGTACTCTGATATCTTGTCTATTTTTGCACATTTATTTATTATGGGACTTGTTCCTATGTTGTGAAATACAAATAAAACACATTCCTTTAAAATCATTGTCTCAACTGTATCTTATTCCGTAATGTATTAAAGTGTCAAATTTGTTTTTGGTAATGGTTGTCATCTGCGTTCTCAGTCAGACATTCAATAATTCAATGACTTATTTAGCATTCAACTTACTCAAGGTGTCTAGGCACGTTCCGATGCCAGTTAAAAGTACTGCAAAGTTTTCATAGATTTTCATTTCATTGATAGTTGGCACCTGTGTGTTTGAGTCAAATGTGCATAGAGACCACGCGCTTTGACATCTGTCACGTCCCGGTCAAGAAGAGTAAAGTGTTCAGGGACAGTGACCTCCAATCACACTTCAAACTCAAACGAAGATTTTCAGGGCCTTTTTTATAACCCGAGAGAATGCGGAATGCCGGAAACAAGGGATTTCTCTCGACATTATACAAAAGTATGTCCTCCTCTACTTCTTGTAATATATTAATGGATCATTCATTCACAGTATTTTGTTCAGAGGTTCATGGTAAAATATTACATTCCTCTTAATATAAAAAAACCTTTTTTTTCATAAGTATTTTTATGTAGGCTTTATAACAAATAATGCCTAAACAGTAGTGGGACAGCCTTGGTGTAAGGAGCGTTTACAATTATAGAACGATTTACTCTCAAATATCGAGAGTAACCTACAGTCTGAAAGCCAATTCCAACGTAATTAACATTCATTAATATTAGAAAATCGAAGCTAATAATATTTAACAAATGTGGTTCATCATCAGTACAACTACAATGTGTGGCTATTAAAGATACTCTGACCAGATCCGATTAATTTAAGTCTGGGACAGAAGACACATTTCTTAGACAGGATATATATTCATCTATATCACCATCACCACCACAACTAATAACCATCACTTATTCGGTTATTAGAATGTTTCTGTGATGGAATCTCAACTACTTCCAATAATATTATAAATGCACACTACCTTTATCAGATGAAGTACCTTTTACAGCATGTGGCTCAATATAGGCCCCCTTTTTATATAACGATTAACCTGAAATAGTTATATTGACATGCCAAGAAAATGAGGAGACCAAAATCATATATGGTCCCTGACGTGATACACTGGGAAATTTTCCTGAGCTTTTTCCCTTGAGAAAAGGTGTAGGACAGACAGCAGTTTGTTCTTTATTACTTGTTAGAATTTGTACATCATTTAGCAAATACCGCCACCGACTGTCTGGTGGAGTATTCCCAGGTTCCCAGTTCTCACGCGCACACATTGGCCTCTGCAATGTTAATTAGCATAGGCTAATATAATAATATAATTAAATAAAAATAATAGTATCTATGTAATAGTCAATTGTATTAAAACGTTATTCATCTACTAACAAAGTCAGAAGCGCGTGTTGGTTCTGTGCGTAAAATGTTGTGCCAATTGGAATGGGCAATACCTTGTGGCTGTGCGTGTGCCTGTCTGTGTTTGAGAGGCTGAGGTGTCACTTAATTCAGTTGTAAATCCGTGTCACACTGGAGACTCGTCGACTCTCGCCCACACCTCCCTTGTTATAATTACAATACGCGTGCCATTTGTTAGCGCTTTAACACACGTGCCCAGGGGTCTTACTGCGGATGTGATGGATTCTACGGAAGCGCCATGAGGTCTTATTTGATATACAAGTTGTTAAACCTGGGACACCGTGAGAAAGCACGACAATGATCTGTGTCAAACTATCTTGAACCAACTGCTTTCATCACTTCACTGGGTTACATTGACCATCAGCCCGTTTCAATAGGCCTACAGATTTGTACACCGCATTATGCTATTTATCCTCCTTATGACTATCCTGACTTCCACTAATTCACTTTGTATTCCATTTCTAACTTGTAAAGGCTACTCTACTGTATTTCAACAGTATAAGGCGCGTGCCGGGAAGCTCAGTGTTCGGCTACGGGTGGCAATGGGAGGAGTATAAAGTCACCTCGTATTCCTATGGTCTTAAAAGTCGTCCAGAGAGAAAGCCATATTGAGATTCAGTGACACAGCACAGAGAAATACTACTGTTCTTGATTATTTACATCTGGACATTCTCAGACCTCTGGATGAAGGACGACAGCAGGTTATTGATTAACAAAGATGAAGACACTTGGGGAAAAAGTGAAAAGGAAAATTGACAGAAAGGTGTGATTTTAACCTTTGAAGTGATTATATTCATCAGTATATCTGTAATACATATTAGTCAATAAAAATCGATTTTAACTAAAACATGTAGGCCTATTTTGTTCTTAGCTAGTTGACTGATATTGGAACAACAATGTGTTCCTAAAATGTACCTATGGAGCTAGTCCTACCATGTAAATAGATGTAGGTTTTAGGAGCCCTTACTGTAGTACAAAGAGGCTGTTTCAGACACACTGGTTTACCAGAGACACTGGTCTAATCTCCCTGGTCTGATCTCCTTTCATCTTGCTCTTGTAGCTCCTCAAGCCTCAGGTGGAGAGACGTCAGAGAGAGAGAATGAATCACAGTCTGGAGAGCCTGAGAACCCTGCTGCTGCAGAGACCACTACATCAGGTATGAAGTTCACCTCCCCAGCTGCCCCAAAGACACGCTGCCAAAGAAGCCCAATCCCAGAAACTCCCAGCCAGCCAGTCTGTGTGGAGGCCTTGGCCCTGATCTAGCAGAGGAATCTGGATATGGATATTGAACTTCAAAACAAATGTAATATCCCATGAACTGATAACCAGGATGCCACATCCTTTGCTGCTGAGGTCGCTATGGTGTTAATAATTTATGTAGTGTTTTGAACACTGGATTCAGGGACTCCATAGATTTGCAGTGATATGACATTGTTGTACTGCAAAGAAAATATATATTCAAAATATTGTACAATTACTCTATACTTTAGTATTACATCATGTACTATGTATAACTTGTAGTAGTTTGATATCTTGTCTATTTTTGCATATTTATTTATTATGGGACTTGTTCCTATGTTTTTTCAGATATATAGGCATGTATGTTGAAATACAAATAAAACACATTCCTTTAAAAAACATTGTTTCAATGGTTTCTTATTCCATAATGTATAAATGTGTCAAATTTGTTTTTGGTTATGGTTGTCATCTGATTTCTCAGCCAAACATTCAAGAATTCAATGACTTATTTAGCATTCAACTTTCTCAAGGTGTCTTGGCACGTTCCGATGCCAGTTAAAAGTACTGCAAAGTTTTCATAGATTTGCATTTCATTGATAGCTGGCACGTGTGTGTTTGAGTCAAAGGTGCGTAGAGACCACGCGCTTTGACACCTCAACATGTTAAGTCGCGTGCAAGAAAATCAAAGTGCTTAGTGACAGCGACCTTCAATCACATTTCAAATTCAAAGGAAGATTTTTAGGCCTTTTTATAACCCGAGAGGTTGCAAACTGCCGGAAACAAGGAGTTGTATTAAAGCAATATTCATCCACTAACAAGTCAGAAACGCAGGTTGGATGTGTGCGTAAAATGCTGTCACAATTGGAATGTGCAGTTTATTTTGGCTGTGTGTGTGCCTGTCTGTGTTTGAGAGGCTGAGGTGTCACTTAATTCATTTGTAAATCCTTGTCACACTGGAGACTGGTCGAGTCTCGCCTACACCTCCCTTGTTATAATTACAACTTTTGTTAGCGCTTCAAACACATGCCCTTGGGTGTTACTACGGATGTGATGGCTTGTACCCAAGCGCCATGAGGTCTTCTTTGATGTACAGGTTGTTAAACCTGGGAAAGCGCGACAACGAGCTGTGTCGAAATAATTTTAACCAACAGCTCTCTACACTTCACTGGGTGACAATGGCCATCAGTCCGTTTCAATAGGCCTAGATTTTTACACCCCATTATATTATTTATCCACCTTATGACTGTCCAGACGTCTTCTATGAATTCACTTTGTATTCCATTTCTAACTTGTAAGGGCTACTGTATTTCAACAGTACAAGGCGCGTGCCAAGCTCAGGGATTGGCTACCAGTGGCAATGGGAGGAGTCCAAAGTCACCTTGTATTCCTAAGGACTTAAAAGTCGTCCAGAGACAGAAAGCCATATTGAGATTCAGTGGCACAGCACAGAGAAATACTACTGTTCTTCTTGATTATTTACATCTGGACATTCTCAGACCTCTGGATGAATATTGTTTTTAAGCCGCAGCAGCTTGTTGATTAACAAAGATGAAACCACTTGAAGAAAAAGAGAACAGGAACATTGACAGAATGGTAAGATTTGAACCTTTGAAGTGATTATATTCATCAGTATATCTGTAATACATGTTAGTCAATCAAAATCGATTTTAACTAAAACATGTAGGCCTATTTTGTTCTTAGCTAGTTGACTGATATTGGAACAACAATGTGTTCCTAAAATGTACCTATGGAGCTAGTCCTACCATGTAAATAGATGTAGGTTTTAGGAGCCCTTACTGTAGTACAAAGAGGCTGTTTCAGACACACTGGTTTACCAGAGACACTGGTCTAATCTCCTGGTCTGATTTCCTTTCATCTTTTTCTTGTAGCTCCTCAAGCCTCAGGTGGAGAGACGTCGGAGAGAGAGAATGAATCACAGTCTGGAGAGCCTGAGAACCCTGCTGCTGCAGAGACCACTACATCAGGTATGAAGTTCACCTTTAACTTGACTCTGCTCTAAATGCAGCTCATACAGGTGTCAGCTCCTCTGAGAAGTGTAGCATGACTGTGCATTAATCTGCCCTCTCTTCTCTCCAACAGGGTGTGACTCAGCATAGAGTGGAGAAAGCTGAGATCCTGGAACACACTGTTCTCTTTCTCCAGAACACTGGCGATGGGGACAGGAAGAAAGGTGAACATGGAGAAAAGCAACATTCCTTCCAGGATGGCTTCTCAGGCTGCCTGCAGAGAGCTGCACACTTCCTGGGGCAAGAAGGGGAGGGCCTGCAGCTAGAGGCAGCACTGAACTCTACTTTCTCTGCTCGTCTGAACAGCTATGCCTGTATGAACAGCGAAGTCCAGGCTAAAGCCCACTCTTCCAACTCTCTGCCCAATACAACGTGCCACCAGTCCTCACACTTGATGAATATAAAGGAGTCCCACTACAGACAACAGCTTTGTGAAGTCTACAGGAGACATCTGTCTCATGCTCACAGAGCTCCACTCCGACATGGAGATCCCAATCCTCCACAGCTGCCCCACAGACACTCTGCCAAAGAAGCCCAATCCCAGAACCTCCAAGGCAGCCAGTCTGTGTGGAGGCCTTGGCCCTGATCTAGCAGAGGATCCTGAATTGGGATATTGAACTGTAAAACAACTCTAATATCCTATGAACTGATAACCAGGATGCCACATCCTTTGCTGCTGAGGTCGCTATGGTGTTAATAATTTATGTAGTGTTTTGAACACTGGAGTCAGGGACTCCATAGATTTGCAGTGATATGACAATGTTGTACTGCAAAGAAAATATCAATTCGAAATGTTGTAGAATTTCTCTATACTATAGTATTACATCATGTACTATGTATAACTTGTAGTACTCTGATATCTTGTCTATTTTTGCACATTTATTTATTATGGGACTTGTTCCTATGTTGTGAAATACAAATAAAACACATTCCTTTAAAATCATTGTCTCAACTGTATCTTATTCCGTAATGTATTCAAGTGTCAAATTTGTTTTTGGTAATGGTTGTCATCTGCTTTCTCAGTCAGACATTCAATAATTCAATGACTTATTTAGCATTCAACTTACTCAAGGTGTCTAGGCACGTTCCGATGCCAGTTAAAAGTACTGCAAAGTTTTCATAGATTTTCATTTCATTGATAGTTGGCACCTGTGTGTTTGAGTCAAATGTGCATAGAGACCACGCGCTTTGACATCTGTCACGTCCCGGTCAAGAAGAGCAAAGTGTTCAGGGACAGTGACCTCCAATCACACTTCAAACTCAAACGAAGATTTTCAGGGCCTTTTTTATAACCCGAGAGAATGCGGAATGCCGGAAACAAGGGATTTCTCTCGACATTATACAAAAGTATGTCCTCCTCTACTTCTTGTAATATATTAATGGATCATTCATTCACAGTATTTTGTTCAGAGGTTCATGGTAAAATATTACATTCCTCTTAATATAAAAACAACTTTTTTTTCATAAGTATTTTTTATGTAGGCTTTATAACAAATAATGCCTAAACAGTAGTGGGACAGCCTTGGTGTAAGGAGCGTTTACAATTATAGAACGATTTACTCTCAAATATCGAGAGTAACCTACAGTCTGAAAGCCAATTCCAACGTAATTAACATTCATTAATATTAGAAAATCGAAGCTAATAATATTTAACAAATGTGGTTCATCATCAGTACAACTACAATGTGTGGCTATTAAAGATACTCTGACCAGATCCGATTAATTTAAGTCTGGGACAGAAGACACATTTCTTAGACAGGATATATATTCATCTATATCACCATCACCACCACAACTAATAACCATCACTTATTCGGTTATTAAAATGTTTCTGTGATGGAATCTCAACTACTTCCAATAATATTATAAATGCACACTACCTTTATCAGATGAAGTACCTTTTACAGCATGTGGCTCAATATAGGCCCCTTTTTATAACGATTAACCTGAAATAGTTATATTGACATGCCAAGAAAATGAGGAGACCAAAATCATATATGGTCCCTGACGTGATACACTGGGAAATTTTCCTGAGCTTTTTCCTTGAGAAAAGGTGTAGGACAGACAGCAGTTTGTTCTTTATTACTTGTTAGAATTTGTACATCATTTAGCAAATACCGCCACCGACTGTCTGGTGGAGTATTCCCAGGTTCCCAGTTCTCACGCGCACACATTGGCCTCTGCAATGTTAATTAACATAGGCTAATATAATAATATAATTAAATAAAAATAATAGTATCTATGTAATAGTCAATTGTATTAAAACGTTATTCATCTACTAACAAAGTCAGAAGCGCGTGTTGGTTCTGTGCGTAAAATGTTGTGCCAATTGGAATGGGCAATACCTTGTGGCTGTGCGTGTGCCTGTCTGTGTTTGAGAGGCTGAGGTGTCACTTAATTCAGTTGTAAATCCGTGTCACACTGGAGACTCGTCGACTCTCGCCCACACCTCCCTTGTTATAATTACAATACGCGTGCCATTTGTTAGCGCTTTAACACACGTGCCCAGGGTCTTACTGCGGATGTGATGGATTCTACGGAAGCGCCATGAGGTCTTATTTGATATACAAGTTGTTAAACCTGGGACACCGTGAGAAAGCACGACAATGATCTGTGTCAAACTATCTTGAACCAACTGCTTTCATCACTTCACTGGGTTACATTGACCATCAGCCCGTTTCAATAGGCCTACAGATTTGTACACCGCATTATGCTATTTATCCTCCTTATGACTATCCTGACTTCCACTAATTCACTTTGTATTCCATTTCTAACTTGTAAAGGCTACTCTACTGTATTTCAACAGTATAAGGCGCGTGCCGGGAAGCTCAGTGTTCGGCTACGGGTGGCAATGGGAGGAGTATAAAGTCACCTCGTATTCCTATGGTCTTAAAAGTCGTCCAGAGAGAAAGCCATATTGAGATTCAGTGACACAGCACAGAGAAATACTACTGTTCTTGATTATTTACATCTGGACATTCTCAGACCTCTGGATGAAGGACGACAGCAGGTTATTGATTAACAAAGATGAAGACACTTGGGGAAAAAGTGAAAAGGAAAATTGACAGAAAGGTGCGATTTTAACCTTTGAAGTGATTATATTCATCAGTATATCTGTAATACATATTAGTCAATCAAAATCGATTTTAACTAAAACATGTAGGCCTATTTTGTTCTTAGCTAGTTGACTGATATTGGAACAACAATGTGTTCCTAAAATGTACCTATGGAGCTAGTCCTACCATGTAAATAGATGTAGGTTTTAGGAGCCCTTACTGTAGTACAAAGAGGCTGTTTCAGACACACTGGTTTACCAGAGACACTGGTCTAATCTCCCTGGTCTGATCTCCTTTCATCTTGCTCTTGTAGCTCCTCAAGCCTCAGGTGGAGAGACGTCAGAGAGAGAGAATGAATCACAGTCTGGAGAGCCTGAGAACCCTGCTGCTGCAGAGACCACTACATCAGGTATGAAGTTCACCTCCCCAGCTGCCCCAAAGACACGCTGCCAAAGAAGCCCAATCCCAGAAACTCCCAGCCAGCCAGTCTGTGTGGAGGCCTTGGCCCTGATCTAGCAGAGGAATCTGGATATGGATATTGAACTTCAAAACAAATGTAATATCCCATGAACTGATAACCAGGATGCCACATCCTTTGCTGCTGAGGTCGCTATGGTGTTAATAATTTATGTAGTGTTTTGAACACTGGATTCAGGGACTCCATAGATTTGCAGTGATATGACATTGTTGTACTGCAAAGAAAATATATATTCAAAATATTGTACAATTACTCTATACTTTAGTATTACATCATGTACTATGTATAACTTGTAGTAGTTTGATATCTTGTCTATTTTTGCATATTTATTTATTATGGGACTTGTTCCTATGTTTTTCAGATATATAGGCATGTATGTTGAAATACAAATAAAACACATTCCTTTAAAAACATTGTTTCAATGGTTTCTTATTCCATAATGTATAAATGTGTCAAATTTGTTTTTGGTTATGGTTGTCATCTGATTTCTCAGCCAAACATTCAAGAATTCAATGACTTATTTAGCATTCAACTTTCTCAAGGTGTCTTGGCACGTTCCGATGCCAGTTAAAAGTACTGCAAAGTTTTCATAGATTTGCATTTCATTGATAGCTGGCACGTGTGTGTTTGAGTCAAAGGTGCGTAGAGACCACGCGCTTTGACACCTCAACATGTTAAGTCGCGTGCAAGAAAATCAAAGTGCTTAGTGACAGCGACCTTCAATCACATTTCAAATTCAAAGGAAGATTTTTAGGCCTTTTTATAACCCGAGAGGTTGCAAACTGCCGGAAACAAGGCGTTGTATTAAAGCAATATTCATCCACTAACAAGTCAGAAACGCAGGTTGGATGTGTGCGTAAAATGCTGTCACAATTGGAATGTGCAGTTTATTTTGGCTGTGCGTGTGCCTGTCTGTGTTTGAGAGGCTGAGGTGTCACTTAATTCATTTGTAAATCCTTGTCACACTGGAGACTGGTCGAGTCTCGCCTACACCTCCCTTGTTATAATTACAACTTTTGTTAGCGCTTCAAACACATGCCCGCGGGTGTTACTACGGATGTGATGGCTTGTACCCAAGCGCCATGAGGTCTTCTTTGATGTACAGGTTGTTAAACCTGGGAAAGCGCGACAACGAGCTGTGTCGAAATAATTTTAACCAACAGCTCTCTACACTTCACTGGGTGACAATGGCCATCAGTCCGTTTCAATAGGCCTAGATTTTTACACCCCATTATATTATTTATCCACCTTATGACTGTCCAGACGTCTTCTATGAATTCACTTTGTATTCCATTTCTAACTTGTAAGGGCTACTGTATTTCAACAGTACAAGGCGCGTGCCGCAAGCTCAGGGATTGGCTACCAGTGGCAATGGGAGGAGTCCAAAGTCACCTTGTATTCCTAAGGACTTAAAAGTCGTCCAGAGACAGAAAGCCATATTGAGATTCAGTGGCACAGCACAGAGAAATACTACTGTTCTTCTTGATTATTTACATCTGGACATTCTCAGACCTCTGGATGAATATTGTTTTTAAGCGCACAGCAGCTTGTTGATTAACAAAGATGAAACCACTTGAAGAAAAAGAGAACAGGAACATTGACAGAATGGTAAGATTTGAACCTTTGAAGTGATTATATTCATCAGTATATCTGTAATACATGTTAGTCAATCAAAATCGATTTTAACTAAAACATGTAGGCCTATTTTGTTCTTAGCTAGTTGACTGATATTGGAACAACAATGTGTTCCTAAAATGTACCTATGGAGCTAGTCCTACCATGTAAATAGATGTAGGTTTTAGGAGCCCTTACTGTAGTACAAAGAGGCTGTTTCAGACACACTGGTTTACCAGAGACACTGGTCTAATCTCCTGGTCTGATTTCCTTTCATCTTTTTCTTGTAGCTCCTCAAGCCTCAGGTGGAGAGACGTCGGAGAGAGAGAATGAATCACAGTCTGGAGAGCCTGAGAACCCTGCTGCTGCAGAGACCACTACATCAGGTATGAAGTTCACCTTTAACTTGACTCTGCTCTAAATGCAGCTCATACAGGTGTCAGCTCCTCTGAGAAGTGTAGCATGACTGTGCATTAATCTGCCCTCTCTTCTCTCCAACAGGGTGTGACTCAGCATAGAGTGGAGAAAGCTGAGATCCTGGAACACACTGTTCTCTTTCTCCAGAACACTGGCGATGGGGACAGGAAGAAAGGTGAACATGGAGAAAAGCAACATTCCTTCCAGGATGGCTTCTCAGGCTGCCTGCAGAGAGCTGCACACTTCCTGGGGCAAGAAGGGGAGGGCCTGCAGCCAGAGGCAGCACTGAACTCTACTTTCTCTGCTCGTCTGAACAGCTATGCCTGTATGAACAGCGAAGTCCAGGCTAAAGCCCACTCTTCCAACTCTCTGCCCAATACAACGTGCCACCAGTCCTCACACTTGATGAATATAAAGGAGTCCCACTACAGACAACAGCTTTGTGAAGTCTACAGGAGACATCTGTCTCATGCTCACAGAGCTCCACTCCGACATGGAGATCCCAATCCTCCACAGCTGCCCCACAGACACTCTGCCAAAGAAGCCCAATCCCAGAACCTCCAAGGCAGCCAGTCTGTGTGGAGGCCTTGGCCCTGATCTAGCAGAGGATCCTGAATTGGGATATTGAACTGTAAAACAACTCTAATATCCTATGAACTGATAACCAGGATGCCACATCCTTTGCTGCTGAGGTCGCTATGGTGTTAATAATTTATGTAGTGTTTTGAACACTGGAGTCAGGGACTCCATAGATTTGCAGTGATATGACAATGTTGTACTGCAAAGAAAATATCAATTCGAAATGTTGTAGAATTTCTCTATACTATAGTATTACATCATGTACTATGTATAACTTGTAGTACTCTGATATCTTGTCTATTTTTGCACATTTATTTATTATGGGACTTGTTCCTATGTTGTGAAATACAAATAAAACACATTCCTTTAAAATCATTGTCTCAACTGTATCTTATTCCGTAATGTATTCAAGTGTCAAATTTGTTTTTGGTAATGGTTGTCATCTGCTTTCTCAGTCAGACATTCAATAATTCAATGACTTATTTAGCATTCAACTTACTCAAGGTGTCTAGGCACGTTCCGATGCCAGTTAAAAGTACTGCAAAGTTTTCATAGATTTTCATTTCATTGATAGTTGGCACCTGTGTGTTTGAGTCAAATGTGCATAGAGACCACGCGCTTTGACATCTGTCACGTCCCGGTCAAGAAGAGCAAAGTGTTCAGGGACAGTGACCTCCAATCACACTTCAAACTCAAACGAAGATTTTCAGGGCCTTTTTTATAACCCGAGAGAATGCGGAATGCCGGAAACAAGGGATTTCTCTCGACATTATACAAAAGTATGTCCTCCTCTACTTCTTGTAATATATTAATGGATCATTCATTCACAGTATTTTGTTCAGAGGTTCATGGTAAAATATTACATTCCTCTTAATATAAAAAACTTTTTTTCATAAGTATTTTTATGTAGGCTTTATAACAAATAATGCCTAAACAGTAGTGGGACAGCCTTGGTGTAAGGAGCGTTTACAATTATAGAACGATTTACTCTCAAATATCGAGAGTAACCTACAGTCTGAAAGCCAATTCCAACGTAATTAACATTCATTAATATTAGAAAATCGAAGCTAATAATATTTAACAAATGTGGTTCATCATCAGTACAACTACAATGTGTGGCTATTAAAGATACTCTGACCAGATCCGATTAATTTAAGTCTGGGACAGAAGACACATTTCTTAGACAGGATATATATTCATCTATATCACCATCACCACCACAACTAATAACCATCACTTATTCGGTTATTAAAATGTTTCTGTGATGGAATCTCAACTACTTCCAATAATATTATAAATGCACACTACCTTTATCAGATGAAGTACCTTTTACAGCATGTGGCTCAATATAGGCCCCTTTTTATAACGATTAACCTGAAATAGTTATATTGACATGCCAAGAAAATGAGGAGACCAAAATCATATATGGTCCCTGACGTGATACACTGGGAAATTTTCCTGAGCTTTTTCCCTTGAGAAAAGGTGTAGGACAGACAGCAGTTTGTTCTTTATTACTTGTTAGAATTTGTACATCATTTAGCAAATACCGCCACCGACTGTCTGGTGGAGTATTCCCAGGTTCCCAGTTCTCACGCGCACACATTGGCCTCTGCAATGTTAATTAACATAGGCTAATATAATAATATAATTAAATAAAAATAATAGTATCTATGTAATAGTCAATTGTATTAAAACGTTATTCATCTACTAACAAAGTCAGAAGCGCGTGTTGGTTCTGTGCGTAAAATGTTGTGCCAATTGGAATGGGCAATACCTTGTGGCTGTGCGTGTGCCTGTCTGTGTTTGAGAGGCTGAGGTGTCACTTAATTCAGTTGTAAATCCGTGTCACACTGGAGACTCGTCGACTCTCGCCCACACCTCCCTTGTTATAATTACAATACGCGTGCCATTTGTTAGCGCTTTAACACACGTGCCCAGGGGTCTTACTGCGGATGTGATGGATTCTACGGAAGCGCCATGAGGTCTTATTTGATATACAAGTTGTTAAACCTGGGACACCGTGAGAAAGCACGACAATGATCTGTGTCAAACTATCTTGAACCAACTGCTTTCATCACTTCACTGGGTTACATTGACCATCAGCCCGTTTCAATAGGCCTACAGATTTGTACACCGCATTATGCTATTTATCCTCCTTATGACTATCCTGACTTCCACTAATTCACTTTGTATTCCATTTCTAACTTGTAAAGGCTACTCTACTGTATTTCAACAGTATAAGGCGCGTGCCGGGAAGCTCAGTGTTCGGCTACGGGTGGCAATGGGAGGAGTATAAAGTCACCTCGTATTCCTATGGTCTTAAAAGTCGTCCAGAGAGAAAGCCATATTGAGATTCAGTGACACAGCACAGAGAAATACTACTGTTCTTGATTATTTACATCTGGACATTCTCAGACCTCTGGATGAAGGACGACAGCAGGTTATTGATTAACAAAGATGAAGACACTTGGGGAAAAAGTGAAAAGGAAAATTGACAGAAAGGTGCGATTTTAACCTTTGAAGTGATTATATTCATCAGTATATCTGTAATACATATTAGTCAATCAAAATCGATTTTAACTAAAACATGTAGGCCTATTTTGTTCTTAGCTAGTTGACTGATATTGGAACAACAATGTGTTCCTAAAATGTACCTATGGAGCTAGTCCTACCATGTAAATAGATGTAGGTTTTAGGAGCCCTTACTGTAGTACAAAGAGGCTGTTTCAGACACACTGGTTTACCAGAGACACTGGTCTAATCTCCCTGGTCTGATCTCCTTTCATCTTGCTCTTGTAGCTCCTCAAGCCTCAGGTGGAGAGACGTCAGAGAGAGAGAATGAATCACAGTCTGGAGAGCCTGAGAACCCTGCTGCTGCAGAGACCACTACATCAGGTATGAAGTTCACCTCCCCAGCTGCCCCAAAGACACGCTGCCAAAGAAGCCCAATCCCAGAAACTCCCAGCCAGCCAGTCTGTGTGGAGGCCTTGGCCCTGATCTAGCAGAGGAATCTGGATATGGATATTGAACTTCAAAACAAAATGTAATATCCCATGAACTGATAACCAGGATGCCACATCCTTTGCTGCTGAGGTCGCTATGGTGTTAATAATTTATGTAGTGTTTTGAACACTGGATTCAGGGACTCCATAGATTTGCAGTGATATGACATTGTTGTACTGCAAAGAAAATATATATTCAAAATATTGTACAATTACTCTATACTTTAGTATTACATCATGTACTATGTATAACTTGTAGTAGTTTGATATCTTGTCTATTTTTGCATATTTATTTATTATGGGACTTGTTCCTATGTTTTTTCAGATATATAGGCATGTATGTTGAAATACAAATAAAACACATTCCTTTAAAAACATTGTTTCAATGGTTTCTTATTCCATAATGTATAAATGTGTCAAATTTGTTTTTGGTTATGGTTGTCATCTGATTTCTCAGCCAAACATTCAAGAATTCAATGACTTATTTAGCATTCAACTTTCTCAAGGTGTCTTGGCACGTTCCGATGCCAGTTAAAAGTACTGCAAAGTTTTCATAGATTTGCATTTCATTGATAGCTGGCACGTGTGTGTTTGAGTCAAAGGTGCGTAGAGACCACGCGCTTTGACACCTCAACATGTTAAGTCGCGTGCAAGAAAATCAAAGTGCTTAGTGACAGCGACCTTCAATCACATTTCAAATTCAAAGGAAGATTTTTAGGCCTTTTTATAACCCGAGAGGTTGCAAACTGCCGGAAACAAGGAGTTGTATTAAAGCAATATTCATCCACTAACAAGTCAGAAACGCAGGTTGGATGTGTGCGTAAAATGCTGTCACAATTGGAATGTGCAGTTTATTTTGGCTGTGCGTGTGCCTGTCTGTGTTTGAGAGGCTGAGGTGTCACTTAATTCATTCGTAAATCCTTGTCACACTGGAGACTGGTCGAGTCTCGCCTACACCTCCCTTGTTATAATTACAACTTTTGTTAGCGCTTCAAACACATGCCCGCGGGTGTTACTGCGGATGTGATGGCTTGTACCCAAGCGCCATGAGGTCTTCTTTGATGTACAGGTTGTTAAACCTGGGAAAGCGCGACAACGAGCTGTGTCGAAATAATTTTAACCAACAGCTCTCTACACTTCACTGGGTGACAATGGCCATCAGTCCGTTTCAATAGGCCTAGATTTTTACACGCCATTATATTATTTATCCACCTTATGACTGTCCAGACGTCTTCTATGAATTCACTTTGTATTCCATTTCTAACTTGTAAGGGCTACTGTATTTCAACAGTACAAGGCGCGTGCCGCGAAGCTCAGGGATTGGCTACCAGTGGCAATGGGAGGAGTCCAAAGTCACCTTGTATTCCTAAGGACTTAAAAGTCGTCCAGAGACAGAAAGCCATATTGAGATTCAGTGGCACAGCACAGAGAAATACTACTGTTCTTCTTGATTATTTACATCTGGACATTCTCAGACCTCTGGATGAATATTGTTTTTTAAGCGTACAGCAGCTTGTTGATTAACAAAGATGAAACCACTTGAAGAAAAAGAGAACAGGAACATTGACAGAATGGTAAGATTTGAACCTTTGAAGTGATTATATTCATCAGTATATCTGTAATACATGTTAGTCAATCAAAATCGATTTTAACTAAAACATGTAGGCCTATTTTGTTCTTAGCTAGTTGACTGATATTGGAACAACAATGTGTTCCTAAAATGTACCTATGGAGCTAGTCCTACCATGTAAATAGATGTAGGTTTTAGGAGCCCTTACTGTAGTACAAAGAGGCTGTTTCAGACACACTGGTTTACCAGAGACACTGGTCTAATCTCCCTGGTCTGATTTCCTTTCATCTTTTTCTTGTAGCTCCTCAAGCCTCAGGTGGAGAGACGTCGGAGAGAGAGAATGAATCACAGTCTGGAGAGCCTGAGAACCCTGCTGCTGCAGAGACCACTACATCAGGTATGAAGTTCACCTTTAACTTGACTCTGCTCTAAATGCAGCTCATACAGGTGTCAGCTCCTCTGAGAAGTGTAGCATGACTGTGCATTAATCTGCCCTCTCTTCTCTCCAACAGGGTGTGACTCAGCGTAGAGTGGAGAAAGCTGAGATCCTGGAACACACTGTTCTCTTTCTCCAGAACACTGGCGATGGGGACAGGAAGAAAGGTGAACATGGAGAAAAGCAACATTCCTTCCAGGATGGCTTCTCAGGCTGCCTGCAGAGAGCTGCACACTTCCTGGGGCAAGAAGGGGAGGGCCTGCAGCTAGAGGCAGCACTGAACTCTACTTTCTCTGCTCATCTGAACAGCTATGCCTGTATGAACAGCGAAGTCCTGGCTAAAGCCCACTCTTCCACATCTCTGCCCAATACAACGTGCCACCAGTCCTCACACTTGATGAATATAAAGGAGTCCCACTACAGACAACAGCTTTGTGAAGTCTACAGGAGACATCTGTCTCATGCTCACAGAGCTCCACTCCGACATGGAGATCCCAATCCTCCACAGCTGCCCCACAGACACTCTGCCAAAGAAGCCCAATTCCAGAACCTCCAAGGCAGCCAGTCTGTGTGGAGGCCTTGGCCCTGATCTAGCAGAGGATCCTGAATTGGGATATTGAACTGTAAAACAACTCTAATATCCTATGAACTGATGACCAGGATGCCACATCCTTTGCTGCTGAGGTCGCTATGGTGTTAATAATTTATGTAGTGTTTTGAACACTGGAGTCAGGGACTCCATAGATTTGCAATGATATGACAATGTTGTACTGCAAAGAAAATATCAATTCGAAATGTTGTAGAATTTCTCTATACTTTAGTATTACATCATGTACTATGTATAACTTGTAGTACTCTGATATCTTGTCTATTTTTGCACATTTATTTATTATGGGACTTGTTCCTATGTTGTGAAATACAAATAAAACACATTCCTTTAAAATCATTGTCTCAACTGTATCTTATTCCGTAATGTATTCAAGTGTCAAATTTGTTTTTGGTAATGGTTGTCATCTGCTTTCTCAGTCAGACATTCAATAATTCAATGACTTATTTAGCATTCAACTTACTCAAGGTGTCTAGGCACGTTCCGATGCCAGTTAAAAGTACTGCAAAGTTTTCATAGATTTTCATTTCGTTGATAGCTGGCACCTGTGTGTTTGAGTCAAATGTGCATAGAGACCACGCGCTTTGACATCTGCCACGTCCCGGTCAAGAAGAGCAAAGTGTTCAGGGACAGTGACCTCCAATCACACTTCAAACTCAAACGAAGATTTTCAGGGCCTTTTTTATAACTCGAGAGAATGCGGAATGCCGGAAACAAGGGATTTCTCTCGACATTATACAAAAGTATGTCCTCCTCTACTTCTTGTAATATATTAATGGATCATTCATTCACAGTATTTTGTTCAGAGGTTCATGGTAAAATATTACATTCCTCTTAATATAAAAAAACTTTTTTCATAAGTATTTTTTATGTAGGCTTTATAACAAATAATGCCTAAACAGTAGTGGGACAGCCTTGGTGTAAGGAGCGTTAACAATTATAGAACGATTTACTCTCAAATATCGAGAGTAACCTACAGTCTGAAAGCCAATTCCAACGTAATTAACATTCATTAATATTAGAAAATCGAAGCTAATAATATTTAACAAATGTGGTTCATCATCAGTACAACTACAATGTGTGGCTATTAAAGATACTCTGACCAGATCCGATTAATTTAAGTCTGGGACAGAAGACACATTTCTTAGACAGGATATATATTAATCTATATCACCATCACCACCACAACTAATAACCATCACTTATTCGGTTATTAGAATGTTTCTGTGATGGAATCTCAACTACTTCCAATAATATTATAAATGCACACTACCTTTATCAGATGAAGTACCTTTTACAGCATGTGGCTCAATATAGGCCCCCTTTTTTATAACGATCAACCTGAAATAGTTATATTGACATGCCAAGAAAATGAGGAGACCAAAATCATATATGGTCCCTGACGTGATACACTGGGAAATTTTCCTGGGCTTTTTCCCTTGAGAAAAGGTGTAGGACAGACAGCAGTTTGTTCTTTATTACTTGTTAGAATTTGTACATCATTTAGCAAATACCGCCACCGACTGTCTGGTGGAGTATTCCCAGGTTCCCAGTTCTCACGCGCACACATTGGGCTCTGCAATGTTAATTAACATAGGCTAATATGGTTCTGTGCGTAAAATGTTGTGCCAATTGGAATGGGCAATACCTTGTGGCTGTGCGTGTGCCTGTCTGTGTTTGAGAGGCTGAGGTGTCACTTAATTCAGTTGTAAATCCGTGTCACACTGGAGACTCGTCGACTCTCGCACACACCTCCCTTGTTATAATTACAATACGCGTGCCATTTGTTAGCGCTTTAACACACGTGCCCAGGGGTCTTACTGCGGATGTGATGGATTCTACGGACGCGCCATGAGGTCTTATTTGATATACAAGTTGTTAAACCTGGGACACCGTGAGAAAGCACGACAATGATCTGTGTCAAACTATCTTGAAACAACTACTTTCATCACTTCACTGGGTTACATTGACCATCAGCCCGTTTCAATAGGCCTACAGATTTGTACACCGCATTATGCTATTTATCCTCCTTATGACTATCCTGACTTCCACTAATTCACTTTGTATTCCATTTCTAACTTGTAAAGGCTACTCTACTGTATTTCAACAGTATAAGGCGCGTGCCGGGAAGCTCAGTGTTCGGCTACGGGTGGCAATGGGAGGAGTATAAAGTCACCTCGTATTCCTATGGTCTTAAAAGTCGTCCAGAGAGAAAGCCATATTGAGATTCAGTGACACAGCACAGAGAAATACTACTGTTCTTGATTATTTACATCTGGACATTCTCAGACCTCTGGATGAAGGACGACAGCAGGTTATTGATTAACAAAGATGAAGACACTTGGGGAAAAAGTGAAAAGGAAAATTGACAGAAAGGTGCGATTTTAACCTTTGAAGTGATTATATTCATCAGTATATCTGTAATACATATTAGTCAATCAAAATCGATTTTAACTAAAACATGTAGGCCTATTTTGTTCTTAGCTAGTTGACTGATATTGGAACAACAATGTGTTCCTAAAATGTACCTATGGAGCTAGTCCTACCATGTAAATGAAGTTCACCTTTAACTTGACTCTGCTCTAAATGCAGCTCATACAGGTGTCAGCTCCTCTGAGAAGTGTAGCATGACTGTGCATTAATCTGCCCTCTCTTCTCTCCAACAGGGTGTGACTCAGCGTAGAGTGGAGAAAGCTGAGATCCTGGAACACACTGTTCTCTTTCTCCAGAACACTGGCGATGGGGACAGGAAGAAAGGTGAACATGGAGAAAAGCAACATTCCTTCCAGGATGGCTTCTCAGGCTGCCTGCAGAGAGCTGCACACTTCCTGGGGCAAGAAGGGGCAGGCCTGCAGCTGGAGACAGCACTGAACTCTACTTTCTCTGCTCATCTGAACAGCTATGCCTGTATGAACAGCGAAGTCCTAGCTAAAGCCCACTCTTCCACATCTCTGTCCAATACAACGTGCCACCAGTCCTCACACTTGATGAAGATAAAGGAGTCCCACTACAGACAACAGCTTTGTGAAGTCTACAGGAGACATCTGTCTCATGCTCACAGAGCTCCACTCCGACATGGAGATCCCAATCCTCCACAGCTGCCCCACAGACACTCTGCCAAAGAAGCCCAATCCCAGAAACTCCCAGGCAGCCAGTCTGTGTGGAGGCCTTGGCCCTGATCTAGCAGAGGATCCTGAATTGGGATATTGGTCTGTAAAACAACTCTAAAATCCTATGAACTGATAACATCATTTGCAGTTTAGGTTGCTATGGGGTCATTCATTTATGCAGTGTTGTGAACACTGGACTCAGCAACTCAATAGATGTGCAGTGATTTGACAATGTTGTACTGCAAAGCAAATGTACATTCTGTAAATATTACACAATTACTGTGACTCCACCATCACAATATGTACTATGTATAAGCTATATTATTCTGTCAAATGTATCCAGTCTATTTTGCACATTCATTTATTCTGAAGAGAATTTTCCTATGTTATTCCGAAATAAAAAGCATTCCTTGATTAAATATTTACCAGCATTGTTTTACTGACGTTCAACAGAAAAATAAAAGCTTGTATAGGCCTTCGATAAGATATTCGATACATTTTAGGCAATTTTAAGTTGCACGGTAGGTCGATGGAGTTGCTGGCAAATGGCACGCGTCTACAAACGTTACGTGTTTAATTGCCACGCGTTCTGACATTTATTTGGCTGTTGAAAGAAAATTCAAAGGGTAAATTCAAAGGATTCAGGGTGCAGGCGCTTTTTATTTTTGCACCTAGGGCTATAGGTGAAAGTATCATTTGCAAGCTCATGTAACGCGGAGTCACGGACCTGTCCCCATCATGGTCACAAGACAATAAAACAACGGTAATGTAGGATGCATTTGGCCTTCTTATTTGTTGTCTTTCAAGGGATGTTTTAACTTGTTTGGTACAGTAGGGGCAATCTCACATGGAGTTATAGGTAACTGGTCCAATGGTACATAGGTGATGCGTCGCGTCATGAATTTAACCAGTGACAGTGTCATATCGCCATTACCGTACATTTATTTTACCTTTATTTATTTAACTAGGCAAGTCAGTTAAGAACAAATTGATGTGATATTTAGTAAGCTTTCGTAGGCTTCAGTGTCTTATTTGAAAAGTTAAATAGTTGAAATAGTTCCCCAAAAAATGTTTGCCGGATTTTCTGCTCTGAGTTTATTGTTATAGGTGCGCGCAAATATTTGGGTGGGTAGGCCTAAGGTCATTGGTATCCTATAGCCTAGTTCTAGAGCTAACCTTGAAAATGTATTAGCCTACTATTGATTTAGACGATATGGGAACAGATGGAAATAGTAACGTCGCCAAATCGCACACTTGTGACAAGAAGGTGAGAAGAGTCTCTGGATTGGATTTGCTTTGATGTCCCCCTCCACACTGCTTTAGACTAGAGCTAACAGGTGGTTGAGCCAAGGGTGAGTTTTGTTTCGCATCCGTTCTCAAGTCAACACCTTTTTCAGTCGGAATTTTGACCAGAACGTGACCTCAATAAATCATAGTTTCGCGCCTGAGATTCGTGTTCCCATGGCAACGAGCGGCTTTGATCTCTGGAAGAAGGCCACTGCGATGTAGGTGAGTAGAAGTTGCTTTGGCGCGTGCTTTTCAACCCGGTTAAAAATGCAATTGGTAACTTTTCCCGAGAAAAATGTAACCTAAACTTGACTATGGACCATGGATATTGGCCTAAATGGTTTCATAACATGAAAGTTTTTATTTGCTAGTAAGTTTATATTCCAATGGAATGTTTTTTTAACGAATTATCAATTTTCACAAAAATATCATTGCATTCACAACTAAGTCTTACCCAAACTGAGACCATTGTGTAGATATTGTTTTGGAGTCTGTGAGAGCTGGTATGGTATATCTACAGCCTCTTCTGAGTACCCGGATAGATAAATAATACATGTCATTGCATTCACATTTCTAATTGTAAATTAACAGATAGAGGAAAAGCCCACTTGTGACACCGGTGTAGTGAATTCAGTGGGTAGCCCAAATGGGATTCGAACCTTTGACTGTCAGTCCAGTAACACCCTCATGCCTCTACAGTGCCTTTAGAAAGTATTCACACCCCTATACTTTTTTTTCACATTTTCTTGTGTTACAGCCTGAATTTAAAATGGATTACATTGAGATTTTGTGTCGCTGGCCTACACACAATACCCCATTATGTTTTTAGAACATTTATTCATATTCCCTCCATCATCATCACCAACCGTCCTGCCGGCACAGTAAATTGAAAATTTATTTAACTTCTGGCTTCTCGTGGACTGTTTTTGTGCAACCCAATGAGCTACAATAGGGAGCAACGCTAGTGTATTACATACACCCGCTTTGCTAAAAGCAGCTATGATCCCACCATTCTATGTGCTGGCGTTCGTTTGTTATATTTATTAGATGCGAATGTCAAGCGAACATCGAACTTCAAGACAACTTCACAGCAGTGTTGTTCATAAATCAGCATCCATGGGGACAACACACTGGTTATCCTAAATTAACACAGGGGGGAGACAAAACTCTACAAGGATCAGAAAAGCATTCTATCTTTGAGTTTTTTTTCTTCAATAATGTGCATAGGTTGAATGAGCCTGTATGTATAGCTGCGTTTACAAAGGCAGCCTAATTGTGATCTTTTGCACAATTACTGGCAAAAGAGCTGATTTGATTGGACAAAAGACCAATTTGTGAAAAAATATCAGAATTGAGCTGCCTGTGTAAACGCAGCCATAGGCTGGTATTTCATAGTGGTTTCAGCTCAGTCCAGAGCCTCAAACCAAACTGCTTTATTGGTGGTACACACATTGTAATCCCCAGCCAAAGATGTCAACACCCCAGGCCATGACCCCTGTTGGCTTGAGAGCTCTTTAACCCATTAACAGTCAGTTAGAGCTGGGCAGCTCTGTGAGAAAGGTGAGGTCACTTTTAATACCGATTCCATGTCAGGTCATAGAGCCTACATGTTGATAGTGTGATTGTGCTGTGCTCTGCAGTATGACGTTGTTGATATGATATGAGCCATTGACATCATCACACTTTGTACAGTAACCTCTTTGCTTTATGAGCTTGAATAATCACATGATAAGTAAATTATTATTGTGAATTAAGGGAATTTAATAATCTATTTTAGTGAAAATTATTGAAGTTAGTAATTGCATTAAATGTCAGTTGCATCTGGTATTGGGTTGTGCTCCAATCAGGAAGAAGGCTGGACTCTCTGGCTCTCTTTTCTACTGCTTTGAGTTTTGTTATGAATGGCGTGTATCTCACACGTGTGGACAGCTTGACACCATGTCTTCCTTTGTGCTCCAATTTACTGCAGCACAACAGAGTCTGTTGGGTTAGAAGAGGGTCCCCCGTTCTATAACAGAGGGAAATAGAGGAGAAAGGGTACCTGTCCCCCCCTCTCTGCTTCTCTTTCTCATGCTAATTCCACTGCTGGACCTGGGGCACCATCTGCCCTCCCTGAGGGCTGGAGCCCCAACCGCTCCAGACGGGCCCTTTTTGTTGCTGTGAGTCCAGGCAAAACACTGAGGTCCATGCACTTCCATTCCTGTTGCCTAACAGACTAGAGCGGAGATGCTCCTCCATTAGGAGCACGAGCCTGGAGCCAAACCTGCCTGCAGGTAATTATACATCATGTGACTGAGATAGGGGGGCGCTCTAATACTGAAGAGAGGACAGCCAACTCGCGTGCATGCCCCTGTTCTAAGGGCAACAGTTTTCCTTTCATTCATTGCTTTGCTTTATAATTTTGTAGTGCAGAGCCGTGCTGGAGCCATTCACCGTCCGCCCATATCCATTTTATGTGAAGTAGCATAATAGCTACTAGGAAACACTGGAGTGGCATCTTGTTGTAGACCACTAAATGCTCAGCATTGTTGAAATAATATTTTTGTTATGTTTCATAGATAAATCATGTTAGTACTATCATTTGGATGGGTCAGCTGTAATTATCTATTCTATCACTATATCGTAGCTATGTCCAGTGTCTTGTAAACCTCATGGCTTGCTGCTGCTTTGACTGGTCAAAATGAGATAATGGTTATATTATGTTGATGCTCACTAAGGAGACATTCAAAGCTTCCGTGGCCAATTTGTCCAAATCAATTTATTTAAGTGATTACCTTCACTTTTCCCCACCCGTTGGTGTGTGTCGTTGTTGTGTGTTGTTGGTGTGTGCCATTGGTGTGTCTCGTTGGTGTGTGTCGAAGGTGTGTGTCGTTGGTGTGTCTCATTGGTGTGTGTAGTTGGCGTCTCTCTCTTCCATTTCTTCTTTGTGTGTCTCCTCCTCTTGTCCCGTCTCTGTGAGGGCAGTGCTCCAGCAGGTGCAGCAGAGAGAGAGCGTCTCTGTGAGGGCAGTGCTCCAGCAGGTGCGGCAGAGAGAGAGCGTCTCTGTGAGAGCAGTGCTCCAGCAGGTGCGGCAGAGAGAGAGCGTCTCTGAGAGAAAGGTCCCAGCTGGCGACACTAATCACCCCTCTGTTGATCAGCCTCTGATTGGGGACGTTGGTCACACTCTGTCACTGTCCCACTTTGAACTTCCTCAAGCTTATGTGCTGTGTTATGAGTCCTCATGCTTTTGCTGTTTGGGAAAAAAAAGATTTGAACGTGTTAACACAACATTTGCACAACATAAGACTCAATCTTTTGTTTTTCTGTATACTATTCTGTTGGATTGTGCTTGAAAGACAAATATAAATATATTATGTTTGAATAAATTATAATGAATTATGACAGATCAGGACCAGTCTAGATGTGGTGCGTTGTCATAGGGAGCTCCTGTGTACTGGTTTAAGCAGGCCTCCAGACCAGACGGAACTAGTGAACTTGTTATTGTACCCATGCACAGCTCTATGGCGAGCAGATTATGCATTGCCGTTGGATCTGAAAGCGTTGCCATCTACATTTGAAAAAGTCCCATTGAAAAAGTTGCTGCTGGCTGCATTGAGTTAGTTATTGAACTGGCTTACCCTAAGGAAACAAGGCAGCTTCAGTGACAGCACACAATAGGCCAGCTGTCAGGGGGAGGGGCTTCCTTAGGCCAGATCCATCATGGATAGGGCCTTGGTGTTGGGCCCTGTGTGCTGATAGGTGCGCCCTATGAATTTATGCACCTCTATGCTAGCAGGCACACCACGGTCTGATTAATATTGACAAACGGCTTGATTGAGGACAGGCAAGTGAGCAGGGGGTGGAGGGGTGCAGCTGGGTACATTCAACACATAAATGAAGGCTTGAGAAAAGAGGCAGGGAGGAGCATCTTATAGTGTAGTATTTCATTCTTAAGTCTAGTCTTCAACTCAGCAGAGTTTGTAATATGAGGATACACATCTGGAGATGAATGTCTCTCCTCTCATAGTTACTGCCTCTAGAGATATGGTACTGTTTGCTGATGTAATGAAATAATGGCATAGGCCTATATATTGTAAACCTACCTTACCTTCGGAAAGTATTCAGACCCCTTGACTTTTTTCACATTTTGCTAGGTTACAGCCTTATTTATTGATTACATAAAAAAAAATCATAAATGAAATCATATCAGGTGTAATGCTTACAGTGAAATGCTTACTTACAAGCCCTTAACTAACAATGCAGTTTTAAGAAAAATACTTCAAAATAAAGAAATAAAAGTAACAAATAATTATTTAATATTACATTTTTATTTCACCTTTATTTAACCAGGTAGGCCAGTTGAGAACAAGTTCTCATTTACAACTGCAACCAGGCCAAGATAAAGCAAAGCAGTGCGACAAAAAGAACAACACAGAGTTACACATGGGATAAACAAACGTACAGTCAATAACACAATAGAAAAATCTGTATACAGTGTGTGCAAATGAAGTAAGGAGGTAGGCAATAAATAGGCCAATAGTGGCAGTAATTACAATTTAGAAATTTACACTGGAGTGATAGATGTGCAGATGAGGATGTGCAAGTAGAAATACTGGTGTGCAAAAGAGCAGAAAAATAAATATGGGGATGAGGTAGTTAGTTGGTTGGATGGGCTATTTACAGATGGGCTGTGTACAACTGCAGCGATCGGTAAGCTGCTCTGAAAGCTGATGCTTAAAGTTAGTGAGGGAGATATAAGTCTCCAACTTCAGTGATTTTTTCAATTCGTTCCAGTCATTGGCAGAAGAGAACTGGAGGGAAAGGCGGCCAAAGGTGGTGTTGGCTTTGGGGATGACCAGTGAAATATACCTGCTGGAGCGCGTGTTACGGGTGGGTGTTGCTATGGTGACCAGTGAGCCGAGATAAGGCGGAGCTTGACCTAGCAAAGACTTATAGATGACCTGGAGCCAGTGGGTTTGGCGATGAATATGTAGCGAGGACCAGCCAACGAGAGCATACAGGTCACAGTGGTGGGTAGTATATAGGGCTTTGGTGACAAAACGGATAGCACTGTGATAGACTGCATCCAATTTGCTGAGTAGAGTGTTGGAGGCTATTTTGTAAATGACATCGCCGAAGTCAAGAATCGGTAGGATAGTCAGTTTTACGAGCGTATGTTCGGAAGCATGAGTGAAGGAGGCTTTGTTGCGAAATAGGAATCCGATTCTAGATTTAACTTTGGATTGGAGATGCTTAATGTGAGTCTGGAAGGAGAGTTTACAGTCTAGCCAGACACCTAGGTATTTGTAGATGTCCACATATTCTAAGTCAGAACCATCTAGAGTAGTGATGCTAGTCGGGAGGCGGGTGCGGGCAGCGATCAGTTGAAGAGCATGCATTTCATTTTACTAGCATTTAAGAGCTGTTGGAGGCCACGGAAGGAGTGTTGTATGGCGTTGAAGCTTGTTTGGAGGTTTGTTAACACAGTGTCCAAAGAAGGGCCAGATGTATACATAATGGTGTCGTCTGCGTAGAGGTGGATCAAAGAATCACCCGCAGCAGTAAAATAACAATATTGAGGCTACATACAGGGGGTACCGGTACAGAGTCAATGTGTGGGGGCACCGGTTAGTCGAGGTAATTGAGGTAATATGTACATGTAGGTAGAGTTATTAAAGTGACTATGCATAGAATAGGGCGGATAGGTTTTGTCGTGCCCTCTTCACGACTGTCTTGGTTTGCCTGGACTATGTTAGTTTGTTGGTGATGTGGACGCCAAGGAAGTTGAAGCTCTCAACCTGCTCCACTACAGTCCCGTCGATGAGAATGGGGGCATGCTCAGTCCTCCTTTTCCTGTAGTCCACAATCATCTCCTTTGTCTTGATTATGTTGAGGGAGAGATTGTTGTCCTTGCACCACACAGTCAGGTCTCTGACCTCCTCCCTAAAGGCTGTCTCATCGTTGTCGGTGATCAGGCCTACCACTGTTGTGTCATCTGCAAACTTAATGATGGTTTTGGAGTCGTGCCTGGCCGTGCAGTCATGAGTGAACAGGGAGTACAGGAGGGGACTGAGCACGCACCCCTGAGGGGCCCCAGTGTTGAGGATCAGCGTGGCGGATGTGTTGTTACCTACCCTTACAACCTGGGGGCGGCCCGTCAGGAAGTCCAGGATCCAGATGCAGAGGGAGGGTCCTTAGCTTAGTGATGAGCTTTGAGGGCACTATGGTGTTGAATGCTGAGCTGTAGTCAATGAATAGCATTCTCACATAGGTGTTCCTTTTGTCCAGATGTGAAAGGGCAGTGTGGAGTGCAATAGAGATTGCATCATCTGTGGATCTATTTGGGCGGTATGCAAATTAGAGTGGGTCTAGGTTTTTTTGAATAATGGTGTTGACGTGAGCCACGACCAGTCTTTGAAAGCACTTCATGGCTACAGACATGAGTGCTACGGGTCGGTAGTCGTTTAGGCAGGTTACCTTAGTGTTCTTGGGCACAGGGACTATGGTGGTCTGCTTGAAACATGTTGGTATTATTACTCAGACAGAGAGAGGTTGAACATGTCTGTGAAGACACTCGCCAGTTGGTCAGCGCATGCTTAGAGTACACGTCCTGGTAATCCGTCTGGCCCTGCGGCCTTGTGAATGTTAACCTGTTTAAAGATCTTACCCACATCGGCTGCGGAGAGCGTGATCACACAGTTATCCGGAACAGCTGATGCTCTCATGCATGTTTCAGTGTTACTTAACTCGAAGCGAGCAAAGAAGTAATTTAGCTCGTCTGGTAGGCTTGTGTCACTGGGCAGCTCTCGGCTGTGCTTCCCATTGTAGTCAGAGCATGCGCAGACCAGCTGGCTGGTGTGTTTACGTATTCAATCAATCCCTATCCCAGTCTGCTGTTCCCACATGCTTCAAGAGGGCCACCATTGTTCCTGTTCCCAAGAAAGCTAAGGTAACTGAGCTAAACGACTATCGCCCTGTAGCACTCACTCCCTTTCATCATGAAGTGCTTTGAGTGACTAGTCAAGGATCACATCACCCCCACCCTACCTGACACCCTAGACCCACTCCAATTTGCTTAGGTCCACAGACGACGCAATCGCAATCACGCTGTACACTGCCCTAACCCAACTGGACAAGAGGAATACCTATGTAAGAATGCTGTTCATCGATTACAGCTCAGCATTTAACACCATAGTACCCTCCAAACTCGTCATTAAGCTCGAGACCCTGGGTCTCGACTCCGCCCTGTGCAACTGGGTCCTGGACTTTCTGACGGGCCGCCCGCAGGTGGTGAGGGTAGGAAACAACATCTCCAGCCTTCTGATCCTCAACACTGGGGCCGCACAAGGCTGCATTCTCAGCCCTCTCCTGTACTCCCTGTTCACCCATGACTGCGTGGCCATGCACGCCTCCAACTCAATCATCAAGTTTGCAGACGACACTACAGTGGTAGGCTTGATTACCAACAACGACTTGACGGCCAACAGGAAGGAGGCGAGGGCCCTCGGAGTGTGGTGTCAGGAAAATAACCTCTCATTTAACGTCAACAAAACAAAGGAGATGATGGTGGACTTCAAGAAACAGAAGAGGGAGCACCCCCCTATCCACATCGATGGGACAGTAGTGGAGAAGGTGGAAAGTTTTTAGTTCCTCGGTACATCACGTACAAACTGAAATGGTCCACGCACACAGACAGTGTGGTGAAGAAGGCGCAACAGCACCTCTTCAACCTCAGGAGGCTAAAGAAATTTGGCTTGTTAACCAAAAACACTCACAAACTTCTACAGATGCACAATCGAGAGCATCCTGTCGGGCTGTATCACCGCCTGGTACGGCAACTGCTCGGCCCACAACCGTAAGGCTCTCCAGAGGGTAGTGAAGTCTGCACAACGCACCACCAGGGGCAAACTACCTGCCCTCCAGGACACCTACACCACCCGATGTCACAGAAAGGCCAAAAAGATCATCAAGGACAACAACCACCCGAGCCACTGCCTGTTCACCCCGCTATCATCCAGAAGGCGAGGTCAGTACAGGTGCATCAAAGCTGGGACCGAGAGACTGAAAAACAGCTTCTACCTCAAGGCCATCAGACTGTTAAACAGCCATCACTAACATTGAGTGGCTGCTGCCAACATACTGACTCAAATCTCTAGCCACTTTAATAATAAAAAATGGATGTAATAAATGTATCACCAGTCACTTTAAACAATGCCACTTTGTATAATGTTACATACCCTACATTAATCATCTCATATGTATATACTGTGCTCTATACCATCTACTGCATCTTGCTCAGCATTTAACACCATAGTTCCCTCCAAGCTCGTCATTAAGCTCGAGACCCTAGGTCTCGACCCAGCCCTGTGCAACTGGGTCCTGGACTTCCTGACGGGCCGGCCCCAGGTGGTGAGGGTAGGAAACAACATCTCCACCCCGCTGATCCTCAACACTGGGGCCCCACAAAGGTGCGTTCTCAGCCCTCTCCTCTACTCCCTGTTTACCCATGACTGTGTGGCCAAGCACGCATCCAACTCATTCATCAGGTTTGCTGACGACACTACAGTGGTAGGCTTGATTACCAACAACGACGAGACGGCCTACAGGGAGGAGGTGAGGGCCCTCGGAGTGTTGTGTCAGGAAAATAACCTCTTACTCAATGTCAACAAAACAAAGGAGATGATCGTGGACTTCAGGAAACAGGAGAGGGAGCACCCCCCTATCCACATCGAGGGGACAGTAGTGGAGAAGGTGGAAAGTTTTAAGTTCCTCGGCGTACACATCACGGACAAACTGAATTGGTCCACCCACACAGACAGCGTGGTGAAGAAGGCGCAACAGCACCTCTTCAACCTCAGGAGGCTGAAGAAATTCGGCTTGTCACCAAAATCACTCACAAACTTCTACAGATGCACAATCGAGAGCATCCTGTCGGGCTGTATCACCGCCTGGTACGGCAACTGCTCCGCCCACAACTGTAAGGCTCTCCAGAGGGTAGTGAGGACTGCACAACGCATCACCGGAGGTAAACTACCTGCCCTTCAGGACACCTACACCACCAGATGTCACAGGAAGGCCAAAAAGATAATCAAGGACAACAACCACCCGAGCCACTGCCTGTTCACCCCGCTATCATCCAGAAGGCGAGGTCAGTACAGGTGCATCAAAGCTGGGACCGAGAGACTGAAAAACAGCTTCTACCTCAAGGCCATCAGACTGTTAAACAGCCATCACTAACATTGAGTGGCTGCTGCCAACATACTGACTTAAATCTCTAGCCACTTAAAACATAGGAATTGGATGTAACAAATGTATCACTAGCCTCTTTAAACAATTTTGTATATAATGTTTACATATCCGACATACTCATATCAAATGTATACACTGTACTCTAAACCATCTACTGAATCTTGCCTATGCCGTTCGGCCATCGACCCAAATCTCTAGCCACTTTAATAATTATAATTGAATGGAATAAATGTATCACTAGCCACTTTAAACAATGCCATTTATATAATGTTTACATATCCTACATTACTCATCTCATATGTGTATATACTGTACTCCATACCATCTACTGCATCTTGCCTATGCCGGTCAGCCATCGCTCATCCATATATTTATATGTACATACTCGTATTCATTCCTTTACTCTTGTGTGTATAAGGTAGTTGTTGTGAATTTGTTAGATTACTTGTTAGATACTACTGCATGGTCGGAACTAGAAGCACAAGCATTTCGCTACACTCGCATTAACATCTGCTAACCATGTGTATGTGACAAATAAAATTGGATTTGATTTGATTTGATTTATGCTGTTCGGCCATCGCTCATCCATATATTTATATGTACATATTCTTATTCATTCCTTCATTCCTTTACACTTGTTAGAATACTTGTTAGATATTACTGCTCGGTTGGAACTAGAAGCACAAGCATTTCGCTGCACTCGCATTAACATCTGCTAACCATGTGTATGTGACCAATAAAATTTGATTTGACTTGATTTACTGGCTTGCAAGCCATGCCACATCCGATGGGCGTCAGAGCCGGTGTTGTACGATTCGGTCTTAGTCCTGTATTGATGCTTAGCCTGTTTGATGGTTCGTCCGAGGGCACACAATACTTTTTAGAAATTGTTGCTAATTTATATACATAAAAAAACGTAAATATAACAATTACATAAGTATTCAGACCCTTTACTCAGTACTTTGTTGAAACACCTTTGGCAGCGATTACAGCCTTGAGTCTTCATGGGTATGACGCTACAAGCTTGGCACACCTGTATTAGTCGAGGTTGGATTGGGAGAGTCGCTGCACAGCTATTTTAAGGTCTCTCCAGATATGTTTGTTCGGGTTTAAGTCCGGGCTCTGTTTGGGCCACTCAAGGACATTCTGAGACTTGTCCCGAAGCCACTATTCTTGGCTGTGTGCTTAGGGCCGTTGTCCTGTTGGAAGGTGATCTTTTGCCCCGGTCTGAGGTCCTGAGCGCTCTGTAGCAGATTTTCATCAAGGATCTCTCTGTATTTTGCTCCATTCATCTTTCCCTCGATCCTGACTAGTCTCCCAGTCCCTGCCGCTGAAAAACATCTCCACAGCATGATGTATGGTTCAACGCAGGGATGGTGCCAGGTTTCCTCCAGATGTGACGCTTGGCATTCAGGCCAAATAGTTCAATCTTGATTTCATCAGACCAGAGAATCTTGTGTTTAGGTGCCTTTTGGCAAACTCCAAGTGGGCTGTCATGTGCCATTTACTGAGGAATGGCTTCCGTCTGGTCAATCTACCATAAAGGTCTGATTGGTGGAGTGCTGCAGAGATGGTTGTCCTTCTGGAAGGTTCTCCCATCTCTACAGAGGAACTCTAGAACTTTGTCAGAGTTACCATCGGGTTCTTGGTCACCTCCCTGACCAAGGCCTTTCTCCCCCGATTGCTCAGTTTGGCCGGGCAGCCAGTTCTAGGAAGAGTCTTGGTGGTTCCAAACTTCTTCCATTTGAGAATGATGGAGACCACTGTGTTCTTGGGGACCTTCAATGCTGCCAAAATGTTTTGGTACCCTTCCCCAGATCTGTGCCTCGACACAATCCTGTGTCGGAGCTCTACGGGCAATTCCTTCGACCTCATGGCTTTGTTTTTGCACAGACATGCACTGTCAACTGTGGGACCTTGTATAGACAGGTGTGTGTGCCTTTCCAAATTATGTCCAATCAATTACATTTACCACAGGTGGACTCCAATAAAATTGTAGAAACATCTCAAGGATGATCAATGGAAACAGGATGCACCTGAGCTCAATTTTGAGTCTCATAGCAAAGGGGCTAAATACTAATGCAAATAATGTATTTCTGTTTTATAAATTTGCAAAAATGTATAAAAACCTTTTTCTATTTGTCTTTATGGGGTATTATATGTAGATTGATGAGGATTTTTTTAAATCCATTTTAGAGTAAGGCTGTGACTTAACACAATGCGGAAAAAGATAAAGGGTCTGAATACTTTCCAAAGGCACTGTATCTCCAAAGTGAATTACATTTTATGAGTAGAGAAATTAAACACAGCAAAAAGAATAAATAAAAATATCACACTTATTTAACAGATTATTCATACCTGCATGCTCTTCAGTAGAATGTATTTTTCTCATTATTATATATTTTTTTGTATTCCCACAATTTTGTGATATCCAATTGTGATCCAATTACAATCTTGTCTCATTACTGCAACTCCCCAATAGGCTTGGGAGAGGTGAAGGTCGAGTCATGTGTCCTCTGAAACATGACCCACCAAACCACACTTCTTAACACCCGCCCGCTAAACCCGGAAGTCCACTGCCCAAATGTGTCGGAGGAAACACTGTTCAACTGACAACTGAAGTCAGCCTGCAGGCACCTGGCCCACCACAAGGAGTCACTAGAGCACAATGAGCCAACTAAACCTAACCCAGACAACACTGGGCCAATTGTGCGCTGCCCTTTGGGACTCCCGGTCATGGCACAGCCTGGGATCAAACCTGGGTCTGTAGTGTCGTCTGAAGGACTGTGATGCATTGCGTTAGACCGCTGCGCCACTCTGGAGGCCCTGTAGAATGTCTTTTGACTTAGTTTAATTTCAGTTGTTGAATATGTAAACTATGGATGCTATAATGATAGTGGTGCAGTCAAATACTAGGTTATACATCTCTTAAGCAGTCCGATTGTGGCATATGTGCTCAATAATCTTTTGACAGAGATAATAGTTTTTAGTTGGTGTAAATTACTGTCTATTTTGTGTTTGCTGTCACAATGCCAGACAAATCCTAAACATCTGTTCAACATGTATGGAGAGTGTCTCTCTAAACAGTAATTCTGCAGCTGGATTATTAAAATGGATGGTTTTCAACCGTCTTATTTGAATCAGTTTAGAGGGTATTTCATCTTAGACATCAGCTGTACAAGAGAGCAGATCAAGAAGCAGTTCATGTTTTCTGTTAGAGATGGATGTCCAATCACATCCTTGTCAGAGGGGATTTCAGTTTGTAGTTCAACTCATAATGCCACATATGGTGTTGACGTGACATAGTTCTCTCTCTCTCTCTCTCTCTCTCTCTCTCTCTCTCTCTCTCTCTCTCTCACACCACAGATACATACACACCCCTCCCCCCGGGTCCCAAGTGCCCACTCAACAACACCCCCACCCCTACTTTACATTCAAAGGTGCGTCTCATAACCACCCTCTGAACAGCACTTGAGATCTCCATGTTGAACGAACCACATTGCAGTAGGATATGAAACTGCCCACCACACCAGTGATCCATTTCAATTACATTGTGTGGTACTAGGCTTGACTGATGTCTGCTCTGGCTGATGAAGTAGACTTTGTCTGTTACTGACAACACGCTCTACGATCAAAGCTGCCTGGTTAGATTTTGAAAAGGTAATATGCACTAGAATCTCGGCTACTTATGTCACCAAATGCAAATGTTCCCCTTGAATAGAATGACATGAAATTAAAAGGTCCCCATTGTTTTATGAGAAACATTGTCTCAGTCTAAATCTGGATTTACGCTCAATTCAGTTTGCAGGGTGGATTATGATGTTGATGATAGCCTAGAGTTATGGCTTGAGAATTTCTTTCGCAAGTAGAGTGACAGCTATGAAATATTCTGAGGCGTCCTGCCTGAGCTGTAGTTAGCATTCTCCTCTATGCCCTCCCTAAAAGACAGAACAGAGGACTGGTGGTGTGAGTCCCCAGGGCCTGGAGCGGAGGCCAGAAGGACAGCTCTGTTGACTCTGGTAACGTTGGGCTGGCTGAATTATTCGGGCATCACAGCGGGCAGCCTTGTGAAGAGCAGGTGCCATCTCCATCACTAAACTCCAGGACCATGCAGGAGAAGCTCACCCCTCAACCTAGTCTCTAGGCCTCATTGTAGGCGTACATATAGTAGTAGAGGACCAGTGTAGCTATGTGGTGTTTTCGAAATCCTAGTGATGAAGATGAAGATGCAAGGGTCCAGGTTTCTCTGCTCCTCTAGACCAATACAGTTGATACATAATGTGATGTGTGAGACAGAACACACCCGACATTCCCTACAGACACGTTAGTCTCTTCCAGCCTACTCTGCGTAGGAGATTGCCTAAGGCTGTGCTTCATTAACTGGAGCCATTTTCTCTCTCATTAAGCTGTCATTTTGCTCCATATTGTTGGGTTTACACCTTCTTTATTCAGGTATTCTGACTGTATGTCTAAAGGCCTGGTGTTGCCCAAGTGTATAGTTCTCACCTGTTGCCCAGAGAGAGTAAGACATGGGAAGTAAGGATACAAATATGGAAGGGTTTTTCTGCAGTTGTGAATTGTTAGTGAAAGTAACTTGTGTGAAACATTACTCCAAAAGGCCTTTGGATATATCAGATATATCAATCAAATGTATTTATAAAGTCCTTTTTACATCAACAGATGTCACAAAGTGCTTATACAGAAACTCAGCCTTAAACCCCAAAGACCAAGCAATGCAGATGTAGAAGCTAAAAGTGACTGTCACGATCAGCTAGGAGTGGTGGGTGTGGAGTCAGACGCAGAGAGCACGGTGTGGGGAAAAACGCTCCTCTTTAATTCGGCGTGTGAAATACAATGCCCAATACACGGCGGGCGCACAAACAAACAGGCGCTCAAAAACAGACACGGGCATAAAATGATGACACACACGAACGTCCACCAAAACAGAGAAACAAGCCCGCACAAAAGGAGGCGGGCTTGTCCGGCTTAAATAGCCCTAGAATAAAAACACAAAACAGGTGCAAACAATAGAACAATCAACAGAAAGGAAACGAGGATCGGTGGCAGCTAATAGGCCGGTGACGACGACCGCCGAACGCCGCCCGAACAGGCAGAGGAGCCACCGTCGGTGGAAGTCGTGACAGTGACAAAAACTTATCATGAAGTACCAGGTTCTCTATTGAAGATAAAATGGATTCCTTTCAATTTGTGCTTGTGTACTTTAATGGGTGGGTGTGTACAGTCGTGGCCAAAAGTTTTGAGAATGACACAAATATAAATTTTCACAAAGTTTGCTGTTTCAGTGTCTTTAGATATTTTTGTCAGATGTTACTATGGAATACTGAAGTACAATTACAAGCATTTCATAAGTGTCAAAGTCTTTTATTGACAATTACATGAAGTTGATGCAAAGAGTCAATATTTGCAGTGCTGACCCTTCTTTTTCAAGACCTCTGCAATCCGCCCTGGCATGCTGTCAATTAACTTCTGGGCCACATCCTGACTGATGGCAACCCGTTCTTGCATAATCAATGCTTGGAGTTTGTCAGAATTTGTGGGGTTTTGTTTGTCCACCCGCCTCTTGAGGATTGACCACAAATTCTCAATGGGATTAAGTTCTGGGGAGTTTCCTGGCCATGGACCCAAAATATCGATGTTTTGTTCCCAGAGCCACTTAGTTATCACTTTTGCCTTATGGCAAGGTGCTCCATCATGCTGGGAAAGGCATTGTTTGTCACCAAACTTTTCCTGGATGGTTGGGAGAAGTTGCTCTCAGAGGATGTGTTGGTACCAATCTTTATTCATGGCTGTGTTCTTAGGCAAAAATGTGAGTGAGCCCACTCCCTTGGCTGAGAAGCAACCCCACACATGAATGGTCTCAGGATGCTTTACTGTTGGCATGACACAGGACTGATGGTAGCGCTCACCTTGTCTTCTCCGGACAAGCTTTTTTCCGGATGCCCCAAACAATCGGAAACGGGCTTCATCAGAGAAAATGACTTTACCCCAGTCCTCAGCAGTCCAATCCCTGTACCTTTTGCAGAATATCAGTCTGTCCCTGATGTTTTTCCTGGAGAGAAGTGGCTTCTTTGCTGCCCTTCTTGACACCAGGCCATCCTCCAAAAGTCTTCGCCTCACTGTGCGTGCAGATGCACTCACACCTGCCTGCTGCCATTCCTGAGCAAGCTCTGTACTAGTGGTGCCCCGATCCCGCAGCTGAATCAACTTTGGGAGACGGTCCTGGCGCTTGCTGGACTTTCTTGGGCACCCTGAAGCCTTCTTCACAACAATTGAACCACTCTCCTTGAAGTTCTTGATGATCCGACAAATGGTTGATTTGGGTGCAATCTTACTGGCAGCAATATCCTTGCATGTGAAGCCCACGTGTTTCCTTGCAGGTAGCCATGGTTGACAGAGGAAGAACATTGATTCCAAGCGCCACCCTCCTTTTGAAGCTTCCAGTCTGTTATTCGAACTCAATCAGCATGACAGAGTGATCTCCAGCCTTGTCCTCATCAACACTCACACCTGTGTTAATCAGAGAATCACTGACATGATGTTAGCTGTTCCTTTTGCGGCAGGGCTGAAATGCAGTGGAAATGTTTTTGGGGGGATTCAGTTCATTTGCATGGCAAAGAGGGACTTTACAATTAATTGCAATTCATCTGATCACTCTTCATGACATTCCGGAGTATATGAAAATTGCCATCATACAAACTGAGGCAGCAGACTTTGTGAAAATTTATATTTGTGTCATTCTCAAACATTTTCGCCACGACTGTACATATAGAAAGAATATTACATAGAGTTTATAGATAATTTAGGGATAACAGTGCTTTCAGAAAGTATTTACACCCCTTGACCTTTTCCACATTTTGTTGTGTTACAGCCTGAATTTAAAATGGATTACATTGAGATGTTGTGTCACTGGCCTACACACAATACCCCATAATGTCAAAGTGGAATAATGTTTTTAGATTTTTTTTAATGAATTTAAAATGAAAGCTGACATGTCTTGAGTCAGTAAGTATAAAACCCCTTTGTCATGGCAAGCCTAATTAAGTTCAGGAATAAAGATTTGCTTAACAAGTCACATAATAAGTTGCATGGACTCACTCTGTGTGCAATAATAGCGTGTAACATGGATTTTTTTTATGACTACCTCATCTCTGTACCCCACACATTCAATTATCTGTAAGGTCCATCAGTCGAGCAGTGAATGTCAAACACAGATTCAACCACAAAGACCAGGGAGGTTTTCCATTGGCTCGCAAAGAAGGGCACCTATTGGTAGATGGGTAAAGAAAATAATTAAGCAGACATTGAATATCCCTTTGAGCATGGTGAAGTTATTAATTACGCTTTAGATGGTGATCAATACAACCAGTCACTACAAAGAAACAGGCTGTCATTTGCCTTTTTACTGAGGAGTGGCTTCCGTCTGGCCACTATACCATAAAGGCCTGATTGGTGGAGTGCTGCAGAGATGGTTCTCTCATCTCCACAGAGGAAGTCTGGAGCTCTGTCAGAGTGACGATTGGGTTCTTGGTCACCTCCCTGACTGTCAATTGTGGAACCTTATATAGACAGATGTGGGCCTTTCCAAATCATATCCAATCAATTGAATTTACCATAGGTGGACTCCAATCAAGTTGTAGAAGCATCTCAAGGATGATCAATGGAAATAGGATGCACCTGAGCTCAATTTTGAGTCTCATAGCAAAGGGTCTGAATACTTATATAAATAAGGTATTTCAGTTTATTATTTTTAATACTTTTGCGAAAATGTCTACAAAACTGTTTTTGCTTTGTCATTATGGGGTATTGTGTGTAGGTTGATGAGGATTTTTTTTCTTTAATCAATTTTAGAATAAGGCTGTAACATATCAACATTAAGAAAATGCGAAGGGGTTGGGGAGTTTTTCCGTTTTTCAAAACACAAGACAACATTAAATGTTTCTGAGTGGCCAAGTTACAGTTTTGATTTATATCGGCTTGAAAATCTAGGGCAAGACTTGAAAATGGCTGTCTAGCAATGATCAACAACCAACTTGACAGAGCGTGAAGAATTAAAAAAATTATAATGTGCAAATATTGAACAATCCAGGTGTGCAAAGCTCTTAGGGACTTACCCAGAAAGACTCACAGTTGTAATTGCTGCCAAAGGTGATTCTAATATGTATTGACTCAGGGGTGTGACTACTTATGTAAATTAGATATTTATGTAGTTCATTTTCAAGAAATTAGCATACATTTCCACAAACACGTTTTCACATTCACTATGGGGTATTGTGTGTAGATGGGTGAGAAAAACAATACATTTAATACTTTTTGAATTCAGGCTGCAACACAACAACATGTGGAAATACATTCTGAAGCGCTGTCTATGTGTCATTGAGTATCTGAGACAGAGGCCCGCTGACCTCATTTGATGCTTCGTGTGTAATCTCTTCCATACCCGTACACACTGGGAGAGGATATTTTGGTTACCCTGCTAGTGACCATGGCTGCAGAATGGGTATCAGTCACATGTCAGCATGACAACATTGTCTGCCACAGTAGATGGGTAAACCCAGACCACAATTTGGTGATTTAATATGTAGTGTTAAAATACAGTGTTAAAGCTTTAAAGACAAACTACTAAAATGTTATCTCCCATAATCCACTGCATAGACTATAGACTGATGGCTCCAGCCCTGACTGCCACTGACCACACCCCTCAGACCAGCTGGCCTGTAAAGTACAGCTTCTAGATATAGCATACCGTGTGTATATAGAGTAGATTGCATATAGAGTATGTCCATTATTGATATAGTCAATACTATTTATATTTAGTTATTATAGTAATTTTGTTATAGTTATTATGCTGTAATTTCTACATCAATTGGATAGATCCAAACATTTCACATTCAATCTTTCTCCCACCCCACCAACCACCTCCCCTCTCAGATCTGTGCTTCGGTCATCCTTATATTTGGGTGAGTGGAGAAGTACCTTTATCAGTTGTGTCTCTATGATTGACTCCAAAATGGTTGTGAGATGGAGCTGAATGTCATATTGCTGTCACCAAACCACCCATTTACTCATCCAGGGTTAGACCAGTGAAACATTGAGTCAAATCACACCGTGTAACGTACGATTTTTCCTGTCGCACTCAATTGACCCTATAATTGCCAGGGCCCAGTTTTTCAAAAGGTGTCTATCTGGATTTCGGGCTCTTGTGTAGGATTAAATGCATAAAATATAATTAATAGAACTGGAGTCCCCATTCAAGTCAATGATTTGTCTGTTCTATGCAATCTATTTCTACGCCTTTAATCCTATCTGATAGTCGAAATCCAGATGACTGAAAAACTGGGCCCAGGCTATCATTATGTCCTACCTCATTAGACACATTTTAGACTGAACCAAAATATGTTGATTTACCACATTGAGATGTGGTAAATCATGTTGTAAATGAGGAACAGGCAGATATAGAAGGGCAATCAACAAAGTAATGGAGTCCAGGTGAGTACAATATTGCGCAGCTGCACGTAATGATGGTGACAGGAGTGCATAATGAAGGGCAGCCTGGCGCCTCGAGCACCAGAGAGCGGGAGCGGGAGCGGGAGCAGGCATAGCAATATGTTGGTTTCCTGACTTCTACACATCACACTTCCATCTAGGTCTAAAAGGCTGCATTTACACAGGCAGCCCAATTCGGATATTTTTGTGTAAACGCAGCCATACAGCCTCTGGCATGGATCCTATGAGGAAGAGGGTAGTGAGCCAACCCTGTATTATCTGTGTAAAGCATTCCACTGAGAGCTAAAGGATGATCAAGGGTTTCAGTGAAATCTAAACGACGATCTATCTAACCGGCCATGGCAGAAACACAAAGCTCCACTCCACCTAAAGATAGAAGAGTCTTTATTATGTGAGGAAACTAGTCCCCCCACCCATTCAAATGCAACCTGTCACCCTCTCATGCAAATACCTGGTCTCAGCAGTCCTTCCCCCCTCCTCCCCATCCCCTGCGGCCATGCAAATTAGACTGGTTTAGCATTTAGGAGGGGCCTGCCCTGTGCAGGGGAGGGTCTCAGACAGTAGCCTTCCTCAAATCCACTGGGGAGTTAGTAGCAGTGTGGATGTGGCCCAGCCAGTAATGACACAGTGTTTGCGTCTCTTGGTTAAAACATCGGGCTCTGTAAGAATATGATTTGTTCCACGTGCATAGTACATTCAAAGTTAGAATAATATGTACACACCCCCTTGTTCTGCAGTACTAACATAGGTCTGGCTGTTAAAGCCTTGACCCCTTTATCACACGTCTGTGTATTACGCTTGTGTAGTAATGATCATGTCTGAATCTGAAATGGTTCAATGTTAAGTCTGAAAGTCTGAGAATGAAGTACAGTGTGTGCTGACTCAACTTGGCAGAGGGCACAGGCAGTAGATTACCCTACCCATTAAGCTGTAGATAGTAGTAGCCTGCAATGCATTACACCCACTATGCTCTTCATTAATTGTACTTCCCATCATTCTCCTTTCCTGTAGAGGCTATAAGAAGGTTAGACACTTGGGACCTGATGATCTGCTGGCCTGCACTATTACCTCATTACAATCTACTGCTACAAAATTCTTCATCGTGGAACATACATCCCTTAGGCGTGGTATATTGGTCATATACCACAAACCCCCGAGGTGCCTTATTGCTATTATAAACTGGTTACCAACGTAATTAGAGCAGTAAAATACCTTATTTGTCATACCCGTGGTATACGCTCTGATATACCACGCCTGTCAGCCAATCAGCATTTAGGACTCGAACCACCCAGTTTATAATATAATATAGTACACTAAACTATACTACAGAGTATTATGTATTATGTAGAAACATTGAAAAAACAACTACAACTTATTATTGAACAATTCAATAACAGATTCATAGTGTAGCCTAAATATCACCATCATATTTTCATTGCTTTTTAGAATACTGTGATAGTATTTTGGCCCAGCAAAGTTAATAATCCAGAGTGATTTCTTTTACATAATATAAGCAGGCTTTGTTAGCAGAGCTCCTCCTCCTGAATAACTGGGGAAATCCTTGAGTACCCCGCAGCGAGGGTTGATATTTTCACACACACCATAGCAGAGCAGAGCAGACTTTTCCCCGGACAGCTAAATATAGGCCCCAGTGGATCAGAGGGAGACTAGTGCCTGGGGTAGAGGTAGTGGGAGTATAGTTCTGTACCACAGCAGTGCCTTGCTTTCCACCAGCAGCACTATATACCCAACAGGCAAATTTTAAATATTGCTCACATAATTGTCACTGCATTACCCCTGTAACACCTACAGTTGAAGTCGGAAGTTTACGTACACTTAGTCATTAAAACTTGTTTTTCAACCACTCCACAAATTTCTTTTTAACAAACCATAGTTTTGGCAAGTCGTTTAGGAGATCTACTTTGTGCATGACACAAGTAATTTTTCCAACAATTGTTTACAGACAGATTATTTCACTTATAATTCACTGTATCACAATTCCAGTGGGTCACTAAGTTGACTGTGCCTTTAAACAGCTTGGAAAATTCCTGAAAATGATGTCATGGCTTTAGATGCTTCTGATAGGCTAATTGACATAATTTGAGTCAATTGGAGGTGTACCTGTAGATGTATTTCAAGGCCTACCTTCAAACTCAGTGCCTCTTTGCTTGACATCAAGGTAAAATCAAAAGAAATCAGCCAAGACCTCAGAAAAAATAATTGTAGACCTCCACAAGTCTTGTTCATCCTTGGAGCAATTTCCAAACGCCTGAAGGTACCACGTTCATCTGTACAAACAATAGTACGCAAGTATAAACACCATGGGACCACGCAGCCGTCATACCGCTCAGGAAGGAGACGCGTTCTGTCTCCTAGAGATGAACAACGTACTTTGGTGCGAAAATTGCAAATCAATCCCAGAACAACAGCAAAGGACCTTGTGAAGATGCTGAAGGAAACAAGTACAAAAGTATCTAACCCACAGTAAAACAAGTCCTATATCGACATAACTTGAAAGGCCGCCCAGCAAGGAAGAAGCCACTGCTCCAAAAACCGCCATAAAAAAGCCAGACTACGGTTTGCAACTGCACATGGGGACTTTTTGGAGAAATGTCCTCTGGTCTGATGAAAAAAATATAAAACTTTTTGGCCATAATGACCATTGTTATGTTTGGAGGAAAAAGGGGGAGGCTTGCAAGCCGAAGAACACCATCCCAACCGTGAAGCACTGGGGTGGTAGCATCATGTTGTGGGGGTGCTTTGCTGCAGGAGGGACTGGTGCACTTCACAAAATAGATGGCAACATCTCAAGACATCAGTCAGGAAGTTAAAGCTTGGAAATGGGTCTTCCAAATGGACAATGACCCCAAGCATACTTCCAAAGTTGTGGCAAAATGGCCATCACAATAAAGTCAAGTTATTGGTGTGGCCATTACAAAGCCCTGACCTCAATCCTATAGAAAGTTTGTGGGCAGAACTGAAAAAGCATGTGCAAGCAAGGAGGCCTACAAACCTGACTCAGTTACACCAGCTCTGTCAGGAGGAATGGGCCAAAATTCACCCAACTTATTGTGGGAAGCTTGTGGAAGGCTACCTGAAACGTTTGACCTAAGTTAAACAATGTAAAGGCAATGCTACAAAATACTAATTGAGGGTATGTAAACTTCTGACCCACTGGGAATGTGATGAAATAAATAAATAATTCTCTCTACTATTATTCTGACATTTCACATTCTTAAAATAAAGTGGTGACCCTAACTGACCTAAGACAGGACATTTTTACTAGAATTACATGTCAGGAATTGTGAAAAACTGAGTTTAAATGTATTTGGCTAAGGTGTATGTAAACTTCCGACTTCAACTGTATTTAATAGTCCTATCACAGTACAGGCTCTTGTATTTAGGCAGCTGTGCTGTTCTTCCTCAGCATCCACTACACTACACTATTCTACACTACACTGTACTACACTATACTTCACTATACTATACTACACTACACTACATTATACTACACTACGCTATACTATACTACACTACACTACACTTTACTACACTTTACTACACTACAATATTACACTAAACTACACTGCATTGCACTACACTACACAAATCTGCACTACACTATACCACACTACACTAACCTACACTATACTACACTATACTTCACGGCGCTAAACTTCACTATACGTTACTACACCACACTAAACTAGACTACACTAAACTACACTACACTGCACTATACTACACTATAATACACTACACTATACTACACTATTCTACACTAAACTACACTATAGTACATGACACTATACTTAAGTGATAATGCCCGAGAAGCCAGTGTTTGTAGGATATATTGGCTAGGGCATTGTTAGGACCGAGACCAAGTCAAGGGCCGACATACCGTGACAATATATCCTCCAAACACCGACTTCGAGGGCATTATCACTTTTATACAACAGGTTACCAACATATTCAAATAATGATTGACATATTTTCATTAAAAATCTAGGGTTGCTACCCAAGCCGGCTGGTTGTTCATTCTATCGGTTTGGTTTTATCTATGGATGCGACCCAGTCATTTGTTTTAAATGTTCCATTGTCGTACTGGCTGGCAACGTTCTTATCCCTTGCTTGCTGGCTAGCCAACTACGGCTAACTTACAGTTATGTCAAAAAGTCCAGCCAGAATAACAGCAAAGTAGCATTTGCGTTTGTTTAAGCTGTTTTCTAGAGACATTTATTTGAATACATCCATAACAATGAGCTAATGAGGCGCAATTTCGCCTGGCATAAAATATGTGCTCACTTGTCAAGACACTGTTGTTCTGAGGAGCTAGCCAACAACACAGCTAACACAATCACTTAAACTGAAGCTGGAAAGACTGCAAACTAGTTTGACCTTTTTTCAATTGATGTTTCTTTGTATATATCCATAAAAATTATGCAAGCTTATTCATGATTTCGACTGGTTGAGAAACGCTGCCTGCCTGTCTGTCTAGTCCCGATTCCCGACACGTTCATTACTATGGGACAGCTGGAGATTGAATTTGAATATTGAAACAATGTTGCAAATGTTGGAGAGACAGACAGAAAGGTTTATACAAATCTCTGCTGTTGAAAATTAAATGTTAGTCTAAAAGAAATGTGAGATAATGTCTAGATGCTTTTTATAGTGGAGATCAAGTTCATAAATTGGTTGGCTGGGCTGATGAGACAGTGGATTGCGCAGTCAGATGAAACATAGTAAATAGGCATTTTAACATCATAGATTTAGCAGGTGGTAACTTGTGGAAGAAACACCGGCTGGAATGTGATTTTATCCAATCAGTATTCAGGATTAGAACCACCCATTGTATAATACCCTGCACTGCCCTACACTACACTAAACTACACTACACTATACTGCACTATACTACACGGCACTAAACTACACCATACTACACTACACCATACTACACTAAACTACACTGAATTACACTATACTACACTGTGCTACACTATACTACACTACACTGCACTGCACTACACTATACCATGTAGAATCCTCTGTGGAAATGGTTTAAATGGAACCAAAAGGGTTCTACCTGGAACCAAGCAGGGTTCTTCAAAGGGTTATCCTATGGGGACAGCCGAAAAACCCTTTTAGATTCTAGGTAGCACTTTTTTCTAAGTATGTACATTACACTACACTACACTATAATACAACCCTTCTGATGCTAATATGCTTGCCTGGTGAGCAGAAGCAGTGGAGGGGTTACCATAACAATCCGGGGTTTTAGCTATGGCTAGATTCAGTGTTGGGTAGATTACCTAGGGGTTAAGAGCGTTGGGCCAGTAACTGAAAGGTCGCTGGTTTGAATCCCTGAGCCGACTAGGTGAAAAATCTGCCAATGTGCCACCGAGCAATGCACTTAACCCTAATTGCTCTTGTAAGATGCTCTGGATAAGAGTGTCTGCTAAATGACTTAAATGTAAAAATGTAACTTTCTAAATGTAATTCTTTCTGTCCAAAATTGTAATTAGTAACTTTGAAACTTTAAACTTTTTGATGTAACTTTTTGATTACCCAGATGTATTAGAAGAAGACAAAAAGGATCCATCAAACACATTTGGTGTGTCATCATAGTGGTCTCTGACTTGCGGTCAGACTCACTCAGGTGGAACAAACATTAACTTGCGGTTTTTTGTCAATGCTGAATTAAATGTAATTGAGAAAACAGAACGGTGTCTGTTTTTTTTCTGAGTTTAAAATTAATCCAATAAATAATCCTCTAGTTTGGGTGAATAGTAGAGAGAACGTACAGCATGAGGGCCAGGTTAGGTAGTCTCTTCACATCCTCCAAATGTTCAGGTCACTTTGCTGTTGGTGATGAGCCCCATGATGAACCCTGTTCCAGTCTAGTGTTGTTAGAGCTGTGGGCTTCTCCTCTGACTCCTCCTCTAACATGGACCCAGCGACCCCCTCACTCAGTGTTGTCATGATGTCATCCCTCATGCACTGTAGCCTGGTGACTGTAGTTTGGGCTGTTGGCAGTGTTCTGGCACTGGGTTTTTGGCTGCTGTGTGGCTGCTGTGGATTTGCCAATGGTGTCTTTACTTTAGACAGTGGAGGTTGTGGAGGCTGCTGGCAGAGAATGCCCTGGTGACTTGTAGATCTTGTAGAGCGGGTCAATTCTAGAGAGCTGGCTAGTGCTCATTACTTAATGTCACCACAGAGGGAGATTAGCTCACTACTCTGTCTCATAGAGGATATTTATAGGTTTCATTACATAAACCTGATAATCAGCTCGGTTATGCAGATAAATCATCCCCCTGATAATGTCTGCAGCAGGCTGACCTCTAACCTGTCGGCTCCATGACCACAGCTTTCACCACTCACCTTCACCAGACGCTGTGTCTCTACTAGCACTGGTCTGCTGCTTCATCATGTCCTCAGGGCTTCGCAGATATATATACCGATAGAAATTAGAGGATTATATCTCAATGGATATGGCCTAATACCTAGAATAATGGCAAATCAGTTGGATCAGGGCTGTATTGGAATCATTTAGTCATAATGGAAAATCAGTTGGTTATAGTTTTAGTCGGTATTAGACAGAACGTCGCAGCCCTGCCCGCCTGTGGGGAAAACAACCTGTGGTTACCTACAGTGAGGGAAATAAGTATTTGACCCCTCTGCAAAACATGACTTAGTACTTGGTGGCAAAACCCTTGTTGGCAATCACAGAGGCCAGACATTTCTTGTAGTTGGCCACCAGGTTTGCACACATCTCAGGAGGGATTTTGTCCCACTCCTCTTTGCAGATCTTCTCCAAGTCATTAAGGTTTCGAGGCTGACGTTTGGCAACTCGAACCTTCAGCTCCCTCCACAGATTTTCTATGGGTTTAAGGTCTGGAGACTGGCTAAGCTACTCCAGGACCTTAATGTGCTTCTTCTTGAGCCACTCCTTTGTTGCCTTGGCCGTGTGTTTTGGGTCATTGTCATGCTGGAATACCCATCCACGACCCATTTTCAATGCCCTGGCTGAGGGAAGGAGGTTCTCACCCAAGATTTGACGGTACATGGCCCCGTCCATCGTCCGTTTGATGCGGTGAAGTTGTCCTGTCCCCTTAGCAGAAAAACACCCCCAAAGCATAATGTTTCCACCTCCATGTTTGACGGTGGGCATGGTGTCCTTAGGGTCATAGGCAGCATTCCTCCTCCTCCAAACACGGCGAGTTGAGTTGATGCCAAAGAGCTCCATTTTGGTCTCATCTGACCACAACACTTTCACCCAGATGTCCTCTGAATCATTCAGATGTTCATTGGCAAACTTCAGACGGGCATGTATATGTGCTTTCTTGAGCAGGGGGACCTTGCGGGTGCTGCAGGATTTCAGTCCTTCATGGCGTAGTGTGTTACCAATTGTTTTCTTAGTGACTATGGTCCCAGCTGCCTTGATATCATTGACAAGATCCTCCCGTATAGTTCTGGGCTGATTCCTCACCGTTCTCATGATCATTGCAACTCCCCGAGGTGAGATCTTGCATGGAGCCCCAGGCCAAAGGAGATTGACAGTTCTTTTGTGTTTCTTCCATTTGCGAATAATCGCACCAACTGTTGTCACCTTCTCACCAAGCTGCTTGGCGATGGTCTTTAGCCCATTCCAGCCTTGTGTAGGTCTACAAGAGTGTGCTCCTAATCTCAGCTCGTTACCTGTATACAAGACACCTGGGAGCCAGAAATCTTTCTGATTGAGAGGGGGTCAAATACTTATTTCCCTCATTAAATTGCAAATCAATTTATAACATTTTTCACATGCGTTATTCTGGATTTTTTTGTTGTTATTCTGTCTCTCACTTTTCAAATACACCTACCATTAAAATTATAGACTGATAATTTCTTTGTCAGTGGGCAAACGTACAAAATCAGCAGGGGATCAAATACTTTTTCCCCTCACTGTAGGTTACACCATTGGCTCACAGCAAAAACGTGACCTTTTTCAAATGCAATTTTCTTGTTGTCTGCTTGTTTTAGTCAATTACAAAACAATATTTAAGAAAAGTACAACATGTCTAAAGATTACTTTGCCTGCCCCGAGCGTTCTCATTACTTCTAAAAACATTGTAGGGCTTCCCTCATGCCCCTTTTCATGTCGGTGATACTTCCGCTTGGTACGGCAACTGCACCGCCAGCAACCACAGGGCTCTCCAGAGGGGGGTGCGGTCTGCGCAAAGCATCACCGGGGCACACTGCCTGTCCTCCAGGACACCTACAGCACCCAATGTCACAGGAAGGCCAAAAACATAATCAAGTACATCAACCACCTGAGCCACGGCCTGTTCACCCCGCTATCATCCAGAAGGTGAGGTCAGTACAAGTGCATAAAAGCTGGGACCGAAAGACTGAAAAACAGCTTCTATCTCAAGGCCATCAGACTGTTAAATAGCCATCACTAGCCAGCTTCCACCCGGTTACTCAACCCTGCACCTTAGAGGCTACTGCCCTATGTACATAGACATGGAATCACTGGAACACTTTAATAATGGAACACTGGTCACTTTAATAATGGAACACAGGTCCCTTTAATAATGGAACACTGGTCACTTTAATAATGGAACACTGGTCACTTTAATAATAGAACACTGGTCCCTTTAAAAATAGAACACTGGTCCCTTTAATAATGGAACACTGGTCACTTTAATAATGGAACACTGGTCACTTTAATAATAGAACACTGGTCCCTTTAAAAATAGAACACTGGTCCCTTTAATAATGGAACACTGGTCACTTTAATAATGGAACACTGGTGACTTTAATAATAGAACACTGGTCCCTTTAAAAATAGAACACTGGTCACTTTAATAATGAAACGCTGGTCCCTTTAAAAATTGAACGCTGGTCCCTTTAATAATGGAACGCTGGTCCCTTTAATAATGGAATGCTGGTCACTTTAATAATGGAACGCTGGTCCCTTTAATAATAGAACACTGGTCCCTTTAATAATGGAACACTGGTCACTTTAATAATGGAACACTGGTCACTTTAATAATAGAACACTGGTCCCTTTAAAAATAGAACACTGGTCACTTTAATAATGAAACGCTGGTCCTTTAAAATTGAACGCTGGTCCCTTTAATAATGGAACGCTGGTCCCTTTAATAATGGAATGCTGGTCACTTTAATAATGGAACGCTGGTCCCTTTAATAATAGAACACTGGTCCCTTTAATAATGGAACACTGGTCACTTTAATAATGGAACACTGGTCACTTTAATAATAGAACACTGGTCCCTTTAAAAATAGAACACTGGTCCCTTTAATAATGGAACACTGGTCACTTTAATAATAGAACACTGGTGACTTTAATAATAGAACACTGGTCCCTTTAAAAATAGAACACTGGTCACTTTAATAATGAAACGCTTGTCCCTTTAAAAATTGAACGCTGGTCCCTTTAATAATGGAACGCTGGTCCCTTTAAAAATGTAACGCTGGTCCCTTTAATAATGGAACGCTGGTCCTTTTAATAATGGAACGCTGGTCACTTTAATAATGGAACGCTGGTCCCTTTAATAATGGAACGCTGGTCCCTTTAATAATGGAACGCTGGTCCCTTTAATAATGAAACACTGGTCCCTTTAATAATGTGTAGCAGGTTCAAGAGTGTGGGGTTTCCACATCACCAAGTCATCACCAATAACTAAACACACACAAGGAGCACAACTAGAAGGCAAATGGGGAGTTTATTATGGATTTTTGCACACTGGGGAAAAGTGGGGAAGTCACCAAGCATTTCACAGTCCACAATCTGTTCTCATTGTCCGTTCCGTTCTCCAGGGGTAATCCTAAAACTTGGGTCCTCAAGTCAAGGCTTGGGGGTGGAGCCAGCGGGCTGCAAGATATCGCCCTTCAATAAAAACTCCACGCACCTCTCACTGCCGTCTGCCACAAATTGATCACTGGTCCCTTTAAAAATGGAATGCTTGTCCCTTTAAAACCTCTTTGGGTTAGGGGGCAGTGTTTTGAAGTTCGGATGAAAAACGTTCCCAAAGTAAACTGCCTGTTACTCAGGCCCAGGATATGCATATAATTAGTAGCTTTGGATAGAAAACACTCCGAGGTTTCTAAAACTGTTAAAATAATGGCTGTGAGTATAACAGAACTGATATGGCAGGCAAAAACCCGAGCAAAATCCATCCAGGGAGTGGGATTATTTGAGGTGACCATTTTTCACTTGAAGGCCTATTAGTCATATAGGGGAATAACTCCCAGATTGCAGTTCCTATGGCTTCCACTAGATGTCAACAGTCTTTAGAAAAAGGTTTGAAGCTTTTATCATGAAAAACCAGGGAGAAAGACAAGTTCTTCCTGAGGTCACGTTATGTGTCCTATTTTGGATTTTACGCATAACAGGGAGTGCTCGCTTAGCTATTTTTCTCTTCTATTCAGCAGGTTACATTCCGTCTGAAATATTATAGTTTATATTAATTTAAGGGTATCTGAGTATTGATTACAAATGCTGTTTGACTTTTTTCGACGAACATTACCGGTACTTTTGGGATATTGTTTGTCTGCATGGATGAACGCCTTTGGGCAGGTGGATTACTGAACAAATCGCGCCAACCAAACGGAGCTTTATGGATATAAAAAGGGACTTTATCAAACAAAAGGACCTTTTATTGTGTAACCTGGACGCTTGGGTATGCCATCATATGAAGATCATAAAGGTAAGCGATTCATTTTATGCTATTTTTGAGTTTTGTGACACCTCTGCTGGTTATGTTATTATGCTAATTGAATATTTAAGCGGTGCGCTGTCCTCAGACAATCAAATGTTCTGCTTTCGCCGTAAAGCCTTTTTGAAATCTGACAACGCTGTTAGATTAACAAGATTCTAAGCTTTTGAAGAGTGTGCAGCACTTGTATTTTCATGAATGTTTGAAATTAGTATTTCTATAATTTGAATTTGGCGTTCTGCATTTCACCGGATGTTGGCAAAATCGATCTCGTTCACGGGATTGGATCCCTAACAGGTTTACAATGGAACACTAGTCCCTTTAATAATGAAACACTGGTCACTTTAATAATGTCTACATACTGTTTTACTAATTTCATATGTACAGTTGAAGTCGGAAGTTTACATACACCTTAGCCAAATACATTTAAACTCAGTTTTTCACAATTCCTGACATTTAATCCTAGCAAAAATTCCCTGTTTTAGGTCAGTTAGGATTACCACTTTATTTTAAGAATGTGAAATGTCAGAATAATAGTAGAGAGAATGATTTATTTCAGCTTTTATTTCTTTCATCACATTCCCATTGGGTCAGAAGTTTACATACACTCAATTAGTATTTGGTAGCATTGCCTTTGAAATTGTTTAACTTGCATCAAACGTTTCGGGTAGCCTTCCACAAGCTTCCCACAATAAATTGTGTGAATTTTGGCCCATTCCACCTGACAGAGCTGGTGTAACTGAGTCAGGTTTGTTGGCCTACTTGCTCGCACACGCTTTTTCAGTTCTGCCCACAGATTTTCTATAGGATTGAGGTCAAGGCTTTGTGTTGGCCACTCCAATACCTTGACTTTGTTGTCCTTAGGTCATTTTGCCACAACTTTGGAAGTATGCTTGGGGTCATTGTCCATTTGGAAGACCCATTTGCGACCAAGCTTCAACTTCCTGACTGATGTCTTGAGATGTTGCTTCAATATATCCACATAATTTTCCTACCTCATGATGCCATCTATTTTGTGAAGTGCACCTGTCCCTCCTGCAGCAAAGCACCCCCACAACATGATGCTGCCACCCCCGTGCTTCACAGTTGGGATGGTGTTCTTCGGCTTGCAAGCCTCCCCCTTTTTCCTCCAAACATAACGATGGTCATTATGGCCAAACAGTTCTATTTTTGTTTCATCAGACCAAAGGACATTTCTCAAAAAAAGTATGAACTTTGTCCCCATGTGCAGTTGCAAACCGTAGTCTGGCTTTTTTATGGCTGTTTTGGAGCAGTGGCTTCTACCTTGCTGAGCGGCCTTTCAGGTTATGTCGATATAGGACTAATTTTACTGTGGATATAGATACTTTTGTACCTGTTTCCTCCAGCATCTTCACAAGGTCCTTTGCTGTTGTTCTGGGACTGATTTACACTTTTCGCACCAAAGTACATTCATCTCTAGGAGACAGAATGCGTCTCCTTCCTGAGCGGTATGATGGCTGCGCGGTCCCATGGGGTTTATATTTGCGTACTATTGTTTGTACAGATGAACGTGGTACCTTCAGGCGTTTGGAAATTGCTCCCTAGGATGAACCAGACTTGTGGAGGTCTAAAAAAAGAGGTCTTGGCTGATTTCCTTTGATTTTCCCATGATGTCAAGCAAAGAGGCACTGAGTTTGAAGGTAGGCCTTGAAATACATCCATAGGTACACCTCCAATTGAATCAAATTATGTAAATTAGGCTATCAGAAGCTTCTAAAGCCATGACATAATTTTGGGGAATTTTCCAAGCTGTTAAAAGGCACAGTCAACTTTATGCATGTAAACGTCAGACCCAATGGAATTATGATAAAGTGAATTATAAGTGAAATAATCTGTATGTAACAACTGACTTGTCAAAACTGTAGTTTGTTAACAAGAAATTTGTGGAGTGGTTGAAAAATGAGTTTTAATGACTCCTACCTAAGTGTATGTAAACTTCCGACTTCAACTGTATGTACTGTATTTTACTGTATTCTAGTCAATGCCACTCCACTCCTAATATTTATATTTCTTAATTCCATTCTTTTACTTTTAGATTTGTGTGTATTGTTGTGAATTGGTAGATAGTACTGCACAGTTGGAGCTGGAAACACAAGCATTTCGCTACACCCTCAATAACAATAACTGCTAAATATGTGTATGTGACCAAAAACATTTTATATATTTTCCTGTCAGCCACGTGAGTGAGTGCTAGCTAGCTACCAACCAGAACATTAAGCTAGCCAAGACCAACAACCCAAATAAACAGACTATACAGCTGCAAGTGGTGAGTGGAGTTACAAACAGACTATACTAAGCAAGTTAAATGTCTTACCTGTGATGAAATGTTTTCCACACACATAGCTACGTGTAGCCTACTTGGACACCGGGTCCCCACATTTCCCACTCTCCCACACAGAATAGCCTGAAGGCACAGGGCTTCTTCTCACAAGCTCTATTTCCCTACATGGGACATTGTAGGTCGGAATCTTTGACCTGGTTACGTACATTGAACGACACAGCAGCTTTGCGGAATGTTTTGACGGTGTTGGCTCTTTTACAATGGGGGTCATTAGAAAAGAATGTTTGTTTTCCCCAATTTGTGGGAGTGGTCGAGGGGAATTCCTTATTATTGTGTGAATATCGACTCGTAGTATAGGGCTGTATTGGAAGCATTTAGTCATAATTGCGAATCAGTTGGATCAGGGCAGTATTGGAATCATTTAGTTGGATCAGGGCTGTATTGGAGTAATTGAGTCATAATGGAGAATTAGTTGGATCAGGGCTGTATTGGAATCATTTAGTCATAATGGTGAATCAGTTGGATCAGGGCTGTATTGGAATCATTTAGTCATAATTGTGAATCAGTTGGATCAGGCCTGAATTAGAATCATTTAGTCATAATGGCGAATCATTTGTGTTATAGAGCTGTACGTGGTGGAGATCTAGATCCAGTGTGTGCCTTGCTATAACACACCATGCTGTGAGGGGTCATCAGTCATTCTGAAGTTCAGGCCAGTCTCTTTAGTCTCACATTCAATCACTATTGTCAAAGATGGGAGGAGGAAATTGTTTTGGTTTGAGTCACGACATCTCCCATGAATGTGATGTGAACATTACAGTATGTTTCATACGCAACTAAAAAAATATAAAATGAATGTATTTGTTTTTTGTGGTATGATTTTAATGCTGCATATTTGGGCGGCTCTGTCTTGCCCACCACCAGGGGAGATATATGTTGTTAATTTGCTGTTAGAGCAATGCCCATATTGTCTGTCATGTCTTCACTGTTAGAGTGAAGAACAGTCCTCATTTTGTACACAGTGTATACTGAGATGGTAATAGGTTTAGCAAGTATTGTCTTTGTAGCTAACATATTTCACAGAGGACAATATAAACAATCAATTATTGTTCTTGTTCTTGTACTATATCATAACTCTGTAACTCTGTTTCCTGTTTACAAGCAGAAGCTCAAACAGTAAGTACCCGTGACTCACTCTGTTGAGAAATGGTAATCAGAATCAGAGATTATTGCTTTGCTAGTGCTGATTGGAATATGTTCCGAGACTCCAATGATAACATCAACGAGCTGACCACCTCCGTCACCGGCTTTACAAGGAAATGCATTAGCGACTTTGTCCCCACAGTGAAGGTTTGCTGCTTCCCCATTCAAAAGCTCAGGATTAATACAGAGTTTGGCGCTAAACTAAAGAAAATGGCTACACAAGGCCATCGCAGAAAACCCTGAGGCTATGGCTGAGGAGGAACAAGTACAAGAATTCCCTCTACGACCAGAGTCATCAAAAGGACAATATAGGAGTAAAGTGGAATCATATTACACAGGCTCCGACACCTGTCACATGTGACAGGGGCTTCAGTCCATTATGGATTACAAAGGAAGACCCAGCCGTTATCTACCCAACGATGCGTCTCTACCAGACAAACTCAACGCATTATATGCATGCTTCGACAATAACAACACCATACCGTTTGTGAAGCCCCCCTCCGAACCAGAGGACTGGGTGATCTTGCTCTCTGAGGCCGACATAATTAAGGTCTTTAATCAGGTCAACACTTGCAAGGCCGCGGGCTGGACGGTATTCCAGGGGGCGTTCTCAGAACATGCGCAGATCAGCAGGCAGGCATATTCACGATCATCTTCAACCTCTCCTGGTCCCAGTCTGTAATCTCCACATGTTTTAAGATGACCGCCATCATTACTGTTCCTGAGAACTCTAAGTCTTCATGCCACAATGACTACCACCCTGTAGCACTCATATCTGTAATCCTTTAAGTGCTTTGAGAGGCTGGTTATGGCACACATGAACTCCATCATCCCAGACACCCTAGACCCACTCCAATCTGCATACCGTCCCAACAGATCCATAGATGACACTATCTCAATGGCACTCCACATTGCCCTCACTCACCTAGATAAGAGGAATACCTATGTGAGAATGGTGTTCATTGACTATAGCTCAGTGTTCAACACCATTGTCCCCTCCAAGCTCGTCACCAAGCTTAGGACCCTGGGACTGAACACCTCCCTCTGCAACTGGATCCTGGATGTCCTGACGGGCTGACCCCAGATGTTGAAGGTAGGCAACTTTACCTCCGCCGCACTGACCCTCAACACGGGGTCCCCACAGGGGTGTGTGCTCAGACCCCTCCTGTACTCTCTGTTCACCCACGACTGCGTGGCCACGCAAGACTCCAACACCATCACGTTTGCTGACGACACGATGGTGATAGGCCTGATCACCGGCGATGATGAGACATCCTACAGGGAGGTGGTCAGTGACCTGGCAGTGTGGTGCCGGGACAACAACCTTTACCTCAACATCAGTAAGACCAAGGAGGTGATCGTGGACTACAGGAAACGGGGGGTGAGCACGCCCCCATCCACATCAACAGGGCTGCAGTGGAGTGGGATGAGAGCATTTCAAGCCACTAAGGACTTGAAATGGTCCACACACAGTAGTGAAGAAGGCGTGACAGCGCCTCTTCCTCCTCAGGAGGTTGAAAAAGTTTGGCATTGGGACCTTAATCCTCAAGAAGTTCAACAGCTGCACCATTGAGAGCATCTTGACTGGCTGCATCACTGCTTGTTATGGCAACAGCATCGCCCTCGAATGCATAGTGCTACAGAGGGTGATGCGGACAGCCTAGTACATCACTGGGGCTGAGCTCCCTAACGTCCAGGGCCTCTATATCAGGCGGTGTGAAAGGAGGGCCCGGAAAATTGTTAAAGACTCCAGCCACCCAAGCCATAGACTGTTTTCTCTGCTTCTGCAATCAAGTCTGATACCAACAGGCTCCTGATGTCACACCCTGATCTGTTTCACCTGTCTTTGTGATTGTCTCCACCCCCCTCCAGGTGTCGCCCATTTTCCCCATTATGCCCTGTGTATTTGTACCGGTGTTCTCAGTTTGTCTGTTGCCAGTTTGTCTTGTCTGTCAAGTCAACCAGCATTATTGTATCAGCTCCTACTTTTCCCCAGTCTCTCTTTTCTCATCCTCCTGGGTTTGACCCTTGCCTGTCCTGACCCTGATCCTGACCACTCTGCCTGACCCTGAGACTGCCTGCCGTCCTGCACCTTTGCCCCTGTTGCTGTAATAAACATTGTTACTTCGATACGTCTGCATCTGGGTCTTACCTTATCCTGATACCTAAACAGCTTCTATCCCCAAGCCATAAGACTGCTAAATAGCTAACAAATGGCTACGCGGACTATCTGTACTTATTTTAAATTGTAAATAATATTTCATTTTTTTATATATATCTTTTGTCTTTCTGCACATTCATGGGACTTTACACAGTCAAGCACACTGACACTCCAACATAACATGCATGCACACACATTTATACTGACTCTACACACAAACACACACACACACACACACACACACACACACACACACACACACACACACACACACACACACACACACACACACACACACACACACACACACACACACACACACATACAATCTTAATTTACGCTGCTGCTACTATGTTTATCATACATCCTGAGGCCTAGTCACCTTACCCCTATACATATCTACCTCTACCACTCCAGTATCCCTGCACATTGCAAATATGGTATTGGAACTGACCCTGTAACTGACCCTGTATGTAGCTACTGACCCTGGAACTGACTCTGTATATAGCTACAGACCATGGAACTGACCCTGTATATAGCTACTGACCCTGGAACTGACCCTGTATATAGCTATTGACTCTGGAACTGACCATGTATATAGCTACTGACCCTGGAACTGACCCTGTATATAGCTTATTACTGTTTCCTGTTCTTTTTATTTCTTATTGTTTTTCTTCTACCTTATGTTATTTTTAATACTACATTGATATTGATTACTGCATTGTTGGGTTTAGAGCTGGCAAGAAAGGCTTTTCACTGTACTTGTGCACGTGACATTAAAACTTTATTTCATCATGGAAAACTCTTTGTTTGCTTCTATGCTGTCAGCTGAAGTATACAGTACCTTTGTCTTCTTAGTATGGAATCAAGCTGGTAACTGTCTAGTTACCAGTCATCTGGGGTGGTAGGGTAGCCTAGTGGTTAGAGCGTTGAACTAGAAACTGAAAGGTTGCAAGTTCAAATCCCCGAGCTGACAAGGTACAAATCTGTTGTTCTGCACCTGAACAGACAGTTAACCAGCTGTAATTCAAAATAAGAATTTGTTGTTAACTAGCTTGCCTAGTAAAATAAAGGTGCTGCTAATGTTTCCCCCATAGACTTACCCCTCTCTTATACTGTAAGTCAGTTAACCACATCTCATTTTGGTCAAAATCATTGTAATGCACCACAGTACTGTCTGTCCTGTCTGCCTGTCTGTCTGTCCTGGCTGTCTGTCTGTCCTGGCTGTCTGTCTTTCATTACCACAGGCTCAGTGCTGGGTTTGGTTACAGCTAGCTATAGGAGGTGACTATGAGGAGAGGATGATGAGAGCTTACTAATTGGATCAATGAGAGTATAATTACTTTGGTTTCAGGCACAATCAACTGAGTGGGGCTTGTCCTGCATATACCGTATTGAAAGTATTCTTTGCTGTCTCTCACAGTTTCTCTAGGAGTTATATTGTCTGTGTTATTATTCTAATTCACAGTGGATGTACGGTTTTCATTAAACACCTTGTCCCCACAGTATACAGTAAGTATCAACAAAAAATGTATAATGGCTGGTAGTTGAGAGCAAGATTATTTTAGTTCCAATTTAGTTTTATTTCCTGCTGTTATTTCCTGCTGTTTAGTTTGATAGGTATTTCTTCTTCTTGACTTCTGTTTTTAGTTTTAAAATAGCCTTCACTGAGACTGACTAAACCCCCTTCATCTCTCTGCCACTAAAATAAGTGACTGCATGGTACTGTCAAATATAAATCCAACATGGGTTCTGGTATTCTCAGATTCTCTCTGGATTAATCAGCTCTCTTTTTAGTCTTTCTAAACAGCTCATTGTAAAACAGAACCTAGCCAGTTAGTGTAGTATTAGGTAATAACATAACCAGGATATAAGAGTTGCAAATGATGTCACCAGTGTTTTGCCTGTGTTTGTGTATCTCAGTGTTAGTAGGATGAATGGGCTCATTCTCCATAGAAAGCTCTCAGCTATTTGCCTTAATTATCTACAAAAATCTACCACCAAGGCCTTAGAAAAGAAGCAGACTTTGAAAATAAATGTTCTTCTCAATATATTTAGAGTCCCTTTTGGTAAGTCATGGATATAGGTATGGATCTATCCCGCTGCAGCCTATGTGTGACATCATAATGTGAAGTCAAATATAAACCTCAGCCTATTTTACCATGCAGTGTTTTTGTTTTCTATAATAATTATTCTTAATTCTTATGAGACAACTCAACATTTCTGGGATTCTGATATTAAAATATTTGGACAAAATCATAATTTCTCCTCCACGCCCACAATAATTAGTATAAATGATAAGGCAATCCTCTAAATAGGTTATATTATGTCCCACTAGTGGGGGTTTCCGTAAGGATCTGGAGGTGGAGGTGCCCCTCCATGGCTCTGTCCTCCATTTGAGTGAACACTGTCAAAGAGCAGGTTCATATTCTCCAACGAGAAATCAACATTACATGGGTTGTCACGACAACCAGACATAATTCAGAATGCCTCAGATAGGTCTTCACCTCAGGCAGGAGAACTAGCCTTGAGATCTGACAGATGCTGAGACAGCCAGCCAATCACAGGTGAGCAAGGGGAAAAAGATGACATCATAGGCAAATTAGGGCAAATTAGGTGAGTCTGTGGTTTGTCGTCACCGCCCCTCCAGGAAGCCAGAGAGGGATAAATAGCAGCTGTATCACATTCAAGGATACTCGCACTGCTCCCAGGGCAGGTCTGATGGTTTTGACTAGCAGAAGTGACTTTTCGTAGCAGGTTAGGAGAACTTACGCAGCAGGTTAAGAGAATTAACGTGGCATGTTAGGAAACATTTTAGGGTTAGGGTTAGCTAAAATGCCAAAATTATTCCTAACGCGACTCAAAAATATCTAGCTACAACCACACCTGCCCTGAGAACAGTGTTGGTTTCCACTAATGTGATTCCGCTAAATGGCATCCATCCATCAGAGACTAGTTAGGCTTCCACCACCATCAACAAAACACCAAATTATGGAATTTCTCGTGGAAGAATGATGTCGCATCCCTCCAATAGAGTTCCAGACACTAGTAGAATCTCTGGTGGTAGCCCAACACCCTATTAAGACACTTTGTTGGTGTTTCCTTTATTTCTAGTTGTACCTACATATGTAGGATCTTAATTTGAGCCAGTTTGCTACAGCAGTATATAGGTACTGTAACTGCATATTATGTTTCTGTTACGCCTTGATAACATTTTAAGTGTAATAGACAGATTAAAGTAATAACTAGCAACATAATAAAGAGGAAAATATTTTTGCCATTCAGACTTGAGTGTTAGAAAAAAAAGATAGAATGGAAATATAATCCAACTTTCCTCCTCTCTCTTGCTGAGCTGGTTTTGTCTGTCAAACAGAAGACCAACTCTGTCTGCCTCTCTCCCTCTCTGCCTCCTCCCCCGAGCTGCTGCCTTCATTAACATGTACCTTCCCAGCCAATGGGCTGAGCAGGGCGGATGACATCATGGGCTAGGGAACAGTAAGCAGCCAGTGAAGAATTCAGCCTGCCAAACAAGACTGAGTTTGGGGTCAGGAACCGGTCTGACAAGAGAATGGCAATCCTGCACGTAAACTGTCAATAGGACTATATATTTGAGGATGAACCTACCAGAACACTGGTTCCAAAGTCGACACACCGAACAAGAGAATGTCAAGACATATTTCAGGTAATCCCTTGTCTGTGTTTGCGATAGAGGATGTGGATGGCAGAGGGAGGGGGGTTCTGTGGGGGGTGCTTTGTAGCCTTCTTTCTCTTCCTCCATGCATTCTGCCCTGCTGGAGAGGAGGAGGAGAAGGAGGAGGGGGAGGCGGCAGCTGTGTTGATCTACCTATCACTGTGTGTGACAGAGAGAGAGCGAGAGAGAGAGAGAGAGAGAGAGAGAGAGATATTGGATGCCTGCATCAGTGGATTGGCTTTAGATGTCGTTACTGGCCAGCTCAATGTTATCAAAACCCGTCCCCTCCATCCTTCCCTGGATTTTATGGACCCCCCTGTGTTTCACAAAAAGCATCTTTGTTGATGTGAGAGTCTGAATCATTGGCGTTTGTCAGGGCCGTGTGTGTGTGTGTGTGTATATATGTGTGTGTGGGCGCGAGCCAGCCCTGTAGCAGAGCAGCAGCTGCAGTGGTAACACAGTAACAAAAAGAGGCAATGCTATTTTGGGTGGTGAGGTGTGAGACGGATGGCAGATGGATCTGGGGTGTAGATGCTGGGGATGGATGGGGAGTGATGGATCTGGTGTGTAGATGCTGGGGATGGATGGGGAGTGATGGATCTGGGGTGTAGATGCTGGGGATGGATGGGGAGTGATGGATCTGGGGTGTAGATTCTGGGGATGGATGGGGAGTGATGGATCTGGGGTGTAGATGCTGGGGATGGATGGGGAGTGATGGATGGTTATTATGTCCAGAGGGACAGCCCTTTATCAATGGGATGCGGCCTCTGGACCCACTTTATTTAGGGAGGTTTTAAATGAGATGCTAGATTTTTTTCCCCATACATACACAGAGAGCAGTGGCTCTGTCTGTCTCCTGGTTTAAACATGGATGTGTGGAGCGCTTTCATGGCCGCCCTGCCAGCTGTGGTGACAGGGAGATTTACAGCGTCTGGTCACTTGACTGAGATGGGGATGGGAGGGAGTGTGGGTGGGGGCTGCTCCTGTGGGAGCTGAGTTATCGCGCCTCAACCTCAGTGAGGGAGGGAGGGGTATTGGGTCATCCAACCATTCTATCCATCACACTGGGCTACTGTTCATTTACACGCTGGCGTCAGGGCAGGATAGAGTAGGGTTGAGAGGACGAGTGAGAGATTCCACCTCTTCCTAGTAGCACAGTCATCCCCATGTTTGTATGAAGCACAGCCTTCTGGGAAACCTGTTCCCTGTAGGAGAAGAATGCTGGGAAGGTGTCTGGGTGATGGCGGAGCTGGGAAGAGGAGGATGTGGGAATGGAGAAGGAGTGATAGAGTGGGGGAAGGGGGAAGGTGCTGTTCCCTGTGTGTGTGGGATGTGGTGTGTGTACGTGCGTGCATGTTGAGCTGTGGTGTTGATACAGACATCAGGAGTGTTATATCTATTAATATCCACCCATCAAGCCCAACACCTGCTTCATCTCTCTCAACTCTTCACTCACAACAATGACACAGAACTAAAACAGCCTCTAGACCTTACATATCCTCATTGTTGTTATTTTCTATCAGCATGGACCCTAAAATTAGGAGCCTCTTTAGCTATTGAGAGGATCCTTTGTGTGTGAAAGGTGCAAGGCCTCTCATTGCATGTAAACATAGATCCAGCTCCCCCTTCTAATTCCCTCTATTTTCTTTTAACCTGTCAATGTAGAGCCATAGAAACATTGTGATTATTACAGCAGTTTATAACAGTATTATCTAGTCTAGTGGAATTGAAGACCTGTTATATCATGACGGTCCTCAGGTTGTTGCTAGGTGACAGACAGAGGCAAACAAACAGGCAAACAGACAGGCAGACAGACAGACAGGCAGGCAGACAGTGTTTTTGGCATGTAGCAGAGGGAGGAAAGAGAGGAAGAGATGCTGTGTGTAATAGTCCTTCAGAGAAGATGTGTGTTTCTTGTCTGTCTGGAGTCACAGTGTCTGATCCCAGATCAGAAGTTGGCTCTGTCACATCGTTCGCTGTGTTGGCAGTCTGGAACACTGGGCCTTATAGGACACATGCATTATCTATGGATGCATCAGCTCTCTCTCTGCTCATCCACATAGACGTTTGAGGTTAGGGTTTTACTCCCACCTGCCTGACTATAATGGGCATTATTGAAGAGAACTCAAGGTCAAAGGGCTGTGAGTATGAAAAATGAGCTACGCTGAACCCTTGATTACCATACAATACCTGTAGGCAATATATTAATGGATGTTCTGACTGATTATAGTTGCCTGTTAAGACCCACAGGCTCTAGTAAGTCAGTGCTTTATATTTCACCCTAGTCCCGAAGCCACGGCTAATCATTTGTTGGACTGGTGTAGATCAGGATAATCAAGACCACTGCTTTCCTTTCCAGAGTAGAAGGATAAACAGTAATGAAGGGTGTGTGCGTGTCTACGCGTGCGTGCGTGTGTGTGTGACAGTGAGGGTGAGGTGGGGGCGTCATAACTGATGGGTAGAACTGAGAGGGGTGCTGCTGAGGCTTATCCCCACAGGAGGGAGGCTGTGTAGAGGGGGCTTGATGAGGAAATGGATGGATGTCCAGACCAAACAGGAGAGGAGAGGAGAGGAGAGGAGAGGAGAGGAGAGGAGAGGAGAGGAGAGGAGAGGAGAGGAGAGGAGAGGAGAGGAGAGAGGACCATAGAGGTGAAGAGAAAAAAGCAGAGGAGAAGAGAGAGGACAGTAGTTGAGAGGACAGCAGAGGAGAGAGGAGAGAAGACAGTCGAGGAGAGGATAGGACAGTCAAGGGGAAGACAGTAGAGGAGAGGACAGGAGAGGAGAGGGTAGAAATGAGGGCAGTAGAGGAGAGAGGACAGTAGAGGAGAGGAGAGAGTACAGTAGAGGAGAGGAGATAGGACAATAGATGAGAGGAGAGAGGACAGTAGAGGAGGAGAGAGGACTGTAGGGGATAAGAGAGGACAGTAGAGGAGAAGAGAGAGGACAGTAGATGAGAGGGGAGAGGAGAGGACAGTGGAGGAGAAGAGAGAGGACATCCGTGGAGAGGAGACAACAGGAGAGGCGAGAGGACAGTAGAGGAGAGGAGAGAGGACAGTAGAGGAGAGGACAGTAGAGGAGAGGAGAGAGGGCGGTAGAGGAGATGAGAGGACAGCAGAGGAGAGGACAGGAGAGGAGAGGACAGAAATTAGTAAAGTAGAGGAAAGGAGAAAGGAGAGGACAGTCGAGGAGGGGACAGTAGAGGAAAGGCAAGAGGACAGGAGAGAGGACAGTAGAGGAGAGGAGAGAGGAGAGGACAGCAGAAGAGAGAGGACAGTAGAGGAGACGAGAGAGGACAGTGGAGGAGAGGACAGTAGAGGAGAGGAGAGATGACAGTAGATGAGAGGAGAGAGGACAGTAAAGAAGAGAAGAGAGGACAGGAGAGGAGAGGAGAGAGGACAGGAGAGGAGAAGAGAGGACAGTAGAGTAGAGAGGAGATGACAGTGGAGGAGTGGAGAGAGGAGAGAGGAGAGGAGGAGGTGGTGGACAGTAGAGAAGACAACAGTAGAGGAGAGGAAAGAGGACAGCAGAGGAGAGGATAGGAGAGGAGAGAGGACAGTAGAGGAGAGGAGAGGACAGTGGAGGAGAGGACAGGATATGATAGGAGAGGACAAAAATGAGGACAGCAGAGGAAAAAAGAGGACAGTAGAGGAGAGGAGAGAGGACAGTAGAGGTGATGACAATAGAGGAGAAGAGAGAGAACAGTATAGGAGAGAGGACAGTGGAGGAGAAGAGAGAGGACAGTAGAGGAGAGAGTAGAGGACAGTAGAGGAGAGAAGATGACAGTAGAGGAGAGGAGGTAGGAGAGGACAGTAAAGGAGAGAGGACAGGAGAGGAGAGAGGACTTTAGAGGAGAGGAGGGGACAGTAGAGGAAAGGCGAGCGGACAGTGGAGGAAAGGAGACGACAGTAGAGGAAAAAAGGACAAGAGAGGAGAGAGGACAGTCGTTGAGATGAGAGGGCGGAGGACAGTAGAAGGGAGAGGACAGTAGAGGAGAGGTGAGGAGGGAGGACAGGAGATGAGAGGGCGGAGGACAGTAGAGGGGAGAGGACAGTAGAGTAGAGGAGAGGAGAGGAGAGGAGAGGAGACAATAGAGGAGACGAGAGAGGACAATAGAGGAGAGAGGACAGTAAAGAAGAGTAGAGGACAGTAGAGTAGAGGAGAGGACAGAAAAGGAGAGAGGACAGTAGAGAAGAGAGGACAGGAGAGGAGAGAGGACAGTAGAGGAGAGGAAAGTGGAGGAGAGGAGGTGGCTGAGGACAGTAGAGGAGACAACAGTAGAGGAGAGGAGACCACAGTAGAGGAGAGGACAGTGGAGGAGAGGACAGGATATGATAGGAGAGGACAAAAATGAGGACAGCAGAGGAGAGGAGAGGACAGAAGAGGAGAGGAGAGAGGACAGTAGAGGAGATGACAATAGAGGAGACGAGAGAGGACAGTAGAGGAGAGAGAACAGTGGAGGAGAAGAGAGAGATCAGTAGAGGAGAGAGTAGAGGACAGCAGAGGAGAGAAGGTGACAGTAGAGGAGAGGAGGTAGGAGAGGACAGTAGAGGAGAGGAGAGAGGACAGTAGAAGAGAGGAGAGAGGACAGTAGAGGAGAGGAGGGGACAGTAGAGAAAAGGCGAGAGGACAGTGGAGGAAAGGAGATGACAGTAGAGGAAAATAGGACAAGAGAGGAGAGAGGACAGTCGTGGAGATGAGAGGGCGGAGGACAGTAGAGGGGAGAGGACAGTAGAGTAGAGGAGAGGAGACAATAGAGGAGAGGAGAGAGGACAATAGAGGAGAGGAGAGAGGACAGTAAAGAAGAGTAGAGTACAGTAGAGTAGAGGAGAGGAGAGGAGAGAGAACATTAAAGGAGAGGAGAGGACAGTAGAGTAGAGGAGAGGACAGTAGAGGAGAGGAGAGAGAGAGGACAGTAGAGGAGTCCACTGACTGTCAATGCTTTGTGCTCAAACCCAGCTCAGTACTCACTGAGCAGCAGTAACAATCTCCACCCAAATAAACATAACATCTCCTGACAACAGACTATTAAGGCCCAGTGTTGCAGCTGAACACAAAGGTCCACTCTCTGGCTCAGGTTGCAACACCTGGGATTGGATAAGGAGGTTTCAGGACACCTGTGTTTAAGCTCCTGGGGGCAGAAGAAAGGAGACTGGCTTTTCACAACATTTCCAGCGTGCAGTTCCATGTGTCTCACCCTCATTGACACCTCACACCTTCAGGCCTGACTGTCCACATTAACCACATACTGTTTGCTCCTCATGTGTCACAGCTAATTCAGTAGCCCCTGGCTTCAACCATCACATAGACAACACATAGAACATATACAAACTAGTGGGCAGTTATTATTTCACCTTAATTTAACCAGGTAGGCCAGTTGAGAACAAGTTCTCATTTACAACTGCGACCAGGCCAAGAGCAGTGCAACACAAACAACACAGAGTTACACATGGGATAAACAAATGTACAGTCAATAACACAATAGAATCTATATACAGTATGTGCAAATGTAGTAAGATTAGGGAGGTAAGGCAATAAATAGGCCATAGTGGCAAAATAATTACAATTTAGCATTAACATATGTGCAGAAGATGACGTGTAAGTAGAGATACTGGGGTGCAAAAGAGAAGAAAAAAAACTATATGGGGATGAGGTAGTTGGGTGGGCTATTTACAGATGGACTGTGTACAGGTGCAACGATCAGTAAGCTGCTCTGACAGTTGATGCTTTTAAAGTTAGTGAGGGAGATAAAAGTCTCCAACTTCAGTGATTTTTGCATTTCGTTCCAGTCATTGGCAGCAGAGAACTGGAAGGAAAGGCGGCCAAAGGAGGAGTTGGCTTTGGGGATGACCAGTGAAATATACCTGCTGGAGCACGTGCTACGGGTGGGTGTAAATATGGTGACCAGTGAGCTTAGATAAGGCAGGGCTTTACCTAGCAAAGACTTATAGATGACCTGGTGCCAGTGCGTTTGGCGACGAATATGAAGCGAGGGCCAGCCAACGAGAGCATACAGGTCGTAGTGGTGGGTAGTACAGTGGGGAAAAAAAGTATTTAGTCAGCCACCAATTGTGCAAGTTCTCTCACTTAAAAAGATGAGAGAGGCCTGTAATGTTCAGCATAGGTACACTTCAACTATGACAGACAAAATGAGGAAAAAAAAATCCAGAAAATCACATTGTAGGATTTTTTATGAATTTATTTGCAAATTATGGTGGAAAATAAGTATTTGGTCAATAACAAAAGTTTATCTCAATACTTTGTTATATACCCTTTGTTGGCAATGACAGAGGTCAAACGTTTTCTGTAAGTCTTCACAAGGTTTTCACACACTGTTGCTGGTATTTTGGCCCATTCCTCCATGCAGATCTCCTCTAGAGCAGTAATGTTTTGGGGCTGTCGCTGGGCAACACGGACTTTCAAAGATTTTCTATGGGGTTGAGATCTGGAGACTGGCTAGGCCACTCCAGGACCTTGAAATGCTTCTTACTGAAGCCACTCCTTCGTTGCCTGGGCGGTGTGTTTGGGATCATTGTCATGCTGAAAGACCCAGCCACGTTTCATCTTCAATGCCCTTGCTGATGGAAGGAGGTTTTCACTCAAAATCTCACGATACATGGCCCCATTCATTCTTTCCTTTACACGGATCAGTCGTCCTGGTCCCTTTGCAGAAAAACAGCCCCAAAGCATGATGTTTCCACCCCCATGCTTCACAGTAGGTATGGTGTTCTTTGGATGCAACTCAGCATTCTTTGTCCTCCAAACACGACGAGTTGAGTTTTTACCAAAAAGTTCTATTTTGGTTTCATCTGACATTCTCCCAATCCTCATCTGGATCATCCAAATGCTCTCTAGCAAACTTTAGACGGGCCTGAACATGTACTGGCTTAAGCAGGGGACACGTCTGGCACTGCAGGATTTGAGTCCCTGGCGGTGTAGTGTGTTACTGATGGTAGGCTTTGTTACTTTGGTCCCAGCTCTCTGCAGGTCATTCACTAGGTCCCCCGGTGTGGTTCTGGCATTTTTGCTCACCGTTCTTGTGATCATTTTGACCCCACGGGGTGAGATCTTGCGTGGAGCCCCAGATCGAGGAAGATTATCAGTGGTCTTGTATGTCTTCCATTTCCTAATAATTGCTCCCACAGTTGATTTCTTCAAACCAAGCTGCTTACCTATTGCAGATTCAGTCTTCCCAACCTGGTGCAGGTCTACAATTTTGTTTCTGGTGTCCTTTGACAGCTCTTTGGTCTTGGCCATAGTGGAGTTTGGAGTGTGACTGTTTGAGGTTGTGGACAGGTGTCTTTTATACTGATAACAAGTTCAAACAGGTGCCATTAATACAGGTAATGAGTGGAGGACAGAGGAGCCTCTTAAAGAAGAAGTTACAGGTCTGTGAGAGCCAGAAATCTTGCTTGTTTGTATGTGACCAAATACTTATTTTCCACCATAATTTGCAAATAAATTCATTAAAAATCCTACAATGTGATTTTCTGGATTTTTTTTCCTCATTTTGTCTGTCATAGTTGAAGTGTACCTATGATGAAAATTACAGGCCTCTCTCATCTTTTTAAGTGAGAGAACTTGCACAATTGGTGGCTGACTAAATACTTTTTTCCCCCACTGTATATGGGGCTTTGGTGACAAAACGGATGGCACTGTGATAGACTACATCCAATTTGCTGAGTAGAGTGTTGGAGGCTATTTTGTAATTGACATCGCTGAAGTCAAGGATCGGTAGGATGGTCAGATTTACGAGGGTATGTTTGGCAGCTTTGTTGCCAAATAGGAAGCCGATTCTAGATTTAATTTTGGATTGGAGATGCTTAACCTGTTACGGATCCAATCCCGTGAACGGGATCGATTTTGACAGGTGACAGGTGAGGGCAGCGATCGGTTGAAGAGCATGCATTTAGTTTTACTTGCATTTAAGAGCAGTTGGAGGCCACGGAAGGAGTGTTGTGTGGCATTAAAGCTTGTTTGGAGGTTTGTTAACACAGTGTCCAAAGGGCAAGAAGTATACCGAATGGTGTCGTCTGCGTAGAGGTGTATCAGAGAATCACCAGCAGCAAGAGTGACATCATTGATATATACAGAGAAAAGTGTCGGCCCGAGAATTGAACCCTGTGGCAGCCCCATAGAGACAGAGACAGCCCCAGAGGTCCGGACAACAGGCCATTCTATTTGACACACTGAACTCTATGACGGCGGCAGCTTTCCAATCTTTAGGGATCTCAGACGATATGAAAGAGAGGTTGAACAGGCTAGTAATAGGGGTTGCAACAATTGCGGCGAATAATGTTAGATAGAGAGGGTCCAGATTGTCTAGCCCAGCTGATTTGTAGGGGTCCAGATTTTGCAGCTCTTTCAGAACATCAGCTATCTGGATTTGGGTGAAGGAGAAGTGGGGGAGGCTTGGGCAAATTGCTGTGGGGGGGCAGAGCTGTTGGCCGGGGTAGGGGTAGCCAGGTGGAAAGCATGGCCAGCCGTAGAAAAATGCTTATTGAAATTCTCGATTATCGTAGATTTATCGGTGGTGACAGTGTTTCCTAGCCTCAGTGCAGTGGGCAGCTGGGAGGAGGTGCTCTTATTCTCCATGGACTTTACATTGTGTCCCAGCACTTTTTGGAGTTTGTGCTACAGGATGCAAATTTCTGTTTGCTTACCTAACTGCCTGTGTATATTGGTTCCTAACTTCCCTGAAAAGTTGCGTATTGCTGGGGCTATTTGATGCTAATGCAGTACGCCACAGAATGTTTTTGTGCTGGTCAAGGGCAGTCAAGTCTGGAGTGAACCAAGGGCTATGTCTGTTCTTAGTTAAAAAAAAATGTAATGGGGCATGCACTTTTAAAGAATAACCAGGCATCCTCTTCTGACGGAATGAGGTCAATATCCTTCCAGGATACCCAGGCCAGGTTGATTAGAAAGGCCTGCTCGCTGAAGTGTTTAAGGGAGCGTTTGACAGTGATGAGGGGTGGTCGTTTGACCGCGGACCCATTACGGACGCAGGCAATGAGGCAGTGATCGCTGAGATCCTGGTTGAAGACAGCAGAGGTGTATTTAGAGGGCAAGTTGGTCAGGATGATATCTATGAGGGTGCCCGTGTTTACGGATTTGGGGTTGTACCTGGTAGGTTCCTTGATAATTTGTGTGAGATTGAGGGCATCTAGCTTAGATTGTAGGACGGCCGGGGTGTTAAGCATATCCCAGTTTAGGTCACCAGTATGATAAATGGGGGGAAATTAATTCACATATGGTGTCCAGGGCACAGCTGGGGGCTGAGGGGGGTCTTTAACAAGCGGCAACAGTGAGAGACTTATTTCTGGAAAGGTGGATTGTTAAAAGTTATTGTTTCTGTCTCTTAATATGAGTGAAATAAGAGATGAGATCAGAATAAGAGCTGTGTGTACAGTATATTAGCTTGCGGTAGTCTATTCATAAACATACAAACGCTTGTCCCAGCTAGCCAACAGGTTAGTTGTGGCCTGGCTGCTTGTCCAGTCAGTCACTTCTGTTTGTGTTGACTGTGTGTGCTTTATTACCTCAGGACAGGTCAGGATGGGGGTTGGTTGGTGTGTGTAACCCAATGCATGGGGCTTATCTTACATCACCTCAGCCAACTCCTAACAAAAGCTCCAGAAGACCAAGCGCCTTGTCTCTGCCTGCAGCTTGTCAGCTGGCCTCCAGAAATGTGATATTACATACAAATAGACCTCCATTCATCTGTCTACTTAGGATAGAAATGCTGCACGGTTTTAGAACACTAAGGAGCTCTATTTTAACAAACCTAACACAATGGTCAGTCTAAGCGCAGGCGGTAGCGCTATAGGTTCAGGGGTGTGTTAGAAATATTTTAGCTATTTACACTATCACAATTATCATCGCAGTTGCTGCCGTTGGCGCGAAAGGGCTGGGTTTTGATGAATAAACACGATGTGGATGTGTCGAGGCTTGGCTCCTCACTGGCCAATCAGAACGAGCTCCATGGCGAAAGATGTGATTACTTGAAGTTGTGTATTTACAGTCTTTTATGTGTTGCCTTGGGATCAATTCCAATGTTAGTCCGTTATAATTTGTTAAATGGCTTACAGAAACGAAATAACTAAATGTAGACCTATCTCTGCTAAATATGTTACCTTGAACCCATTTGCAGTCCAAATTGTTCTAAATAATTGCATGGCTTTAATAGTTTTCACACTGTTTATAGGGGCTAGCCTACTGTAAATTGCATTATGGCTGAGCATGGACATGCCAAACATTGTCAATAAGCAAGATTCAATTAATTATTGATAAAGTCTAAAAAGAGAACGAATAATTCTTATCAAATTCTAAACAAAACGAAACAGAAACTTGTTTTAAACAGGCTGTGTCACACTTACAGGCACCATAAGTTCTCCCTGCGGCCATATAATATTAAATCAACACAGACTATGGAGGGTTTTACGCACATCCAAACTTGTCACAGTACCTGGACAAAAATCCAATATAAATAGAAAGGGAGAATGTCCACTCACCGGTGTCCTGCGCCCCAATAGGCCTTGGGTTTCTGAACAGAATCAGAACCATCTTACAGATCAGATCTCATTCACACATCTCCAGAAGTTGCATTGCAAGAGCGCCACGGACGTTGTGACCATAATACCAGGAAGGTGAATCATTCTAATAAGTTTGGTTGTAATAATGTTTTACAAAAAGCAAGCAATCAGCTTTTTTTAAACAACAACAATAAATGCATGTAAAATGTAATGATATCATGAATAAGGATAAAAAGGACCGTCATTGCTGTTGAACCAGCCTTCGTTATAGTAGGCCTACATATGAAACGGAAAACAAGCAATTTTTACAGGTTATTAGGTTCACCGGTACTCACTGAGGTTCTCATCTACCTTCAAAACGGGACCTGCATGGCCAAAATAATGTGGGCCTTCCTACAATGCACAGATGGAACAGTCAGTGTTTTACTCCACTCGAACTTGATATTTGAATAAAGATTTGGTGATTAAGAGCCAAACCCTTTAACGGCAGTCTTGCCTACTTTGGGGTTGCATTGGGCAGACAAAAAAAAGCCTTAATTGAGAAGAGGCTATCCTAGATGTTTACTCAAATAAAATGAAATGGGAAAAAACATTTGTGTTTTATGTTTCTAAATACAAAGTATACAGGCACCAAAAGCAAATTAGGCTGGTCTCGTTCCATGTTCATATGGTCAGTGTGCGTCACGACTGGATAGGCTACGTTTCTGCTGTCTAAATTCATGCCATAGACAACTGCCATGCCATGACCAAAACCAGCTTTAGGTTGGTCTTAAATATGCCTATCAGTGCTGCCTGAAATTAGCACCATGAATCATGCTTTTAAGCACACGCCTCAAAAATGTCCACCCCGCCTATCTGAGCGCAAGCGAGCTGATATAAGACAGGTAATTGCTGAACATGGCGTTAGGGCTGGAAAATGCCAGTGCCGCCTTAACACCAACCAAAAAATAGAGCCCTTTGGTGTGGACGACCGCTAGACAGTGGGCAATGTGCTCTGCCAGAGTGGAGGAGGGTAGTATTGGTGTATGCTTTGGTCCGAGTGTAGTAGTAAAGTGGCCTAGTCTTAAGAAGTGTGCCTACTCCAGTGTTGTAGTGTAGTGTGTGGAGTTGTAGTGTTGCAGTGCTGTCAGGGCCATGTCTGTGTACTGGATTAGCATGGAGGCTTGAGAGCCATCTGGCCATTTTGCCTGAGATAGGGGGGGGAGGTGGGGGGAAGAGGGGGGAGGAGGGGGAACACTCACACACTTACACATTGAAACATGTAAATATGTAATATCCTCTGTAGCTCTGTTGGTAGAGCTTGGCGCTTGGACCAACCGTACGTAAAATGTATGCACGCATGAATGGAAGTTGCTTTGGATAAAAGCGTCCGCTAAATCGCATATTATTATTATTACTTTCAAATCCTCAATGTTCACTTTCAGGGTTCGATTTAGAGTTTCAGCAGGGCTGCCTGAAAATAACTCATTGATCATCTGAAACTAACACTTATGAGACAGACTTCTCCAACAGGTCAGTGGAGCCTGAGACAGACAGACAGAGCAGAGCAGTCCCTGAAGCTGTCTGTCTGTGGACGATGCTCAAACTAAACTCTGATGATGATGGTTACTACAGGACGCTTCTAGGAAGCACTCTTCCTCTGGGCCTGTTGTTCAGAAGGAGCATATGTCTATAGTCAGACAGCTGAACCCAGATAGAACATATCGAAGAGCCACAGGTCTGGGTTCGTGGTATGTGAGCAGAGTATACAAGAGTTTTGTCCACATCCCAAATAGCTAGGCCTGTTTTATCAATCAACACACACACTATGGGGGTTGGGGTTGCTAAGGTGAAATGAGCGCCATAGCCAATTATATAGGCAATCCCACAATACCATGTAGGTTCATAGTCGAATACACGCAAGCACACACGCACGCCTGCACACACACACACATGCGCATGTGCACACACACACATACACACACTCAATGTATACCTCAGTGTATTTTGGAGATCCATTAGAGGAAGGTGAGCCTGTCAGGACGGACGTTAGAGGGACGTTGGTCATCGGACAAAGCTTTCCTGTGAATTATGTCTACGTATGGAAATGCAGGGTTCTTTCTGTTCCTTATTAAATCGTCCACCTCCAAAGGAATCTTCTCTCTGTGAATTTAGAGATGACATTCTCTCAAACAGCTGTGTTTGTGTGATTACCAGTATCACGAGTCTACAGTGTTACTCATGGACAGATAACACTACTGACCCAGAAGAAATCTGATTTACCAGGAATGATTATTGTTGTATTATTGTTGAACGGTCATTGGGTGTAGAGACAATACTTGTACTAACACTTGCACTCGACTTATTCCCCTCCCTACTAGCACCAGTAGTGGTGCGTGGGTAAAATCACTGAGGATGCCAAGCCAAACCCAGTAAAAAAGCCATATTACAACCTATGTTGTGATAATTGCGTTGTTTGCTCTATAATATAACCCATTCGTTCATATGTCACTGTAATATACAATAAGGCAGTGACAACAAAAAGAGTCAAACAGTAGCAGAATAAATTCAACTACACATAGGTTTGTGTCATCAAAAAACCAGAGAGCATCATCTGTCCAGCGAAGTCCACAAAGCAAACATTGCATTAAAACAGTTATATCACCTGCAGTATTGTCAAGCAAGTTACTGTTTGACAGTCTACTAAACAACTACTGATTTAACAGGAGCACTGCCTCTGCTATTCCAGCACCATTTCAGCTTAAACATTTAAACATCAAATCAACAAAGCAATGCTTAGTTTAATACGCTGAAAAAAACCTTAAAGATAACAGAAACGATTTAGTCCAATCAATGTTGCTGTCCATGGTACTGATTGTGTGTGTGTGTGTGTGTGTGTGTGTGTGTGTGTGTGTGTGTGTGTGTGTGTGTGTGTGTGTGTGCGCGTGTGCGTGTGTGTGCGTGCACAAGTAAAACAAAAAATCTTGACTCACTCTACTTGTAAACTAGTTGAACGCCAATGCCATCCTCATCTCGTTCATTTTGGCAAAACGATCTATGGATCTGTCATACAGTACACGTTTAGTTTTTGTTGTCATAGGCTACCTAGCTAAAATGCTTGATAGCCTGACTTCCTTGCATGGGCAACAATGAACCAGCTAAGTTAGCTAGCTAGTTAATGTGAGTCTACTAAGCTACATCTAGGCTACATATTGAACTTCAATCGTCTCAGGCCAGTGGCACAACATATTAATTTATGGTTGGATCAGAATCTGCGTCGTAATCATTGGCCTGTACAGAGAGTCAAAAACAGTGTCAAAACCACAAGTCCAAATCCCCATCTCCATCCATGGCTTAGGAAAGAACCGATTTAGCAAGCTAGTTACTGCAGGACATCAACACAAGCAGACCAGAAACAGACATTTTTCACAGGAAGTGATTTGATTGATCTGAAGCCAAATCCAAACAGGCTTTCCTTGGGGGGTGTTTTGCTGCACCAGGACAACCCACAATTGAGCTCAGCTCAACACTGATTGGCTAATTCTTTATAATTGTTTTTTTAAGGGAGGCCAAACGCTTGCTGGCATCAATCAATCAAATGCTACGGCGGCAACATGTTATACTCTTTTGATCCAGACAGCATCAGATACATGGGCTACACATACTGAGACAGAGGGGCGCTGTTTCCCTCGCTCTGATGATTTCTCTGGTGAGATTCAGCCACTTGTGAATTGACAGAAAAATCTGAAAACACAGAGAGAAATGAAAGATACATTTTTAAATGTATTTAATGGTCAAATATTTGGGAAAGCCTGACTTCCCTTGGCATCCATGAATAAACGCCACAGACTACCACTGACTTCGCCCATGGCTAATTTATTCTTACTAGTACTGACTTTGCTGATGGCTATGTACTTACTATGACTGAGACACAGTATGTGATTGTCTCTGTCCCTCTCTGGATAAGAGCATCTGCTAAATTACTAAACATTTAAAAAAAAAAATTGTATACCTTTTTGGTTAATTTTGCATCGGAGAAGCAAGTGCAAGACTTCTAGATAGTCAGCAGGTTAGGGCTATCGCTATGCCCTTAAGGGAAGAGTTAATTGCACACATACTTACACACTCTCGCACACACACTAGATACTCACTCCCACTCCCACACACACTATCCTGCATGTGCACAAACACACACACACAGACGCACACGCCACATCCCACCTGTCACCTGTTCTTAGCTGCTGTTGAACTGTGGCTCATTGTGAACCTAATGGACATCTAGTGGCTGTAAGCAGAGCAGGCTCAGTATCCCAGCAGCACCTGGGACAAAGGCTTATACGGTATATGAGACAGAGGAACAGACAAATCAGATTCACATGGAGTCAATTATCTGTTGAATTTCAAGGAGAACTCCAGACAGCAAGAAATAAATTTAATCTAAGAGCTTACTTGTTTGTGTAAATGTCCCTCTAATATGACCTTATCTCTGCTGTCACTGCACTGTGTTCCTAATCACTAGCGTGAGTGTCAGTTAAAAAAAATAAAACTAAACCCTAATCAAAACTTAGATCAGCTATGATATGTCTGCCCTCAGTGGATCAGTGTGGACCTCAGAGCTTTGGAGATCTCTATCTTGTGACTGGTCCCTCTGTTGCCCTTGTCTCTGTCAAAGAGAGCCCTTGTTGTCAGTTCAACCCAGGACGGTTTTCTCTCTTTCGGTTCAAGTGAAGAGGGGGGTCAAATTATATTTTCATTTCTTCCATGACATCTGCAGAACAACTCTCAGAGGCTGCCTGGTTTCCGTGGTGACCTTGAAAGGGAAATCACGCAAGAGGTAAGGGTTTGAGCTGTAAAGAGAAGACATCTGCTGTGGTTTGGCATGTGTGTGGTGGTCTGCTCTCTGCTGTGGGCCCTCCTCTGTGCTGGGAGGAGAGAACGTGGGGAGAGAAGGCTGTTGTTTTGACACGGCCGCTTATAATTTATAGGCTTTCAACTAATGTGTGAAGAGAGCCAACAACTACAGGTTAAACTCAAGTAAAGCATACTGCCTAATGGCAAATAAACCTGGAAAATATATTGCAGCTCTCACAAAACCAATATATGCTAAACCAGTAATAATTTGAAAAGATAAAGATACAAAAGTGGTAATTAGAAACAACAACAAGATAAATTACAATAAAATAAAAAATACATTTATACAAATCATAATTAAACAACAGTGGTACGGATCCTGCAGCCTTCTGAGACTCAACAACCCTGAAGCAATTATCAGCAGGCAAACAATTATCACTAAAAACAGAGACTACCCAAAAATAAATATAAGACACTGTTAAAATATTTGCACAGAGAAAAGCACCAGGAATGGATGGCTTTCCCATACAATTATATTCAACATTTTGGGACAAAGTAGCCCCCCCTATTTACACAAATGACAACACACATGACACTCAATTCAGTACTTCCTAGTTCCATGTATCAAAGAGTTATCTAGAGAGTGCCCTGCTGATTATAAGTTTAATAAATTGTGACAGTAACATTTTTACAAAGTCTTACCAGACTTACCAGATCAAACAGGGTTTATTAAAAATTGACATTTACAAACAAATACAAGAACATGTTTCAGTTTAATACAATACTCAAAAAACAAGATATAGATTCATCAATAATGGCTGTTGACGCCGAAAGGCATTAGACCATCTTGAATGGCCTTTTCTTTTCAAAACTTTGGAATCTTTTAACTTTCCAGTTGAAACAATACATTATCTGATGAAATTACTTTAGAAAGGGGCACAAGACAGGGATGTCCCCTCTCCCCCCTCCTGTTTGCACTGGTAATTGAACTTCTTACAGAAGAATAAGACAATACCCAAACATAACAGGTATCAGTATTGGTAAACATTAATATAAACTAAACGTATTGCAGATGATCTCCTGATATACCTGACTAATACTGAAAACTCAATGCCCCCTTGCTAAAAGTATTTTCAGAATACTACAAAATCTCAGGATATATAATTAATGTGGAAAAAAATGAAATAATGGCAATAGGAAAAGAAAAATAATAACTCACGATCTACAACAATCCTTTAACTGGACCACAAAAAATATAAACTACTTAGGATGCTTAATAAGTGACAACAAACAACAAGTATATAAAGATAATTTTATCCCATTACTCAATAATATGAAAGCAGATCTAATTAAATTGAATAATCTTCCCATAAATCTTACAGGTGGAATAACTCTCTTTGGAATGGCATTGCTGCCAAAGTTTTTGTATTTATTTTCAGTAATACCAATTACCCCACTGAAGACATTCTTTAAAAAAAGTATACTCGGTCATAACAAACTGTATATGGGCAAATAAAATTAATAAAATAATAAGGAAAGTCTTAGGGTGGTCTGAGGGTGGTTTTAACCTTCCTGACTTGGAATTGTATCAATTCACTACCCAAGGCTTTTACTTGCGACAAATAGTTAAATGCACTAAAGAGGAACAGTGGGTAGATATTGAAGATGCGTATGTTCACCCCAGAATCTTTTTACATGTCTATTTTCAAAGGATAAAGCTAAGAACATTAACAACTTCATAGTTAGGAATACTATAACAATATGGAAGAACATTAAACGTATTCTACAATGAACCAATAACCCTTCCTAAAAACACAATGTTATGGAACAATACTAGCTAGCTTTTCAGAATTCATCAATTAAGTTGGAACACATGGAAACTAAAGGCATAAAAAAACGTTAATGACTTGGGACAGGGAATGGGACAAAATGTATTTACATAACATAATTAAAAGTCATTTTGGACTGATCAATGTAGATAGTTTTAAATATATGCAACTTAAAAGTTGCATATCACAACAGTTCGATTTGAAATCTTTTGGACATCAGAGCAACCTTGAGGGAATATTATTTGAGTCAGAAAAGGATGTTCATATTTTTTTATTTAACTTGGCAAGTCAGTTAAGCACAAATTATTATTTTACAATGATGGCCTACACCGGCCAAACACTCCCCTAACCTGGACGACGCTGCGATAATTGTGCACCGTCCTCTGGGACTCCCAATCAAGGCCGGTTGTGATACAGCCCGGGATCGAAACCAGGGTCTGTAGTGACACCTCTAGCACTGAGATGCAATGCATTAGACCGCTGTGCCACTCGGTAGCTTATGATGATGTATGACAGGGAAGATATACAAAACCTTGCAGAGAGAATATCCAAATGACAAAAATACACTGGGAGTACAAAACATGAAGGACACCTTCCTAAAATTGAGTTGCAGATCTAGAGGCCTGTCCTGCTCAGTAAGAATCCTCCAGCCATCCCTCCCCCATCCCCATCACTGGGCCAGCATGGACTCCAGATCACAATCCTTCTACAGCTCCTCCTATTTAGCCAGGCAAATTCTGCATTAATGTTTGATCAGCGCCAAAGAGCAGTGAAAATAACTGATCTTCATGGATATATTAATAGTTTATGGAAGAGGAATGTGAAAACATCCCCAGTAATATCTCTGAGACTAGGTGGGCCATGCAGGCAGTAGTCATTGATGTGTGTGCTGACTCTCTGTGGTGGTTTTGACAACGTGTACATTATTATTTCTGTCAAGACGTCATATTCTAATGTGGCAACCGTGATGCTAGGCCAGCCGAGCAAGAAGAAGAAGGCCAATTTAAGACATGCTAGCATGTTAGGCACAGCAGCTCAATTCCTCACATCCCTGTTTCTACTTTTCTGCCTGTTTTCACAGCTTGTGGTCTTAAGTGGGCATCATTTTAGACATAAACAATAAAAAAAAGACAGTTGTTTTTTTGCTTGCCCCTGTACATTTTTTTTAAATGTTGGATGGGATTAGAGAAACAGGAGATTCTCCTTTTAGGGGCAGTGCATTAACACAGTACAGAGTACACTGCCTGCCTGTCAGTCTGCAGAGCGACTCTGCCCCTAAATAGGTCAGTGTTTTATACTACAGTCAGTGAAGGATAAGGAATGTCTTGGCGCCCGTGAAACGTCCATCTTTAGTGGTCTGACCACTCGGCAGTCCTGGAGCCATCCATTAGTCAGGTAACTAGCAGGGGACCACACCCATGCGGGAGGGAAAGGAAGGGAACTTCCTGCAGTCAACCTGCTGATGACATCATGCATGTACTCCAGAGATATAGTTAACTAACAATGCACATGCTTTTACTTTCTATATACGACACAGGAGGTTGGTGGCACCTTAATTGTGGAGGACGGGCTCATGGTAACGACTAATGGTAACGGTTAATGACTTGGGACAGGGAATGGGACAAAATGTAACGGCTGGAGCGGAATTGGTGGAATGGTATCCAATACATTAAACACATGGCTTGCATGTGTTTAATGCCATTCCATGAACTCCGTTCCAGACATTATTATGGGCCGTCCTCTTCCCAGCAGCCTCCACTGATATGCGTATCCTTTCACTTCTAGTGCATTGATTCTAGCTCCCAGTGCTGACAGTATAGTGAATTGTACGTTCCCTGATGAATAGATAGAGTACTCATGGCATCTTTGAGTCTGCTTTATGTTACAGACCCCAATGCCTGAGGTTGTTAACGTAAATCATCAAATTCATGAATATGCCCTATGGCCTTCAAAGTGGTGTAGACTTTATGACGTGTTCCTTGTAGAGTACCATGAGTCAGAGGTGCCATTGATGAAGCCCTGCCGTCCTGTCTCTGTGGAGGAATACTGGGATGCATTCATAAGTGTTGTTTTAATGAGCTGCGTGCTGAAGCCTCTGAACATCCTCTGATTTGTTGATGCAACCATTGATTATTCATTCCACCATGTCTGCGAACCAGATAGGGACCTAATTGGTCTGTGTTTTTACTGTAGTGGTCATATCTGGCCTGCGTCTGGGTTTTGTATAATTATAAATATATATACAGTACCAGTCAAAAGTTTGGACACACCTACTCATTCCATGGGTTTTCTTTATTTTTACTATTTTCTACATTGTAGAAAACTATGAAATAACACATATGGAATCATGTAGTAACCAAAAAAGTGTTTAACAAAAGTAGCCACCCTTTGCCTTGATGAAAGCTTTGCACACGCTTGGCATTCTCTCAACCAGCTTCACCTGGAATGCTTTTCCAACAATCTTGAAGGAGTTCCCACATATGCTGAGCATTTGTTGGCTGCTTTTCCTTCACTCTGCGGTCCAACTCATCCCAAACCATCTCAATTGGGTTGAGGTCAGGTGATTGTGGAGGCCAGGTCATCTGATGCAGCACTCCATCACTCTGCTTCTTGGTCAAATAGCCCTTACACAGCCTGGAGGTATGCATTGGGTCATTGTCATGTTGAAAAACAAATCATAGTCCCACTAAGGGCATATCGCTACAGAATTCTGTGGTAGCCATGCTGATTAAGTGTACCTTGAACTCTAAACAAATCACTGACAGTGTCACCAGCAAAGCACCCCCACACCATCACACCTCCTCCTCCGTGCTTCACAGTGGGAACTACACATGCGGAGATCATCCGTTCATCTACTCTGCGTCTCATAAAGACATGCCAGTTGGAACCAAAAATTTGGACTCATCAGACCATAGGACATATTTCCACCGGTCTAATGTCCATTGCTTGTGTTTCATGGCCCAATCAAGTCTCTTCTTCTTATTGGTGTCTTTTAGTAGTGATTTCTTTGCAGCAATTTGACCATGAAGGCCTGATTCACACAGTCTCCTCTGAACAGTTGATGTTGAGATGTGTCTGTTGCTTGAACTCTGTGAAGCATTTATTTGGGCTGCAATCTGAGGTGCAGTTAATTGCCAATTTCTGAGGCTGGTAACTCTAATGAACGTATCCTCTGCAGCAGAGGTAACTGGGTCTTTCTTTTCTGTGGCGGTCCTCAAGAGAGCCAGTTTCATCATAGCTCTTGATGGTTTTTGCGACTGCACTTGAAGAAACGTTCAATATTCTTGAATATTCTTTTCCGGATTGACTAACCTTCATGTCTCAAATTAATGTCAATAATGTCAGTCCGTTCCGCTCTGACATAGCTTGTCCATATGTATATAGTCTGTATATAGACATTCTTACTTAGATTTGTGTGTATTGAGTATATGTTGTGTAATTTGGTAGATATTACTTGTTAGATATTACTGCACTGTCGGAGCTAGCATTTCGCTACACCTGCAATAACATCTGCTAATCACGTGTATGTGACCAATACAACTTGATTTGATTTAACTACTTAGGGGAGTAGCGGCGCGCTAGCGGGCCACTCCCGACACTACCCGTGAAATGTAAGGCGCCAAATTCAAAATCCAAAAGTTTAATTATTAAACATTCATCAATATACAAGTGTTGCATAGTCATCAAAAGCTCTGCTTCTTTGCAATATCACAGCGTTGTCAGATTTCAAAAAGGCTTTATGGCGAAAGCACAACATTTGATTGTTTGAGGATAGCACCCCACATATTTTCCACATTAGCATAAATTCATACCCAACCGGACGATAACGTGAACAATAGGAAAGGAAAATAAAGTGGTGCGCGTTCACAATCTCGCGCCCGTCAAACGTTGTAAACAAAAGTGGTCCCCTGACTACTTCCTCTTCCTATCCGTTCTGCTTACTGCTAGACCTTCCAGACTTTGTATAAAGACTGTTGACATATAGTGGAAGCCATAGGTACTGCAGTCTCAGTCCTACATAACATTGTATGCAATAGGCAACTTGGAGAAAAAGTTCATCTACAAAAAAAAAAATGCAAATCCGGATGGATTTTCCTTGGGCTTTTGCCTGCTATATCAGTTCTGTTATACTCACAGACATTATCTTAACGGTTTCAGAAACTTCAGAGTGTTTCCTATCCAATAGTACTAATTATGTGCATATCCTAGTTTCTGGGCCTGAGTGGTAGGCATTTTACTTTGGGCACGCCAGACTCTCCAAAACTGTCACCTCTGCTGCCGCTCCCTAAGAAGTTAACTAACTCATGAAGCTGGTTGAGAGCATGCCAAGAGTGTGCAAAGCTGTCATCAAGGCAAAAGGTGGCTACTTTGAAGAATCTCAAATATAAAATCTATTTTGATTTGTTTAACACTTTTTTGGTTACTACATGATTCCATATGTGTAATTTCATAGTGTTGATGTCTTCACTATTATTCTACAATGTAGAAAATAGTAAAATAAAGAAAATCCCTGGAATGAGTAGGTGTGTCCAAACTTTTGACTGGTACTGTACATATATATACATACAGTGCATTCGGAAAGTATTCAGACCCCTTGACTTTTTCCACATTTTGTCACGGTAGAGACGTATTCTTAAATGGATTAAAAAAAAAAATTCTCATCAACCTACACACAATACCCCATAATGACAAAGCAAAACACATTTTTAGACATTTTTTCAAATGTATAAAAAAAACCCCGGAAATATCACATTTACATAAGTATTCAGACCCTTTACTCAGTACTTTGTTGAATCACCTTTGGCAGTGATTACAGCCTCGAGCCTTCTTGGGTATGACACTATAAGCTTTGCACACTTGTATTCAGGGAGTTTCTCCCATTCTTCTCTGCAGATCCTCTCAAGCTCTGTCAGGTTGGATGGGGAGCGTCGCTGCACAGCTATTTTCAGGTATCTCCAGAGATCTACGAACAATTCCTTTGACCTCATGGCTTGAGACCTTATATAGGTAGGTGTGTGCCTTTCCAAATCATGTCCAATCAATTGCATTTACCACAGATGGATCCCAATCATGTTTTAGAAACATCTCAAGGATGATCAATGTAAACAGGATGCACCTGAGTCCCATAGCAAAGGGTATTTTTTATAAAATATTTTTTGCGAACATTTCTAAAAACATGTTTTTTTTCGCTTTGCCAAATACAGGTGTGCCAAGCTTGTTGCATCACACCCAAGAATACTCGAGGCTGTAATCGCTGCCAAAAGTGCTTCAACAAAGTACTGATTAAAGGACGCACCTAAGTCTCTAGCAAAGGGTCTGAATATTAATGTAAATAAGGTATTATTATTTTTAATTTTTTACAATTACAAACATTTCTAAAAACCTGTTTTCATTTTGCCAAATACAGGTGTGCTAAGCTTGTAGCATCATCCCCAAGAAAAGTTGAGGCTGCAATCGCTGCCAAAAGTGCTGAGTAAAGAGTCTATGTAAATGTCATATTTCCGTTTTTTTCACGACTGGGCAGGGGCGCAGCCATGGTGGGCCTAGGAGGGCATAGGCCCTCCCACTTGGGAGCCAGGCCAACCCGGAGCCAGGCCTGGCCAATCACAAAAGGGCTTTATTACAGACAAAAATACCAAATCTGAACCTACACTGTATATACAAAAGTATGTGGACACCCCTTAAATTAAGTGAATTTGGCTATTTCAACCACACCCGTTGCTGACAGTTGTATAAAATCGAGCACACAGCCATGCAATCTCCATAGACAAACTGGCAGTGGAATGACCTTACTGAAGAGCTCAGTGACTTTCAACGTGGCACCGTCATAGGATGCCACCTTTCCAACAAGTCAGTTCGTCAAATTTCTGCCCTGCTAGAGCTGCCATGGTCAACTGGAAGTGGTTATTGTGAAGTGGAAACATCTAGGAGCCACACTGGCTCAGCTGTAAAGTGGTAGGTCACACAAGCTCACAGAATGGAACTGCTGAGTGCTAAAGCGCATATCGCGTAAAAATCGTCTGTCCTCGGTTGCAACACTCAGTACCGAGTTGACTCTGTAACAGCCTCTGGAAGCAACGTCAGCAAAATAACTGTTAGTTGGGAGCTTCCTCAAATGGGATTCCATGGCCGAGGATCCACACACAAGCCTAAGATCACCATGAGCAATGCCAAGCGTTGGCTGGAGTGGTGTAAAGCTCTCCACCATTGGACTCTGGAGAATGAATCACGCTTCACCATCTGGCAGTCCAACGGTCGATTCTGGGTTTGGCGGATGCCAGGAGAACGCTACCTACCCCAATGCACAGTTCTTTCACTAAATTCGTTTTTGTAAATGTTTCAGTGTAACTTGTTAAAAGTAGTCCTTGTGCATAAAGTTGTATGGTTTGTTAAACCTTTTAGTCAATGGCTTTTGTTTGGCAAACATTTTAAAGTGGAATTTCCCTCATGTTAGATTAGAGAAATCAGTAGATATTTTCTGATCAAAGATACCAACTAGCATTAGCCACTCAACACAAACTGGTTTTGTTGGGTTAGGAAATACAAACTAAGTTCAATTCACTTCAAAGCTTAATTTCAGTATTTTAGCATTACTCTAAGCTATTCCCAGATGGTGTGCAGGATAACCAGACTGCAGGGCGGTTAGACAGACCCTCCTGTAGTCTATTAAAGTAAATCTAATGACATCTCTCACTCCTCGTGGGGAGACTAACACAATCAAACAGAAGCCCTCATGTGCGTTCAGGTATATCCAGAAAAACTGCATATAAAAAAAAAAGGTATATCCAGAAAAACCAATACCTAAACAAGTGCAGGAGGAAGCTTTGTATTGATTGTTTCAGTCCTCCAGGGACACGTCTACTTGTGTATTATCACTGAAAACACACATTTTCCATGCTGAGGCCTGAGGATGTAGCAAACTCGTCATAAACATCTACACATAGGCTTCTAATCAACACATACATACAAACACTAACACACACACACATTTGCTTACTATCGTTGTGTGGTCCAAACAATTGATTCCCATTCAAAATCCTATTTTCCCTAAACCTAACCCTAACCCCTAACCAAACCCTAACGCTAATTCTAACTCTAGCCCTCACCGAATTCATCTTGTTTTACTATCCTTGTGAGGACCTCTGGTCCCCACAAGTAGGGTAAAACCAAAAACACACACACACAGATATTTGATGTCTCAAGTGCTCCTTCTACCTCTATATATGAGAGATTGCCCGTTGTCCGGGAGTAAATCCTGTGCTGCCTGCTGGTCTTTGTCCACTAATGTAGGTCTCAAGTCTGAAAGGCTGTGTGCCGGGCCCTGATTCAGAGACTGTTGGACTCTACATCACATGATGGGCCTCAGGGCGAGGCTATGAAAATATCCTAAGATGGAGGATGGAGGGATTGAAGATGAAAGAGGGGATGAGAGATATGAACATGTAGCCCAGCTCTCTCTCTCTCTCTCTCTCTCTCTCTCTCTCTCTCTCTCTCTCTCTCTCTCTCTCTCTCTCTCTCTTTATCCCGGTTGTGATTTCACAGTCGAACAAAGCCATTGGACATGAATAGCAAAATTCCAGCACAAAATGGATCATTAGCTCGCATCCTTCTAACAGCCTGAGAAAAATGTGCTGTCATATTGAAGGTTGCTCTTCATTGACTTTTACTAGTTTACATTGGAGAGGGAATTACTGTAATCTGTTGCTGTTTTCTCATAATCTTAATCTGTATTTAACCACATTTATCCTCTCTGAGCCTTTCAGATGACTTTCCCATCTTCATCTGAGTGCCCTCTCCACATTACCTAAGTAGGCCAATGTTACTGATGAAGTTGGAATCCCTATCTCGGGGGCTGCTTTACTGCAAGCTGCAGGTCTGGCTCACTGTTCTGTATTCTGCTTCTATTCATACAGGGCCCACTGTTTCCTATGCAGAGCATGCTCCTGTCAATCTCATTATATTACCCTGGTCCTGGTGCTCCAGGAGAGGGCTCCCTAAAGTCTGCAGCTGGAATAATAATGGAACAGAGCAGCAGAGAAAAATAAGAACCTCTGCTTCATATTATATTACTGCCCTAACCTGTTAGCTCCTTACTGGGCCCTGCCCTAACTTGGTCCCTGCACTAACCTGGTCCCTGCTCTAACCTGGTCCCTACCCTAACTGGGCCCTACCCTAACTGCAGCCGAGGAGACATGCCTTGAACACACATTCTAAATCGCTGGCCCAAACATCTGCCTCACATATTGACATTTAGGACAGAGATGCCTGAGAGAATGTTGTGTGAAATGTAACATACACCATGGTGTAATGGAACACAATGTAACAGACACCGGAATTGTGAGCTATGTTCATGAAACATGTTGTGTCATAAACATTGATTGATTTGAATGTCAGTATTTCTATATCTGGGAGTGTCTGTCATGTTACACAGGCAGAATACTATAAATAGGCTACAGAATACAGTACAAACTGCAGTAGTTCATGATGTTACATGAGAATATGTGTCAATCAGGGATGCAAGGGTTTGACTAGGCTGAGGACTAGATATTCTGTTTACAGATTATGCCAGATGAAGTCAGATGTGTACAGATTATGCCAGATGAAGTCAGATGTGTACAGATTATGCCAGATGAAGTCAGATGTGTACTGGTGGATTTATCTCCTCCTATATGAATGTAAGTTGATGGGCTGCAGTCTATATACTGTACACTTTCTTGTCAGTTTCTCTCTATCAGTTTGGCAGACAATGATTGGAACAGCATCTCAGCAAAGATGTTTAATCTACTTAGTGCAGAGCTTCTGTTGAATGTAGTAATTTAGATTTAAACATGTTTTTATAGCTAGATGTTTTCCAGTCTGTGAGTCTTGTGATTGGATTGTTTTTTCTTTGGCACACGGCAGATCTAAAACATTACACAGAGTAGTTCCTGAACACAGAGGCCTTCCTTCAATAAAAAGATTAGGAACCAGAGAGTGAAACTATGACAGGAAATTGTAGGTTTATGTAGAGACAGATTATGGGATATTGTGCCCCCCTGGAGCACAGAGAGAGCCCTTCTTGTGACCCATGGGGATTTAAACACGCTGGCTGAAAGCTGCTCATGCCTCTACTGACAGCAAACATTACACAGTGAGGGGGAGAGAGACAGCCGTTCAAAGGCTTTACCTTGTGGCGTTATGTTGAACTCCTGATGAAGTCTAAGGCAACTCATATGTGTTACAGCATTTGTACTCACGTTCAAAACCATTACCAACGTTCCTCACATTTCTTGATTCAGTTATTGAGATTGAAAATCCGTCTCTAAATGGGGGCTGGATGTTGATGGATGTTGGATGTTGATGGTCGTTGGATGTTGATGGATGTTGGCTGTTGATGGATGTTGATGGATACTGGATGTTGATGGATGTTGGATGTTGATGGATGTTGGATGTTGATGGATGTTGGATGTTGATGGATGTTGGACGTTGATGGATGTTGGACGTTGATGGATGTTGATGTGTTTAAGCCTGCAGTGTGCAGAGGGAGTTGTGGACCTGTAGGCAAGGCTCTCTTCTCATTTTCCAGTTTGATCCTAAGAATCTCTTAATTTATTTTCTATTATAGCACCATGCTAAACTTCCCTCTCTCTTGTTTTTCTTACTTCCTAGGAGATTGTGAGTGTCACTAAAGATGTCCGATAGAGTCGATATTGAAGAGAAACCGCCAGCCCCTCCCTTGAGAATGAACAGTAGTTCCCGAGACTCTACATCAGTGAATCACGGCTCCAAACCTCTCCCAATGGCTCCTGAAGAGAAGAACAAGAAGGTCCGCCTGCGCTCAATCTTCCCTGGAGGAGACAAGAGTGAGCAGACATCTGCACACCACACTTTACTGTAGAACTAGAGTCCTGCATGAGCTTGTCCTGACCTCATGACCTAAACAGGAAAAACAAGGCCTGGAGTTGTTTTGGGTTTCCAGGAAAACTGTATGCCCTAGACATCACCACTGGCTCACAAGGTCCATTGACAACAAGGAACCCGTTGATCAGTGATAGAGTAACATCACAACTTTATGAGGGTTAGGAGCCCTCTCTAAGTTATGCAATTTGAGAAAGGGGTATTGTATTTATATTTAGCTCTACCCTCAGCAAAGAGTGAAACAATCGTAGTTATATCAAAGTTGCTAGAGACATATAATCTGTGTAAAGACAGTTCTTGTTCTAAAAATATTTTTAATCTCTGCTCAGGAATAATATGACACTGATTTGAAAATGTATCTCTTTAAAATGTCGGTGTACTATGTATCAGAACTAGATCTGAATGTTCTTTTTGTTTTCTCCCGTGCAGCAAACAAGAAGAAGGAGAGGGAGCGTCCTGAGATCTCCCTGCCCTCAGACTTTGAGCACACCATCCATGTTGGCTTTGACGCTGTTACAGGGGAGTTCACTGTAAGTATATCCTTGACAGATCAACGTTCCAGTAAATATATTTCAACGTTATACGGTACATCACAGACAAGGAGGGTGTACAGTGAAGGTTTTGAGTATACCCTTAAATGGCCCATATTACCACAGCGTGTTAAATATAACCAAGACATGAAAACGTGTGCCGTGGTAGCTATGAAGTCACAGAGTGGATCTGACCTCTGACCTATGACCTGTGGCCTCTCTCCCCCAGGGCATCCCAGAGCAGTGGGCGCGGCTCCTTCAGACCTCCAACATCACCAAGCTGGAGCAGAAGAAGAACCCTCAGGCCGTGCTGGACGTGCTCAAGTTCTATGACTCCAAAGAGACGGTCAACAACCAGAAATACATGAGCTTCACCTCCGGAGGTAAGAACAGACAAACACACAACGCCTAGATGCTGCTGTCTGTGTTTCAGATCATCTCTCTGCCTTACATTTCTGAATAATTGAGTTGGCGAAAATACGCTGCTGTGGTGAGCAAAAGGTTTGAATATTTATTGAAGAGTCTACAGTACATGCAGTCAGATCCACTCTGTGACCTCATAGCTACCACAACACACTTTTTCATGTCTTGGTTATATTTAACTGTCAGTGTGTTGTCATCTTGGTTATATTTAACTGTCAGTGTGTTGTCATCTTGGTTATATTTAACAGTCAGTGTGTTGTCCTCTTGGTTATATTTAACAGTCAGTGTGTTGTCATCTTGATTATATTTAACTGTCAGTGTGTTGTCATCTTGGTTATATTTAACTGTCAGTGTGTTGTCATTTTGGTTATATTTAACTGTCAGTATGTTGTCATCTTGGTTAAATTTAACTGTCAGTGTGTTGTCATCTTGATTATGTTTAACTGTCAGTATGGTGTCATCTCGGTTATATTTAACAGTCAGTGTGTTGTCCTCTTGGTTATATTTAACTGTCAGTGTGTTGTCCTCTTGGTTATATTTAACTGTCAGTGTGTTGTCATCTTGATTATATTTAACTGTCAGTGTGTTGTCATCTTGGTTATATTTAACTATCAGTGTGTTTTCATCTTGGTGATATTTAACTGTCAGTGTGTTGTCATCTTGGTTATATTTAACAGTCAGTGTGTTGTCCTCTTGGTTATATTTAACAGTCAGTGTGTTGTCCTCTTGGTTATATTTAATTGTCAGTGTGTTGTCCTCTTAGTTATATTTAACTGTCAGTGTGTTGTCATCTTGGTTATATTTAACAGTCAGTATGTTGTCCTCTTGGTTATATTTAATTGTCAGTGTGTTGTCCTCTTGGTTATATTTAACTGTCAGTGTGTTGTCATTTTGGTTATATTTAACTGTCAGTATGTTGTCATCTTGGTTATATTTAACTGTCAGTGTGTTGTCATCTTGGTTATATTTAACTGTCAGTGTGTTGTCCTCTTGGTTATATTTAACTGTCAGTGTGTTGTCATCTTGATTATATTTAACTGTCAGTGTGTTGTCATCTTGGTTATATTTAACTGTCAGTGTGTTGTCATCTTGGTTATATTTAACAGTCAGTGTGTTGTCCTCTTGGTTATATTTAACAGTCAGTGTGTTGTCATCTTGATTATATTTAACTGTCAGTGTGTTGTCATCTTGGTTATATTTAACTGTCAGTGTGTTGTCATCTTGGTTATATTTAACTGTCAGTGTGTTGTCATTTTGGTTATATTTAACTGTCAGTATGTTGTCATCTTGGTTAAATTTAACTGTCAGTGTGTTGTCATCTTGATTATGTTTAACTGTCAGTATGGTGTCATCTCGGTTATATTTAACAGTCAGTGTGTTGTCCTCTTGGTTATATTTAACTGTCAGTGTGTTGTCCTCTTGGTTATATTTAACTGTCAGTGTGTTGTCATCTTGATTATATTTAACTGTCAGTGTGTTGTCATCTTGGTTATATTTAACTATCAGTGTGTTTTCATCTTGGTGATATTTAACTGTCCGTGTGTTGTCATCTTGGTTATATTTAACAGTCAGTGTGTTGTCCTCTTGGTTATATTTAACAGTCAGTGTGTTGTCCTCTTGGTTATATTTAATTGTCAGTGTGTTGTCCTCTTAGTTATATTTAACTGTCAGTGTGTTGTCATCTTGGTTATATTTAACAGTCAGTATGTTGTCCTCTTGGTTATATTTAATTGTCAGTGTGTTGTCCTCTTGGTTATATTTAACTGTCAGTGTGTTGTCATTTTGGTTATATTTAACTGTCAGTATGTTGTCATCTTGGTTATATTTAACTGTCAGTGTGTTGTCATCTTGGTTATATTTAACTGTCAGTGTGTTGTCCTCTTGGTTATATTTAACTGTCAGTGTGTTGTCATCTTAATTATATTTAACTGTCAGTGTGTTGTCATCTTGGTTATATTTAACTGTCAGTGTGTTGTCATCTTGGTTATATTTAACAGTCAGTGTGTTGTCCTCTTGGTTATATTTAACAGTCAGTGTGTTGTCATCTTGATTATATTTAACTGTCAGTGTGTTGTCATCTTGGTTATATTTAACTGTCAGTGTGTTGTCATTTTGGTTATATTTAACTGTCAGTATGTTGTCATCTTGGTTAAATTTAACTGTCAGTGTGTTGTCATCTTGATTATGTTTAACTGTCAGTATGTCGTCATCTCGGTTATATTTAACAGTCAGTGTGTTGTCCTCTTTGTTATATTTAACTGTCAGTGTGTTGTCCTCTTGGTTATATTTAACTGTCAGTGTGTTGTCATCTTGATTATATTTAACTGTCAGTGTGTTTTCATCTTGGTTATATTTAACTATCAGTGTGTTTTCATCTTGGTGATATTTAACTGTCAGTGTGTTGTCATCTTGGTTATATTTAACAGTCAGTGTGTTGTCCTCTTGGTTATATTTAACAGTCAGTGTGTTGTCCTCTTGGTTATATTTAATTGTCAGTGTGTTGTCCTCTTAGTTATATTTAACTGTCAGTGTGTTGTCATCTTGGTTATATTTAACAGTCAGTATGTTGTCCTCTTGGTTATATTTAATTGTCAGTGTGTTGTCCTCTTGGTTATATTTAACTGTCAGTGTGTTGTCATTTTGGTTATATTTAACTGTCAGTATGTTGTCATCTTGGTTATATTTAACTGTCAGTGTGTTGTCATCTTGGTTATATTTAACTGTCAGTGTGTTGTCCTCTTGGTTATATTTAACTGTCAGTGTGTTGTCCTCTTGGTTATATTTAACTGTCAGTGTGTTGTCATCTTGGTTATATTTAACTGTCAGTGTGTTGTCATCTTGGTTATATTTAACTGTCAGTGTGTTGTCATCTTGATTATATTTAACTGTCAGTATGTTGTCATCTCGGTTGTATTTAACTGTCAGTGTGTTGTCATCTTGGTTATATTTAACTGTCAGTGTGTTGTCCTCTTGGTTATATTTAACTGTCAGTGTGTTGTCATCTTGGTTATATTTAACAGTCAGTGTGTTGTCCTCTTAGTTATATTTAACAGTCAGTGTGTTGTCCTCTTGGTTATATTTAACTGTCAGTGTGTTGTCATTTTGGTTATATTTAACTGTCAGTATGTTGTCATCTTGGTTATATTTAACAGTCAGTGTGTTGTCCTCTTGGTTATATTTAATTGTCAGTGTGTTGTCCTCTTGGTTATATTTAACTGTCAGTGTGTTGTCATCTTGGTTATATTTAACAGTCAGTGTGTTGTCCTCTTGGTTATATTTAACTGTCAGTGTGTTGTCCTCTTGGTTATATTTAACTGTCAGTGTGTTGTCCTCTTGGTTATATTTAACTGTCAGTGTGTTGTCCTCTTGGTTATATTTAACTGTCAGTGTGTTGTCATCTTGGTTATATTTAACAGTCAGTGTGTTGTCCTCTTGGTTATATTTAACTGTCAGTGTGTTGTCATCTTGGTTATATTTAACTGTCAGTGTGTTGTCATCTTGATTATATTTAACTGTCAGTGTGTTGTCATCTTGGTTATATTTAACAGTCAGTGTGTTGTCCTCTTAGTTATATTTAACTGTCAGTGCATTGTCCTCTTGGTTATATGTAACTGTCAGTGTGTTGTCATCTTGGTTATATTTAACTGTCAGTGTGTTGTCATCTTGGTTATTTTTAACTGTCAGTGTGTTGTCCTCTTGGTTATATTTATTTGTCAGTGTGTTGTCCTCTTGGTTATATTTAACTGTCAGTGTGTTGTCCTCTTGACTATATTTAACAGTCAGTGTGTTGTCCTCTTAGTTATATTTAACTGTCAGTGTGTTGTCCTCTTGGTTATATTTAACTGTCAGTGTGTTGTCCTCTTGGTTATATTTAACTGTCAGTGTGTTGTCATCTTGGTGATATTTAACAGTCAGTGTGTTGTCCTCTTAGTTATATTTAACTGTCAGTGTGTTGTCCTCTTGGTTATATTTAACTGTCAGTGTGTTGTCCTCTTGGTTATATTTAACTGTCAGTGTGTTGTCATCTTTGTTATATTTAACTGTCAGTGTGTTGTCATCTTGGTTATATTTAACTATCAGTGTGTTTTCATCTTGGTTATATTTAACTGTCAGTGTGTTGTCATCTTGGTTATATTTAACAGTCAGTGTGTTGTCCTCTTGGTTATATTTAACTGTCAGTGTGTTGTCCTCTTGGTTATATTTAACTGTCAGTGTGTTGTCATCTTGGTTATTTTTAACTGTCAGTATGTTGTCCTCTTGGTTATATTTAATTGTCAGTGTGTTGTCCTCTTGGTTATATTTAACTGTCAGTATGTTGCCATCTTGGTTATATTTAACTGTCAGTGTGTTGTCATCTTGGTTATTTTTAACTGTCAGTATGTTGTCCTCTTGGTTATATTTAATTGTCAGTGTGTTGTCATCTTGGTTATATTTAACTGTCAGTGTGTTGTCATCTTGGTTATATTTAACAGTCAGTGTGTTGTCCTCTTGGTTAAATTTAACTGTCAGTGTGTTGTCTTCTTGGTTATATTTAACTGTCAGTGTGTTGTCCTCTTGGTTATATTTAACTGTCAGTGTGTTGTCCTCTTGACTATATTTAACTGTCAATGTGTTGTCCTCTTGGTTATTTTTAACTGTCAGTGTGTTGTCATCTTGGTTATATTTAACTGTCAGTGTGTTTGTTAATGTAAGTGAATGGGACATCTGGCAATGATTCCTTTCTCTTTCAGACAAGTCAGCACAGGGATACATAGCAGCCAACACTCTGGTAAGTGCTACTTCATTTCAAACATGTTCCTTTCCTCTTGACAACTCATTAGCATTTATTGAAAGAGAAACAAATATGAGCGTATACTCTGTGTAGTGCCTTCTCGTCAGCTGTAGTGTGCTCTGGAGTTTCAGAAAGCACTGTAAGCCAGACTGTGTGTTCTCGCTGGGTCCATTAACATGACCTCACATGACTGTCTCAGAGTTAACCGTCCCTTTTGGAACTCAGCCAAATGACTGTCTCTTGGCTGTGTCGCTGTCAGAGTAATGTTTCATCGGTGGACTGAGAGAGAAGACTCTCAGAGGTCGTGTGCACTCACCTGCATTCAGTCTTTCTGTCTGTTGGTACTTTACCTCTGGCTTGGGTGTGAAGAGTCTGTGCACAGAGGCCTTTTCTCTATTCTGGTTTTTGTTATGTCTGGAGATGGCTGGTTTTCCCAGGCAGTGGCGCCGGCCTGTTGACTCCCAGCACTCTTAGGGTCATGATCGAGTATTGATAGAGCAGGTGCCACACCTCTCAATAAGGAGCTGGTTCAGAACCAGGCAGTAGGTACCACACCTCTCAATAAGGAGCTGGTTCAGAACCAGACAGTAGGTACCACACCTCTCAATAAGGAGCTGGTTCAGAACCAGCCAGTAGGTACCACACCTCTCAATAAGGAGCTGAATTCAGAACCAGACAGTAGGTGCCACACCTCTCAATAAGGAGCTGGTTCAGAACCAGCCAGTAGGTACCACACCTCTCAATAAGGAGCTGGTTCAGAACCAGGCAGTAGGTACCACACCTCTCAACAAGGAGCTGGTTCAGAACCAGCCAGTAGGTGCCACACCTCTCAATAAGGAGCTGGTTCAGAACCAGGCAGTAGGTACCACACCTCTCAATAAGGAGCTGGTTCAGAACCAGACAGTAGGTACCACACCTCTCAATAAGGAGCTGGTTCAGAACCAGACAGTAGGTACCACACCTCTCAATAAGGAGCTGGTTCAGAACCAGCCAGTGGGTGCCACACCTCTCAATAAGGAGCTGGTTCAGAACCAGGCAGTAGGTACCACACCTCTCAATAAGAAGCTGGTTCAGAACCAGCCAGTAGGTACCACACCTCTCAATAAGGAGGCTGGTTCAGAACCAGCCAGTAGGTACCACACCTCTCAATAAGGAGCTGGTTCAGAACCAGGCAGTAGGTACCACACCTCTCAATAAGGAGCTGGTTCAGAACCAGCCAGTAGGTACCACACCTCTCAATAAGGAGGCTGGTTCAGAACCAGCCAGTAGGTACCACACCTCTCAATAAGGAGCTGGTTCAGAACCAGCCAGTAGGTACCACACCTCTCAATAAGGAGCTGGTTCAGAACCAGACAGTAGGTACCACACCTCTCAATCGGTCAGCACTCTGATAAGCTGTATGTGTCAAATCAAAGTTTATTTGTTGCGTGAACATGATACAACAGGTCTCACAAGCTCTTTCTCAACAATGGAGTGTTCAAATACTAGGTCAGATAGAAAGGAACTTATAACAAATCTAAGAATAAAAACTCACAAGGAGTAAAACACACAAGAATGTAAACTATATGCAAGGTCGCTACCAGTATCATATAAATGTGCAGGGATACAGTGGTAGGTACCATACGATGGCATTAAGTCCATGTGCAGGGATACAGTGGTAGGTATCATACGATGGCATTAAGTCAAAGTGCAGGGATACGGTGGTAGGTACCATACGATGGCATTACGTCAATGTGCAGGGATACAGTGGTAGGTACCATACGATGGCATTAAGTCAATGTGCAGGGATACAGTGGTAGGTACCATACGATGGCATTAAGTCCATGTGCAGGGATACAGTGGTAGGTATCATACGATGGCATTAAGTCCATGTGCAGGGATACAGTGGTAGGTACCATACGATGGCATTAAGTCAATGTGCAGGGATACAGTGGTAGGTACCATACGATGGCATTAAGTCCATGTGCAGGGATACAGTGGTAGGTACCATACGATGGTATTAAGTCAATGTGCAGGGATACAGTGGTAGGTACCATACGATGGCATTAAGTCCATGTGCAGGGATACAGTGGTAGGTACCATACGATGGTATTTAGTCAATGTGCAGAGATACAGTGGTCGGTACCATACGATGGCATTAAATCAATGTGCAGGGATACGGTGATAGGTGCCATATGATTGCATTAAGTCAATGTGCAGGGATACAGTGGTAGGTACCATACGATGGCATTAAGTCAATGTGCAGGGATACAGTGGTAGGTACCATACGATGTCATTAAGTCAATGTGCAGGGATACAGTGGTAGGTACCATACGATGTCATTAAGTCAATGTGCAGGGATACAGTGGTAGGTACCATACGATGGCATTAAGTCAATGTGCAGGGATACAGTGATAGGTACCATACGATGGCATTAAGTCAATGTGCAGAGATACAGTGGTAGGTACCATACGATGGCATTAAGTCAATGTGCAGGGATACGGTGGTAGGTACCATACAATGGCATTAAGTCAATGTGCAGAAACAAAATGTTGTGCCACTAATATCACGCTAGTGATCACCATGCCTACTCTACGTCAGCAGCTAGGGCTGGTCATCAACAGGAGGTCCGCAAAACATAATTTGTGTCTCTTCACCCATGAATATCTCTCCTCAGTTGATAAGTGAGGATCCATTCATCTGTAGTGGTCTCCTGTCCTCTGCTCTCCCCATCTCTCTGTAGTGGTCTCCTGTCCTCTGCTCTCCCCATCTCTCTGTAGTGGTCTCCTGTCCTCTGCTCTCCCCATCTCTCTGTAGTGGTCCCCTGTCCTCTGCTCTCCCCATCTCTCTGTAGTGGTCCCCTGTCCTCTGCTCTCCCCATCTCTCTGTAGTGGTCCCCTGTCCTCTGCTCTCCCCATCTCTCTGTAGTGGTCCCCTGTCCTCTGCTCTCCTCATCTCTCTGTAGTGGTCCCCTGTCCTCTACTCTCCCCATCTCTCTGTAGTGGTCTCCTGTCCTCTACTCTCCCCATCTCTCTGTAGTGGTCTCCTGTCCTCTGCTCTCCCCATCTCTCTGTAGTGGTCTCCTGTCCTCTGCTCTCCCCATCTCTCTGTAGTGGTCCCCTGTCCTCTGCTCTCCCCATCTCTCTGTAGTGGTCCCCTGTCCTCTGCTCTCCCCATCTCTCTGTAGTGGTCCCCTGTCCTCTGCTCTCCCCATCTCTCTGTAGTGGTCCCCTGTCCTCTGCTCTCCCCATCTCTCTGTAGTGGTCCCCTGTCCTCTACTCTCCCCATCTCTCTGTAGTGGTCCCCTGTCCTCTACTCTCCCCATCTCTCTGTAGTGGTCTCCTGTCCTCTGTTCTCCCCATCTCTCTGTAGTGGTCCCCTGTCCTCTGTTCTCCCCATCTCTCTGTAGTGGTCCCCTGTCCTCTACTCTCCCCATCTCTCTGTAGTGGTCTCCTGTCCTCTACTCTCCCCATCTCTCTGTAGTGGTCCCCTGTCCTCTACTCTCCCCATCTCTCTGTAGTGGTCCCCTGTCCTCTACTCTCCCCATCTCTCTGTAGTGGTCCCCTGTCCTCTACTCTCCCCATCTCTCTGTAGTGGTCCCCTGTCCTCTACTCTCCCCATCTCTCTGTAGTGGTCTCCTGTCCTCTGCTCTCCCCATCTCTCTGTAGTGGTCTCCTGTCCTCTACTCTCCCCATCTCTCTGTAGTGGTCTCCTGTCCTCTGCTCTCCCCATCTCTCTGTAGTGGTCTCCTGTCCTCTGCTCTCCCCATCTCTCTGTAGTGGTCCCCTGTCCTCTACTCTCCCCATCTCTCTGTAGTGGTCCCCTGTCCTCTACTCTCCCCATCTCTCTGTAGTGGTCCCCTGTCCTCTGCTCTCCCCATCTCTCTGTAGTGGTCCCCTGTCCTCTACTCTCCCCATCTCTCTGTAGTGGTCCCCTGTCCTCTGCTCTCCCCATCTCTCTGTAGTGGTCCCCTGTCCTCTGCTCTCCCCATCTCTCTGTAGTGGTCCCCTGTCCTCTACTCTCCCCATCTCTCTGTAGTGGTCTCCTGTCCTCTACTCTCCCATCTCTCTGTAGTGGTCCCCTGTCCTCTACTCTCCCCATCTCTCTGTAGTGGTCCCTGTCCTCTACTCTCCCCATCTCTCTGTAGTGGTCCCCTGTCCTCTACTCTCCCCATCTCTCTGTAGTGGTCCCCTGTCCTCTACTCTCCCCATCTCTCTGTAGTGGTCCCCTGTCCTCTACTCTCCCCATCTCTCTGTAGTGGTCCCCTGTCCTCTACTCTCCCCATCTCTCTGTAGTGGTCTCCTGTCCTCTACTCTCCCCATCTCTCTGTAGTGGTCCCCTGTCCTCTACTCTCCCCATCTCTCTGTAGTGGTCCCCTGTCCTCTACTCTCCCCATCTCTCTGTAGTGGTCCCCTGTCCTCTATTCTCCCCATCTCTCTGTAGTGGTCTCCTGTCCTCTGCTCTCCCCATCTCTCTGTAGTGGTCCCCTGTCCTCTACTCTCCCCATCTCTCTGTAGTGGTCCCCTGTCCTCTACTCTCCCCATCTCTCTGTAGTGGTCCCCTGTCCTCTACTCTCCCCATCTCTCTGTAGTGGTCCCCTGTCCTCTACTCTCCCCATCTCTCTGTAGTGGTCCCCTGTCCCTCTGCTCTCCCCATCTCTCTGTAGTGGTCCCCTGTCCTCTGCTCTCCCCATCTCTCTGTAGTGGTCCCCTGTCCTCTACTCTCCCCATCTCTCTGTAGTGGTCCCTGTCCTCTACTCTCCCCATCTCTCTGTAGTGGTCCCTGTCCTCTACTCTCCCCATCTCTCTGTAGTGGTCCCCTGTCCTCTACTCTCCCCATCTCTCTGTAGTGGTCCCCTGTCCTCTACTCTCCCCATCTCTCTGTAGTGGTCCCCTGTCCTCTACTCTCCCCATCTCTCTGTAGTGGTCCCCTGTCCTCTACTCTCCCCATCTCTCTGTAGTGGTCCCCTGTCCTCTACTCTCCCCATCTCTCTGTAGTGGTCCCCTGTCCTCTGTTCTCCCCATCTCTCTGTAGTGGTCCCCTGTCCTCTACTCTCCCCATCTCTCTGTAGTGGTCCCCTGTCCTCTGTTCTCCCCATCTCTCTGTAGTGGTCCCCTGTCCTCTGTTCTCCCCATCTCTCTGTAGTGGTCCCCTGTCCTCTACTCTCCCCATCTCTCTGTAGTGGTCCCCTGTCCTCTACTCTCCCCATCTCTCTGTAGTGGTCTCCTGTCCTCTACTCTCCCCATCTCTCTGTAGTGGTCTCCTGTCCTCTACTCTCCCCATCTCTCTGTAGTGGTCCCCTGTCCTCTACTCTCCCCATCTCTCTGTAGTGGTCCCCTGTCCTCTACTCTCCCCATCTCTCTGTAGTGGTCCCCTGTCCTCTACTCTCCCCATCTCTCTGTAGTGGTCCCCTGTCCTCTACTCTCCCCATCTCTCTGTAGTGGTCCCCTGTCCTCTGTTCTCCCCATCTCTCTGTAGTGGTCCCCTGTCCTCTACTCTCCCCATCTCTCTGTAGTGGTCCCCTGTCCTCTGTTCTCCCCATCTCTCTGTAGTGGTCCCCTGTCCTCTGTTCTCCCCATCTCTCTGTAGTGGTCCCCTGTCCTCTACTCTCCCCATCTCTCTGTAGTGGTCTCCTGTCCTCTGTTCTCCCCATCTCTCTGTAGTGGTCTCCTGTCCTCTGTTCTCCCCATCTCTCTGTAGTGGTCCCCTGTCCTCTACTCTCCCCATCTCTCTGTAGTGGTCCCCTGTCCTCTGTTCTCCATCTCTCTGTAGTGGTCCCCTGTCCTCTGTTCTCCCCATCTCTCTGTAGTGGTCCCCTGTCCTCTGTTCTCCCCATCTCTCTGTAGTGGTCCCCTGTCCTCTACTCTCCCCATCTCTCTGTAGTGGTCTCCTGTCCTCTGTTCTCCCCATCTCTCTGTAGTGGTCTCCTGTCCTCTGTTCTCCCCATCTCTCTGTAGTGGTCCCCTGTCCTCTACTCTCCCCATCTCTCTGTAGTGGTCTCCTGTCCTCTGTTCTCCCCATCTCTCTGTAGTGGTCTCCTGTCCTCTGTTCTCCCCATCTCTCTGTAGTGGTCCCCTGTCCTCTGCTCTCCCCATCTCTCTGTAGTGGTCCCCTGTCCTCTGCTCTCCCCCATCCCTCTTTAGTCCAATGCTCTGTAATGTTGTGTGGGTCTGTGTTCAGTAAATCCTCACATTTTCAACCTTCACATTCAGAAGCGACTGCTGTCGTCTGGGCCTCCTGTCAGCCTTAGAACCTGCAGTGCATTATTTGACAAGGTAACTCCTCCATATTACTTTCCACATACCTCTACATTGGCTGAAAACTAAATTGAACCATTTTGAACTCCTAATGTTGTTGATGCTGGGTATGCCCAGATATGCAGGCTCTATTGGATGGACAGGAACATGACTTACCACGAACCATGACTTATCATCTGCCAAATGTTTGAGATTTTAGAGACCGCTTCACTCTCTATATTTACATTTTGTTGGGGTGGGAGGATAATTGGATCTTGCAAATTGTTTAGTGTAATGGCTTTTCTATTTCACCGCTTGTCGTAAGCAGTTCCTTAAACTTTTCCAAATGGCCCATGCTTAAAACTGTCAGGGCAGGGCGCATGCCTAAGAGGGCTATTCAAAATCCTGCATGTCTGAACACGTGTTCTTCACTCCCTTCCCCACATAGCCAATATGTCCCTGCTTAGATCTGACCGCATGGCCCAGTAGAAACCTGCTAGCTAGCGCTGCTTATCGTTAGCCAGCTAGCCTCTCATCTCCACTGCCTTCTCCAGCTCTGTCTGCTGTGAATCTGGGGCTGTCTTCAGAACACTGAGCCCTAATATCCCTCATGGTACCACTTCAACCAAATCAACTTCCACTGCTAAGCAAAGAGCTGCTGGCTTGGCACCAATAGCCCGCAGCTAATCACCACTACTGCTATGCTGTGCTATTTTGGAGATTCTTTGCCATCCTACATTACATGTTTAGGCTAGGGATGGATGAAATGTATCCCACTGTACAGAACAGTCCAAGTGGTCACCCAGATGGTGGTATTTATGATGGAGTACAGGAGAGAGTGACTGGCTTTGCACAGCACTCTGATCCACCATCAGAATAGGTATGTGACTTACTGTATTGTACGGCTGTTCTTAGTGGCTGTGGTTGGAGTGTTGGATCAGGGGTTGTTTTGCTTGTTTGGCTCTCCCGGTCCAACTGTATGCTGTAAAATGCTGTTCTATGAGCTGTCACTGAAACACATCACGACAGACAATGTTAGCCTTGTTCTAGCTTGTTTTCTCACATAATTGTCATGGATTTATACCTCAGCCCATATGATCAGAAGCCATTCTAGTACTGTAGCTTTCTTGTCCAAGGCCCGTATCCACAAAGGGTCTCAAAGTAGGAGTGCTGATCTAGGGTCATTTTTGCCTTTTAGATAATAATGATCATGTTATATGGACAGATCCTAGATTTGTGGATAAGGGTCCAGGTTTAATCAAGTGGATCATGTTGGATACCTATATTCCTGATTACACTGTGGAATAAATGTAATATTTATATTATACCGTATCTTATTTCACAGCTGAGCACCCTGTTGTAATGGTATGGTCTTAGGAGGTGTCTATTGCAAGCATGGACGTGCCTTATTACATGGAACATTAGGAGTCCCTGGACAAACCATTAACAGTAATGCAGGTGACGCGGCTGTCCCAGTGTTTCAGATTGTCACAGTCCAATGTACCACAGGCCTCCTCACTGACACCTTGTTTTACACCTCAGGGTGCAAAGACATCCACAGAGCCCCCGATAGCACCCCCTGTGTCAGAGGAGGAGGAGGAGGAGGAGGAAGAGGAGGAGGATGACGATGATGACAATGAGCTACCACCCGTCATCGCACCTCGACCTGAGCACACTAAATCTGTGAGTCACCCTGAGGTTATGAACAATGACTTAACACAATGTTACAGATCTAGACTTAGGAAGGCTTACAGTCTAATCACCTCAATAACTCAACTCAGTACAGAGTTGTACAGTATGCTTGTTGTCCTGCCCCTTTCTGACTGGGTCCTGCCCCTCTCTGACAGGGTCCTGCCCCTTTCTGACAGGGTCCTGCCCCTCTCTGACTGTGTCCTGCCCCTCTCTGACAGGGTCCTGCCCCTCTCTGACTGTGTCCTGCCCCTCTCTGACTGTGTCCTGCCCCTCTCTGACTGTGTCCTGCCCCTCTCTGACAGGGTCCTGCCCCTCTCTGACTGTGTCCTGCCCCTCTCTGACAGGGTCCTGCCCGTCTCTGACTGTGTCCTGCCCCTCTCTGACTGGGTCTTGCCCCTCTCTGACAGGTTCCTGCCCCTCTCTGACTGTGTCCTGCCCCTCTCTGACAGGGTCCTGCCCTCTCTGACAGGGTCCTGCCCCTCTCTGACTGTGTCCTGCCCCTCTCTGACTGGGTCTTGCCCCTCTCTGACTGTGTCCTGCCCCTCTCTGACAGGGTCCTGCCCCTCTCTGACTGTGTCCTGCCTCTCTTTGACAGGGTCTTGCCCCTCTCTGACTGTGTCCTGCCCCTCTCTGACTGTGTCCTGCCCCTCTCTGACTGTGTACTGCCCCTCTCTGACTGGGTCTTGCCCCTCTCTGACAGGGTCCTGCCCCTTTCTGACAGGGTCCTGCCCCTCTCTGACTGTGTCCTGCCCCTCTCTGACAGGGTCCTGCCCCTCTCTGACTGTGTCCTGCCCCTCTCTGACTGTGTCCTGCCCCTCTCTGACTGTGTCCTGCCCCTCTCTGACAGGGTCCTGCCCCTCTCTGACTGTGTCCTGCCCCTCTCTGACAGGGTCCTGCCCGTCTCTGACTGTGTCCTGCCCCTCTCTGACTGGGTCTTGCCCCTCTCTGACAGGTTCCTGCCCCTCTCTGACTGTGTCCTGCCCCTCTCTGACAGGGTCCTGCCCCTCTCTGACAGGGTCCTGCCCCTCTCTGACTGTGTCCTGCCCCTCTCTGACTGGGTCTTGCCCCTCTCTGACTGTGTCCTGCCCCTCTCTGACAGGGTCCTGCCCCTCTCTGACTGTGTCCTGCCTCTCTTTGACAGGGTCTTGCCCCTCTCTGACTGTGTCCTGCCCCTCTCTGACTGTGTCCTGCCCCTCTCTGACTGTGTACTGCCCCTCTCTGACTGGGTCTTGCCCCTCTCTGACAGGGTCCTGCCCCTCTCTGACTGGGTCCTGCCCCTCTCTGACTGGGTCTTGCCCCTCTCTGACAGGGTCCTGCCCCTCTCTGACTGTGTCCTGCCCCTCTCTGACTGTGTCCTGCCCCTCTCTGACTGTGTCCTGCCCCTCTCTGATTGTGTCCTGCCCCTCTCTGACTGGGTCCTTCCCGTCTTTGACTGTGTCCTGCCCCTCCCTGACTGGGTCCTGCTCCTCTATGACTGTGAAAATCTTCCTCTCTGACTGTAACTGTCCTGCTCCTCTCTGACTGTAACTGTCCTGCTCCTCTCTGACTGTGTCCTGTCCCTCTCTGACTGTGTCCTGCTCCTCTCTGACTGGGTCCTGAACCTCTCTGACTGTGTCCTGCTCCTCTCTGACTGTGTCCTGCCCTTCCCTGACTGGGTCCTGCTCCTCTATTACTGTGACAATCCTCCTCTCTTACTGTAACTGTCCTGCTCCTCTCTGACTGTGTCCTGTCCCTCTTTGACTCTGTCCTGTCCCTCTCTGACTGTGTCCTGCTCCTCTCTGACTGTGACTGTCTCCTGACAGATCTACACCCGCTCTGTCATCGAGCCCTTGGCGCCTCCCACCCCTGTGAAGGAGGCCACAACCCCGCCGGAGTCCCAGGTCCAGCCGGAGAACACGTCCAGCACTCTGTACCGCCACACCGATCGGCAGAGGAAGAAGTCTAAGATGACAGACGAGGAGATTCTGGAGCGACTGAGTATGTTGTCTCTCTGTGGATCTATGGAGCATGGAGAGTCCCATAGAGATTGTGCTGTGACTGTACTGTGATGTGTCCAGACCTCTCAGCTCTAAACCCATCCTACTGCAGTGATTAGTGTGGGCTGCTCAGTAAGCCATAGATTACAGACTTAGGACGGCCAAGTGCCCCTCTATAGTCAGAGTACTGCTCTCTCTGCAGTGTCCTCTCTGCAGTGTCCTCTCTGCAGTGTCCTCTCTGCAGTCTCCTCTCTGCAGTGTCTGCATGTGGCCCTGTCCAAAACATCAGCAGTGCTCTACTGTGCAGGACAACCTCCCAGCATGCAGCAGTGTATTTGGCTCCAGTACAAGGCCCCACAGTGGGCGACATCCCTGAATGGCGTGAGCAGAGGAGCGCGTGTGTAATGCAGGGTTGCCCTCGCCATGGCCGTGCTGTGTGTGTGTATGTGTGTGTGTGTGTATGTGTATATGTGTGTGTGTGTGTGTGTGTGTGTGTGTGTGTGTGTGTGTGTATGTGTGTATGTGTGTATGTGTGTGTGTGTGTGTGTGTGTGTGTGTGTGTGTGTGTGTGTGTGTGTGTGTGTATGTGTGTGTGTGTATGCATGCCTCAGTCTGACCTAGAGACACTCTCCACTAATCACCTCTCTCTGTCCTCCCAGGGAGCATTGTGAGTGTGGGGGACCCCAAAAAGAAGTACACACGCTTTGAGAAAATAGGACAAGGGTAAGTCCACTTTCAATCCAAATCCACTAGCTACTTACTGCCTCTTATTGGAACAAAGTAGTCTTTGGTAGTCAGCCCAACTGAGAGAAAGACAACGCCTCACTCAGGAGTGACCAGAGAGAGATGAGAAAAAGAAAGAGGTTGAAGGGTCTGAGAGAGAAGTAGAAAGGAACTTTATTCAGACATGGCTGTGGGCCAGATGAGCTCAGCCTGCTCTCTCTCTGTCTCTCTCTCTCTCTCTCTCTCTCTCTCTCTCTCTCTCTCTCTGGGAGAGCTGGGGTGAGAGCCCTGACATCACCTCTCCCTCCACCTCAGACCTGAACACAACAACAGCAGCAGCCAGCTTCCTCCAGCACTGTCTGCTTAGCCTCATCTAACACACCACTAAGGGCTCCCCTGATCAATGTGGGTGGTAATGACTGACAATCTGCACACACTGTCTATAAATTAAAACAGCTGTGCACAAGGATAGGAAGACTAAACTGTGGTTTCTCACAGACCTCTCTGATTAAACCCACAGGGAAATGTTACCTGAGGAGGAGAGCAGTTAACAAATCCTGAGCTCAGTGGCCTTAGCCATCTCACACTCCATCACCTCTGGTGATCACATGAGAAGCTTCCTGATGAGTCAATGATCAGTGTGGATTGGTTCCACGGCTACCTAACAACAGAGCATTACCTGGCTGGCTGCAGCGCATCAGTGGCTGGTCAGGATACGCTGCAGAAACACTCATTCATTATTCATACACACTCACAATACAATACAATGGTGTAGCCTGACGGTCTCAGGGAGGGAGGGAGAGAGGGGGGAGGGAGGGAGAATAAAGAAGAGAGAGGGAAAGGAGAACAGAGTGAGTGAGAGACGTGAGAGAGATGTGTGACTTGACTCAATCTCTGGAGTGTGACTTGTAAAATGAGTCTTCCACTTCATTCTGTATAAGGTCAATCTGTGAGACCTCATTATCGAAATGAAGCCATTCTGCTGCAGCAAACAGACTGTAGTTAAAAAGACTTCTGGGGTGTTATGAGACTGGGAAGGTTTAGTGATGGACACAGGGAAGGCATGGGTTACTGGTAAAGGAAATGCAGTGGAAACTAGGCTGAAGGTCATGGTGGTGAACCAAACAGTAAACCAGACTCCTGGCAAGGGACTGTGTGTTCCTCGTTACAGCCTTCACCATGGGTCTGTGTTATGTTCCCTTGGAGCTCATACAGAAATGGAAGCATCATAAAAACAAAGAACCGTTCAGTCAGGTATAACCCCGACACTGCCCCAGGATGTACCCGGGGGGGTGGTGCCTGTAGTGTCTTGCCAAATGACAGATTGCAAGATGGTTGAATACAGAAGCATGTCTCTGCCCTCTAGCACTCAGAGGTGTAAAATGTCAGGGCAGAGAGAGGGACAGGTAACTGGACCCCAGCCAAGCTTCTTTTTTTTTTTTTTTTTTTTTACATTGTAGTCCTTTAGCAGACGCTCTCATCCAGAGTGTTAAGTACCTTGCTCAAGGGCACATTGGCAGGTTTTTCACCTAGTCAGCTTGGGGATTCAAACCAGCGACCTTTCCGTTACTGGCACAATCCTCTTAACCACTAGGCTACATGCCTTCAATTTACTGTAATCTGTGTCTGTCTGATTAAATTGATTCTCAGGCTACTGTAAAGGGACTATCAGATCTGTGATTCCACTGGATCTGTGATTCCAACACCCAAGTGGCACAGGGATCAGAAGAACACACCATTTACAGTACATATACTGTACATGGTACAGAACAGACACTTTTACAGTACATATACTGTACATGGTACAGAACAGACACTTTTACAGTACATATACTGTACATGGTACAGAACAGACACTTTTACAGTACATATACTGTACATGGTACAGAAGACACTTTGTAAGGATTTAGATTGTACAGAGTGGGTTCATATGCCAGTCATGAACTGTATGCATTACAGACTTGGTACTGTACACACAAGTCATACACTAAACACATCACAGAGTGGTGAGCACCCCACACACTCTCCAAATGTAACTTAGACACACCACACACACAGCAGAATGAGCTTGTGACATTCTCCACATATGCAAGTGAGATAATGTGCACATTATAGACTATAGGGTCTTAAACCATACAAGACATTTATAGATATCAGAGAGGAAAGGTCATCTTATTGACAGGTTAATTACCCCTATTAGTTATTACTGACCCAGGGACACTAGTGCTGCCTTTTCCAATGGCCAAGGGTCAATGCTGCCCTCTGGTGGCCAAATTGTGGTACTTGATCATTTATTAAAGGAAGCCATTGAACTGCTTGCATTCAAATACATTCTGTAACTGTTTCTTTGAAGGAGATTCTTGTGTTAATAAAAAAATTGGCAAATGTCCTACAGGCTCTTGAAATTTGCATAACGCTAATATTATGGAGATAGGTACCGTGGAGGAGCAAACAGGAAAGGCCTTTCACTGTACTTGTGGACATGACAAAAACAACTAGAAACTTGAAACTTTGAGAGCTTGGGTGATCTGTTCTAACTCCTTGCATGAGGACTTGTTTCTGTGTGGAACTAATGCGTTGTTCTCTTGTTTCCTCAGGGCGTCTGGTACTGTGTACACAGCCATTGACATTGCTACTGGCCAGGAGGTAAACTAACTTGACAACCACAGTCACTTCAGAAAATCATCCACATCTGACGCGACTACCTGTCACCCTGCTGATTAGTCTTCTCTTCTGGCACATTAACTGTGGAATCTGTCAGAAGAGCACTGAAGACACCATGTGGTGTCCTGTTTATGGTTGTTCCTCTGTCAGGTGGCCATCAAGCAGATGAACCTCCAACAGCAGCCTAAGAAGGAGCTCATCATCAACGAGATCCTGGTGATGAGGGAAAACAAGAACCCGAACATAGTCAACTACCTGGACAGGTGAGCCTCAAACACATACTGTGGTCGCTGTTGGGGAGAACCACACGTACAGCAGCTACTGTAAATATGACCATCTCATGCAATGACTATACTTCATCTCTCTCTCCTCTGTCTGTAGTTACCTGGTAGGGACTAGTATACTTCATCTCTCTCTCCTCTGTCTGTAGTTACCTGGTAGGGACTAGTATACTTCATCTCTCTCTTCTCTGTCTGTAGTTACCTGGTAGGGACTAGTATACTTCATCTCTCTCATCTGTCTGTAGTTACCTGGTAGGGACTAGTATACTTCATCTCTCTCTTCTCTGTCTGTAGTTACCTGGTAGGGACTAGTATACTTCATCTCTCTCCTCTGTCTGTAGTTACCTGGTAGGGACTAGTATACTTCATCTCTCTCTTCTCTGTCTGTAGTTACCTGGTAGGGACTAGTATACTTCATCTCTCTCTTCTCTGTCTGTAGTTACCTGGTAGGGACTAGTATACTTCATCTCTCTCTCCTCTGGTTGTAGTTACCTGGTAGTGGATGAGCTATGGGTGGTGATGGAATACCTGGCTGGAGGTTCACTGACTGATGTGGTGACTGAGACCTGCATGGACGAGGGTCAGATCGCTGCAGTCTGCAGAGAGGTAAGAAAAGGGGGTTTCCTAGTCAGTTGCACAACTGAATGCATTCAACTAAATGTGCCTTCTTCTGCATTATACCCAACTCCTCTGATTCAGAAATGTGCAGGGGTGCGAGGGCTCTCCGTCAGGCGCAGGACAACAAAGATGAGTGTTCAACCACTCACAACACGGAAACAAATACAACAAACAATCACGCACAAAAACATGAGGTGAACAGAGGGTTAAATAAGGAACATGTTATTATGGGATAGAAACCAAGTGTGTAAAATGAAGACAAAAAAACATAGAAAATGAAAAGTAGATTGGCGGTAGCTAGAAGACCGGTGACGTCGACTGCCAAAAGCCAACCGAGCAAGGAGAGGGAACAACTTCGGCTGAAGTCGTGACAAGGGGGCTGCATTCAACAGGAACGTGTCTTCTTCTCCATTATACCCTTAATCGGCATCCGGGGAGCAGTTGTTGTTCGGGTTTAACTGCCTTGCTCAAGGGCAAGATGGCAAATTTTTCCACCTTCCCTGTTCGGGGATTCAAACTAGCGACCTCTCTGTAACTTGCCCAACGCTCTTAACCGCTAAGCTACCTGCTGACTAACATCTACTGTCAACCCCTTACCAATTACCACTAGGGTTGAATATTTTACAGGGATTTAACAAATGTTCCATCCCGAGAATAAATAATTTCCTGCCAAAACTGGAAGTGTCATTCAAAAGCATATAAATAGGCCTATGTGTGGATTTGATTAGAGCTTTGATCGAACATTCAAGCCTGATGTTACCTGAGCCTGATGAGCCATATATATAATACATTTTATGAGCCCTATAGTAGACATTTTATGAGCCCTACATTAGATATTTTATGAGCCCTATATTAGACATTTTATGAGCCCTACATTAGACATTTTATGAGCCCTACATTAGACATTTTATGAGCCCTACATTAGACATTTTATGAGCCCTATATTAGTCATTTTATGAGCCCTATATTAGACATTTTATGAGCCCTATATTAGACATTTTATGAGCCCTACATTAGACATTTTATGAGCCCTACATTAGACATTTTATGAGCCCTACATTAGACATTTTATGAGCCCTATATTAGTCATTTTATGAGCCCTATATTAGACATTTTATGAGCCCTATATTAGACATTTTATGAGCCCTACATTAGACATTTTATGAGCCCTACATTAGATATTTTATGAGCCCTATATTAGACATTTTATGAGCCCTACATTAGACATTTTATGAGCCCTACATTAGACATTTTATGAGCCCTACATTAGACATTTTATGAGCCCTATATTAGACATTATATGAGCCCTATATTAGTCATTTTATGAGCCCTATATTAGACATTTTATGAGCCCTATATTAGACATTTTATGAGCCCTACATTAGACATTTTATGAGCCCTATAGTAGACATTTTATAAGCCCTACATTAGACATTTTATGAGACCTATATTAGACATTTTATGAGCCCTATATTAGACATTATATGAGCCCTACATTAGTCATTTTATGAGCCCTACATTAGACATTTTATGAGCCCTACATTAGACATTTTATGAGCCCTATATTAGACATTTTATGAGCCCTACATTAGACATTTTATGAGCCCTACATTAGACATTTTATGAGCCCTATATTAGACATTTTATGAGCCCTACATTAGACATTTTATGAGCCCTACATTAGACATTTTATGAGCCCTACATTAGACATTTTATGAGCCCTATATTAGACATTTTATGAGCCCTACATTAGACATTTTATGAGCCCTACATTAGACATTTTATGAGCCCTATATTAGACATTTTATGAGCCCTATATTAGACATTTTATGAGCCCTATATTAGACATTTTATGAGCCCTACATTATACATTTTATGAGCCCTATATTAGACATTTTATGAGCCCTATATTAGACATTTTATGAGCCCTATATTAGACATTTAATGAGCCCTACATTAGACATTTTATGAGCCCTATATTAGACATTTTATGAGCCCTCCATTAGACATTTTATGAGCCCAATTTTAGACATTTTATGAGCCCTACATTAGACATTTTATGAGCCCTATATTAGACATTTTATGAGCCCTTCATTAGACATTTTATGAGCCCTATATTAGACATTATATGAGCCCTACATTAGTCATTTTATGAGCCCTACATTAGACATTTTATGAGCCCTACATTAGACATTTTATGAGCCCTACATTAGACATTTTATGAGCCCTACATTAGACATTTTATGAGCCCTATATTAGACATTTTATGAGCCCTATATTAGACATTTTATGAGCCCTATATTAGACATTTTATGAGCCCTACATTAGACATTTTATGAGCCCTATATTAGACATTTTATGAGCCCTACATTCCCTCAGTGACAAACCTCTGCTGTCAACCCCTTACCAGTTACATACCCTCAGTTACAGTCCTCTACTGTCAACCCCTTACCAGTTACATACCCTCAGTGACAGTCCTCTACTGTCAACACCTTACCAGTTACATACCCTCAGTGACAGTCCTCTACTGTCAACCCCTTACCAGTTACATACCCTCAGTGACAGACCTCTGCTGTCAACCCCTTACCAGTTACATACCCTCAGTGACAGCCCTCTGCTGTCAACCCCTTATCAGTTACATACCCTCAGTGACAGCCCTCTACTGTCTACCCCTTATCAGTTACATACCCTCAGTGACAGTCCTCTATTGTCAACCCCTCACCAGTTACCTCAACGTGATCAAGACAAAGGAGCTGATCGTGGACTACAGGAAAAGGAGGGCCGAGCACACCCTCATTCACATCGATGAGGCTGTAATGGAGCGGTTTGAGAGCTTCCACATTACCAACAAACTATCATGGTCCAAACACAGGGCATGACAATGCCTATTCTCCCTCAGGAGACTGAACAGATTTGGCATGGGTCCTTGGGTTCTACAGCTGCACCATCGAGAGCATCCTGACTGTTGCATCACTGCCTGGTATGGCAACTGCTCGGCCTCCGACTTCAAGGCACTACAGAGGGTAGTGCGTACGGCCCAGTACATCACCGGGGCCAAGCTTCCTGCCATCCGGACCTCTATACCAGGCGGTGTCAGAGGAAGGCCCTAACAATTGTCAAAGGCTCCAGCCACCCTAGTCATAGACTGTTCTCTCTGCTACCGCATGGCAAGCGGTACCGGAGCGCCAAGTCTAGGTCCAAGAGGCTTCTAAACAGCTTCTACCCTCAAGTCATAAGACTACTGAACATCTAATCAAATGGCTTTTCCAGACTATTTGCATTGCCCCCCACCCCATTTACGCTGCTGCTAACTGGTGCCCCCGCACATTGACTCTGTACCGGTATCCCCTGTATATAGCCTCGCTATTGTTATTTTACTGCTGCTCTTTAATTATTTGTTACTTTTATAATTTTTAGGTATTTTCTTAAAACTGCATTGTTGGTTAAGGGCTTGTAAGTAAGCATTTCACTGTAAGGTCTACACCTGTTGTATTCGGCGCATGTGACAAAAACAATTAGATTTTATTTGGAACCTATGCCTTCACTGTAATCTCTGTCTTCTCCACTGTAATCTCTGTCTTCTCCACTGTAAATTTTGCATTCTCCACTGTAAACTCTCCCACTGTAACCTCTGTCTTCTCCACTGTAAACTCTCCCGTCTCCATTGTAACCTCTGTCTTCTCCACTGTAACCTCTGTCTTCTCCACTGTAAACTCTCCCGTCTCCATTGTAACCTCTGTCTTCTCCACTGTAACCTCTGTCTTCTCCACTGTAAATTCTGCCTTCTCCACTGTAAACTCTCCCGTCTCCATTGTAACCTCTGTCTTCTCCACTGTAACCTCGGTCTTCTCCACTGTAACCTCTGCCTTCCCCACTGTAACCTCCCCCATCTCCACTGTAACTTCTGTCTTCTCCACTGTAACCTCTGTCTTCTCCACTGTAAATTCTGCCTTCTCCACTGTAAACTCTCCCGTCTCCATTGTAACCTCTGTCTTCTCCACTGTAACCTCTGTCTTCTCCACTGTAAATTCTGCCTTCTCCATTGTAAACTCTCCCGTCTCCATTGTAACCTCTGTCTTCTCCACTGTAACCTCTGTCTTCTCCACTGTAACCTCGGTCTTCTCCACTGTAACCTCTGCCTTCCCCACTGTAACCTCCCCCATCTCCACTGTAACTTCTGTCTTCTCCACTGTTCATATTAAATAGGACTTGGTTCAGAGATCAAGGCCGTTGTGGTTATTGTAGAGATCTAATTGGGAGAAATGTGTCTGTGTCTCCACTCTCTACAGTGTCTGCAGGCTCTGGACTTCCTGCACTCCAACCAGGTGATCCACAGAGACATCAAGAGTGACAACATCCTACTGGGCATGGACGGCTCGGTCAAGCTCAGTAAGTCACCTCACCAGTAGGGGACAGGCAGGGACCAGGGTGGAATGATGCAGTCAATGGTATGTTGGTGGAGAGAGTCATGTGGAAATGGATGGGGTTGGGGGAAAGAGTCATGTGGAAATGAGTGGAGTTGAAACCACTGTCTGACGTGTTTCTCTCACCCTACAGCCGACTTTGGGTTCTGTGCCCAGATCACCCCAGAGCAGAACAAGCGAAGCACCATGGTGGGCACGCCCTATTGGATGGCACCCGAGGTGGTGACCCGTAAGGCCTATGGGTCCAAGGTGGACATCTGGTCCCTGGGTATCATGGCTATAGAGATGGTGGAGGGAGAACCTCCCTACCTTAATGAGAACCCTCTCAGGGTAAGACCGAAACACACCATCTACACTACACACACATCCAGGGATATACAAGAGCTATTTGATCAGTAACTGATTGGCCCTGTCCACCCCTCTTTCCATCTCCTCAGGCCCTGTACCTAATAGCCACCAACGGGACTCCAGAGCTGCAGAACCCTGAGCGTCTGACCTCCGTGTTCAGAGACTTCCTCAACCGCTGCCTGGAGATGGATGTGGACCGCAGAGGCTCAGCCAAGGAGCTCCTCCAGGTACACAACAACCCCACCCTGACCACCAAAACATAACCTACGTAAACCTGGCCACTCTAACATAACCCTAACCTAAACCTGTCTACTCTAACATAACCCTAACCTAAACCTGACCACTCTAACATAACCCTAACCCAAACCTGACCACTCTAGCATAATCCTAACCTAAACCTGACTACTCTAACATAACCCTAACCTGACCACTCTAACATAACCCTAACCTAAACCTGACCACTCTAACATAACCCTAACCTAAACCTGACCACTCTAACATAACCCTAACCTAAACCTGACCACTCTAACATAACCCTAACCTAAACCTGACCACTCTAACATAAGCCTAACCTAATGTAGCATGTGTAAAAGAAACCCCTGAAACTAGATTCTCTACATACTGGTCTTGATGGGAAGAGAAAAAGATGTTGGAGGAGGTTCTCTTTTCTGCACTGTTCAACGAAATCAGTAACTGTGGAGGAGGAGTTAAGATGTAGTGTCTCCTTGTTAACATTCAAAAGAGGAAGTCAGGCTCTCTTTCCATTTCCACTGAAAACCGGAACATCCAGTTGTTGGGGACTCGGCAGAGGCTAACATAACCCAAATCTGACCACATCAACTAGTCTACTCCTACATTACTATAGCAACAAGCATGCCACACCCACCTGAGGATCTGTCTCTGTCAGCCATTTATTTCCTGTGTTTAAGGGGTTCAAAATCCACTTGTTACTTACATCTGGCTGGATTGATTGCTTTCATTTTACTCCTATGACTCGTTCATACTCTTGCTTGTAGCTGTTGTTTTTTCCCGTTAACGTTACCACGTTATGTTTGTAATGACCTGTCAATCACACCCTGGTAATGGATGAAATGGGCTCAATGGAATACATGGTCTTTCCGTTGTGGCAGGGTAGCCTAGTGGTTAGAGCGGTGGACTAGTAACTGAAAGGTTGCAAGTTCAATTCCCCAAGCTGACAAGGTACTGATCAGTTGTTCTTCCCCTAAACAGGCAGTTAACCCACTGTTCCTAGGCTGTCATTGAAAATAAGAATTTGTTCTTAACTGACTTTCCTAGTAAAAAAAAAATGTCCTGTGCCACTGACTTGTTGAAGTAGAAATCTTCATCCAAATCAAGGTTAGTGATTGCTGTCCATAAGCTATTTTCGGTCGTAGGAAATGGTGCCGGAAACATAATGTACAAAAGTTAAGATCAGTGCAAAAAAAACAAAATACAATCTATCCATTGCAGTGCCATTCTATGAAGCATGTTGGTGCGCACTGATTGGAGTCACCTTGTTAGTCAGACCTGCTGCATCAGTTGGAGAGGAGATGATTTACAACTTTTCCACTTTAGGTAGCGAAACAAAGCCTGAGTCTGGTGGTTTCCACTGTTTAGTTTGGTCCATATTCTTTGTTACTCCCTATCCTAAGTTTGAGTGGGTTTGTCCTTTAGTTGATCTTTTCTGAGGCATATTTAGTGGGAAAAGGTTTTTATCAGAAACACTTATAAAACCCTGTTTTTGTTTGTTTGTAGAAGTGACCCTTTTGTTAGTTCCCTTTTCTTTTGAGTGATGACATTTTAGGTTGCAAGTTCAATTCCCCGAGCTGACAAGGTACAAATCTGTCGTTCTGCCCTGAACAGGCAGTTAACCCACTGTTCCTAGGCCGTCATTGAAAAGAAGAATTTGTTCTTAACTGACTTGCCTAGTAAAATAAAGGTAAAATAAAAAAATAAAAAAATAAGAATGTTAAAGCTTCGTCTGCGATTTAACACATCAGATAGACATTTACATCATTAGAAAGAAAACTTTATTTTGAGGGGTATACATTTTTTGTGGAATTGAAAAAGTAATAATTTTATACAATGATAATATATTCATATATGCAAATATACCCTGTGTATGTACACAAACGAGGCACATATAATTTTCTTTATTTTAACACAAAATATGAAAGAAATACCTGATACCATTAGAACATGTATATATGAGTGCATTGTAAAAGAAACGGGAAACAGCATTTTTATACATGACCCTAAGCATGATGGGATGTTAATTGCTTAATTAACTCAGGAACCACACCTGTGTGGAAGCAACTGCTTTAATATACTTAGTATCCCTAATTTACTCACGGGTTCCCTTTATTTTGGCAGTTACGTGTACAGTTCTAACCTTAAATCCCAGTCTGCACACTCAGGGTTGCAGAGCATTCCCCTCATCACTATTCTTCTCTTGTGTTCCTTGCAGCATTCGTTCCTGAAGTTAGCCAAGCCCCTGTCTAGCCTGAGCCCTCTGATTGTAGCAGCCAAGGAGGCCATAAAAAACAGCAGCCGCTAGAGGGCGCCATGTGTCCACACACAGAGCTGGACCCTGCTCCATGGGGTTGTGTGACAGACAGCACAAGGACAGACCAGTAACCAACCCCCCTGCTGCCTCATACAGAGGATGGACAGCTGGTCTACAGGGCCTCTCAGCGGTAGGACGCTGCTGCTGAACCGCCTGCCGCCTCCTCCTTTAGTCCTCCAGCATTCTGTACATGTGGAGCAGTCTGTCAGGCGTTTGTTAGCGTGTGTGTTAGCGTGTGTGTAAACGTGTGCGTAAGCGTGTGTGCGAAAGCGTGTGTGCGTAAGCGTGTGTGCGTAAGCGTGTGTTTGTCCTGTGAGAGGAGTAGAGGCTCCTAAACTAAAAACTAAAAAGAGAAAATACGAGAAAAAAAAAGAGAGAGATCCAGGAAGAGAGGCAGAACGTAACAGCACTGAGATAATGTGATTCCTTCCTTGTCTGTCCAGCAATAGCCTTGGTTCCCTTTCCCTTTCCATCAGGCATCTCCTGCAGTGAACATCTTATATGAGACAGACTTGGGGACTGGACCCAGCATATGCCTGCATGACTTTGGCTCCATGTAACCAACTTGCAACGTGTGTGTGTGTATGTGTATGTATGTGTGTGTGTGTGTGTGTGTGTGTGTGTGTGTGTGTGTGTGTGTGTGTGTGTGTGTGTGTGTGTGTGTGTGTGTGTGTGTGTGTGTGTGTGTGTGTGTGTGTGTGTGTGTGAGCAAACACATGTGCAAATGTGGGAGAGAGAAAAGAAGGGAGGGATAGAAGTGTCAAACATTCATCAAAGCCAGTTGGCGGTTGTATTCCAGGACATAGCTGTAATTTCTTGGACACCCTAAAGTTGCTAGATGTTCAGAGATCTGACATAGAGAATGGCTTTGCCAGGGCTGCAGTGGAGGCTGATTCAATAACTATTGCCTATCTGATGGGCCACAATGTGTTCAGAGTTCAAGTCACAACTTTTTAAATATAAAAACCTAGTTAAAAATGGATTTAGTAAATGAATTGATTTGTAATTCTTTGGCCAGAGTCAGCGAGTCTGAGGCTGAAGTGCAGTTAGAACCATTCTGAAGTTGTCCCAGGACGTCAGACTGTGTTACTGTGTCTATTTATGTTGGGATAGTCTACAGACAAACATTTGCTTGTTTTGTTTGCCAATGTTACCATTTGTTTCACATCAATGAGCCTTACTTTTGCGTGCTTAACCTCTGATCTGTGAATTTTCTTAGATGTATCAGAAGTAGAAGCCATGCTTAGTGTGAAAAGCCATTTGTTCAAATGAGCACAATCCCTGAGTTAGCGCACATGTTCATCTGTCTATCTGTCTGTCTGTCCGTCCATGATGTGTTTATCTAGTTTTTTTAATGGGATGTTATTATTTAGCCTACCCCCTCTCAGCGGAAGTTAAGAGATATTGCTCCAGTGTCTTGTTGCTGAACTTTCAGATTTGCTGTGTGAGTTTGGTTGTGTCTCTTTCTAGATGAGTGTTTCTGTGAGTTTTGGCTGTTTGGCAGATTGGTGGGTGGGAGTTAATCATTTGCCCATGAAAGGTTTTTGGATTGATGACTGTGTGCCATTTTATGATTGTAGCCTGTCTTGCGGACCATTGGAAACTAAAGGGTCACATTCCCATTCACTTTTCCATTCTTATCATCCCATAGCAGAGGCTACTAGAAAACAACTCTGAAAAGCTCTGCAGACAAGTATAGACTGTTTCTTGATTCTTCATTCAATAGCTTAGTAATAACCATCAACATGGCATCCTCCGTCTGGTCCATAGTAGCCACAGCATCCCTTAGGATTGTACTGAAGTCCAGACCTGGGACAGAGAGAGTAGGCGACAGGAAAGACACTTGAGGGTCTAACCTGTAGTGTACACTATATACTAATATCAGTCCCTGATCTCAGGGCTCTCACAGGGAGTCACTGACCACTGATTTCATGGGCTAAATTCCATGAGCTCACATTGTATCCCTGGTAGATGGTGTTCGGGTGTGTGTATGAATGGGAGTGTGTGTATGCATGAGTGGCTGTGTGTAAACATGTGTGTCTTTGTAAGGGAGAGAGTGACCTCAGTCTGCACTAGATACCACACCTGTTCTCCACCTTAACTCAGACTGTGTAGTGCAGGGTAGCTGCTTGCTCATTCCTCCACCACGCAGGAGAGCCTCACACTGTCCATTGCAAGGAGTACATCACCGATTTCATGCATGGGAAAACAATACGTTAATACCTTTTCCAATTAGGCTAACATTGTTAGGATATGTGTGCATATGTAAATAGGATGGGATTCTTTTTATTTTTTTTGTTCCGTAACTTAAAAATGAAAGAATAATATCCAGGTTGCTCTATGGTATTTATTTATAAATGTTTTGCACCCTGGAAATTGAAGGATAAAATAAAACACACTCCTGGATGGAACGACCCTGCTTGGGCTGTGTCAGACAGTACTCCACCTGGACATAGAGCTGTTGGAAGCAGACCCCCGTCTGTCTGTACGGAGCACTACTTCTGAGTGTGCCTGTGGCTGAGAGTCTTAGGGACCTCACAGAGACTATCTGCCCTCTGACCTTTAGCCGCACCTCTATGTACAGGCCTGAACTCTGAGCACAAAGATGAACTCTGGGACAGCTAGCAGCCTTGCCCCGCCCCTCCCCGCCGGCCCACTCCTCTTCCGTGGTCGATCCTGTACATTCCTGTCTTCTGAATGTGTAAACCTGTACACGTGGTGTGACAATTCTTCTATTAATGTGTATCATGAGAATGGAACAAAGACAAAAAATATTTTATTTAAAATGATGATTATTATTATTATCTGGGTTTGTAAACTGCTGATCCATCTGGTGAACCTCAGCAAGCCCCATCTTTGGAAAAGGACAGATGAGAAAAAGCGACTAAGGTTTTGGATAAGCTATTTTTAATTGTGGTTAAAGCAACATACTTTTTTTTTTTTATTCTGAATTGTGCATGGCTGTGTCTTGAGTGTAAAACAACAAAATACTGCAGTTTGGGAACTGAACTGAAATAAAAAAAAATACAAAAATAATTTACTTTTCTTTGCTGTTAGTAGAGCGGGACTAAGTGGCAAGACATTTTGAGCAAGGGAGTATGGTAATTTAGAGGCAGTACATACCCTAGACATTTCAAGAAGTTCACTGGAATGACACAAATGAATGACCATGGTCCAAAACTTACACTCTAGATACATTCGGCTCTTTCAAGACTTTCCAATATTTTGCAGGAAGAGCCTTTTGGCTGTTTTTCAGCAATATGAAAAGAGGCACTTTTATTTGTATATGATAACAAACATGTTATTGGAATGTATAAGTTGCATAATGTTGTATACAGATACAGTATGCGTATTACTCTGAAGAGTTATTATGTTTCATAGTGTATAGTCTAGTATAAAATAATTATATATTTACAGTTATTCATCTTTCAAAAAGTAATGTCTTGTCCCTTTACAAAACTCTAGAAGAACAAACAAAACTCCAGAAGGCTTGAAGGTACTTCTTGGTCTTTGACCATGGCACTCTTTAGTAGGTACTTCTTGGTCCATGACCATGGCACTCTTTAGTAGGTACTTCTTGGTCCATGACCATGGCACTCTTTAGTAGGTACTTCTTGGTCCATGACCATGGCAGGCCTTAGTAGAATATATTGTAAGCTCACATTGATAGTCATTCTGAGTGATAACTTTATGCCTTGTAGTGATGAGCCCCTGTTCAACAGTGTGTTGTACACATTGTCAATGTGACCCAGGTAGTAGTCAGCTGATCCAGGTCACATGCCTGTAAGCTCGGTGCAGGTGACGATACGGAGGGTGATGGAGCCAGGCATCTCGTCGGCCATGGCTCTGCCCCTCTTCCTCAGCTGGAGCCTCTGGGGGTCAGTGGAGTCCTTCACTGAGCCTGTCAGAACCACCTGGCCCAGGAACTGGTCCTTCACAGCATTACTGTTCCACACCTGGGGAGGAGGACGAGGAGGGGGGACGAGGACGGAAGTGGAGACCATTTAAGACCAAGGTTTGCGTGAACACCATCTGACCATCCAATGAAGATACTAAGGGCTTTATTCAATCTGTAGTGCTGAAGTGTCACATTTAAAGGCACTGTTCACGCGTTAGAGGAAACTGCATTCACGGTAATCTCTGCAAATGTCGGCTCAACCGGAAATTATCTTTACATTTCAAGCGCACTGTAGTGCTGAACTTCAGCGATACAGATTGAATCCAAATCAAATCAAATCAAATCAAATTTTATTTGTCACATACACATGGTTAGCAGATGTTAATGCGAGTGTAGCGAAATGCTTGTGCTTCTAGTTCCGACCATGCAGTAGTATCTAACAAGTAATCTAACAAATTCACAACAACTACCTTATACACACAAGAGTAAAGGAATGAATACGAGTATGTACATATAAATATATGGATGAGCGATGGCTGACCGGCATAGGCAAGATGCAGTAGATGGTATGGAGTACAGTATATACACATATATATGAGATGAGTAATGTAGGATATGTAAACATTATATAAATGGCATTGTTTAAAGTGGCTAGTGATACATTATTTCATCCAATTATAATTATTAAAGTGGCTAGAGATTTGGGTCGATGACCGAACGGCATAGGCAAGATACAGTAGATGGTTTAGAGTACAGTGTATACATTTGATATGAGTATGTCGGATACGTAAACATTATATACAAAATTGTTTAAAGTGGCTAGTGATACATTTGTTACATCCAATTCCTATGTATAAAGTGGCTAGAGATTTAAGTCAGTATGTTGGCAGCAGCCACTCATTGTTAGTGATGGCTGTTTAACAGTCTGATGGCCTTGAGGTAGAAGCTGTTTTTCAGTCTCTCGGTCCCAGCTTTGATGCACCTGTACTGACCTCGCCTTCTGGATGATAGCGGGGTGAACAGGCAGTGGCTCGGGTGGTTGTTGTCCTTGATGATCTTTTGGCCTTTCTGTGACATCGGGTGGTGTAGGTGTCCTGGAGGGCAGGTAGTTTAACCCGGTGATGCGTTGTGCAGTCCTCACTACCCTCTGGAGAGCCTTACGGTTGTGGGCGGAGCAGTTGCCGTACCAGGCGGTGATACAGCCCGACAGGATGCTCTCGATTGTGCATCTGTAAAAGTTTGTGAGTGATTTTGGTGACAAGCCAAATTTCTTCAGCCTCCTGAGGTTGAAGAGGCGCTGTTGCGCCTTCTTTACCACGCTGTCTGTGTGGGTGGACCAATTCAGTTTGTCCGTGATGTGTACGCCGAGGAACTTAAAACTTTCCACCTTCTCCACTACTGTCCCCTCGATGTGGATAGGGGTGCTCCCTCTCCTGTTTCCTGAAGTCCACGATCATCTCCTTTGTTTTGTTGACATTGAGTGAGAGGTTATTTTCCTGACACCACACTCCGAGGGCCCTCACCTCCTCTCTGTAGGCCGTCTCGTCGTTGTTGGTAATCAAGCCTACCACTGTAGTGTCGTCAGCAAACTTGATGATTGAGTTGGATGCGTGCTTGGCCACGCAGTCATGGGTAAACAGGGAGTACAGGAGAGGGCTGAGAACGCACCTTGTGGGGCCCCAGTGTTGAGGATCAGCGGGGTGGAGATGTTGTTTCCTACCCTCACCACCTGGGACCGGCCCGTCAGGAAGTCCAGGACCCAGTTGCACAGGGCTGGAGTCGAGACCCAGGGTCTCGAGCTTAATGACGAGCTTGGAGGAACTATGGTGTTAAATGCTGAGCTGTAGTCGATGAACAGCATTCTTACATAAGTATTCCTCTTGTCCAGATGGGTTAGGGCAGTATGCAGTGTGATTGCGATTAAGGCTGCCTGTGGACCTATTGGGACGGTAAGCAAATTGGAGTGGGTCCAGGGTGTCTGGCAGGATGGAGGTGATATGATCCTTGACTAATCTCTCAAAGCACTTCATGATGACGGAAGTGAGTGCTACGGGCGATAGTCATTTAGCTCAGTCACCTTAGCTTTCTTGGGAACAGGAACAATGGTGGCCCTCTTGAAGCATGTGGGAACAGCAGACTGGGATAGGGACTGATTGAATATGTCCGTAAACACACCAGCCAGCTGGTCTGCGCATGCTCTGAGGACACGGCCAGGGATGCCATCTGGGCCGGCAGCCTTGCGAGGGTTAACACATTTAAATGTTTTTCTCACATTGGCTGCGGTGAAGGTGAGCCCGCAGGTTTTGGTAGCGGGCCGTGTCGGTGGCACTGTATTGTCCTCAAAGCGAGCAAAGAAGTTGTTTAGTTTGTCTGGGAGCAGGACGTCATGGTCCGCGACGGGCTGGTTTTCTTTTTGTAGTCCGTGATTGACTGTAGACCCTGCCACATTCCTCTTGTGTCTGAGCCATTGAATTGTGACTCTACTTTGTCTCTATATTGACGCTTAGCTTGTTTGATTGCCTTGCGGAGGAGTAGCTGCACTGTTTGTATTCAGTCATGTTTCCGTAGCCTTTACCTGGTTAAAAGCAGTGGTTCGCGCTTTCAGTTTTGCGCGAATGCTGCCATCAATCCATGGTTTCTGGTTCGGGAAGGTTTTGATATTTGCTATGGGTACAACATCACCAATGCATTTGCTAATAAACTCGCTCACCGAATCAGCGTATACATCAATGTTGTTGTCAGATGCTATCCGGAACATATCCCAGTCCACGTGCTCAAGCAATCTTGCAGCATGGAATCAGATTGGTCGGACCAGCGTTGAACAGACCTGAGAACGGGCGTTTCCTGTTTTAGTTTCTGTTTGTAGGCTGGGAGCAACAAAATGGAGTCATGGTCAGACTTGCGAAAGGAGGCGGAGAATAGCCTTGTATGCATCACGGAAGTTGGAATAACAGTGGTCCAGGATTTTACCAGCCCGGTGGCACATTCGATATGCTGGTAAAATTTCGGGAGCCTTGTTCTTAAATTAGCCTTATTAAAATCCCCAGCCACAATAAATGCAGCCTCAGGATATGTGGTTTCCAGTTTACATAGAGTCCGATGAATTTCTTTCAGTGCCGTCGATGTATTAGCTTGAGGGGGATGTACACGGCTGTGATTATAATCGAAGAGAATTCTCTTGGTAGATAATGCGGTCTGCATTTGATTGTAAGGAATTCTATGTCAGGTGAACAAAAGGACTTGAGTTCCTGTATGTTGTTATGATCACACCACGTCTCGTTAATCATAAGACACACACCCCGCCCTTCTTCTTACCAGAGAGATGTTTGTTTCTGTCGCGCGATGCGTGGAGAAACCAGGTGGCTGTACCGACTCTGATAACGTGTCCTGAGTGAGCCATGTTTCCGTGAAGCAAAGAACGTTGCAGTCTCGAATGTCTCTCTGAAAGGCAACCCTCGATCGGATTTCGTCTACTTTGTTGTCAAGAGACTGTACATTGGCGATTAAAATACTCGGGAGAGGTGCACGATGCGCCTGGTCGACGTAGCTTGACCAAAAGACCGGCGCTGCTTTCCTCTTCTCCGGCGCCGCCGTTGTTTTGAGTAGCCACGTGCTATCCAGTCTGTTGTTGTGTTTGGGTTAACGAAAGGAGAATCCTCTTTGGGAAAGTCGTATTCCTGGTCGTAATGTTGGTAAGTTGACGTTGCTCTTATATCCAATAGTTCCTCCCGGTTGTATGTAATAAAACTTAATATTTTCCGGGGTAACAATGTAAGAAGTAATACATAAAAAAACAAAATACTGCATGGTTTCCTGAGAACGTGAAGCGAGGCTGCCATCTCTGTCGGCGCCGGAAGTACTCTCTCGAATCCAGCCCTAACTTCAGACATCTAAATGTAACAATTCACTAGTCAGTTTGTCCTCCCAGCCCATTGGTAGTGATGCTCTTTGACCCCCATATACCTTACCTCCACAGTGATTGGCTTTGTGGGCTTCTTCCTGTAGAAGATGGCTCTGATATCAAACACCGGCTTCATGGTGTCCGCCTTGACTGTTGACCGGACTGAGGAGCCCTCACAGGATACGATCACATATGGATCCGCGCCTGTACAATGACACAGTATTAACCAGCCATTACGCAATGCTGAATATACTCACAAAATGTCCAAAACATTTTGACTTATGTTTCCCTGTAATGTATGAGATTTGAGGTTGTGGAGCATTCTCTCACCCCCTGTGCGGTCCTGGTTCTCCAGCCCCTCTGCTCCATGGACGTAGATCTGGGACACGGCAACAGGGTAGCCAGTCAACGCACTCCAACACGTCATCCTGGGCTGGTGTTCTGTCAGTTCTCTGAGAGAGAGAGATCATCTTATACCTTTACAGTAATGCTAAAGTAATGGTATACTGCTTCGATAAGATATCATATTGAAGTGTGTCACTATGTGTACAGGTTTATTTCCAGTACCTGCATCCTGAGTCTACGTTAGTGTAAACACGCAGCATGAACTCTCCCAGAATGTCCGGTTTGAAGGTGGAGGGGATGATGACGTAGCGACCCTTGGGGAGCGTGGCCCTCATGAACACCGTGCGGGTGTTGATGTATGTAGTAGTTTGCACGTTAAGTTGGGTGATGATGTCATGCATGCAGTATTTCCTATTCAGTTCAACCTTAAATCAAAAGAAATCATTTTTCACCATGACTGTTCCCCAGTGTTTGTTGTTACAGCTTGATCAGATCTAAAATATTAATAATTTAGTGATTACAGGTCGTTGAAAGTTTGTGTCCCTGATATGAACAAGCCAATGTGGCCTTTATAAGTAATGTCTACTCATTATTGTAAACACCCTCTGGTTTATTTGCTGTTTGTTCAACGGCTGAAGAGGGAAAATTGAAATTCCACTGATTTAACCAAATTCGTGTACAGCGGGGGAAGCCAAACATGTGGCGCAGAGAACTTCTCCGCTAAAATGGACTGAAGTTGGACCAACGCCCCAGATGCATACCCTGTCTCTTAGACAAACCCTCACTGGCCCAGTCTTCCACCCCAGTCCCACTAGTCATTCTTAGAGGATGTTAATATGAACTACCTTGAAGACGGCAAAGCCGATGGTGAGGTTCTCTCCCTGGCCGATACTTCTGTGGATCTTCATGTCTCTCTGCTGTAGGGAGATCAGAACCTCATCCACTTCCTTGGTCACCTCAAACAGGTACTGGGGGTTCTGTAAGAAGGTTTTTTTGTGGTTCATGCAGCCTCCACAGCGGTTGCGCAGAGGTTCTGCATTCTTGGTCCAACTCCCCAAAATCATCACTTCGTTCCACGTCTTGTCGATGGTGAGCAGGGAGGTGTTGATGAGACGACACACGTCTGCATCTGTGAAGTACTTACACCAGTCTCTAAACGCCATCCTATGAAGATACAGTAGCGCACACAGAGAGATGCAAATTAACATGGGTAGATAGATAAAACACTTTCACATGCTTTTTTACACTCACCAGAACTCCCCATCATCTTCCACTGTGATGCCAAGATTATTCCTCTCCATGCTGCCAACCTTTTTCCATTCCGCTGAACTGAAGTAGGAGAGGGGGAGAGAGGGAGAGGGGGAGAGGCAACAGGAAATAGAGGGAGGGAGAACAAAATAATGAGTTGAGGAGGTCACTTGTGCACTGAAGTGTGGAGAGGTTGAACAGTAAGCGAGCGGGGAGGATATGTCCTCCTCACCTGTCACTCCAGGCTCCGTTCCACTCAGTCTTTCCCCAGGGGTTCCTCATGCGGATCAGGGGGATGGTCTCGTTCTGGAAGTAGGCCATCAGCCCGTGGCCCAATCGTACTTTCTTCACTGAAGTCACTGAGTAGGCATGGCCCTTCACCAGCCCACACGGCATCCGTGCCTCGATTTCAGAAGGAGACGCCTAAAAGAGGTCCAAGCACAGTAGTCAGTCATTTGTGTCTACTATATACAATTACCTGTGACTATAGTGTGCTGACCAATTGAAAATTATCAATTGAAAAGACAGACCTTGATGGAGCAGCTGATTATTCCATCCCTGTCGTAGACTTTGAACAGGTCCTCAAACAGTTTGTCCATTCTCCCCTGGTCTTTGTGGAAAGCTTCAGCCTCAAGGTTAATGGCCTCTGCCACGGCTCCACTGAAATCCACCACCGCATCCCCAGTGTTGCCCCCATCCAGCGACTCATAGCAGCCAGAGAGCCTGGAGACGAGGAGAGAGAAGAGAGTCCAGAGAAGATACAGAGAGGTTAGAGGGTACAAAACGTTATGATTTATGAATCAAGGGTTGAGAAATGTTAGAGTATACTTACTTGGCATAGGCTTTCTCAAGCAGGGCACTCCAAAACTCGTTTTTGACTTTGGAGTGGCAGTAGATGAGCTCTCCGTTGATGCTGGGCAGGCGGTCATCCACCACCACGTCCACCCACTCCCCAAACACCCAGAACTGGAAGTGGAAGATACCAGCATAGTTCTTTGGGTGCTTGGAGTCCCACTCCTGCTCCTTCCAGTTAGGGATGACCTGTCAACACACAGGGCTTCACAGTGAACCACATGTCTAGTCAAATGTGAATAGTTATAAACTTGGATGGGGATTTTTTATTTTTGTTATTTCACCTTTATTTAACAAGGTAGGACAGTTGAGAACAAGTTCTCATTTACAACTGCGACCTGGCCAAGATAGAGCAGAGCAGTGCGACACAAACAACAACACAGAGTTACACATGGAATAAACAAATGTACAGTCAATAACACAATATAAAAATCTATATACAGTGAGTGCAAATGAGGTAAGATTAGGGAGGTAAGGCAATAAATAGGCCGTAGTGGCGAAGTAATTACAATTTAGCAATTAAACACTGGTGTGATAGATGTGCAGAAGATGAATGTGCAAGTAGAGATACTGGACTGCAAAGGAGCAAAAAAATAAATAACAATATGGGGATGAGGTAGTTGGATGGGCTACTTACAGATGGGCTAGGTACAGGTGCAACGATCTGTGAGCTGCTCTGGCAGCTGATGCTTAAAGTTAGTGAGGGAGATATGAGTCTCCAGCTTCAGTGATTTTTGCATTAGTTCCAGTCATTGGCAGCAGAGAACTGGAAGGAAAGGCGGCCCGAAGGAGGAATTGGCTTTGGGGGTGACCAGTGAAATATACCTGCTGGAGCGCGTGCTACGGGTGGGTGCTGCTATGGTGACCAGTGAGCTGAGATAAGGCGGAGCTTTACCTAGCAAAGACTTATAGATGACCTGGAGCCAGTGGGTCTGGCGACGATTATGATGCGAGGGCCAGCCAGCGAGAGCATACAGGTCGCAGTGGTGGGTAGTATATGGGGCTTTGGTGACAAAACGGATGGCACTGTGATAGACTGCATCCAATTTGCTGAGTAGAGTGTTGGAGGCTATTTTGTAAATGACATCGCCGAAGTCAAGGATCGGTAGGATAGTCAGTTTTACGAGGGTATGTTTGGCAGCATGAGTGAAGGAGGCTTTGTTGCAAAATAGGAAGCCGATTCTAGATTTAGTTTTGGATTGAAGATGCTTAATGTGAGTCCGGGAACGAGAGTTTACAGTCTAACCAGACACCTAGGTATTTGTAGTTGTCCACATATTCTAAGTCAGAATCGTCCAGAGTAGTGATGCTGGACGGGCAGGCAGGTGGGGGCAGCGATCGGTTGAAGAGCATGCATTTAGTTTTACTTGCATTTTAGAGCAGTTGGAGGACACAGAAGGAGAGTTGTATGGCATTGAAGCTCATCTGGAGGTTAGTTAACACAGTGTCCAAAGAAGGGCCAGAAGTATACAGAATGGTGTCGTCTGCGTAGAGGTGGATCAGAGAATCACCAGCAGCAAGAGCGACATCATTGATGTATACAGAGAAAAGAGTCGGCCGAGAATTGAACCCTGTGGCAGCCCCATAGAGACTGCCAGAGGTCCGGACAACAGGCCCTCCGATTTGACACACTGAACTCTGTCTGAGAAGTAGTTGGTGAACCAGGCGAGGCAGTCATTTGAGAAACCAAGGCTGTTGAGTCTGCCGATAAGAATGAGGTGATTGACAGAGTCAAAAGCCTTGGCCAGGTCGATGAATACGGCTGCACAGTATTGTCTTTTATCGATGGCGGTTGCGATATCGTTTAGGACCTTGAGCGTGGCTGAGGTGCACCCATGACCAGCTCGGAAACCAGATTGCATAGCGGAGAAGGTACGGAGGGATTCTAAATGGTCGTGATCTGTTTGTTAACTTGGCTTTCGAAGACCTTAGAAAGGCCGGGCAGGATGGATATAGGTCTGTAACAGTTTGGGTCTACAGTGTCTCCGCCTTTGAAGAGGGGGATGATCGCAGCAGCTTTCCAATCTTTGGGGATCTCAGACAACACGAAAGAGAGGTTGAACAGGCTAGTAATAGGGGTTGCAACAATTGCGGCGGATAATTTTAGAAAGAGAGGGTCCAGATTGTCTAGCCCAGCTGATTTGTAGTGGTCCAGATTTTGCAACTCTTTCAGAACATCAGCTATCTGGATTTGGGTGAAGGAGAAATGGGGGAGGCTTGGGCAAGTTGCTATGGGGATGTAGGCAAGTAGTATCTTCCCAGCCAGACTTGAATAAGGAAAAGTTGAATGTTTCTGAGTGGTAATGGTCATTTAAGATGGAAGGATGACACTAGTTTCCTTTCAATGGGAGTGAAAAGCCCCTCAGGTGAATTCCTCAGGTGAACTAAGTTATGTCCACTGTGAGTCATGTATCAACAGTATGGAATGGCACACAGACATCCACCCACATACTTCATAGACATTATCTGCTCAATTTGAATCACACATTAGGAATGTGACCAAAATAACTTTCTACCACCTGAGCAACATTGCTAAGGTGCGTCCGTTTCTATCTCAGTCTGACACAAAGAGACTCATCCATTCTTTTATTACAAGCAGGCTTGACTACTGTAATGCTCTCCTGTCTGGTCTACCAAAGAAAGCCATCGGTCAACTACAATACATACAGAATGCTGCAGCACGGGTAGTGACCAAGACCAGACGGAGAGCACACATTACCCCCGGTTTTAAAATCTTATACTGGCTGCTTGTGAATTTTTACAATTCACTGTACGATTCTTCTATTGGTTTCAACCCACGATTGTGCACACCAATACATACCAGACATGCTTTTGAGTTATGGACCCAGTAGGTCCCTCAGGTCCTCTGGCACTTGCCTTTTAACTACCCCAAAGCCTAGGACCAAGAGGCCTGCCAGAGAACCTGAGGGGGGTCAAAACTGTGGAAAGATCTTAAAGACATCTTAAAACACATCTTAGCTTTACGTTTCCTTAATGTGCTTTTTTAGTCTTTCAGTTGTTGTTATTCTTTAGTTTTTTATCCTCTTACATATGCTGTGTAGTAAATATTTCTGTTTTTATTTTCCCTGTATTTTTTTATGTTTTTTTCCTGAGAAGCGCATTGCGTTGCATCTGAAATGTGCTGTATACAGTTGACATACACTTAGATTGGAGTCATTAAAACTCGTTTTTCAACCACTCCACAAATCTCTTGTTAACAAACTGTAGTTTTTGCAAGTTGGTTAGGACATCTACTTTGTGCATGGCACAAGTACTTTTTACAACAATTGTTTACAGACAGATTATTTCACTTATAATTGACTGTATCACAATTCCAGTGGTTCAGAAGTTTACATACACTAAGTTGACTGTGCCTTTAAACAGCTCGGAAAATTCCAGAAAAGGATGTCATGGCTTTAGAAGCTTCTGATAGGCTAATTGACATCATTTGAGTCAATCGGAGGTGTACCTGTGGATGTATTTCAAGGCCTGCCTTCAAACTCAGTTCCTCTTTGCTTGACATCATGGGAAAATCAAAAGAAATCAAACAATACCTCTGGTCTGGTTCATCCTTGGGAGCAATTTCCAAACACCTGAAAGTACCACGTTCATCCGTACAAACAATAGTACGCAAGTATAAACACCATGGGACCACGCAGCCGTCATACCGCTCAGGAAGGAGATCCGATCTGTCTCCTAGAGAGGAACATACTTTGGTGCGAAAAGTGCAAATCAATCCCAGAACAACAGCAAAGGACCTTGTGAGGATGCTGGAGGAAACAGGTACAAAGGTATCTATATCCACAGTAAAATGAGTCCTAAACGAGTCCTATATAACCTGAAAGGCCAGTCAGCAAGGAAGAAGCCACTGCTCCAAAACCGCCATAAAAAAAGCCAGACTACGGTTTGCAACTGCACATGGGAAAAAAGATCGTACTTTTTGGAGAAATGTCCTCTGGTTTGATGAAACAAAAATGTCCACGATGGCCTTAAAGACCATCGTTATGTTTGGAGGAAAAGGGTTGGCTTGCAAGCTGAAGTACACCATCCCAACCGTGAAGCACGGGGATGGCAGCATCATGTTGCGGGGGTGCTTTGCTGCAGGAGGGACTGGTGCACTTCACAAAATAGATGGCATCATGAGGAGGGAAAATTATGTGGATATATTGAAGCAACATCTGAAGACATCAGTCAGGAAGTTAAAGCTTGGTCGCAAATGGGTCTTCCAAATGGACAATGACCCCAAACATACTTCCAAAGTTGTGGCAAAATGGCTTAAGGACAACAAAGTCAAGGTATTGGAGTGGCCAACACAAAGCCTTGACCTCAATCCTATAGAAAATTTGTGGGCAGAACTGAAAAAGCGCGTGTGCGAGCAAGGAGGCCTACAAACCTGACTCAGTTACACCAGCTCTGTCAGGAGGAATGGGCCAATATTCACCCAACTTATTGTGGAAAGCTTGTGGAAGGCTACCCGAAACGTTTGACCCAAGTTAATGCTACCAAATACTAATTGAGTGTATGTAAAATTCTGACCCACTGGGAATGTGATGAAAGAAATAAAAGCTGAAATAAATCATTCTCTCTACTATTATTCTGACATTTCACATTCTTAAAATAAAGTGGGGATCCTAACTGACTTAAGACAGGGAATTTTAAATGTCAGGAATGGTGAAAAACTTTAAATGTATTTGGCTAAGGTGTATGTAAACTTCCGACTTCAACTGTAAATAAAGCTTGATTTGATGTGTTCCTTCCCAAACAGCACCATGTATTCCCCTATAAGGTGACTGTAAAGGAAATACACACATAGTCTGCTCTTGTGACACTCATCTCAGACTGTGTGACCAGACAGGAGGAAACCAAACTCACCTTCTGCCAGAGGTCTGGCTTCAGTGCCAGGCAGGAGCATGCTGCCACAAACCAGCAGTTACCCAAACGCCCCTGGTTCAGGTCATGGGAGCTGATGCCCTCCACAAACAGATGAGGCCCATCACTGATCTCCTGTAACAGAGAAAGAAAATGTTGTTGACAAGTTATGATGAGGGGCGGTAAAATGTGAAATTGTGAGGTAAAATGTTCTGTGTTGCATGTGAAAAACTTAAATATCTTAGAATGTGCTCACTAATAAGTTATGCTTGTAACAATAGTCACAAATACTTGACAAATAGTTCTGGCTTAGAGCACGTTTTCTTTTTAAATGAGTTGGAACACTCTTGAGGTGTACTGCTGTTATGAATAAGAAATTGTGTTTTCTCTTCTTGTCACTTGGGCAACATGCCATATAGATGCAGGATCTTAATTTGATCACTCTTTTGTTGCTGATCATTTTCCTGCACAGCAGAAAATGCAAACTTGTAGTGTATTTGAGATTTAAAAAAAGGCTTGTAAAGTTAGTCATTTCCACTTTGAAATCTCAGACTTGATTTACCCTAACAAGAAATATATCAACCCATACAAAAATGTCAATTTGTTATAATGTTTGCCTCTGAGGATAATTCACATTTCCTGTTGCTGCAGGATTATTTTCCTGCTGTATTAATTTGGCTCAAATGAAGATCCGACATCTGTACATAGAACAGATACAGTAACACATTAAACAGGAATATAACTCCAAGCTTCCTCCATTGAACAGCATGGCAGCTATACAAACATAGATTTTATTTTTGTTTTTCTCTTGACAGTATTGAAACACATGTTCTGTCATATTTCTCACACACTATGTAAAGTATACACTTTGAGACACTTCCCAGCACCACCCTCACCCCAGTTTCACACCACTGTTTGCTGTCTGTCACCACAATAAGCATTGTGGATGACATGCAACATTTAACACAATCCTCAGAGGCAACCACTCAAAAGGCATTAACCTTTGAAGTACTCCATCACAAAATATTGTATGAGTCTATATAAAACCTGGCAGACAACACCTTTCACAATACCTATGTATGGCCAAATATAACACAGTCATACTGTTTGTATATCAAAGTCAGCACACATGAAAGTTCAATCATAGACCTGACATATTTGGTTTCAATATTGCACCAGAAGAAGGTCATGCTCTGATTCCAGAAAGCGCTCTATAGCACTTTTATAAGGTTACATTTTTACTAATCAACAGCAAACTATAAATTGATCTTTTAAGCAATAACATTTCCTAAAAACTATGAGGAAAAACATGAACATTACAAATAGTTTCAGTGAACCATTAAAGCTTGTGACATTCTATTTCATGTTTAGTGTTTTTGCATACATATTCTGCTTTTGGTATTAAGCTAATAGATGAAAAATAAAGTACAAAGGTGTATTTTTCTCTTGTTAAAATCTGCCTGAAATAAGTGCTCCGTTTAGGCGTCTCAGTCACTCACCCGTGGTCTCTTCCACTCCACCACACCAGGAGGTGGTTTACTGTAAAACAGGGATGCATTGGTGACAGGAAACTCTGGATCCTCAAACAGTTCCTTGTCCTCCAGACATTTCCTCTTCAGCTCTGAGTAATGCTGGTTCTTGTATGAAGTGGCCGTGGAGAACATGGTTCAGACGCTGGAAACTTGAAACTGCAAACTGACAACAGAAGAAGACGTCCTGTTACTTTCTAAGCAGACTATCAGGACAGTCCTTGTCAGCTTAGGATCTATTATTGTTCACCTTTGACTCTGGGTGTCTGGACAAGAGCTCAGCATACCGTACAGTAATACACCCCATAAATCCCAGAGTAGCTCTTTCTTGGAAAATGTTGTAATGGAATTTTTCATCTGAATCACCGTAGTTTGGATATAGTCTCCCATAGGGGCCAACCGGGCAACAAGCTGGTCTAGAGACAAGTATATCCAATAACCAATATGCAAACGATGCATATTTTAAAAAATTTAAGTAGAAAAACAGTCTTCTACAAACACAATCAACAAACAACTACGCAACATCACTTTATTTATTTATTAAATGTTTTATTTATTTAACCTTTATTTAACCAGGTAGGCAAGTTGAGAACAAGTTGAGAACAAATTCTTAAAAGTTACAGTCAACCATAGATTTTACTGTACTCTGACCACAAAAACACCAAAAGTATAAACTTTTCCTGGTTTTAAGATGGAAACATCCCATGGGTGATCAAAAACATCTGATCAAAACATCTGCTATCGTCTGGGAATATTCTGATATTCTAACTCATTGACCAGTACAGTCTCTTTACTCCTGACCCCTGACCCCAGAGGTCAAGCTCTTTATAAACAAGATTAGAATTTATATGGAGTCTGTCTGTCAATGCAGTTTTGTACATTTGCTGTCTGCCATGAATAACACAGACACAAATAATTCAATTCCAAAGGAATTCCATTTTGTGGCCACCGGAGAATAGTCAAGCTCTAAACTCCCGGTGAGTCTCTAATGACACTTTTCCCAAAAACATTACACACTTTAGGAAATGCCTCTCAGAGCAAAGCTCATTTGGAACACAGTGAGAGGCAGTTCACGATGAAGTTGGCATGAGGATTCTGACAGTTCATTATCATCATGGCCAACTCTCTGCTACCTTCAGTTTTCAGTCAGAACATTAAGCAGAAATGCACCCATATCCAATACAGTAGAATAATTGGTGGGAATAAATGTGAATGTTTTTCTCCTGTCTTTCTCTCCCTCTCCTGTACACTCTCTCTCCTTCCTTCACACACAGCACAACCACATTCTCTGTTTCTTCCTCAAACTATTAAAGCAAAGAGAACTCCTTACATGTATCACATTTAAGGATCTAGAAGAAAAAGCCCAGTAAAACTGTTTTCTGTACCTCAGTCGTAGTGCTGTGACAACCGCCTCCTCCACGATAGTGAAAGAGAAGGGTGTTTCCACCAGGCCTTTGTACCTGTCTGTCTCCCCCTCCCCCTTTTCCCCCCTCCCCCACAACATCTCTGCAGTGACCCAGTTTAGTTTTGCTTGTTCATGCTCAGGACAACACCCATATCCCAGGTATAAGTGTTCTACATCACACAGTAAATGTCTGTGTTCACTTATTGTGTCAGTGGGTTACTATCATGAAATTAGTGTGTGTGTGGCTTTATTGATTGAATAAGTAACTGTGATGTGAGTTTGCCATGCAGTGTTTATCATTCCTTCATGATGTCACTTTCTTGTAGAAGAGGAAGTCCTTCCTCGGGTGTACACTGACGTGTCTATGTGTGTTTATACCACGTGAAATCTCAGTACCTGGCTGACGAGCTTCAACAGGTTTTTCTGTGTTTGGTGTGAATGTCGTCACTGCAGGGAAGATTGAGGAGGGTGGAGTATCGCTGTTGTAATTGCCACGGCTGTTGGGTTTATTGTTATAATGGTCTATTTTAGTGTACGCTGATAAAATAGGCTTAGACTCGATGGTCACCAACAATGTACTAAAAAGCTGTTGCTGTTTAAATGGTAAGGTCACTAGTATGCATCATCAAAGGTTATGTTACTAATACAGTTACTAACAAGAATGGTGTCAAAACTACAAGCTTAATTCAACTGTAATAATGCCTGTATACTAAATGTTGTAGGTGGAATGCTATTACCACTATCCAACTGGGAGTATGTACACATCCACTGTGGTTTCAGTTTAGCATAGCAGAGCTGCCTTAGATTCAGGTTGTAACATAGAGGCTGTGATAGACAGCATTCCAATCCCTCTACAACTGCTGCTGAAGAAATGGACAGATGCTGCTTCTAAAGGGGAGTACATGTTATGTATATGACAATTTGACAAATTCATACATGAAAAAAAAGTTTTTAATGTTATGTCTGATAATAATTGCAGCAATTAAATGTTAAACTCTGTCAATATTTATAACCAGAAAACATTCCAGGTGTGTGTTCTCCACAGTGTGTGGCTCTTACCTGTTCTTGTCCTTTTAAAATCCCAAAAGAAATCCTAAAGTTTCTTATAAGGTTGCAAAAATGCCCCCCCTGATACACCTTGGGAAGATCTACTGGGACGTCACAACTAAAGCCAAAGGGATTTGTCCTCCTGTCTGTCCCCTTCCTATGACAACGGTCTGCAGCACGTAGGGCTCCCAAAGGAGCAACCAAAAACACACAGCAATGGTATTTCCACTCCAACAAGGAACATAACCACCAACACACTCATTAACAAACAGAAAAACTCACATTCACTGACGCACACCAAAAATCGGTCTGACGAGTGGTTCTTTAGGGCAGAATGCATCATGCAAAGTGCTGGTTCCCAGTCTCATTCCTTTCTAGTGAAGTTCGATGAGAGATATGTTATCCACTGCATTCCTGGAGCCGTTAGACTCTCCAAGGTGCAGAGGAGAGGAGAGGAGAGGAGAGGAGAGGAGAGGAGAGGAGAGGAGAGGAGAGGGAGAGGAGAGGAGAGGAGAGGAGAGGAGAGGTGGAAAGAGGAGGGAGAGGGGAGGAGAGGAGAGAAGAGGACAGACGGGAGAGAAGAGAGATGGGAAGAGGAGATGAGGGAAGAGGAGAAGAGGGAGAGGTGAAGAGAGGAAAGGAGAATTGGAAAGAGGAGGAAGAGGGGAGGAGAGGAGAGGAGGGAAGCGGAGAGGAGGGAAGCAGAGAGGAGAGGAAAGGAGATGAGAGGAGCGGAGAGGAGGGAAGAGGAGAGGAGCGGAGAGGAGGGAAGCAGAGAGGAAAGGAGAGGAGAGAGAGGTGGAAAGAGAAGAAGAGAGGGGAGGAGAGGAGGGAAGAGAGAAAAGGGAGGGCAGAGGGGAGGAGGGAGAAGATAGAATTGAAGAGAAGGGAAGCAAGATGGGAAGAGGAGATGAGAGGAGAGGAGAGGAGAGGAGAGGAGAGGAGAGGAGGGGTGGAAAGAGGAGGGAGAGGGGAGGAGAGGAGAGAAGAGGACAGACGGGAGAGAAGAGAGATGGGAAGAGGAGATGAGGGAAGAGGAGAGGAGGGAGAGGTGAGGAGAGGAGAGTTGGAAAGAGGAGGGAGAGGGGAGGAGAGGAGAGGAGGGAAGCGGAGAGGAGGGAAGCGGAGAGGAGAGGAAAGGAGAGGAGAGGAGGGAAGAGGAGAGGAGCGGAGAGGAGGGAAGAGGAGAGGAGCGGAGAGGAGGGAAGCAGAGAGGAAAGGAGAGGAGAGAGAGGTGGAAAGAGAAGAAGAGATGGGAGGAGAGGAGGAGAGAGAGAGAGAAAAGGGAGGGAAGAGGGAGGAGGGAGAAGATAGAATTGAAGAGAAGGGAAGCGAGATGGGAAGAGGAGAGGAGAGGAGAGGAGAGGAGAGGAGAGGAGAGGAGAGGAGAGGAGAGGAGAGGAGGAGAGGAGAGGAGAGGAGAGAGGAGAGGAGAGGAGAGGAGGAAAAGGAGAGGAGGAAGAGGAGAGGAGTAGAGGAGAGGAGGGAAGAGGAGAGGAGGGAGATGAGAGGAGTGAAGCGGAGAGGAGAGGAGAGGTTGAAAGGGAAGGGAGAGGGGAGGAGAGGAGAGGAGAGACGGGAGAGAAGAGAGATGGGAAGAGGAGATGAGGGAAGAGGAGAGGAGAGGAGGGAGAGGAGAGGAGAGGAGGGAGAGAAGAGGAGAGGAGGGAGAGAAGAGGAGAGGAGTAGAGGAGAGGAGGGAAGAGGAGAGGAGGGAGATGAGAGGAGGGAAGAGGAGAGGAGGAAATAGGAGAGGAGTGGGAGAGGGAAGAGGAGAGGAGGGAAGAGGAGAGGAGGGAGGGTGGAAAGAGGCGGGAGAGGGGAGGAGAGGAGGGAAGAGGAGAGGAGAGGAGGGAAGAGGAAAGGAGGGGGAGGAGAGGAGAGGAGGGAGAGAAGTGGAGAGGAGAGGAGGGAGAGGAGAGAAGAGGAGAGGAGAGGTGGAAAGAGGAGGGAGAGGGGAGGAGAGGAGAGAAGAGAAGAGGACAGACGGGAGAGAAGAGAGATTAGAAGAGGAGATGAGGGAAGAGGAGAGGAGGGAGAGGTGAGGAGAGGAGAGGAGATTTGGAAAGAGGAGGGAGAGGGGAGGAGAGGAGGGAAGCGGAGAGGAGGGAAGCGGAGAGGAGGGAAGCGGAGAGGAGAGGAAAGGAGAGGAGAGGAGGGAAGAGGAGAGGAGCGGAGAGGAGGGAAGCAGAGAGGAAAGGAGAGGAGGGAGAGGTGGAAAGAGAAGAAGAGAGGGGAGGAGAGGAGGGAAGAGAGAAAAGGGAGGGCAGAGGGGAGGAGGGAGAAGAGAGAATTGAAGAGAAGGGAAGCGAGATGGGAAGAGGAGATGAGGGAAGAGGAGAGGAGAGGAGAGGAGAGGAGGAAAGGAAAGGAAAGGAAAGGAAAGGAAAGGAAAGGAGAGGAGAGGAGAGGTGGAAAGAGGAGGGAGAGGGGAGGAGAGGAGAGAAGCGGACAGACGGGAGAGAAGAGAGATGGGAAGAGGAGATGAGGTAAGAGGAGAGGAGGAGAGGTGAGGAGAGGAGAGGAGAGGAGGGAGAGAAGAGGAGAGGAGGGAGGGAAGAGGAGCGGAGGGAGAGAAGAGGAGAGGAGTAGAGGAGAGGAGGGAAGAGGAGAGGAGGGAGATGAGAGGAGGGAAGAGGAGAGGAGGGAATAGGAGAGGAGTGGGGGAGGGAAGAGGAGAGGAGGGAAGAGGAGAGGAGGGAGGGTGGAAAGAGGCGGGAGAGGGGAGGAGAGGAGGGAAGAGGAGAGGAGAGAGGAGAGGAGAGAAGAGGAGAGGAGGGAGGGAGAGAAGTGGAGAGGAGAGGAGGGAAGAGGAGGGAGAGGTGAGGAGAGGAGAGGAGAGGAGAGTTGGAAAGAGGAGGGAGAGGGGAGGAGATGAGAGGAGGGAAGCGGAGAGGAGGGAAGCGGAGAGGAGAGGAAAGGAGAGGAGAGGAGGGAGAGAAGAGGAGAGGAGTAGAGAAGAGGAGGGAAGAGGAGAGGAGGGAGATGAGAGGAGGGAAGAGGAGAGGAGGGAATAGGAGAGGAGAGGAGGAGGGGAGAGGGAAGAGGAGAGGATGAGAGGAGGGAGAGAGGAGAGAGGAGAGGAAGAGGAGAGAGAGAGAGGGTGGAAAGAGGCGGGAGATGGGAGGAGAGGATGAAAGAGGAGTGGAGAGGAGGGAACAGGAGAGGAGGGAGAGGAGAGGAGGGAATAGGAGAGGAGTGGGGGAGGGAAGAGGAGAGGATGGAAGAGGAGGGGAGAGGTTGAAAGGGGTGGGAGAGGGGAGGAGAGGAGAGGAGAGGACAGACGGGAGAGAAGAGAGATGGGAAGAGGAGATGAGGGAAGAGGAGAGGAGGGAGAGGAGAGGAGAGGAGGGAGAGAAGATGAGAGGAGGGAGGGAAGAGGAGCGGAGGGAGAGAAGAAAAGAGGAGTGGAGGAGAGGAGGGAAGAGGAGAGGAGGGAGATGAGAGGAGGGAAGAGGAGAGGAGGGAATAGGAGAGGAGAGGAGAGGAGAGGAGAGGTGGAAAGAGGAGGGAGAGGGGAGGAGAGGAGAGAAGAGGACAGACGGGAGAGAAGAGAGATGGGAAGAGGAGATGAGGTAAGAGGAGAGGAGGGAGAGGTGAGGAGAGGAGAGGAGAGGAGAGGAGAGGGAGAGGAGAGGAGGGAGGGAAGAGGAGCGGAGGGAGAGAAGAGGAGAGGAGTAGAGGAGAGGAGGGAAGAGGAGAGGAGGGAGATGAGAGGAGGGAAGAGGAGAGGAGGGAATAGGAGAGGAGTGGGGGAGGGAAGAGGAGAGAGGAGGGAAGAGGAGAGGAGGGAGGGTGGAAAGAGGCGGGAGAGGGGAGGAGAGGAGGGAAGAGGAGAGAGGAGGGGAGAGAGAGGAGAGGGAGGGAGAGAGGGAGAGAGAGTGGAGAGGAGAGGAGAGGAGAGGAGGGAGAGGTGAGGAGAGGAGAGTTGGAAAGAGGAGGGAGAGGGAGGAGAGATGAGAGGAGGAGGAGAGAGGGAGGAGCGGAAGAGGAGAGGAGAGGAGAGAGGAGAGGAGGGAGAGAGAGAGAGGAGAGGAGTAGAGAAGAGGAGGAGAGAAGAGGAGAGGAGGGAGATGAGAGGAGGGAAGAGGAGAGGAGGGAATAGGAGAGGAGTGGGGGAGGGAAGAGGAGAGGATGAGAGGAGGGAAGAGGAGAGGAGGGAAGAGGAGAGGAGAGAGGGTGGAAAGAGGCGGGAGATGGGAGGAGAGGATGAAAGAGGAGAGGAGAGGAGGGAACTGGAGAGGAGGGAGAGGAGAGGAGGGAATAGGAGAGGAGTGGGGGAGGGAAGAGGAGAGGATGGAAGAGGAGGGGAGAGGTTGAAAGGGGTGGGAGAGGGGAGGAGAGGAGAGGAGAGGACAGACGGGAGAGAAGAGAGATGGGAAGAGGAGATGAGGGAAGAGGAGAGGAGGAGAGAGGAGAGGAGGGAGAGAAGATGAGAGGAGGGAGGGAAGAGGAGCGGAGGGAGAGAAGAAAAGAGGAGTGGAGGAGAGGAGGGAAGAGGAGAGGAGGGAGATGAGAGGAGGGAAGAGGAGAGGAGGGAATAGGAGAGGAGGGAAGAGAGAGGAGAGGAGGGAACAGGAGAGGAGGGGGAGAAGAGGAGAGGAGGGAAGAGGAGAGGAGGGAGGGTGGAAAGAGGCGGGAGAGGGGAGGAGAGGAGGGAAGAGGAGAGGAGAGGAGGGAAGAGGAAAGGAGGGGGAGGAGAGGAGAGGAGGGAGAGAAGTGGAGAGGAGAGGAGGGAGAGGAGAGAAGAGGAGAGGAGTGGTGGAAAGAGGAGGGAGAGGGGAGGGGAGGAGAGAAGAGGACAGACGGGAGAGAAGAGAGATTAGAAGAGGAGATGAGGGAAGAGGAGAGGAGGGAGAGGTGAGGAGAGGAGAGGAGGGAAGCGGAGAGGAGGGAAGCGGAGAGGAGAGGAAAGGAGAGGAGAGGAGGGAAGAGGAGAGGAGCGGAGAGGAGGGAAGAGGAGAGGAGCGGAGAGGAGGGAAGCAGAGAGGAAAGGAGAGGAGAGAGAGGTGGAAAGAGAAGAAGAGAGGGGAGGAGAGGAGGGAAGAGAGAAAAGGGAGGGCAGAGGGGAGGAGGGAGAAGATAGAATTGAAGAGAAGGGAAGCGAGATGGGAAGAGGAGATGAGGGAAGAGGAGAGGAGAGGAGAGGAGAGGAGAGGAGAGGAGAGGAGAGGAGAGGAGAGGAGAGGAGAGGAAAGGAAAGGAAAGGAGAGGAGAGGAGTGGAGGAGAGGAGAGGAGAGGAGAGGAGAGGAGAGGAGAGGAGAGGAGAGGAGAGGAGAGGAGAGGAGAGGAGAGGAGAGGAGAGGTGGAAAGAGGAGGGAGAGGGGAGGAGAGGAGAGAAGAGGACAGGCCAGGAGAGAAGAGAGAGATGGGAAGAGGAGATGAGGTAAGAGGAGAGGAGGGAGAGGTGAGGAGAGGAGAGGAGACGAGGGAGAGGAGAGGAGGGAGGGAAGAGGAGCGGAGGGAGAGAAGAGGAGAGGAGTAGAGGAGAGGAGGGAAGAGGAGAGGAGGGAGATGAGAGGAGGGAATAGGAGAGGAGTGGGGGAGGGAAGAGGAGAGGAGGGAAGAGGAGAGGAGGGAGGGTGGAAAGAGGCGGGAGAGGGGAGGAGAGGAGAGGGAAGAGGAGAGAGGAGGGGGAGAAGAGGAGAGGAGGGAGGGAGAGAAGTGGAGAGGAGAGGAGGGAAGAGGAGGGAGAGGTGAGGAGAGGAGAGTTGGAAAGAGGAGGGAGAGGGGGAGATGAGAGGAGGGAAGCGGAGAGGAGGGAAGCGGAGAGGAGAGGAAAGGAGAGGAGAGGAGGGAGAGAAGAGGAGAGGAGTAGAGAAGAGGAGGGAAGAGGAGAGGAGGGAGATGAGAGGAGGGAAGAGGAGAGGAGGGAATAGGAGAGGAGTGGGGGAGGGAAGAGGAGAGGATGAGAGGAGGGAAGAGGAGAGGAGGGAAGAGGAGAGGAGAGAGGGTGGAAAGAGGCGGGAGATGGGAGGAGAGGATGAAAGAGGAGAGGAGAGGAGGGAACAGGAGAGGAGGGAGAGGAGAGGAGGGAATAGGAGAGGAGTGGGGGAGGGAAGAGGAGAGGATGGAAGAGGAGGGGAGAGGTTGAAAGGGGAGAGGGAGAGAGGAGAGAGAGGAGAGGAGAGGAGAGGACAGGAGAGAGAAGAGAGATGGGAAGAGGAGATGAGGGAAGAGGAGAGAGAGGAGAGGAGAGGAGAGGAGAGGAGGGAGAGAAGATGAGAGGAGGGAGGGAAGAGGAGCGGAGGGAGAGAAGAAAAGAGGAGTGGAGGAGAGGAGGGAAGAGGAGAGGAGGGAGATGAGAGGAGGGAAGAGGAGAGGAGGGAATAGGAGAGGAGGGAAGAGAGAGGAGAGGAGGGAACAGGAGAGGAGGGGGAGAAGAGGAGAGGAGGGAGAGAAGTGGAGAGGAGAGGAGGGAAGAGGAGAGGAGGGAGGGTGGAAAGAGGCGGGAGAGGGGAGGAGAGGAGGGAAGAGAGAAAATGGAGGGCAGAGGGGAGGAGTAGAGGAGAGAAGGGAATTGGAGAGGAGTGGAGGAGAGGTGGAAAGAGGAGTGAGAGGAGAGGAGAGGAGAGGAGAGGAGAGGAGAGGAGGGAAGAGGAGAGGACAGGAGAGGAGAGGAGATGAGAGGAGAGGAAAGGAGAGGAGAGGAGATGAGAGGAGAGGAGAGGACAGTTGGACAGAGGAGGGAGAGGGGAGGAGAGGAGAGGGGGGAAGCGGAGAGGAGAGGAAAGGAGAGGAGAGGAGAGGAGCGGAGAGGAGGGAAGAGGAGAGGAGAGGAGCGGAGAGGAGGGAAGCAGAGAGGAAAGGAGAGGAGAGAGAGGTGGAAAGAGAAGAAGAGAGGGGAGGAGAGGAGGGAAGAGAGTAAAGGGAGGTCAGAGGGGAGGAGGGAGAAGATAGGTTTGAAGAGAAGGGAAGCGAGATGGGAAGTGAGATGAGGGAAGAGGAGAGGAGAGGAAAGGAGAGGAGAGAAGAGGAGAGGAGTAGAGGAGAGGAGAGGAGGGAAGAGGAGAGGAGGGAGATGAGAGGAGGGAAGAGGAGAGGAGGGAATAGGAGAGGAGTGGATGAGAGGAGGAGAGGATGGAAGAGGAGAGGAGAGGAGAGGTTGAAAGAGGAGAGAGAGGGGAAGAGAAGAAAGAGAGGAGAAGATGAAAGAGGAGAGGAGAGGAGAGGAGAGGAGAGGAGAGGAGAGGAGAGGAGAGGAGAGGAGAGGAGAGGAGAGGAAAGGATGGTGAGGAGAGGAGAGAAGAAGAGAGGAGTAGAGGAGGGAAGAGGAGAGGAGGGAAGTGAGAGGAGTGAAGAGGAGAGGAGGGAATAAGAGAGGAGTGGAGGAGAGGATGGGAGGGAAAAGGAGAGGATGGAATAGGCGAGGAGGGAAAGGATGGAAGAGGAGAGAAGGGAGAGGTGGAAAGAGGCAGGAGAGAGGATGAGAGGAGGGAATAGGGAAGAGGAGAGGATAGAGGATTCAAACCAGCAACCTTTCAGTTACTGGTCCAATGCTCTTAACCGGCTACCTGCTGCCCAGAGAGGGGGGAGTATGGAAGAGGAGGGGAGGGAAGAGGAGAAAAGGGAGAGGAGGCATGGAAGAGGAGGGAGAGGAGAGGAGGGAGGCAGAGGAGAGGAGGGCAGAGGAGGAAGAGTTTGTAGGAGGAGGTCGGAGTCAGTTGGTAGGAGAGCTTTACTGCCACTCTCTGTTGGATCAAAGGACTAGTGAGAGCTCGTCCGGCTGGGCGCTACCTGTCTCTTCTCCTGATAGGCCCATTCAACAATAGTTAGCATACCTGTTAGCATACCTGTTCCGTTGTTGTGGATAAAGCAGAGCTTAACAGTCCCATGATACTCCACAGCTGTTAGGATGAAACCACAGAAACTAGATTTACTTGCAGGATTGCCTTTATGCTTCTCTATCGAGATGTCATCAACCGAAAGACACTGTGAGCACTGACAGACTTACAGCAATACAGGCTGGTTCCCTTCAAAGTTTCGTCATGCACCTGTAGTCTGTAAAGCTGACTGTTTGCATAACTACACCTTATTGACGGATGGTTGCTCAGTCTAATTTAGTGGAAACTCAGTGCCAAATAAAAAAAATAAATGGGCTGGAAATATGCCACAGAATTGTCTGTATACAGAGCCATGTACTGTCTTAGTGAGGTAGCATTGGTAATAGGATGAGCTGTGTGGTCGTCCACATAATGTAGTGGTCTGGTGGTCCCTGTATGCCATGAGACAGGCTTTAGGAGGAAATTAGTGTTATTAGTTTAACATTCCAGCAGACAGAGAGACACAAATCCTGTCTGGCTGCCTGGCCTCGGTCTGTGTTTGGCAGGGCCAAGCACTCAGCCAAGGGACAGTCACACAACTCTGAACATGGCAGCAGCAAATTAGGTCAAATCCATGCTAGAGTGAAACACGGCCTGAGGAGATTCCCAAAATAAAGGGTAAGCATCTGGACCAGCAGAGATGGAGCGAAGAGGGCCATCGGAGCGGCTCTGAGGTCTCATATACGACCCAAAGTTCACAATATCAGACCAGTAGAACTTGTGATGCAACATAATATAAACTAGCAGACTGGTCTCATAGACTATACGTAACATAGTAAAAGTAAATCAGAGAAACTCAAATTAGTATGACATGGTTATGTAAGATAAGTTACTTAGGAGAAAAATTAAAGAAGAGGGGTTGGGTGGGTGGGCAGGTATATAACATGAACATCTAGCAACCTTAAGGTGTGTTAAAATCTCATCACAGACAACTTTGCAACTACTTGCTACTTCTCAAATACTTAGCATGTTATCTAACCCTTCCCATAATGCTTCCCCCTAACCTTAACCCTTCCCCTAACCCTAACCTTCACCCTTTAACCTAACTCCTGAGATTAACCCCCTAACCTTAACCCTTAGTAATAGCTAACGTTAGCATTAGCCACCTAGCCACCTAGCTAACATTCATAACATATCATACGAAAATTAATACATACCATACGAAACGTAACATATCATACTAAATGGAGTGTCCCCAGGTTTACGTACAGAATAATACAAAATGCTCTGAGACCATGTTGAAACTAGGCTTACATGAATGAGGCTTCATGAGGAATTTATGTACATGTAGTTGTTACAGCCCAGCGCAGCCCAGCTCTCTCATAGGTTCCAGTTCTAGATTGTGTAACACAACATGACTAGTAGTCTCCATGCTGATGGTACAGGCAGGGCACTTCTTCCCTACTAGGGATCCATAAGAGAGGAAAACCACCCTGACTCACTCCACACACAACAACTCTCAAGATCCCTCCTAAACATTCTCACCATTAATTGCACACACAAAGTCAGTGTTAGGACATCATTCATGAGAATATTAATGGGAAGTCAGTGCAAACGCTGATTCACATTGTTGCTGATTCATTCTCAGAAACCATGTGGGGAATATAAAGCTATATCCTGTCATAGTTCTGTGGAGCTTTGAGTTCAAAGGCAAACAAAGCACAGCACTCCACTTGTGAGGGTACTGGCAGAGTTGTGTCCCATGAATGGCTATTTATATCAGAATCAGCCTGATCCCTTCTCATCAGTATGAAATCTCCCAATAGCCGCTGGTACCATTCCAGTTACAGAGACAAGGAACATGAAAGCTGTCTGTGTCTGAGTTTGAGTAAATGTGAAGTCACTTACTGTAGTTACTGCAGAATTAACTGTAACTCTTCTATTGGTAACTTGTGTCTGGCCCTGCCTGTGTCGGTAAAAATCCAATGGACAGGATTGTTAACTATAAACCCGTTTCCCTTCTAAATACAACTCTATGGTAACCACTGCCGAACCCTATTCTCAGCAGTTCACACAAAGTGTTGAAACATCTCAGTTTTTTCAGTAATTGCAGTAATTACTCAAAAGCCAGAGCCCGAGTTAGTGACCTTGTCATGATGTCTAATATCAGAGTCCTCCCCTGATGAGGGTGATTCTTAGCAAGTCAGTCTAGTGAAAAGTGGCCAGTGGTGCCAAATGACCTGGTGTAGACCTCAGGATGAAGATGTCCTGTTTAATTGCCAACCAGAGCTACAGTACAACAGCCTACCCTGTCTCAAATTAGTTTCACCATCACCCTTCTGCAGGCACATGGAACCCAGACTCCTGATCCTCATGCCAAACTCCTAGTGGATTCCTTAGACAATGAATCCATGTCAGTGGCAAGTCCTACACATTCCTAGGGAAAGGCGCCAAATAAAGGGATGCACTCGTCATGCCCTGACAAGCCGCCAGATGGCAATGCCACGTATAGCAGGTGTGTTCTGGCCAATGCCACGTATAGCAGGTGGTTAAATTGAGATGGAGCAACAGGGCAGATCTTTAATTCAGGTAGGTGTTTGGAGTGGCCTGTGTGACCTTATCCCCTAACCTCTCTGGCAGCTTCATGAAATGTTTCTACACGCCTTTTGCGCCCAGTCCCCCTCGTGGGTAAAATACTGTACTGTACTTTCCCCTAATCTAACCTTAACCCTGGGTACAGGGCCCAGAGACATAAAAACATACATTTTGTCCTGTCAAAGGTTTCTCAGTGGATTATGCTTGTCTATCAACTCCTCTTGCAGTTAAGCTTTTGGGCCACACTGGATATTGCCCCAAAATCCAATATGTCTGCCTCAATACCATTAAATGGAGGTTTAGGCACCTATAAATGTAAAAAGATCTACGATAGAATTCCATTTTCTGAGTTGTGTTATATATCTATGCTTTACTGTGAATCTAAGATGTCCGCCATACTGAGCATTAAAGCCAGACATCACACCCAAATATTTTTTTTGCCTTCTTTTATTCATGTCACAATCAACTTTTACCAGTTGAATAAAGACACAAATATAACACTTTTTTGTATTACACTTTTTCTGAAATATTTTAGTATATGCAAATAAGGAAATACATGTGATGTCAGTGGGATGCAGACCGTGGCCTTCTCTCAATTGGGTTAGCTCACCTCCTCCGTCCTCTCTCGCCTCCTTTTCAAAAAGGTCAAAGGTAATTGAGGAGAGTCGACGGGGAGAGTGAACGTGGACAGAAATACGCTTGTTTAGATGAGACAGCCCTTCTTCACTCCCACGTCCTCAGGCAAATTATCCGTAAAGAAATGTGTAAAATAAAAAATATATTTCAAAAAACAAATGTAGCTAGTTGTGCAATACATTAGGCCTGTCATGTTATTTTTAAATGTATGCATGCTTTTCTCTTCCGACAATGCAACAACTGATTCAAAGGGGGTCAACTACCTCTTACATTATTAAAATCCACTTCCACATCATTGAGTGAATATGAACACACAGCTTTAATAATTAGGGAATACATTTTTTCCAATTGGGGTGCCTTGCATTTTCTTGTGTCAATTTGGGGTTGTGTGCAGTAAGTCATATGCACACATACACACACACACACCGATTGAATGTAGTATTTTGTAGGCAAAGTCACACACACATACACACACACACACAATATGTAGTAACTTACTTTGAAGAGATGGGGATTGTGCCTGAATAGCGATTGGTAGTCAGTGTACTTCTCTTTAAAACTACAGGGGCTAAATCAGAATCACACAGAGTGTTTCTTTGTAGTCTTAAACAAATCTACTTTGAAACAAAAGTATACACCTAACAGACATGGTTATGGGTTTAAAAAAAGAAGACACCTGTGCCATGTCAGATATAGAGGTGAAATGTGTTCAAGTATGAGTTATCATCCCAATATTACACTTTATATAGATTACACTTCATATACATGACAGAAGACTGAAATATGACAACATTGCTTGATAAATAACATATTTAGGCTGACTTAATCCAGTTTTCAGAAGTATTGATTAATTTGTACATTTTTTATTCATATTTACAAAAAGTGTTATACAAAGTATTATATTTGTTCTTATATTCAACTGGTAAAAGTTGATTGTGATATGAATAAAGGGGAAAGAAAGACCCTATAAGGGTAATGATGCCTGGCCTTAATATGCTCATACAACAAAATACAACAAGAGAGTGTGTGTGTGTGTGTGTGTGTGTGTGTGTGTGTGTGTGTGTGTGTGTGTGTGTGTGTGTGTGTGTGTGTGTGTGTGTGTGTGTGTGTGTGTTTGGTTTGGTATTGTGACAGCAAAATTATTAAAATTAAAATTTCTATTGTGAAATGCATTCAGTTAAGACTACTGCACTGACTGTATGTTGTGTCTGATGATGTGTGAAACATGACTACTGATACAATCTCAGGAAATAAGTAGAAATTGTATTAATATCCAATACAAAATGTGAGAGAGAGAGAGAGAGAGAGAGAGAGAGAGAGAGAGAGAGAGAGAGAGAGAGAGAGAGGAGGAAGTTTTGTGCACTGAATGCTACTCTATGTGTTACAGTATCAAATTGTATTTGTCACATACACATGGTTAGCAGATGTTAATGCGAGTTTAGCAAAATGCTTGTGCTTCTAGTTCCGACCATGCAGTAGTATCTAACAAGTAATCTAACAAATTCACAACAACTACCTTATACACACAAGAGTAAAGGAATGAATACGAGTATGTACATATAAATATATGGATGAGCGATGGCTGACCGGCATAGGCAAGATGCAGTAGATGGTATGGAGTACAGTATATACATATGAGATGAGTAATGTAGGATATGTAAACATTATATAAATGGCATCGTTTAAAGTGGCTAGTGATACATTTATTTCATCCAATTATAATTATTAAAGTGGCTAGAGATTTGAGTCGATGGCCGAACGGCATAGGCAAGATTCAGTAGATGGTTTAGAGTACAGTGTATACATTTGGTATGAGTAATGTCAGATATGTAAATATTATATACAAAATTGTTTAAAGTGGCTAGTGATACTGTTAGAGCCGATTTGGACAGATTTGTATAAAGGACAGAACATACAGAGCTCCACGTACGTTTGTGTAAATATATTAAATATGATTAAATATTGTATATGTATATAATGTATATGATGAAATGTTAGGTACGTACATTTATGATTTATATTTACATGATTGAGATGTATTTATTTGTTGTTAGTGTAACTTAGTTTCTGGCCCCCCCTCTTGCCCATTCATTGTACTGTGGTAAGTGTGTTAGGATATGTTAGGAAGTGTGTTAGGAAGTGTGTGAGGATAAAGGCAGGAAGTTGGGCCTTCAGGGATAGTCCTAGCTAGACGTGGGAGCGGTATAGTTTTTTGACCATACAGACATACCAACAGATCATATTATGTATTTTTCCATGTCAAGTAATCTCTGCTTTAAGTTGATTGGAGAATAATTTTTGTTAGATACAAGAAGAATAAACCCTTTTTGTTGCACCATATCCCTGGATCTCAGTGAATGTTTTGGCCGTTTGGAAACCTTGAGTGTGGACTGTATGCGTACGAAACAACCCCGCTTCAGGCTAGGGCAGTGGCTATGGTAAAAGGAAAGGAAGCCACTACAGATACATTGTTACATCCAATTCCTATGTTTAAAGTGGCTAAAGATTTAAGTCAGTATGTTGGCAGCAGCCACTCAATGTTAGTGATGGCTGTTTAACAGTCTGATGGCCTTGAGGTAGAAGCTGTTTTTCAGTCTCTCGGTCCCAGCTTTGATGCACCTGTACTGACCTCGCCTTCTGGATAATAGCGGGGTGAACAGGCAGCGGCTCGGGTGTTTATTTTATTTATCCTTGATTATCTTTTTGGCCTTCCTGTGACATCGGGTGGTGTAGGTGTCCTGAAGGGCAGGTAGTTTACCCCCGGTGATGCGTTGTGCAGTCCTCACTACCCTCTGGAGAGCCTTACGGTTGTGGGCGGAGCAGTTGCCGTACCAGGCGGTGATACAGCCCGACAGGATGCTCTCGATTGTGCATCTGTAGAAGTTTGTGAGTGATTTTGGTGACAAGCTGAATATCTTCAGTCTCCTGAGGTTGAAGAGGCGCTGTTGCGCCTTCTTCACCATGCTGTCTGTGTGGGTGGACCATTTCAGTTTGTCCGTGATGTGTACGCCGAGGAACTTAAAACTTTCCACCTTTTCCACTACTGTCCCGTTGATGTGGATAGGGGGGTGCTCCCTCATTGAGTGAGAGATTATTTTCCTGACACCACACTCCGAGGGCCCTCACCTCCTCCCTGTAGGCCGTCTCGTCGTTGTTGGTAATCAAGCCTACCACTGTAGTGTCGTCAGCAAACTTGATGATTGAGTTGGATGCGTGCTTGGCCACGCAGTCATGGGTAAACAGGGAGTACAGGAGAGGGCTGAGAACGCACCCTTGTGGGGCCCCAGTGTTGAGGATCAGCGGGGTGGAGATGTTGTTTCCTACCCTCACTTTATATAATTTATCTTTGTTTCATAGTGTAGTTTATTTTTATTTTTATTTAGTTTAATGACATGATTTCTTAATTTGCAGTATGTTTGCCAATCAGATGGGCTGCCAGACATAATTGCCATACCTTTTGCCTCATCCCTCTCAACCATAAATTCCTCATCAATCCAAGGGGATTTAACAGTTTTTACAGTTATTAGTAACTGGAATATGTAGTTTCATAAATGGTCTGGTTGCTCCTCATTACACACCACAGACCAGCAAATATTCTTTACATCATCAACATATGAATCACTACAAAACTTATTGTATGACCTCTTATACACTATATTAGGCCCAGCCTTTGGAACTTTGGTTTTCCTAGATATGGCTATTATATTGTGATCACTACATCCTATGGATTTGGATACTGCTTTAAAGCAAATATCTGCAGCGTTAGTAAAGATGTTTTTTTTTTAACCAGGTAGGCAAGTTGAGAACAAGTTCTCATTTACAACTGCGACCTGGCCAAGATAAAGCAAAGCAGTTCGACACATACAACAACACAGAGTTACACATGGAGTGAAACAAACATACAGTCAAAAATAAAGTAGGAAAAAAACTAATCTATATACAATGTGTGCAAATGAGGTAGGATAAGTAACATAAGGCAATAAATAGGCCATGGTGGCAAAGTAACTACAGTATAGCAATTTAACACTGGAATGGTAAATGTGCAGTAGATGAATGTGCAAAGTAAAAATACTGGGGTGCAAAGGAGCAAGATAAATAAATGGCTATGGTAGGGGATGAGGTAGTTGGTTGGGCTATGTACAGGTGCAGTGATCTGTGAGCTGCTCTGACAGCTGGTGCTTGAAACTAGGGAGGGAGATAAGTGTCTCCAGTTTCAACGATTTTTGTAGTTCGTTCCAGTCATTGGCAGCAGAGAACTGGAAGGAAAGGCAGCCAAAAGAGGAATTGGCTTTGGGGGTGGCCAGTGAGATATACCTGCTGGAGCGAGTGCTACGGGTGGGTGCTGCTATGGTTACCAACGAGCTGAGATAAGGCGGGGCTTTACCTAGCAGGGACTTGTAGATGACCTGGAGCCAGTGGGTCTGGCGACGAGTGTGTAGCGAGGGCCAGCCGACTAGAGCATACAGGTCACAGTGGTGGGTAGTATATGGGGCAAAGCGGATGGCACTGTGATAGACTGCATCCAGTTTGCTGAGTAGAGTGTTGGAGGCTATTTTGTAGATGACATCGCCGAAGCCGAGGATTGGCAGGATAGTCAGTTTTACTAGTGCAAGTTTGGCAGCATGAGTGAAGGAGGCTTTGTTGCGAAATAGAAAGCCGATTCTAGATCTAATACATGTGATCAATACATGTTGATGATTTAATTCCTGTGCTATTTGTAGCTACCCTGATAGGTTGACTGACAACCTGATCCAGGTTGCAGGCACTGGTTACAGTTTGAAGTTTGTTCCTGAGTGGGCAGCTTGATGAAAGCCAGTCAATATTTAAATCACCCAGAAAATATACTTCTCTGTTGATATCACATACATTATCAAGCATTTCACACATATTATCCAGATACCCGACTGTTAGCACTTGGTGGTCTATAGCAGCTTTCCAACAGAATGGGCTTTAGGTGAGGCAGATGAACCTGCAGCCATATTACTTCAACAGTATTTAACATTAGATTGTCTCTAAGCTTTACAGGAATGTGGCCGAATATAGAACGCAACACCACCTCCGTTGGCATTTCTGTCTTTTCGGTAGATGTTATAACCATGTATTGCTACCACTGTATCATCAAAGGTATTATCTAAGTGAGCTTCAGAGATATGAATGTAGGCTACATATGGTAATATGGGCTATTTTTAGCACTTTTCTGGGTTGCTTGATTGTTTTTAATGCTTTACTGGGAAGCATTAGACTTACTCATGTTATTTACATTGGTGCTGATAGTGCAGGGTGAGCTGCATGAAGTGGTCTTCCTACTATTGCACACCACCTCAGTGCTAACAGTGTAACTCTGGTTTATAGGCTCATGATTACTGATTACAATAGCTGTAGGATAAACAGATGTTATCAGTGCAATTAGGGGTACATAAATTAAATTACTTACATTGTGTTTGCAAATGCATTTACATTTGATGCAGCATTATAACGACTCATTGTCTCAATGGTAGGGATTAACTGAGCTGGTCTTGGATCATTTACCAGTCATTGTTTCAATGCAGCCTTGAAATGTGTGGACAGAGTCCAGGAACCAAGATGATTTGGATGGACTCCGTCATTCCTGCAGTGTATCTTCTGTTTCCAGAAGGTGTCAAAGTTATCAGTAAAAGTGACTCCAGCAGAGCTACAGTAGTCTTTTAGCCAGATGTGTAATGCCAGCAGTCTGCTGAATCTTCCACACCCGGGGCCCAACGATGGTACTGGACCTGAAATTATTGGCAGTTTTTTGGAGTATTTTAATGCTAAATCAGTTATTTCAAATCAATTTTCAAATGTTCCAAGCCTAGCCTCCCTGATGTCGTTTGACCCCACATGGACTACGACAGTGTCAGCTCCAGACATCTGTGGTAGAACAGTCGGAAGCAGCCTTGTGATCTCCTGTACTCGTGCTCCTGGGTAGCACAGGGTTTTTGCCTTGGGGACCGAGATGTTTCTCACCATAGAGCTGCCTATGATGCCAGCTGGTGATGTTCAATGGGCCGGTCTCTCAGGCAGCCTCACCTCTCTCTCTCTTTAGTCAGGTTGTTGTAACTGGTCTGTAGCTGGTATCTCTCTTCAGTTGCGTTGGTCTTATAAAGGGAAAAACTTGAAGAACCCTTTTTGGTTGCAGGTAGAACCCTTTTGGGTTCCATGTTCTACTTGGAACCAAAAAGGGTTCTCCTACGGGGACCACCAAAGAACCCTTTTGGAACCCTTATTTCTAAGTGTAGATATACTTACAGTGGACAGACATACCTATCATCCCAGCCAGTAGGAGAACACACAGCAGCCACAGACACACTGCAACAACTATGAAGGGTCTCTTCCCTGTGCCCTGTGCTACCAGGCTCTGTGGACACATAAAAAGATGTGTATAGTATTTGTGTGTATAGTGTGTGTGCGTGTGCATTTCTGTGTGTGTGTGTTTGTGTGTACATTATCTGAGTGTTCAGGTTGTGCTGTGCTTCCTGGGGTCACTGCATCCTCAGTCTCATTTCTCAAGCCAGGAGATGAGTTTGGAGTTTCGTAGTTTTGCTCTTCATAGACACCGTCATAGTTGTTGGCTCCATTATCAAACGGGTCCCCTAAAATATACTGTTTTCCACTAACATCTTCATTGACATAAGTAGTGGACCCAGACATCTCCATGGTCTACCACTGTCTCTGTATGAAAGCTGTCCAGAGAGTCCAGTCTGGGTATTGCTATCTGGACAGGGAACTATCATACCAGGAAGATATAGACTATAGAGGGGAAGTAGAAAACAAAGGCTAGATGTTGACATATTTAAAAAATCATACAAATATCAAACAGCCCCAAGAAAATTCAGGGAGTATGCCGAAATCCCCCTTCCTTTCACCTTTCTGCCGATTTGGACCCTCTGTTTGGACCCTCTCCTCAAAATATACATCAACATGTTCAGAAAGTCCAGGACTAGAAACATGGATCATTATAATGTCCATAACATTGATGCGTAGGTAGGCTTAAAGCTCATTATGGTGACCATTTTTTGATTATGGTGGCCATTTTATAATTACCCCCAAAATAGTCAAAATTGGCATAGATAATATAATATTTTCTTTTACATTTATAGGTGCCTAAAACTCCCTTCAATGGTATTACGGCAGCCATATTGGATTTTGGCCACCATATTGGATTTGGGGCAAAATCCAGGATGACAGCCCAGCTCAAACCCAGCTAGCCATAAGCCTAACCTTAACCCTAGCCCTACATTAGCTTCATGTCCATGGATCTGTCCATGGCAGAGCTTCAGTCCTGCAGCAGAGGGCGTCAAAGCCACACATTCACTCTACATGGCTATTAGAGCACAGGGACATGGCCTAGAGAGCACTTATTGGTTTGTGTCTTCCCTTGAGAGCACTTACTTGTTTGTCTTCTCCTGTTTGATCAGTGTCATGTGAGTCATTTGGGGTTGTGCATGAAGCAATTGTGATTATTCACAAGGGAAATTGTGCTACGCATTGTGTGGATGAATTATATCTGTTGTGCTTGTGTACAGGAATAACAAACATTGTGACAGTGTTCACAAGGAACGAACCAGGGACTCAGACAAAGCACATCGTGTTTTCTTTGTAATCACATTTATTTATTTGTGATCTTTTTATATGACAGCAATGTTCACAAAATGAAAGCTTCGGATTTTAATTTCACGCAGTTTTGATCTTTACATTGTATAGTTGTGTCCATATAAGGACCATAGAAACCCCTACCTAACCCAATATTGGTACATGCATTAATGTACTAAGCATGCAATCTTACTTTAAAAAAATCTTACTTAAAAATGTTTAGTTTTACAAAGATAAGTTATTTTTAAGACAAAACTCACCAGAACTAAAAGGACATACATCATCTCAGCAAGACACACTTGTTGAATTCTATAATTTTGCAAACTATCCTCTAAACTACAGAACCTTTGTTTCTTTGCCTTCTAAAGTCTATAACAGTAGAAATATCCATGTGCAAAATGAATATCTCACAAGAAATATTCATTTAAACAAAGGCCAAAAAGTGGGCATGACTGAGAATCGTACACACGGACAGCCAAATCAACATATGAGATGGAGATCAGACAATCATGATTATGTTTTTCTGTGCTATGAATAATCAGTGTTGATCACTCATTGTGATCTGTAATGACCACAGAATTATAATCCATGGCTGATAGGGGATGATTTAGGACTGTTTATTCTGTTTTTGACATGCCTTCAAAGGTAAACTGGACTTTCCATGTTCCAAATAATACATACAAACATTGATAAGTTACTTAGCTACATTATCTAAGAAATTAACCATTGTATCAATCTGTTTATTATTCTTGAGTAAATATTGTAGTTCATTTCTTTGCAAACCCATTGATGATTGGTTATTCATCAGTACATCCTTGAATACAGTACTGTAGATTTCTAGACTAGATGAGAGAACAAAGGTTTGAATGGCCCTCTATTAGGAAACTCCTAGCACCATGGTAGAATGTAGAGTATGATAAGATACTATTTACAGATTTGCCCAACTGCCCTGTCCATTTCCAATAGACTTTGTCATATAGTGTGTATAGCATGTCTGTGTGTATGTGTTTGGCTTTACTATCCTTGTCGGGACCAGAAGTCCTCACAAGCATATTAAAACAAGGAAAATTCATTTCACCTGTCCCCACAAGCAAAAAAGGCTGTTTTAGGCTTATGGGTAAGGTTTAGGGTTACAATTAGGTTAAGGGTTAGAATTAAGGTTGGGGGTTAGGTTTAGGGAAAATAGAATATTGAATTGAAATCAATTGTTTGGTCCCCACAAGGATAGTAAAACAAACGTGTGTTTGTGTACGTGTGAGCAAGCATATGTGTATCTATGTGTGCATATTTCTGTCTGTGGGCAATAGTCCTGTATCCTTCATAGGGTTGCAAAAAGAATAATGCCAGAGTTATTATTTTTTAATTTTTTTTTATAGTTTATTTATGAATCTGTATTGAATTATATAAGATACACAGTAATTGTGGATGTATTTCGCCCATACAGGTGGCTGGGAACGTGTTGATAAATGCTTTATTTTAGGATTGTCTTATTGCTGTTTTGGTTGAAATCTCCCCAGTAAAATATGAGTAACAATGAAGATATACTGTAGTAAATATGATGGATTTAGGCAGATTGTCTGTCTGTATGGATGCATTTACTACTAGAAAATAATTGACATGCAACTCTCTCTTCACAACCGTCTTGGACACTGCTCTTCGGAGAGAAAGCATGTCTTCCAGTCGGCCTGTTATGTTTTACCAGAGAGAAACCGTACAGAACAGCAGCAGTTATTTAGTGCTTGGCTGTGTTTCCAGCAGGTCTACTAATGTGCCACGGTCACAGCTGCATTGAAAGCAGTGTAAACGCGAGGGGAACTCCCCAGTAGTGTACAGCCCAATGAATTCCCCAGACACCCCTGTTTATACTGGAGATGAATGTTCACTGTTGAGACTCCGAGTTACCATGGCGATGGAGACGGACAAAATGGTGAGTTCTCATGAACAGAATAGAAATACAGCGTTTCTCACACTTTGGTACTGCTTGTGGCATTCCTTCTATATAACCATGTTATTTTTACTCATTGCTATGCGTTATTCACTGTGCATTTATTCCTCATGTCACTATATCCATCTGTTTATCTTTAATTTGGAATTCTTGGAACAGGACCCGTAAGCATTTCACTGTTAATCTACACCTGTTGTTTCCGAAGTATGTGACAAATAACATTTGCTAGGATTTTCTTGTAGCTCTTGATGTCTCTACATATCTATGCAGCTTTGCATCTCTTTCAGACTTCCCCCTACCACAAACACACATGCATGTGCACACAGACACAAACACACACATGCACAACAAAATACACCCATGTGCAAGTAATTCTGCTGAGCACCACCAAGGAACATATGAATAGGATACGGACTGTATTATTACCATGGTAACTTAAACATTATCATTTTTTACTTGCTGTTTTAAAATGGGGGCGATATGATCATCACTTAAAATTCCTTCCAAATTCACCCAAGCTTGCATGTCTCTAGAATACAGCTCAGAGGAGCTGCTGCTAATAGTACACAGAAGAATCCAGTGCAGCACAGACCACGCCTTGTTCACTAGTCTAATAATGGTCAAAAACAGCTCGATGGACTGGCATGTGATTTCAACATGATTTATGGATATGACTATGTGTGGATATTGATGTATGGTAGTGGTGTGAATAAAACAATGAGACAGAAGTGTACAACTGTGTTGCTCGGTTAAGACTGAGCTAACAGCCATCATTGGAATACAGCCAGAGGGAGAGGTGGAATACAACTCTTTTAATTGCAAAAGGGAATCGATTAATACATAGAACGAAGCACTGAAACAAGCCACTGTGACATTGCAAAAAACACCATCAAAGACATTGTACATTTCCCAGTAACCCAAGTCATAAAGAGAATAATACATTTGCACCATGATAAAGTTATCCTGGCAGTCTACAAAACAATGAGAGTTCACACTGCGCTGACCGCAGCTCTACAATTCAAGACATTTAAAAATGCTTTACAGTTGGTTAACAAAGAACACGTCTTAGTTTTCCTATTTATTATTTATTTTTTTATTTAAAAAAAAAGGCACCACTGGAGCTGAGAGGTGTTTCCCACCTCCTGTCTTACATGGTGACTGCAGCTTCACACAAAACAACTGACTGACACTAAATGTTAAGCTGAAGAAAATCTGGGGCAAAGATAAACAGCTGCTGAGATAAAGTAGAACTGAAATGTCCACAAAAGAAAAAGGAACTCTTAAGGTTTTATTGTACACAGTGTTGATTCCCAGATGGGGTAAAAGTGGACCTGCAGTTGGACTAGCTGTAGTGCTGACATCACAATCACCCTGCAGAAGGAGGGTGGGAGGAGTCTAGGTGCTGTGCTGCTCACTTGGGTCCAATTTAGCAGATTAGCAAAGTCAGGTAGATCCAGAGAGAGGTGCACACTGGATCACCTGACATATGTAATACATAGTCTGTCTACCTAATAGACTAGTATGTCACTATTCCTTGCGATGACTGCCACATAAAAATGTCCCTGTATGCTTGCACTAATTCACTTTCTATTACACAATGTGTGCAGCAGATTTAACTGGACATTCTCTCCAGGAACATGACATTATTATAACCCTTCATGTGTTATTCTTCAAGAAAAGGAAAACCAGCTATTGTTTTAGACATATACAGTGAGGGAAAAAAGTATTTGATCCCCTGCTGATTTTGTACGTTTGCCCACTGACAAAGAAATGATCAGTTTATAATTTTAATGGTAGGTGTATTTGAACAGTGAGAGACAGAATAACAACAACAACGCATGTAAAAAATGTTATAAATTGATTTGCATTTTAATGAGGGAAATAAGTATTTGACCCGCCCTCTCAATGAGAAAGATTTATGGCTCCCAGGTGACTTTTATACAGGTAACGAGCTGAGATTAGGAGCACACTCTTAAAGGGAGTGCTCCTAATCTCAGTTTGTTACCTGTATAAAAGACACCTGTCCACAGAAGCAATCAATCAATCAGATTCCAAACTCTCCACCATGGCCAAGACCAAAGAGCTCTCCAAGGATGTCAGGGGCAACATTGTAGACCTACACAAGGCTGGAATGGGCTACAAGACCATCGCCAAGCAGCTTGGTGAGAAGGTGACAACAGTTGGTGCGATTATTCGCAAATGGAAGAAACACAAAAGAAAACAAGAAAACAATTGGTAACACACTACGCCGTGAAGGACTGAAATCCTGCAGCGCCCACAAGGTCCCCCTGCTCAAGAAAGCAGATATACATGCCTGTCTGAAGTTTGCCAATGAACATCTGAATGATTCAGAGGACAACTGGGTGAAAGTATTGTGGTCAGATGAGACCAAAATGGAGCTCTTTGGCATCAACTCAACTCGCCGTGTTTGGAGGAGGAGGAATGCTGCCTATGACCCCAAGAACACCATCCCCACCGTCAAACATGGAGGTGGAAACATTATGCTTTGGGGGTGTTTTTCTGCTAAGGGGACAGGACAACTTCACCGCATCAAAGGGAAGATGAACGGGGTCATGTACCGTCAAATCTTGGGTGAGAACCTCCTTCGATCAGCCAGGGCATTGAAAATGGGTCATGGATGGGTATTCCAGCATGACAATGACCCAAAACACACGGCCAAGGCAACAAAGGAGTGGCTCAAGAAGAAGCACATTAAGGTCCTGGAGTGGCCTAGCCAGTCTCCAGACCTTAATCCCATAGAAAATCTGTGGAGGGAGCTGAAGGTTCGAGGTGCCAAACGTCAGCCTCGAAACCTTAATGACTTGGAGAAGATCTGCAAAGAGGAGTGGGACACCTCCTGAGATGTGTGCAAACCTGGTGGCCAACTACAAGAAACGTCTCAACTCTGTGATTGCCAACAAGGGTTTTGCCCTTGTTGGCACTAAGTCATGTTTTGCAGAGGGGTCAAATACTTATTTCCCTCATTAAAATGCAAATCAATTTATAACATTTTTCACATGCGTTTTTCTGGATTTTTTTGTTGTTATTCTGTCTCTCACTGTTCAAATAAACCTACAATTAAAATTATAGACTGATAATTTCTTTGTCAGGGGCAAACGTACAAAATCAGCAGGGGATCAAATACTTTTTTCCTCACTGTACGTATATTACTTTTAACATCATTTTAACAACAATAAAATTACACTTTTTTTGTTGTTGAACAAATCCAAAAACGCAATTTCCTCCTATCTAATAACTTTGTATTCAATCATTAAGCACTAAGAAAAAAAGAAACAAGATTTAGTCATGCAAAATGTGAGAAGCTCTACTTATTGTTTTTCTATGCTGCTGAAAATCTACTTCCCTACATGGACATGGTCTGGTCAGATTGGACTAACGGGAGGTCCCAGTAACATACACAGTACATGTAGCCTACACGTATCACTCTACTGGGGCATTACAGATCATCTACATTTCAGATTTCCACGTTGCTCGTTTATTCGAAAATTGCCTCAATATAGTACACCTGGCTTTATCACATGAACATTAAAGTCTCCTTAGAATCAGTTTGAAAAAGGAGGAAAGATAATCATGCTAAAATAGATTTAAAAATCCTAAACCCTTTTTTTTATAAAAAAAAAAAAAGATGTGCTTGTTTGTTTTTAAAAAGGGGCCTAATTTTCTGGCTTTGGTTGGTTGGTTGGTTGGCTTCTACACACTATTGGACTTCCCCCAGTACTCCTACTCTAACGGTTTCAGAGCTTCTTGGCTCCTGTGCCTTGCCGTTTTTTTCCTCAAAGACAGATGAAAAACATGTTATGTTGATTCAACGTTTGGCAGACATTGTATTGACGTTCGATGGAAGCATGAATGTTAGGCATTAGCTGGGATGTTGCGATGGCTATACACAGTATTTACAGCAGATGAAAAGGACATTCACCTCTCATGGCTAAAGAGCCTTCCCCTAAAAATGTTCATTACTTTTAACAAGAACCATAGCACAGAAAGAGAGATGGACACAGAGGGACATTATTAAAACTTTGACTCAAGTCAGACTACTACACCCCTGGAGAAATAGTCAATTTGCTGCTTGGAATTGTTCACTTGAATTTTGAACATGTGTTGTTTGCACTATATCAGAATACATGGTTTTCATGTTACAAAGACACTGTAGTTATATTGTGGGAATTGCCTTTTTGAAATTGCTTGTAAATAAATGATGTGCTCTCTTTTGAAAGTATAACAATGAACATGTAATAGCGAACTTTCACACAATATAATGATTTGGTGAATTTGTTAGAGGCGGTAATTCGTACATCATTGTAGTATACGCCCAGCATATACATTCTTAACAACATAGGATATAAAAACATGATCTAGTCGTGAATTCTCAAGCAGCAAAAGGTGGAACAGCCGTGGTGGCCAAGGCCAGGTAGACTTAACGCGTGGCACCAGGGAGAGCTCAAATGGAGAAGTCCTCCAGGAACACTAGAGGGCGCTGGCCGTTAGTGAAGGTGGAGAGCATCCGAGATACATCTGAGTGGTAGGTAGGCCAGGGTGAGACAGGCAGCAGCAGCTGACTGACAGACAGAGACAGACAGACAGGAGGCTCTACATAGACTCGCCAAGAGAATCCTCATCATCCAGAGATAGGGGCAGGTAGAGATCCTACAGGGAAAAACATGGAGGATCATTATCTGAATGAGCTAGGGCAGGAGTTTTCTAACTGTTCTTGCCCTGGACCCTCGTCCAGGCAAACCGGCGGACCAGGTATGTATTAACAAAATAATGAATAAACACATCCTGTCTTATCATCAGATGAAAGATAACGGCAAGTAGAAGTAATGAACATTTTATGAATATATTTGGTAGACAGTTTCATTATTATGACTTCCCCACAGTTCACTAGAAGAGAAAGTGGAGACTAAAAGTCTATTAGCTAGAATGGTAAAGGTATCTTGGCGCCATAGAGAACATTTGCTATTGTAAAGCACATTTTCTGCAATTCTACCCATTTTCCATGGCCGCTGAGAGACAATTTTGACATTTTTAAAGCTAATTTGCTGCAATTCTATACATTTTGCCATGGCTAATGCTGTGTTCCTCTGAGCAAACATGATCAAAAAACAATCTATGGGCTTGTGCCCTGAAAGTCAGAATATTAGAATTTTCAATTCTCCCTGTCTAACCATGTTTCCATCTACAGTTTTTATGCGAGTAAAATCATACCGTATGAAAAAAATCACGAGAGTTGTGATGGAAACAGGAACGTCCGGTACAACTTCATAACATGGGGGATCATAACATGGGGGATCCTTCGAGTCTGTATTATTATCATTTTTTGCTTTAATATTGCAGATACAGTGCATTCAGAAAGTATTCAGACCCCTTGACTTTTCCACATTTTGTTTCGTTACAACCTTATTCTAAAATGGATGAAATAATCCCCCCCCCCATCAATCTACACACAATACCCCATAATGACAAATATATATTTAAAAATATTTGTGGAAGTTTATAAAAAATTAAAAAACAGAAATATTACATCTACATTAGTATTCAGACCCTTTACTCAGTACTTTGTTGAAGCACCTTTGGCAGCGATTACAGCCTCGAGTCTTCTTGGGTATGAACCTACAAGCTTGGCACACCTGTATTTGGGGAGTTTCACCCATTCTTCTCTGCAGATCCTCTCAAGCTCTTTCAGGTTGGATGGGGAGTGTCGCTACACAGCTATTTTCAGGTCTCTCCAGAGACATTAGATTGGATTCAAGTCTGGACTCTGGCTGGGCCACTCAAGGACCTGTCCCAAAGCCACTCGTGTTGTCTTGGCTGTGTGCTTAGGGTCGTTGTCCTGTTGGAAGGTGAACCTTTTCCCTAGTCTGAGGTCATGAGCGCTCTGGAGCAGGTTTTCATCAAGGATCTCTCTCTGTACTTTGCTCCGTTCATCTTTCCCTCAATCCTGTCTCCCAGTCCCTGCCTCTGAAAAACATCCCCACTTCATTATGCTGCCACCACCATGCTTCACTGTAGGGATTGTGCCAGGTTTCCTCCAGACGTGACGCTTGGCATTCAGGCCAAAGAGTTCAATCTTGGTTTCATCAGACCAGAGAATCTTGTTTCTCATGGTCAGAGTCCTTTGGGTGCCTTTTGGCAAACTCCAAGCAGCCTGTCATGTGCCTTTTACTGAAGAGTGGCTTCGGTCTGGCCACTCTACCATAAAGGCCTGACTGGTGAAGTGCTGCAGAGATGGTTGTCCTTCTGGAAGGTTCTCCCATCTCCACAGAGGAACTCAAACTCTGTCAGAGTGACTATCAGGTTCTAAGTCACCTCCCTGACCAAGGCCCTTCTCCCCCGATTGCTCAGTTTGGCTGGGCGGCCAGTTCTTCTATTTAAGAATGATCGAGGCCACTGTGCTCTTGGGGACCTTCAATGCTGCAGAATTCTTTTGATACCCTTTCCCAGATCTGTGCTTCAAAAGAATACTGTCCAGAAGCTCTAGGGAAAAATCCTTCGACCTCATGGCTTGGTTTCTGCTCTGACATGCACTATCAACTGTGGGACCTTATATAGAGACAGGTGTGTGCCTTTCCAAATCATGTCCAATAAATTGAATTTACCACAGGTGGACTTCAAGTTGTAGTAACATCAAGGAAGATCAATGGAAACAGGATGCACCTGAGCTCAATTTTGAGTCTCATAAAGGGTCTGAATACTTATGTAAATAAGGTATTTCTGTTTTATAATTTAGATTCTTCAAAGTAGCCACCCTTTGCCTTGATGACAGCTTCGTACACTCTTTGCATTCTCTCAACCAGCTTCATGAAGAAAGCTTTCCCAACAGTCTTGAAGGAGTTCCCACATTTGCTGAGCACTTGTTGGCTGCTTTTCCCTTCACCATGCGCTCCAACTCATCACAAACCACCTCAATTGGGTTAAGGTTGGGTGATTGTGGAGGCGAGGTCATCTGATGCAGCACTACATCACTCTCCTTCTTGGTCAATTATCCCTTACACAACCTGGAGGTGTGTTGGGTCATTGTCCTGTTGAAAAACAAATGATAGTCCCACTATGCACCAAACGGATGGGATGATGTATCGCTGCAGAATGCTGTGGTAGCCATACTGGTTAGTGTGCCTTGAATTCCAAATAAATCATAGACAGTGTCACCATCACACCTCCATTCTTCATGGTGGGAACCACACATGCGGAGATCATCCGCTCACCTACTCTGCGTCTCACAATGACAAGGTGGTTGGAACCAAAAATCTCAAATTTGGACTCATCAGACCAGACAGATTTCCACCAGTCTAATATCAATTGCTTGGTTGAGAGAATGCCAAGAGTGTACAAAGCTGTCATCAAGGCAAAGGGTGGCAACTTTGAAGAATCTCAAATATAAAATATATTTAGATTTGTTGAACACTTTTTTGGTTAATACATGATTCTATATGTGTTATTTCATAGTTTATGTCTTCAGTATTATTATACAATGTAGAAAATAGTACAAATAAAGAAAAACCCTGGAATGAGTAGGTGTGTCCAAAGTTTTGACTGGTACTGTATGTATGAAATGTGTTTTGATTTAGAATGGACCATTATAATGCACCTGTATCAAAACAAGGGCAGCGGGAAAAAATACATGTCATCTATGCACTTAAATAGAGAATGGAGGATGCTTTTCCCCGTGGTTTATTTTCATGCCAGCCAGGTAGGCTATACTCCTTGTCACGTCTACTCCCGCTCCTTCCCTCCGGTGTTCGAAGTCGCTGGTTTACTAACCGCCGGTCCTGGCATTGATCATTACACACACCAGGCATTCATCATTACGCACACCTGTGCTTCATCATTAGGCACACCTGGACTCCATCACATCACTGATTACCTCCCCTATATCAGTCACACCCATTAGTTTCATTCCCCAGGCAGTGTTGACTGTGTTTCATGTTTGAACGCTACTCGTGTTTGTTATATTGTTCTCTGTTCCGTTTATTATTAAACTCATCACCTGCTTCACGACTCCCAGCGCCTATGTTACACTCCTGTTGTAAATTTAAGCAATGTGCTTCATATTAGGAAAGTTGAGTAAATATAGTAGGCCTAGCCTATAGAAAGCTGATGGGATCCTCGTCTTTTTATTAGCGGCCACAACTCTGTTTTCACCCGTAATTGCATAGCCTATAGAATTGTTGCGCAACATGAACTCATGGGCCCTCATGAAGTGTTCGATTCAATTTTCTAATACATTTGCTTTGATGTCAGAGTGATTAGAGGGACAATAGAGTGCTGAGTACCAGGCAGTTAGCAAGTTTGGTAGGCTACTAATTACTAGCAGCAGCAACAAAGCATGGAGAAATTACCGTGACTAAACGGTAATGTGGAATTTGACTGCCTTCATGACTCGTGACCGCGGTCATATGGTCACCGCAACAGCCCTAGTCCTCCCACTATGACTCTGGAAACCATGCAGTTTATAAGGCTACAGATTAAATAACTTATGATAAACTTCACAGGGTGGGGAAAGTGCACAGTAATCTTAGTTCTCCTTTCCAATAAATATCGAGGGTCTGATTCCAGTGACGTGATGATCGATGCTTGACTGCCGTTTGACAAATACAAATTTCTCCATAATAATCTCATCATGTAGACTAGCCTAACGGCATGGCACACCCTACACACACTGTATCTGCAAGCCATTGGCTAAAGCCCCAAGAACAGAGTAGACACATTTATCATCGGACGGGGCCACAGTGTCTCCCGACCCCTCCTGTCTCAGCCCCCAGTATTTATGCTGCAGTAGTTTATGTGTCGGGGGGCTAGGGTCCGTCTGCTATATCTGGAGTATTTCTTCTCTTATCTGGTGTCCTGTGCGAATTTAAGTATGCTCTCTCTAATTATCTCTCTCTTTCTTTCTTTTTTCTTCTTCTCTCTCTCTCTCGGGGGACCTGAGCATTAGGACCATTCCTCAAGGCCTACCTGGCCTGATGACTCCTTGATGTCCCGAGTCCACCTGGCCGTGCTGCTTCTCCAGTTTCAACTGTTCTGCCTGTTTTATGAACATTTTAAAATCTTGTCCATGTTCTGTTATAATCTGCACCCGGCACAGCCAGAAGAGGACTGGCCACCCCTCACAGCCTGGTTCCTCTCTAGGTTTCTTCCTAGGTTTTGGCCTTTCTAGGGAGTTTTTCCTAGCCACCGTGCTTTTACACCTGCATTGCTTGCTGTTTGGGGTTTTAGGCTGGGTTTCTGTACAGCACTCTGTGACATCAGCTGATGTAAGGGGGGCTTTATAAATACATTTGATTTGATTTGCTATTTAATGCAACAGTTTTTGTGGCAGACACAGTAGAGCTGAAAATGTATTTGGTACATTAAAACTTAAGCGAAAAAAAGTACTTTGTGTGCACTACGTCATCACGCTCTGATTTGTATCAGCAACAAGTCTGTTTGGTGGAAACACACCACTGCTGGGAAATGTGCATATTTTCTTTATATGGATTTTAGAACATTCACATGAAAATCTGTCGCCAATTGAGTGGAAACCTAGCTAGTGGAAACAAACCTAGTTTAATTTGATTGTTAGTTCTCAAAGATGGTATTAATTATTCTTCGATCTGGTTTTGGTCGTTTAAGTTGACAGTTTTCCATCCTGAAAATTGCCTACTTAGACGTCCCAGCTAAGAATTTTTATACAGAAAGAAACCTGTAATTAGCTCCAATGACAAATTTAGCATGCTAACTGTTCCTGTAGACTTCCAGTCATTGCACTAACGCTAGATAGCAATGGCTTGTGAAACTACCTCTAACTTCCTTCATATGGAATGCAGATACATAATTTTTTTTTTTTAATTTTTTTTTAATTGCGGACCCCCTAAAGTACCTCAGCGGACCCCTATGGAGCCGTGGATCCTCGTTTGAAAACGCCTGAGCTAGGGGACAGATCCTGTTCTGAGCTGAGCTATGGGCTTGTAGGTAAAGTATGAGAGAGATGAAGAGAGAAGGCAGTGTGAGGGATATCAGGAAAAGGGGGTAGGTAGTGGAGAGGATGGGGTACCTTCTGCTTGCGGTGGATGCCTGGGCTGTTGGGGGTGGAGGTGGGGGACTGCTTGCGGTGGATGCCTGGGCTGTTGGGGGTGGAGAGCTGGCTGCTGGAGCCCGTCCCGTTGGCTGTGAGAACCCAGACGGAGTGAGAAAGAAAAGGTGAAAAGAAAGAGAATAAGAGAGAGAGAGAGAGAGAGAGAGAGAGAGAGAGAGAGAGAGAGAGAGAGAGAGAGAGAGAAAAGAGAGAGACCAGTGAATTAGACTGTAAGACCTGTATGCCAGGACTAATGTCTGTCACAGCCAGAAGAGGTTGTGGCCACCCCTCAGAGCCCGGTTTCTCTCTGGGGTTTTTCCTAGATTCCTGCCTTTCGGGGTGTTTTTCCTAGCCACTTTGCTTCTACATATGCATTGCTTGCTCTGTGGAGTTTTAAGCCGAGTATCTGTATAGCACTTTATGACAACTGCTGTAAAAAGGACTTTATACAATACATTTGATTGATTCATTGAGTGCTTGGCCCTCACTTGGCTGTGGACAGTCTCTAAGGGCGGTTGACTGACTGGGTCCCTGTTTGTTCCTCTCTGCCGGGGGACATTTGGCCATTACTCTACAACCCTTTCAGGTTGCTAAGATACCCCTGACCTGGACAGTGTTTACATGAGAGTGGTGTGATGTCGTAGTTTGTGGAGTAAGACTAAAAAAAAAGAGAAAAACTGAATCCCGGAAAGGAAAGACTAAAACAGATGGCCACTCTCTCTTCCAGGCTGAATTGTAAACAGGTACAGAGCTTTGCAGATGAAGCCAACTTCAATTCCATAAAGTTCATATCTTCATCCAGATCTAAAATGTCTATTTAACTAAAACCAGAACTAAAAAGCCAATAATGAATGATATGAAAGCAGTATGGACAAAACTAGGTTGGGAATGCAATGAAGATATGGACTATTCTTGTCCATGCCTATTTCAGAAGATTGGTCTATGGATGTATATGCTGTAGGGCAGTATAATGGCCAGGAGATTCACTTTTCCTGTCACATTCAGCCAACTTTTAGTAGTCTGATTCCAGGCTTTAAATATAAATTGTATAAAAAAAGAAGTGCAGGGTGTTATGGAGAGAAGCAGGGGTACACAGAAACATGCATCACAGAAAACCTGGATTTATTTCAATTGAAGGAAAATAACAAAAATGTGCAACAAAACTAAACAAACAAACAAAACAAAAGCGTGAACAAAAGAGTAAAAGCCAAAGCACCATTGGAGGAAGGAGTTAGTAGGGTTAATATTGGTAAGGTACATAAAAAGGAGCAAGCTTGCTGGCAGTCAGGCTTGAGGTTTACTACCACCATGATAAACATATAATACATAGACAATAAATCATTTCAGACCAAGCCATAACAGCAGCAACATACTGTGTTTCTGCCTCAATGTATTAATGAAAGCTAAAACATCAGTGTATCAGTACTCCATACAAAACTGTATGATTGTTAAAAGGGTATATTTTGGATGACTCACATACAATAATGAAATACCAAACATAAAACAGTGTGATGATGTCCTTTAAAACCAAACTATTTTGATAATGTGTAAGACTGCAGTGTAAAATTGTGGTGTCTGTGGAGGCTGTATAAATCGTTTTCATTGAGACATTTGTCTCACGTTCTCCTGCTCATGACGTGGCTGCACCAGCCCAAATAAAACAGGCCAGCACTGGTACCCTCTACCCCTGTCTCTACCCTATGTCCCCCCACCCATCCTGATTCCATCACCCACCCGGGTGGCCACTCTACAGTCATCACAATAAAGAGGCTGTTTAATGTTGGACACAATAGAAAGACAGGCCACTTGGCTGTCCATCTGCTGCCTTTACAAGCCTGGGCGCCACCGGTGCGCACTGAAATATTAAACGTAACACAACATACTTAATGGAGGTGCAAAAATGTACGTAAAATAGCCAACGTTTGATCAGTGAGTCCAGTCTGAGCAACCACCTCACTGTGGAGTGACACCAGACCAGGGAGCATGCGACACTAAACCAATCAGTCGGCGTGACACATGTCAGATAGGGTAGCACATTAATGGGGTGTGTGCATCTTAGCCTATGTGTACACTTCACTGAATGAATTGGTGTGAGAATAAAGTGACTAATGGTGCCATCTTGTGCCATCAACCTTTCACCTGTCTAGTGAACCCTCTAACCCATATGATGAGTAGGTAAAAGAGGTCTAGTAGTCATAACAGGTCTGGTAGTCATAACAGGTCTAGTAGTCATAACAGGTCTGGCAGTCATAACAGGTGTGGTAGGTATAACAGGTGTGGTAGTTATAACTGGTATGGTAGTTATAACTGGCGTGGTAGTCATAACAGGTCTAGTAGGTATAACTGGTCAAGTAGGTATAACTGGTCTAGTAGGTATAACAGGTCTAGTAGTCATAAGAGGTCTAGAAGTTATAAACAGATCTAGTAGGTATAACAGGTCTCGTAGTTATAACAGGTCCAGTAGTTATATCATGTCCAGTATAACAGGTGTGTCAGTTATAACTGGCCTGGTAGTTATAACTGGTGTGGTAGTCATAACAGGTCTGGTAGGTATAACAGGTGAGGTATGTATAACAGGTTCAGTAGTCATAAATGGTCCAGTAGTCATAACAGGACTAGTAGTCATAACATGCCTAGTAGTCATAACAGGCCTAGTAGTCATAACAGGTCTAGTAGGTATAACAGGCCTAGTAGTCATAACAGGCCTAGTAGTCATAACAGGCCTAGTAGTCATAACATGCCTAGTAGTCATAACAGGTCTAGTAGGTATAACAGGTCTAGTAGGTATAACAGGTCTAGTAGTCATAACAGGCCTAGTAGTCATAACATGCCTAGTAGTCATAACATGCCTAGTAATCATAAAAGGTCTAGTAGGTATAACAGGCCTAGTAGTCATAACAGGTCTAATATGTCTTGTAGTAATAACAGGCCTGGTAGGTATAACAGGTCGTGTAGGTATAACAGGCCTAGGATTCATAACAAGCCTGGTAGGTATAACAGGTATAGTAGGTATAACAGGTCTAGTAGGTAAAACAGGTCTAGTAGGTATAACAGGTCTTGTAGGTATAACAGGTCTTGTAGGTATAACAGGCCTAGTAGGTATAACAGGTCTAGTAGGTATAACAGGTCTAGTAGGTATAACAGGTCCTGTAGGTATAACAGGTATTGTAGGTATAACAGGTCTTGTAGGTATAACAGGTCTAGTAGGTATAACAGGTATTGTAGGTAAAACAGGTCTTGTAGGTATAACAGGTCTTGTAGGTATAACAGGTCTTGTAGGTATAACAGAAATAGTAGGTATAACAGGTCTAGTAGGTATAACAGGTCTTGTAGGTATAACAGGTCTTGTAGGTATAACAGGTATTGTAGGTATAACAGGTCTAGTAGGTATAACAGGCCTTGTAGGTATAACAGGCCTAGTAGGTATAACAGGTCTTGTAGGTATAACAGGTCTAGTAGGTATAACAGGTCTTGTAGGTATAACAGGCCTAGTAGTAATAACAGGCCTAGTAGGTATAACAGGCCTTGAAGGTATAACAGGTCTTGCAGGTATAACAGGCCTTGTAGGTATAACAGGTCTTGTAGGTATAACAGGTCTTGTAGCTATAACAGGTCTAGTAGGTATAACAGGCCTAGTAGGTATAACAGGCCTTGTAGGTATAACAGGCCTTGTAGGTATAACAGGTCTTGTAGGTATAACAGGTATTGTAGGTATAACAGGTCTAGAAGGTATAACAGGTCTAGAAGGTATAACAGGTCTAGTAGGTATAACAGGTATTGTAGGTATAACAGGCCTAGTAGGTATAACAGGCCTAGTAGTCATAATAGGCCTAGTAGTCATAACATGCCTAGTAATCATAACAGGTCTAGTAGGTATAAAAGGTCTAGTAGGTATAACAGGTCTAGTAGATATAACAGGTCTAGTAGGTATAACAGGCCTAGTAGTCATAACAGGCCTAGTAGTCATAACAGGTCTAAAATGTCTTGTAGTCATAACAGGCCTGGTAGGTATAAAAGGTCTAGTAGGTATAAAAGGTCTAGTAGGTATAACAGGTCTTGTAGGTATAACAGGTCTAGTAGGTATAACAGGTCTTGTAGGTATAACAGGTCTAGTAGGTATAACAGGTCTAGTAGATATAACAGGCCTAGTAGGTATAACAGGTCTAGTAGGTATAAAAGGTCTAGTAGGTATAACAGGTCTAGTAGATATAACAGGTCTAGTAGGTATAACAGGCCTAGTAGGTATAACAGGCCTAGTAGGTATAACAGGCCTTGTAGGTATAAAAGGTCTAGTAGGTATAACAGGTATTGTAGGTATAACAGGCCTAGTAGGTATAACAGGCCTAGTAGTCATAATAGGCCTAGTAGTCATAACAGGTCTAGTAGGTATAAAAGGTCTAGTAGGTATAACAGGTCTAGTAGGTATAACAGGTCTAGTAGATATAACAGGTCTAGTAGGTATAACAGGCCTAGTAGTCATAACAGGCCTAGTAGTCATAACAGGTCTAATATGTCTTGTAGTCATAACAGGCATGGTAGGTATAACAGGTCTTGTAGGTATAACAGGCCTAGAATTCATAACAGGCCTGGTAGGTATAACAGGTCTAGTAGGTATAACAGGTCTTCTAGGTATAACAGGTCTAGTAGGTATAACAGGTCTTGTAGGTATAACCGGTCTTGTAGGTATAACAGGTATTGTAGGTATAACAGGTCTTGTAGGTATAACAGGTCTTGTAGGTATAACAGGTCTAGTAGGTATAACAGGTATTGTAGGTATAACAGGTCTAGTAGGTATAACAGGTCTAGTAGGTATAACAGGTCTTGTAGGTATAACAGGCCTAGTATTCATAACAGGCCTATAACAGGTCATGTAGGTATAACAGGTATTGTAGGTATAACAGGTCTTGTAGGTATAACAGGTCTAGTAGGTATAACAGGTCTTGTAGGTATAACAGGTATTGTAGGTATAACAGGTCTTGTAGGTAAAACAGGTCTAGTAGGTATAACAGGTCTTGTAGGAATAACAGGTCTTGTAGGTATAACAGTTCTAGTAGGTATAACAGGTCTAGTAGGTATAACAGGTCTAGTAGGTATAACAGGTATTGTAGGTATAACAGGTATTGTAGGTATAACAGGTCTTGTAGGTATAACAGGTCTAGTAGGTATAACAGGTCTTGTAGGTATAACAGGTCTAGAAGGTATAACAGGTCTTGTAGGTATAACAGGTCTAGTAGGTATAACAGGCCTTGTAGGTATAACAGACCTAGTAGGTATAACAGGCCTTGTAGGTATAACAGGCCTAGTAGTCATAACAGGTCTAATATGTCTTGTAGTCATAACAGGTCTTGTAGGTATAACAGGTCTAGTAGGTATAACAGGTCTTGTAGGTATAACAGGTCTTGTAGGTATAACAGGCCTAGTAGATATAACAGGTCTAGTAGGTGTAACAGGTCTTGTAGGTATAACAGGTCTAGTAGGTATAACAGGTCTTGTAGGTATAACAGGTCTTGTAGGTATAACAGGCCTAGTAGGTATAACAGGTCTTGTAGGTATAACAGGTTTTGTAGGTATAACAGGTGTTGTAGGTATAACAGGCCTGGTAGGTATAACAGGTCTTGTAGGTATAATAGGCCTAGTATTCATAACAGGCCTGGTAGGTATAACAGGCATAGTAGGTATAACAGGTCTTGTAGGTATAACAGGTCTTGTAGTTATAACAGGTCTAGTAGGTATAACAGGTCTTGTAGGTATAACAGGTCTTGTAGGTATAACTGGTCTTGTAGGTATAACAGGTCTAGTAGGTACAACAGGTCTAGTAGGTATAACAGGTCTAGTAGGTATAACAGGTCTTGTAGGTATAACAGGTCTTGTAGGTATAACAGGCCTAGTAGGTATAACAGGCCTAGTAGGTATAACAGGTCTAGTATGTATAACAGGTCTAGTAGGTATAACAGGTCTTCTAGGTATAACAGGTCTAGTAGGTATAACAGGCCTAGTAGTAATAACAGGCCTAGTAGGTATAACAGGCCTTGAAGGTATAACAGGCCTTGTAAGTATAACAGGCCTTGTAGGTATAACATGTCTTGTAGGTATAACAGGTCTAGTAGGTATAACAGGCCTAGTAGGTATAACAGGCCTTGTAGGTATAACAGGCCTTGTAGGTATAACAGGTCTTGTAGGTATAACAGGTATTGTAGGTATAACCGGTCTTGTAGGTATAACAGGTCTTGTAGGTATAACAGGTCTAGTAGGTATAACAGGTCTTGTAGGTATAACAGGCCTTGTAGGTATAACAGGCCTTGTAGGTATAACAGGTCTTGTAGGTATAACAGGTATTGTAGGTATAACCGGTCTTGTAGGTATAACAGGTCTTGTAGGTATAACAGGTCTTGTAGGTATAACAGGTCTTGTAGGTATAACAGGTCTAGTAGGTATAACAGGTATTGTAGGTATAACAGGTCTAGTAGGTATAACAGGTCTAGTAGGTATAACAGGTCTTGTAGGTATAACAGGCCTAGTATTCATAACAGGCCTATAACAGGTCATGTAGGTATAACAGGTATTGTAGGTATAACAGGTCTTGTAGGTAAAACAGGTCTAGTAGGTATAACAGGTCTTGTAGGAATAACAGGTCTTGTAGGTATAACAGTTCTAGTAGGTATAACAGGTCTAGTAGGTATAACAGGTCTAGTAGGTATAACAGGTCTAGAAGGTATAACAGGTCTTGTAGGTATAACAGGTCTAGTAGGTATAACAGGTCTTGTAGGTATAACAGGCCTGGTAGGTATAACAGGTCTTGTAAGTATAACAGGCCTGGTAGGTATAACAGGTCTAGTAGGTATAACAGGTCTAGTAGGTATAACAGGTCTTGTAGGTATAACAGGCCTAGTATTCATAACAGGCCTGGTAGGTATAACAGGTCTTGTAGGTATAACTGGTCTTGTAGGTATAACAGGTCTAGTAGGTACAACAGGTCTAGTAGGTATAACAGGTCTAGTAGGTATAACAGGTCTTGTAGGTATAACAGGTCTTGTAGGTATAACAGGCCTAGTAGGTATAACAGGCCTTGTAGGTATAACAGGCCTTGTAGGTATAACAGGTCTTGTAGGTATAACAGGTATTGTAGGTATAACCGGTCTTGTAGGTATAACAGGTCTTGTAGGTATAACAGGTCTAGTAGGTATAACAGGTCTTGTAGGTATAACAGGCCTTGTAGGTATAACAGGCCTTGTAGGTATAACAGGTCTTGTAGGTATAACAGGTATTGTAGGTATAACCGGTCTTGTAGGTATAACAGGTCTTGTAGGTATAACAGGTCTTGTAGGTATAACAGGTCTTGTAGGTATAACAGGTCTAGTAGGTATAACAGGTCTAGTAGGTATAACAGGTATTGTAGGTATAACAGGTCTAGTAGGTATAACAGGTCTAGTAGGTATAACAGGTCTTGTAGGTATAACAGGCCTAGTATTCATAACAGGCCTATAACAGGTCATGTAGGTATAACAGGTATTGTAGGTATAACAGGTCTTGTAGGTAAAACAGGTCTAGTAGGTATAACAGGTCTTGTAGGAATAACAGGTCTTGTAGGTATAACAGTTCTAGTAGGTATAACAGGTCTAGTAGGTATAACAGGTCTAGTAGGTATAACAGGTCTTGTAGGTATAACAGGTCTAGAAGGTATAACAGGTCTTGTAGGTATAACAGGTCTAGTAGGTATAACAGGTCTTGTAGGTATAACAGGCCTGGTAGGTATAACAGGTCTTGTAAGTATAACAGGCCTGGTAGGTATAACAGGTCTAGTAGGTATAACAGGTCTAGTAGGTATAACAGGTCTTGTAGGTATAACAGGCCTAGTATTCATAACAGGCCTGGTAGGTATAACAGGTCTTGTAGGTATAACAGGCCTAGTATTCATAACAGGCCTGGTAGGTATAACAGGTCTTGTAGGTATAACAGGCCTAGTATTCATAACAGGCCTGGTAGGTATAACAGGTCTTGTAGGTATAACAGGCCTAGTATTCATAACAGGCCTGGTAGGTATAACAGGTCTTGTAGGTATAACAGGAGACAGATGAGCTAGAGACAGATTTGAGGTATTGAACAATCCTCCACTACCTATGTTTCCTTTTCATAATTAATATTTTCACTAATGCTTAACGACAGCAGATCTGGATTAGTCTCATTTTGTAATTCATAATCTGCTCACATTATCCTGATCAAACAAAGGCTGGAGGATTTCTTTGTGTCCCCATTTTGATTTATTAGTGGGGGTATTGGGCAACACAGCATGCAGAAGGTGTTGTGTTGAGGTTGAGGTCACTCACAGTATAGACAACATGGCAGACAGAACAGACAACAACGAGCACCAGGGTTTAAACAACCTGACTGCGCAATCAAATCCTGGACAACAACATGCAAATTACAAAAAATGAATGAAACAAAATCAAAAGAACAGAAAGTCACATCATGATAATGACATGTAAAAACAATAACCACATGCATCCATGTCAGTTGGTTTAACTCTAGCTGTGTTTAGGATCAGGGTGGGTGGATGGACGCTGATCGTAAAGGTGAGTAGTAGTATCTGTAAAAAAGTCTATGTGGGCCAGCATGGAGTCACATAGTAGATGAGACAACAATGAGCTCACTCGATTCAGCAGGAGACTTGCTGCGACGGATCTGACCTGGACTCTTAGAACCTTTCTTCTTCATCATCCTGCACCCTTCTGTGGAGAGAAACGCAGAAGCACACACACCAGACAGACACACACACACACACCAGACAGACACACACACACACACACACACCAGACAAGACACACACATACCAGACAGACACACACACACCAGACAGACACACACACACCAGACAGACACACACACACCAGACAAGACACACACATACCAGACACACACACACCAGACAGACACACACACACACCAGCCAGACACACACACACATACCAGACAGACAGACAGACACACACATACCAGACAGACAGACAGACAGACACACAGCAGACAATAAGACACACAAGACAGATAGACACACACACCAGACAGACAGACAGACAGACACACACAAGACAGACACACACACACACACACACACACACACACACACACACACACACACACACACACCAGAAAGACACACACAAGACAGACAGACAGACACACACACACACACCAGCCAGACAGACACACACACACCAGACAGACACACACACCAGACAGACAGACAGATAGACACACCAGACAGACAGACCACACATACACCAGACAGACAGACCACACATACACCAGACAGACAGACAGACAGACAGACACACACACAGTGTGTGAGCATCAGACAAACAGTAATCACAGTAGCATCTTTCATGTGAAAGGCAGCATTGACCAAAAAATAGACGTTCATACAAACAGATTGACATGGACACTGTAAAATGTTAATTGATTACCAAATGGCATACAGATGTGTCTTTAATGAAGTCCATTGTTGCTGAAATGTTTTCAGTAAGGGGGATTATGGGGTAGTTTGGTGGTCTCTGTTGTACAAAGACTAGCTTTATAGTGAGCTTCAGTCTATGTGGTTTCTGTGTGTAAAGCAATTACATATTGTGTATGCAGAGCGGGGAGGTTTACCGTCTGTAGACCGTATGCAGAGCAGTGAGGTCTACTGTCTATAGACCGTATGCAGAGCGGTGAGGTTTACTGTCTGTAGACCGTATGCAGAGCGGTGAGGTTTACTGTCTATAGACCGTATGCAGAGCGGTGAGGTTTACTGTCTGTAGACAGTATGCAGAGCAGTGAGGTTTACTGTCTGTAAACCGTATGCAGAGCAGTGAGGTTTACTGTCTGTAGACTGTATGCAGAGCAGTGAGGTTTACTGTCTGTAGCCCGTATGCAGAGCAGTGAGGTATACTGTTTATAGACTATACGCAGAGCAGTGAGGTTTACTGTCTATAGACCGTATGCAGAGCGGTGAGGTTTACTGTCTGTAGACCGTATGCAGAGCAGTGAGGTTTACTGTCTACAGACCGTATGCAGAGCGGTGAGGTTTACTGTCTATAGACCGTATGCAGAGCGGTGAGGTTTACTGTCTGTAGACCGTATGCAGAGCAGTGAGGTTTACTGTCTATAGACCGTATGCAGAGCGGTGAGGTTTACTGTCTGTAGACCGTATGCAGAGCAGTGAAGTTTACTGTCTACAGACCGTATGCAGAGCGGTGAGGTTTACTGTCTATAGACCGTATGCAGAGCTGTGAGGTTTACTGTCTATAGACCGTATGCAGAGCAGTGAGGTTTACTGTCTAAAGACCGTATGCAGAGCGGTGAGGTTTACTGTCTATAGACCGTATGCAGAGCAGTGAGGTATACGGTCTATAGACCATATACAGAGCGGTGAGGATTACTGTCTGTACAGTAGTTGTGTATGTCATGCAGTTTATTCTGGGTCATTGCATTAATCAGTGTAAACAATGCAGCATGAAGCCGACAGTCACAAAGACTCCTAGACATCCTCCTCTCCTCCCTCCGCTCACCTCTCCACTCCTCCTCTTCTGTCTTCCTCTCAGTACTACAGTGTCTTTCAATTCCTCCACCCTACTCACTTCTCTCAATATCTTCCATCCTCTAGCGCGCATCCCTCCTCTAGTGCCCATCCCTCCTCTAGCGTCCATCCCTCCTCTAGGGTCCATCCCTCCTCTAGGGTCCATCCCGCCACTAGCGCCCATCCCTCCTCTAGCGCCCATCCGTCCTCTAGCGCCCATCCGTCCTCTAGGGTCCATCCCTCCGCTAGCGCCCATCCCTCCGCTAGCGTCCATCCCTCCTCTAGCGCCCATCCCTCCTCTAGCGCCCATCCCTCCTCTAGCGTCCATCCCTCCTCTAGCGCCCATCCCTCCTCTAGCGCCCATCCCTCCACCCTCCTCTAGCTTCCATCCCTCCTCTAGCGTCCATCCCTCCTCTAGCGCCCATCCCTCCTCTAGCGCCCATCCCTCCATCCTCCTCTAGCGCCCATCCCTCCTCTAGCGTCCATCCCTCCTCTAGCGCCCATCCCTCAACCCTCCTCTAGCGTCCATACCTCCTCTAGCGCCCACCCCTCCTCTAGCGTCCATCCCTCCTCTAGCGCCCATCCCTCCTCTAGCTTCCATCCCTCCTCTAGCGCCCATCCCTCCTCTAGCGTCCATCCCTCCTCTAGCGTCCATCCCTCCTCTAGCTTCCATCCCTCCTCTAGCGCCCATCTCTCCTCTAGCGCCCATCCCTCCTCTAGCGCCAATCCCTCCATCCTCCTGTAGCGCCCATCCCTCCTCTAGCGCCCATCCCTCCTCTAGCGCCCATCCCTCCTCTAGCGTCCATCCCTCCTCTAGCGCCTATCCCTCCTCTAGCGCCCATCCCTCCATCCTCCTCTAGCGCCCATCCCTCCTCTAGCGTCCATCCCTCCTCTAGCGTCCATCCCTCCTCTAGCGCCCATCCCTCCTCTAGCGCCCATCCCTCCTCTAGCGCCCATCCCTCCTCTGCGCCCATCCCTCCTCTAGCGCCCATCCCTCCATCCTCCTCTAGCGCCATCCCTCCATCCTCCTCTAGCGCCCATCCCTCCTCTAGCGTCCATCCCTCCTCTAGCGCCCATCCCTCCTCTAGCGCCCATCCCTCCACCCTCCTCTAGCGCCCATCCCTCCATCCTCCTCTAGCGTCCATACCTCCTCTAGCGCCCACCCCTCCTATAGCGTCCATCCCTCCTCTAGCGCCCATCCCTCCTCTAGCGTCCATCCCTCCTCTAGCGCCCATCCCTCCTCTAGCGCCCATCCCTCCTCTAGCACCCATCTCTCCTCTAGCGCCCATCCCTCCTCTAGCGCCCATCCTTCCATTCTCCTCTAGCGTCCATCCCTCCTCTAGCGCCCATCCCTCCTCTAGCGTCCATCCCTCCTCTAGCGCCCATCCCTCCTCTAGCGTCCATCCCTCCTCTAGCGCCCATCCCTCCTCTAGCGCCCATCCCTCCTCTAGCGCCCATCCCTCCTCTAGCGTCCATCCCTCCTCTAGCGCCCATCCCTCCTCTAGCGCCCATCCCTCCTCTAGCGCCCATCCCTCCTCTAGCGTCCATCCCTCCTCTAGCGCCCATCCCTCCATCCTCCTCTAGCGTCCATCCCTCCTCTAGCGCCCATCCCTCCTCTAGCGTCCATCCCTCCTCTAGCGCCCATCCCTCCTCTAGCGCCCATCCCTCCTCTAGCGCCCATCCCTCCTCTAGCGTCTATCCCTCCTCTAGCGTCCATCCCTCCTCTAGCGCCCATCCCTCCTCTAGCGTCCATCCCTCCTCTAGCGCCCATCCCTCCACCCTCCTCTAGCGTCCATCCCTCCTCTAGCGCCCATCCCTCCTCTAGCGCCCATCCCTCCTCTAGCGTCCATCCCTCCTCTAGCGCCCATCCCTCCACCCTCCTCTAGCGCCCATCCCTCCTCTAGCGTCCATCCCTCCTCTAGCGCCCATCCCTCCTCTAGCGCCCATCCCTCCACTAGCGTCCAACGCTCCACTAGCGTCCAACGCTCCACCCTCCTCTAGCGTCCATCCCTCCTCTAGCGCCCATCCCCCCTCTAGCGCCCAACCCTCCACCCTCCTCTAGCGTCCATCCCTCCTCTAGCGCCCATCCCTCCTCTAGCGCCCATCCCTCCTCTAGCGTCCATCCCTCCTCTAGCGCCCATCCCTCCATCCTCCTCTAGCGTCCATCCCTCCTCTAGCGCCCATCCCTCCTCTAGCGTCCATCCCTCCTCTAGCGCCATCCCTCCTCTAGCGTAATCCCTCCTCTAGCGCCCATCCCTCCTCTAGCGTATATCCCTCCTCTAGCGTCCATCCCTCCTCTAGCGCCCATCCCTCCTCTAGCGCCCATCCCTCCTCTAGCGTCCATCCCTCCTCTAGCGCCCATCACTCCACCCTCCTCTAGCGTCCATCCCTCCTCTAGCGCCCATCCCTCCTCTAGCGTCCATCCCTCCTCTAGCGCCCATCCCTCCACCCTCCTCTAGCGCCCATCCCTCCTCTAGCGTCCATCCCTCCTCTAGCGCCCATCCCTCCTCCAGCGCCCATCCCTCCTCTAGCGTCCATCCCTCCACTAGTGTCCAACGCTCCACCCTCCTCTAGCGTCCATCCCTTCTCTAGCGCCCATCCCCCCTCTAGCGCCCAACCCTCCACCCTCCTCTAGCGTCCATCCCTCCTCTAGCGCCCAACCCTCCACCCTACTCTAGCGTCCATCCCTCCACCCTCCTCTAGCGTCCATCCCTCCTCTAGCGCCCAACCCTCCACCCTCCTCTAGCGTCCATCCCTCCTCTAGCGCCCAACCCTCCACCCTCCTCTAGCGCCCATCCCTCCTCTAGCGCCCATCCCTCCTCTAGCGCCCATCCCTCCACCCTCCTCTAGCGTCCATCCCTCCTCTAGCGCCCATCCCTCCTCTAGCCCCATCCCTCCACCCTCCTCTAGCTTCCATCCCTCCTCTAGCGTCCATCCCTTCTCTAGCGCCCATCCCTCCTCTAGCGCCCATCCCTCCTCTAGCGCCCATCCCTCCATCCTCCTCTAGCGCCCATCCCTCCTCCAGCGTCCATCCCTCCTCTAGCGCCCATCCCTCCACCCTCCTCTAGCGTCCATACCTCCTCTAGCGCCCACCCCTCCTCTAGCGTCCATCCCTCCTCTAGCGTCCATCCCTCCTCTAGCGCCCATCCCTCCACTAGCGCCCATCCCTCCACCCTCCTCTAGCGTCCATCCCTCCTCTAGCGCCATCCCTCCTCTAGCGCCCATCCCTCCTCTAGCGCCCATCCCTCCTCTAGCGCCCATCTCTCCTCTAGCGCCCATCCCTCCTCTAGCGCCCATCCCTCCATCCTCCTCTAGCGTCCATCCCTCCTCTAGCGTCCATCCCTCCTCTAGCGCCCATCCCTCCTCTAGCGTCCATCCCTCCTCTAGCGCCCATCCCTCCTCTAGCGCCCATCCCTCCTCTAGCGTCTATCCCTCCTCTAGCGTCCATCCCTCCTCTAGCGCCCATCCCTCCTCTAGGGTCCATCCCTCCTCTAGCGTCTATCCCTCCTCTAGCGCCCATCCCTCCTCTAGCGCCCATCCCTCCTCTAGCGTCCATCCCTCCTCTAGCGCCCATCCCTCCTCTAGCGCCCATCCCTCCTCTACGTCCATCCCTCCTCTAGCGCCCCATCCCTCCACCCTCCTCTAGCGCCCATCCCTCCTCTAGCGCCCATCCCTCCACCCTCCTCTAGCGCCCATCCCTCCTCTAGCGCCCCTCCCTCCACCCTCCTCTAGCGCCCATCCCTCCTCTAGCGTCCATCCCTCCTCTAGCGCCCATCCCTCCTCTAGCGCCCATCCCTCCTCTAGCGTCTATCCCTCCTCTAGCGTCCATCCCTCCTCTAGCGCCCATCCCTCCTCTAGGGTCCATCCCTCCTCTAGCGTCTATCCCTCCTCTAGCGCCCATCCCTCCTCTAGCGCCCATCCCTCCTCTAGCGTCCATCCCTCCTCTAACGCCCATCCCTCCTCTAGCGCCCATCCCTCCTCTAGCGTCCATCCCTCCTCTAGCGCCCATCCCTCCTCTAGCGCCCATCCCTCCTCTAGCGTCCATCCCTCCTCTAGCGCCCATCCCTCCACCCTCCTCTAGCGCCCATCCCTCCTCTAGCGCCCATCCCTCCACCCTCCTCTAGCGCCCATCCCTCCTCTAGCGCCCATCCCTCCACCCTCCTCTAGCGCTCATCCCTCCTCTAGCATCCATCCCTCCACCCTCCTCTAGCACCCATCCCTCCTCTAGCGTCCATCCCTCCTCTAGCGCCCATCCCTCCTCTAGCGCCCATCCCTCCTCTAGCGTCCATCCCTCCTCTAGCGCCCACCCTCCTCTAGCGCCCAACCCTCCACCCTCCTCTAGCGTCCATCCCTCCTCTAGCGCCCATCCCTCCTCTAGCGTCCATCCCTCCTCTAGCGTCCAACCCTCCACCCTCCTCTAGCGTCCATCCCTCCTCTAGCGCCCATCCCTCCTCTAGCGCCCATCCCTCCTCTAGCGTCCATCCCTCCTCTAGCGCCCATCCCTCCATCCTCCTCTAGCGTCCATCCCTCCTCTAGCGCCCATCCCTCCTCTAGCGTCCATCCCTCCTCTAGCGCCCATCCCTCCTCTAGCGCCAATCCCTCCTCTAGCGCCCATCCCTCCTCTAGCGTCTATCCCTCCTCTAGCGCCCATCCCTCCTCTAGCGTCCATCCCTCCTCTAGCGCCCATCCCTCCTCTAGCGCCCATCCCTCCACCCTCCTCTAGCTTCCATCCCTCCTCTAGCGTCCATCCCTCCTCTAGCGCCCATCCCTCCTCTAGCGCCCATCCCTCCTCTAGCGCCCATCCCTCCATCCTCCTCAAGCGCCCATCCCTCCTCTAGCGTCCATCCCTCCTCTAGCGCCCATCCCTCCACCCTCCTCTAGCGTCCATACCTCCTCTAGCGCCCACCCCTCCTCTAGCGTCCATCCCTCCTCTAGCGCCCATCCCTCCTCTAGCTTCCATCCCTCCTCTAGCGCCCATCCCTCCTCTAGCGTCCATCCCTCCTCTAGCGTCCATCCCTCCTCTAGCGCCCATCCCTCCTCTAGCTTCCATCCCTCCTCTAGCGCCCATCCCTCCTCTAGCGCCCATCTCTCCTCTAGCGCCCATCCCTCCTCTAGCGCCAATCCCTCCATCCTCCTGTAGCGCCCATCCCTCCTGTAGCGCCCATCCCTCCTCTAGCGTCCATCCCTTCTCTAGCGCCCATCCCCCCTCTAGCGCCCAACCCTCCACCCTCCTCTAGCGTCCATCCCTCCTCTAGCGCCCAACCCTCCACCCTACTCTAGCGTCCATCCCTCCACCCTCCTCTAGCGTCCATCCCTCCTCTAGCGCCCAACCCTCCACCCTCCTCTAGCGTCCATCCCTCCTCTAGCGCCCAACCCTCCACCCTCCTCTAGCGCCCATCCCTCCTCTAGCGCCCATCCCTCCTCTAGCGCCCATCCCTCCACCCTCCTCTAGCGTCCATCCCTCCTCTAGCGCCCATCCCTCCTCTAGCGCCCATCCCTCCACCCTCCTCTAGCTTCCATCCCTCCTCTAGCGTCCATCCCTTCTCTAGCGCCCATCCCTCCTCTAGCGCCCATCCCTCCTCTAGCGCCCATCCCTCCATCCTCCTCTAGCGCCCATCCCTCCTCCAGCGTCCATCCCTCCTCTAGCGCCCATCCCTCCACCCTCCTCTAGCGCGTCCATACCTCTCCTCTAGCGCCCACCCCTCCTCTAGCGTCCATCCCTCCTCTAGCGTCCATCCCTCCTCTAGCGCCCATCCCTCCACTAGCGCCCATCCCTCCACCCTCCTCTAGCGTCCATCCCTCCTCTAGCGCCCATCCCTCCTCTAGCGCCCATCCCTCCTCTAGCGCCCATCTCTCCTCTAGCGCCCATCCCTCCTCTAGCGCCCATCCCTCCATCCTCCTCTAGCGTCCATCCCTCCTCTAGCGTCCATCCCTCCTCTAGCCCATCCCTCCTCTAGCGTCCATCCCTCCTCTAGCGCCCATCCCTCCTCTAGCGCCATCCCTCCTCTAGCGTCTATCCCTCCTCTAGCGTCCATCCCTCCTCTAGCGCCCATCCCTCCTCTAGGGTCCATCCCTCCTCTAGCGTCTATCCCTCCTCTAGCGCCCATCCCTCCTCTAGCGCCCATCCCTCCTCTAGCGCCCATCCCTCCTCTGCGCCATCCCTCCTCTAGCGCCCATCCCTCCTCTGCATCCATCCCTCCTCTACTTCTAGCCCATCCCTCCACCCTCCTCTAGCGCCATCCCTCCTCTCTAGCCCATCCCTCCACCTCCTCTAGCGCCCATCCCTCCTCTAGCGCCCTCCTCCTCCACCCTCCTCTAGCGCCCATCCCTCCTCTAGCGTCCATCCCTCCTCTAGCGCCCATCCCTCCTCTAGCGCCCATCCCTCCTCTAGCGTCTATCCCTCTCTAGCGTCCATCCCTCCTCTAGCGCCCATCCCTCCTCTAGGGTCCATCCCTCCTCTAGCGTCTATCCCTCCTCTAGCGCCCATCCCTCCTCTAGCGCCCATCCCTCCTCTAGCGTCCATCCCTCCTCTAGCGCCCATCCCTCCTCTAGCGCCCATCCCTCCTCTAGCGTCCATCCCTCCTCTAGCGCCCATCCCTCCTCTAGCGCCCATCCCTCCTCTAGCGTCCATCCCTCCTCTAGCGCCCATCCCTCCACCCTCCTCTAGCGCCCATCCCTCCTCTAGCCCATCCCTCCACCCTCCTCTAGCGCCCATCCCTCCTCTAGCGCCCATCCCTCCACCCTCCTCTAGCGCTCATCCCTCCTCTAGCATCCATCCCTCCACCCTCCTCTAGCACCCATCCCTCCTCTAGCGTCCATCCCTCCTCTAGCGCCCATCCCTCCTCTAGCGCCCATCCCTCCTCTAGCGTCCATCCCTCCTCTAGCGCCCACCTCCTCTAGCGCCCAACCCTCCACCCTCCTCTAGCGTCCATCCCTCCTCTAGCGCCCATCCCTCCTCTAGCGTCCATCCCTCCTCTAGCGTCCAACCCTCCACCCTCCTCTAGCGTCCATCCCTCCTCTAGCGCCCATCCCTCCTCTAGCGCCCATCCCTCCTCTAGCGCCCATCCCTCCATCCTCCTCTAGCGTCCATCCCTCCTCTAGCGCCCATCCCTCCTCTAGCGTCCATCCCTCCTCTAGCGCCCATCCCTCCTCTAGCGCCAATCCCTCCTCTAGCGCCCATCCCTCCTCTAGCGTCTATCCCTCCTCTAGCGCCCATCCCTCCTCTAGCGTCCATCCCTCCTCTAGCGCCCATCCCTCCTCTAGCGCCCATCCCTCCACCCTCCTCTAGCTTCCATCCCTCCTCTAGCGTCCATCCCTCCTCTAGCGCCCATCCCTCCTCTAGCGCCCATCCCTCCTCTAGCGCCCATCCCTCCATCCTCCTCAGCGCCCATCCCTCCTCTAGCGTCCATCCCTCCTCTAGCGCCCATCCCTCCACCCTCCTCTAGCGTCCATACCTCCTCTAGCGCCACCCACCCCTCCTCTAGCGTCCATCCCTCCTCTAGCGCCCATCCCTCCTCTAGCTTCCATCCCTCCTCTAGCGCCCATCCCTCCTCTAGCGTCCATCCCTCCTCTAGCGTCCATCCCTCCTCTAGCGCCCATCCCTCCTCTAGCTTCCATCCCTCCTCTAGCGCCCATCCCTCCTCTAGCGCCCATCTCTCCTCTAGCGCCCATCCCTCCTCTAGCGCCAATCCCTCCATCCTCCTGTAGCGCCCATCCCTCCTGTAGCGCCCATCCCTCCTCTAGCGCCCATCCCTCCTCTAGCGTCCATCCCTCCTCTAGCGTCCATCCCTCCTCTAGCGCCCATCCCTCCTCTAGCGCCCATCCCTCCTCTAGCGCATCCCTCCATCCTCCTCTAGCATCCCTCCTCTAGCGCCCATCCCTCCTCTAGCGTCCATCCCTCCTCTAGCGCCCATCCCTCCTCTAGCGCCCCATCCCTCCTCTAGCGCCCATCCCTCCTCTAGCGCCCATCCCTCCTCTAGCGCCCATCCCTCCTCTAGCGCCCATCCCTCCTCTAGCGCCCATCCCTCCATCCTCCTCTAGCGCCCATCCCTCCTCTAGCGCCCATCCCTCCTCTAGCGTCCATCCCTCCTCTAGCGCCCATCCCTTCCTTCTAGCGCCCATCCCTCTCTAGCCCATCCCTCCTCTAGCGCCCATCCCTCCTCTAGCGTCCATCCCTCCTCTAGCGCCCATCCCTCCTCTAGTCCATCCCTCCTCTAGCGCCCATCCCTCCTCTAGCGCCCCATCCTCCTCTAGCGCCCATCCCTCCTCTAGCGCCCATCCCTCCTCTAGCGCCCATCCCTCCTCTAGCGTCCATCCCTCCTCTAGCGCCCATCCCTCCTCTAGCGCCCATCCCTCCTCTAGCGTCCATCCCTCCTCTAGCGCCCATCCTCTCTACCCTCCTTTCTAGCGTCCATCCTCCTTCTAGCGCCATCCTCTCTAGCCCATCCCTCCTCTAGCGTCCATCCCTCTCTAGCGCCCATCCCTCCACCCTCCTCTAGCGCCCATCCCTCCTCTAGCGTCCATCCTCCTCTAGCGCCCATCCCTCTAGCGCCCATCCTCTCCTCTAGCGTCCATCCCTCCACTAGCGTCCCATCCCTCCTCTAGCGTCCATCCCTCCTCTAGCGCCCATCCTCCTCTAGCGCCCATCCTCCACCCTCCTCTAGCGTCCATCCCTCCTCTAGCGCCCATCCCTCCTCTAGCGCCCATCCCTCCTCTAGCGTCCATCCCTCCTCTAGCGCCATCATCTCCATCCTCCTCTAGCGTCCATCCCTCCTCTAGCGCCCATCCCTCCTCTAGCGTCCATCCCTCCTCTAGCGCCCATCCCTCCTCTAGCGCCATCCCTCCTCTAGCGCCCATCCCTCCTCTAGCGTCTATCCCTCCTCTAGCGTCCATCCCTCCTCTAGCGCACATCCTCCTCTAGCGCCCATCCCTCCTCTAGCGTCCATCCCTCCTCTAGCGCCCATCCCTCCACCCTCCTCTAGCGTCCATCCCTCCTCTAGCGCCCATCCCTCCTCTAGCGCCCATCCTTCCTCTAGCGTCCATCCCTCCTCTAGCGCCCATCCCTCCACCCTCCTCTAGCGCCCATCCCTCCTCTAGCGTCCATCCCTCCTCTAGCGCCCATCCCTCCTCCAGCGCCCATCCCTCCTCTAGCGTCCATCCCTCCACTAGCGTCCAACGCTCCACCCTCCTCTAGCGTCCATCCCTTCTCTAGCGCCCATCCCCCCTCTAGCGCCCAACCCTCCACCCTCCTCTAGCGTCCATCCCTCCTCTAGCGCCCAACCCTCCACCCTCCTCTAGCGTCCATCCCTCCACCCTCCTCTAGCGTCCATCCCTCCTCTAGCGCCAACCCTCCACCCTCCTCTAGCGCCCATCCCTCCTCTAGCGCCCATCCCTCCACCCTCCTCTAGCGTCCATCCCTCCTCTAGCCCATCCCTCCTCTAGCGCCCATCCCTCCACCCTCCTCTAGCTTCCATCCTCCTCTAGCGTCCATCCCTCCTCTAGCCCATCCCTCCTCTAGCGCCATCCCTCCTCTAGCGCCCATCCCTCCATCCTCCTCTAGCGCCCCATCCCTCCTCTAGCCCATCCTCCTCTAGCGCCCATCCCTCCACCCTCCTCTAGCGTCCATACCTCCTCTAGCCCACCCCCTCCTCTAGCGTCCATCCCTCCTCTAGCGTCCATCCCTCCTCTAGCGCCCATCCCTCCACTAGCGTCCAACGCTCCACCCTCCTCTAGCGTCCATCCCTCCTCTAGCGCCCATCCCTCCTCTAGCGCCCATCCCTCCACCCTCCTCTAGCGTCCATCCCTCCTCTAGCGCCCATCCCTCCTCTAGCGCCCATCCCTCCTCTAGCGCCATCTCCTCTAGCGCCCATCCTCTCTAGCCCATCCCTCCTCTAGCGCCATCCTCCTCTAGCGTCCATCTCCTCTAGCGTCCATCCCTCCTCTAGCGCCCATCCCTCCTCTAGCGTCCATCCCTCCTCTAGCACCCATCCCTCCTCTAGCGCCCATCCCTCCTCTAGCGTCTATCCCTCCTCTAGCGCCCATCCCTCCTCTAGGGTCCATCCTCCTCTAGCATCTATCCCTCCTCTAGCCCATCCCTCCTCTAGCCCATCCCTCCTCTAGCGCCATCCCTCCTCTAGCGCCCATCCCTCCTCTAGCGCCATCCCTCCTCTTCCATCCCTCCTCTAGCGCCATCCCTCTCCTCTAGCCCATCCCTCCTCTAGCGCCATCCCTCCACCCTCCTCTAGCGCCATCCCTCCTCTAGCGCCCATCCCTCCACCCTCCTCTAGCGCCCATCCCTCCTCTAGCGTCCATCCCTCCTCTAGCGCCCATCCTCTCTCTCTAGCGCCATCCCTCCTCTAGCGTCCATCCCTCCTCTAGCGCCCATCCCTCCTCTAGCGCCCATCCCTCCTCTAGGGTCCATCCCTCCTCTAGCGTCTATCCCTCCTCTAGCGCCCATCCCTCCTCTAGCGCCCATCCCTCCTCTAGCGTCCATCCCTCCTCTAACGCCCATCCCTCCTCTAGCGCCCATCCCTCCTCTAGCGTCCATCCCTCCTCTAGCGCCCATCCCTCCACCCTCCTCTAGCGCCCATCCCTCCTCTAGCGCCCATCCCTCCACCCTCCTCTAGCGCCCATCCCTCCTCTAGCGCCCATCCCTCCACCCTCCTCTAGCGCCCATCCCTCTTCTAGCGTCCATCCCTCCACCCTCCTCTAGCGCCCATCCCTCCTCTAGCGTCCATCCCTCCTCTAGCGCCCATCCCTCCTCTAGCGCCCATCCCTCCTCTAGCGCCCATCCCTCCTCTAGCGCCCACCCTCCTCTAGCGCCCAACCCTCCACCCTCCTCTAGCGTCCATCCCTCCTCTAGCGCCCATCCCTCCTCTAGCGTCCATCCCTCCTCTAGCGTCCAACCCTCCACCCTCCTCTAGCGTCCATCCCTCCTCTAGCGCCCATCCCCCCTCTAGCGCCCAACCCTCCACCCTCCTCTAGCGTCCATCCCTCCTCTAGCGCCCAACCCTCCACCCTCCTCTAGCGTCCATCCCTCCACCCTCCTCTAGCGTCCATCCCTCCTCTAGCGCCCAACCCTCCACCCTCCTCTAGCGTCCATCCCTCCTCTAGCGCCCATCCCTCCTCTAGCGCCCATCCCTCCACCCTCCTCTAGCGCCCATCCCTCCTCTAGCGTCCATCCCTCCTCTAGCGCCCATCCCTCCTCTAGCGCCCATCCCTGCTCTAGCGCCCATCCCTCCTCTAGCGTCCATCCCTCCTCTAGCGCCCATCCCTCCTCTAGCGCCCATCCCTTCTCTAGCGCCCATCCCTCCTCTAGCGTCCATCCCTCCTCTAGCGCCCAACCCTCCTCTAGCGTCCATCCCTCCTCTAGCGTCCATCCCTCCTCTAGCGCCCATCCCTCCTCTAGCGCCCATCCCTCCTCTAGTGCCCATCCATCCTCTAGCGTCCACCCCTCCTCTAGCGCCCATCCCTCCACCCTCCTCTAGCGCCCATCCCTCCTCTAGCGCCCATCCCTCCACCCTCCTCTAGCGTCTATCCCTCCTCTAGCATCTATCTCTCCTCTAGCGCCCATCCCTCCTCTAGCGTCTATCCCTCCTCTAGCGCCCATCCCTCCTCTAGCGTCAATCCCTCCTCTAGCGTCCATCCCTCCGCCCTCCTCTAGCGTCCATCCCTCCGCCCTCCTCTAGCGTCCATCCCTCCGCCCTCCTCTAGCATCCATCCCTCCACCCTCCTCTAGCATCCATCCCTCCACCCTCCTCTGTCTGTCTTTCCTGTCTGCTGAGAGCTGATCACACAGTGTCTGTCTGTCTTCTCTCTCCTAACCTTCACGCACCAGAAGTCACACAGCCAGATGTCTGTGTGCCAGTGCTCGTGTGAAATGCCACCGGGTATTCAAAAATCCTTCACACCTAAAGAGCATATTAGAGACTCTCTTCCCCTCTACACCACGCTCACCCCGCCCCTCTCTGGCAGAGTGGTTTAGTCTATCGAATGCTCTGCTACACCCCCAGGGAGAGGTAATTGTATGACCCAAAGATGACAGAGTTGACTTATCTGAAATAGCCTTATGTATTTAGACTTTTAAAGGGTTAACTAAAGGGCTTTGAGTTCAGTCCACATTTTCCATGGCCAATTGAAGGTGATCCAATTCTGCTTTTAGTGATGCTTATTAAATACTGAGCTACATACACTCCCCTCTGTCTCCTGCAATGGCCATCAAAACTGGCTAAATGTTTATGTGCAAATCCGATTAAGCAACAGGATCCAAATCTATACCAAATATGGCTGTGTATGGTGATAGGGTTGGATTATCTCTGACTGTGCTGTATCAGTTTGGACCAGTGCAGTGTGTGAAAGACAGGGCCACTCCGTCCCCCGCCCCTGGCCCCACCCAGGCCAACTCAGTGGTCTCCAGCAGACATAATATGATGTCAGTGTGATGTTGGCATGACCCCACTGACCTTGGTTATTAAAAGCCCCCTGGGCTGATTTGGGTTTGGTTCCAGAGGGGTAGAGTGCTGAAAGAAAGGAACCACAACATTAAAGCACACGGGCCAACTCCTTCAGTCAAGGACCCAGTGAGAGGGCAGGCAGGGGGTTAGGAAATGGACCCTGCCTAAAACATATTAATCCTACACTGATAGCGTACTGTAATCATGTATTTTATGACTTTCTCTTGTGACTGAGCTCTCTGCTATGGAGTGGTGTGACGAGGTATGGGAGAGGGAGCTGAGTGTGCAGTGGCCTGTGTAGCTATTATGTGAAAATAACCTTTAACACCTGTAGGTGGCCAGGCTTGGTAGTGTAGATCTACTTCTCTCCTCCACTCAGAGTCAGTATCAGCACCAATGACCTAAACCTGTCACCACCAAGATGAATGGCTGTTCCTCCACCCAGACTTATCTTTCCCTGCTGCTTACTGCACACAACACAGCAGACCAACACTTTACATTTACATTCACTATACACACATGAATACACAAATGGCACACACTATATTTATTCTGGTATGCAAGAGGTACCTGTTCTAGTGTAGCCTGGAAATGCCTGTCCTACATGTAGGCCCGTCTTTTAAAATGTGATGGGAGGAACACATAGAATGACCATTCATAAGTCCTTCCCATTATGGCCCTGGCGGTGCCTGATCCTGTTTGGCAATTGAGGTGCTCTAGAGACTACTTATCACTCTATTTACATGTCTAAAACCTCATTTACATAAACACCATCTAAATAATGAGCTCCAGTGCAGTACTGATTTGAAAGACCTAAGTGTTGGACTATAAAGAAAAAACTCAAAAATGAGACAAAAGAAGAAGGCTATGTGATGTATTTGCCAGTCACTCCATTGAACAGCTAGCTACCATAGCCTACATGTGGACTGAGCTGTATGTTGACAGGACTGAGTCTGGCCTCTAGCCAAAATCAGGGTTTTCAGATATTTTATTTAACTATATACTTCAGAGAGATTATTTCCTTTCTAAATCAGACCTGCAAGTTCCTGTCTGCACTGTGTGTGTGTGTGTGTGTGTGTGTGTGTGTGTGTGTGTGTGTGTGTGTGTGTGTGTGTGTGTGTGTGTGTGTGTGTGCACACGCCTGGGTGGGTGGGTCTGAGAGAAAGAAATATACAGTGACTAAAATACCACAATCACATTGACAGATTAGAGAATTTCACCAAAAGTTACAACACTTCCTACGTTGCAGTGTATACAGTACAAATGTAATACGTCACATCATAGAAAATTGACAATATTGTAGATAGAACATTAACAGTAACATTTGACTACAGTAAATCAGTGACTTTTGCAGTGTATGAGGGAAACAGGTTCTGGTCCCTGACTTAAGCAGGGAACAGTGATTCAGTGAGAGTGGTGTGAAGGGGGACTAGCAGTGTTACAGTGGTGTAGTTAAAGACTAGCAGTGTTACAGTGGTGTAGTTAGTGACTAGCGGTGATAAAGTGGTGTAGTTAGTGACTAGCGGTGATAAAGTGGTGTAGTTAGTGACTAGCGGTGATAAAGTGGTGTAGTTAGTGACTAGCGATGATAAAGTGGTGTAGTTAGTGACTAGCGATGATAAAGTGGTGTAGTTAGTGACTAGCGGTGATAAAGTGGTGTAGTTAGTGACTAGCGGTGATAAAGTGGTGTAGTTAGTGACTAGCGGTGATAAAGTGGTGTAGTTAGTGACTAGCGGTGTTACAGTGGTGTAGTTAGTGACTAGCGGTGTTACAGTGGTGTAGTTAGTGACTAGCGGTGTTACAGTGGTGTAGTTAGTGACTAGCGGTGTTACACTGGTGTAGTTAGTGACTAGCGGTGTTACAGTGGTGTAGTTAGTGACTAGCGGTGTTACACTGGTGTAGTTAGTGACTAGCGGTGTTACAGTGGTGTAGTTAGTGACTAGCAGTGTTACAGCTGTATAGTTAGTGACTAGCAGTGTTACAGTGGTGTAGTTAGTGATTAGTGGTGTTACAGTGGTGTAGTTAGTGACTAGCGGTGATAAAGTGGTGTAGTTAGTGACTAGCAGTGTTACAGTGGTGTAGTTAGTGATTAGTGGTGTTACAGTGGTGTAGTTAGTGACTAGCGGTGATAAAGTGGTGTAGTTAGTGACTAGCGGTGTTACAGTGGTGTAGTTAGTGACTAGCGGTGTTACAGTGGTGTAGTTAGTGACTAGCGGTGTTACAGTGGTGTAGTTAGTGATTAGCGGTGTTACAGTGGTGTAGTTAGTGACTAGCGGTGTTACAGTGGTGTAGTTAGTGACTAGCAGTGTTACAGTGGTGTAGTTAGTGACTAGCGGTGTTACAGTGGTGTAGTTAGTGACTAGCGGTGTTACACTGGTGTAGTTAGTGACTAGCGGTGTTACACTGGTGTAGTTAGTGACTAGCGGTGTTACACTGGTGTAGTTAGTGACTAGCGGTGTTACAGTGGTGTAGTTAGTGACTAGCAGTGTTACAGCTGTATAGTTAGTGACTAGCAGTGTTACAGTGGTGTAGTTAGTGATTAGTGGTGTTACAGTGGTGTAGTTAGTGACTAGTGGTGATAAAGTGGTGTAGTTAGTGATTAGTGGTGTTACAGTGGTGTAGTTAGTGACTAGCGGTGATAAAGTGGTGTAGTTAGTGACTAGCGGTGTTACAGTGGTGTAGTTAGTGACTAGCAGTGTTACAGTGGTGTAGTTAGTGACTAGCGGTGATAAAGTGGTGTAGTTAGTGACTAGCAGTGTTACAGTGGTGTAGTTAGTGACTAGCGGTGTTACAGTGGTGTAGTTAGTGACTAGCGGTGATAAAGTGGCGTAGTTAGTGACTAGCGGTGATAAAGTGGTGTAGTTAGTGACTAGCGGTGATAAAGTGGTGTAGTTAGTGACTAGCGGTGATAAAGTGGTGTAGTTAGTGACTAGCGGTGATAAAGTGGTGTAGTTAGTGACTAGCAGTGTTACAGTGGTGTAGTTAGTGACTACTGGTGTTACAGTGGTGTAGTTAGTGACTACTGGTGTTACAGTGGTGTAGTTAGTGACTACTGGTGTGGCTGCTCTCACCATTCTCATCCAGGGAGAAGTCATCCTGGGCATAGCGGAACTTCTCTGGGCCACAGGCAATGAAGACATCATCATCACCAAAGAAATCCTGAAGACAGGTGACCTGGAGGAGCAGAGAGACAGTACTATTTGAGAATGCAGGCCTGCAACAACACATATCAGATATAAAATAAATCCATCTTAGACAGTGACCAGTGTAACATCTCAGCACTACTACCCCCTTGACTCTGCATTTCCCCCAGGTCACATCATGCTACTAACAGTGGTGGGAGCAGATTGGCTGAATACCTGGGGCGCGGGGTGCAGGGGTGGTTGGTGTGTCAACAAAGCAGCATGAGAGAAATATGATGCCAAGTTATCAAACTACTGGTAGTTTCTTTGAGAAGATATAGCAGCTGTATAATGCGATCAATGCATTTGAACAACAGGATAAATACACCTATTTCACTGTTGCATGTCAAAAAACAAATGACCATTACTGTACATGATGCCACTGTTTTGAACAGATCAGATTATACTATTTAAAACGAGCAGCCAGCTCATGAACGAGTGCACCAGGGAAAACGCAACAACCATGCAGATGAAATAAGTGAAAACACATGGTCTAACTGGGGATAGCTAACATTGTCACAAAGCATGATGCGCTAGACAGTTCAATCTGAAATAACTTCATATTTCTGAGTTAGTCAGATCCCAGATAGCACAATTGGTTCCTTGAAAATTATGGGAATGTACGTTTTTGGTTTCCCATTGGTTCTGGAAAGCAAATCATACCTTTCCTGACCGGTAAAACTTAGTTTATTTTTAAGTTCTGAGAACAGAAATTTGCCATAGGAGGACGTTGTTTCTTAACATTGGGAATGTTCTCAATCTGTTCAGACAATGTCAAGACTTTCCTAGAACATTACCAAAAATGTAACTAAATGTAACCATGTTAGAACTTTTAGAAAACGTTCTGTTAAAGTCATGAAATTCCAAGTTCCTTAAATCTGCTGAGGATGTTCCAAAGCCAAGCGACTATTCTGCACTATTCCCATACATTGTGGGAAGGTTCTATGCAAAATAAAGAATGGACAAGAACGCTCTCACCAAGGTCTAAGAAGCATATTGTTGTCAGAATGGTATGTGCTAGCTAGGATATTAGTTTGAAATTGGCATGGTAGCTAACTAGCTAGCTAGCTGCTTATCAAAAAGGTACAGTATATAACTGGCTAATTTGACCCTTCAAAAATCGACCAAACCACTTCTCAATGTTACTCAAAATTACTGTAGTTGGGTAATTAATTTGATAATGCTTTGTGATACACATGGTTTTATGATGATTTAGTCCACACGACATCACCCTGTCACCTACAATAGAACAGCCACAGTCATGCTTTTTTGTCCTACCAGATCTGCGATGAGAAGGTTCTAGCTAGTGTATCCCTCTGTCCTTCGACTGATATTGGATGTAGATGTCCGATTTATCAGGTCCCAGGCTCCCATGACTGTTATGATTATTTATTTACACCCTAATAAACACGTTAATTGTACCTAATAGAGCAGATATAATTTAATGTGTGGAAGTAACACGTATGGCGCGAGACACTCATTGGGAGGGAGACTAGAACAAACCCAGAAGTTCTGACTGAGTGCACATTTGAGTGCTCCAGGACAGTCCATTAACTTTGTGCTGTTCAATTTTATGCTATGAAATCCTGTGATTTCATTGGGGTAGTTCCCCCTCATAACAAATAGCTGTAAAAACAATCCAAGCAATGCTCGCACAGCCTACGCGCCAGGGAGCTGCTGTCAGAGTCACAGAGGGCCAGAGAAGTAAGTAACTGAACAGCTTGTTTTGAACAATCGATTTTAGAAACAGGAACAATTTACACATTTACCACACATTCATGAGCATTTAAAACATAATCCATGAAATAATTTATTAATTAATAATACATACATACATACATACATACATACATACATACATACATACACAAACATATATATATATACACACATATATAGATATACGCACACACATATACACACACACACAATACTAGTCAAACGTCTGGACACACCTACTCATTCAAGGGTTTTTCTTAGTTTTTACTACTTTCTACATTGTAGAATAATAGTAAAGACATCAAAACTATAGCACAACATTTTTCAAAATATAATAAAGTCAAAATATATTTTAAATTCTTAAAAGTAGCCACCCTTTGCCTTGATAACAGCTTAGCACACTCTTGGCATTCTCTTAACCAACTTCATGAGGTAGTCACCTGGAATCCATTTCAATTAACAGGTTTGCCTTGTTAAAGTTAATTTGTGGAATTTCTTACCTAGTTAATGAGCTTGAGCCAATCAGTTGTGTTGTGACAAGTCCATATTATGGTTAGAACAGCTCAAATAAGCAAAGAGAAATGACAGCCCATCATTACTTTAAGGCATGAAGGTCAGTCAATACGGAACATTTCAAGAACTTTGAAAGTTTCTAGTGCAGTCCCAAAAACCATCAAACGCTATGATGAAACTGGCTCTCATGTGGACCGCCACAGGAAAGCAAGACCCAGAGTTACCTCTGCTGCAGAGGATAAGTTAATCAGAGTTACCAGCCTCAGATTGCAGCCCAAATAAATGCTGCACAGATTTCAAGTAACAGACACATCTCAACATGTTGTGAACAACACAACTGTTCAGAGGAGACTGTGTGAATCAGGCCTTCATGGTTGAATTTCTGCAAAGAAACCACTACTAAAGGACACCAATAAGAAGAAGAGACTTGCTTGGGCTAAGAAACATGAGCAAATGGACATTAGACCGGAAATCTGTCCTTTGGTTTGAGAAATTTGGTTCCAACCGCCGTATCTTTGTGAGACGCAGAATAGGTGAATGGATGATCTCTGCATGTGTGGTTCCCACCATGAAGAATGGAGGAGGTTTGATGGTGCTTTACTGGTGACACTATCTGGGATTTATTTAGAATTCAAGGCAAACTTAACCAGCATGGCTACCACAGCATTCTGCAGCAGTACCACTAAGCGCAAACCAAATGGGATCATCATTTGTTTTTCAACAGGATAATGACCCAAAACAATTTGACCAAGGATAATGATGGAGTGCTGCATCAGATGACCTGGCCTCCACAATCACCTGACCTAAAACCAATTGAGATGGTTTTGGGGTTGGACTGCAGAGTGCACTAAAAGCAGCCAACAAGTGCTCAACTGTTGGAAATGCATTCCTCATGAAGCTGGTTGAGAGAATGCCAAGAATGTGCAAAGCTGTCATCAAGGCAAAGGGTGGCTACTTTGAATAATCTCAAACATAAAATATATTTGTTTAACACTTTTTTGATTACTTACATGACTCCATATATGTTATTTCAGTAGGTGTGTCCAAACTTTTGACTGGTACTGTATATATTTTTAACAATCACAAAGTGGAGCGCTGCCTCTAACGCCCTAATGGGCGGGCCGCCACTGATCAGTAACAACATTACATAACAGCTACACACAGAAAGAGCAGGGAAATTCAGCAGCAAACTTGTGCTCCAAAAAGAGGGCCAGTCTCATACTTCATTAACATTCTCTATTTCTCTCAAGTGTTTTTAAAATGCTGACTGTGTGTTCATTAAAATATGTTGCTTATAATTGTGCAAGGTTTGAGATTAGTGAATACCGGTGGGGCTAGCTCCTAGAATTATTTAAAACCTAGTGTTTAATACCGCTCAAATTGTAGATGGTTGCTGACTATAAATTCTGTGGATAGCAAAGGACTGACTAAGACATGGGATAAAAGACTAACATCCTAGATCAAGAAATTGACATCTAATGAGGCAGATCTCCTTCAGCCTTCTAGGCTTTGGCGGTGTACCGTACACCAGGCTATTTAGAAAGAGCCACGGGATACGTTTTCAATACCGTCTAAACTATTTCTTTGAAGTTTTTTTGTTATACATTTAAATATTTGTAGCTACCTTTAAGTAAAGACCTGCAGTCAACTTGTACAATACGTTAGGCGATAAAGAAAATCGTGTTCTTCATTTCACCGGTCACATAATATTATGAAGCTTACCGGTAGTCCCCAGTCACGTGGTGTTTGTTTACAAGCATGAGACCGGAGCCTTGTGAGTCACTCAATGCCAGGTTATCTAGTTAGAGTATGGCATTTTAGAACATTAAATGATTGCCAGATAGAAATGTTATAACTATTAAATTAACTGTGTAAAATGTGATAAATGCTCTGAAGTTGTGCATTTGGTTTGATAATTTAGTAGGTAGTTAGCTATCTAGCTAAGTGGTTAGCTTCTTCCAAAATTAAACTTTGCTTGGTAACAGCAGAAAATCCTCTCCTGGATCAAGAGCCTTGCTGTCTAATGTTTGTTTTGTGTATTTTTTTAATATAAATTTATGAGCTGGGATGTCCGTCCTGCAAATAGTTTAGGTCAGAGATTGTGTAAAATGTTTGCAATTCGCTTGTTAGAATTTCATTAGCATTGCTAATGGAATTTTACTTGTACTTGTTAGCATTGCAAATAAATCAGATTACAGAGGCTCTGTGGGGTTTGAAAATAGTGCCCCTTGTGGTCAGTGCCAGTATTACTAAATATCCCGGGACGGAACAAGGTCGGTATGAAGGTATGACAATCTGGATACTGCCAAAGCCTTATAATGTAGTCCAACAGCAGTCAAAAACTTTGGTTTACGGTATGTAACCCCGATTCTCATTGGTCACTATGGGACCAATGACCCGTCAATGAGAGCCAATGACCTGCACAAGGGCGCGTCCCATAGTGAGATGTTGAACCGAGTTGACTGAAAGAGAACTCGCCTACAACAGCTAGGCCTATAGGTAGTATTCAGCCAATGAAAGCCAATGATTTCATAAAATCACTAATTACTGTGTATAACACAGCTCAGTTTAAACCATTCCTCTAGGGTCTGCTCCCCTCCACTGCAGCTGTTCATATCAGAGGCTGCTTACTGGACAGATGTCTCTGGCCACACCCCTTTCACTGATGATCCTCCAATAGAAAAACCCTGTTACTGGGTAGCAGGTTTAATAGGCCCTCCCACACCCCACCTTCAAAACACAGTCCTACTCTCTGGTCTCCCTGGTGACAGGGGGTCCAAGCAGGGGGCCACACCCCAGAGGTTCAGGCCCTGGAAGGTATTACATCACATATCAACCTCTTTTGTGACACACGTCTAAACTATGAGCTGCTGCTAATTGTGGAGCGCCCCACCCCGGCAGCTGCCATGATGCTCTTCTTCTCTACTGGAAATGCTGCTAAAAGTGGAGGAGTGTCCGGACGGCATGGCGTCTGGAAGATGTACCCCTTCCATGTCCCACGGGCCCAGGCCATGGCCAGGGGGTAGGAGTGGCACAAACCCTAGGGTCAAACAAAATGACTAAATGATAATCCCTTTCTTATTGCTTTGTCATTGTAGACCTCTAATTAACGGAACTCTTTCATCGAAATGAATGGAGTGTCTGTTGAACACAATACTGTAAGCTTAAAAATAAATAACCTTTCTATTTCCTTTAATCTTACAATTGCTGTGTGGCATTTAACAGGAATGTAGCTATAATGGTGACCTTTTAAGGATGCCTCTCGGGCAGTCCATAATTTCTCAGATGGGGAGCGTGATGGGGTCCCTTTAACCCCCAACCTGCCCCCAACCCAGCCCCCCACCACATCCCTAGGTGGTGCTGATGGAGAAGGGATGTAAATGGGGGTCTTTGGAGGTCTCTGGGGGGTCCAGGTGTCAGACCCTCTGTTGACAACAGCCCATCAAAGCTGGCCGGGCTTCCCAGCTGCACCGTTAATGAAATCAATGCAGAGCGGGAGGAGAGGGGGGTTTTGGGGGTGAAGCAAGCCACAGGGCCCTATGAGGGAGGTCATAGTGGTCCACAGTATGACTATGGTTAATATCTGTCTCTGTCTTTCTGTGTCCCCACACACAACCCCCCATGCTTTTGTTCAGGGTCACTCTGGATGAGTCAGAGGTCATTATTAGAGTGATGAGAATCCAGCAGACAGACAAAAGGAGCAATACAGTATAGAGGTCGACCGATTAAATCGGCATGTCCGATTTTGGAGGCCGACTACGGCTGATTACATTGCAATCCACGAGGAAACTGCATGGCAGGCTGACCATCTGTTACGCGAGTGTAGCGTCAAGGTAAGTTGCTAGCTAGCATTAAACTTGTTTTACAAAAAACAATAATCACTAGTTAACTACACATGGTTGATGATATTACTAGGTTAACTAGCTTGTCCTGCATTGCATATAATCAATGCGGTGCCTGTTAATTTATCATCAAATCACAGCCTTCTTCAACTTCGCCAAACGAGTGATGATTTAACAAAAGTGCATTCGCGAAAAAAGCACAATCGTTGCACAAATGTACCTAACCATAAACATCAATACTTTTCTTAAATCAATACACAGAAGTATATATTTTTTTACCTGCAAATTTAGTTAAAATAAATTCATGTTAGCAGGCAATATTAACTAGGGAAATTGTGTCACTTCTCTTGTGTTCAGTGCAAGCAGAGTCAGGGTATATGCAACAGTTTGGGCTGCCTGGCTTGTTGCGAACTGTGTGAAGACCGTAATTAATTTGGCAGAATTTTACATAATTATGACATGACATTGAAGGTTGTGCAATGTAACAGCAATATTTAGACTTAGGGTTGCCACCCGTTCGATAAAATACGGAACGGTTTAGTATTTCACTGAAAGAATAAACGTTTTGTTTTCGAAATGATAGTTTCTGGATTTGACCATATTAATGACCAAAGGCTCGTATTTCTGTGTTTAATATATTATAATTAAGTCTATGACTTGATATTTGATAGAGCAGTCTGAGCGGTGGTAGGCAGCAGCAGGCTCGTAAGCATTAATTCCAACAGCACTTTCCTGCGTTCGCACAGCGCTGTTTATGACTTCAAGCCTATCAACTCCCGAGATTAGGCTGGCAACAATGCCTATAAGAAAAGTCAATATATGAAATACAAAATAAGAACATCCAACACTATATATGAAATACAAATGGTATAGAGAGAAATAGTCGACGCATCATTATTCCTATAATAACTACAACCTAAAACTTCTTAACTGGGAATATTGAAGAACTGGGAATATTGAACCACCAGCTTTCATATGTTCTCATGTTCTGAGCAAGGAACTTAAACGTTAGCTTTTTTACATGGCACATATTGCACCTTTACTTTCTTCTCCAACACAGTGTTTTTGCATTATTTAAACCAAATTGAACATGTTTCATTATTTATTTGAGACTAAATAGATTTTATTTATGTATTATATTAAGTTAAAATAAAAGTGTTCATTGTTAATTCAGTATTGTTGTAATTGTCATTATTACATATATTTTAAACAATTATTTAAAAAAGTGGCAGATTAATCGGTAATCATAATCGGTCGACCTCTAATACAGTATAACTTCTTAGAAGGCAGAACATTTAGGTCAAATATAATGGTCTATAGAGAATTAGCCTCCCATATATTGATTTATGCAGTGATGGTCAACAGAATTAAAATTATCTCTCATACTATCTATCATGTCAACTACTTTAGAATGACAGGTCAGTGACCAGAGTACTGGCCTGAGGGCATCCAAACATGCCCGTGTATGAAATCAGATCAGCAATACAATCAGTGACCCTAGACTTGTTATTTTGAGAATTAATCAATTTCTGGAGAAAAAGATTGGAACTCATAGCCAGCGAGAAGCGTTTTGGAAACAAGCTGTGGTGTGTGAATGTGGGCTGATTAGAAAACAAATGAATGTGTTGCTGCAGTTATGGAAATAAAATAGTCTGATCCACATGAAGCCGTAGATAGTCAGCCTTTCCAGAGATCCCGCGTCCCTCCAGAAAGGTCAGTCATACTGCACTACCATTACCACCATTGTAGTTGCATCGATACTAAATTCTATAAGTTATACCTTAACATACAGCTACATTTCTTCACAGATCCTCCTCTCAGCCTAGACTTATCACTGAATATTAAAGAGGAAAGCTGTGCATCCTGGGAGAATAGTGGGTCTGAGTGAGATCATTCTCCAGATATCATATGATGCTTACTGCTGTGAAGATAGAAGCACATCTACATCTATATTAAATGGCTTTGCTCAGGGCTTCATTTTTGGAGGGCGGTAGTCACATTGCCACACAGTGAGACAGAGGAGGTTTGGGAGCACAGTCGTAGGATGAGGCTGTGGCTGACAGGGCAGCAGGCAGTGGTGATGTGATCTGAGTGGATGGGAGAGAAGACGCCCACAAACATGGACAAGGGAGGAAAGGGGAGGAGGGGGTGACCTTCAACGCAGTTGTGTGCCTGTCAGACTGGCCACCGGCATTCATATATACAGTAGACACACACACAGAGTGAGCTGGAGATGAACTCAGGGGAGGGACCGTCTAGGCCACCAACTAGGCCAGACACTATGCAATAAGAGGAAAGACAGTGTTGCAGCCTCAACAGAGGAACACATCAAGGCCAATCAACAGCTCCCTCAGCACATCAAGGCCAATCAACAGCTGCCTCTTCAGCACATCAAGGCCAATCAACAGCTCCTCCCTCAGCAGCATCACTGACATATCATCACACCACTCAGAAAGGGGGATCTACACTGCCTCAAAGAAGAAAAGGAGTTCAAAAACATCTGATGATGTGAGATGACAGGTCAATGCCATTCCATTCTGTCGGAGTTCATGCAATCGCAGACAAGGCCTTTCTTACTCTTGTCGGTCCAAGTCCTTTATTGCTACTCTACCATTGGTCTAATTAGACAGCGCATTTGGATTAGTAGCTAACACTGTAACTAAAGATCTCCACCTCGGAGGGCTGTGAGAATGAGCACGTAACACTAGAACCGCCACAGGCCAACGGCCACTGACGTTTGATTTAGTAAATAAATAAAAACATCTACCCGCAAAAAAAGCTACAGTGTATGTCCTGCTCCGGCCTGGACTTTTCCTAAATATTTGTATTTTACACTATTTATAGCCTTAACTGTTTTTTTTCTCTACACCTATTCAACCTGCCAAGAAATGTGCTGCAGGAAGTTGGTACCCAGCCAGACGCTAATGCGTCTCGCTTTCCTCACTGAATTAATGACAAATAGATGAATGGCCTATAATTGTGCACCTTACTATACAATTTAATTAAAACTAGGCCTCTGAATGATAAGGAGGGTGAATTTAGAAAGACAGAGTTTGTGTTATGCCTATTTATCAGCAGCCTTGTGGGTTGATGTGTCACGTCCAGGCCTGATAAGACAGGCTGGCGTGTGTTTTTGCTTTGGTTTTGGTGTAGGTTTTTTTTTGTTCTAGGTGTTATATTTCTATGTTGGGGTAATGGTTCCCAATTAGAGGCAGCTGTGTGTCGTTGTCTCTAATTGGGAACCATATATACGTTTGGGGTTTTCATTTAGGTTTTGTGGGTGATTGTTTGAGCATAGCTTGTTTGTGTTTAGTGTGTTCGTCTTCACGATCTTCGTTACGTTTACTTTTGTTGTTTTACCCAGTTACGTGAGTTTCGTTTTTTTGTATAATAAACATGTATACTGGATGCCTCGCTGCGCCTTGGTCTGTCCCTTATGAAGATCGTGACATGATGCCATTCTCCTTTATACTTTACTTTCTAAAAATAAGATGTTTTGGGAATGTTTATTTACTATAACTATTTTTCTAATCAAATGTATTGTAAGGGAAACAAAAACATGCTACGTGTTGCGGTAGTCCTTTAGAATAATGCTAAACATTTCCTTGAAGCAAAAGATGCAAGCCCACTGAATTAATGACAAGTGGATCGAATGGGCGATAATTGTGGACGTTACTTCAAAGTTAACCAAAGTTAAGTTAGGCCTAACTGAATGATGAGGTTGAAGAGGTTGACTTAATTTAGAACAACAATAGTGTAATGAGGAGTTTGTGTTATGCCTATTTATCAGCGAAGGCGCTCAAGTTATTAATATGCGTGCCTTGCTGGTTGATACCATTCTCTTTTATGTTTTACTTTGTAAAAATAAGCTGTTACAGGACTTTTTTTATTTACGGTAACTATTACTAATCTAAATTATTGTAAGGGGAACGAAAACATGTTACGTGTTGCAGTAGGCCTTTAGAATAATGCAAAACATTTCCTTGACTCTATGAGCGGGAAACAATGCCAGTCAGCCTGCATAGCCGGCCCATCGAAACGACCCCGAAACTATACCCAAACTACCCCGAAACTATACCCAAACTATACTCAAATTATACCCAAACTATACCCAAACTCATTTCACACATAATAAAAGTTAGCCTATAGACATGATTAAATTGACATTATTAGGACTATCAGTTGTCAAACTGTACAATACATGAAGCGATGGGTGCATCTTGTAATTGACAGATGCAGGGAAAGGAGCATCACTTTTATCATATCCTCCTTCAGAGTCACATCACATGCAGGTTAAACATTTTGATTTCTTTATACTATCAGAAAGAGCAGATTCTACAGTTTCTATCACAAATAACTCAAAATTGGTGCAGCTTTATTTCCAAATGTAATTTTTCTAAGAATATCCATGCATTCAGCACATGACTACTCGCGAGGCGGCGTTGCTCTGGATACTACGCAAAAACGAGTAACATATTAAAATATGCTATTCTGTTGTCAATGTTACAATTGGCAATAGAAACTGATAATGGTGCATCTTCCACTGGGAGAATCAAATCAGACACTGAGTACAACATACAATGTGTGTAGTTCACAAAGGCAAGCCCAACCAAACAAATGGACACACTGAGTTGGAGGAGTCGGATGGAGGATTGGATATTGAGCTTGCTGATGAAGAGTAATCTGATTCTGATGTTGATTTCGAGCCTCCGCCTCTGATGCCTGAACCTCGCTGCAGAAAAACCAGAACAGAGCCAACTGAGACAGTGATCCCAACTGCCATGGGGGTGGCACTGCAAATAGTCTGTGTAGCCATTTGACTAGATGTTCAGGAGTCTTATGGCTTGGGTGTAGAAGCTGTTTAGAAGCCTCTTGGACCTAGATTTGGCACTCCGGTACCGCTTGCCATGTGGTAGCAGAGAGAACAGTCTATGACTAGGGTGGCTGGAGTCTTTGGCAATTTTAAGGGCCTTCCTCTGACACCGCCTGGTATAGAGGTCCTGGATGGCAGGAAGCTTGGCCCCAGCGATGTACTGGGCCGTTCGCACTACCCTCTGTAGTACCTTGCGGTCGGAGGCCGAGCAGTTGCCATACCAGGCAGTGATGCAACCCGTCAGGATGCTCTCGATGGTGCAGCTGTAGAACCTTTTGAGGATCTGAGGACCCATGCAAAATCTTTTCAGTCTCCTGAGGGGGAATAGGTTTTGTCGTGCCCTCTTCACGACTGTCATGGTGTGCTAGGACCATGTTAGTTTGTTGGTGATGTGGACACCAAGGAACTTGAAGCTCTCAACCTGCTCCACTACAGCCCCTTCTCCTGTAATCTAGAATCATCTCCTTTGTCTTGATCACGTTAAGGGAGAGGTTCTCCTGGCACCACATGGCCAGGTCTCTGACCTCCTCCCTATAGGCTGTCTCGTCGTTGTCAGTGATCAGGTCTACCACTGTTGTGTAATCGGCAAATTGAATGATAGTGTTGGAGTCGTGTCTGGCCGTGCAGTCATGAGTGAACAGGGAGTACAGGAGGGGACTGAGCACACACCCCTGAGGGGCCCCTGTGTTGAGGATCAGCATGGCGTATGTGTTGTTACCAACCCTTACCACCTGGGGGCGGCCTGTCAGAAGTCCAGGATCCAGTTGCAGACGGAGGTGTTTAGTCCCAGGGTTCTTAGCTTATTGATGAGCTTTGAGGGCACTATGGTATTTGAACGCTGAGCTGTAGTCAATGAATAGCATTCTCACATAGGTGTTCCTTTTGTCCAGCTGGGAAAGGGCAGTGTGGAGTGCAATGGAGATTGCAACATCTGGGGATCTGTTGGGGCGGTATGCAAATTGGAGTGGGTCTAGGGTTTCTGGGATGATGGTGTTGATGTGAGCCATGACCAGCCTTTCAAATCACTTCATGGCTACAGATGTGAGTACTACGGGTCGGTAGTCATTTAGGCAGGTTACCTTAGTGTTCTTGGGCACAGGGACTATGGTGGTCTGCTTAAAACATGTAGGTATTACAGACTCGGTCAGGGAGAGGCTGAAAATGTTGGTCAGCGCATGCTCACAGTACACGTCCTGGTAATCCGTGTCCAATACAATCAACAAATAGATGGTTATTATATCTTGTCATGAATATATTTCCATAAATATTTATTGTGGCAATTCATCCTTTACAATTGTTCATGCACTGATGCGTTTGTTTAGGAATATGGCCAAATTGTCACCTGTGACCTGGCTGGTTACATCATCATCATCATGTTTGTTTCTACATTGTCAGGTTGATATGCATATGCTAAAGGTGACGCCCGGCAATGTTCTCTAGCGAGTACTGATAGGCTGAAAGGCCAGGCAGTGTTAATGGTTAATCCTTTAGCCTTGATACTATTGAACACAGTGGAGGAGTTCTACAGTAGCTCAGCCTAGCTCTGTGTGTGTGTGAGTGATTGGAGGGAGACAACTCCCATCTACAGGATTTACATTACCATAATTACATGTACACTTCATGTAGAAACCCATCGGAGCTGTAAAACCACTAGTGCTCATAAAACAAAAGCAGAATGAGTGAAATCAATGAGCAGGGTAACCACGGAAACAGACACACAGGCTCCACACTGTGCAGGGAGCCTGAGAACAGTCTGCCTATCCCAGTTCATCTCCGTCATCTATGTCCACTACAGCAGTCAAGGTTACACAAAATACGACAGTTACTACTGGAGAGCAGCCCAGAATTCAGCAGCTCATCTCCTGGACATAGACTTCACATTGCTGCAATGCATCTCCTTCAGTCTGAGAGACAACTGGCCCACTGAAATAACACAGGATTGAATCACTGGGGTCAAATGTCGTTTCATTATATATATGATTTTTTACATAATCTCAACTCTCTGCCCCCCCAACGACCAGATTGACAGAATGCAGCGTCAGCCGGCAGCAGCCAGAAGAGGACATGATGTCATCCCAATATACCTGCTCCCTTCCAGGCCTGGCTAAAATAGCCGTACCAGTGTAATCCCATTAGAGCTAATCCCAGTTTGGTGCCTCTCTCCTGGGTACAGCTCCCTGCTCCGTACCCCTCCACCCCCTCTCCTTCCCTTCTCCCTGGCCCTGCCTCTCTGAGGGGTAAGGTGGGGTGAAGGCACACAGGGGGGGCTAGGGTGCGCCATTAATTAAGCTGTAGACGTACATTGACATCCGAACATGCAGATTGGCTGTGAGAATGACTTGTGGGCCGGAAAATGTGTGTAATCCAAACATTGGCTCTCATTATCATGCTGGGGATAAAATAGTGTTTTTGGCTAATCCTATCCAAGTGCATCCTGGGACAGTGCCCATAGTGGCAGACACACACACACCAGCTCTATTACAGGTCTACTGTTATACTGTATGGAACTGTCTTTGGAAACATGGAGAGACTGCAAGGGGTGTTAGAAACGAGTAGAACTAATCTAGTATCACAGATCAGGTGATAGTGTGTTAGGCTCTGGAACACTGTTGTGGGTGGTATGTTTCTCTATATGGAGCCAGGCAGCAGCTTCTACACACAGCTGAAAGGTGAAAGCACAGGTTGGAATCTTCCCCTGTTCCCATAGAGACACATGATATATGCTTGTTTAACAACTCTTATGTAGATTTGATCCATACAAATGAGCTCTAAATATTTTAGCGTCTTGTCTCACCATAACCAATTGTACAGCATACAGCTAGGCTCCTATATACAGCTAGGCTCCTATATACAGCTAGGCTCCACAGGAGGTTGGTGGCACCTTAATTGGGGAGGACGGGCTCGTAATGACTGGAGCGGAATCAGTGGAATGGTATCAAATACTTCTCTATGTCATTAAATTTGCTCCGTTCCGGGCCATTATTATGAGCCGTCCTCCCATCAGCAACCTCCTATGCTAGGCCCCTATATAAACAGCTGTTGATCCATACATTGTATGCTATACAGCCTTTCCTGTTGATGCAGGATTATTTCCCTGGTGAAGCAAACTGGCTCAAATTAAGATCCTACATCTGTAGCAGTGATAATAGCACTAGAACCAGCGTTGTTCCATCCTGGCCCCTGACTGTTTCCCTTGGGAGTCTGATAGGTCAACATGGAGCTTATCCTCCACAGCTACTGCCACACTGACCTGTCAATCAGAACACAGATCTGTCAATCAGAGATAACCACCTGATTAAGCAATCATACATAAATATGGCACTGCTCTGTGGATCAATACCCCCTGCAATCACAATGACTGGAAGGATCTCGCAAGCTAATCATGTAACCCAGCAAGCAAAATGTTTTATCTTGTTTAATATTAATGAAACAATTAGCTTTCTTCCTTTTCTGACTGCAGGCGAGGCACACTGCATTTTCCAGTCTGTTGTCTTTGGTTACTGAATCTACAGTATGAAGCCAGCCAAAGAGGAAAAGAACAATGCAATGGGATCGAACTAGGTCTCTCATTCTACATGATCTACATCCCTGTAGTTCCTAAACAGAAACCAATGACCTTTCAACAAAAAGCCCAGTCCAGCCAAGAACGGAGACAGCAAGTCTTCCACTAGGCACCAACGCTTGTCCGAGCCAAAACTAAAGCCCTCTTCAAAGGAAAAGACAATGTGTCTTTTGACTGTAGCCTTTATGCTGTGTGACTGACTGGGCCCTTGAGAGGAGCATGAGGCTAGTTAGAGAGGCTGGGGCAGAGGCCGAGACCGAGACCAAGGCTGAGGCAGAGGGATGGTGAGGGAGGGAGGGAGGCTGAGGCTGCCCAGACACAGAGCCAGAGCCAGTGCAGCTCCCTTCTCTAATCCCCTCCCTGTTAAACGTTGACAGCAGGAGAATGATCAGTCCTGTACTCGGGCTCTCAGGGGTGCCAAGGAGAAGCTGACATATTAAAAAGGAAGCCTTATCAGCAACCGCTCACAGGGTGTTTGCTCTGCGATTTCCATAAATCAGGAGTAAGTTGAGGAAGTGAGAGAGCTCACACTCTCCACCCTCCTGCTCTCATCTGCACCGCTCTCCCAATACTGGAAGAAGGATGTAGTGTTTGGAGGGGTTGGATGGGCTGGGATGGGGGTGGGGATGCTAGTTTGCTTTCCTCTTCAGTCTTCCTCACAGCCATGTGGTCCCATGTGGCCTGCTGCATCTAGAGGTTCTTTATGGAGTTGATCAAACAAATGTAAACTCAATGTGTCCTTGAGGAATGGCCCATATTTGTCGTGTGTGTTTTTGAAAATACAAGGGGAGTCTGAGAATCTGGAAAACACACACTAGAGGCAACATTCAAATCTGAAAGAATCTGTCAGGGTATAACACAAAAGCATGAATCATCTTTACACCTCTAGGGACAGATGCTACAAGAGGCAGATGTCTGTACTTCCCTACAAAGACAAAGTGCTGTAACTCCGCAAAAAAATGAACTGCAAAATCTTACTTCAAAGTCTTTTTCTGCCTAGACAGACAGCAATTACTGGTACTTCATGATATATTCTGATCGACTAGCGTGTTCTTGTGTCAGTAAACTAAATACCACATTAATCAGATAATATACGTGTCCATTACAAGAGATCCATTTTTCTTTTGGAAACTAACCTTTTCTGAGAACTGTCTTATATTTCCAGACATTTTGAAGCAGACATCTGTCTAGGCAGCGTACCTGAGGCTGAAATGTGAAATGTCAGTCCCTCACAGCCATGACTGTAGTCAAGATTGGGCAATATTAAAGAAGAGGAGCATCATGTCTCTGTGTGAAAAAGTCAGGCCACGTAGTCATCTAAGCCTCGTTTATACCTGGCGCTAACATGCATCCTTTGCCCTGATTTGATCCATATTCTGATTGTGCCCACATTTTCAGATATGAGTCTACACATGGTATTAAAATGTGTCTCATATCTGTCCACTGTGTCCGCATTGTGACCAGATTTCCCGGTTCCTCCCTGTATGCTAATTATTTGACAGCTATTCTTCAAAATAATATTTATTAGTTATTTTAAAAGACACATATTGATGCCATAAGTCAATGGTGCTACCTGTCAATTATTTTAGAAGGAGGATAATTATGATTTAAATAGTTTCACTGTCCAGATCAGTCTACACTTGTAAGATATCCAGACACAATGCATGTCTGACTACCTCTGGAGGTGGTCGGAAGATCAGATCACAATGTGTCTGAAAATGTGGGCACAATCAGAATGTGGACAAGATCAGGACAAAGGATGCATGTTAGAACCAGGTATAAATGGGGCTCTAGTGTCGCCTAGCAACAGGATCCAGTGGTGGGATGACACAAGACACACTTTCAAGATGTTTTAATATTCATCCCTGTATTGTCTACATATACAGTACCAGTCAAAAATGTGGACACATAAACCCTTGAATGAGTTTCTTAATTTTTACTATTTTCTACATTGTAGAATAATAGCGAAGACATCAAAACTACGAAATAACACATATGGAATTATGTAGTAACCAAAAAAGTGTTAAAATATATATTATTTGGTTACCACATGATTCCATATGTGTTATTTCATCGTTTTTATGTCTTGTAGAAAATAGTAAAAATAAAGAAAAACCCTGGAATGAGTAGGTGTGTAAACTTTTGACTGGTACTGTATGTTCATTTAAATGTGTTTACAGTCTACATGTATGATCTGTACCACAGTATAGTATGTACAGGGCATAGTCTATGCCAATATGAAGTATGTGTGTCTGGGTCTATAGCCACCCTCCCTGATCTGCAGCAGCAGTAGTGGGTGTCCTGTTGAAAGCCTGGCCCCTCCCTGATCTGCAGCAGCAGTAGTGGGTGTCCTGTTGAAAGCCTGGCCCCTCCCTGATCTGCAGCAGCAGTAGTGGGTGTCCTGTTGAGAGCCTGGCCCCTCCCTGATCTGCAGCAGCAGTAGTGGGTGTCCTGTTGAGAGCTTGGCCCCTCCCTGATCTGCAGCAGCAGTAGTCAAATCAAATCAAAGTTTATTTGTCACGTGCGCCAAATACAACAGGTGTAGACCTTACAGTGAAATGCTTACTTACAGGCTCTAACCAATAGTGCAAAAAAGGTATTAGGTGAACAATAGGTAAGTAAAGAAATAAAAACAACAGTATATACAGTAGCGCGGCTGTAAAAGTAGCGAGGCTATATACAGACACCGGTTAGTCAGGCTGATTGAGGTAGTATATGTACATGTAGTTATGGTTAAAGTGACTATGCATATATGATGAACAGAGAGTAGCAGTAGCGTAAAATAAATGGGTTGGCGGATGGTGGGACACAATGCAGTGGGTGTCCTGTTGAGAGCCTGGCCCCTCCCTGATCTGCAGCAGCAGTAGTGGGTGTCCTGTTGAGAGCCTGGCCCCTCCCTGATCTGCAGCAGCAGTAGTGGGTGTCCTGTTGAAAGCCTGGCCCCTCCCTGATCTGCAGCAGCAGCAGTGGGTGTCCTGTTGAGAGCCTGGCCCCTCCCTGATCTGCAGCAGCAGTAGTGGGTGTCCTGTTGAGAGCCTGGCCCCTCCCTGATCTGCAGCAGCAGTAGTGGGTGTCCTGTTGAAAGCCTGGCCCCTCCCTGACTCCAGGTGTCCCCCACCCCTAATCCCGGTCTTACCAGCTGTCAGGGCCACATGGCCCCCCCAAACTACCACCAGTACCAGCAGCCAAGCAGGGACCCCACAACTAAACCAACTGAATTATTCAAAGCTCTTTTCTTGACACAATTCCAAACAATTGCTCATTCTCCCAGATGCTTTACAATCTGATAGCAGTGGATTAGTGAGTAATAAAGTCAAATCTATTCCTATAAACCACCATATCAGCAAAACTATTGAGAGTGCCCTCAAGCCTATGGACAATTCTATAATTTCTCTAAAGGCAGTGAAAACATTTGTTTTTCTTCCAATATCCAGTCTAAAGAAATAGTGGAGTAACACAACCCAATTACCTAGTCCTAGGCCCAGACACTTTGCCTTTGAAAGGAATTCATTTTCACAACCTTGGAGAAAGAGTTGCTAGAGGCACAGCTAAGAGAAGCCAATACAGATCACCTCCAGGAGGAGAGCTGATATAGCAGGAATGAAACATACATGCTAGTGTAACCTCGTTCTGAGGTTGAATGGTGTGGATTAATGTAGCTATGATATGATTCATGTTATACAAGTCAATAAGAATAACAGAAAATATATATATGCCTCCCTCATTTTTCAGATAGCAGATGGGGTAATATTTCACAGTTTGACAGCAGAAAATTTTCACTGTATTTGAAGCAAACATGTACTGGAAACAAAAGGTCCATCATTTGACTATTCATTCTAAGTCAGCACCAATGCCAGCTGGTTTCAATTTAAAAAATGCACCTAGGTTTTTGATTTATACAGTGATGAAAGACAGAGTCGAATTCCAACAAAAATATATATATGCACACATCAATACATAGAGAACAACCTTTCTTACGACTGGCTTACCATTTTGTCTGAGAAACAAAGACTTCAGTTTTGTCTGAACAGAGCAACACAATTTAATGCCAGATAATTATGGCTGAACACCAGTTCCTTGACTCTGACCTTGATTATTGTGCCAAATCTGACAAGCAGCAGGAAGCATTTCCCCCAATCCCAACTCTGGAATCGTCTCTCCTTGTAGAAAAGCCACGGGAGGTTTGGCTTGAACACATTTATTCCCATATCACTTTTGGACGGAAATGAATGAATGAACAAATGATTAACCCTGAGATTCCTCTTCTCTCTCTGCAACTCTGCCTGGACTGTCGCCATCCCTACTGTTGCCCCGGGAAACCATGTTAACCATGTTAATCTCCATGCACAACAAAAGCAGAGCAATTAGTTCATTTTGGGTGAGATGGGTGGCTAATGTAATCAGGAAGGAGCACAGGTCTGGGACATGGGAAGAATCTCATTTATCTTACCAACACTTGAGACTCACAACTAATGTTAACGTTGAGTCAAAAGAGAATGGAGTTAGAATCAATGACTAAACCATCAGTGATCTGCTCCGATTTCATCTGAAAAACAGATATCAGTTGGTGACAGTCAGATGCATGTCTGCTTTCTATTAGAGGATGCAGCTGTTTCATACGCATCCTGTTCTCCCCGTTCACATTTAGCATACTATTAAACAATCATGCAAACATTTATGCAACTCATACAGTATTGCTTAGCATAAGTCAAAACGAACAACCGCAAACTTTTGAGAGAACTTTGTTGGGGTTGTCTTGGGTATTTCAGTCAGCATGGACGGTCAGGTGAGGCCAATCGATAGCCTGTGATACCTATTGATCTGCCGGGGGCGGTCTGTGGGACTGTGGGGCTTTGCTAGCTGTTGTTGTAGAGCCAGCACAGTAACAGCCAGCAGGCCTTACCACTGCTGTACTTTCCAGAAGACAGGGGCGAGAGGCGAGAGGCGAGAGGCGAGGGGCAAGGGGAGACAAACGAGGGATCTTCTTTCTACAGAGCCAAGCAGCCATGCTAAATCATTCCGGCAGCTCTTCCCAGAGCAATTTAGCAACATCTCAGATTCACTCTATCATCTCCTTCCATAGACACAGGCTATGATATTGTGAAACAAAATAAGCACCATGTGAAATATTAAAGACCTAGGAACATGGGAAATTAGGTGCAGCAGAGGAGTGCACGCTGCAGTAGTTTCTGCAGCACTAGGCTTTCTCAGAGACATGGAAAGAGCGGGGGTAAGATGAGCATTGTCCCCCATGAGATGAGAAGGGGGGCGGTGTGCAGGACAAGCATGCATGTCGAGAAGACATGGCTAGACTTTCTTTAAAAATCTATACATGTGCATTCCAAATGTCTTGAGTTAATGGTTGAATGGCATTAGAAATGTGAAAGATATAAGATAGAAAATAAAATCCTTTGTGAAAGTCGTAAGGAACATGCAACAGAACAATAGGTATTTTTGTTTAAGCTGTCTCCACCACCATTACCCACACTATGCGCCACCACAGTGAGAGAATAAAGTCCGGAGCCTGAATCCAGAAGGAACCGGTACCTGACCTGAGGGCAACTCCCCACTCTATTCCTTCCTCTGCAGACTCCTCCCCATGATTGATAGTGTTGGCTCTGAAGCATGCCTAAAACAGGACCCTTGTATCGTCCCAAAACACTGCATTTCCCTCACCACTGCCTGAATGCAGTTGATAAAGCACTGTGCTACTTTTTCCTATTGATTGTGTGAAAGGTAATAGTGTATGTGCTTTCGTCCTTAAATCACATCTGGTCTGTAATGTTGAGCAGAATGGATTACAACATTTTTATAACAAGCCTAAATCACACTAGGCTGATAATCAACATTTGTTTCAGTTATTTTAATTTACAGGAAGGGATTTGATAGCAAATTTCTTTACCAGGGATTATTCTGGAAATATATGAGCTGCAGAAATAAAAGGAAAATTACACAATATGTAATCCCTCTAGGTCTAAGAACAATATCAGTCCATATGAAGATGGTGAAATACCATGTGAGTAGTCATAATGGCAAAGGTCTCCCTCCCTCCCTCCAAATGTTTCTGCTACACATGATCAATAAAACTATAGAGCCAATAAACATGCATTGCACACCTTTGAGTGGTTGGACACTGATTCCATGTCCCATTTCTATCCATACAGAACATAGATCAAGGAACAACTGCAGGGGAAGAACTGGTGGTCAATAACACCGTATACTGTGGCTCCTCTGATGCAATGTGGCTTTGAGACATGTGTTTGAATGTCAGAGCCTAATCCAGACTGGGCATTAGAAAATAGATTATTTCATATTAGTGTACATCAGCATTCTTTGGGGGGAAAAAAACCTCTGAAATACTTCAAAGTCCACAGTCAGCTCTCTGATAACTGAACAAGCTTTTTGGTCCCGGAGAGATTGGGAAGGGATCAGGCGTGTCAGCATAGCAGCATCCTGGATACACTTTACCAAAGAATCTTTGAAAGTCAAACATCAATGTTCCCCAATAATGTCACTTTTTACAATACCATTTGTTCCAATATATCTTCGTATTACAGTACAGGTAGTGCCACAATATTAGGATATTTGGGGAAATTCTATGAAAGGATGGTGTCACTTTTCAAAATGGCATATATGTTTACCTCAACGGGGATTAGAATCATAATCTTTGATTCCAGAGCCACGTCTTAGAACCACCGCTCCGCTCCATTACCCTCCAAACAGCCAACTGAAATTACCTATTTACAAAAGAAAAAGAAAAACCTTATCTAGCCCAGCAGTCATGTGTGTGTTTTCCTGAGGGGAGGTAGGGAGTAGGACTGTGATATTTTGGTGCGACCGGCGCTTTGAAGCCAGAGAAGAGGAAGCGAAGAGGCTGGTTTGGCGGGTTTAAGGATAAGACAGGCCCATGGAAAGGAGGATTAGCAGGATTTAGAGGCAGCGTCGTGGGTGTGCAGCTCACATCACAAAATATGCTGTTTCTATCTTAGTCACTGTTCTGAAACTTTGAGAACCCTTCAAAGCAGAGACCATGACTTTGTGAAAGCTTCGAGGTGGGAGGTAGAGAACACAAAAACACAATGAGCTATAGGTCACTGAGGTCAATACACCTACTGTATTCTCTAGCTTAAATGATCGTCTCATGCACTATGGGATCTTCTGAAGCTTTTGTAAAATGGATGACACACCTATGACAAAAGGTGAAGTAGGCCTCCATATGAGACAATGACAACAAACATTAAGACAACTTTGGTAAATCCAAGTGTTCAGCAGCTCTGTTAACAGAGCATTGTGACAACGTGTACTGTAAGGGAGGGGGCTCTGCAGCAAATAAGAAGCAGTTTTCTGAAATTTCCATTAGCGGTGAGCTAAATTCAGTGAGGTTCAAACGATGGGAGAATCTGGAGAAAATAACGATGCTCCTACATGGACGCAGTGTTTTGACTTAGGGATGAAAGGCGACCAGAATAAGGGATGCGAGAAACAAGCCTGGGTACATTCAGCAAACAGGGCTGCATACAGCTCATCAGCATATTCAGGCTTCACATATTGTTGGGGGGATGGTGAGTCACTGGAGGTGGACTCCGGCTCTGTGGTGGGTTTAGTGGCGTATTAACCAAGCTTTTCAGACGGCTCTCTGGGTGGTTTCTCCCCTGCTCTCCGTGTGCAGAGTTGGACTAACTACCCTAAGTAGAGCACACTACTTATTAGGACTTAAAGTGAGCGGTTGTAGGGTAGAGTGTGTTAGGGAGGTTGGGAACAGGGTCAGTACCATGGACTGCACATCATCCTCCCTCCCCCATCCCATCCCTCTCTCCTTGTGCACTCTGGTAATTGAGTCAGTCCTGTGTATCAGGAAGCATCAGGCAGAGAGGACCGAGGCATCAGGCAGAGAGGACCGAGGCATCAGGCAGAGAGGACCGAGGCATCAGGCAGAGAGGACCAAGGCTGCCAGGGATTATTTAGGTTAATATTGTTTTGACTGAAACATTCCAGCATTGTACTCAAAATAAATACACACTCAAGTCAAGGAAATCCCTGATGGAAAAATATTTTTGTTCAAATAATGAAAGTTGTTTGCGGGGGACAAAACAAAGGGATACTGAGTCAGGAGTCTGGTCTTCTCATCTCCCCTACCTTGCACCTTGCAGAATGCCTCGCTTCTCATTCTTTATTTCTAACCTTATTATCTATCCAATTAAAAAGTCTAGAGGAAACGTTCTGATTTATATGCAGCTTGTTTTCTTCCATATAAAGGACAAATACTGTAGGTCGTAAGGAGTGGTCACAATCACAGACTCAGGGACAGGAGAGAACTGTTGAGTGCAGACCACCCAGAGGAACCAGGGGTGAAGGAAGGAGACTAGGATGTGTAATGACAACATCCTTTGGTCTAGTATTTCATAATCATTACAGTCAAACCCATGCTTAAATCACTACGTTGACGTTACTATCTGTCCACTGGGCAGTACTATTATAATTAAACATGGTCTTAACAGTCAATCACCATTAACCTTTCTTCCTTAAGCACCAGCTATGCCCAGCCACGAGCTGTTTACACCCTTACCGTCGGTCAGAAAGTATCAGCGCATGAAGTCCAATATCAACAGGCTCAGAGACAGTTTCTATCTACAAGCCATCAGACTGCTGAACACTTGACCTGGACTGACCACCTGCACTGATTCTTAGTACCTTAGTACACATGCACTCACTCAGGCACGCACGCACACACCCACACATTCATGCTACACACACACAAACACATCACAACTGCTGCGACCAGACTTGTGTTTTCTAAATACTGCACAATTTAAAAACACTTGCCCCCCAATTCCCCCTTCCCAAAAAACATGTGTAAATATTGGACTATAAATTGTGCCTTCCTGTATTATACTGATGCTAAAATGCTTATTTTATTTACTTTGTTCATATTCTTATCTTTTCTTATTTATTATTGTTGTTGCATTGTCGAGAAGAAACCTGCAAGTAAGCATTTCATTGGACGGTGTATACCATGTATCCCGTACATATGACTAATAAAATGTAAAACTTGAAACTGTTAAACGAAGAGGTCCCTGCCTGTAAAAGACCAGGATCAGCCTATTACAAATCTCTGATTGGCCCATGCTTGGTGCTTTCAACGGTGTTGAGGGCAGCAGTAGTGAAACAGAAGTCAGCCGGGCAGCCAGCTCCGCAGAGTTATGGGGGCCAGCTGGTGCCTGATGTTCCTGAGGCCCCCAGGGTCACACATCACAGCTGTGATGTCACTAATGGGCTCCAAATGCTTCAGAGGTTCCACCATGCACACACTGCTGCCTCCATGGAGACGGCCAGGCGGCTCTGGTGTTATCAGATTTATTCTGCTCATCCCCACAGGTTGTGGTCACTTGTTGATGTGGGCTAGATATGGGGGGTGGGGTGAGGGCAGCACCGGATGCATGCAGCAATTCTCTCTCTCTCTCTCTCTCAGGAGTTCTGCGCTAGCTCTGTTACAGAATGTAAAGAGCACACTCAGCGTATTTGGCTGCGTAGCCATTGTCACAGACACAGAGTCAATCACTGTGGAGTAAATTGCCATGACAACCGCCTCCACTGCATGCCTTGCAAACCCTCCCCTGATCAGAGGAGCAGACAGAAAGAACCCTGCAATCTCCAGAGGAAAGGCAGCTTTTCAGGCATTCAACCTGGGAACATTTAAACATGTATACGTACCTAAACCATATCCTGATTCACTGGCCAAACTGGATGGGGGGGGGTACTGTGCTGAGACAATTGCAGTGTGACCTTGTACAGGGAACATGGATGTAGGAGATTGAATTGAGTGCTAATTAGCATCTATAGTGCCTCTTTGTAGGAAATGAGTTTACAAGACATATGGCCAAGCTCAGCTCAGGACCTTGATGCAATAATGAACATTCTAAAACGAGAGGCTACAACACAGTGTACTCATCACTTCCTTGAATGAATAGATGATTTAAAGAAAGATTGGAGAACTACTCCCAATAAAGCAAAAATTAGAAAACGATCGTGGTGTAAGTCACAAAGAATCTGATCGACAATTTGCCTGAACTTGCTGTTATAAGCCAAGGACAAGCTAAATAAAACACCTGTTCAGGGAGAGCCCTCTAGTTAAAAGGACAGTGGCAGTTATGGAGTCACTCTACCATGAACACAGCTATTAGGAAAAAAATAGGGACAAAATGGCTGCTAGGAAAATAAGTCTCTCCTCCCTGATGTACCCTGGAAAGACAGGAGAGGGCGAATGAAGGAATTCACTCCAGCTTTTTAGATACAAGGAATAATTATCCCCTGCAGTGAATATAAAACAGATCCCAATTTTCTGTCTTCTAAACTGGAGAATGCATCCTGTACCCCTCACCCCGCCCCTGTTCTTCTTGGGTCTGAATGCGCAGGCTGTTGAGGGAAAAATTGTGGCGATTTACTCACTGACAGCGAAGGAGGGGGGCGGCGGCTGGTGGGAGGCTATATCTTCACATAGCAATAAACAGTGGTGAAGTCCGCATTCTAAGACAAATTGCTGGATAACATGCAATAAGCCTGCCCCATGAATCTGCCTCTCTCTCTCTCTCGTGCTCATTTTTACACACACACTGTCAAATTATTATGCAAAGCACACATACACACATACCCAGACAGTGTACAATGAACATACAGTACATACATGCAGTACTTGACTTGGGCAGGAGTACCAGCACCTCAAATGTTCTAGCTACTGCTTGAGCTCCTGTTCCTCTCATAGAATATTAGCTCAACAGTACTGTGGAGATCCTGTTCCTCTTATAGAATATTAGCTCAACAGTACTGTGGAGATCCTGTTCCTCTTATAGAATATTAGCTCAACAGTACTGTGGAGATCCTGTTCCCCTTATAGAATATTAGCTCAACAGTACTGTGGAGATCCTGTTCCCCTTATAGAATATTAGCTCAACAGTACTGTGGAGATCCTGTTCCTCTTATAGAATATTAGCTCAACAGTACTGTGGAGATCCTGTTCCCCTTATAGAATATTAGCTCAACAGTACTGTGGAGATCCTGTTCCCCTTATAGAATATTAGCTCAACAGTACTGTGGAGATCCTGTTCCTCTTATAGAATATTAGCTCAACAGTACTGTGGAGCTCAATAGAAACAGTACCTGCACCCAAAATGAGTACCGACACCTATTTCAGTCCAAGTCAAGCACTGCATGCATGGCAGCTGATATTGAAACACACACACACACTGGATGTGGTGACTGATAGACCAGTCCACACCAACTGGGCTCTCTTTGTGCTTCGGATGTGGTCTCCTAGCAACCAGTCACACCAGCTGTCGGTGTGCGGAATGGGAAGAGGAGGAACGGTGCAGGATCAGGGAGGGGCTGGCACTGCATCAAGACTCTACCTACTATATCACCAGCAGCACATCGCCCCTGCCTCGCCTGCAGTCTGCAGCTAGCCTAGTCACCCCGCCTCGCCAGCTTCAGCACACAAAGAGAGCCCTAATACTACTCACATCGCAGTTTCATCACTCCAGAAGCGGAGGTGAACCCTACGTGTCTGTGCATTACAATGAACCTCAGGACTGGAGACACATTCTGAGACACAGACACACTGTATTATAATACACTTTGATTAGGCTGGTGAACACATGGTTAGAGGGGGTTTGTTACTGCTACACACTATGGCATCAGAGCCATGTGGGTTTAAGAGCGTACTGCATAATACACAGACCAAAGGCAAACGTGTGGGTTTAACACAAAAAAAACAGATGACATGTACAATCATATCACATCAAACTGTACATATGGCACATGCAATCATACAGCCGGCAATTAAATCAGTGTGTGAAGTGCATCTCATTAAACATTCATAGCATGCAACAGACAACAGTTCCTAGAGATAGAGTTAGAGACAGAGACAACAGTTCCTAGAGATAGAGTTAGAGACAACAGTTCCTAGAGATAGAGTTAGAGACAGAGACAACAGTTCCTAGAGATAAGAGTTAGAGACAGAGAGACAACAGTTCCTAGAGATAGAGTTAGAGACAGAGAGACAACAGTTCCTAGAGATAGAGTTAGAGACAACAGTTCCTAGAGATAAGAGTTAGAGACAGAGAGACAACAGTTCCTAGAGATAGAGTTAGAGATAGAGAGACAACAGTTCCTAGAGATAGAGTTAGAGACAGAGAGACAACAGTTCCTAGAGATAGAGTTAGAGACAGAGACAACAGTTCCTAGAGATAAGAGTTAGAGACAGAGAGACAACAGTTCCTAGAGATAGAGTTAGAGACAGAGAGACAACAGTTCCTAGAGATAGAGTTAGAGACAACAGTTCCTAGAGATAAGAGCAGAGACAGAGAGACAACAGTTCCTAGAGATAGAGTTAGAGACAGAGAGACAACAGTTCCTAGAGATAGAGTTAGAGACAGAGAGACAACAGTTCCTAGAGATAGAGTTAGAGACAGAGAGACAACAGTTCCTAGAGATAGAGTTAGAGACAACAGTTCCTAGAGATAGAGTTAGAGACAGAGAGACAACAGTTCCTAGAGATAGAGTTAGAGACAGAGACAACAGTTCCTAGAGATAGAGTTAGAGACAGAGACAACAGTTCCTAGAGATAGAGTTAGAGACAGAGACAACAGTTCCTAGAGATAGAGTTAGAGACAGAGAGACAACAGTTCCTAGAGATAGAGTTAGAGACAACAGTTCCTAGAGATAGAGTTAGAGACAGAGACAACAGTTCCTAGAGATAGAGTTAGAGACAGAGAGACAACAGTTCCTAGAGATAGAGTTAGAGACAACAGTTCCTAGAGATAGAGTTAGAGACAGAGACAACAGTTCCTAGAGATAAGAGTTAGAGACAGAGAGACAACAGTTCCTAGAGATAGAGTTAGAGACAGAGAGACAACAGTTCCTAGAGATAGAGTTAGAGACAACAGTTCCTAGAGATAGAGTTAGAGACAGAGAGACAACAGTTCCTAGAGATAGAGTTAGAGATAGAGAGACAACAGTTCCTAGAGATAGAGTTAGAGACAGAGCGACAACAGTTCCTAGAGATAGAGTTAGAGACAACAGTTCCTAGAGATAGAGTTAGAGACAGAGAGACAACAGTTCCTAGAGATAGAGTTAGAGACAGAGAGACAACAGTTCCTAGAGATAGAGTTAGAGACAGAGACAACAGTTCCTAGAGATAGAGTTAGAGACAGAGAGACAACAATTCCTAGAGATAGAGTTAGAGACAACAGTTCCTAGAGATAGAGTTAGAGACAGAGACAACAGTTCCTAGAGATAGAGTTAGAGACAGAGAGACAACAGTTCCTAGAGATAGAGTTAGAGATAGAGAGACAACAGTTCCTAGAGATAGAGTTAGAGACAGAGCGACAACAGTTCCTAGAGATAGAGTTAGAGACAACAGTTCCTAGAGATAGAGTTAGAGACAGAGAGACAACAGTTCCTAGAGATAGAGTTAGAGACAGAGAGACAACAGTTCCTAGAGATAGAGTTAGAGACAGAGACAACAGTTCCTAGAGATAGAGTTAGAGACAGAGAGACAACAATTCCTAGAGATAGAGTTAGAGACAACAGTTCCTAGAGATAGAGTTAGAGACAGAGACAACAGTTCCTAGAGATAGAGTTAGAGACAGAGAGACAACAGTTCCTAGAGATAGAGTTAGAGACAGAGAGACAACAGTTCCTAGAGATAGAGTTAGAGACAACAGTTCCTAGAGATAGAGTTAGAGACAGAGACAACAGTTCCTAGAGATAAGAGTTAGAGACAGAGAGACAACAGTTCCTAGAGATAGAGTTAGAGACAGAGAGACAACAGTTCCTAGAGATAGAGTTAGAGACAGAGACAACAGTTCCTAGAGATAGAGTTAGAGACAGAGAGACAACAGTTCCTAGAGATAGAGTTAGAGACAACAGTTCCTAGAGATCGAGTTAGAGAGAGACAGAGAGACAACAGATCTGAGATTCAATCCAAAAGAAGGTCTAGTGCCTTTAAGCAAACAAACTTTTGGCACCGTCTCTCGTTTAGGAAAAACATCCCCATTTTGTATAAACGCTAAAGAGGTTTAGCATATTATTACTGTACTTCTCATGCAGGTATGGCTGTGATTTTACTTGAATAAGCGTGTAACTGACGATTAGGGATGAAGACCGCCATGAAAATAAAATAACCGTCAAAACCGTTTAAATAGGCTTACATTCATTATTATTATTTTATGTAGATAAAGCAATTATTTAGCCAACTTAGTCCGTCTGTCTTTTAAACTGTCTACATCTCCTTTTTCCAACTGTCTACATCTCCTTTTTCCAACTGTCTACATCTCCTCTTTCCAACTGTCTACATCTCCTCTTTCCAACTGTCTACATCTCCTCTTTCCAACTGTCTACATCTCCTCTTTCCAACTGTCTACATCTCCTCTTTCCAACTGTCATTTGATGATCCAGAAGCTAATCCGCACGGCGGCGTAGAAGCAGTATCCTATCTATAGGCTATGCCACTTCAGTTCAAACAAAGTGTGGACTTTCTTTTATACAATGCACATTTTCACTGCTTGCTAGTAAATACATAAATTGGTATTCTCTTAAAAAAGGTTGGATGTGTCTGACCATTCATTAATTATTCAACAGCAGTTGACAAGGTTGTTCTGGCTCTGAGTCTATGGCCTACAGTTTGTCCATTCTGAAAGTTTCTTAAAGTAGCCTGTCTGGACTCTTTTAATAACAATCAAAAGCTCCCGTCATGTAAAAGGCGTATTTTCAGTAAAGGCCCTTCCTAAAAAAGTAATTTTTGTTATTTTTGTCAGAATAATTATGAAGAAAATAATAAATACAAGCACATTTGTTTATGACACCGTTGACACCAACTGCAAAAAATATCGTCCTGCCACAATCCATCAATTATTTATTCGGAACAAGTTTGTTGTGTGAATTGAATTAATACATTTCTCTCTGCCTGTTTTTTTACATTTGCAATGCATCAGTGCAGCAAGGTATGAATTTAGCCAATGTGATCACAACACACCAGAGCTAGGGTACACGTCTCTTTCACCATTCAAACTTTCCCACCAGTTCATTGTAGACTATTTTATAGCTATTCAGCAAGCAAGAGGATCGATCGATGCTTCTCTTCTCCAATAGGCCTATTAATTGCTCTAAATAAGTTTCAAACTATATTGCTATTTATTGTGTACCTGGAAAGTATTCAGACCCCTTGACTTTTTCCACATTTGTTACATTACAGCCTTATTCTAAAATTGACAAATTGTTATTTTCAATCTACACACAATAGCTGACAAAGCAAAAACAGGTTAAGACATTTTAGCAAATGTATTAAAAATAAAAAAAACTGAAATATTACATCTACATAAGTATTCAGACCCTTTACTCAGTACTTTGTTGACGCACCTTTGGCAGCGTTTACAGCCTCAAGTTTTCTTGTGTATGACGCTACAAGCTTGGCACACCTGTATTTGGGGAGTTTCTCCCATTCTTCTCTGCAGATCCTCTCAAGCTCTGTCAGGTTGGATTGGGAGCGTCGCTGCACAGCTATTTCCAGGTCTCTCCAGAGATGTTAGATCGGGATGATGCCAGGTTTCCTCCAGACGTGACGCTTGGCATTCAGGCCAAAGAGTTCAATCTTGGTTTCATCAGACCAACGAATCTTGTTTCTCATGGTCTGAGAGTCCTTTAGGTGCCTTTTGGCAAACTCCAAGCGGGCTGTCATGTGCCTTTTACTGAGGAGTGGCTTCCGTCTGGCCACTACCATAAAGGCCTGATTGGTGGAGTGCTGCAGAGATGGTTGTTCTTCTGGAAGGTTCTCTCATCTCCACAGAGGAACTCTAGAGCTCTGTCAGAGTGACCATCAGGTCTTGGTCACCTCCCTGACCAAGGCTCTTCTCCCTTGATTGCGCAGTTTGGCCGGGCCGGCCAGCTCTAGGAAGAGTCTTGGAGGTTCCAAACTTCTTCCATTTAAGAATGATGGAGGCCACTGTGTTCTTGGGGACCTTCAATGCTGCAGACATTTTTTGGTACCCTTCCCCAGATCTGTGCCCAACACAATCCTGTCTCTGAGCTCTACGGACAATTCCTTCAACCTCATGGCTTGGTTTTTGCTCTGACATACACTGTCAACTGTGGGACCTTATATAGACAGGTGTGTGCCTTTCTAAATCATGTCCAACCAATTGAATTTACCACAGGTGGACTCCAATCAAGTTGTAGAAACAGCTCAAGGATGATCAATGGAAACAGGATGCACCCAAGCTCAATTTAGAGTCTCATAGTAAAGGGTCTCAATACATATGTAAATAAGGTATTTCTGTTTTTTTATTGTTAATACATTTGCAGGTCTGAGGTTTCTTTTGCTCGGTCTTTCTACTCTTGGATTCGAACCGAGATGTGTCTGTTTGGGTCTGTTTTTCCACTGGCCTTTTTGGAACAGGACCGACTGTCCTCGGGTACAGTCAGAATCTTTGGGACCCGTGAAGAACTCTACTTTGAACAACATATTGCCACAGAGAATGAGGTGACGTTATGCGAATTATTCGGAAAAGTGGAGGGCAAAACGCATCGGACTTGGTGTGAATGGTTTAGTGCTTCAAAATCGGAAATCTATATTCTTTCAGTAATTCATCTCCAATCTGATGTTTCTTCATTTGTAAACTAGACTAATACTTAGAAGTAACAATAACTTTAATAATAATGAAATGCTTCTGATAATAACAAAGTGTAATGGTAATAGTGAAGTTGGAGAGAAAAGCAACGTGGTTATTTTGAGGAGTATCTAACAAGTAATCTTACAGTGACCATATGACAGTGACCATGTACATTGGCCTGGCCAATTACCGTAACCTCAAATTCGGAAGACCGTCACAGCCCTACATCCAGGTTTTGTGAGTTTCCTGGTGTGAGATCGCTCCAGACTGGGTAGTGAAATATGCTGATCAGACTGAATGTGAATATAAATCCTGGTACACATACAAACACGCATGTGCGCACGCACAGACATAAGTCCAGCATGTTTCCATCCATATTGATCCACAGCTGCCTTTATTTAAAAAATAATAATAATAATAATAATAATAATAATAATAATAAATATATATATATATATATATATATACACACACACATACACACACACACACACACACACACAACACTGCCTAGGCTAAAAGAGACAGAAATCTTAAGGGGCCTACTAGGAGACAGTGACCTGGGGCAGCCATACAGTGCCCCTAGGGTGGGATATTAAAGTCAAATCAGCCTGCTATCTCCACACTGCAACTCTGTCCTCCTCTAAAGCCTGCTGACTCACATCTGGCCGTTATGAACAGGAATAATAATGAAGAAATAACAGAGACAGAGGGAGCACAATCCCTTTCTCCTCAATCAGCCGAACAAAAAGCAGAGGAGAGGAGATCTGACTTCTCCACAAGCAGAGAGAGAGGGGATTTCCTTAGTTAGTCTGCCGACCGTGGCCTCAGATGTGTGTTTGATGACTGATACAATCAGAGTGGTCCAGACACAAGAGATTAGCAGTCAGTTTAACCATATCTGTAAACACAGCCTGGCTAGGCCTGGACTGGGTCTATAGTACTTGAGCCTAATAGAGCCTGGCCTCTTGCAGCACTGAGTAGTGTTGGACAGCCAGGAGAAGAGAAAAGGACATTCTAATGAACAGGGTCAGATGCAATATGACGGGGCAGAATTGTCTTTTGTTCCCAGCAAGGACATGAAATCAACGATGCCATCTTTAAAAACCAAAAAATGGCAGATTCCGCTCTACCACTGCCGACACCCTTTAGGACGTGGGTGTAATGTCCTCTCTCTATATGTCAGGTCATCAGGGTTGTTTGTGCCTCCTGACGTGTCCTCTGTGTGTCTCTGGGGCTGACCAGGCCAGGGCTGTGGCTGCCTGCTGAGGTAGAAGCACTTTAACCTCTCAGAGGAGCCCTCACACACTGTCATTACCTCCATTTCTACTACTCTATTGTACTGAAAACCTTTAAAGCTGCTTTAAGAGCCTACGGACAGCTGGCCGTTTGTCTTTACAGCTGCTAATTGCTGCACTTTGAGTGGCCTCCTGGCAGTGTAAATAGATTCATATGGATATTAGTCATTTAAATGTTCATATGCCTTATGACATAACAAGGCAATGTTCTTTTCATGTTTGGGCTGTAGAGGTCTATTATCTCTCATCTGAGTCATGAAGAAACAGCCTATTCACATATTGATTATCAGTAACTAGCCTATATGGGTGTGTCCATTCCACTGCAGGTCTGGTAGAGAGCTGGGAGCCAAGGCAGCAAAAGAGTCGATCTCCTGCCTCCCTCGGTCTGCCTTCCTTTCTGACTGAGTGATCGATGGATCGCTGTGGGAGTTTCTGATGTCAGTCTTTGTTCTGAGCCATCTGCACCGTTTCTGATGAACTTTCCCACCTCAGCCATCTGGTAGGCTGCTTAGTCAGGTCAGGAGTTTGTGAGTATGTCTCAACAGACAAATGAGTTGCACCTTGTCAGTGAGTCGCCCCCGCGACCCATGGACTCAACTTCACATCCTGGTGCTGCTGTGGAGTGGTTGGTTTCTCTACACAGCACCTAACAACCCAAAATGGGATGATCAACCCGCGGGGACACAATACAGCTTGGCCCAGCCATACACCAGGTAAAACATTATTGTGGTAATAGGAAACGTCTTTGGGATGACATAGCATGACTTCATTCTCTTCTATGAATGATTTGAAAATCACATCAGTATTTAAACATACTCTTTACTTATTCCAGCTTTTATCCTCTTATTCCAGTTTGCATGTTCCCTAGAGCCTCAATAGAAACTACCTTATAGGGACAGCAAAACAAACTATAGGGCATTGTCGGGATGCCTCTCAAGATCAACAGAGACAGAACTAAACGAGACTTCTTAGGTATATTTTTTATTCATGTTTGTTTCAGATGTTTGCATAATGACTCCGGGTTAGTAGTGCTGAATGTGACCTTTGACTTCTATCTGAGTCCAACTAACATTCTGGAGGTCAACTGGGCGTTGAGGTGTGCCAGTGTGAGTGAATGTATGACCTACCTGCTTTCCGTCCAATGTGTAGATCCTCTTGACCACGCCGCTCTCCAGCTTGATGGCCTCTGTGATGTCGGTGAGCACCTGTTCGAAGGAGTGCGCTGTCTTCTTGTTGAGCAGCACGCGGACGGCCTTCCTCGGCTTCACGCCACTCCGCATCACCGTCACCAGCTTGGGCCGAACAAACTCCTTTCCCTCCCGGGCCTCGTTGGCCTGCTTGCTGGCCAGGCTCTGCAGGTTCTTCTGGCTGGCTGAGGCCTTCACGTTCACAGACCAGTTGGGGTTGACGTTCTTTGTGTAGTCGACCTTCTTGTAGACGTTCTCAGACGCACAGACGTAGCTCTCTCCTGAGGGGGGAGAGGAGAGAGAAAGCCGTAAGGTAAAAACATTGGTTTCCAACTCCCTGAGGAAATATTTGCTTCAACAGGAACCCAACATCAGTAATATTGTGAGTAGAGGTGTGGAGTTCAAACCTGTGGGATAACCAGCTCAGATATCACATAGACCTTAATGAGGCAGAAAATACCAACACATCGTCATGTAAACTATGCATCCCCACTACATCTGATCTAAATGCATGGATTCAAGATAAACTGAGGAGGACAGAAAAGCAGCCTCATACTCAAACGAGACAATCTAGCTCTACCGAATCTCATAGTGTGTTGGCAAACTAGCAGATATTTTCCCAGAAGTTAAAAAAACGAGCCAGTGACGTGTGCTTCCACTCTGGCAGTAATTGCTATAGCATCTCCATGAACCTAATCCAAAGCATGGTGACCTGTGCACTGAACTCTCCCACAATCATCCAACAGCAGGAGGAGACTGCTCTGTCAGAGATACGCCAGACAGTGATGGAATAGCAATCAAGAAAACTGACTAATAAAGAAAAACGGACCCCAACGTGACCTCTCGCTCCTTCTTTTTTCTCCCTCCCCCATTCTCTCAAACACATACAGAACATACAATATTGTAATGCCATACCACTCCATGAGTACTCCTCCACCATGCTTCATTACAGCAATGTGAACAGGGCGTTATTGCACCTAAGCTGAAGCATTAGTCCATACTCAGGACTTCCTGTTACATCACTCACACTCCACTACCTGCACTCTAGGGTCACCTGCGTCAACACACGGTGACAATGACATGGTCCTCTTAGTGGGTGTTTCAAGTTCTTAACATCAGCTGATGGAATTACCTTACATCCAAGGTGTGGGAATTTGTCCTAGTTTTAAATATACTGATCATGAAGACCTGTGGTTCTACTGTGACCCGTAGGAGGAGGGTGGTTCTACTGTGACCCGTAGGAGGAGGGTGGTTCTACTGTGACCCGTAGGAGGAGGGTGGTTCTACTGTGACCCATAGGAGGAGGGTGGTTCTACTGTGACCCGTAGGAGGAGGGTGGTTCTACTGTGACCCGAGGGAGGAGGGTGGTTCTACTGTGACCCGTAGGAGAAGGGTGGTTCTACTGTGACCCGTAGGAGGTGGGTGGCTCTACTGTGACCCGTAGGAGGTGGGTGGCTCTACTGTGACCCGTAGGAGGAGGGTGGTTCTACTGTGACCCGTAGGAGGAGGGTGGTTCTACTGTGACCCGTAGGAGGAGGGTGGTTCTACTGTGACCCGTAGGAGGAGGGTGGTTCTACTGTGACCCGTAGGAGGAGGGTGGTTCTACTGTGACCCATAGGAGGAGGGTGGTTCTACTGTGACCCGTAGGAGGAGGGTGGCTCTACTGTGACCCATAGGAGGAGGGTGGTTCTACTGTGACCCATAGGAGGAGGGTGGTTCTACTGTGACCAGAGGGAGGAGGGTGGCTCTACTGTGACCCATAGGAGGAGGGTGGTTCTACTGTGACCCGTAGGAGGAGGGTGGTTCTACTGTGACCCGTAGGAGGAGGGTGGTTCTACTGTGACCCATAGGAGGAGGGTGGCTCTACTGTGACCCGTAGGAGGAGGGTGGTTCTACTGTGACCCGTAGGAGGAGGGTGGTTCTACTGTGACCGGTAGGAGGAGGGTGGTTCTACTGTGACCCGTAGGAGGAGGGTGGCTCTACTGTGACCTGTAGGTAGTGTGCTGTAGGAAGAGCAGTAACGGGACCTGTCACTGTGGATCAGGGGTTTGATCACACCAGGACCAGCTATAGGTGTTCTCTATAGACCAGTGATAGGATGACGTCTATACTGCCTCTCAGTTAAGAGAGTCAGGGATAAACATTTGATATACAGAGAGATATACTAGGTACATGAAAGGGGCTGGAAATTAGGTATAACCATTCAAACCACATGACCCTAAAGTGGAGAGGAGAAGCGAGAGTAATGTTTAGAGGCTGAAGAGAGGAGAGAAGAGGAGAAGAGACAGGACAGTCAGTGGATAGACTGATGATCCCTGTCACAGAGAGGAAGCGAACCAGAGAAAGATAGATGGAATCTGCAGGAGTGAGAGCTGGGAGACAAAACTCATCAGGCTGGTGATGAGAGCTAGCTAGGTGCCAGAGGAGCAATGACACACCAGAGGACAGGAGGACCAGAACAGCAATGACACACCAGAGGACAGGAGGACCAGAACAGCAATGACACACCAGAGGACAGGAGGACCAGAACAGCAATGAAACTATGACAAAGCAAAGCTTTTCTTTACTTTGAAAATCAGTGGGCTTCTGCTTCCACATAGTCAGCCCTGAACTCCCCCAGATCTGCCTGTCAGTGGGTGTATGTGACAGGTCACATGGTTGATGGACAGAGCTCACTCTACATTTACATGTTAGTAGATGCTGTTATCCAGAGCGACTTACAGGAGCCATTAGGGTTAAGTGCGTCGCACAAGAGCACCGACAGATCTGTCACGTAGTCGGCTAGGAGATTCAAACCAACAACCTTTCGGTTGCTGGTCCAACGCTCTTAACCGCTAGGCTACCTGGCACCTCCTTCCTACTCATTATATTCTCTGCATTTGTTCCAGACAGCACACAGAGAAGGCTCTGTCATTGAGACATGGTCATAGCTACATAGACTACTGTAGCATGCTCATCCCTGGAGAACGCATACAATTATTTACATGACTTTGCCTAAGCAAATTAATAAGTTAAGTCTAAAATGAGCTCTTTGTGCATCAAAACACAGTTATAATATTCCATGTCTAGCTGAAATACTCATTTGAACTTCTACTAGAAGTCTTCCTTCTACTAGAAGTCTTCCTACATGTGGTGCTGGAAATCCTGATATGTTGTGTCATGAGATCCAACACACAGTATCATAGGTATATTTCTACAGATGTTTTTCCAATGGAAAGTGAATAAATTACGCTAGCACATAACGCTGTATCTGAAACTGTGGCTGTCCTGTGTAAAAGTGCAGAGACAGCAGAAACTGCTTTCAAAGAGTGTTATGACAGCATCTACCTAGAGTGCACTGCTTACTTAGCACCTGGAAAGAATATATTTCTCTCTCTCTTTCATCAGATCTAGCAGATTCAGTAGTAGGACGGTGGAGAACTGCCTGCTACCTCTCACTATTATAACTGAGCGAGTCTATACAGTAGGGCATTCTGCCCAGCAACAGTGTAAATGGCAACGCTCAACACTTCCATCCAGGTAAGCAGGTCCTGATTTCTCCTACCGTAAGGTCTAGAGGCCTGTAAGGTGGTGCGGCAGCTAACTCAGGCTAAATGGTCTTCGGTAACGGGTATTTCGGCTGTTCGTGCACACGTAAGTCTACACCACTTCATCGGTGATTGGTCAATAGTAGGGATTCTTCAATTAAGTGTTTGTTGTCATTCAACAATAGACTACTCATGTTCATGTAAAACAAAAGGGGGGATTTGAGAAATACTGCACCAAACATCTTAGTTAGATTGTGCGACTACGATTTCCTCTGCAAAAACATCAAAACTAATGACAGATTGTGTTCTCTTAGATTCATTCTGACCATTTTGAGGAAGTGTATACTTGCTACAGTGTCTCAAGATGGACTTGAGACCACTTTTCTCTAGTTTTTCAAGCAAAGGTATTTTAAGGGAGTACACAAGCATACTCGTTCGGTTCTCCTTACCGGTTCGGCTGGCTCCCGAAGCATCCGGAAGCCTCCTTCAGCAGTCTGGGTTAATTTCCCTACATGCACTGCACTGTTATTAACCTAAACGAGAAAGAGGAGCAGCCAGCCACCCCACCCCTCTATCTGTTTTTCATAATACCCTCCATATCTCCTCCATTTCCATGTGTCCCTCCCTGGTCTCTCCATCATGTAGCCCAGCCAGTCAAACACTGCAGTGTGGAGGCTCATGTAGGCAGAGAGAGCCAGAGGACATCCCTCCCTGTGCCACTGCAGCACCAGACAAAGGACAGTGGGGGATAATAAAGTGAAGAGTTCATTATCCTCTGTAAGAGGAGGACCTGTCCTCTTCCCGCCACCACACACCTGTTGCTCTTGCACAAACAAACACACTCACTCTCCCTGCTGTGCCATACACTGGCGTACCACACACCTTCTTATGATGGGATAAAGGTCAGCCATTTTGGTCAGGGGAGCTGGTAGACCATAGTTTGCTAGTGCTGTGATAAGATAGAGTAAAATAATACATTTGAAGAACGTATCTGCACTGTATGTTTGTTAGCTAGCTATCCAGAATTTTTTTTAGGAACTTTTTCATACAGCCCCAAAAAACAGCACATGGCAAATGTGTAGAATTGTAAGTAATTAGCTTAAAAAATCCAAAATTCATTTTTCTGATCTTGCAGGGGGGGCTCAGTTTGTAGAGCATGGCATGTGCAATGCCAGGGTTGTGGGTTCGATTCCCACGGGGGACCAGTATGAAAACATGTATGCACTCACTACTGTAAGTCGCTCTGCATAAGAGCATCTGCTAAATGACTAAACAGTAAATGTAAAATGAAACTTCAGTACGCCACTAGTGCCATACATTGTCTCCTCTGGCCCGCCCCAGCCGCCCGACACATAAACAACGAGATGATCACGTCATTTTTATCAAATTAAGACAGGGTTTATCTCTTTGTATCATTTGCATAATCCCAGCCCCTTTCCCCTTTCCCCACCCCCCTTCCCTAGAAACACCCTCTGAAGGGCTTCCAAGCTTTTTGGAAAATACATCTGCCACACACTGGAATGAATTGGCATGTTATTTTGTGTTCCTGTTCATTGGTGTCAGTAGAAAGATAAGACATAATGGTTGATGTGTCAGTAGGAAAGAGGGAGGGTATCCAGGGAAGTGAACAGCACAATTAGCCAGGGGTGTTGAGTGTAATTGAAAAAATCTGCCTCCGGGGCAGATGGCGTTGAGGGAGAGTCTTAATCAACACTGGCAGAGGACACTGAATTCCCGGGTCATACGAGTCGAGAGGAAGAGGTAAGTAATTGCATCAGAGTGAAGTGTATAAGGTTACAAGGTTCTTACTCTAAAGGGGTGTGGTCAAGGTAATCAACCCAAAGGTAGAGTAAATTTACTGGCAAGCTGTAATGAACTAACTGCTGTATACTGCAGCTAGAATAAATATTTTATTGCCTTCTACACAACTTCTCTTTCACTACATGGCCCTTCACACCCTTTTTCATGTGTCCTTGCTTTTTTCCCTCTTTGGTTGTAGTCCAAACATGCAGGCTCTCTTTTTTTCCATAGATCATAGATCATTTCCCAGCCGGCAACAGAACATCATCTAAAACGTTTTATAACACTAAGTAGCAGTAAGATCTATTTATATTCTATTAATAGGCCCAATATGATCTATTTCTCCTGGCAGGCAGCAACAGTTCTCCCCTGTACAGGGAACCAGCTGGTGTCTGGAGAGAGAGAGGAAGCTCAGCTCCGCCTACCTGTCAGCCTCCTCAGACTGTGAATCACTTCATTCCCGGGAGAGCCTGTTTTATATAGTTACAGACCCACTTCCACCTTATTTTTGGGCTTTCTAACAAGAAGGAATAGAGTTGCAAAGCTACTGGTAATTTACCAAATTTATTCTGTAACTTAAGTAATTAACATGGCAATATAATATGGCAACTTTGGTCATTTATACTTGAATAACTTAAAAAATATATTTTTTTTTCTATATCTGTGTCCCTATTGTCCATGTGTTTCTAGTGGATATATCATATGGTTAAAGAGAAAATAGCCTAATTAATGAAAAAAATTTAGAATCAACAAATGCGTTATTTTTAATGAACTCTGCAACTCTTTAAACTATTAACTTTTTTTCACAACTGCCACCAGTTTGGCGACAAAACATTTACAAAGACATACTTACATAGTCAAATAGATGTGTGTAAAAAGTCACTCTGGATAAGAGCATCTGCTAAATGACTAAAATAACATTTTTATAAAAAAGAATATTAAACAGCAATGGTAATCACAGTTTATGGTTTATATTTAGGAGAATGTTTTACAGCTTTGTCATTCAAATGTTTATTTTCAAATCCTCTTATTTGATTATTTTATATATTGTACATGCAGTTAGGCCACACAAAGGGACAGAGATAATTACAGACATGTGTGACAATCTGAAGTACCCAAAAATGCCACTAGATGTCATTTGATATAATTCCAAAGAAACCTTGAAAGTTACCAAAATTCTGTTAGTTTACTGGTAGACTTTGATAGTTCCCACTAATATAACCTCCCTTTGCAACCATAAGAAGGAATAACAGATACCACTGCTGTTGAGGGGGGTATTAATATAACAGAGTAAACGATGTACAGGAGGGGGCTGAGCATGCACCCCTGGGAGGCCCCCCCGTGTTGAGGGCTATCGTGGCTGAGGTGTTATTGACTATCCTCACCACCCGAGGTCTGCCTGTCAGGAAGTCCAGGATCCAGTTGCAGAGGGAGGTGCTCATACTCAGGTCCTTGAGCAGTGTCAAGCTTGGAGGGGACTATTGTTTTGAATGCTGAGCTGTAGTCGATTAACAGCATTCTCACATAGGTGTTTCTCTTGTCCAGGTGGGATAGGGCAGTGTGTAGAGCATCCAGCAGTCTTCATGATATTCTGCTTCAGTGAGATTGGCTGAGCTGGCTGGAAGACTCCCGTATGGACAATTATGAAGAGTCTGAGACTCATCGATCACATCAAAGGTGGGGGAGTCCCCCTAATGAGGGGAGGAGACGTTACATTACATCACGCCAAGGAGAGGGGCCGAGACCCCGTCTGTCGGCTCATAAAACAGAATGCTGCCTGTGCTCCAGCCTTCAGGCAGATGGAGGGCTCCACTGGGACAACATGCTCAGTTTAGGAACCATTTCCTAATTCCTGTATGCAGACGCAGTGATTACGGCTTTGGATCCTGCCAAGCACTCATTGCAATGCTCTCTCTCCCTCCACTTCTGAGGGGAGAATTCCACGTGTACCTTCCAGTGAGTCACTGACCAGATAAAAACCTCAGTGAGAATCTCTAATAATAGTGTAGGGTTTTACACAACGAGAGCAACAGACTACCACTACACCATGCATATCAATGAGAGGAGGAAGACATAATTATGAAAACTGTTTCACTATCCATGTCCACCCTACTGACTATGATGATCATGAGGACAGTAGTAAGCATCATTATCACAATCCATCAACCTTTAAAAAGACCCACGGAGCTCTAAAGCAGTCAGTAAAGTGGTGGACACCGACAGTGGCAGTAAAGTGAAGGAACAGTGGTGGTAAAGTGAAGGAACAGTGGTGGTAAAGTGAAGGAACAGTGGTGGTAAAGTGATGGAACAGTGAAGGAACAGTGATGGTAAAGTGAAGGAACAGTGGTGGTAAAGTGATGGTAGTGAAGGTAAAGTGGTGGTAAGGTGAAGGAACAGTGGTGGTAAAGTGAAGGAACAGTGGTGGTAAAGCGGTGGAACAGTGGTGGTAAAGTGAAGGAACAGCGGTGGTAAAGCGGTGGAACAGTGGTGGTAAAGTGAAGGAACAGCGGTGGTAAAGCGGTGGAACAGTGGTGGTAAAGTGAAGGAACAGCGGTGGTAAAGCGGTGGAACAGTGGTGGTAAAGTGAAGGAACAGTGGTGGTAAAGTGAAGGAACAGTGGTGGTAAAGTGAAGGAACAGTGGTGGTAAAGTGAAGGAACAGTGGTGGTAAAGTGAAGGAACAGTGGTGGTAAAGTGAAGGAACAGTGGTGGTAAAGTGAAGGAACAGTGGTGATCACGTGTTAAACCAGCACAGAGGTCTTCTACCACAACCTCAACTCTTCATATTAGGAGAGTTAGTCTAGATCAGGGTGTCCTAAACTATGGGCTGGGAACCAAAGTGGTCCCTGGGCATGTGAGCGGTGGGTTGCGAGTTATGAGTAACCATTTCTTCATTTGGGTCGTTTGAGGACAGTACATTTCTCACTTGGGTCTCGAGCTGAAAAAGTTGAAGAACGTCCGGTCTAGATGACGTTCTGATCATAGGTCTGCTTCAGACATACTGAAACTGCTGCTCGGTGGCTCCTGAGGCGCTGACTGAATCACTGCTAATGAATTATTGAGATTTAACAGCATGACTGAAGTGATTGTACTTCTGCTGCTCAACAACTACCAGCTTTTAGCAGAGTGGCAGAGTCTCTGGAGGACACTGTGTAAACTAGCATAGCACACTGTACCACTGCTCCATCGCCTTGTAAACCATCAGATGATCATATTTAATATGAATAGATTACAGCCGGCTAGACCAGCCAGACTAGACTCCTCATCTCTGAGCAGAAGACGTTCATGCCTTGCCCCCACTCCCTACCACCCAACCCCTCTGTGACCTCACCTTTATCCATAATGACCCCCACTCCCTACCACCCAACCCCTCTGTGACCTCACCTTTATCCATAATGACCCCCACTCCCTACCACCCAACCCCTCTGTGACCTCACCTTTATCCATAATGACCCCCACTCCCTACCACCCAACCCCTCTGTGACCTCACCTTTATCCATAATGACCCCACTCCCTACCACCCAACCCCTCTGTGACCCCACCTTTATCCATAATGACCCCCACTCCCTACCACCCAACCCCCCTGTGACCTCACCTTTATCCATAATGACCCCCACTCCCTACCACCCAACCCCTCTGTGACCTCACCTTTATCCATAATGACCCCCACTCCCTACCACCCAACCCCTCTGTGACCTCACCTTTATCCATAATGACCCCCACTCCCTACCACCCAACCCTCTGTGACCTCACCTTTATCCATAATGACCCCCACTCCCTACCACCCAACCCCTGTGACCTCACCTTTATCCATAATGACCCCCACTCCCTACCACTCAACCCCCCTGTGAGCTCACCTTCCTCCATAATGACCCCCACTCCCTACCACCCAACCCCTGTGACCTCACCTTCCTCCATAATGACCCCCACTCCCTACCAGTCAACCCCCCTGTGAGCTCACCTTCCTCCATAATGACCCCCACTCCCTACCAGTCAACCCCCCTGTGAGCTCACCTTCCACCATAATGACCCACACTCCCTACCACCCAACCCGCCTGTGAGCTCACCTTCCTCCAGCTCATCCATGGTGGTGATCTTGCGTGTTCCGTCAATGGAGAAGATGAAGCGGACCCCCTGGGGCAGGTTGATGTGGTCAGAGAGGGAGCGAGTCAGGTCGGCCAAGAGGGCGTCGAAGGTGCGGAAGCGTTCCACGGCCACGGCGTACACGATGCCCTTGAAGTAGCGGTCTCCGTTGCGGTAGAACCTCACCTTCTTGGCCTTCTTCTCGTTGGTGAGGGCCTGCAGGGTGCGCGTGCGGTAGAAGCTGCAGTGGGCACTGTGGGTGGGGCTAGGCAGCCCGTTCATGCGCCCTCCCCGTGGGGTACGGGGCTTGTCGCGCTCGTCAAAATGGCCGAAGTCCAGCTCCATGGTGACAGATGTCAGGGAGGGTCCGTGGTAGATAGGTGCTGGTTGTGGTGAGCTCTGGAAAGTCTGGCATTGGAAAAACATAACACGTGAGTTATAATGATGATCATACAGTAGAAAACTAAGGAGACTTGGTAAAGATATTTTAGTTTAGGCATGAACATCTAAAAAGGGCGATTCAATAACAGAGTACCAAAGTGTAAATGCATCCCTCAACATTCCACCATCTAACTACTGTGAAATTCCCCTGCAGTGGGTATCACTTTCCATCTCTGGTCCTCTAATACAGGGTAGCCTAGTGGTTAGAGCATTGGACTAGTAAGAGACAGGCCATGGGGAGGCATGGGGGAGCAGGCCATGAGGCATGAGAGAGCATGGGGGAGCAGGCCATGGCAACCGAAAGGTTGCAAGTTCAATTCCCTGAGCTGACAAGGTACAAATCTGTCGTTCTGCCCCTGAGCAGGCAGTTAACCCACTGTTCCTAGGCAGTCATTGAAAATACGAATTTGTTCTTAACTGACTTGCCTAGTAAAATAAGGGTAAAATAAATACAAATAAACAGGTGTGCTGGGGTTCATGCCTTCCCATGGCCTGTCTCTCCATGGCCTGCTCCCTCATGCCTCATGGCCTGCTCCCCCATGCCTCCCCATGGCCTGTCTCTCCATGGCCTGCTCCCCCATGCCTCCCCATGGCCTGTCTCTCCATGGCCTGCTCCCCCATGCCTCCCCATGGCCTGTCTCTCCATGGCCTGCTCCCCCATGCCTCCCCATGGCCTGTCTCTCCATGGCCTGCTCCCCCATGCCTCCCCATGCCCTGTCTCTCCATGGCCTGCTCCCCCATGCCTCCCCATGCCCTGTCTCTCCAGAGGGTGTTTGGTTTCTGATGAAGAGAGAAGATGAAGAGAGAGGCTAGGCCAGCCCAATTAATTACAGCCCTCACTATCGATTAGCCCACCCACTCACAGACACACACAGAGATGTGTTAACCCCCAGCCCTTCTCTGTGTGTGTGTGTGTGTGTGTGTGTGTGTGTGTGTGTGTGTGTGTGTGTGTGTAAGCAACTGGAGAACGTTCTACCATGATGGTGCAGCAACAAAAACACAAGCCTCGTTTAGGATGTTCCCAAATGAACAGGGGATCAATATTTAATGTCAGGTGAACAGAATCGCTCTGCTGTAAACTCAGTAGTACATGTCCTATGTAGGCATTACAACCTTTCAGTGACCCCTAAAACTAAGGCCATTAGTTATGAACATACACTACATACTAAACATGGTATGCACTAAATGGGATGTACATGTCTCCTGTAGAGCGAAGGCTGCTCCACCTGTACGTCTGTCTGTCATCTACCCTACATTCAGCCCGTGCCCTTCAGAGAGGGGAAGGGAGTGGCCAGTAAGGGACTATTATTAAGAAGGCCCAGTGGATGTGTGATATTTTGGAGAAAAATGCCTCATCAGAGAGTGTTGCTGTTTGTCTCGTTTCCCACCCTGGTAAGACCACACTTTCCCTCTGGCTCCAGGATATGTACGCAGGTTGACGTTGATTGTCATGAGTCTTGTCCTGGAGGCAGAACTGAGCGATTTCCGCTAATGGGCCAGCTGTAAAGTCAAAATTGTCTATATTGTGAAAATGTATTTAAAACAAAATGCTTTTTGGTTTTCATTAAAGGTTAGGGTTAGCAGTGTGGTTAAGGTTAGGGTTAAGGTTACGGTTATATTTAAAATCAGATTTTATGACTTTGTGGCTGTGACAGCTAGTGACCACTCTGTAGAACTGCCTCCAGGTAAAGATTCATGACAATAAATGCCAGCATACAATATGTGCTTAATGTGATTCTGATTTCTGTATCTGATCTCTGTACAGTTCCCCATTGCCTTACAACCATGACACTATACTAATGTTTGGGATGTGCATTTGCAAGTACCGTATATCTTACATGAAAAGGCTAACAAAAATGTTTCATCACCTGGGTCGTTTTAAAGAACAGATATGGCAGAAACAAGCCAGGACCATATGAATCAGAGGATCATCCCACACCTCGGGGTCTGAGCTATGAGCAGGCAGCAGGGAGGGATCTGGATCTACTGTAGAATCATCATCCCATGAAGGGCTCTTGGACCAGAGAGCTGAGCTGAACATTTGGAGCGTTAGTCACTGATGTAAAGTACATGGTATCACAGTCACTGCACTACTATGTGTGGTGCTGAGCACCATGTTTGAGGGTGTATTCACATGTTTCCGTGGTTACTCCTCCTCTACACCACTGGGAAAGGTACATGGGGTGATCCACCCACGAGTTTACATTATCCAATCACAAATGAAGCCTGTCTAAAACCTTATAGCATATAAAGACTCTAAAAGAAAGAACAATGACTAAGGTTGAGGGTAAAAAAGGATTCAATGTATTTTTTAAAGGGTTTTCTATTTGGTGTCTTTTGGCAGATAACATAGCTTGTGTAAAGGCCTGAGCAGCCTAGCAGGAATGGTCTCTTTCAGGGTAGTCCAGATCTCTCTGTAAAGCCTGTAGATGCTGCGAGGGGTAGAGAGCACAGTGTGCTCCTGCCAAACTCTCCACTAACATCTGCTCTTTTTAAACGCAAGCAGACCGTTTTATCCCCTCCGCAAAAAGACAGAAGAAAAGAAAGCATGGTGGGAAGGACTGACTGGCTGACTGGCCAGAGACGTGTTTGCTGCTACCCAGTTCAGACTGGAACTTTGCAATAGACAGTTTGGAATAATGAGGAGATTAGCCACTAAACGAGCAGAGAGCACTCATTACTGTGCCACTCTGAACGGGCACCCAGCGGCAGTCAACCTCTCTGCCATGTCTCACATCTCACACCAGTCATAACAACGTCCCCGCCATAGGAGGACAGAGGGCACAGTGAAGGTCATCGTTGAAACGCCGTGCACTGGAACATGCTCGGAGTCCTGCCCTGCTCTGGTCAGACTGCCAGCCTGTCTGTTCGCTCCAACGAACGTTTCGATTCCGGGCATTCAGGAGTGGAACTAGCGTTTCAGTGAAACTAGCCGACTGCAGAGCAGACAAAGAAACACGTCAGAGTCGTAGGGCAGGTTGCTTCGCTACAACGACACACAAAGCCCCCTTTCTAATGAACGTCATTAGCCATCTCTGTGTGATCTAATCAAAGTGAATATAATTCCTCTGTATGAAATGGAAAACGAGAGGTTATGATGACCGCAGGGTAGAGCTGAATGCTAGGTGCGCCATGTCAGAACAAAGACTCACTGCACTACAGCAGTATCCACACGCTAGAGCACAGGCACATCAGCCATATTGTACTGTACATGACTTGTGAATGAGGTTAGCTGCAGTGGGAAAAACCTCATCTACACCTGCCTAGAATGTGCTGACACTCAAGTCTGGGCTGTCTGGCTGCATTTGTAGCCACGCTGACAAGGCGAACAGCTTTTCTGTAAAAGACACACAGCCGATAACAGGAACTAGTGGCTTTGTATTTTACAATGCAAGTCACAAGGTATGCCATCTTTTTATCTTTCAAATTCTATCAAAGTACAGTAACTATCAAGTAAAACAACATCAGTAATCTAGGGACAATATGGGTGCTCTGTTTAGCTCGAGGCCCATCTTTTTCCTATACAGTTGATGTCGGAAGTTTACATACACTTAGGTTGGAGTCATTAAAACTCATTTTTCAACCACTCCACAAATATCTTGTTAACAAACTACAGTTTTGGCAAGTCGGTTAGGACATCTACTTTGTGCATGACCCAATTAATTTTTCCAACAATTGTTTACAGACAGATTAATTCACTGTATCACAATTCCAGTGGGTCAGAAGTTTACATACACTAAGTTGACTATGCCTTTAAACAGCTTGGAAAATTCCAGAAAACGATGTTATGGCTTCAGAAGCTTCTGATAGGCTAATTGACATAATTTGAGTCAATTGGAGGTGTACCTGTGGATGTATTTCAAAGCCTACCTTCAAACTCAGTGCCTCTTTGCTTGACATGATGGGAAAATCAAAGTAAATCAGCCAAGACCTCAGAAAAAAAAAATGTAGACCTCCACAAGTCTGGTTCATCCTTGGGAGCAATTTCCAAATGCCTGAAGGTACCACATTCATCTGTACAAACAATAGTATGCAAGTATAAACCCCATGGGACCACGCAGCCGTCATACCGCTCAGGAAGGAGACGCGTTCTGTCTCCCAGAGATTAACGTACTTTGGTGTGAAAAGTGCAAATCAATCCCAGAACAACAGCAAAGGACCTTGTGAAGATGCTGGAGAAAACAGGTACAAAAGTATCTATATCCACAGTAAAACGAGTCCTATATCGGCATAACCTGAAAGGCCGCTCAGCAAGGAAGAAGCCACTGCTCCAAAACTGCCATAAAAAAAGCCAGACTACGGTTTGCAACTGCACATGGGGACAAAGATCGTACTTTTTTTACAAAAGTCCTCTGGTCTGATCAAGCAAAAATAGAACTGTTTGGCCATAATGACCATCGTTATGTTTGGAGGAAAAAAGGGGAGGCTTGCAAGCCGAAGAACACCATCCCAACCGCGAAGCACGGGGGTTGCAGCATCATGTTGTGTGGGTGCTTTGCTGCAGGAGGGACTGGTGCACACAAAATAGATGGCATCATGTGGATTACGTGGATATATTGAAGCAACATCAAGACATCAGACAGGAAGTTAAAGCTTGGTCGCAAATGGGTTCTCCAAATGGACAATGACACCAAGCATACTTCCAAAGTTGTGGCAAAATGGCTTAAGGACAACAAAGTCAAGCTATTGGAGTGGCCATCACAAAGCCCGGACCTCAATCCTATAGAAAATGTGTGGGCAGAACTGAAAAAGCGTGTGCGAGCAAGGAGGCCTACAAACCTGACTCAGTTACACCAGCTCTGTCAGGAGGAATGGGCCAAAATTCACCCAACTTACTGTTGGAAGCTTGTGGAAGGCTACCCAAAACATTTGACCCAAGTTAAACAATTTAAAGGCAATGTACCAAATATTAATTGAGTGTATGTAAACTTCTGACCCGCTGGAATTGTGATGAAAGAAATAAAAGCTGAAATAAATCACTCTACTATTATTCTGACATTTCACATTCCTAAAATAAAGTGGTGATCCTAACTGACCAAATTTTTTACTAGGATTAAATGTCAGGACTTGTGAAATACTGAGTTTAAGTGTATTTGGCTAAGGTGTACGTAAACTTCCGACTTCAACTGTATCTTTCAACCATCATCAATAGCCCCTCTTACTCAATTGCCCCAAAATGCCTCTTCTAAACAATTCTGATCAATAAACCACTCATCGATAAGCTCAGGCCCATTGTTCACAAACAAAGCATTTGTCAATGTCACCACCCCCCAAGCTGACTCCCAAGATATGGGCCAGTAGTGTGTTGTGTTGAAGTGGGCAGGAGGTGTGGCGGCTGCAGGAGGCAGAAGCAGATGATGTGTGATAAATGAGAGTCATTTATGACAGTCTGACCTCCTCCCCACAGCCCACTAAGCCCTGGAGCCCCACAGAGACCACATCCCCTTCCAGGAGTGGACCAAAAAACATAACAGCACCCTCTCCATCCCACCACCTACTAACACCACATGCCTCTGCCTGATGACATCCCAGGACAAGCCCTTTTCAAGTGGCCTTAACAATCCACCACAACCCATCCCACAAAAATATAGTGTTCTTGTTGTGAGCCCCCTGGGGCACTTTGATATCCTGTCGAGAATGAGATTTGTCTGCTAAATTCCTAATGCCGTGCTAGTATTAGAACGAGGCTGGAGGTGCTGCTCTCTGGGGAAATGTAGCAAAGCTAGGCCTGTGTTTAGGAAAAGAGAGGTAGAATCCCAACTCTGATTCTGATGACTGACTGACACTCTTCCAGAGCTGCTGCTGCTGCCACACTCTGATACACAAGATTACCACCTACATTATCAAGTACAATCAACTCCACAAATACATTCTTAAGACGATTTGTGAACATTGATTGATCAATCAATCAATCATCATATGATCAATGACTCAGTAATTAATTTTATACAGAGTGAGTCTTAAGTGAGACACATGTGTAATGATGTCACATTATAAGGTAACTTTATAATACACCTCAATGCACCACATGGTTAAATCAACTTTTAAATAGCACATAAACCCAGTGCTCAGGACAATTATTGGATTTCAACACAGTGGGGGAGTTTTACTAATGGCCACACAAAGCTTAATCACACATTAATGAACTGGAAAAGCAGCTTTAACTAGCAATAAAAGGGCTTTGGCACACATTGTTATGTCAACACGTTCAGTCCATCTTGGCCATTAATTGGTGGGCAAGTTAACATTTTTCGACATGAATCTTGTTCTAGAGGCAGCTCTGCAGAATGGTCACTAGCTGGCACAGCCACAAAGTCATAACTTTTGATTTTAAAACTTAACCCTAACCACAATGCCTAACAGTAACCTTAAATTAAGGCAAAAAGCAAATGTTTGTTTTTTGTAAATTTTTACAATTTAGCCAATGTTGGCTTTGCAGCTGGCCCATCTAGCGTAAATTGCTCAGTTCTCCCTCCAGGACAAGACTCGTCCCAATAAACATCAACCTGCCGCTAGTGATGGTGTGTAGACTAGAGGCTGCTATCTGTGACATTTAAAGCTCTGATCTGTGCCAGACAGACAGACCAGTCCTGGGCTGGGCCAAGGATCGGTGCAGCTTTACCAATTGAAGCCTGGCCACTTCCTGTCAAATCCTCACCTAGTGGCTGTGACCAGTGACCACACCTCGATGGCTTCAGATAAAGACATGCAGCCTAACCCCTCAACCCCTCCACACCCCTGCTATCATCCGCTCTCACTCCACATACAATGCCCACACATGGCTCTACTGCTGGGTAATGGCAACCAAATGTAGACTCCATGACTTAACAGGGGCTTGTTAACTCATTTCTGCTTAAACAATGATTGAGTTAGACTGGCAACGCCCCAATGCCAAAGGTCATGAAACTCACTGCTTTTAATGGTGAAATACTGATTATGATTGATATGTCCTCCTCCCCTTGTCTCTTCACAGCCCCATCACATGTGTCCTCCTCCCCTTGTCTCTTCACAGCCCCATCACGTGTCCTCCTCCCCTTGTCTCTTCACAGCCCCATCACATGTGTCCTCCTCCCCTTGTCTCTTCACAGCCCCATCACGTGTCCTCCTCCCCTTGTCTCTTCACAGCCCCATCACGTGTCCTCCTCCCCTCAGGTAGCCTAGTGGTTAGAGCTTTGGACTTGTAACCGGAGTGTTGCAAGTTCGAATCCCCGAGCTGACAAGGAAAAACATCTGTCGTTCTGCCCCTGAACAAGGCAGTTAACCCACTGTTCCCCGGGCGCCGAAGACGTGGATGTCAATTAAGGCAGCCCCCCGCACCTCTCTGATTCAGAGGGGTTGGGTTAAATGCGGAAGACACATTTCGGTTGAAGGCATTTGGTTGTACAACTGACTAATAATGGTGACTTTGACTTTGAATGGCTGTGAGTCCCTAAACTGAACTGATTGTCTCTTCACAGCCCCATCACGTGTCCTCCTCCCCTTGTCTCTTCACAGCCCCATCACGTGTCCTCCTCCCCTTGTCTCTTCACAGCCCCATCACGTGTGTCCCCCGAAAATGAAGACAAACAGAGAGGACCACATTGTCCCCACCCTGAATGTGTCTGGGAGCTCCCCTCCCCCGCACACCCTGGCCCTGAGTCTGGCTGAGCTTTTATGACTGGTCCTGAGATGGGGATGGGGGTAGGTCCCAGACCAGGGAGAGATGGGTTATGGGTAGTGGTACTCCTCCCGACAGACAGGGGCCAGGAGCCCATCTGCTCGCCTAATATAATGGACAGAGAGGTAAATCACGGACCCTCTCCCTATGACGTCACACAGGACTATATACGGTCTACGCTCAGGACAGCCCATTGTCTCACAGGGACACCCCCATCACTACTACTACTGTAGTGCTACATCACACACGGATACAACTACAAATAATTGTATTATTACTAGACTAATGATTCACCCCAGTGCATTATAATCATCAGGGATCAAATTACGGGAGGGGCCCCTAAGTATGTAAATATTTTAAAATGGCCATCCCCATAAGGTCCAGACCACTACTCATAACGCACCCCAACAGTTAATACGTAATTCAAACCCTGAATATCACAAATAAATGAATATGTGTAAAATAATACAATGTTCTCACCATGCTTACCTAACCAGCGCAGGCTACTAATTCCTGCTCACAGCGCAGTAGACAGACTGCAAAGCTGTTCTATTGTGTGACTGTGACATGTCTAACTGCAACACAGAGACGTGAGCCTGGGTCTGTGCTACCACCACCACAGCCGCCCAGATAAAAACTCTGACCTGCCCGTCAGTGTCCTGCATCAAATCACCCGAAACATCCTCATCACGGGAGATCTGTGTCTTATCTAGTAACACTAAGCCAGTCTGAGCTGGTTTTAAGTCATATTTATAAAAAAAAAAAAAGTTTTTCAGTACCCCGGTTAGCTTTCAGTAACACAAAAAACGGATCAGTTGTCCATATGACATCAAAGAAAATCGGTGGGCGCCGTACATTCTGATGAGCCATGACAGTTTTGTACCAACGGGTACGCGCACACCTATAATCACCTGCTCATATTGCCGACAGCCTAAATAGGCAAAAATTCGACCAGTCCTTAACAGCGCCCAATACTCCTGAGCACAACAACTTAACTCACCGTCAGAAACATAATTTAAATACTGACATAATATTTTTTCTCCATTTAATAATGTTTAACCAAAATATAAAAAGTATCGGGTACTCACCCGCGCTGGAGCGTTTGGAGTGAGCTGGGTGGGTGTGGATGCTGCAGGATAGCGGCACGAGCTCTCTGCCTTTGTCTGCCTCGCTCTAGTCTACGAGCTGTGCCTACTTGACCGGCTGCACTGCTGGGTCCTAGAGGCGCCCTCGCTGAACCGCCCTAGAATGGCAATGGCACGGACCGGCATTTTGGGGTATTTCTCACAAAAGGATGATGTAAACCTTTTCAGAGATAATTTTTTTAACTTTCGGAATCTACTGTGTCATGATTAATCGTTTTTTATTCATTCAGACACACATGCACTGTATTTGCTGCCTATTGAAATTAGAAATACAAATCTGGAGAGAGAAAAAATCTGCCTGCTGAGTTGATTTGATCCCTGTGTTTTGAGAAAATCTTTCCACTATTTCTATTGTAAAGTAATGTAGTGTTGATAACCCCCTCCCAACAGATTGAACTGTGTGGGTGTTGCTCCTCTCTTCAAACCATCCATGTTATATTTCCAGAGGCAGAAACAGCAGGATTGTGGATTGATTCATTGACGAATGTGTGTGTGTTGTGTGTTGGCTTCTGAAGGTAAAAGCCCATTATCTACACCACTGCCAGAGAGAAAGGAGAAAGGATAGCTCTAAAGAGCTGATGTCCTTCCAAATAGGAGGCTCTTTATATGGGATGCATCTGGTGTGTGATGTGTGTTTCAGTGTTTATGAGCTCCTGTGTCTGGATGTGTGTGTGTGTGTGTGTGTGTGTGTGTGTGTGTGTGTGTGTGTGTGTGTGTGTGTGTGTGTGTGTGTGTTTGTATTAAGTTGTTATCATACAATCCCGTGTGTAATGAGCTGAGACAAAGTCATCCCGGACTATCTGCATTTCCCCCCCTTTGCGGGAACTCTTTTGACTCATCACATACCGCTGCTTCTACTGCTTTATTATCTATACTGTTGCCTAGTCACTTTATCCCCACCTATATGTAAATAGCTACCTCAATTACCCCGTACCCCTGCACATCTACTCTGTACTGGTACCCTGTGTATAAAGCCAAGTTTCATTACTCATTATGTATTTATTCCTTGTGCTACACGTTAATTATTTTTCTATTTTTCTCTCTGCTTTGTTGGAAAGGGCCCGTCAGAAGGCATTTCACTGTTAGTCTACACCTGTTGTTTACGAAGCATGTGACAGATAAAATATGATTTGATTTGATCTCTTTGAGACTAATCAGTAATGGCGTTGTGATGCAGGGCCTCTTTGGGGAGTAATGATAAAAGCCTAAACACCTCAATCCATCTGGCCTTTCTTCCGTGGAGTTGGGGTTTATAGAAGAGCTGACTCTTTAAATCAAATCTGTGTCTTGGTCCAGTCAACAACACATACACTACATCACCCTGTGGTGACAGAGGGGTGTAGTGTGGTGTCATACAACACCAACACCTCTTTGTAAGGCTCCTGTCACCTTAAATAACAATACCGCTCTCTATCAGATATAGGATCCATTTTCCAAGTGAGTCACCAGAGCATTTGATCTAGCTGATGTCACACTGATTTGCAAAGCTGTGCTGTCTACATTTGTCACCTCACCTCATGGCCAGGCACAATGTATCATAAAATGAGAGTGTGGTGTAGTATTGATGTTAGTCACTCACAACTCTGACAGAGCAGTGCAGGCATAAAGTGTAGCCCAGGTGATATCTGCCCTGAGGAACCTGACCTGGAGCATGACATTGGATACTCTCAGAACTCTAGTCAGGTTGATTCTTGCTTGTCCTAGCCCATTGATAGGTCAAAGTGTATCAACGAGTAAAAATCATGGCAGAGTACAACGACAAATAAAACACAAAATGTTCTACCAAGCCAGGTATGAACACTGGAACAGTGGCTGGTGACTTCAGCGCCTATGTGGACCACTGGAGCAAAGCGAAGGTTGATTTTCTCAGTTTGTGAAACTATTTCTGTCTGACATTTTCAGGAAATAGTTTCCAATTTATCTTGCAGTTCACAACAAGAAATGACTTGTGGCCATTCATACCACAGAAACCACCAATCTATGCCTCTGTGACACCAGGGAGACAGTACTGCTGTTTAATGTTTCATGCTCTCTGGTACTGCTGGTGCCAAGAACACGGGAAGGTGGCCTTTTTTTTGGTTATGTATCCATTTGTTTCTCTACCCATTGTGTTTTTTTTATTAGATACAGACAATGGTTTGTACAGTATTTAAATCCTAGGCAGTTTGAGTGTTCAAACGCCTGCCTCTGTCAAAAAGACTGTCTCTGTCAAATAGATCACCTAAATAGAGCAGCCTAATTCTTTACAAATGTTCTTCCTATTTAACATGACATAACACAAGGCCACCATTTGTCGCCTAAGAGAGCTCACAGAAACATTAGTCATTTTCAGAGGGGTCACTATTTTGACTGCTCCCCCCCTCTCCCTTCAGGCATAAAACACACACTTTCAGACTCAGCTGTTGCTGCATTCTGGAGCCTATCCTGTGCATGTCACACATAACTCTAATTCAGTCTGACCGCTGCCTCCTCACCACCTCCCCCAGCTGTCTGAGAGGGGCTGCCTCTCGCCCGCAGACTGCCGGGACACAGACAGGAGGGGCAACGGGTGCATTTGGTTGGGGGGCTGGCACAGGAAGGGGGGTAGATTTGGACCTTAGCCACTCAGTGGGGTGCTGTGTCACACAATGCTTCAGCCAAACTCAACATGCGCTGTGCCTCTTTCAAAAGCTCTTGTGGATTAAGCTTATTTGGGCTTCACTTTAATTCTGACTGCGTTTACAACCGCGGAGAACCTAAATCAGATTAAGCTTATGTGTTTTCCTTTGACTCCTAGCTTATTGTACACATACTATTTCAACATGAGTCAATTAGCAATTTGTTCAAATTATGAACAGATTATCTAGAGTGAATTAGCTATTACTGTGCATAGAACATACATGTTAGATGGTGTTTTGGGGAAACATGAGAAAAAGGACAAGGGCCTGCAATGGGGAGGGGGGCTGCTATGTCGACGGATTGACGAGGATGTAAACAGACGATGGGTCATGGAGGCAGATGTCCAAGAGGCTAGAAGAGAGGGGCATGGTCCAGGCCGGTAGAGAGGGGCATGGTCCAGGCTGGTAGAGGGGGGCATGGTCCAGTCTGGTAGAGAGGGGCATGGTCCAGGCTGGTAGAGAGGGGCATGGTCCAGGCTGGTAGATGGGGTCATGGTCCAGGCCGGTAGAGAGGGGCATGGTCCAGGCCGGTAGAGAGGGGCATGGTCCAGGCTGTGGTGCATGATGGTTAATGTTATAGATCAGGGACCATGTATCTGTTTGTTATCTCAAAACACAGCTGTCTCACCATCATTTAAATACAACACAGCGGAAATTTACATCACTTAACTTTTATGAAGATAAATATTCACGCATATAAATGTTTAATATGCATCTTGAACTGTCTGGTCCAGGCTGGTAGAACTAGGGCCTGCAATGGGGAGGGGGGCTGCTATGTCGACGGATTGACGAGGATGTAAACAGACGATGGGTCATGGCCTAGACCGGTAGAGAGGGGCAATGCCAAGGCTGGTAGAGGGTGGTCCTGGCCCAGGCTGGTATAGGGGGCTCCTGGCAAAGGCTGGTAGAACTATAGGAGACAGGTGGAGGAGGGGGTCCTGGCCCAGGCTGGTAGAACTATAGGAGACAGGTGGAGGAGGGGGTCCTGGCCCAGGCTGGTAGAACTATAGGAGACAGGTGGAGGAGGGGGTCCTGGCCCAGGCTGGTAGAACTATAGGAGACAGGTGGAGGAGGGAGGTCCTGGCCCAGGCTGGTAGAACTATAGGAGACAGGTGGAGGAGGGGGGTCCTGGCCCAGGCTGGTAGAACTATAAGAGACATGTGGAGGAGGGGGGTCCTGGCCCAGGCTGGTAGAACTATAGGAGACAGGTGGAAGAGAGGGGTCCTGGCCCAGGCTGGTAGAACTATAAGAGACAGGTGGAAGAGGGGGGTCCTGGCCCAGGCTGTTGGAACTAAAGGAGGCAGGTGGAGGAGGGAGGTCCTGGCCCAGGCTGGTAGAACTATACATGCCCACAGAAACTCACCCACTATCCTTCTGTAATCCAGTGGAAACAGAAGCAGTGATTGATTCTAGATTATCATATATTAAAGCTGTTCTGTCTCTAGCTGTTGTGTCATCAGCTACCATGCTGTCAGATCTAGCCAAACAAATAAAAACATTGATATTCATTTCAGCTGTGATCAAATGAGGATCATATAATCAAATCCTGACCTGAAAATGAATCCCATAATTCAGTTTGTGCTCAATTGCATTTTATCACCCTGGTGGTGTTTATAGAAACCCCCAGCTTCATCCCTCAATCATTTAACAAAGGATCTGATCATACAAACAGTTCAAGATGCATATTAAACATTTATATGCGTGAATATTTATCTTCATAAAAGTTAAGTGATGTAAATTTCCGCTGTGTTGTATTTAAATGATGGTGAGACGGCTGTGTTTTGAGATAACAAACAGATACATGGTCCCTGATCTTTCTTCCTTCAAAGAGGGTTTGGAAGGAGCACCTGCTTGTGTATCAGGCTGATGTTTTCATAATCTCCAGACTAGAACGGTGAAAAGTCTGACACACAGTCAGCCAATCAGTCAGCCAGTCAGTCAGCCAGTCAGCCAGAGTCAATCAGCCAGTCAGTCAGCCAGCTAGTCAGTCAATCCATCAACTATGCACATGTTAATAACATTAACCATCATGCACCACAGTCTTCAGTCTAAATACACTGATAATGAATATCATCATGGTAAAGGTAATCAGCAAGACCACTGTGACCACTTTTATTGATAATATTTCAGCAGCTCATTCATGCTTTCTGCTAGATTCATTGATGACTGAGCCGATGAGCTAATATGACTCTGAGAAACTAATTAGTGCTGTTAGAAAGCTTTTTATCACAGCAGCAGTCTGAATGGATCCGGTAGGAAGCCTCTTCCTGTTCCTTCCCGACTCAGTCAGCACTCTGCTGGAGCACTCAGTGACATCATCAGTAAGTGGCTGACCAGCAGGAAGCATGACAGGGCATCATCACATCGACCCGACATGCAGCTCTGACTCAAACAGACAGGCCATGAGGCAAGCCAAGGGTTGGAGGGTCCGGTGGGGTTGAAATTGGTTGCCACAGATTTCAGAAGACCGTTTAGAAAGGGAGGAATTAGTAGTGATGACAGTACCAGTAGGATGATGACCCCTCCATATAACTGGGTGTCTAATGAGACCCCGTTCATGCTCTGAGGAGCCGTAAGTGGTTTACATCCAGAGGCCCAGGGTTAGGGATGAGCTCAGTCACACACACTGCCAGGAAACCATGTGAACACTAGAGGACTGGAGGATGACATCATGTGTGTATGGAAGTACTGTGCTTTCTCTCCCTCAAAGATACTTATCATCACATCTGGTGAATCACAGCTGCTCCTCGCACCACATGCATGTGTGTGTGTGTTTTTATTTGTGTGTATGTGTATGTGTGTGTGTGTGTGTGTGTGTGTGTGTTATTGCACTTTGCAAGGTGATATCAGTCAGTGCCTGTGCAGTCAGTGTGGCGGAGGGCTTTGTCTCTCTCAATGCCAGTTGAGAATGCGGCAGACCTACAGCCAGACCAGAGCCTGGCACACCCCTCTGACCGACTGCAGGAGATAAAGAGATACAATTGGGTCTTTTCATGCTGGTTACACTGTATGAAAACAAAGATGGAGTGAAAGCTGAGGGTGTTGTAGAAACTGTGCAGGCACGTGGGGTCTGAACATTGTCGCCATATTTATTGTATGGCGTGGATGAAATTGTAGGTTAGTGGGTGGGTATGGAGGAAGGGGCGGCGTGAGGGTGGGGGGGTTCAAAGAAAAAGACATGACCTGGATTTCCTTTATCCGCTCTCCCATCACTATGGTTACCCCAGCCAGTTACCTTTTGTGCAGAGTAACAAGTAGCCTGTTCTCTTTACCCCATTTTCTAATGAAGAGGTTTGGAGAGGGATGACAGCACACTCTGCATGCTCATAGGGGGACCGGAGGGGCATCAAAACAGAACGTCCATTAGGATGTCGCCTCAGACTGAGACCCCCTCCGCCCCTCCGCCTTGCTGGCAGTTTGACAGTACTATGTAGACAGAGTGGCATTAGTCTGTTATTTCACCCACTGAATGTCAGACTCACTGAAAGCCTCTAATTTAGACACTGTTTAGGAAAATGGATAGGGCGGAGGGAGCACACAGCCTTTAGAGAAAAAATAGGAGTTCAGACAGAGGCTTGCTAGGATTTCAGACAGAGGCTTGTTAGGAGTTCAGACAGAGGCTTGCTAGGAGTTCAGACAGAGGCTTGCTAGGAGTTCAGACAGAGGCTTGCTAGGAGTTCAGACAGAGGCTTGTTAGGACTTCAGACAGAGGCTTGCTAGGACTTCAGACAGAGGCTTGTTAGGAGTTCAGACAGAGGCTTGTTAGGAGTTCAGACAGAGGCTTGCTAGGAGTTCAGACAGAGGCTTGCTAGGAGTTTTTTGTCTTGTAGTTTCTAGTGAATAATAGAAGAGGAGCAAAGCTCTTACATACTTACAATGCCTTCGGAAAGTATTCAGACCCCTTGACTTTTTCCACATCTGGTTACGTTACAGCCTTATTCTAAAATGGATTAAATACAGAAATATACACAAAGGTGCATCCTGTTTCCATTGATCATCCTTGAGATGTTTCTACAACTTAATTGTAGTCCACCTGTGGTAAATTCAATTGATTGGACATGATTTGGAAAGGCACACACCTGTCTATAAAAGATCCCACAGTTGACCGTACATGTCAGAGTAAAAATCAAGCCATGAGGTTGAAGGAATTGTCCTTAGAGCTCCAAGACAGGTTTCTGTCGAGGCACAGATCTTGGGTACCAAAACCTTTCTGCAGCATTGAAGGTCCCCATGAACACAGTGGCCTCCATCATTATTAAATGGAAGAAGTTTGGAACACCAAAGACTCTTCTTGGAGCTGGCCGCCCGGCCAAACTGAGCAATTGGGGGAGAAGAGCCATGGTCAGGGAGGTGACCAAGACCCAATGGTCACTCTGACAGAGCTCCAGAGTTCCTCTGTGGAGATGGGAGAATCTTCCAGAAGGACAACCATTTCTGCAGCACTCCACCAATCAGGCCTTTATGGTAGAGTGGCCAGACGGAAGCCACTCCTCAGTAAAAGTCACATGACAGCCCGCTTGGAGTTTACCAAAAGGCACCAAAAGACTCTCAGATCATGAGAAACAAGATTCTCTGGTCAGATGAAATCAATACTGAACTCTTTGGCCTGAATGCCAAGCATCACGTCTGGAGGAAACCTGGCACCATCCCTTCGGTGAAGCATGGTGGTGGTAGCATCATGCTGGGGGGATGTTTATCAGGGGCAGGGACTGAGAGTCAGGATAGAGGGAAAGATGAATGGAGAAAAGTACAGAGAGATCCTTGATTGATGAAAACCTGCTCCAGAGCACTCAGACAGGACAACGACCCTAAGCACACAGCCAATACAACGCAGGAGTGGCTTCATGACAGTGGCTTCATGTCTCTGAATGTCCTTGAGTGGCCCAGCCAGAGCCCAGACTTGAACCCGATCTAACATCCCTGGAGAGACTTGAAAATGGCTGTGCAGCGACGCTCCCCATCCAACCTGCCAGAGCTTGAGAGGATCAGCTGAGAAGAATAGGATAAATTCCCCAAACACAGGTGTGCCAAGCTTGTAGCGTCATACCCAAGAAGACTCGAGGCTATAATCACTGCCAAAGGTGCTTCAACAAAGTACTGAGTAAAGGGTCTGAATACTTATGTAAACAATATTTGTATTGTTTTAATTTGCAAAAATGAAAAAAAAAATGTTTTTACTTTGTCATTATGGGGTAATGTTTGTAGACTGATGAGGGGGAAAAATCCTTTAAACCATGTTAGAATAAGGCTGTAACATAACAAAATGTGTAAAACATCAAGGGGTCTGAACACTTTCCGAATGCACTGTACATTAGGGGGAGAAAGTCTTTGTTGTGCATCAGCACTTCCCACGTAGTAGCTGACCCCAGCCCAACACTGGATGTGATGAAACAGGCTCCAGGTCAGCTATTAGGACGACAGGTAGTCTAGCGGTTAGAGGGATAGTAACTGAAAGGTCGCTGGTTTGAATACCCTTGTCAGGGTATTCAAAAAAAATCTGCTGATGTGCCCTTGAGCAAGGCACTTAACCTTAATTTGGTCCAGGGTCACCGTACTACTATGGCTGTGTCAGGACCAGGGGCTGGAACTCAAACGCAGACCAGAGTACAGTTCGATTCAAGGTGAATTTATTAACAACCGGAACCAACAGAGGAGTGAACTGAGCGGTAAATGTTCTGGTAGAACAGAGGGTATCTGGTCCGGGATCCCACACCCTGTGTTTCGAGGTTCCGGGGGGGGGGGTTATCTGAGTCCGAGGTTCAGGCTGGAATTCTGCAGTCAAGACAGGGAAAAAACTGGTTAGCTCTCAATTCCCCAAAAGCAGGCAAAAATACAGAGGATACCGGACATAGATCGGCTGGCATATACTGCGTACTTAGTGGTACAACGATCCGGCGGGGACTGGAAGGTTGGTCTGGCTTTTGTAGGTGAGTAGATTGCATAATGTGGACCAGGTGTGCTTGATAGACGTGATGGCCCACAGGTGAGTAGACCGGAGCACTGGAGACCACGCCCCCCACGATCTCAGAACAGCAAGCAGGAAGAGTCACGACCGGGGTTCGTGACAGTACCCCCCCCCTTACGAGCGCCTCCAGGCGGTCCTCCAGGCTTCTCCGGGTGAGAGCGATGGAACGTCCGTATGAGGGCGGCATCCAGAGTCTGGTTTCTCCAGCAGATAGTGGCATGTAATTGGGTTCGTGGACGGGAAGACAGGGGTAGGGTTGCTCGGCTCGCTAGGATGCTCCCCCCGGCTAGCGAGCCCTCCGGTTTAATGGTCGTTTAGGACAATTGGCGATGTAGTGACCTGGGTGTCCACAGTAGAGACAGGCGTTGTTTCCTCTTCGGCGTTCCTGTTCATCTGCACTGAGACGGTTCCGACCCAGCTGCATGGGCTCGCCCTCCGGGAACTCCTCTCGCCGCACGGGCCCCAGCGGAAGTACAGGACGAGGAAAAGGTCTAGATCCTACCGGAGCTGGGGAGTAATCTCCTCGGCGAGGGATGACGTCACAGCCAGGGTTGCGTTGTTTCTGCCGTCGTCTCTCCCGACAGCGATTGTCTATACGAATTGTCAAGGCAATGAGATTATCCAGGTTCACAGGTTCAGGTGTGCCACCAGTTCATCCTTTAATTTCTCACTTAAACCATTGATAAACACAGCCAGCAGGGACTCCTCATTCCACCCACTCTCAACGGCCAACGTTCGGAACTCAATGGCATATTCAGCCACGCTCCGGAGTCCTTGGTGGAGTGAGAGCAGTCTCATAGAGGCGTCATTACCTTGGACCGGGTGGTCGAAAACCTTGGTCATCTCCGTGGTGAAAGCAACATAGGTGGTAGTAACCTGGTCCTGTCTCCTCCAGTGAACTGAAGCCCATTCCAACGCCGCTCCTCGCAGCAACCCGATGAGGTAGGCAATCTTAGATCTCTCCGTGGCATAGCCTTTAGCCGTATCCTTATCTTACTCCTCCTCTGTTCCTCTGGTGATATAGAGGTTAATCCAGGCCCTGCAGTGCCTAGCTCCACTCCTATTCCACAGGCCCTCTCATTTGTTGACTTCTGCAACCGTAAAAGCCTTGGTTTCATGCATGTCAACATTAGAAGCCTCCTCCCTAAGTTTGTTTCATTCACTGCCCTAGCACACTCTGCCAACCCGGATGTCCTAGCCGTGTCTGAATCCTGGCTTAGGAAGACCACCAGTAACACTGAAATTTCCATCCCTAACTATAACATCTTCAGACAAGATAGAACGGCCAAAGGGGCGGCGTTGCTATCTATTGCAGAGATAGCCTGCAGAGTTCTGTCTTGCTTTCCAGGTCTGTACCCAAACAATTTGAACTTTTACTTTTAAAAATCTGCCTTTCTAGAAACAAGTCTCTCATTGTTGCCGCTTGCTATAGACCACCCTCTGCCCCCAGCTGTGCTCTGGACACCATATGTGAACTGATTGCCCCCCATCTATCTTCAGAGTTCGTGCTGCTAGGCGACCTAAATTGGGACATGCTTAACACCCCGGCCATCCTACAATCTAAGCTTGATGCCCTCAACCTCACACAAATCATATTTGAACCTACTAGGTACAATCCCAAAGCCGTAAACACGGGAACCCTCATAGATGTAATCCTAACTAACTTGCCCTCCAAATACACCCCTGCTGTTTTCAACCAAGATCTCAGTGATCACTGCCTCATTGCCTGCATCCGTAATGGGTTTGCAGTCAAACGATCTCCTCTCATTACTGTTAAACGTTCCCTAAAACACTTCAGCGAGCAGGCCTTTCTAATTGACCTGGCCAGGGTATCCTGGAAGGATATTGACCTCATCCCGTCAGTAGAGGATGCCTGGTTATTCTTTAAAAGTGCCTTCCTCACCATCTTAAATAAGCATGCCCCATTCAAGAAATTTAGAACCAGGAATAGATATAGCCCTTGGTTCTCTCCAGACCTGACTGCCCTTGACCAGCGCAAAAACATCCTGTGGCGTTCTGCATTAGCATCGAACAGCCCCGTGATATGCAACTTTTCAGGAAGTCAGGAACCAATATACGCTGGCAGTTAGGAAAGCCAAGGCTAGCTTTTTCAAGCAGAAATTTGCCTCCTGTAACACAAACTCCAAAAAGTTCTGGGACACTGTTAAGTCCATGGAGAATAAGAGCACCTCCTCCCAACTGCCCACTGCACTGAGGATAGGAAATACTGTCACCACCGATAAACCCACAATAATTGAGAATTTCAATAAGCATTTTTCTATGGCTGGCCATGCTTTCCACCTGGCTACCCCTACCCCGGTCAACAGCCCTGCACCCCTCAGCAACTCGCCAAAGCCTCCCCACTTCTCCTTCTCCCAAATCCAGTCAGCTGATGTTCTAAAAGAGCTGCGAAATCTGGACCCTTACAAATCAGCCGGGCTAGACAATCTGGACCCTTTCTTTTTAAAATTATCTGCCGAAATTGTTGCAACCCCTATTACTAGCCTGTTTAACCTCTCTTTCGTGACGCCTGAGATTCCCAAAGACTGAAAGCAGCTGCGGTCATCCCCTCTTCAAAGGGAGACACTCTTGACCCAAACTGTTATAGGCCTATATCCATCCTTCCCTGCCTTTCTAAGGTCTTTGAAAGCCAAGTTAACAAACAAATTACCGACCATTTCAATCCCACCGCACCTTCTCCGCTATGCAATCTGGTTTCAGGGCTGGTCATGGGTGCACCTCAGCCACGCTCAAGGTCCTAAATGACATCATAACCGCCATCGACAAGAGACATTATTGTGCAGCCGTTTTCATTGATCTGGCCAAGGCTTTCGACTCTGTCAATCACCGCATCCTTATCGGCAGACTCGACAGCATTGGTTTCTCAAATGACTGCCTCGCATGGTTCACCAATTACTTCTCCGACAGAGTTCAGTGTGTCAAATCAGAGGGCCTGTTGTCCGGGCCTCTGGCAGTCTCCATGGGGGTGCCACAGGGTTCAATTCTTGGGCCGACTCTTTTCTCTGTATACATCAATGATGTCGCTCTTGCTGCAGGTGAGTCTCTGATTCACCTCTATGCAGACGACACCATTCTGTATACTTCTGGCCCTCTTTGGACACTGTGTTAACTACCCTCCAGACGAGCTTCAATGCCATACAACTCTCCTTCCGTGGCCTACAACTGCTCTTAAGCATAAGTAAAACTAAATGCATGCTCTTCAACCGATCGCTACCCGCACCTGTCCCCCCGCCTAGCATTACTACTCTGGACGGTTCTGTCTTAGATTACGTGGAAAACTACAAATACCTAGGTGTCTGGTTAGACTGTAAACTCTCCTTCCAGACTCACATCAAACATCTCCAATCTAAAATTAAATCTAGAATTGGCTTCCTATTTCGCAACAAAGCTTCCTTCACTCATGCTGCCAAACTTACCCTCGTAAAACTGACCATCCTACCGATCCTCGACTTCGGTGATGTAATTTACAAAATAGCCTCCAATACTCTACTCAACAAACTGGATGCAGTCTATCACAGTGCCATCCGCTTTTGTTACCAAAGCCCCATATACCACCCACCACTGCGACCTGTACACTCGTAGGCTGGCCTTCACTTTACACTCGCCGCCATATCCACTGGCTCCTGGTCATTTACAAGTCCCTGCTAGGTAAAGTCCCGCCTTATCTCAGCTCGCTGGTCACCTTAGCAGCACCAACCCGTAGCACACGCTCCAGCAGGTATATCTCACTGGTCACCCCCAAAGCCAATTCCTCCTTTGGCCGACTCTCCTTCCAGTTCTCTGCTGCCAATGACTGGAACGAACTTCAAAAATCTCTGAAACTGGAGACACTTATCTCCCTCAACAGCTTTAAGCACCAGCTGTCAGAGCAGTGTACAGACCACTGTATCTGTTTATAGCCCATCTGTAAATAGCCCAACCAACTACCTCATCCCCTACCGTATTTATTTATTTATCTTGTTCCTTTGCACCCCAGTTTTTCTACATTGCACATTCATCTACTGCACAGTTTTCTTTTACCATTCCAGTGTTAAATTGCTATATTGTAATTACTCTGCCACCATGGCCTATTTATTGTCTTACCTTCCTTATCCTACCTCATTTGCACTCTTTGTATATAGATTTCTTTTTTTCCTACTGTATTATTGACTGTATGTTTGTTTTATTCCATGTGTAACTCTGTGTTGTTGTGTGTCGAACTGCTTTGCTTTATCTTGGCCAGGTCGCAGTTGTAAATGAGAACTTGTTCTCAACTTGCCTACCTGGTTAAATAAAGGTGAAATAAAAATAAATAAATAAAATAGGTGAGGGACTGGAGAGCAAAGACTAGACCACATTGCATGAGAAACGTCTTACACTGACCTAGGTTCCCATCGCATTGCCTCTCGGTGGGGAGACTCACGGCTCCCTGGCGGGGTTAGCTGCGGCTGATGCGGCCAGTCCGGGGCTGGAGGAGGGTCTTGCAGGGAGTCCTGGAGGGTTCCCAGGCGGAGTGACAGGTTCTGAAGTTCTCCCATAATTTCCTGAAGCGGTGCTGTGCTGCCCCAGGATTGCTCCTGAGTGGAGACCGCGTGGCGGACTGGCTCCAGGTCTGCTGAGTCCATAATGGCCGGATCGTTCTGTCAGGACCAGGGGCTGGAACTCAAACGCAGACCAGAGTACAGTTCGATTCAAGGTGAATTTATTAACAACCGGAACCAACAGAGGAGTGAACTGAGCGGTAAATGTTCTGGTAGAACAGAGGGTATCTGGTCCGGGATCCCACACCCTGTGTTTCGAGGTTCCGGGGTTATCTGAGTCCGAGGTTCAGGCTGGAATTCTGCAGTCAAGACAGGGAAAAACTGGTTAGCTCTCAATTCCCCAAAAGCAGGCAAAAATACAGAGGATACCGGACATAGATCGGCTGGCATGTACTGCACTTAGTGGTACAACGATCCGGCGGGGACTGGAAGGTTGGTCTGGCTTTTGTAGGTGAGTAGATTGCATAATGTGGACCAGGTGTGCTTGATAGACGTGATGGCCCACAGGTGAGTAGACCGGAGCACTGGAGACCACGCCCACGATCTCAGAACAGCAAGCAGGAAGAGTCACGACCAGGGGTTCGTGACAGGCTGATCGTGTAAAACAACACATTTCCCTGTACCTATTTAGTGACAATAAAAAAATTATATATCATGCTGCCTTGTCAAATATGAAGAGTCTCCTAATATCCTAAAAACACAGAAAGGGAATATGAAAGCATGTCTTATGCAGTGGGTCAGACAAAAGGAAAGTGGTAATTCAATCCCATGTTGACCACAACACTACTAGAAATACTAATCAAAAGAAACCTGGATCTTGCCTGGGTACCAGTTTGTTTGTGACAACATTCCACTCTTTTCCACTCCTTGTCATGCACTTTGTGACAACTGCTGATGTAAAAAGGGCTTTATAAAATATTAATTGATTGATGCTTAACATACTGTATGACACAGAGTACAAGGAGTGGAATACTAAGACAAAACAGGTCTGGATTTCAGGATAACCTGGATCATGTTAGATCCACAAATATTGGAGGAATGATATAACATCTAAAGCTGTGAGATTTTGTGTGCAGAAGGCAGCTGGAGCCAACAGCCTCTCCTCCACTTGAGATGCCAGACAAAACAGTACCCTGTTATTATGGTGGCACAGGGCTGGCACCCTATTGTCAGCATGCGCCCACGTGCCTCCCTAATCTCAACTTTCCATGGAAACATTTCGGGGAGATGTTGTTATGCTCGCGTTATCAGCTGTATTATGGTTTATAATCTGTGTCATATTCACTCTAAACTTCAAATGGATTAAAACTATTTTTATGATGAAAATATGATCTGTGATTTAAAAAGTTTATAGCCATTAGATGACCCAGTTCAGTGATTACACAACAAATGCAGCCGTCAGTCACCCAGCAGGCGACAACTAGCTTAGCTGAAAGGAAAAAGCGTATTCCTACGGAGTGGAACAAAAATGAACTGGCGGAGCATGAAGACTTTGCCACAAAACAATCTATATTGTGTGGATAGTGGATACTCATTTTGTCATTCCTCTTTGATCAATAGCTGTGCCCTCAAAGTATCAGTGAGGACTCTCTGTTTGACATGAAATGAAACACAAAAAGTAGACACTGGACAAAAAACATCACAGGTGAGTTCAAACTGACCTCACAGATCAAACAGATGAGGACTCAGGACTCCACCCAGCCACGCCTTGCCTCTGACCTCTACACAATAAAATGGTTTCACATGAAGGAGAAGATCAAAGATTGACAAATAAACTCTCTAGAAGAAGCTCAAGGCTATTTGTAACAGAGGGTCAAAAGAAAAGGGCACCCATTGTTTAGGGACATTATCTCTCAACCAGTGCTCTCAATCCCAGAAACACCAAAGGAAGAAACATTTACCACTATCCGTTTCAACTTGACATATCTAAAGCAAAGTTATCCATCATATGAGGATCAATAGCCATAGGCCAATAGAAATGCTTGATGTTTTACCACAGACAAGATTTCTAGCAGTGAGATACAGCATATGATCACAAGGGCAAAGCATCACTTGCAATGTGCTAACTGTGAGACTGAAGTTCCACCTTGTGGACAATCTAAAAACTGCACTGACCTTTTTCTTCCTCGCATTTTACGGTCAGAAGGACAGAAGGACAAACATGATCCGTTTAATCCCTTAATCTGCTCCAAAATAAAATAAATTAGGTACAACATAAATAATAAGAAAAATATATATATTGTCACATACACCGGATAGGTGCAGTGAAATGTGTTGTTTTACAGAGTCAGCCATAGTAGTACGGCGCCCCTGGATCAAATTAGGGATAAGAATTTTGGCCCTTTTATTCTGTGATCACTTGTCAGCAATTGGGTAGCTGTGGGCAAATGAGCTGACATATTATCTTTAGAGTCTTAGTGAACCTTCGAACACGGTGATGTTATTATTGCCAGAGCCTGTCAGATAAACTGTTCTAGTGCCCCCTGGTGGGAAGGCTCATAACCACACTCCATATTAGCCTCTGGAGGCCCCACTGAAATAGTATGTGAGTGGTGTAGCCTAAAGCGCAGGCAAAATCTGTGTGGACTAAAAAGCGTTGCTGCACTAACCTAAAACCCGGTGCTATGTACATTGCACTCGGAAAGTATTCAAATCACTTAACTTTTTCCTATTTTGTTGCATTACAGCCTTATTCTAAAATTGATTCAATTGTTTTTTTTCTCTTATCAATCTACACACAATACCCCATAATGACAAAGCAAAAAACAGGTTTTTAGAAATTCTTGCACACATGCTTTGATGAAGCACCTTTGGCAGCGATTACAGCTTTGAGTCGTCTTGCGTATGACGCTACAAGCTTGGCATACCTGTATCTGGGGAGTTTCTCCCATTCTTCTCTGCAGATCCCCTCAAGCTCTGTCAGGTTGGATGGGGAGCGTCGGTGCACAGCTATTTTCAGGTCTCTCCAGAGATGTTCGATCGGGTTCTGGCTGGGCCATTCAAGGACTTGTGCCCGAAGCCACTCTTGCATTGTCTTAGCTGATTGCTTAGGGTCGTTGTCCTGTTGGGAGGTGAACCTTCGCCCCAGTCTGAGGTCCTGAGCGCTCTGGAGCAGATTTTCATCAAAAATCTCCCTATACTTTGCTCCATTCATCTCGAACCGGACTAGTGTCCGAGTCCCTGCCACTGAAAAACATCCCCACAGCATGATGCTGACACCACCTTGCTTCATCGTAGGGATGGTTCAGTCTTGGTTTCATCAGACCAGAGAATCTTGTTTCTCATGGTCTGAAAGTCCTTTAGGTGCCTTTTGGCAAACTCTAAGCGGGCTGTCATGTGCCTTATACTGAGGGGTGTGTTCTGTCTGGTCACTCTACCATAAAGACCTGATTGGTTGAGTGCTGTAGTGATGGTTGTCCTTCTGGAAGGTTCTCCCATCTTCACAGAGGACGTCTGGAGCTCTGTCAGAGTGACCATGAGGTTCTTGGTCACCTCCCTGACCAAGGCACTTCTACCCCGATTGCTCAGTTTGGCCGGGCGGCCAGCTCTAAGAAGACTATTGGTGGTTCCAAACTTCTTCCATTTAACAATGATAGAGGCCACTGTGTTCTTGGGGACCTTCAATGCTGCATACATTTTTCGATACCCTTCCCAAGATCTGAGCTCTAAGGACAATTCCTTTGACCTCATGGCTTAGTTTTTGCTCTGACATGCACTGTCAACTGTGGGACCTTATATAGACAGGTGTGTGCCTTTCCAAATCATGTCCAACCAAAGGAATTTACCACAGGTGGACTACAATCAAGTTGTAGAAACATCTCAAGGATGATGAATGGAAACAGGATGCACCTGAGCTCAATTTCGAGTCTCATAGCAAAGGGTCTGAATACCTGTTTTCACTTTGTCGTTATGGGTTATTGTGTGTAGATTGATGAAGAAAATGTTTTATTTCATCCATTTTAGAATAAGGCTGTTACGTAACAAAATTTGGAAAAAGTCAGGGGGTCTGAATACTTCCCGAATGCGCTGTACATGCCCAAGACTTTCACAGCAATAACTGTCAAGGCAGGCTCCCCCTGAGAATAACTGGCAGCAGCCATCGCTTATTTTTGACTGAATGTGACCACATGACACAGAGGGGCCCAGGACGGCTAGTCATTTAGGCTCCCAGAATGCTCAGGGGTTTCATTCCCCTTTATTAATCTGGGAACTTGGTGTCATGTCCCAACGGTCCTCAGATTTGCCCACTAGACCTTGCTACCTGCTCTGGCACAAGGTTATGACGTAAGCGTCTCTCTAGGGCCAGAGAGCAAGCAATTATGTGGAGAAAGAAAAGGGAAATGGAGCAGCAATTAAAGCCATCTGAGTCAATAGAGGGGGAGAGATAGACTGTTCCTCCATCCCTGCCGAACAGACACAGTGTGTTTCCATGTGGATAGGCTACTCCGACTGGGAGGCTGTGGTACTACATGGCTCCTGAGCATCAAGTGTTGCAGGTAAAACGCTGATTTCAAAATGCCTAAAATCAAGGAAGACATTTACAATCCTGCTGATCATTTAATTAAAGTAGTAGCATCACTCACATGAGAGAATTGAGAGATGTGCACCAAAGCAGGAAAGCCGTTACAGTGCAATGACACAACATGAGAGATAAAAGTGCCAATGGCGGTCATAAAAATATACACAGGACACACAAAGACATTGATATGGACGCAGAATAATGCATTATATTACACAGATACCAATAGTACAATCCAGAAAGCACACACATTGTGTAAAATAAAAAAATAAAAGGCTGAATTGTATAAATATGGTCTATGTTACATTCATCCTGTTATGCTAACATAGATGAGCCAATGCCTCAGACTACTTGGGCAGATCTCCAGCTGTGTTCTGGCCTGCCTGGAGTCTGCCCCTTAGTGATCATGTCAGTCAGGCTGTCATGTCAGGTGACTGACCCTTCACTGCTGTGGCTCCTGTTATGCAAAAAGCTGCTACAGGCGAGGTTGGGGGCTCTCAACCACAAGAGGGCAACCAACCCCTACCAGGCTGGCACTCACTCTCTGCCTCAATTAGCTTTCATGTACTGGAGAGCACTGAGGCTTGGTCCATTAGCTTCCCACCACAGCTCTGATCTTAGAGTAATACAGGAATATTTTAATGTTAATTTCCTGCGGGAGCTTTAATTAAGCATTTCATTAAAACATGATAAAAGAAAGTGTACTTGAAAAAGATGTGTCTAACCCCTGTGTGCGAAAACATCGTAGCAAGTTAACCCTGTAGGGAAACCTACACAAGAAATAAGCAGATAAATGCTCTCCCCGATCTGATTCATTGTGTTGGGTGAAATAACGGCTCTGTAATATCAATGTTACAGAAACAATCTGCAGGTGTTAAATGTTACATGTGGAGATATTATATGTCAAAAGAGTCAAACGTAATATCAAAATGACAAGTATGGCACTATTTTCCGACATCAATATGTTCCACTCCTTCAATGATCCAGAATTTGCTGACAACTCTGTTTAGTTAGCACTTGAGATGTTGCCTTCTACTACTGAGCAAGGTGAGAGAAACTGTACAATATCATCATCTGTTTATCAAAACAGAAACCCAGTTTATAAGACAGGTCCACAGAACATAATATAACGTTTTCCTTTGGTTTATATTTTCTAAACATTTTTAGAACGTTTTCAGTCAAGCATAATAAAAATTATCTGCCACAAAAGAAAGTGCTTAAAATGTTTCACATGTAAATCAAAGTATTTGACAAGTGTACATATTTATAGAATATAAATAACAAAATTATTTATTAGACTAGTAATGTATACTATAGTTTGATCAGCACAAAGGTGATGAGAGATTCAGGACGATGCGTCCGAGTGGACTCCGATCATCCGAATCAGCTACACGGCGGCCAGTTCAACATCTGGAAACATTTCCATATGACCTGCATTCTCTGTGGTCAACGGAGCAATTTTGTGTTTCATTCGGTAAAGCATTATGATCAACATGGCAAGCAAAAATAAGAGCAAACATACAAAAAGTCCAACGTATGTTGATAAACTTGGTAGCGTTGGGTCTTGACGTTCTATTTGCGCGAGAGTTGTTGTCCAGATGTGCTCCTCGCTGGAGTTAAACACCATTTTGGAAAAAACATCAGGTCTTGGGGTAAAAAAGTTCCTCCAGATTATTTGGTGATTCATCATGGTGAATATTACAATGGTGTCATCAAGCTGTTGACTGCGGGTTTCACGTGAACGAATGGTTTATGTCCAGTCGCGCAATCCCCAAATGTATGTCACAATTACATTTGGTTTGGTGAATAAAGACCGTCGGCCAGTCGGAGGACAGGTTTCTAGGATACACGGTGACGGTCGTAGACGTTAAGGTGTGCGTATAAGCACACTGGCGCGCGGACTTCTGTCACGCCTGTGAGTGCGCTCTTCGCGTTGGATTACGTCGCCTTTATAATGAGAGCAAATGCATGACACAAAGCTTACGAGGCTACCGCTGTTTATATGAGTGGATTTAAAATTGACTTCTAATATACATTAAATTGAAAATAGATAAATACATTGTCTGGGGCTTTTTTGCGCACTGTCGTGACCGCGTTTTATCTTTGCCTCCTCCCAGTGACATTTAAACAATTAATGAACGGATGAGTTTTGTGTCATAAAAATAGAACACTGACATTGCATCCTCTTAAAAATACCCTGAACGTCGAACCATTGACTGAAGGCATTGATTGGGAGGCGGGAGCACAACGGTTAAGGAATTGATTTATGGTTTTCTTCTTCTTACAATCATGTTTGATGCTCAGTATTTTAAAATATTATCTATCTTCTGGTTGTGGCGATGGGTGGGGGGTCCTCTTATTTGGCCATTTACTGTAAATAGACTATCCCTTAATTGAAACAATAACAAAGCTATTCCCTGCCTCAGTTTTGGTTAAAAAAAAAGCTGATGTATTGGCCTGGAGAAATGTAACCACTCTTAAATTCATTGGCAGAGGTATGTATGCAAGGACTGACCATTCATGATATAAAAATTATAGTTTTAACCATGGTATGAGGCTATATACAGTGTTGGTTTACATTATATTGTTTACAAATATTGGAGTAAAACAAGCTAATAATTCGGGTTCTGATAGGGTAGGACAGCTGAACTAAGCTCATGAGGCATTTCTAAGTTATATTCTTATGATTATTCTAAACGGGGAAAACATGGAGGGGAGGTGGAGGTGGAGGGATGGTTTAGCTTGGGAGAGACAAGGAAAATTTAGCTATACTACATTGTGATTGTATTTATTTTTGTGACTTGCAAACCTGCTGAAAATGAACAAGATATCTGTATAGATTAGGAGAGGATGTCAAGTCATTATTTCTTGTTTGTTATTATAGCTCAGATTTAATGGTGGTTATTGGTGATTTGAGTCTTCTTTGATATGACACTACAAGCTTGGCACACCTGTATTTGGGGAGTTTCTCCCATTCTTCTCTGCAGATCCTCTCCAGTTCTGTCGGGTTGGATGGGGAGTGTCACTGCACAGCTATTTTCAGGCCTCCCCAGAAATGTTTGATTGGGTTCAAGTCCGGGCTCTGGCTGGGCGACTCAAGGACATTACGAGATTTGTCTGTTCAACGCTGGTCCGACCAATCTGATTCCACGCTTCAAGATTGCTTCGATCACGTGGACTGGGATATATTCCAGATAGCGTCGGACAATAACATTGATGTATACGCTGATTCGGTGAGTGAGTTTATTAGCAAGTGCATCGGTGATGTTGTACCCACAGCGACTATTAAAACCTTCTCAAACCAGAAACCGTGGATTGAAGGTAGCATTCGCGCCAAATTGAAAGCACAAACCACTGCTTTTAATCAGGGCAAGGCGACCGGAAACATGACCGAATAAAAACAGTGTAGCTATTCCCTCCGCAAGGCAATCAAACAAGCTAAGCGTCAGTATAGAGACAAAGTAGAGTCACAATTCAACGGCTCAGAGGTATGTGGCAGGGTCTACAGTCAATAACGGACTACAAAAAGAAAACCAGCACCGTCGCCGATGTCTTGCTCCCAGACAAACTAAACAACTTCTTTGCTCGCTTTGAGGACAATACAGTGCCACCAACACAGCCCGCTACCAAAACCTGCGGGCTCTCCTTCACCGCAACCAACGTGAGTAAAACATTTAAACATGTTAACCCTCGCAAGGCGGCCGGCCCAGATGGCATTCCTAGCCGCGTCCTCAGAGCATGCGCAGACCAGCTGGCTGGTGTGTTTACGGACATATTCAATCAATCCTTATCCCAGTCTGCTGTTCCCACATGCTTCAAGAGGGCCACCATTGTTTCTGTTGGGAAGAAAGCTAAGGTAACTGAGCTAAACGACTATCGCCCCGTAGCACTCACTTCCGTCATCATGAAGTGCTTTGAGAGACTAGTCAAGGATCATATCACCTCCACCCTACCTGACACCCTAGACCCACTCCAATTTGCTTACCGCCCCAATAGGTCCACAGACGACGCAATCGCAATCACACTGCACACTGCACACTTCCCTAACCCATCTGGACAAGAGGAATACCTATGTAAGAATGCTGTTCATCAACTACAGCTCAGCATTTAACACCATAGTACCCTCCAAACTCGTCATTAAGCTTGAGACCCTGGAACTCGAACCCGCCCTGTGCAACTGGGTCCTGGACTTTCTGACGGGCCGCCCCCAGGTGGTGAGGGTAGGAAACAACATCTCCAGCCCGCTGATCCTCAACACTGGGGCCCCACAAGGGTGCGTTCTCAGCCCTATCTTGTACTCCCTGTTCACCCATGACTGCGTGGCCATGCACGCCTCCAACTCAATCATCAAGTTTGCAGACGACACTACAGTGGTAAGCTTGATTACCAACAATGAGACGGCCTACAGGGAGGAGGTGAGGGCCCTCGGAGTGTGGTGTCAGGAAAATAACCTTACACTCAATGTCAACAAAATAAAGGAGATGATCGTGGACTTCAGGAAACAGCAGAGGGAGCAGCCCCCTATCGACATCGACGGGACAGTAGTGGAGAAGGTGGAAAGTTTTAAGTTCCTCGGCGTACACATCACGGACAAGCTGAAATGGTCCACCCACACAGACAGCGTGGTGAAGAAGTCGCAACAGCACCTCTTCAACCTCAGGAGGCTGAAGAAATTTGGCTTGTCACCAAAAACACTCACAAACCTTTACAAATACACAATTGAGAGCATCCTGTAGGGCCGTATCACCGCCTGGTACGGCAACTGCTCACGCCCAGACCCATAAGGCTCTCCAGAGGGTAGTGAGGTCTGCACAACGCATCACCTGGGGCAAACTACCTGCCCTCCAGGACACCTACACCACCCGATGTCACAGGAAGGCCAAAAAGATAATCAAGTACAACAACCACCTGAGCCACTGCCTGTTCACCTCGCTATCATCCAGAAGGCGAGGTCAGTACAGGTGCATCAAAGCTGGGACAGAGAGACTGAAAAACAGCTTCTATCTCAAGGCCAACAGACTTGTTAAACAGCCATCACTAACATTGAGTGGCTGCTGCCAACATACTGACTCAAAGCTCTAGCCAATTTAATCATTAAAATTGGATGTAGTAAATGTATCTGTCATGATTATCTTCCGGACGGACAGACCAAGACGCAGCGATGTAGCCAGAATACATGATTTAATTATAACACACGGGACAGAACGAAAACAAAACAATAAACGAAGAAGCAGACGTGAGCCCTAACGCTAAATCCTAAAACACGAACACAGAACTCTAAACCTAAACATGAATGGCGAAATCTAAGTGAAACACGGAGAAACCTAACTAGACATGACTGTAGAAACCTAACTAGACAAGGACCCGACCGAACACGAAAAGCCTAACATAAACATGACATGAACATACAATAACCCACGAAACTAAGGTGCAATTCCAAACATATAAATGGTTCCCAATTAGAGACAACGAGACTCAGCTGCCTCTAATTGGGAACCATTAATCCAACATAGAACTAGACACCATAGAACTGTGAAAACCCCTAAACCAAAATGAACCCAAAACGCTCCAGCCTGTAAACCCAGGCCTGGGCGTTACAGTACCCAAAGGCGCGGACTCGGACGCGCCGAAAAAGTCTGTGGGGGGTCTTGAGTGGGTTCCTTTTGTCCCAGGTGGGGGCTCCGGTGCTGGCCGTGCTGGTCTGATGTCACGCACCGGAGGCCCCGGACCCTTTCTAGGAACTCTGGTGCGTGGAGCAGAAGCTGGCCCTACCGGACCCACGATGCTCATGGTAACTCTGGTGCATGGAGCAGGACCTGGCCCTACCGGACCCGTGATGCTCACTGGAACTCTGGTGCGTGGAGCAGGAACTGGCAGTACTGGACTCGTGATGCTCCCTGGGACTCTGGTGCGGGAGCGGGAACAGGCCGAACTGGGCTCGGACGCCGCACTCTGGTGCGGGAGCGGGAACAGGCCGAACTGGGCTCGGACGCGCGCACTCTGGTGCGGGAGCGGGAACAGGCCGAACTGGGCTCGGGGCCAGCGCACTCTGGTGCGGGAGCGGAACAGGCCGAACTGGGCTCGGGACGCGCACTCTGGTGCGGGAGCGGGAACAGGCGAACTGGGCTCTCTGAGCGCACGGGGAGCTGGAGTGCGCGGGACCGGAACAGGACGTGCTGGACTCTCGGAGCGCACGCGAGCTGGGTGCGCGGGCGGAACAGGGCGTGCTGGACTCTCGGAGCGCACGCGAGCTGGGCTGTGCGGGCCGGAGCAGGACGTGCTGGACTCGGAGCGCACGGGAGCTGGGTGCGCGGGGCGAGCAGGACGTGCTGGACTCTCGGAGCGCACGGGGAGCTGGGTGCGCGGGGCGGGCAGGGCGTGCTGGACTCTCGGAGCGCACGGGAGCTGGAGTGCGTGGAACAGGGACTGGACGTGTAGAAACCACTACACGGACTGGGATCTTGGAACACGGAACTGGAATCTTGGGCGTGGAACAGGGATCTTGGAACGTGGAACAGGGATCTTGGAACGTGGAACAGGGATCTTGAACGTGGAACAGGGATCTTGGAACGTGGAACAGGGATCTCGGAGCGTGGAACAGGGATCTCGGAGCGTGGAACAGGGATCTTGGAACGTGGAACAGGGATCTTGGAACGTGGAACAGGGATCTTGGAACGTGGAACAGGGATCTTGGAACGTGGAACAGGGATCTTGGAACGTGGAACAGGGATCTCGGAGCGTGGAACAGGGATCTCGGAACGTGGAACAGGGATCTCGGAACGTGGAACCGGGACTGGACGTGTAGAAACATCCACCCGGACCGGGAACCTGATCTGGAGAGCCGACACCATACCTCCAGCTAGCTCACTAACCCTGGCCTCATGGGTGAGTGGAGCTGGAATCTCTCGGACTGGGCTGTGGATCCGTGCGAGATTCTGCCCGTAGGACCACAGGATAACATGGACCCAAAAGGCGCACTGGAGGTCTGGCTCGCAGAGCTGGCACCACTCTCCCAGGTAGCACACAGACCTCGGCCCGACCAATGAGTGGCGCTGGGATCTCTCGCACTGGGCTGCGGACACGTACCGGAGACACCGCACACGGAACTGGAGCAAGATATCCGGGTCCCAGGAGGCGCACCGGAGACTTAGCGCGCAGAGCAGGCACCACTCTTCCTGGCTGAACGCTTCGTTTACTCCCGACTGATGAGTGGAGCGGGAATCTCTCGCACCGGCCTCTGACTCCGTATAGAAACCGTGCGCAATACAGCATAGCACGGTGTCCCCTCGGTGCGACGTTCTCCCCAACGCTCTCTCCACAAGGCACGAGGAGTTGGCTCAGGAGGCCCTCCTGAACCGGCCAACCTCCTCGTGTGCCCCCCCCCAAAAGTTTCTTGGGACTGCCTTACGGGCTTCCTAGCCCGGCGAGGTTCGAGAAACCTGCCACTCACCGGATCCCATGCTCCCATCCGATCCTCACACCTGCGCCGCTCCGCCGCCGCTGCTTCCAGTTCCTCTCTGGGTCGACGATACTCCCCAGGCTGGTCCCAAGCACTCCCATAGAATAGCTCCTTCTCCCAAGACCTAAGCTCCCGGGTCTCTCGCTGCTTGGTCTTTGTTTGGTGGGTTATTCTGTCATGATTATCTTCCGGACGGACAGACCAAGACGCAGCGATGTAGCCAGAATACATGATTTAATTATAACACACGGGACAGAACGAAAACAAAACAATAAACGAAGAAGCAGACGTGAGCCCTAACGCTAAATCCTAAAACACGAACACAGAACTCTAAACCTAAACATGAATGGCGAAATCTAAGTGAAACACGGAGAAACCTAACTAGACATGACTGTAGAAACCTAACTAGACAAGGACCCGACCGAACACGAAAAGCCTAACATAAACATGACATGAACATACAATAACCCACGAAACTAAGGTGCAATTCCAAACATATAAATGGTTCCCAATTAGAGACAACGAGACTCAGCTGCCTCTAATTGGGAACCATTAATCCAACATAGAACTAGACACCATAGAACTGTGAAAACCCCTAAACCAAAATGAACCCAAAACGCTCCAGCCTGTAAACCCAGGCCTGGGCGTTACAGTATCACTAGTCACTTTAAACAATGCCACTCTATAGAATGTTTACATACCCTACATTACTCATCTCATATGTACAGTGGGGAAAAAAAGTATTTAGTCAGCCACCAATTGTGCAAGTTCTCTCACTTAAAAAGATGAGAGAGGCCTGTAATTTTCATCATAGGTACACTTCAACTATGACAGACAAAATGAGGAAAAAAAATCCAGAAAATCACATTGTAGGATTTTTTATGAATTTATTTGCAAATTATGGTGGAAAATAAGTATTTGGTCAATAACAAAAGTTTATCTCAATACTTTGTTATATACCCTTTGTTGGCAATGACAGAGGTCAAACGTTTTCTGTAAGTCTTCACAAGGTTTTCACACACTGTTGCTGGTATTTTGGCCCATTCCTCCATGCAGATCTCCTCTAGAGCAGTGATGTTTTGGGGCTGTCGCTGGGCAACACGGACTTTCAAAGATTTTCTATGGGGTTGAGATCTGGAGACTGGCTAGGCCACTCCAGGACCTTGAAATGCTTCTTACTGAAGCCACTCCTTCGTTGCGGCGGTGTGTTTGGGATCATTGTCATGCTGAAAGACCCAGCCACGTTTCATCTTCAATGCCCTTGCTGATGGAAGGAGGTTTTCACTCAAAATCTCACGATACATGGCCCCATTCATTCTTTCCTTTACACGGATCAGTCGTCCTGGTCCCTTTGCAGAAAACAGCCCCAAAGCATGATGTTTCCACCCCATGCATCACAGTAGGTATGGTGTTCTTTGGATGCAACTCAGCATTCTTTGTCCTCCAAACACGACGAGTTGAGTTTTTACCAAAAAGTTATATTTTGGTTTCATCTGACATTCTCCCAATCCTCATCTGGATCATCCAAATGCTCTCTAGCAAACTTTAGACGGGCCTGAACATGTACTGGCTTAAGCAGGGGGACACGTCTGGCACTGCAGGATTTGAGTCCCTGGCGGCGTAGTGTGTTACTGATGGTAGGCTTTGTTACTTTGGTCCCAGCTCTCTGCAGGTCATTCACTAGGTCCCCCGTGTGGTTCTGGCATTTTTGCTCACCGTTCTTGTGATCATTTTGACCCCACGGGTGAGATCTTTGTGGAGCCCCAGATCGAGGAAGATTATCAGTGGTCTTGTATGTCTTCCATTTCCTAATAATTGCTCCCACAGTTGATTTCTTCAAACCAAGCTGCTTACCTATTGCAGATTCAGTCTTCCCAACCTGGTGCAGGTCTACAATTTTGTTTCTGGTGTCCTTTGACAGCTCTTTGGTCTTGGCCATAGTGGAGTTTGGAGTGTGACTGTTTGAGGTTGTGGACAGGTGTCTTTTATACTGATAACAAGTTCAAACAGGTGCCATTAATACAGGTAATGAGTGGAGGACAGAGGAGCCTCTTAAAGAAGAAGTTACAGGTCTGTGAGAGCCAGAAATCTTGCTTGTTTGTATGTGACCAAATACTTATTTTCCACCATAATTTGCAAATAAATTCATAAAAAAATCCTACAATGTGATTTTCTGGATTTTTTTCCCTCATTTTGTCTGTCAAAGTTGAAGTGTACCTATGATGAAAATTACAGGCCTCTCTCATCTTTTTAAGTGAGAGAACTTGCACAATTGGTGGCTGACTAAATACTTTTTTTCCCCCACTGTATATGCTTTACTCTATACCATCTACTGCATCTTGCCTATGCCGTTCAGCCATCGCTCATCCATATATTTATATGTACATATTATTCATTCCTTTACACTTGTGTATATAAGGTAGTTGTTGTGAAATTGTTCGATTACTTGTTAGATATTACTGCATTGTCGGAACTAGAAGCCCAAGCATGTCGCTACACTTGCATTAACATCTGCTAACCATGTGTATGTGACCAATAACATTTGATTTGATTTGACCTCATTATTTATTGGCTTTTTAAAAACATGTTGAATATATAAAAACCAGAACACCAGGCATCAAATACAATCTAGTGCCCTCTCGATATCTAGTGTCCTCTCGATATCTAGTGTCCTCTTGAATCCCACTCCCATCCACAACTCCTCCACCGCTTAACCTTCCCATCCCATGTGCATACTGTATTAAAGTGAAAGTAGTATGCAGGAGGATGGGTGAGGAGGTTTGGAGACTGACAATATTTAGTCTCAATTTGTCTCAATCTTATTTGAAAAGGTAATGGACACATTGTAAAATATTTGATCGTAAAACAGGAAAAGCACTTGCACATCTGAGTCGGATTGTTGGCGTTGTGTGAGATAATTAAATGAAATCTTTAGAGAAAAGCACTGACGACGGCCAACAAGCCAAAACGTAGGCCTAAACCTGAAAGAACTGAAGGGATACTGGCAAGAGCAGTGTGTGTCTTTCTTTTCTCTAAAAAGTATTTAATTGTACAAGAGTTTTCCTTATGGGCTACGTTGCAGATTTAGGATGTGTTTACATATTCAATTGGGAATAATAAGAATTATAAACCAGGTAGTTTGTGTCCTGGATGCTGTTTGGCTGAAAGACGACATTTCTGAGCACCCCCAAGGTGCCTTATTGCTATTATAAACTGGTTGTTACCAACATAAATAGAACAGTAAACAAGTATTTTTGTGTCATACCCGTGGTATATAATCTCATATACCACGGGTATGACACAAAAATACTTGTTTACTGTTCTATTTATGTTGGTAACAACCAGTTTATAATAGCAATAAGGCACCTTGGGGGTTTGTGGTATATGGGCAATATACCATGGCTACCCAGCTAGCAATGAGGAATCGGCCCAGAAGCGGCCCTCTTCCGGTGGGCCAGAACTGATTGAAATCGGCGTGGAATCGGGTGTCGGACTCGGCCCGGCATCTTACCAGAATCCCACAAGAAGCGGCCAAATGCAATTTTGAATAAATGCATACAAAATTACCTGATTTAGTCATTTTTAATATTACTATTATACATTTTATACATACAAATTATCCCCATTCACAATTTTTTTAAATAACTGTATTTTACCCCCTTTTTGTCATATCCAATTGTCTTGTCCCATCGCTGCAACTCCCGTACGGTTTCGGAAGAGGTGAAGGTCGAGAGCCATGCGACCCCCGAAACACGACCCGCCAAGCCGCACTGCTTCTTGACACACTGCTCACTTAACCCGGAAGCTAGCCGCACCAATGTGTCGGAGGAAACACTGTACAACTGGCGACCGTGTCAGTGTGCATGCTACCGGCCCACCACAGGAGTTGCTAGAGTGCGATGGGACAAGGACATCCCAGCCGGCCAAACCTTCCTGAGTGGGTCAGCGGTCTAAGACACTACATCGCAGTTGAAACTGCATTGCTACAGATGCTGTTTCGATACCTGTGCCGGCCGCGACCGGAAGACCCATGAGGCGACGCACAATAGGCCCAGCGTCATCCGGATGCGATGTAGTGTCTTAGACCGCTGCGCCCCTCAGGAGGCTATATCCACAAAGGTTATCAATTGCCTTACACAAAGTATCAAAATACTAAAATACTACTTAAACAGGACTCGTAAAGAATTTAATTTAAATGTTCATTTAATTTTTTGATCACAGAAACAATGAGAAAATATGGAAAAATAAATATGGAATGTTAATTATATAAAGCAGCCGTGTAATCAGCTCCTAGAGTAGCCACAATCGTCCCGAGCCCCAAGTAATATATTTGGGCCAGATAACTCTCACATGAATCGGCCCGAGCTCAATCCCCGCATCCTAGCCATAATTAATACTGCCGAAGGCGGCCCAAACTCGGGCCACATGACGTCGGCCGAGTCTGACTCTCAGCCTAGTGCCCCGACTCTCAGCTGGAATGGGCCGAGATCCATTGTGCTACTGTAGCTGGGTAAGGACTGTATCCAAGCAGTCTATCCAAGCACTGTATCTTCATTGGCTGATTGCTCCCAACTTATAGGAATCCCCACAGTTCACTACTTGGTAGAAGTCCTAAATGGCAATGTCCATGTTAAAACTGGTTATATCCATAATGATTCCCCTATCTCTTTGACAACTCAGAAATGTCGTTTTTTCAAAGTTTTTATTTAAAAAAATTATTTAACCTTTATTTAACTAGGCAAGTCAGTTAAGCACCATATTCTTATTTACAATGGCGGCCTACCAAAAATCCAAAGGCCTCCTGCGGGGATATAATTTTTTTTTTTTAATATAAAATTATAGGACAAAACACACATCACGACAAGAGAGACAACACAACACTACATAAAGAGAAACCTAAGACAACAATGGAGAATGGCAGCAACACATGACAACAAAGCATGGTACTGTAGCAACACAACATGACAACAACATGGTAGCAACACAACATGGTAGCAGCACAAAACATGGTACAAACATTATTGGGCACAGACAACAGCAAAAAGGGCAAGACGGTAGACAACAATACATCACGCAAAGCAGCCACAAATGTCAGTAAGAGTGTCCATGATTGAGTGGGTAAAATACTGTTAGTTATTGTCTTAACATTACTTTAAACGTATAAATCATTTAGTCATCATTAAATATATAAATCATATGAATTTATTCATAACAATCCACCCTTTGACTAAATATTATACACACAATCACACAACTATTTCGATTAGAATTATCAATGACACCCAAAATCAATCACACAAAACCAATATATGTATTTACATCTTATCCTCATCAATTACTGTTCTAGGCCTATATCCAATCATAACTCTTCTAGTTAGGATTTTCGTTATGATCTTCATGAAAAGAAAACAGCATAAACAATTGAATGGTCTAATCTATGGTCTAAAATTGTCTCATCAAACATGGGCTCCTCATAAGTAAAGGAACCGGAGCCATCTACTAGGTCAGGAGGCATGTATTCATCATTCCACTGGTCAGAGCTCGGAATCGGTCCGTATCTCACCATCTGTTGTGTCATTGATTTCTCCAGAGTCCTGGAAATGAGACCTCTCACACATGGAATCAAGCAGCACCCACACAACACCAACACATTCATACAGGTGAAAGTTGCCCACAACAGTGATCATTACATTTTTCCATTGTCCAAACATATTGTCAAAAGAAGTATCTACCCCAGAGTTCTCCGCTAATTCGTGAGCTAATGTGGTTAAACCAGCCAGGGCCTTGGTCACTGATACGTCTGGAGCTGTGTTATTTGGGATGAAGGTACAGCACATTGTTCCGAATATCACACATACTCCTCCCTTCTCAGCCAGTAACATATCTAATGCTATTCTATTCTGCCATGCCATTAAACTAGTTGCCTCTGTCTGTTCTGCCAATCCTTTTCTAATATTTGATTTCTTGCTATAAACTCATCAGGCACCCCCCGTGAAACTCCAATACCATCAATATATACTCCATGGTCGAAAGACCTAGACGGAGAGCTCCTTTTTGCTCGTCTTACTGACCCTAGGTCATGGTGTTGGATGAGGGTGAAAGGCATTCCTAAATGTACAAGAGCACATAGGCCCGTCCAATTCGTAGGTAGATTTGGCCATCATTTCATTCCTCCACACAACCACCAGACGTCAGCTCTTGGCCTCTATCTTACTTAAATCCTCGAAGCTTAACCAACCTGTCAGATCCCTCATAGTCTCATCAGTTGTAACATTCTCTGTCCTATTGCATGTACTCACTTCCCCTATGTCTTTCCCATAAGTGTTATACCGGGCCAAACAGTAATAGTCTCCTCCTGCCACTATGAAAGGAGGAAGCCTGGATATAAGGGGCACATGGGGATACAAATAATGCAGGTCAGTGCAACTGTCATTGTCTGGCTTTGCTGCTTTCATGAACAGCTTTACCATACAGGCCATTCCCCTGGGTAAATTAATTCCATCAAGTGGAAAGGGGATGGTTGTCAATTGAGGTTTGGCTGTGGCACAGGCATAACATTCTTCTTTAGCTACTGATCTGGCTGTATATTGAATCCATTCCAACCATAGGTTGGAATCCCCAAACCCAGTCTCCACCTCAATCACTTCCTTAACTTCTTTGGGAGCAGCGCACGAGGTGACCGTTTTGGAGAGCCTGGCATGCCCAAAGTAAAATGCCTCCCATTCAGACCCAGAAAATAGGATATGCACATATTTAGTACCATTGGATAGGAAACACTCTGAATTTTCAACGGATATGGCAGGCAAAAACCCGAAGAATTTCTGTCCTGGAAAAAGTGGTTTTGACACTTTTAGAACCCCTCCCTTATGAAAATGCCCATATAAGGGCATATGAATGCAGTACCTATTGCTTCCTCTGGATGTCAATATGCTTTTAGAGCATAGAAGAAGACGAATAAGGAAGTGGCCAAACAGATGTCAATAGAAGTAAACGCGCGTTCACGGCTGGCGCGCTCTTTGGTTTTTTCCTTTTTTATCGCCCAGTTTATATTCCGGTTGAAATATGATACTATTTATACATAAAAGTGTTCCTAAGGATACATTTAAAATTATGTTTGATTGTTCTTGGACAAGTTTATAGGTATAAGTTGAACGAGTTCTCTTCACGTTTCAATGGAGGAGTCGACGCTATATTTTCTCATTATAATGCCCCAACCAAACGGAGATTTATGGATATAATACATGACTTTTTCTAACAAAAGAACCATGGATTGTCTTCGTTGGACACTTGGGAAGCCCTCAGCAGAAGTTCTTCAAAAGGTAATTGATTTGTTTTCGCTGTGAAATGTGTTATGTGTGAACCGTGAAGGCTTATGAATTTATGGTAATGGCAAAAATATGTTAGGTGCTACCCTCAAACAATCAAATGTGGTGCTTTCGCCGTAATTCCGTTTTGAAATCTGACAACGTTGTGATATTGCCAAGAAGCAGAGCTTTTGATGACTATGAAACACTTGTATATTGATGAATGTTTCATAATTCAACCTTTGGATTTTGAATTTGGCGCCTTGCATTTCACCGGGTAGTGTCGGGAGTGCTAGCGCCCCACCACTCCGTAAGAAGTTAAGGTCTTTCGTCTGAACTATCCACACTGGTCCTTGGCCCTGGATGACTACACTGGTTATCTCTGGTCTGTCAGGAGTACTGCTTAGATTCTGACTGGCCCTAGAACTAGCCTCGGCTCTAACCTGTTCTACCCGGAAGGGTACCATAGTGTCCACCGAAACCTGGTCAAAACCTACATACCACAATCCGAGATCCTCTTTCTTCACGTTTTTAATGGTGATTCGTACCTTTATGCAATACCTCCCTTGCTTCGGATAACAGTCAGCAACCCTCACCTTTACTATACTCCATCTGTTTCCATATTGGGTGTGTGGGTTTACATAGCCCTCTCTCTCTGTGTGAGCTATGACCTGATTCCACGAACTACACGGTGATTTGCATAGATATCTTCCATAAGTGCCCATAGTTCTAGACTGCCAAGAGGTCAAGGTCCCCATTTCGTCTACATAGAACTCAACTGAGACATCCTTCCCTAATTCTACTCTCACTTCCTTTCTGTCCTGTCCCAGTGACCTTTTAAATTTTGTTGATACAAAATCCTCATCATCTACCCTATGAGTCAAGTTACCACCTTCTGCCTTCTCGGGTAAGTCATGGTGTATTAGGAATATGGCTCCCACAATCAGACAGCTCAGACCGATCAGCACTCCTGTAAAGCCCCACCCCTTCCCGGAGAACATATCATCAGCCAAAGGCCAACCCATACCTCCACTTTGAAGAACTCCCACAGTGAGGAAAGGTGTTCTGACACCAATCTTCGTTGAGAGTTAACCCCCTTTTAGTACTCGGATCGGACTCTCCTAACTCTGTGTTTGTTCAACCGTGTTGGCAGGGTTAGCCCTTTTGCAATGTGTGATATGAACCCAGGTAGGTCTTTCAGTTATTCTTACGGCGAAAGTTGTCACCAGGAGTACTTGGTATGGCCCCTCCCACCGTGGCTGCTTCCAGTCCTTTTTCTTTAGTGATTGGACCCAGACCCAGTTACCTGGCTGGATCATATGGCTCACCTCCTTCTGTAGTTCTTCTGTTGGGCATAAAATCTCTGACATACGGGTGTGGTTAGCAAACAACTTCTCATGTGATCTGCTACTATATCTTCCTAACTCTCATTCTAAAAGGTCTACCAAATACTTTCTCAAATGAAGATAATCCTTCCTTGTCTGGGGTTATCCGAATAGTCATTAATACTATTGATAGACATTTTACCCAATTTTGTCCTGTACTCAGGTGTCTATCTTAACCTACTTTTAATCATAGAATTCATGCGTTCTATAATATAATAATAATTAAACACTGTTTCTTTCCTTCGCTCCTGGTGAGCTCTATCAAATCCATTTCCAACTGTTGGAATGGATATTTAGCAGAGGGATATCCACTCTGTGGAGTCCTTTGTCTACCTTGGTAATTATTTGGAGCACATATAACACAATGAGAACTATTTTTTTTGTTAAGTAATTTGTGTTGTCTAACAATCTCTACCATATCTAACAATCTCTACCATATCCCTCCTGTTGATACAAGGCTCTGCCCCTGTATCAAAACTCTACCATATCTAAAACAATCATAACAAATAAATCAATTTCTGCCTGCTGCACAGAATAGTGACTAGGTTGTGATTCAGCCTCTAAGTTTTTAGGAAGGGTAGCAACATCATACCCAGTTGCATTCGAACCATCTGAGTTCTACCTTGAAGACCTATCTACAAACATAGTAATTTTTTTCTCCATCTGTTAATGGCAAATCTGTAAAATCAGGTCTATACAACACAACTCTCTCCATCTCAGTTACACAATCATGTGGAGTCCCTTCATTAGCTATGGGAATAAAGGTGGAGGGGTTCAGAGTAGTGCATCTCTCAATAGTCAAATTTGGCATGTCTACCAATATAATCATACAATACACAAAGGCCTAATCTGACCCACCTTATCCAAACGAGAGGAGTGATAAGCCACTGGCTTATTCTTCTTCCCCCCTGTTTCTAGGTCAAAGCTGACGTCATGAACCGCTCCCTACTGTCCACAGTCTGAGTAAACGGACGGTCATATCTAGAGAATGCCAAACAATGTCTCTATCCTCATAAACGGTTCTTCTGCCTCTGAGTTCCAAATGATTATATCATGGGCGGCCATTGTCTGCCCATAGATAAGGTCAACTGGGAAAATTAAATACATCCCTCAACTTTTCCAAATACTGACTGACTGTGTCTCATTGTCTCCCTGTTTCCAGTCATGGATTTTAGAAAAAAATCTGCATGTCAATGGTAATCTCTATGATTATTATCTAGCTGATTAAGATTGTCACGGTACTCTCCATCTACAACCCACTATAAAACAATCCTGTTTCCTTGTCTAACTGCACGTTCTATCTAGCTCACCTGCGTTCAGCCTAAAACTTTCTCTCTCTCTGCTCTATTCCTCCTGGCCTCCCCCCTCCTCTTTCTACTACTCTCAACCCCCCAAGGTCACTCTCGGGCTCGGCATAAGGCGGGGGAGCCTTTCTCTGTCTGACTTTTATTACTTAATCATATTGATTATATGCCCAAGCCTAATCAGCTATGGCAGGGTACTCTCTCCTTTCTCCCCGAGGTGGAAATCTACTGGGCTGTGGGAACTGTCTGTCCCTTCCATATACAGACTGAACAAAGTGCTATTTCCCAAAAACATCTTTATAATTTCCTAAAGAGATAATAATCATCTCCTAAAGTAATAGTACAATTTGGATAGCAAACGGTGTTTCTCACAAATGTTAAAATGAAATACCCCTGTCTTTTCAATTCATAATGAAGTTGATCAGTCTTCATTGGAAATTGTTTTACTATTCAGGGCTTTCGACACCATTAAAATGTTTCCTCTCCCTTTCTTTCACTGTCCTTCAGACACCATTGAAATACTTCTTAAAACATTTCTATACAAATCAAATCCCACACCTCAGTAATCGCATTGATTGTCTTCGTGTCCTGGTGTGTGTGCTAAACCATATGTTAGAATCAATCAGAATGTCCAGGCCCTTTCATGCTCCAGTTCAATATTCCTACACTCATTCACATCACACACACACACACGGTATTATATGGTTGGTCTCTCACTGCCATAATCATGTACAAATACTCTGTTATCGTTAATAGACCAATTTCCAATCAGCACATTTGATAGCTATTATACTGTAGATGATTTCTGTTAACCATTACTAAATATAATACTTTTTCCTGTCGCAAATGTAGTACATTTTTCAGATGAAGGACTTAGTTATATTTGAGCTAACTCAAATACCTCACATTCAGTATTTAGCTCGTTCTCCTCTCCTGTCTGTCCCGAACCTAGTCAGGACTCATCTTCCTCCTCTTCCTCAGAGTCTGGCGGTAGGCGCTTACCCTTCTCTCCTTTCTGGGCCGAGTTTGTCATTCTTTCCCTTTCCTTTCTTTTTGCAATTGCGATGATTGTGTCCCTTTCTCCCACAATGATAGCAGGGGGCTGCGCACTCCCTCGCGAAGTGCCCTGTCTTCTGACAATTAAAACACTTCCTCTTTCCTTTCTCACCTACACCGGTGGAACCTTTGTTCCCGGAATTCTTTCCCTTTCCTGCCTGTGTCGGGAGTGCCGAGAGAGCTGGCAATCTGATCTGTACTATCCATGTCTGACTTGGTTCTACCTTCTTATCGACTTCCTTTTTATCTTTTATTCCACTTGCCTTTTTCTTTTCTATTCCTTCCACTCTTTTTCAGGCTTCAGAGAGCCATACCCTAGCTGTATCAAGCCCTTCCACTTGCTGTCTTCCTACTCTATCTCCACATACCTTGTGGATCTGTTTTATCATGATCTCTAATTTGTCTACGTCTAAACGCCCCTCAAATCCATATTCTCCTTCTCCACCTTGGACCATAATATATCTCCCATCTCCCGTAAGTTCGGGAACCTCTTGAGGATTTACTGCCCATTGTTAATAAAACCTTATCTCTATGTGTCTCACCCTTGAGGTATATTTCACAACTCCCTATGTATGTGCTTACCCTATATGCTCACAATTTGTGTATCTCTTTGACCTATGTGTATCTATATAGGTCGCCATGATCTATGTGTGTGGTTCCTAATGTTATCCAATTACTCTAGTTATGTCCTATGGTTTATTCTCACACTCTATGTGTATGTGTCTTACCATGTGTGTTTCTCCTTTCTGGAAACTTTATCTATAGAGATGACTTTCAATCGGACATTAGATCTCACCCGTATACAACTATAAGCTATTTTCCAGGGGTCGTAAAGCCCTAGTTAACCTCTTTCCGCACGGATCCCACTAGCGGGCTCGTTTTCAGAGCAAACATAACGCGGCAAATTCAAAATAAAAATTCGTAATATTTAACATTCTTCGATATACAAGTGTTGCATAGCAAGTGTTGCATGTTTGAGGCTAGCACCTCACATATTTTCCACATTAGCATAAATTCATATCCAGCTCGGTTCTCAAAATGTCCATATCACAGCTAATATAAATCGCTTACCTTTCAAAGAACTTCTGCTGAGGGCTTCCCAAGTGTCCAAACAAGAGAATCCATGGTTCTTTTGTTAGAAAAAGTAATTCATTATATCCATAAATCTCAGTTTGGTTGGCACGTTATGTTCAGCTACTCCACCAAACATTGTCAGTCTACTCGCCCGTTGTACAGTGAAGAGAACGCGTTCACGTTATACCTCATCTTTTCACAAACGAATCAAATATCATTAATAATGCATCCTTATGTATCCTTTTATGAATAATAGCGATCATATTTTACACAGATGGTAACTGAAACGTTATAAGAGGAAAAGATTGCTGGGCAGATTCTCGTGAACGTGCACGGTTGTTTACCTTTTTCCCTTCCTGTAGTCTGTCTTCTTCTATAAGGATCTCCTCAGGGCTATTTCATCCAGACACTTTCCAGAGACTTTTGACATCCAGTGGAAGCCATAGGTACTGCAACCTGTGTCCTATTCCCCATTGACTTATATTACCAGGCCTTCAAAGTGAGTGGAGGGCAAAAGAAAAAGGATTTCCGGACAGAAATTTCTCAGGTTTTTGCCTGCTATATCTGTTCTGTTCTGTTATACACAGACTATATCTTAATGGTTTTAGAAACTTCAGAGTGATTCCGATCCAATAGTACTAATTATGTGCATATCCTAGTTTCTGGCCCTGAGTGGCAGGCATTTGACTTTGGGCACGTCAGACAGGCGAATATTCGGAAAATGGGACCCTACCCCTAAGAGGTTAACAGCCTATTTTTCTGTTGTTCCTTGGGACTCAGTTGACGTTAATATCTTCTATCTCCCACCGCTATATTAGGCTTCCCTCTCCTCCTTTTTGGACTTTATTTCAGTGACCGGTCTGTAGAATTGATGGGGTTATCTTGTTCACATAGAATTACCGTCTATCTCACAAAACCTATATCCTTACTGTGTACCTAAAGACTTTATTTAAATATGTTTTTTGAATCATCAACCATGGCTAATTTACCATTTAAGTTATCCTATTCACAAAATCATCATCTTTTCACAGAGCACCCACCTATTTAATATCCCTGTTAATAACCTGTGTAGACACCAAGTCTGGATCTATTAAGCTAGTTTTATTTATGGCAACGCCTTACCTCAGGTCATTTCGGACCTGATATGTGTAGACACCAAGTCTGGATCGATCGTTTAAAGTTAACTTACTGGTGAATCTGATTAGAATGACCAAGCTCCAATTATTGCTAAATTCTAAGCATTTTTAGGACATAAAATCAAAGATATTGTTAAGATCTTCTATAGGGACGGACCAAGATGCAGCGAGGTTTCCAGTGTACATACTTTATTTACGTAACGTACCTGGCAAAACAATAAACAAACAAAGATCGTAACTCCGGTGTGGCTAAACGTGCACACACCACTAAACGTACTATTCTAACATTCATAGAAAAAACATTCAATGACCCACACCCCCAGACTGGGAAAAGCAATGTCGGTTGGATCTCGTCACCGTCTCTGTCATTCTTAGATATATTGCAGGCCGGTGTATTTCCCCAATGTCAGGGGCAGGTCTTTGATCTTACGGATGTGATCATCCGCCCGTGGACGGTATTTGGTGTGTTATCTTTGGACGACAGAAATAGGTATTGAGATCCGGCTCGAAGGACCAAATTGTTACGAGATGTGAAATGTGAACACAGTCTTTTTATATTGTACAAGCTTTAAGCTAAACACAAATGATACAAATGCTCCACCCTCTCTAGGAAATACACATTCATTGGCTTATCACAATCTTGCAACATAAGTCAATCTGGACAGCTCCTAGCCGTTCCTCCCCTCCCGAGGACAGGGAGGCCTTTCTTATCTAGTTGTTCTCACAAGAAGTTCCTGTTCTTAGTTTCACAGTGATCACAAGTTGTCTGTCACAAGCTGTTCCTGTTATCAGTTCCTGCTTTCTTACGCACAAACATTCAGGTTGTTTATACAGAGACAGGGTAAAATACTGTTAGTTATTGTCTTATCATTACTTTAAACGTATAAATCATTTAGTCATCATTAAACATATAAATCATATGAATTTATTCATAACACTTACCAAACCACATGACCTTTGTTTTGAACACCTCGTTCAGAACAAGGTTAAGTGCAGAGAAAACTTGTTAGACACTAAGAAACCTTTATTGTAGAGCGTTTAACACAAAATAGAGAGGGGCCAGCTGAGTATAAGACTGTATTATCTGCATATAAATGGATGAGAGAGCTTCCTACTGCCCAAGCTATGTTGTTGATGTAAATTGTGAAGAGCGTGGGGCCTAGGATTGAGCCTTGGGGTACACCCTTGGTGACAGGCAGTGGCTGAGACAGCAGATGTTCTGACTTTATACACTGCACTCTTTGACAGAGGTAGTTTTCAAACCAGGCCAAACACCCCTCAGAGACACCAATAGTCCTTAGCCACAAGAATGGAATGGTCTACCGTATCAAAAGCTTTGGCCAAGTCAATAAAAATAGCAGCACAACATTGCTTAGAATCAAGGGCAATGGTGACATCATTGAGGACCTTTAAGGTTGCAGTGACACATCCATAACCTGAGCAGAAACCAGATTGCATACCAGAGAGAATACTATAGACATCAAGAAAGCCAGTCAGTTGATTATTTACAGGTTTTTCCAACACTTTTGATAAACAGGGCAAAATAGAAATAGGCCTATAACAGTTAGGATCAGCTTGATCTCCCCTTTAACTACTTAGGGAGCAGTGGGGTGCTTACCTTTTGAAGAACTTCTGCTGAGGGCTTCCCAAGTGTCCAACGAAGACATATAATGGTTCTTTTGTTAGAAAAAGTCAGTTATTATATCCATAAATCTCCGTTTGGTTGGCGCGTTATGTTCAGAAAATCCAACGTCGAATCGCCCATTGAAACGTGAAGAGAACGCATTCAAATATATCTATAAACTTTTCCTAAACAAATCACATACCAGTTAAAATGCATCCTTAGCTGTCCTTTTATGAATATGAGCGATAATATTTCACTCGGATGGTTCCCTAAACGTTATATAAGTAAAATAAAGTGGGGTGCGCAGCCAGACTATGGCACGAGAAAATTTGTTGACATCTGAGCTACCTTGGCCATTTCCTGTACCTATTCTTCCTGCTTCCTCCAATCTCTCTGAGGCTTTATATATAGACTGTTGACATCTAGTGGAAGCCATAGGTACTGAAATCTCAGAGCTGCTTGCCATAGAACTCAATAGGGAGACTGTCAAACAGAGCCAATGTGACAAAAAACAGTAATTCCGGATAGATTTTTCTCTGGTTTTTGCTTGCTATTTCTGTTCTGTTACACTCACAGACATTATGTTAACACTTTAAGAAACGTCAGAGTGTTTCCTATCTAATAGTACTAATTATGTGCATATCCTATTTTCTGGGCCTGAGTGGGAAGCATTTTACTTTGGGCACGCCAGACTCTCCAAAACCGTCACCTCGGGAGCCGCTCCCTAAGAAGTTAACAGGCACCGCATTGATTATTTGCAACGCAGGACAAACTAGTTAAACTAGTAATATCATCAGCCATGTGTAGTTAACTAGTGATTATGTTAATATTGATCGTTTTTTAAAAGATAAGTTTAATGCTAGCTAGCAACTTACCTTGGCTCCTTGCTGCACTCGCGTAACAGGTGGTCAGCCTGCCACGCAGTCTCCTCGTGGAGTGTAATGTAATCGGCCATAATCGGCATCCAAAAAGGACGATTACCGATTGTTATGAAAACTTGAAATCGGCCCTAATTAATAGGCCATGCCGATTAATCGGTCAACTTCTAGTTTAGAGTCATACCTTGTGGGATTGGTAATAATCTGTGAAATATTTAGGGTGTCCCATTGCTTTTGGACTTGGTCAGGTGGTTTAAGCATGTCCCAGTTTAGGTCACCTAGTAGGACGAATTCAGACTTAGTGTTAGGGGCTAGGAGGGAGCTTAGGGCAGGTAGGGCACAGGCCGGTGCTGATGGAGGATGATAACACCCAGAAACAGTCAACAAAGAGCTATTTGAAAGTTGAATGCTTATAAACAGAAAATCAAATTGTTTGGGGGCAGACTTGGTGGAGACAACTGAGCACTGAAGGTGATCCTTGGTAAAGATTGCCACTCCCCCCACCTTTAGAAGATCTGTCTTGCTGAAAAAGGTTATAACCAGAAAGGTTAACATCAGTATTCAAAACACTCTTTCTTAACCACGTCTTAGTAATGACCAACACATCTGGATTGGAGCTGTGAACCCACACTTTCAATTGATCTATTTTAGGTAATAAGCTTCTAGTGTTAACGTGCAGAAACCCCAGGCTTTTACGAGAGCAGAAATCAGTGAAGCAGATATCAGAGCACAAGTCAGAATTGGGGCCAGCAACAGTAGATGGGCCAGGGTGTACATGCATATTTCCAGATATCATCAACAGTAATACAATCAAGGCACGGCAGAGGACAGGGGAGACCTCTGCAGTGCTGATTTATGACATCTGAATGTGCATCAGATGGCAACAAGATTATATGCTACAGCAATTTCATCAGGTACCATGAAGTTGCCGAAATGCCACGTGTCCATTTATATCAGTACATTCGTAACAACTTAACCATTACGCAACTTCTATTCTGTCAAATAAGCATCAGGTAGAAAATTATCAAATCAAGTTTTGTTGACCAAATTCAACACCCATTGCCCTCCATACAACAATTCCTCACTTAGTGGGGTTATTGTCGTGGACAGATTTTGGGCAGAATAAACCTCTCGCTTTGCCTCTTTATGTCTGAAATAACAAAACCACAGATTATTCATTATATTGGCCATACTCCATTGGCCACTCTAACAATAAATACATTTAAGGCAGTCTGGTAGAGGCAAGGCCAGGTGGGACCATTCTAGCCAATGAGAGGGCAGATATGAGTGTGATAACAGGCACAGGTGTTTTTTTTCCTAAAAGTTCCCAGGATGTCACATGTCCTACTTATACCAACAACCTAAGCATTCTGAAACTTCTATTCGAGGAAATAACCAATTACATTTTTTGTTAACCAAATCTGACACTCATTGGTGAGCGAGAAGACAAATTTTAGGCCCAGTTATCCCTCTCGCTTCGTCTTTTCCTCTCTGACCAAACAGAACAAGCTCAGGCTGCCGTCTAAACACTTAAAAGACACACCCTCGTCCACTTACCCTCGCCTTATGCCCTTGGGGGAATCCCCATCACCATCTTGGAGGGCGGTCCAAATGATTAGCCAAGCAAGGGAAGTTTGCAACGTAAGCCCCTCAGCCCTCGTTTTTAGTCGGCTTTGCGAGTGTACAATTATGTTCACTCGGGCCTGAACCTCCCCATAATTCAATTTGCGACTTTTGTACATCCGCTAAGAAAAGTCTGCGAAAACTTAAAAACAACAGGTCAACATACAAGTGTAATGCAAATAAGTTAGAAATTGTGCTACTAATGCACATGACAGCACAAATACCTCTCTTAAAAGTGAATATGTTTTTGTTTGGTTAACTTTTTGTGGAAATTGTAGAAATAAAACATTTTCCTTCTTCAGAAGTTCCAGCTAGGCTGGCTATCATTAGATTGCTAATTCATTTTCTAGCTATCATACAGTAGGCTTATATTCATATATATATTTCATATAAGTAGACATGCACTCATTATTGACTGTAGCGCATATAGAGTACCCGCAGGTTACCTGTGGCTGAAAACACAATCATGGTGGGATGAACGAGTGACGAAATTCCGGCCAAGGGAGGTCCTTTTAAAAATCATTCCTTCCTCCATCGCACCTCGCCCTGCAGGTGTATACTCGTCAGACGTCATGAAACGTCATCAGAAGTGTCCACTTAATTTGAGGGCTGAGGGGATAGGGTGTGCCTTTTAAGTGTTTGGACAGCAACCATAGACTGTAATCTCGGTTAAAACAGAAGTAAAATCTCGCGTAATTTGGTCAGCTACACGCAGAATCTTCCCACGGGAGACTACTCCGTCTGTAATCAGTGATTCCTATATTGATGCCTCGTATATTTCCATCCTTATCTCAGCTGTAGTAGTGCAATTAGTTCCGCAGTGACTGTGCCAGCTGCCATATCAGTTGTCCATATGGGGGCGCACGGGATCTGAGTAAAGCGCATTGTGCGCACAGACAGGCGCCGGGAGGAGAGGACTTTATGAGGGGTTGCACCACAACTTGCTGTAGTCGATTCTGAACTTTGTGACCTGATCGTGCTTGAGGACCCTGTCGCAGCTTTTCTCCTCAATTTCAACACGCGTGGATCCAAGTCAACTTAATATGAACAATGTCTATAAATGAAGTGTACGTTTTCCGACCGTTCAAGTTGATTGCTTTACTTTGTGTATTTCTGGCATTGTGTCTGGACATCGTTGCGTTATTGAGCCCCGCCTGGGTAACGGCAGAGCGTTTTTCTTTGTCGCTATGGGAATCATGCACTGAAACAGAGGCTGGCTGGAGATGCATTTCCACCCTCACATCTGGTAAGAAGCGATTAACGTTTTTTTCCAAAAATTATTCTGTATGTTGATGTAAATCACGCCTTTCAAGTGGTTTTCTGTCCAGATGAAAATGGGTGCCCACAATTAAGTTATAATCCTTTGACTCCCAAAATAATGGGGAAGTAGGCCTTTGTTAGCATAGCATGACATGGGACTATAGGAACCCAAACATTGTGATATTGTCCTTTAAAAAAAAATATATTATTTCCCAACATCTGTTGTAAAACACGTTATAGAACCTGGCTTTAAAGCCTGCCTTCATGCTGTGGCATGGAAACTGGGGGTCATCTGGTGCAGTTTATTTATTTAAAATTGTATTTTACCAGGAAAAGCCCACTGAGACCCAGAGTCTCTTTTTCAGTTGTTTCTCTTTATCAAAGTTCTAGCATAGGCTATACAATGTTTAGGCTACACACATTAACATACTGGCCCAAGATGAATAGAAGAACAATTCGTAAATCAATCTGATTATAGTGAGAGAAATGTTTGGAATTTACGGTGAATTTCTATGTACATCATGGATGAAGAGATCAAACAATGGACCATTGTTAATGTACTGTAATCGCTCTCGTCCGGCTCCACATATGCGTGCCTACTGTAACATTTGCGTTCCAGGCCAGTGGTAATATTTTGCTCTCTGCCCTGTCAGTCAGAGCGCGCCAATATAGCGGAGATTCGCCACCTATGTGAGTAATTCTCGTGATACAAGTAGCTGTTTAAGCCTATCAGTTCTCTTTTCGTGTCCTCACGGTTTGTTGATCTGTTGCAATTTGAAGTTTTATTTCTCAGCTGAGAGTTGTCCCTCTGACGTGATGTGCCATCTGGGTGCTCCACTGGCCTTTGTAAGCCTTGTGAATGCAGGTGGGTGTGTTCCACCTATTGTTGAGTTCCACTGGTGTAGGCCACTCTTTTTGTGAATGTCTCTCTACCCCTCACTCTCTTTGAATGGGGGATGGGGATTGAGGGGCCTTGGTTATGGACTGAAAGCATTATCATAGATAGATTTCACAGTTTGTTTTAAGGAGACCGAGGTCTCACACATCCCTACAGGGTTCAAGACACACATTTAAGGGAGAAAAATATTTCCTTTGGCCATAAAAATATGTTTGATTAGAATGTTCTATCTATTTATGGCAACATGTTGTCATATTGCACTAATGAAACCTATTGTTGGTCTCTTTGAATAGCCCATGCTCCTTCATAACAAGAGTTTCTTTCTTCTCCCCTACTGCTTCTCAGTATCTCAGTAGCTGTTTTGGCTGAACCTCCAAGCAGAGTAGAATGTGCTGTTTGTTTTACCTGCAGGGAGAGCATTAGTGATGCCACTACTGCCACTGCAGCCAGCTTTATGACTCTAGCACAGAGCAGAGAGACTGGCAGGCAGTGGAGACTGAGACAGGCACCAGATGGGTGCTGTGCTCAGGCGAGGCAGGTTAACCCTGGCTGTCTCCTCTGATAGGATCCTTTCTCTCAGATCTGTGCCCAGCCAGCGACACCCTCCCTCTCCCAACCCAGCTTTATGGTCCGTCTCTGTCAGATAAACACCTGTCATTCTCCTGCCCCCTGCCAGAGCCTCCTGCTATCTCCACCTCAGAGGTTTGTCTGGACAGACAGTGTCGTCAATGGAATGGTCTCTGTATTGTTCCCCTGGTCCACACTGGTGTTGTGGTTGATTCTAAGTCCAGCTCCTTTGAGTAGGGGTGAAATGAGGAACCATCATCATCATCATCCATCTCCAGTGGGTCTGCGGAGGCCACACATCTCACCCAGCTTGATGAGGTGGAGCAGAGGGGGCATTATGAGCTGCTGTGATGGATCTCCTCTTCTCTGTTGATGTAGTGGAATGTGGAGAGTGAGGGGGGGGGGTGAATGTGAGGTGGGCCCTGAGAGATGAGCCTGTCCCTGGGCAGTGAGAGAGAACGCCTGCCTGCAGGAGCTCATTAGGACAAGGGCATCAGGGTTGTGGGGTTAACGCAGACAAAGGAGTAAATGGCCTGGGGGGCAGAGAGAGACATGACAGAGGGCAGACGGAGCCCATTAGCTGCCTCGAGTGGAGCTTCTCTCTGTTCTCTGAGATGAGCCAGCCAACCGAGACGCAACAGACCTGAGGGAGAACTGAACAGTCAGCTGGATTTTGGAGCACTGTACCTCGGCTCTTTCTGCACAGCCAGAACCTGGAAAGATGAGAGGCAGAGGCAGATGGGATGGATGATATGGGGGAACCTTTTTGGCACATAGTCAAGTGAGCATGTTTGAAGTAGCTGTATGGGTTAAGCTTCCTGTTCACTGTCTGCTAACACTGAAGAGAGAGAGCTGTGTGTGTTGGGGAATTTTAATATCTTTCTTGACCACAAACACACACGTGTTTTGCGTTGTAACGAGCAGTAGGTTATTTGTTTCCTGCTTGTCTGTCATCACTGATCTGAGTTAATGGGGGATCCATTCAACTCCACCATAGTCTGATTTCAGTGAGTGACTAGAGTAGACTACCCTGTGAATCGATGGTTTACTGTAACGTGCGTGTCTGTAACATGTCTCCTCCTCCTGCAGACTGGCAGATAGCCACTCTGGTGCTGCTGCTGGCCGGTGCTGCGGTGACTCTGGTGACCTTCCTGGTGGCCCTCATCTCCCTGTGCCGGGGGACACACAGACGGCACTACCGCATGGTGGCCGTGTTCCTGTTCACTGCAGGTACATCCATCATGCTCCAACATAAACACCATACATGGACATACTGTACAACGCTCTACAATAATCCACAACACCATCACTTATGTCTCTAATGTTTCCCCTATACTCATTTAGGAGCAGTGGCCAACCGCTGTTAAATTCTTGCCGCCACTGCAAAAAATATGATGTTCATTTTTAATATATAGAGTTGAAGTCGGAAGTTTACATACGTTTTAATGACTCCAAACTAAGTGTATTTTTCAACCACTCCACAAATTTCTTGTTAACAAACTATAGTTTTGGCAAGTCGGTTAGGACATCTACTTTCCAACAATTGTTTACAGACAGATTATTTCACTTATAATTCACTGTATCACAATTCCAGTGGGTCAGATGTTTACATACACTAAGTTGACTGTGCCTTTAAACAGCTTGGAAAATTCTAGAAAATGATATCATGGCTTTAGAAGCTTCTGATAGGCTAATTGACATAATTTGAGTCAATTGGAGGTGTACCTGTAGATGTATTTCAAGGCCTACCTTCAAACTCAGTGCCTCTTTGCTTGACATCATGGGAAAATAAAAATAAATCAGCCAAGACCTCAGAAAAAAAATTGTAGACCTTCACCAGTCTGGTTCATCCTTGGGAGCAATTTCCAAACGCCTGAAGGTACCATGTTCGTCTGTACAAACAATAGTACGCAAGTATAAACACCATGGGACCACGCAGCCGTCATACCACTCAGGAAGGAGACGCGTTCTGTCTCCTAGAGATGAACGTACTTTGATGCGAAAAGTGCAAATCAATCCCAGAACAACAGCAAAGGACCTTGTGAAGATGCTGGAGGAAACCGGTACAAAAGTATCTATATCCACAGTAAAACGAGTCATATATCGACATAACCTGAAAGGCCGCTCAGCAAGGAAGAAGCCACTGCTCCAAAACCGCCATAAAAAAGCCAGACTACGGTTTGCAACTGCACATGGGGACAAAGATCATACTTTTTAGAGAAATGTCCTCTGGTCTGATGACACAAAAATTGAACTGTTTGGCCATAATGACCATCGTTATGTTTGGAGGAAAAAGAGGGAGGCTTGCAAGCCGAAGACTACCTTCCCAACCGTGAAGCACGGGGGTGGCAGCATCATGTTGTGGGTGCACTTCACAAAATAGATGGCATCATGAGGAAGGAAAATTATGTGGATATATTGAAGCAACATCTCAAGACATCAGTCAGGAAGTGAAAGCTTGGTCACAAATGGGTGTTCCAAATGGACAATGACCCCAAGCATACTTCCAAAGTTGTGGCAAAATGTATTAAGGACAACAAAGTCAAGGTATTGGATTTGCCATTACAAAGCCCTGACCTCAATCCTATAGAAAATTTGTGGGCAGAACTGAAAAAGTGTGTGCGAGCAAAGGAGGCCTACAAACCTGACTCAGTTACACCAGCTCTGTCAGGAAGAATGGGCCAAAATTCTTATTGTGGGAAGCTTGTGGAAGGCTCCCCGATAACGTTTGACCCAAGTTTAACACTTTAAAGGAAATGCTACCAAATACTAATTGAGTGTATGTAAAATTCTGTCCCACTGGGAATGTGATGAAAGAAATAAAAGCTGAAGTAAACCATTCTCTCTACTATTATTCTGACATTTCACATTCTTAAAATAAAGTGGTGATCCTACCTGACCTAAGACAGGGACTTTTTACTAGGATTAAATCTCAGGAATTGTGAAAAAACTGAGTTTAAATGTATTTGGCTGAGCTGAATGTAAACTTACGACTTCAACTGTATACAGTACCAGTCAAAGGTTTGGACACACCTACATATTCCAGGATTTTTTCTTTATTTTTACTATTTTCTACATTGTAGAATAATACTGAAGACATCAAAACTATGACATAACACATATGGAATCATGTAGTAACCAAAAAAAGTGTTAAACAAATCAAAATATATTTCATATTTGAGATTCTTCAAAGTAGCCACGCTTTGCCTTAATGACAGCTTTGCACACTCTTGGCATTCTCTCAACTAGCTTCATGAGGTAGTCACCTGGAATGCATTTCAATTAACAGGTGTGCCTTGTTAAAAGTTAATTTGTGGAATTTCTTTCCTTCTTAATGTGTTTGAGCCAATCAGTTGTGTTGTGACAAGGTAGGGGTGGTATACAGAAGATAGCCCTATTTGGTAAAAGACCAAGTCCATATTATGGCAAGATAAGACGGCTCGAATAAGCAAAGAGAAACGTCAGTCTATCATTACTTTAAGACTTTACTTTAAAGGTCAGTCAATGCAGAGAATTTTGAAAGTTTCTTCAAGTGCAGTTGAAAAAACCATCAAGCACTATGATGGAACTGGCTCTTGCTTCTCTGCTGAACAATTAGTCAAATGGCCACCCAGACTATTTACATTGACCCCCTGCGGCTACTCAATGTTTATTATCTGTGACAAATAGTTTGATTTGATTTATTGGAGTGCATAGAGATAACATGTATTTTTCTCCTGCCCCTGCCCATTTGATAAATGGGCCATTCTAAATCAAAACAAATGTTTTATTTATTTATATATATATATATATATATTAGTAAAGACGAGAGAATAGTCTGATGGGTGAAAATATGATCACTTGATGAAAGGACAGCATGTGCAGCTTGAGGCAAAGAACAGAGACAGCATTTGTTTAGCGACTTTCTCAAATCATCAATAGCCATCATGCAGCCCATATATATTTTGATTTGTAAGACATTCTAAGGTTTGTATCATTCACATCTAACGTTGCCAAATAACTCAAAAATCAAGCATATAGGACCTGTTTCAAATGATCACTTTTTACGCTCCACATAGCCACTTCATATGCGCACTCGCGCCAGAATAGTAAAAATATCCTTTCTATTTCATTCAGTTAAGTTCAATTATAGTCTTCTTACTATAAAATCCTAATATAAAATAATGGCATGGGACTTAAGCATATCTTGTCAGGTAAATGAACAAGCCTACAGCCTATAGCATGGAGTATAGCCAGATCTATGCTAAGGCGCATTGAAGCTGTTCTGGCGGCTCACGGTGGCCCAATGCCCTATTACGACACTATGTTGGTGTTACGTTTATTTTGTCAGTTACCTTTATTTTCCCTTCACACCGCAGTTGGTCTACATAGAGACATAATTACCATTTGAGAAAATGGTCAAGTTGTTTGCACAAAGCTAAATAGACACTGACTGAGATTGAATGTGAGGGTAAGAGGTAGTGATGTGTTAAAAGTACCAATCTGTCTGTTTAATCGATTAGCACACAGCTCAGACACTCATACGTACCCCACAAGACATGCCACCAGAGGTCTTTTAAAAGTCCCTAAGTCCAGAACAGTGGCTAGGAAACGCCCAGTACTATATAGAGCCAGGATGGAACTCTTTTACCTCAGGTAACTCAAGCTAGGAGTAAAATCAGATTTTAAAAAAGCAATAAAACAACACCTCACGGCACAACAGGGGCTCACACACACACCCACACACTATTCTTAGTAATGTAGTATTGTAATACTGTCAGGAACGTCAGAAGGATCAGACCAAAATGCAGCGCGATTGCTATTCCACATGTTTAATAATAATAAGTGGAACGTACAAAGATGCAATGAACCAAAATAAAGAAACACAACGATCAAAATATAACTGTGTCGACAACACCCATAAACAGTCTAACTGACATACATACATTCAATAACCCACAACCAAAGTGGTGAAAAGAACAAACATATATATATATATATATATATATATATATATAGTTCCCAATTAAAGGTAATGACAATCAGCTGCCTCTAATTGGGAACCATCAAATCCAAACATAGAAATACAATACATAGAAACAAAAACCCCTCCTGACCTAAACACAAATGATAGCCAGCCGGCTAATCCCAGGCCAGGACGTGACAAATACTGTAATGGAGAAATATACATTTATATAATGCACAGTGTTTTGTTTGATGTAATGGTTTATCTCTGTTTGGACCTCAGGACAGGAAGAGTTGCTGCTGCCTTGGCAACAGCTAATGTGGATCCTAATAAAATACTAAAGTGTGGAGAAGGAGGGGTTGGGGGGGATAAGAGGGGAGTTGGGTTTGCGCTAACTCTTTCTGTGGTGAGGGAGCTGTTGTGAGACCCAGAAAGCAGGCTGCTGTGTGCCAAGAAAAGCAGCCACAGAATTTGCACAGTTACCAATGAAGAGTGGAATGTATTCCCTCCCCATAGCTCTCTCTCTCTCTCTCTCTCTCTCTCTCTCTCTCTCTCTCTGCTTTGTCTGCTCTCTCTCTCTCTCTGCTTTGTCTGCTCTCTCTCTCTCTGCTTTGTCTGCTCTCTCTCTCTCTGCTTTGTCTGCTCTCTCTCTCAAATTCAAATTCAAATTCAAGCTGCTTTATTGGCATGAAAAACATTGTGTCAATATTGCCAAAGCAACAATGTATACAATATACATTGTAATAAAATTAGAAACAATAACATATAATAATATAAAATGGTAGTAAATAATAATACAAAATTAAATACAAAAATAATAACAATAAAATGGTAAGTCAGTAGTAAAAATGTAATAAATTGAAAAAATCTAAATATGGAAAATTAAGCTATAACTAACTTATAACTAAATAATGGTAATCTACATCTGTACTACAACTACCATCATCATCACTACTACTGCCATCACCATCATCATTAAACTGCTATCATTACCATTACCACCCATACCACTACTATACGGAATGATAAACAACAATAATAATAGTAGTAACAATAATATTAATAACAATAACAGCTATAATTAGTAAGTTCCTGTTTACTATGCAGATGTTACTATTCAGTGTCCCTCAGGCTATGGCAGGCAAATACATATTTGGCTGCAAGAGGAGCTCATTGCTCCTTCGCCCATGAGTATTTTTAGTTTTCCTCTGGATTTAATGAGTTAAAATTTGGAATAAATGTAGTCATTTCTGTGAATAATGAATCTCTTGGTGAGGAATATTTATCACAGTAAAGGAGGAAGTGCATCTCTGTTTCTACCTCCCCTGTCGTGCAGTGACCACATACACGCTCCTCCTTGGGTAGCCATGTCTTTTTATGTCTGCCGGTTTCTATTGCCAATCGGTGGTCACTCAGCCTGTACTTGGTAAGGATCTGTCTCTGCTTCGTATCTCTGACAGAGTAGAGATAATCAGCCAATTCATATTCTCTGTTTAGGGTCAGATAGCAATTTAGTCGGCTTTGGGATTTTGTTTCGTTTTTCCAATGTTGTAAATATGAGTCTTTTGATTGGTTCATGATTTTGTTTATTGGAATTCTCTCTCTGCTTTGTCTGCTCTCTCTCTCTCTCTCTCTCTCTCTCTCTCTGCTTTGTCTGCTCTCTCTCTCTCTCTCTCTCTCTCTGCTTTGTCTTCTCTCTCTCTCTCTCTCTGCTTTGTCTTCTCTCTCTCTCTCTCTCTGCTTTGTCTTCTCTCTCTCTCTCTCTCTTTGTCTGCTCTCTCTCTCTCTCTCTCTCTGCTTTGTCTGCTCTCTCTCTCTCTGCTTTGTCTGCTCTCTCTCTCTGCTTTGTCTGCTCTCTCTCTCTCTCTCTCTCTCTCTCTCTCTCTCTCTCTCTGCTTTGTCTGCTCTCTCTCTCTCTCTCTCTCTCTCTGCTTTGTCTGCTCTCTCTCTCTCTCTCTCTCTCTCTCTGCTTTGTCTGCTCTCTCTCTCTCTCTCTCTCTCTCTGCTTTGTCTGCTCTCTCTCTCTCTCTCTCTCTCTCTGCTTTGTCTGCTCTCTCTCTCTCTCTCTCTCTCTCTGCTTTGTCTGCTCTCTCTCTCTCTCTCTCTCTCTCTCTCTCTCTCTCTCTGCTCTCTCTCTTCTCTCTCTCTCTCTGCTTTGTCTGCTCTCTCTGTCTCTCTCTCTCTCTCTCTCTCTCTCTCTGCTTTGTCTGCTCTCTCTCTCTCTCGCTCTCTCTCTTTCGGCTTTGTCTGCTCTCTCTCTCTCTCTCTGCTTTGTCTGCTCTCTCTCTCTCTCTCTCTCTCTCTCTCTGCTTTGTCTGCTCTCTCTTTCTCACTCGGCTTTGTCTGCTCTCTCTCTCTCTCTGCTTTGTCTGCTCTCTCTTTCTCACTCGGCTTTGTCTGCTCACTCACTCACTCACTCTTTCTGTCTGCTCTGGTCCTTTTCCTTTTCAGGCTCAGTGAAAACACAGTAAATAGTCCTGGAATGACAGTGCAGAGGAGCACTCAACTCATACAGTCATAGTTAAAAAAACGAATTTCACAATACTTTTTTTGTATTTGTCTTGTGTGAACTGTACTGTTGCAAATTAACAGCTATTACAACCAATACATCACCATAAAGAACATCCACAGAGGGGACAAGCATAGTAGACCAGGGCTCCCGAGTGGCACAGCAGTCTAAGGCACTGCATCTCAATGCTAGAGGCGACACTACAGATCCTGATTAAATTCCAGGCTGTATCACAACCGGCCGTGATTGCGAGTCCCATAGGGCGGCGCACAAATTAAAACAGACATTGTTTTTGTTGTTTGTTATAATAATGAAAAACAAAAGGTGTGTTTGCGTCTGTGTGTTGTATGTGATGTCAGGAATAGAGCAGTGTACAGTGCAGTCAGTACATCTTGTGGTTTGAAAACAATGATGAAGCAGAGACCACAGCCTTACTTGGGTGGTGCTCAGTACAACTTTCCCCAATATAAAACTTGTTTATATAACAGACATGCATCCTGCTATGTCATTTATGTCAAATGCTAACAAATACCCTTACTCCCACTCCCTGCACTTTCTCTTCTTAGGCTTCAACACATATCTTTTCTAAGTTTTCTGAACGGGAAGTTTTCTGTTTGGGAAGTGTTCTGCAAGTCTATTGGGGGACAGGTGTAAGGATGGCTACAGACAACCATTGGTTCCATCACCCGGTTACGTAAGCTAGCTCTTGGAAAAACCTAAACAGCATAAAAGCCTGCAGTACTGTAGGAACAGTATGTAGTGGAGTAGATATGATGTCTGAGGCTTTCGCTGTTTGTCATTTGCCGAGAAATGTGTAAGATGAAGTGCTTTCAGGTCTGGTGAGGATAAAGGTCTCCTTATGGCAGGAAAGCCCCCAGTCACAGGAGGGAGGCGGAGGGAGGGGGAAGAAGGAGGGGAAGAGAGCACTTGGTCACAGGAGGGAGGGGGAGAGAGCCCTTAGTCACAGGAGAGGGGGAGCCCTCCCTCATGGGAGAGAGGGGGAGAGGGAGAGAGCACTCAGTCACGGGAGAGAGGGGGAGAGGGAGGAAGGGGAGAGAGTGGTACATTTCCCAGCCTTTCCCCTAGTCAGAGATAGGCTTGGAGTCAATAGTGTTGTGCCTAACTGCTGGCCAGAGGTACAACCCCAGCCCAGCCGCTTCAGTCTGGCCTCCCTCAACAGAGTCATGTTCCTTGGCTTATGTCTCAGCCTACCCCCCTCTCCCTCTCCTCCAGGCCCCGCCGCCTTGTCCAGCAGGAAGGAAATAGGTGGTCTCAGTAAATTACACAATGTCCTCGCTCTGAGTCCAGTAGTCACACACTCACACGTATGCACACTCACAAGGAACAGTAGTTAAAATGTCGAGAGAGCCCACAGTGTGGTATTTCCCTCTTTTAATTAGACGCCCTACTGTTTGACTCTAAAAGTAGGAAGAACACACATGCGTGACCGCACACACACGTGTAAGCAGGCATGTACGTGCACACACACACACGCACGCACTGACAGCTTCCTGCTCTTAAAAGGATTTATTAAGAATGCGTTGACTCAGAATGTGAGGAATGTGATGTGAGGGATGAGTTTACACAATGTGACCAAAGGGAGTCAAAGTGAATCATAAAGTTAACAGTTGTGTCTGTAGCGGTATTAGATCAAAGTTCAATTGACTAACACTGGTGACTATTCCACAGGATGGACAGAACAGACACTCAATGAGCCTTATAACAATCTGACAACTGTGTGGCAACTACTGTGTTAAACCTTTCCTGCTCCGCAAGTTGCACCGAGCAATGTTAACACATGATGTCCATAATGAAAGTTCTGTCGCTATAGGGATATTTCAGTGTGACGCATCCGTTTTTTTATTATGACCTCTGCCTCTACAGTCTATAGAAAAGTTTGTGGTCATACGCACATCCTTAAAAATATAGGCTAATAAAGAGTACTAGTATAGAACAAGAAGGCCTGCACACTGTTAAAGCTCCCAACTCACCGCTTTATTGACAACGTTTCGATCCGAAACGGATCTTCATCAGGTCAAACGTTGTCAATGAAGCGGTGAATTGGGAGCTTTAAGTGTTCTTTACTCTGCCACTACAGACTCAATACAGTCCAGTGGAACACAACTTTATACACTGGTGGAACATTTGGCTTTTCTCTGGAAGTTCAGGATCATATGACAGTATTATGTCTACATAGAGCTAGTTATAGTACAGGTGTCGGACCTTACACTGAACAAAAATATAGTAGTGTTGGTCCCATGTTTCATGAGCTGAAATAAAAGATCACAACATTTTTCCATAGGCACAAAAAGCTTATTTCTCTAAAAGGTTGTTCACACATTTCTTTACATCCCTGTTAGTGAGCATTTCTACTTTGCCAAGATAATCCATCCACCTGACAGGTGTGCCATATGAAGAAGCTAATTAAACAACATGGTCATAAAACACAATGCCACAGATGTCTCAGGTTTTGAGGGAGCGTGTAATTGGCATGCTGACTGCAGGATTTTGTCCACCAGAGCTGTTGCCAGAGAATTTAATGTTCATTTCTCTACCATAAGCAGCCTCCAACGTCGTTTTAGAGTATTTGGCAGTACGTCCAACCGGCCCCACAACCGCTGACCACGTGTAACCATGCCAATCCAGGAGCTCCACATCCGGCTTCTTCACCTGCGGTATCGTCTGAGACCAGCAATCCCGGACAGCTGATGAAACAGTGGGTTTGCACAAGCAAAGAGTTTCTGCACAAACTGTCAGAATCCGTCACAGGGAAGCTCATCTGTGTGCCGTCTTCCTCACCAGGATCTTGACCTGACTGCAGTTCTGCATTGTAACTGACTTCAGTGGGCAAATGCTCATCTTCAATGGCCACTGGCACGCTGTAGAAGTGTGATCTTCACAGATGAATCCTGGTTTCAGCTATACCGGTCAGATGGCAGACAACGTGTGTGGGCGGGCAGTTTGCTGATGTCAACGTTGTGAACAGAGTGCCCCATGGTGGCGGTGGGGTTATGGTAGGGACAGGCATAAGCTACTGACAATGAACACAACTGCATTTTATCGAGGGCAATTTGAATGCACAGATATACCGGGACGAGATCATAAGGCTCATTGTCAAGCCATTCATATGCCACCATCACCGTTTCAGCATGATAATGCACAGCCCCATGTCACAAGGACCTGAAAGGCAAAACTGATCCTAGATCAGCACTCATCTGAGTTGCTTTGTTAATATGGGCCAATGAGCCTATATTTAGGCTGTGGTCAATAAAGCCCAAGAATGTTCTGCCACAACCATAGAGTACAACATATGGTAGAGTACTGCTCAGAGTCAACTGAAGGAGGATGCATTAGAACATTATAAGAGAACTAGAGATTGGATACAGGATGTTGTTTGTTTACTGTGTGGTGAAGTACGGGCCAGTGTGTTGTGCTGCAGTAATGAGTCTGGTGGGTGTGTTGTGCCTGGTAGGGCGGTGGTGTATGTTTCATGATTATCCACTCATGGTGTGATTGTGATAATGCACAGAAACCTCACAATCAAATGCCAACCGTATTACCTCCCAAGAGAATTCTCTTCGGTTATAGTCACAGCTGTGTACAGTCGTGGCCAAAAGTTTTGAGAATGACACAAATATTAATTTCCACAAAGTTTGCTGCTTCAGTGTCTTTAGATATTTTTGTCAGGTGTTACTATGGAATACTGAAGTATAATTACAAGCATTTCATAAGTGTCAAAGGCTTTTATTGACAATTACATGAAGTTGATGCAAAGAGTCAATACTTGCAGTGTTGACCCTGTTTTTTCAAGACCTCTGCAATCCGCCCTGGCATGCTGTCAATTAACTTCTGGGCCACATCCTGACTGATGGAAGCCCATTCTTGCATAATCAGTGCTTGGAGTTTGTCAGAATTTGTGGGCTTTTGTTTGTCCACCCGCCTCTTGAGGATTGACCACAAGTTCTCAATGGGATTAAGGTCTGGGGAGTTTCCTGGCCATGGACCCAAAATATTGATGTTTTGTTCCCCCAAGCCACTTAGTTATCACTTTTGCCTTATGGCAAGGTGCTCCATCATGCTGGAAAAGGCATTGTTCGTCACCAAACTGTTCCTGGATGGTTGGGAAAAGTTGCTCTCGGAGGATGTGTTGGTACCATTCTTTATTTATGGCTGTGTTCTTGGGCAAAATTGTGAGTGAGCCCACTCCCTTGGCTGAGAAGCAACCCTACACATGAATGGTCTCAGGATGCTTTACTGTTGGCATGACACAGGACTGATGGTAGCGCTCACCTTGTCTTCTCCGGACAATCTTTTTTCCGGATGCCCCAAACAATCGGAAAGGCGATTCATCAGAGAAAATTACTTCACCCAAGTCCTCAGCAGTCCAATCCCTGTACCCTTTGCAGAATATCAGTCTGTCCCTGATGGTTTTCCTGGAGAGAAGTGTCTTCTTTGCTGCCCTTCTTGACACCAGGCCATCCTCCAAAAGTCTTTGCCTCACTGTGTATGCAGAAGCACTCACACCTGCCTGCTGCCATTCCCGAGCAAGCTCTGTACTGGTGGTGCCCCGATCCCGCAGCTGAATCAACTTTAGGAGTCGGTCCTGGCGCTTGCTGGACTTTCTTGGGTGCCCTGAAGCCTTCTTCACAACAATCTTACTGGCAGCAATATCCTTGCCTGTGAAGGGCTTTTTGTGCAAAGCAATGATGACGGCACATGTTTCCTTGCAAGAAAACCATGGTTGACAGAGGAAGAACAATGATTCCAAGCACCACCCTCCTTTTGAAGCTTCCAGTCTGTTATTCGAACTCAATCAGCATGACCGAGTGATCTCCAGCCTTGTCCTCGTCAACACTCACACCTGTGTTAACGAGAGAATCACTGACATGATGTCAGCTGGTCCTTTTTCGGCAAGGCTGGAATGCAGCGGAAATGTTTTTTGGGATTCAGTTCATTTGCATGGCAAAGAGGGACTTTGCAATTAATTGCAATTCATCTGTTCACTCTTCATGACATTCTGGAGTATATGCAAATTGCCATCATACAAACTGAGGCAGCAGACTTTGTGAAAATGTATATTTGTGTCATTCTCAAAACTTTTTTTTTTTCCCCCCTCAAGTCGATACCATGATGGCCCTCATGGAACTACACTGGACTTTGTGCAAACTGGAAACCACATATTCTGAGGCCGTATTTTATTGCAGCTGGGGATTTTAACAAAGCAAATTTGAGGTAAATGTTACCGAAGATCTATCAACAAATTGACTTTAGTACTCACGGTGGGAAAACACTTGACCACTGCTATTCTCTCTTCACATATGCCTACAAGTCCCTCCCCGGCAAATCAGATCACAACTGTTTTTCTCCTCCCTTCCTATAGGCAGAAACTCAAACAGGAAGTACCCGTGCTAAGGTTTATTCAATGCTGGTCTGACCAATCAGAATCCATGCTTCAAGATTGTTTTGATAACGCGGACTGGGATATGTCCCGGGTAGCCTCTGAGAATTACACCGCTCCCGAGTATACTACTCGCCAATGTCCAGTCTCTTGACAACAAGGTAGACGAAATCCGAGCAAGGGTTGCCTTCCAGAGAGACATCAGAGATTGTAACATTCTCTGTTTCACGGAAACATGGCTCACTCGGGTTACGTTATCAGAGTCGGTACAGCCACCTGGTTTCTTCACGCATCGCGCCGACAGAAACAAACATCTCTCTGCTAAGAACAAGGGCGGGGGTGTATGCCTTATGATTAACTGTTATAGATTTCATGTTTTGATGACTAAATGTTTGTACTTAATACTAAGAACATTCCATTCTGAAAATGTATGCAATAGAGATAGGGTTACAAGACAAATGGTAGTCCAATTAATGTGTGTGTGTCTAGATATTAACTTTGTGTGCAGAAGGGCAAACAAGCTGGTATGACTTCATTTAGGGGGTGTCTGGGAGAACAAAGAATTATTTGATTCTACCAGACACATGCGAGAGGCCCAATGCCCTTGAAGACAGGAGAGATAGTTAACAGAACCTCCCAAGTTTGACTTATGGGCAAAGATTGTGATAAGGAATGAATGGGTACTGTGGGAAGACACTATTTTCTTGGATAGGGTGGGGGAATTGGTGGGAATTTTGTATCTTTGTATTTCAACATTGTACCATATAAAAGACTGTGTACACCTTTTAGGGGGAGAGCTCTCCTGAATTAAACCATTTACACTTGACTATTGTATTCTGGGCTTCTGTCTGTCTTATTTCAACCAGTATCTTACAACTACTGGGTAACAGACAGAATTTGTTTAATTGATGTTTAGTTTGTGAACATTAACGAGTCGTGGTGTGATCATAACAACATACAGGAACTCAAGTCCTTTTGTTCACCTGACCTAGAATTCCTTACGATCAAATGCCGACCGCATTATCTACCAAGAGAATTCTCTTCGATTATAATCACAGCCGTATATATCCCTCCCCAATCAGACAACTCAACGGCCCTGAAAGAACTTCATTGGACTCTATGTAAATTGGAAACCACATATCCTGAGGCTGCATTTATTGTAGCTGGGGATTTTAACAAGGCTGATCTGAAAACAAGGCTCCCTAAATTTTATCAGCATATCTAATGCGCGACCCGGGCTGGAAAAATTCTGGATCATTGTTATTCTAACTTCCGCGACGCATACAAAGCCCGCCCTCCTTTCAGCAAATCTGACCACGACTCCATTTTGTTGCTCCCAGCCTATAGACAAAAACTGAAACAGGAAACGCCCGTGTTCAGGTCTGTTCAACGCTGGTCCGACCAATCGATTCAACGCTTCAAGATTGCTTCGAACACGTGGACTGGGATATGTTCCGGATAGCGTCGGACAATAACATTGATGTATACGCTGATTCGGTGAGAGAGTTTATTAGCAAAAGCATCGGTGATGTTGTACCCACAGCGACTATTAAAACCTTCTCAAACCAGAAACCGTGGATTGATGGCAGCATTCGGGCAAAACTGAAAGCGCGAACCACTGCTTTTAATCAGGGCAATGCGACCGGAAACATAACCAAATAAAAACAGTGTAGCTATTCCCTCCGCAAGGCAATCAATCAATCAAGCTAAGCGTCAGTATAGAGACAAAGTAGAGTCGCAATTCAACGGCTCAGACACGAGAGGTATGTGGCAGGGTCTACAGTCAATCACGGACTACAAAAAGAAAACCAGCCCCGTCGCGGACGCCGATGTCCTGCTCCCAGACAAACTGAACAACTTCTTTGCTCGCTTTGAGGACAATACAGTACCACCGACACAGCCCGCTACCAAAACCTGCAGGCTCTCCTTCACCGCAGCCAACGGGAGTAAAACATTTAAACGTGTTAACCCTCGCAAGGCTGCTGGCCCAGACGGCATCCCTACCCACGTCCTCAGAGCATGCGCAGACCAGCTGGCTGGTGTGTTTATGGACATATTCAATCAATCCTTATCCCAGTCTGCTGTTCCCACATGCTTCAAGAGGACCACCATTGTTCCTGTTCCCAAGAAAGCTAAGGTAACTGAGCTAAACGACTATCGCCCCGTAGCACTCACCTCCGTCATCATGAAGTGCTTTGAGAGACTAGTCAAGGATCATATCACCTCCACCCTACCTGACGCCCTAGACCCACTCCAATTTGCTTACCGCCCCAACAGGTCCACAGACGACCCAATCGCAATCACACTGCACACTGCCCTAACCCATCTGGACAAGAGGAATACCTATGTATTAATGCTGTTCATCGACTACAGCTCAGCATTTAACACCATAGTACCCTCCAAACTTTTCATTAAGCTCGAGACCCTGGGTCTCGACCCCGCCCTGTGCAACTGGGTCCTGGACTTTCTGACAGGCCGCCCCCAGGTGAGGGTAGGAAACAACATCTCCAGCCCGCTGATCCCCCACAAGGGTACGTTCTCAGCCCTCTCCTGTACTCCCTGTGACTCATGACTGCGTGGCCAAGCACGCCTCCAACTCAATCATCAAGTTTGCTGATGGCACTACAGTGGTAGGCTTGATTACCAACAATGACGAGACTGCCTACAGGGAGGAGGTGAGGGCCCTCGGAGTGTGGTGTCAGGAAAATAACCTCACACTCAACGTCAACAAAACAAAGGAGATGATTGTGGACTTCAGGAAACAGAAGAGGGAGCAGCCCCCTATCCACATCGACGGGACAGTAGTGGAGAAGGTGGAAAGTTTTAAGTTCCTCGGCGTACACATCACGGACAAACTGAAATGGTCCACCCACACAGACAGCGTGGTGAAGAAGGCGCAACGGTGGTGAATGAACCCCCTGGGTAACGGCTTGGTTGGGTTTGGATATCTATCTACACCCTTTTTCCTGGCCCTGGCTGTTGTCCCCTCTCTTACTCGCACACAGCTCCAGTTTCCCATCTGCAGCCTTGGCATCAATGGTTCTCTACCTGCACACAGGTAGCCATTCATTCATACAACAAAGAGCCTTGTCAGGCAAGCAGAAGTGATGATGGCTATCTGGTGGTGTTCCCTTGTACCATCTCACATAATATACAGAGGTAGTAGACATACGTACATTGTCTAATTGCTAAACTGTAAAATGTTAACTCACAGAAAGATGTAAATATGTTATCTGTTTTTTTCCCTTTCTTTCAGTGGTCCTTCAGGCCTGTGCACTGGTCCTCTACCCAATCAAGTTCATTGATGGAACTGTCCTGCAGACCTACCATGAGTTCAACTGGGGCTACGGACTGGGCTGGGGAGGCACCATCTTCATGCTAGGGGGAGGCATCCTCTTCTGCCTCCGGACGGACATGTACGAGGACGCTATGTACTGAGTCCTCTCTCTCTCTCCTACTCTCTATATCTCTCTCTTGCTCTTTCTGTCACACACACAAACAAATATTGACATTCACTCTCTTGTGCGACAACACACCCACACAAACACATCCTTCCTCTGCCCAAATAGACAAGCTTAGACACCTACATACAGTATATCTCTGTTATTTATAGACAGCGTGTGAGGGCTCCTGGCTCTGGCTGATCAGCAGGAGAGTTGAAGTCGGAGGAGCAGCTGTGTGGAGAGAATGTCTGCCTGTCCCCAATGGGGTGCCAGAGACCCTCACCACGGTCAGACAGACAGCCATGATGTTAAATCACAGAAATGGTTTTGGACAGACGGGCCACTTGACCTATGAACGTTTCTACAGCGCATCCCATGAATATCCATTCGTAGAGCAACAAGGAAGTAGATTCTCTGAGCCCTATCCTCTGGGCTGAGGTGTTTATATAAGGGATTGTTACAGTATATGGGCCGTCCCACCAATGCGGTGCCTTTTAAAAGAAAAATACTTTTGATTTCACATTTTAACATTCTGTCATAAAGAGCAAATGGTTCAACTTAATAAAACTTTTCCCATCTCTAAATACATTTTTAAAAAAGACTAGTAAGTGCCAAATAAAGTAACAGGGTTGACAATTTCATCTTAAATCAGCCATGAATCCGGTTTTGACTTGGGGAATGGAAGCTTGTTGTTTGCAACAGGGAGTGGCAATTTAATGCAAGCTTCACCCAAAAAAATGTAATTGTTTAAACATTTCTAGTATGTCTATCTATGGGTAACAGGGTTGACGTGTTGTGCTCGACCCACTCACTTTCCACGACAGACACCAGAAAATGGACAATAAGAGTAGAGCCAGCTCACCTGCTTTTACACTATGATTTGACTATGAAATGTTCAATGTTTCTTAAAAAAAAAATTAAGGCATAGTTTCAACATATTAAAACGAGAGTTAAGATAATGTAACAGGGTTGACCTTAAAATGAGGGGCAGAGGTAAATTATTCACTAATCACATGAAATAATAAATGATTTTCAGAAATGACTTTGTCAAAGCAAGAACATAACTAGGGCTTTACAATGATGGTGAAAACTTACAGAATTTTAGGATTAAGTGGGTTAAAATATAAAAAGTCACAGAGGGTGCATGGGGGGGACATGTCAAAATACAGAATTTGGTCTCTTCAGCAAGTCTTTATTCATGTAAAAAACTTTTTTTATAGAATTCTCAATGTGGTCGATATTAATTTAATATAACAGTATTTTAAAATGTAATATCGGTGCACAATGTTTACTTAAATAGCAAATGGATGCAAAAGGCACTCTTTGTGGAACGACCCATATATTCCTTATTTTCTTTTGTCTTTTTTTGTGATGATGACAAATAATATTGTTAATGTATTGATTGTATCATTTATCTTGCTATCTATTCTCCCACAGGAAGATATATATTTTATGTATTTCTGTTTGATAATTGCAGTTTCTGAACACTGAGAACTTAAAATGGGATCAGATGTGAATCCCAAAACATATCTGTTTTTCTAACTCCTTCTGGCATTTGTAGTGTAAAATAAACAGTACCGATATATATGCAATAATGACCATGTTTATCATTTTGTTTTAAATTACAGCAGTCTTAAGCGTTTGCTCTGGATTATGTCAAATGAGCTTTGCAAATTGATTTGGTGGTCTGAACATTTGCACAACTATGAAGAGTGAATGTCATGTGAACATGCATAACATAGTCTTTGAACAGGATAGTTCTAGTCATAACTCTGGCCCCAGAAATACCCAGCAAGAACTATGGCAGGAATGTACCACTGAGGAGAAAGGTAAATGATCGGTACCTCGCTTTGGAGGAAGCGGCATGGCAGGGAGCCACTTGCAAACTCTTACATAGCTGCACCATTCTTTCATGACCCAGGACACAAGGGCCTCGGAGGCCAGAACGAAACAGCAGGACAATTATAGTTGTCATTACCAGTGTGGCTGCTTGCGGCTAAATGAGACGTGGGAATGAGACTCCTGGGCTGGAGCGTAATGAGGTTTGGAGCTATTGGCTGGCAGGATATTGATGGTCTCTCAGGGCTTCACACAGACACTAATAGTGGTTCCTGTCCACTAGATGAAAGTGGTGCCAAACAACAGCGGCAAAATAGTTCAGGACAACACCATTTATTACATGCCTATTGTGCTATTAAAGTGGTGGAGCATCATTATTGCCTATTTTGACATTTTGAAAGTTTGGGACCTAATGAATATGTAAATATCAAACACGTCCCAAGCACGTCTCATTTGTGAAAATCTACTTTGACAGGATTCGGGTAGATTTGGGTATAACAATACATTCAAGTCAAAGTCATTCTACTAGATTCAGTCCAACCCTCTTCCCTTTTACTCTCTGCATTCCTTTAAACACTTGTAACTACCGTTCCATATAATCCCATTTCCTCCTGTATATTCCACAGAAGCTCAGGGTTAAATAAACAAGTCATTTAAAACAGCCCCTGAACGGATAGCTTGATTACGTGAAATCAAGCTATCCGTCCAGGGGCTGTTTTAAATGACCTGTTGATTAGTTCCTCAAAACAAACCATCAGGGTTGCTGTTCCCCCTCTGTGACTCCAGACTGTTTTCCCTGCAGGATGTGTTTTTAAGGTAGAGAGGGAAATGGAATGCACTGCCTGGGATGCTGTTTCAGTTCACCCCATCTCATCTGGTTTCAATTCCCTGGGATACTGAGGACTGTGATCAAATTTGCCTTGATATTTTTAGATATTTTTTTTAAGGAAAACAAGGGAGGTCTTGAGCCACTCTCCCTCTCAGTAATGAGACTCATGTTGTGTCTGGGGTCCTAGCAGAGTTGCTGTGTGACTGACTGTGTGTGTTCAGTAGAGTAGGAAACAGAGGAGGTGCCCCAGCAGGCCAGTACTCAGCTGTTCATCCTGAACCACTAACTCTCAGGTGTCAGGTGGAGAGTCAGCCCACCTGGTGCCTCCTTCCTGTGCCATGTGCTCACTCCTCTCCTCTCCCTGGCCAGCAGAGCACACACTGCAGCAGCTGGGACTCCCTGCCTTGAATGGGGTCATCCATCCTCAACCCTATCTAACTATTTTTGCTGCACCAGTGATAAAAGGGCCCGTTTTCCTGTGTGAGGATGCTCTTGTAGAATATGTCTTCCACGGTGTTGGCCTCTGTCCCCAAGCTGTCAGCAGCTACTTATAAGAGTCTGGAAGGTGTTAGGTCCAAATGGATCCTTAGCCTCTCTGATAGTTACTGAAGTGGCTGTTCTAGGGCCAAAGTTTATTTTATTTTTAGAAATTACTTTTCAAGAATTCATGGACTGCAGCTTGTTGGTTAGGGGGTCATGGTTACGTGGTGTATTGGGTACATATACTCTACATGGGGGGGCTTCTATAGAATGACAGGTATGCAGCTGTGTTACACTAAGGGTGTGTCCTCGGTTGTAACTGAGTCTAAGTTATCTGTAGCTCATTACATATCAGGTTTGGTAGCAAAGGCATGGCCTTGTCTTTAGCCTGCATTTATTTGACCATGCATACACCCACTTATGAATGGACAATAAAAGTTTGCACAAACACTGTCATTATTCAAAACCATAAACAACAAACCATAAACTGTTTGGAGCTAAATTACATGTTTACTGCCGCAATTGTTTTGTTTACTTTACAATCTCTCTCATTATGGTAGATAGAGCATCCCACAGCATTGAGGTTATTGGAGCAATAATCCCGTTTCACAGTCTGACCACACCTGCACTATAAACACATCTCCTTCTCGCCTCCTAGTGGACAGAAATAACACTGCGATACTGCTGAAAAAAGGCACGGCCTCATTGGCCTGATAAAATGTTGTCATTTTTGAATTGCAGTGGCATTTGGGCATGCATTTTGGAAAACCTTTACTGAATGTTTCTAGATTTGTATTTTATTTATCTTCCCATTCTAAATCAACAAATATGGTTGCTTAATTACTTTAAATAATTTGTACCATTATGCACTAACAATAATGTTGGTAACACCAATTATGCATTTTAGGTCAATCAGGATTTCTTTTTAATGGAGGGCACAAATGCTCAAATCTAAGGTCATCAGTCCTTTAAAAATAATTTACTAAAGCAATATGATTCTTTTTTTTGCTCACAATGTTATTTCCTTCATTTAAAAACCAGGTTACACTTTTGATTTAACCACCAACATTTTCAAACAGTCCATTTATATTTTCCAACGGGGCTATATATTTGGGCGAGTTTATTTTCTAGTCTGAGTAGCCTTGTTTCACTGCCAAAAATAAAATTAAACCATCTAGTGTTCAGCGAAATAACAACCCAATGTCAAAGACAGGTAGCCTTGTCAAATAATTAACATCCAATTACATGAACCATTACTCTCTCGCGGGAAACCTTCACTCTTGCACAGACATTTAGAAACAAAACATGACAATTTGAAAAAAAATCCACGGGAGTTTTTTGAGCGAGAATAAAGGTGACTTTCGAGTAGTAAGACATGTATAAAAGCAACAGATACCATTAATAAGAAGGGGCTAGAAGCATCTTATATGGTGAGCTACCGAGTGGCTAGGACAGGCAAGCCCCATACTATTGCGGAGGACTTACTTCTTCCTGCCACCGCGGACATGGCTAGGACAATGCTGGGGGAAAAGGCCCAAAAAACTATACAGACAATGTCTTCATCAAACAACACTGTTTCATGACACATCAGTGACATGGCAGAAGATGTTTTGAAACAATTACTGCTTCGCATACAAGCCAGTGAACTCTATGCATTACAGCTGGATGAATCTTCTGCAAACCACTGGAAACCAGGACAACAGTAGAGGATATAAGTACTGGACAGCTTTGTGACATCAAATGGACTTTGGTGATCAAGATGTGTTGGTATCCGTTCTGATGGCCAAGAGCCATGACAGGGAGACATAGTGGAGTGGCAACGTGCATGCAAGCAGTTGCTCCCGACAGCACTTGGGTACACTGCAGCATCCACCGAGGCTCTTGCTGCCAAGGGAATGCCTGACAGCTTGAAAGACGTTTTGGACACTACAGTAAAAAGGGTTATCTTTATTAAAGCAAGGTCCCTGAACTCTTGTGTATTTTCTGCACTATGCAATGATGTGGGCAGTGACCATGTAACGCTTTTACAACATACAGAAGCATACTGGTTATCAAGGGGCAAAGTATTGACACGTTTTTTTTTATTGAGAGACGAGCTTAAAGTTTTCTTTACTGACCATAATTTTCACTTGTCTGACCTCTTGCATGATGACGAGTTTCTCACACGACTGGCCTGTCTGGGTGATGTTTTTTCTCATCTGAATGATCTTAATCTTTTATTTTTTGTTGTTGTTTTATTTCATCCTTATTTAACCAGGTAGGCCAGTTGAGAACAAGTTGTAATTTACAACTGCGACCTGAACAAGATAAAGCAAAGCAGTGCGACAAAAAACAACAACACAGAGTTACACATGGGATAAACTAAAGTACAGTCAATAACAATAGAAAAATCCATATACAGTGTGTGCAAATGGAGTAAGGAGGTAAGGCAATAAATAGGCCATAGTAGCGAAGTAATTACAATTTAGCAAATTAACACTGGAGTGATAGATTATGATGTGCAAGTAGAGATACTGGTGTGCAAAAGAGCAAAAAAAGTCAATAAAAACAATATGGGGATGAGGTAGGTAGTTGGATGGGCTGTTTACAGATGGGCTGCGTACAGCTGCAGCGATCGGTGAGCTGCTCAGATAGCTGATGCTTAAAGTTAGTGAGGGAGATATAAGTCTCTAACTTCAGCGATTTTTGCAATTCGTTCCAGTCATTGGCAGCAGAGAACTGGAAGGAAAGGCGGCCGAAAAGGAGGAATTGGCTTTGGGGGTGACCAGTGAGCTATACCTTTATTACCTTTATTTTACTAGGCAAGTCAGTTAAGAACAAATTCTTATTTTCAATGACAGCCTAGGAACAGTGGGTTAACTGCCTGTTCAGGGGCAGAACAACAGATTTGTACCTTGTCAGCTTTTCCACTAGGCTACCCTGCCGCCCCGCTTCCATACCTGCTGGAGCACGTGCTACGGGTGGGTGTTGTTATGGTGACCGGTGAGCTGAGATAAGGCGGAGCTTTACCTAGCAAAGACTTATAGATGACCTGGAGCCAGTGGGTTTGGCGCTGTAACGAGGACCAACCAACGAGAGCATACAGGTCGCAGTGGTGGGTAGTATATGGGGCTTTGGTGACAAAACAGATGGCACTATGATAGACTGTGTCCAGTTTGCTGAGTAGAGTGTTGGAGGCTATTTTATAAATGACATCGCCAAAGTCGAGGATCGGTAGGATAGTCAATTTAACGAGGGTATGTTTGGCAGCTTGAGTGAAGGATGCTTTCTTGCGAAATAGGAAGCCGATTCTAGATTTAATTTTGGATTGGAGATGTTTCATAGGAGTTTGGAAGGAGAGTTTACAGTCTAGCCAGACACCTAGGTATTTGTAGTTGTCCACATATTCTAAGTCAGAACTGTCCAGTGTAGGGATGCTACTAGTTGGGCAGGCGGGTGCGGGCAGCGATCGGTTGAAGAGCATGCATTTAGTTTTACTAGCGTTTAAGAGCAGTTGGAGGCCATGGAAGGAGTGTTGTATGGCATTGAAGCTCGTTTGGAGGTTTGTTAACACAGTGTCCAAAGAAGGGCCAGACGTTTACAGAATGGTGTCATCTGTGTAGAGGTGGATCACCCGCAGCAAGAGCGACATCATTGATTTATATAGAGAAAAGAGTCGGCCCGAGAATTTAACCCTGTGGTACCCCCCATAGAGACTGCCAGAGGTCCAGACAACAGGCCCTCCCGATGTTACACACTGAGCTCTATCTGAGAAGTAGTTGGTGAACCAGATGAGGCAGTAATTTAAGAAACCAAGGCTGTTGAGTCTGCCGATAAGAATACAGTGATTGACAGAGTCGAAAGCCTTGGCCAGGTCTATGAAGATGGCTGCACAGTACTGTCTTTTATCGATGGCGGTTATGATATCGTTTAGTACCTTGAGCATGGCTGAGGTGCACCCGTGACCAGCTCGGAAACTGGATTGCAGAGCGGAGAAGGTACGGTGGTATTCGAAATGGTCAGTGATCTGTTTGTTAACTTGCGAAGACTTTGGAAAGGCAGGGCAGGATGGATATAGGTCTGTAACAGTTTGGATCTAGAGTGTCACGACCTTTGAAGAGGGGGATGACCGCGGAGGCTTTGCAATATTTAAGAATTTTGGACGATACGAAAGAGAGATTGACAGAATAGTAATAGGGGTTGCAACAATGGCGGCGGAAATTTTAGAAAGAGAGGGTCCAGATTGTCTAGCCCAGCTGATTTGTACAGGTCCAGGTTTTGCAGCTCTTTCAGAACATCTGCTATCTGAATTTGGGTGAAGGAGAAGCTGGGGAGGATTGGGCAAGTAGCTGCGGGGGGTGTGGAGCTGTTGGCCGGGGTTGGGATAGCCAGGAGGAAAGCATGGCCAGCCGTAGAGAAATGCTTATTGAAATTCTCGATTATCTGTCACGACTTCCGCCGAAGTTGGTTCCTCTCCTTGTTCGGGCGCCTTTCGGCGGTCGACGTAACCGGTCAACTAGCCCGCGCCGATCCACCTTTAATTTTCCATTTGTTTTGTCCTCTGCTTCCCCCATGTCTGTGTGTGGAATTGTTTATTTGTCAGTGGGTACGCTTCCGGCTGGTTTGCGCCGGGTTATGGTTTTCCACCCGTGCTTTGTGGCAGCCGGTTACTTTGTTGTTGTGTTTTGTACTTTGTACTTCCTCACTTTTTTGGGTATATGTTTTGTGACGCGGTTGCGTTATATTTATATTGTCTGAGTAAAGTGCTTTGTCCACTCATCTCTGCTCTCCTGTGCCTGACTCCCATGCACCAGCTACACCCACATCTTGACATTATCGTGGATTTATCGGTGGTTACAGTGTTTCCTAGCCTCAGTGCAGTGGGCAGCTGGGAGGAGGTGCTCTTATTCTCCATGGACTTTACAGTGTCCCAGAACTTTTTGGAGTTAGAGCTGCAGGATGCAAATTTCTGTATTGAAAAAGCTAGCCTTTGCTTTTCTAACTGACAGTGTGTATTGGTTCCTGACTTCCCTGAAAAGTTTCATATCGCGGGGACTATTTGATGCTAGTGCAGTACGCCACAGGATGTTTTTGTGCTGGTCGAGGGCAGTCAGTAAACCAAGGGCTATATCTGTTCGGGCCAGGTCAATTAGAAAGCTCTGTTCGCAGAAGTGTTTTAGGAAGCGTTTGACAGTGATGAGGAGTGGTCGTTTGACCGCGGACCCATAACGGATGCAGGCAATGAGGCAGTGATCGCTGAGATCCTGATTGAAAACAGCAGAGGTATTTTTTGGAGGGCAAGTTGATCAGGATAATATCTATGAGGGTGCCCATGCTTACGGATTTAGGGTTGTACCTGGTGGGTTCCTTGATCATTTGTGTGAGATTGAGGGCATCTAACTTAGATTGTAGGACGGCCGGGGTGTTAAGCATGTCCCAGTTTAGGTCACCTAGCAGAACGAACTCAATAGATCGATAGGGCAATAAATTCACATATGGTGTCCAGGGCACACCTGGGAGCTGAGGGGGGTCTATAACAGGCGGCAAGAGTGAGAGACATAGAAGCTAGAACTGTTTGGGCATAGACCTGGAAAGTATAACAGAACTTTGCAGGCTTGCTCCCCCTTTGGCAGTTCTATCTTGACGGAAAATGTTATAGTTGGGGATGGAATCCCAGAATTTTTGGTGGCCTTCCTAAACCAGGATTCAGACACGGCAAGGACATCAGGGTTGGCGGAGTGTGCTAATCTAGGATTACAGGGACTCTCCACAACTGTATTAAATGTGCGGGACAACATTGAGGCTATGATTAAGAAGTTGGAGCTCTTTTCTGTCTGCATTAACAAGGAAAACACACAGGTCTTTCCATCATTGTATGATTGTTTTGTGTGCAAATTAACTCAAGCTCACGAACAATGTCAAATGTGATATAGCGAAGCACCTGAGTGAGCTGGGTGTGCAATTACGCAGGTACTTTCGAGAAACGGACGACACAAACAACTGGATTCGTTATCCCTTTCATGCCCTGCATCCAGTCCATTTACCGATATCTGAACAAGAGAGTCTCTTCGAAATTGCAACAAGCGGTTCTGTGTAAATTGAATGTAATCAGAAGCCACTGCCAGATTTCTAGATAGGGCTGCGCTCAGAGTTTCTTGCCTTGGCAAATCGCGCTGTTAAGACACCGATGCCCTTTGCAACCACATACAGTTGAAGTCTGAAGTTTACATACACCTTAGCCAAATACATTTAAACTCAGTTTTTCACAATTCCTGACATTTAACCCTAGTAAAAAAGTCCCTGTCTTCAGTTAGGATCACCACTTTATTTTAAGAATGTTAAATGTCAGAATAATAGTAGAGAGAATGAATCTTTTCAGCTTTTATTTCTTTCATCACATTCCCAGTGGGTCAGAAGTTTACATACACTCAATTAGTATTTGGTAGCATTGGCTTTAAATTGTTTAACTTGGGTCACACATTTTGTGTAGCCTTCCACAAGCTTCCCACAATAAGTTGGGTGAATTTTGGCCCATTCCTCCTGACAGAGCTGGTGTAACTGGGTCAGGTTAGTAGGCCTCCTTGCTCGCACACGCTTTTTCAGTTCTGCCCACAAATTCTCTATGGGATTGAGGTCAGGGCTTTGTGATGGCCACTCTAATACCTTGACTTTGTTGTCCTTAAGCACACCCACAACATGATGCTGCCACCGCCGTGCTTCACGGTTGGGATGGTGTTCTTCGGCTTGCAAGCTTCCCCCTTTTCCTCCAAACATAACGATGGTCATTATGGCCCAACAGTTCTATTTTTGTTTCATCAGACCAGAGGACATTTCTCCAAAAAGTACGATCTTTGTCCCCATGTGCAGTTGCAAACCGTAGTCTGTCTTTTTTATGGCGGTTTTGGAGCAGTGGCTTCTTCCTTGCTGAGCGGCCTTTCAGGTTATGTCGATATAGGACCCGTTTTACTGTTAATATAGATACTTTTGTACCTGTTTCCTCCAGCATCTTCAAAAGGTCCTTTGCTGTTGTTCTGGGATTGATTTGCACTTTGTGCACTAAAGTACATTCATCTCTAGGAGACAGAATGCGTTTCCTTCCTGAGCGATATGACGGTTGCGTGGTCCCATGGTGTTTATACTTGCATACTATTGTTTGTACAGATGAACGTGGTACCTTCAGGCGTTTGGAAATTGCTCCCAAGGATGAACCAGACTTGTGGAGGTGTACACTTTTTTTTCTGAGGTCTTGGCTGATTTCTTTTGATTTCCCCATGATGTCAAGCAAAGAGGCACTGAGTTTGAAGGTAGGCCTTGAAATACATCCACAGGTACACCTCCAATTGACTCAAACGATGTCAATTAGCCTATCAGAAGCTTCTAAAGCCATGACATCATTTTCTGGAATATTCCAAGCTGTTTAAAGTCACAGTCAACTTAGTGTCTGTAAACGTCTGACCCACTGGAATTATAAGTGAAATAATCTGTCTGTAAACAATTGTTGGAAAAATGTGTTGTGTCATGCACAAATTAGATGTCCTAACCGACTTGCCAAAACTATAGTTTGTTAACAAGAAATTTGTGGAGTGGTTGAAAAGCGAGTTTTAATGACTTCAACCTAAGTGTTTGTAAACCTCAGACTTCAACTGTTTCTATGTGAGAGTGGATTCGCGGTCCTCACTAGAATGAAAACTAAATACAGGCACAGACTGTGCGTGGAAAACGTGCGTGTGCGTGGAAAACGATTTAAGACTGAGACTTTCTCCAATACAATTAAGCACACCCTTTTCATTAACCTGTGGTGAGTTATTCACAATTTTTGTTATATGTAAGATGGCTAAATAAAGAGCAAAATTATTGATTATCATTATATTATTATTTGTTACTGGTCCTATAAGAGCTCTTTTCCACTTCCCACGAGCCAGGTTGTGACAAAACTCACACTCATTCTTATATTTAATAAATGTAACGTATAGTGTGTGTGTGGAAGGCTTACAATGACAGCAAAAAATAACATTTGAGAGTGCGCTGACCCTGGTGCTAGAGGGGGTACGCAGCTGGAGGTTGAATGTTTGAAGGGGTACGGGACTATAAAATGTTTGGGAACCACTGCTCTATGCAATATATTAGACACTTGTGTTTACTTTCTAATATTCAAAAAAATAGATATCTCTTAATCCCCCAAACATGTCACTACAACTCTACACATCACTACTGGGACAAGCCAATTTTCTTACCCTAAGCAATGCATAAACATAAGCTTTTGCAGTATAAATGACTAGCATGATGTTTTATTGTTTAGTTCAATAAAATAAAATATGTTTAGTTCAATAAAATAAAATATGTTTAGTTCAATAAAATAAAATATGTTTGGTTCAATAAAAACAAAAACATGCATAATGTGTAACTAAGTTATCAGCTCTAAGTCAACATTCACACTCTGCTAAACTGAGGGGAGGACACAGTGTTCCTAGAAGTGTAACTGGTTTGCATTTCTTTATCATTCAAATCTGGAGACAGATGTGAGTCTCAGCTAATATTTAACGTGAGTGATACATACAACCAACTCCCCCCATGAAAACTTTACATATAACTCCCCAATGAGTCCTCTAAAAGTGTGAGCAGCCATGGAGGTGGGAAAACTCAGTAAGATGAGGACGCTGCCTAGACCCACCAGTGGCCTGTGTGGGCCAGAGAGCCCCCTAGCTGTCCCAGCCCAAAGCCTCTGTCAGAGCCTGGCAGGTGTTCTGTGGCTGTGTCAGTGTACACCCTCCCCCTGATCCTGCCCTTCAACACAGCCCCATCCTAAATGAAATAATAATTAGAGGAACGACCCCCTCTGTCAAACATCTAGTCTCTACTCATCATGCCAAGGGAAGCCAGGCTTCCCAAAAAATGTACCAAAGAATATACAATAAAAAATAAAACATTTATCTTTCATAATTTTCCTTCAATTCGCAAGAGGCCAAATGTATCTCACCACCACCCACAGGACAAAGCATCTGAGCGAAACAGCGCCCCTCTGTCTCTCTACGTGTAGACCATCTGTCTGATGCTGTCTGGTCAAAAGGAGTCTGACATTGATGCCGCCTGTAGCATTGAAGGCAAGGGAAGCCAGCGAGCATCTGGCCTCCCTTGACAAAAAAAGTTTGCAAACTGTTACCGAGCTCAACTGTGAATGGTCCTGGAGCACCAAAAAATGTGGCGTCCCCTTTTATCAAATCCCATTGAGAACATACATAATTGACAAAAAAACTTGAATTGTTGCATCTCGTCTTCTGCATTTAACCCAACCCCTCTTGAGGGTGAGTCAACATGTTTTTCTACTTTTACATTTTAGTAATTTAGCAGACTCTCTTATCCATACCGACTTGCAGTAGTGAGTGCATACATCTTCAAATTTGTTCGTACTGGTCCCCTGTGGGAATCGAACCCACAACCCTGGCGTTGCAACTGCCATGCTCTACCAACTAACACACACACACACACACACACACACACACACACACACACACACACACACACACACACACACACACACACACACACACACACACACACACACACACACACACACACACACACACACACACACACACACACACACACACACACACACACACACACACACACACACACACACACAGACAGTGCCTTTCAAAATCCTATTTTCCCTAACCCATACTCTTACCCTTATCTTAACCTTAACACCAACCTTAACCCAAAAACCTAACCTTAACACTAACCATAAACCTAGTTTTCACTAGGGGTTTGTGGGTTATTGTTTGAGCACAGCTTTGTGTGTCAGTCTATGTTATTGTTACGATCTTCGTTGTCGTTCGTTTTGTTGTTTTGTCCCAGTTACGTGTATTCAATAAAGCATGTATACTGGATACCTCACTGCGCCTTGGTCTGTCCCTAAAGGAGATCGTGACAGAATAACCCACCATAAAAAGACCAAGCAGCGAGAGACCCGGGAGTTCTGGACTTGGGAGGAGATATTGGCTGGAAAGGGGTCATGGACTTGGGAGGAGATTTTGGCTGGTAAGGGACCTTGGGAGAAGACGGCGGAGCATCGTCACCCGAGGGAGAAAAAAGTAGCGGGGGCTGAGCGGAGTAGTTACGAGGATTTGTACGGAGTATGGAACCTGGAGAGAGAAAAGTATGTTGGGACTCGCCTGGCTAGGAAGCCCGAAAGGCAGCCCCAAAAAACGTTTTGGGGGGGGGCACACGGGGAGTTTGGCTGGTTCAGGATGGACTCCTGAGCCAACTCCTCGTGCTCTCTGGAGGGAGCGTCGGAGGGAGCGTCGCACTGGTAAGACGCCGTGCTATGCAGTTTTGCGCACGGTGTCTCCAGTGCGCGTTCACAGCCCGGTGCGAGAGATTCCAGCGCCATTCATCTGTCAGGGGAGGGTGAGTGTGCAGCCTGGAAGAGTGGTGCCGGCTCTGCGCTAGGTCTCCAGTACACCTTCTGGGACCGAGATATCCTGCACCGGTTCTGCGTGTGGGGTCTCCGGTTCGCATCCACAGCCCAGTGAGTGACATTCCAGCTCCCATCATCCGTGAGGCAAGGGTGAGTGAACAGCTGGGGAGAGAAGTACCGGCTCCACGCACCAGGTCCCCTGTATGCTTAGATAGCCCAGTACGCCCAGTCCCTGCTCCGCGCACCAGGCCTCCTGTGCGCTTAGAGAGTCCAGCACGTCCTGTTACGGCTCCACGCACCAGGTTCCCTGTATGCTTAGATAGCCCAGTACGTCCAGTCCCTGCTCCACGCACCAGGCCCCCTGTGCGCCTAGAGAGTCCAGCACGTCCTGTTCGGCTCCGGCGCACCAGGCCCCCTGTGCGCTTAGAGAGTCCAGCACGCCCTGTTCGGCTCCGCGCACCAGGCCCCTGTGCGCTTAGAGAGTCCAGCACGCCCCAGCCTGCCCGCGCACCAGGCCCCCTGTGCGCTTAGAGAGTCCAGCACGCCCCAGCCTGCCCGCGCACCAGGCCCCTGTGCGCTAGAGAGTCCAGCACGTCCTGTTCGGCTCCGCACCAGGCCCCTGTGCACTTAGAGAGTCCAGCACATCCTCAGCCTGCCCGCGCACCCAGACCCCTGTGCGCTTAGAGAGTCCAGCATGTCCTGTCCCTGTTCCATGCTCCAGGATTCCTGTGCCCGTCGTGGACCCAGCACGTCCACGTCCTGTGCCTCCAGAGAAGGTTCCCAGTCCGGAGCCTCCAGAGAAGGTTCCTAGTCCGGAGCCTCCAGAGAAGGTTCCCAGTCCGGAGCCTCCAGAGAAGGTCCCTAGTCCCGAACCTCCAGAGAATGTCCCTAGTCCCAAACCTCCAGAGAAGGGCCCCAGTCCAAAACTAACTGTTTCGGCAAATAGCCCAGGGCCTCCGGTGTGGGACCCCGAGCCAGCACGGCCGGATGGGCCTTCCTGGAACAGGAAGGCCCACCCGAAGACCCCCCCAATGGACTTTTGGCGCAGTCGGAGTCCGCGCTTTGGGGTACTGTCACGTCCAGGCCTGAGAAGACAGGCTGGAGTGTTTAGTTTTGTTTTGGTGTAGGGTTTTTTCTGTTCTAGGTTATATATTTCTATGTTGGGGTAATGGTTCCCAATTAGAGGCAGCTGAGTGTCGTTACCATATGGGAACCATATGTTTGTAGTTTTCACTAGGGGTTTGTGGGTTATTGTTTGAGCATAGCTTTGTGTGTCAGTCTATGTTATTGTTACGATCTTCGTTTTCGTTCGTTTTGTTGTTTTGTCCCAGTTACGTGTATTCAATAATGCATGTATACTGGATACCTCGCTGCGCCTTGGTCTGTCCCTAAAGGAGATCGTGACACATGGACAGCCACATCATATTTAGCTTATGTTGATTGGACTAAATTGTGTTTGGTATCTTTTAGTTGTCACTGTATTAGACTAAGCAGAGGTGATTTGATGATGTTGAAATGTTGAAGTTGAAATGGTGCTGGAATAGTGGAGGCAGCTCCTGTTTTCTTTGTGACTTACAGTGACTTCCGCCTCTCGCTTCATGTTCTTAGGAAGCTATGCAGTATTTTGTTTTTTTTATGGATTACTTCTTACATTGTTACCCCGGGAAATCTTAAGTTTTATTACATACAACCGGGAGGAACTATTGGATATAAGAGCAACGTCAACTTACCAACATTACAACCAGGAATACTACTTTCCCGAAGCGGATCCTCTGTTTGGTCCACCAACCAGGACAATAGATCCCAGCCGGCGACTCCAAACAACGGCGGCGCAGGAGAAGGGGGAAACGCAGCGGTCTTCTGGTCAGGCTCCGTAGACGGGCACATCTCGCACCTCTTCCGAGTATTCTACTTGCCAATGTCCAGTCTCTGGACAACAAGGTAGACGAAATACGAGCAAGAGTTGCCTTCCAGAGAGACATCGGCGACTGCAACGTTCTTTGCTTCACGGAAACATGGCTCACTCAGGACATGTTATCTGAGTCGGTACAGCCACGTGGTTTCTCCACGCATCGCGCCGACAGAAACAAACATCTATCTGGTAAGAAGAAGGGCGGGGGTGTGTGTCTTATGATTAACGAGTCGTGGTGTGATCATAACAACATACAGGAACTCAAGTCCTTTTGTTCACCTGACATAGAATTCCTTACAATCAAATGCCGACCGCATTATCTACCAAGAGAATTCTCCTCGATTATAATCACATCCGTGTATATCCCCAATCAAGCTGACACATCAGCGGCACTGAAAGAAGTCCATTTAAGTCCAAGAAGTCCATATCCTGTGGCTGCATTCATTGCGGCTGGGGACTTTAATAAGGCTAATCTGAAAACAAGGCTCCCTAAATTTTATCAGCATATCAAATGTGCCACCCAGGCTGGTAAAATCCTGGATCATTGTTATTCTAATTTCCGTGATGCAAACAAGGCTATTCTCCGCCCTCCTTTTGGCAAGTCTGACCACGACTCCATTTTGTTGCTCCCAGCCTACAGACAAAAACTAAAACAGGAAACGCCCATGCTCAGGCCTGTTCAACGCTGGTCCGACCAATCTGATTCCACGCTGCAAGATTGCTTCGAGCATGTGGACTGGGATATGTTCCGGATAGCATCAGACAACAACATTGATGTATACGCTGATTCGGTGAGCGAGTTTATTAGCAAGTGCATCGGTGATGTTGTACCCATAGCAACTATTAAAACCTTCCCCAACCAGAAACAGTCGATTGATGGCAGCATTCGCGCAAAACTGAAAGCACGAACCACTGCTTTTAACCAGGGTAAGGCGACCGGAAACATGACTGAATACAAACAGTGTAGCTATTCCCTCCGCAAGGCAATCAAACAAGCTAAGCGTCAATATAGAGACAAAGTAGAGTCACAATTCAACGGCTCATGCACAAGAGGAATGTGGCAGGGTCTACAGTCTATCACGGACTACAAAAAGAAAACCAGCCCCGTCGCGGACCACGATGTCCTGCTCCCAGACAAACTAAACAACTTCTTTGCTCGCTTTGAGGACAATACAGTGCCACTGACACAGCCCGCTACCAAAACCTGCGAGCTCACCTTCACCGCAGCCAACGTGAGTAAAGCATTTAAATGTGTTAACCCTCGCAAGGCGGCCGGCCCAGATGGCATCCCTGGCCATGTCCTCAGAGCATGCGCAGACCAGCTGGCTGGTGTGTTCACGGACATATTCAATCAGTCCCTATCCCAGTCTGCTGTTCCCACATGCTTCAAGAGGGCCACCATTGTTCCTGTTCCCAAGAAAGCTAAGGTAACTGAGCTAAATGACTATCGCCCCGTAGCACTCACTTCCGTCATCATGAAGTGCTTTGAGAGATTAGTCAAGGATCATATCACCTCCATCCTGCCAGACACCCTGGACCCACTCCAATTTGTTTACCGCCCCAACAGGTCCACAGACGACGCAATCGCAATAACACTATATACTGCCCTAACCCATCTGGACAAGAGGAATACCTAGGTAAGAATGCTGTTCATCGACTACAGCTCAGCATTTAACGCCATAGTACCCTCCAAGCTCGTCATTAAGCTCGAGACCCTGGGTCTCAACCCCGCCCTGTGCAACTGGGTCCTGGACTTCCTGACAGGCCAGCCCCAGGTGGTGAGGGTAGGAAACAACATCTCCACCCCGCTGATCCTCAACACTGGGGCCCCACAAGGGTGCGTTCTCAGCCCTCTCCTGTACTCCCTGTTCATCCATGACTGCGTGGCCAAGCACGCCTCCAACTCAATCATCAAGTTTGCTGAGGACACTACAGTGGTAGGCTTGAATACCAACGAGACGGCCTACAGGGAGGAGGTGAGGGCCCGGAGTGTGGTGTCAGAAAAATAACCTCTCACTCAATGTCAACAAAACTAAGGAGATGATCGTGGACTTCAGGAAACAGCAGAGGGAGCACCCCCCTATCCACATCGACGGGACAGTAGTGGAAAAGGTGGAAAGTTTTAAGTTCCTCGGCGTACACATCACGGACAAACTGAAATGGTCCACCCACACAGACAGCGTGGTGAAGAAGGTTTTGGAGAGCCTGGCGTGCCCAAAGTAAAATGCCTCCCACTCAGGCCCAGAAAATAGGATATGCACATTAGTACCATTGGATAGGAAACACTCTGAAGTTTCTAAGAGTGTTAAAATATTGTCTGTGAGTATAACAGAACGGATATGGCAGGCAGAAACCCAAGGAATTTCTGTCCTGGAAAAAGTGATTTTGACACATTGCCTCATTTTGAACCCCTCCCTTATGAAAATGCCCATATAAGGGAGTAAGATTTCAGTACCTATTGCTTCCACTGGATGTCAACAGTCTCTAGACAGTGTTTGATTCTGTTTAGTTGCTTTAGATGGTGACAGAAGAAGAATTGGGAAGTGGTCAAAGACAAGTAAACAGAAGAGAATGCGCGTTCACCGGCTTGCGCGCGCGCTGTGGTTTTTTCCTTTCCTTATCGCCCAGTTCATATTCCGGTTGAAATATTATACTAAATATACATAAAAGTGTTCCTAAGGATACATTATCAATGATGTTTGATTGTTCTTGGACAAGTTTATAGGTATAGGTTGAACGAATTCTCTTCACGTTTCAATGGGCGAGTGGACGCTGTATTTTCTCATCATAACGCACAAACCAAACGGAGATTTATGGATATAATACATTACTTTTTCTAACAAAAGAACCATGGATTGTCTTCGTTGGACACTTGGGAAGCCCTCAGCAGAAGTTCTTCAAAAGGTAATTGATTTGTTTTCGTTGTGAAATGTGTTTTGTGTGAACCGCATGGTTTATGAATTTATGGCAATGGAAAAATATTGGAGGTGCTACCCTCAAACAATCAAATGTAGTGCTTTCACCATAAAGCCTTTTTGAAATCTGATAACGCTGTGATATTGCCAAGAAGCAGAGCTTTTGATGACTATGCAACACTTGTATATTGATGAATGTTTAATAATTCAACTTTTGGATTTTGAATTTGGCGCCTTGCATTTCACCGGGTAGTGAAACCTAAGAGGTTTTAAACAGCCACCACTAACATTGAGTGGCTGCTGCCAACATACTGACTTAAATCTCTAGCCACTTTAAATAATAGGAATTGGATGAAACAAATGTATCACTAGCCACTTTAAACAATTTTGGATATAATGTTTACATATCCGACATTACTCATATCAAATGTATACACTGTACTCTAAAGCATCTACTGAATCTTGCCTATGCCGTTCGGCCATTGACTCAAATCTCTAGCCACTTTAATAATAAAAAATTGGATTAAATAAATGTATCACTAGCCCCATTAAACGATGCCATTTATATGTTTACATATCCAACATTACTCATCTCATATGTATATACTGTACTCTATACCATCTACTGCATCTTGCCTACGCCGGTCAGCCATCGCTCATCAATATATTTATATGTACATACTCGTATTCATTCCTTTACACTGTGTGTATAAGGTAGTTGTTGTGAATTTGTTAGATTACTTGTTAGATACTACTGCATGATCGGAACTAGAAGCACAAGCATTTTGCTACACTCACATTAACATCTGCTAACCATGTGTATGTGACAAATAAAATTGTATTTTATTTGGCTGTCTGTAGGCTGGGAGCAACAAAATGGAATCATGTTCAGACTTTCCGAAAGGAGGGCAGAGAATAGCCTTGTATGCATCACGGAAATTAGAATAACAATGATCCAGGATTTTACCAGCCCGGGTGGCACATTCGATATGCTGATAAAATTTAGGGAGCCTTGTTTTCAGATTAGCCTTATTAAAGTCCCCAGCCGCAATGAATGCAGCCACAGGATATGTGGTTTCCAGAATACATAGAGTCCAATGGATTTCTTTCAGTGCCGTCGATGTGTCAGCTTGATTGGGGATACAGTGGGGGAAAAAAGTATTTAGTCAGCCACCAATTGTGCAAGTTCTCTCACTTAAAAAGATGAGAGAGGCCTGTAATTTTCATCATAGGTACACTTCAACTATGACAGACAAAATGAGGAAAAGAAATCCAGAAAATCACATTGTAGAATTTTTTATGAATTTATTTGCAAATTATGGTGGAAAATAAGTATTTGGTCACATACAAACAAGCAAGATTTCTGGCTCTCACAGACCTGTAACTTCTTCTTTAAGAGGCTCCTCTGTCCTCCACTCATTACCTGTATTAATGGCACCTGTTTGAACTTGTTATCAGTATAAAAGACACCTGTCCACAACCTCAAACAGTCACACTCCAAACTCCACTATGGCCAAGACCAAAGAGCTGTCAAAGGACACCAGAAACAAAATTGTAGACCTGCACCAGGTTGGGAAGACTGAATCTGCAATAGGTAAGCAGCTTGGTTTGAAGAAATCAACTGTGGGAGCAATTATTAGGAAATGGAAGACATACAAGACCACTGATAATCTTCCTCGATCTGGGGCTCCACGCAAGATCTCACCCGTGGGGTCAAAATGATCACAAGAACGGTGAGCAAAAATCCCAGAACCACACGGGGGACCTAGTGAATGACCTGCAGAGAGCTGGGACCAAAGTAACAAAGCCTACCATCAGTAACACACTACGCCGCCAGGGACTCAAATCCTGCAGTGCCAGACGTGTCCCCCTGCTTAAGCCAGTACATGTTCAGGCCCGTCTAAAGTTTGCTAGAGAGCATTTGGATGATCCAGATGAGGATTGGGAGAATGTCAGATGAAACCAAAATAGAACTTTTTGGTAAAAACTCAACTCGTCGTGTTTGGAGGACAAAGAATGCTGAGTTGCATCCAAAGAACACCATACCTACTGTGAAGCATGGGGGTGGAAACATCATGCTTTGGGGCTGTTTTTCTGCAAAGGGACCAGGACGACTGATCCGTGTAAAGGAAAGAATGAATGGGGCCATGTATCGTGAGATTTTGAGTGAAAACCTCCTTCCATCAGCAAGGGCATTGAAGATGAAACGTGGCTGGGTCTTTCAGCATGACAATGATCCCAAACACACCGCCTGGGCAACGAAGGAGTGGCTTCATAAGAAGCATTTCAAGGTCCTGGAGTGGCCTAGCCAGTCTCCAGATCTCAACCCCATAGAAAATCTTTGGAGGAGTTGAAAGTCCGTGTTGCCCAGCGACAGCCCCAAAACATCACTGCTCTAGAGGAGATCTGCATGGAGGAATGGGCCAAAATACCAGCAACAGTGTGTGAAAACCTTGTGAAGACTTACAGAAAACATTTGACCTCTGTCATTGCCAACAAAGGGTATATAACAAAGTATTGAGATAAACTTTTGTTATTGACCAAATACTTATTTTCCACCATAATTTGCAAATAAATTCATAAAAAATCCTACAATGTGATTTTCTGGATTTTTCCCTCATTTTGTCTGTCATAGTTGAAGTGTACCTATGATGAAAATTACAGGCCTCTCTCATCTTTTTAAGTGAGAGAACTTGCACAATTGGTGGCTGACTAAATACTTTTTTTCCCCACTGTATACACGGATGTGATTATAATCGAGGAGAATTCTCTTGGTAGATAATGCGGTCGGCATTTGATTGTAAGGAATTATACATCAGGTGAATAAAAGGACTTGAGTTCCTGTATGTTGTTATGATCACACCACGACTCGTTAATCATAATACACACACCCCCGCCCTTCTTCTTACCAGATAGATGTTTGTTTCTGTTGGCGCGATGCGTGGAGAAACCATGTGGCTGTACCGACTCAGATAACGTGTCCTGAGTGAGCCATGTTTCCGTGAAGCAAAGAACGTTGCAGTCGCCGATATCTCTCTGGAAGGCAACTCTTGCTCGTATTTCGTCTATCTTGTTGTCCAGAGACTGGACATTGGAAAGTAGAATACTCGGGAGAGGTGCGCGATGTGCCCGTCTATGGAGCCTGACCAGAAGACCGCCCGTCTCCCCCTTCTCCTGCGCCACCGTTGTTTGGAGTCGCCGGCTGGGATCCAGTCTATTGTCCTGGTTGGTGGACCAAACAGAGGATCCGCTTCGGGAAAGTAGTATTCCTGGTCGTAATGTTGGTAAGTTGACGTTGCTCTTATATCCAATAGTTCCTCCCGGTTGTATGTAATAAAACTTAAGATTTCCCGGGGTAACAATGTAAGAAGTAATCCATAAAAAACAAAATACTGCATAGCTTCCTAAGAACGTGAAGCGAGGCGGCCATCTCTGTCGGAGCCGGAAGTTCCTTATTGGTACTCGTTATGCGCCAATGAAACATGTGATCAAGATCAGACAGATCAGACATGTCTATGAGCGTGTGAGCCAGTCTGACACATTTTGACTCATCCCTGAGGCGCTAGCTCTGTTTTCCTCTGCAGACTTGTCACATCAATGCCTTTGTTCCCTGAGCTCTCAAACTGTGTGTGTGTGTGTGTGTGTGTGTGTGTGTGTGTGTGTGTGTGTGTGTGTGTGTGTGTGTGTGTGTGTGTGTGTGTGTGTGTGTGTGTGTGTGTGTGTGCGTGTCCGTCCCCCCCAGACGCTTCATCAGCAATAGCTGTCCTCTGTCTCTGGCGGTTTGTCATTAATTAGTAGAGAAGTGTTCCATGAGTGACAACAGAACGGTAGTATTGTCTGGCTGTACAACTCCTCTGTCTCCTGACTGGGCCCTCTCTGGGCTGAGAGGTTATAGAACAGGGTGATATTAGAGTTTCACTTTTACTCATGTAACCTGGTGACAGTAGACCAGCATTTGTTCCTGTCCTCCAGTCTTTATTATGTGTCCTGGACAGACACACAATTAGAAAAGAGGGTTATTTTGGAAGGGTGATGGTTCTATGTGGAACCATCATGACTAAAAGAACCCTTTGAGCCCTTCAATGGTTCTTTGCTCTTTAAGTGATAAACAAAATGCAGGGGCGGCGGCTCGTTCAAATATTTTGGGGCGGGGTTTGCACACCTCTCTTTTTGCGCAACCATAAGTGAGAGTGTCATTCCAGTTTATTTAATCTGTTGTGTTATGCCTTTACATGTCAAATATGACTATAGCCAGTAACTGTGTCTTGTGAAAGACTCATTTATGGCCTTGTGTCAATTGAGAATATTGGACTAAATCAGTGGTTCTCAATTCTCTCCTCAAGGACCCCCAGCTGTTCCAGAGCTAGCACACCTGATTCAACATGTCTATTAAGACAATACTAACACCTATGGGATTTTTACAATGTAATATGGCTAACCAGAATAAAAAACTATGGTTCTTCAAAGGATCTAAAAATAACCTTTCAGATTGAAACCATAAAACCATAAAAAAGGGTGCTATATAGCCCCAAAAATGGGTTGTAACCATTATTTTGTGCTGTGCACAAACATTTCAAGCTGTTCAGTATGAAAAATAGTTGCCAAAGGTTTTAAGCAGGTGCTGTACTCAAAAGGTGCTGTGCACAAATTTTCCTCAGCAAAAAAGATGCCTTTGCACACTAGAATAAATGCTCCCACGTGTGTCTATAATGTTTTGACCCTTCATCAGGTGTTCAATGGGTTAAACGTCGCTATAATGGATACGCTATAATGGATATTTTAAATGTTCAGTTCCAACATCAAGTAATTCACTTTTAGTAGTGGACAGGGTATTGTTGAAAACATTTTTGTGCGCATATCAAAGTGATACCACTATATCTCCGTCTAGTGGCGTTGTATGGCACATGCTCACCCCTTTGTTTTGCAAAGGGTTGACCCAAACACATTTAAGGCCATGCACAGTATATAATAGAGCCATGGTTACAGGGAACTCCCTTCCATCTCAAATTACCCAAGCAACATTAGCTTTAAAAAACAAATAAACCAACACCTTCCCTCTCTGACCTAAATAACTTGTATATATACGTCAATTGATTATGTATGCAAGCATGACATTGATAAATGTGACAGAATATAGGCCTATAGTCTTCAGTGTCTTCAGTGTTTTGTCAGTACAGGACCTTTTTATGTCTATATTTGTTTTAAATGTATGTAGTTCTGTCCTTGAGCTGTTCTTGTCTAATATTGCTCTGTATAATGTAATCTATTATGTTTTGTGTGGACCCCAGGAAGAGTAGCTGCTGCTGCTTTTGCAACAGCTAATGGAGATCCTAATGAAATAAAACGATAAATCATACAACTATCACAAATTAATCAGGGATTATAAAAAATCTTTATTACAGATGTTGATTGAATCTGGACTGAATGTTAAGTTGAGTCTGTAAAATGTATCACCTGGAGTCTGGTTGGACAGAAACTGTGTCATGGTAAGTCTATTAGTGCCTCTGGGTTTCTCTCTACAGGTTTCAAGAACAGTACAGACCAATAGGTGTTCAGCAAGAGGTTAAAGCTGCAAGTTAAACGTCTCATCTGTGCAGAGTCATCAGTAAAATATGTAATACATACTGACATCTGCTCTGGGAATATACTATATGCTGTATACGCATATTAATAAGTCCTGATAAATATGTAACAGTTGACCACATGTCCAGTTTCAATACTCAAGAAAGAGTCTGCCATTTTCCTCTTCCTCTTATATGTGACCTCCAAGCACATTTTACCACACTGTCCGAGCACGTCGCAGTTTGACAGTTAAAGTCTGTCGAATCCTCGGCACAGAGCCCAAAAGTGTAACTGGTAATGGTTGAACAAGGCTCTTTTATGCCATGGGTCTGTCTGTAGGCCTAGGGTCCTCCTCACCTGTCGATGGATCTGCATCTGTAGGGGGACAAAACATGATGACTTGGAGGAACCTTTAATGGTTTGATATAACAACAGGTTCCTGGAGAAACCCTGGAGTGGAGGCGTGGCTTAGTAGTGGTGTGGCTTTAAGATCTATGATTTTTGGGCCACCCGTTAGAGTAAATGTCATTCCTGTTTTGTTGTATTGTCATCACGTTAAGGTTGACCACTGACAGTTTTGTAGCTTCAATGAGCCTAACAGAGGTGTATGAGTTCCTCAAGAACCCATGCAAATCCCAAATAACCTCTGTATGTAATCAGCAATGTTAATATTACTTCTATAATAGTAGAGTATGTCATATGCATAAGTATTCAAGGGAAATGTTCATTTTTAGTGTACAAACTTGAATGATAAGAGGCTGTCTGCGCTCTTTAAAGGTCCTTACTATTAAATAGTGTCTGTACAAACTTAACATGATAAACAGGATATTTACGCCAATGGATAACAAAAATTAACCATTTGAATGCCCCGGCTCCAATAAGCCATGCCTCCAATCTGATAGGCTGCCACCTCTACAATATATTATTAAAAAGGTTCAAAATGTAACCGTCGCATCAAAAAAAGGTTCCGGTTATAACCTTTACACTACGGTTCCTCAAGTAATCAATTATATATATATGTTTCTTATCTACCTTTTACAGAGTGCGAGGAAATACAACAAAGAGGCAATATTTTGATACAGGAATGTACATCTTTATGGATAAACCCATATAGCCTATTATTGCTGTCCTCTTTTGACCTTCTGAATGGTTCACCTTCAAAATTACTGAATAAAAGAGAGATTATTTTAAAAAGAATATTGAACTTAATATGGAACTGTCAAACGATTGACTTACCAAATTGATCTGATAGGTACAGTTGAAGTCGGAAGTTTACATACACTTAGGTTGGAGTCATTAAAACTCGTTTTTCAACCACTCCACAAATTTCTTGTTAACAAACTATAGTTTTGGCAAGTCAGTTAGAACATCTACTTTGTGCATGACACAAGACATTTTTCCAACAATTGTTTACAGACAGATTATTTCACTTTTTTCATTTCATTTTTTTTACATACATTAAGTTGACTGTGCCTTTAAACAGCTTGGAATATTCCATAAAATTATGTCATGGCTTCAGAAGCTTCTGATAGGCTAATTGGCATAATTTGAGTCAATTGGAGGTGTACCTGTAGATGTATTTCAAGGCCTACCTTCCAACTCAGTGCCTCTTTGCTTGACATCATGGGAAAATCAAAAGAAATCAGCCAAGACCTCAGATTTTTTTTTGGACCTCCACAAGTCTGGTTCATCCTAGGGAGCAATTTACAAATGCCTGAATGTACCACGTTAATCTGTACAAACAATAGTACGCAAGTATAAACACCATGGGACCACACAGCTGTCATACCGCTCAGGAAGGAGACGCATTCTGTCTCCTAGAGATTAACGTACTTTGGTGTGAAAAATGAAAATCAATTCCAGAACAACAGCAAAGGACCTTGTGAAGATGCTGGAGGAAACAGGTACAAAAGTATCTATATCCACAGTAAAAGGAGTCCGATATCGACATAACCTGAAAGCAGCTCAGCAAGGAAGAAGCCACTGCTCCAAAACCGCCATAAAAAAAGACAGACTATAGTTTGCAACTGCACATGTGGACAAAGATCGTACTTTTTGGGTAAATGTCCTCTGGTCTAATGAAACAAAATTAGAACTGTTTGGCCATAATGACCATCGTTATGTTTGGAGGAAAAAGAGGGAGCCTTGCAAGCTGAAGAACACCATCCCAACCGTGAAGCACAGGGGTGGCAGCGTCATGTTGTGGGGGTGCTTTGCTGCAGGAAGGACTTGTGCACTTCACAAAATAGATGGCATCATGAGGCAGGAGAATCATGTGGATATATTGAAGCAACATCTCAAGACATCAGTCAGGAAGTGAAAGCTTGGTCCCAAATGGTCTTCCAAATGGGCAATGACCCCAAGCATACTTTAAAAATTGTGGCAAAATGGCTTAAGGACAACAAAGTCAAGGTATTGGAGTGGCCATCACAAAGCCCTGACCTCAATCACATAGAACATTTGTGGGCAGAACTGAAAAAGCTTGGGCGAGCAAGGAGGCCTACAAACCTGACTCAGTTACACCAGATCTGTCAGGAGAAATGGGCCAAAATTCCCCCCTTATTGTGGGAAGCTTGTGGAAGGCTACCCGAAACGTTTGACCCAAGTTTAACACTTTAAAGGAAATGCTACCAAATACTAATTGAGTGTATGTAAAATTCTGTCCCACTGGGAATGTGATGAAAGAAATAAAAGCTGAAGTAAACCATTCTCTCAACTATTATTCTGACATTTAACATTCTTAAAATAAAGTGGTGATCCTAACTGACCTAAGACAGGGAATTTTACTAGGGTTAAATGTCAGGAATTGTGAAAAACTGAGTTTAAATGTATTTGGCTAAGGTGTATGTAAACTTCCGACATCAACTGTAGTAGGCTACAGTACAATGGCAATTGGAAGATGCAACATAGCCTAAGCTGCCTAAGCTAAGCACACAATGGAAAAAGTCTGGTAGGATCATTTGGTGGCATCCTTTGGATAATTTATTTATTTGTTGGATGAAAATCAAAGACATTAAAAGGAATTTGACGAAATGGCACTGTCCAACAGATGCCATTTCTGTGATGCGTAATAAACAAGCACTGCTTGAATGATAGCAGTTCGGTCAATGCCCTTCTCTTACCTTGGGAGTTCAGTCATTTCGATAAGTGACCTTCATTTGTTTAGATGTAGTCATTGTCGACGCCTCGGCATATATACCAGAGCATGACGTATAGGATGAGCAGGATGGCAAAGAGAAACAGAGCTAAGAATATGGCTTTGGTGACAGGGGACACCGACTGCATGGCAGGGAGGATGGTTGAACGGAGCTGTGGAGCTCTCAGACTTCTCTGGTGATCAGGAATCACCTGTCCCACAGCGAATCCAATAGGAAACGATTGTGCCAGCTACAGTATACTGTATATATATATTATTTTTTATTCAAGGTGCTTGAGGTATGGTAGGCTATGGCTTGCATTCTATTAAAACTTAAACTTCAATTACCTAAGCTACAAGGAGCCTATATCCATCTTCCTAATAATATTACAATATACAAAAGAGTCAACGTATCCCCCCTTTCCTCAGATTCATTTGAAGTTAAGTTCTTTATTTTACTTTAATTTATAATGGATTATGGTTTTATTTGGGTCTGAGACTGCCCTCTCAAGATGAATCAGGTTAATCGGTGATGCTGGAGTACTCAGAAGCATCATCCTCATCCTCATATTCAGATTCATCTTCATTTTCATCCTCCCCCCCCGCGTCTGCGACACAAAACTCAGAGGGCAGTGGTCTGTTAGGAGCATTAAGGTAGTATGGAAGGGGACTTGTTGTCTTAGGCATGGGCACAGTTGTCTGGAGTGTGGCCTGGGACACACTTTGGTTGTCAGGCATATTCTCAGTGGGTACAGGAAGTGGTGCAGGTGCAGGGGATGCCATCCTATCAGTGGGTGACACCACAGTGGGTAATGGGACTGTAGGGGGTGGCAGTGGGGTATTTGGGCCAGCACCCTCCAAGCGACGGACGCGCCCTACAAGCATCTCCACCAGCTGAGTGGCATGACTCTGATCAGTCCTGATCTTCAGGGTGAATTTGGCCTGGGTTTCTCTCTCTGGTCCATCACCTGCTGAGATGATCTCTATTTCAGTCAATTTCCTGAAAAACATCAGACAGACTTTGTTAACCTATATGCATGCTCACATATGGTCGATGTTGAAAATAATTCTCCACGTCATTGTGACTCTATAGCTACCAGACTTTGATCCTCTCTTACATTGCTGTAGCCCTCTGGGTTCTATTGCGTCTGACGAACCAGCAGCACACTGCTCCCAGCACCAGGAGGACGAGTAACAGAACCACCACAAAGATGATGAAGATGTCTGAAGAAAACCATTTGGACACTGTTGCATACCTGTTCCCACTGGTACTCATGCCTGAGGTGTCTTGAGAACAGGGTGCCTCCTGGAATAGTGCCAGTATGCGTGGCGTATGCGAGTCTAACAAAGGTCCAGATTTTTGTTGGTCCACTACTGTCTGTTCTTTGGTCACATCCATGTGTTAGTGAAGGGATAATGACGACTTAAACAGATCCATGCCGTTACGTTTGATCTGATCACACATGCCCTCATATAGCCTGTATCTTTCTCCCTCTATTGTTTAATAATTATCCATCAGCATTTCAAAACCAAAGAAACACACTGACAGCAAATAAGAACAGGATGAGAGACTACCTCCCTCATGGAATGGAATGTGTTTACTTTTATGATGTCACAATTACTTTTATCTTCCAGTGCAGACACCATAATAATAGAATCATTGAAACATACAGTATCTACCCATACACATCTGTGCTATTCTGGACAGATATATCCACAGGGAAAAGCACATGCAGGATATCAAAGTACACAGTGCAAAGCACATCCTTGAAAAATACCTATCGAAACGTTGCGTGTATGTGCTGGATCTAAATAAATGAAAATACTAAAGCCTATACACTACCGTTCGTTCAAAAGTTTGGGGTCACTTAGAAACGTCCTTGTTTTTGAAAGATTTTTTGTCCATTAAAATAACAGTTCCATTAAAAATCTGCCGTTTCCAGCTACAATAGTCATTTACAACATTAACAATGTCTACACTGTATTTCTGATCAATTTGATGTTATTTTAATGGACAAAAAATTAGCTTTTCTTTCAAAAACAAGGAGATTTCTAAGAGACCCCAAACTTTTGAACGGTAGTGCATATATAGCGCATCTAGAAAAAACGGTTGGAGAACCAATTGCTGAAAGCTAACACTCATGAACCTGGGATTAACCCACTATCCTGGTATCGCAAGCACGTACAGTGGGGCAAAAAAGTATTTAGTCAGCCACCAATTGTGCAAGTTCTCCAACTTAAAAAGATGAGAGAGGCCTGTAATTTTCATCATAGGTACACTTCAACTATGACAGACAAAATGAGAAAAAGAAATCCAGAAAGTCACATTGTAGGATTTTTTATTTATTTATTTGCAAATTATGGTGGAAAATAAGTATTTGGTCAATAACAAAAGTTTATCTCAATACTTTGTTATATACCCTTTGTTGGCAATGACAGAGGTCAAACGTTTTCTGTAAGTCTTCACAAGGTTTTCACACACTGTTGCTGGTATTTTGGCCCATTCCTCCATGCAGATCTCCTCTAGAGCAGTGATGTTTTGGGGCTGTCGCTGGGCAACACGGACTTTCAACTCCTCCAAAGATTTTCTATGGGGTTGAGATCTGGAGACTGGCTAGGCCACTCCAGGACCTTGAAATGCTTCTTACAAAGCCACTCCTTCGTTCGGGCGGTGTGTTTGGGATCATTGTCATGCTGAAAGACCCAGCCACGTTTCAATGCCCTTGCTGATGGAAGGAGGTTTTCACTCAAAATCTCACGATACATGGCCCCATTCATTCTTTCCTTTACACGGATCAGTCGTCCTGGTCCCTTTGCAGAAAAACAGCCCCAAAGCATGATGTTTCCACCCCATGCTTCACAGTAGGTATGGTGTTCTTTGGATGCAACTCAGCATTCTTTGTCCTCCAAACACGACGAGTTGAGTTTTTACCAAAAAGTTCTATTTTGGTTTCATCTGACCATATGACATTCTCCCAATCCTCATCTGGATCATCCAGATCGAGGAAGATTATCAGTGGTCTTGTATGTCTTCCATTTCCTAATAATTGCTCCCACAGTTGATTTCTTCAAACCAAGCTGCTTACCTATTGCAGATTCAGTCTTCCAAACCTGGTGCAGGTCTACAATTTTGTTTCTGGTGTCCTTTGACAGCTCTTTGGTCTTGGCCATAGTGGAGTTTGGAGTGTGACTGTTTGAGGTTGTGGACAGGTGTCTTTTATACTGATAACAAGTTCAAACAGGTGCCAATACAGGTAACGAGTGGAGGACAGAGGAGCCTCTTAAAGAAGAAGTTACAGGTCTGTGAGAGCCAGAAATCTTGCTTGTTTGTATGTGACCAAATACTTATTTTCCACCATAATTTGCAAATAAATTCATTAAAAATCCTACAATGTGATTTTCTGGATTTCTTTTCCTCATTTTGTCTGTCATAGTTGAAGTGTACCTATGATGAAAATTACAGGCCTCTCTCATCTTTTTAAGTGAGAGAACTTGCACAATTGGTGGCTGACTAAATACTTTTTTGCCCCACTGTATGCTCTACCAACTGAACTACAGAGGACCACACTGATGCATTTCAATCACTCCAAAGAATATACTTCCTTCAGACTTAAATTTGGCATTACCTGATTTGACATATGGTATCTTCGTGCTATAAGCTTTATTGAGATAACAGCAAAAGGCCATGTTTAATAGATTCCTAAAATTATTTTTACACAGCAAAAATAACTCAGCAAAAAAAGAAACATCCCTTTTTCAGGACCCTGTCTTTCAAAGATAATTTGTAAAAATCCAAGTAACTTCACAGATCTTCATTGTAAAGTGTTTAAACACTGTTTCCCATGCTTGTCCAGGAGCAACAATGACGCAGCCGTGAAGTGGTAGGCCACACAAGCTCACAGAACGGGACCGCCGAGTGCTGAAGCGCGTAGCGCATAAAAATAGTCTGTCCTTGGTTGCAACACTCACTACAGAGTTCCAAACGGCCTCTGGAAGCAACACAATAACTGTTCGTCGGGAGCTTCATGGAATGGGTTTCCATGGCCGAGCAGCCGCACACAAGCCTAAGATCACCATGTGCAATGCCAATCATCGGCTGGAGTGGAGTAAAGCTCGCCGCCACTGGACTCTGGAGAAGTGGAAGCGAGTTGTCTGGAGTGATGAATAACGCTTCACCATCTGGCAGTCCGACAGACGAATCTGGGTTTTGGGATGAATTGGGGTGAATTGGAACACGGGCCATATTGAAAAAATATGAGCCAAGCTTAATTGCCCAACAACAGTGCCCGACCTCACTAATGCTCTTGTGGCTGAATGGAATTAAGTCCCAGCAGCAATGTTCCAACATCTAGAGGAATGCCTTCCCAGAAGAATGGAAGCTGATATAGCAGCAAATGGGGGACCAACTCCATATTAATGCCCATGATATTGGAATGAGATATTTGACGAGCAGGTGTCAAAATACTTTTGGTCATGTAGTGTATGTTCTGTTGGATGTGGTTTACCTGCAGGTAGATCTTGCGTGCCCCATGGAGCAGGTCTCCCACCCTGCCAAACAGCAAGTGGCCTACGCAAGAGGTCACCCCGATACACACCAGGAGGACCCACTCCTTCACTGGGGTCTCCACAAACTGCTCCTCCACAAAACTCATCTGACAAGAGGCATCAATAGGATACACTGAATCACTGGCCAGGTACTGTCGAACTATCAATATTAACAAAAGGTAAGGCCGGGAGTCAAAAAGGGAATGTTTCCAAGTTCGTAGAGATTGCTTTCAAATTAAACGTGCATTGTCAGATCAATCGGAAATGTTCTACAAAACGCCTCAGATTAAATCCCGTTCTAAATGATACAAATTTGTATAATTACACAGCTGACTCACCAGGTAAATGTAGGGCACAAAGTTGCCCAGCATAGCCGTAGCCACCCCAAAAGCCCACACCCTGTATTTAGGGAGCTGAAACACCTTCAGGTTGCAGTACCTCCTGGTCTGTGCCAGGCCCTGCTGCCAGCGACTGCTCAGGTTGGCAGATGAATGCTGGGCCGTGTTAGTGGACAAATTCCTGTGGAAAAGGAGTGGGCGGAAGGAGAATGCCAGGGCTGCCTGGATTAGCATGAGGGCACTGAGGATCTGAAAGGTGGTGCTGAGGCCCAGCGGTGTCACCACCTCCTCCAGCAGGGCGGGCAGGCTTATGGAGAAAACACCGCTGCCTGCCATCACCACCCCGTTGACCAGGCCGAGGCGCTGAGGGAAGTAGTGTCCCAGGGTCACCAGGGAAGGCAAGAAGACAAAGGAGGAGCCACAGCCAAACAGAACCCCATAGGTGAAGTACCACAAACCTAACGACCTTGGAGAGAAATACACAGTGACAGTAGCAATATAATGAATAGATTTGATTAAATTCTTGAAAATACATTTAAAATATATCACTAGGATTTTCAGATTAACCAGTTTCATTTGTACAGTAATTTATTAGAGAAAAGGTGCTAGAAAGAAGCATCCTAAGTTACATGGTGAATGAACTTGTCAGAAGTCCCAAGGAAGCCACAAGGGCCCCACAGACGGCCGTCACCCTGCAGCCAAAGTGATCAGTGACCATACTGACCAGGGGGGAGCAGAGAAAGACCATACCCATGGCCAGAGCACCAACCCAGGCTGAGGAGAGAAGGGAGAAGGGGGTGAAGATCATATAGTATTTTAATTATAGAATAATACAGCAATAACACAGTAATTAGGTATTTTGCAGGAGAAGCATGAACTGGATTGTGTGCATGTGTGCGTGCGTGTGTGTTGGTGTATGGCCAATAATCTGTGCATAGCGGAGTGGCCCCACTGATGTCATGCTTTATCAATGTTTGGAGACACAAAAAAAAAAAATCAAAGTTCAAATCGATCAACTATTCAGAGTTGTCTGAACAATACTGTAGGTACCCAAGCAAAACCTTCCTCTCACCTATTGCAAACTGAGAAACTTCCTTATTTGAGTCCTCGTGAGCTTTAACAAGCATCATATGTATGATTCCAAAAGACTTTTGAATTCCAAAGATTGATCCATTGCACCAGGTGGCTGCCAGGACAACAAGCCAGACGCACCGTCCCTCCGGGAACCACTCCAGGTCGGAAGCTGAATCTGCATGGGCACATGAGACAATCTGAGATGCTGGCTCCTTGTCTTCCTCTGTCTCAAAGTCAGGACGACTGCCATCTCTTTTCATTTCTTCATGCTCGTAATATGATGAATATGTCCCTAAGGACTGTGCAAGGCCTGCATGTTCTGCATCAGGTTTCTCAGACTGTGTTTTTTGGCTCTCCATCCTTTGAGATGCTGTTTCCAATTATCAGGCCTCTCATTTTCCCATGATCATTGTGTTAATATCCCTGAATGATGTCTGAGCTTCCCAGCACGAAATGTAGTCCTTGAATTTCAGTGTATCTACGAACATAACCAATGCTGTTGCATGTGCAAAAGAGAGGCTGTGAGCTAAGAGTAAAGATAACAAGTGTTACGCTCAATCATTAACCACAATGAAGAAGCATCATGGTCATGGTCATATTTGAGCTTTATTTAAGCAGGGAGTCACCATTGAGACCAGGGTCTCTTTCACAAGGGAGCCCTGCATTTACATTTTCATAGACAAAATAGGAAAATACAGCACAATACAAATATTAGTGCTGAGCCATTAGTGCTTTATGAGGTCGGTTCGGTATCAGTTCGATTATAAAAATTATCACGGTTTTTCGACTTCAATTTCGATAATTTTTTGGGACATTCAACTCGCTATGCATTGTCTGGGTTGAATGCTGTAACAATACAGAATAAAACAATTAGGCTTAATAAAAGTCCCATTTGGAGGTGACTGCCCACATGGGACTTTTTTTGTTAGAATACTTGTTAGATACTACTGCATGGTCGGAACTAGAAGAACAAGCATTTCGTTACACTCGCATTAACATCTGCTAACCATGTGTATGTGACCAATAAAATTTGATTTGCCAATTACGGCTTATTAACTAACTATCATTTATTCACATTAATAAAATATTTACTGACTATTATTTAATTCCAAGTTATCATCTCATCTCTATAGAGCTGCTGCCTATGCTGTCTGACAAAATCACTATTATAGTAGTTCTTCAAAGGAAATTAGGCTTTTAGGACTGCTGAATACCAACTATCAATCACTTAGATCATGTATTGTCAGGTAGAGATACCTCGCAAAGCAACTTTTCTCTATCCCTCTCGATTGTGAGCTCTCTCTTCTCTCTGTCCCTGGACAAGTAGGCGAGCAATGGATTATGGGCATTGTAGTTAATTACCATGTTTTCTGCGCTAAACTATGTAGAATATTGACCTGTTGTAAACTACAACTCCCTACTACATCACACAGTTTGGGCTTCATCCGTTGAGAAACTGCAATGAATAAATGCACATTGAGCTCACAGAAGAAGAAAAAAATGAACTAAATGGAATTCAAATAATTGAACCGATGTCGGTTAAATAATGACACTTCAGTTAATCGCTCAGCACTAACAAATATTCAAAAAAAGGTTTAGTCCAGGGTAGGTTCATGTAATTTGTAATCGAATTTGCTAATTGAATATGACTGTGTAACTTTTTTGAATTGTCGTACAACTTGGAATTCCAAGTCGGAAACTCAGGCATCTTTCTAGAGCACCGACTTTCCAACCTGAAGATCAGTGAGGTCAAGATTTGATCTTGTTTTTTTCCCCCAGAGTTCCCAGTTGTCTTGAAAGCACCATTAAACATCAACAAGCATGGCATTGCACAATTACACAAGGACCACAGCTCGTGAAAAATGTTGTTTTCACAACAATTTAAGGATATATTTGCTGTCTCTGTCCACTGAAGAGAGTTTAGAAAAGTTTAATTGAACTCTGGAGTGGAAAGGAGATGGTTCCTTAATGCGGAAAAAGTGAATGGATGAATCCTGGTTGTTAGAGGAGTTTCTGCTACCTAATGGGGAGGACAACAGTCCATGCGGATGACTGGACTACCTGTATACCTACGAATTGTTATTGTCAGAATGGCTTGGTGTAGTAGAGCAAAAGAGTCAGGCGCAGGACAGCAGAGATAAGCAACACAATGTAGTTTACTCAAAATATTTACAAAGTAGAAACAAATACCAAGCCCACCAAATGGACTGACATAAATTGGAACAATAACGCACACAAACATGGGGAAAACAGAGGGTTAAATAATGAACATGTAATTGGTGAATTGAAACCAGGTGTAAAAAACAAAGACAAAACAAATGGAAAATCCGGGTGCCCGAACAAGGAGAGGGACCAACTTCAGCGGAAGTCGTGACAGTTATCCTCCTTTTTCAAGCAATATGTTTATCCTAGGCTGCCTGTCATTTCATAATCTGATAAAAAAAATATATTTCACTTTGTAAATTCATTGGGTAGGCCTATACGCTATTCAATGCAGTACTACTCCTAATAATTCCTATTTAGCTCTTGGAGTCCCAGGAAAAGCTAGACTAGGCCTACTATAGCTTGTTGTACACTTATCTTATTTCAAGCATTTCATTTTCTACTACTAGCCTACTATCGATCTAGGAGAGATTCCAGCTTTCTCTTGCTTGCTGAATGTAAAATACAGAAACTGAAAAACTGGCTTTGAGTTTGAAAGGAGAGAAGGCAGTGATTTCAGCATGAAGCATTCCAAGCAGGACGTTTTAGCTCACATCACTGCAGTTTACAGCCCTGGTCAATAATTGTGTAGGCCTATTCACTTGATAACAATAATACATTCCTCATTGCACAGTGTTGCGGTAGCCTATAGGTAGAATAATGTTGTCTAAAAACGTAGGACTAATCAATAGTGGAGCTTTGCGTGGCCGAGCCCCCAGGGACTGCAAAGTGCAGCCTGGAGGAACGCACAGATCAGATCTGCCATTTCATAATCTGTTCACTTTCTTTCCTTGCACTTTGACAAGTAAATATTTATAGACCTACTATTTAGCTAATGAGTGGCCTAATATCTAGATAATATTTAACTCCTTTGGCTACACAACTCTGGCGCCTCTTTTCCATGTGTTCCCGTGCACAATAGGCTACAGCCTAGGCTACGGACAATAGGCTACAGCCTAGGCTACGGACAATAGGCTACATCCTAGGCTACGGACAATAGGCTACAGCCTAGGCTACGGACAATAGGCTACAGCTTAGGCTAAGGACAATAGGCTACAGCCTAGGCTACGGACAATAGGCTACAGCCTAGGCTACGGACAATTGGCTACAGCCTAGGCTACGGACAATAGGCGGCAGGTAGCCTAGTGGTTAGAGCGTTGGACTTGTAACCGGAGGGCTGCAAGTTCAAATCCCCGAGCTGACAAGGTAAAAAAAAAAATCTGTCGTTCTGCCCCTGAACAAGGCAGTTAACCCACTGTTCCCCGGGCGCCGAAGACGTGGATGTCGATTAAAAAAAAATGGCAGCCCCCCGCACCTCTCTGATTCAGAGGGGTTGGGTTAAATGCGGAAGACACATTTCGGTTGAAGGCATTTGGTTGTACAACTGACTAATAATGGTGACTTTGACTTTGACTACAGCCTAGGCTACGGACAATAGGCTACAGCCTAGGCTACGGACAATAGGCTACAGCCTAGGCTACGGACAATAGGCTACAGCCTAGGCTACGGACAATCGAATACAGCCTAGGCTACGGACAATAGAATACAGCCTAGACTACGGACAATAGAATACAGCCTAGACTACAGACAATAGAATACAGCCTAGACTACGGACAATAGGCTACAGCCTAGGCTACGGACAATAGGCTACAGCCTAGGCTACGGACAATAGGCTACAGCCTAGGCTACGGACAATAGAATACAGCCTAGGCACGGACAATAGAATACAGCCTAGACTACGGACAATAGGCTACAGCCTAGGCTACGGACAATAGTCTACAGCCTAGGCTACGGACAATAGGCTACAGCCTAGGCTACGGACAATATGCTATAGCCCTAGGCTACGGACAATAGGCTACAGCCTAGGCTACGGACAATAGGCTACAGCCTAGGCTACGGACAATAGGCTACAGCCTAGGCTACGGACAATAGGCTATAGCTTAGGCTACGGACAATAGGCCATAGCCTAAGCTACGGACAATAGGCTATAGCCTAGGCTACGGACATTAGGCTATAGCCTAGGCTACGGACAATAGGCTACAGCCTAGACTACGGACAATAGGCTACAGCCTAGGCTACGGAAAAAAGGCTACAGCCTAGGCTACGGACAATAGAATAAAGCCTAGGCTACGGACAACAGGCTAAAGCCTAGGCTACGGACAACAGGCTAAAGCCTAGGCTACGGACAACAGGCTAAAGCCTAGGCTATGGACAACAAGCTAAAGCCTAGGCTAGAGACAATAGACTATTGCCTAGGCTACGGACAATAGGCTATAGGCTAGGCTACGGACATTAAGCTATTGGCTAGTCTACGGCCGCTAGCCTTCTCTATTACTTTTCTTGCGAACTCTCAGGAAAATCTATAAGCTTCAAAAACTATAATAGGGCTAATGGGCTTTTAGTGGAGAAAGGCAGGCTAGCTCTTGCTAATTGCTGGATGTTAAAGCTAAATCCAAATAGCTAAATGATCCATAATAGGACCTATGGATCTCCCACCGGCTTACTGTAGCTTTACAGGGGGTGATGAACTGTCGGGGAAAGTTGTGGAGAGCGAGTGCATCACTGGCCAGTGATAACATTGTTGCACTAATGTATTAAATAGTTGCACAGGAAAGACAGATGAGTAAAAAAAAATGGAAATCACTTGCAAACCACTTGAACAACGAGGCAAGCAATGACTTGACGTAAAAGATGTGCATGCTAAACAGCGTTGGTATTTCTACATTTAATTTAAATACAAGTTTCTATATTATATTTTTCATTAGGCAACATGTATCCAACATTGAAATATTAATTGGAGTTGTCACTATGACAATTACAAAACTCCGCCGTACAGAAGACATCTTCCTCCAATAACATATGTGTAATGTAATGGAACTGAGCGTCATGATCAAGGGCTAGACTGGTACCAGAACATCCAATTGTAATGTATTCTGTAGTTGGTTCCAGCAACACAACAGTCTGGCAACCCAAAGGTTGCGAGTTTGAATCTCAACTTTAGCATTTTCAACTAGCAGGTTAACTAACCCTTCCTAACCCTAACTCTTTTATTTAACCCTTCCCCTAAGTCTAAACTTAACCCTTTTAGCTGAACCTAACCTTAACCTTTCATTTTATTCATATAACTAGGCAAGTCAGTTAAGAACAAATTCTTATTTACAATGACGGCCTAGGAACAGTGGGTTAACTGCCTTGTTCAGGGGCAGAACAGCTCTGGGATTGTCAACTCTGGGATTTGATCTAGCAACCTTTCAGTTACTGGCCCAACGCTCTAACCACTAGGCTACCTGCCACCCCTTAAACTTAACCCCTAGCCTAGCCAACATTAGCCACCTAGATGGAATTCACACGTTTTGCAAATTTGTAACATATATTTTACATTTTGCAAATGTTCAACATATAATAACAATTGTAATTCCAGATATATTTCTAAAACAGAAGCCCACTTTAAAGCTTAGCTTTCCAACTAGCTCATCCATGTTTTTTAAACGTTAAATAGTCAATCCCAATGACCAGATATTTCTAGGCGGGAACTCGATCAATGGGAGAACCATCCAATGAATAAATATGTGGTCCATCTGAAACATTTCTGTGAGAATTAGAGAACCACATACACTGAGTATACAAACATTAAGAACACCTGCTCTTCAACGGCATACACACGCAGTCAGTCAGGAAAGCAAAGGCTAGCTTTTTCAAACATAAATTTGCATCCTGTAGCTCTAACTCCAAAAGGTTTTTGGACACCGTCAAGTCCATGGAGAACAATAGCACCTCCTCCCAGCTGCCCACTGCACTGAGGCTAGGTGTGACGACCCTCCCACTCTGTCTGTTGTATTCTCTCTTTGCTCTTGTTTCCTTGTTAGGATGCCGGTGGGCGGAGTCGGGAGGGTCGTCAGTGACATGGGAAACACCTGGGCTGGGGGGTGTCCCAGGATAAATAGAACTCTTCCCCAGTCATTGGGAGACTCTCGCCAGGCAGACACCCTTATGGATTTTGGTTGTGCCAGTTTTGGTTGTTTACTTTGGCACCTTTCAACACCCCTCATTATCACATTTATGCACGCAAACATTCACGTACACTACTGATTACACACACCATTGTTAATTATAATTGGTTTACTTTAGTTAATAAATGTTATTTTGTTCCTTGGCTCCACGTTGTCTCCCTTTTTGTTGCGAACTCTGAGCCGGTTCGTGACACTAGGTAACACGGTCACCACCGATAAATCCATGATAAAATTTCAACAAGCATTTCTCTACGGCTGGCCATGCTTTCCTCCTGGCTACCCCAACCCCAGCCAACAGCTCCACCCCCCCACCCCCCCACGCAGCTACTTGTCCGAGCCTCCTCAGCTTCTCTTTCACCCAAATCCAGATAGCAGATGTTCTGAAAGAGCTGCAAAACCTGGACCCGTACAAATCAGCTGGGCTAGACAATCTGGACCCTCTCTTTCTAAAACCATTGTTGCAACTCCTATTACCAGTCTGCTCAACCTCTCTTTCGTGTTGTCCGAGATCCCTAAAGATTGGAAAGCTGCTGCGGTCATCCCCCTCTTCAAAGGGGGTGACACTATAGACCCAAATTACTATAGACCTATATCCATCCTGCCCTGCCTCTCTAAAGTCTTCGAAAGCCTAGTTAATAAACAGATCACTGACCACTTCGAATCCCACCGTACCTTCTCCGCTGTGCAATCCTGTTTCCGAGCTGGTCACGGGTGCACCTCAGCCACGCTCAAGGTACTAAACGATATCATAACCGCCATCGATAAAAGACAGTACTGTGCAGCCGTCTTCATCAACCTGGCCAGGGCTTTCAACTCTGTCAATCACCGTATTCTCATCGGCAGACTCAATAGCCTTGGTTTCTCAGATGACTGCCTCGCCTGGTTCACCAACTACTTTGCAGACAGAGTTCAGTGTGTTAAGTCGGAGGGCCTGTTGTCCGGACCTCTGGCAGTCTCTATGGGGGTTGCACAGGGTTCAATTCTCGGGCCGACTCTTTTCTCTGTATATATCAATGATGTCACTCTTGCTGCGGGGGATTCCCTGATCCACCTCTATGCAGACGACACCATTCTGTATACTTCTGGCCCTTCTTTGGACACTGTGTTAACTAATCGCAAAACAAGCTTCAATGCCATACAACACTCCTTCCGTGGCCTCCAACTGCTCTTAAACACTAGTAAAACCAAATGCATGCTTTTCAACCGTTCGCTGCCTGCACCCGCCCACCCGACTAGCATCACTACCCTAGACGGCTCGGACCTAGAATATGTGGACAACTACAAATAGCTAGGTGTCTGGCTAGACTGTAAACTCTCCTTCCAGACTCATATTAAACATCTCCAATCCAAAATAAAATCTAGAATTGGCTTTCTATTTCACTCACACCGCCAAACTTGCCCTAGTAAAACTGACTATGCTACCGATCCTCGACTTCGGCGATGTCATCTACAAAACAGCTTCCAATACTCTACTCAGCAAACTGGATGCAGTCTATCACAGTGCCATCCGTTTTGTTACCAAAGCCCCTTATACCATCCACCACTTCGACCTGTATGCTCTAGTTGGCTGGCCCTCGCTACATATTCGTCGCAAGACCCACTGGCTCCAGGTCATCTATAAGTCTATGCTAGGTAAAGCTCCGCCTTATCTCAGCTCACTGGTCACGATAACAACACCCACCCACAGCACACGCTCCAGCAGGTATATCTCACTGGTCATCCCCAAAGCCAACACCTCCTTTGGCCCCCTTTCCTTCCAGTTCTCTGCTGCCAGTGACTGGAACGAATTGCAAAAAACGCTGAAGCTGGAGACTTATATTTCCCTCACTAACTTTAAACATCAGTTATCTGAGCATCTAATCGATCGCTGCAGCTGTACATAGTCCATCTGTAAATAACCCACCCAATCTACCTACCTCATCCCCATACTGTTTTTTATTTACTTTTCTGCTCTTTTGCACACCAGTATCTTGACTTGCACATCATCATCTGCTCTTTTATCACTCCAGTGTTAATCTGCTAAATTGTAATTACTTCGCTACTATGGCCTATTTATTGCCTAGCTCCTCACACCTTTTGCACACACTGTATATAGACTTTCTTTTTTCTATTAGGTTATTGAATGTACGCTTGTTTATTCCATGTGTTGTTGTTTGTGTCACACTGCTTTGCTTTATCTTGGCCAGGTCGCAGTTGTAAATGAGAACCTGTTCTCAACTAGCCTACCTGGTTAAATAAAGGTGAAATAAAAATAAATAAATAGTTAGTCTTGTCTCATCTCTGCAACTCCCGTACGGACTTGGGAGAGGCGAAGGTCGAGAGCCAACCCAACCAAGCCGTGCTGCTCAGAAATATTAGTGACTGCCCTGCCCTAAAGCCAACAGTGTTAGAAAATCATATACGTGAATCAGCTATAGGTCATAGAGTACAAAGCTTATTCAGAATTCAATAACTTTAGACTGGGGGTTTAAAGATGTTTATAACAAACGTCCCTTGGAATATCATGGGACAAGAATTCACTCATTGTACATCTTATGGGATCTCCGACTTGTCCCAGTGTCTTCACCGCAGTGGCCTCTCAATTGGTTACTGTTGGCAATACTCTTGAGTCATGGCAGCGATGGTGGTGACCAGGGATGGGAGGGGACTGGTGGTCAGAGCCAAGAGGGGATAGCTGGAGGTCAGGGCTTGTTGGGGGCAGCTGGTGACCAGGGATGAGAAGGGACTGGTGGTCAGAGCCAAGAGGGGATAGCTGGAGGTCAGGGCTGGTTGGGGGCAGCTGGTGACCAGGGATGGGAGGGGACTGGTGGTCAGAGCCAAGAGGGGATAGCTGGAGGTCAGGACTGGTTGGGGGCAGCTGGTGACCAGGGAAGGGAGGGGACTGGTGGTCAGAGCCAGGAGGGGATAGCTGGAGGTCAGGGCTGGTTGGGGGCAGCTGGTGACCAGGGATGAGAGGGGACTGGTGGTCAGAGCCAGGAGGGGATAGCTGGAGGTCAGGGCTGGTTGGGGGCAGCTGGTGACCAGGGATGAGAGGGGACTGGTGGTCAGAGCCAGGAGGGGATAGCTGGTCAGAGCTGGTTGGGGGGAGCTGGTGACCAGGGATGGGAGGGGACTGGTGGTCAGAGCCAAGAAGGGATAGCTGGAGGTCAGGGCTGGTTGGGGGCAGCTGGTGACCAGGGATGAGAGGGGACTGGTGGTCAGAGCCAGGAGGGGATAGCTGGTCAGAGCTGGTTGGGGGGAGCTGGTGACCAGTGATGGGAGGGGACTGGTGGTCAGAGCCAGGAGGGGATAGCTGGAGATCAGGGCTGGTTGGGGGCAGCTGGTGACCAGGGATGAGAGGGGACTGGTGGTCAGAGCCAAGAGGGGATAGCTGGAGGTCAGGGCTGGTTGGGGAAGCTGGTGACCAGGGATGAGAGGGGACTGGTGGTCAGAGCCAAGAGGGGATAGCTGGAGGTCAGGGCTGGTTGGGGCAGCTGGTGACCAGGGATGGGAGGGGACTGGTGGTCAGAGCCAAGAGGGGATAGCTGGAGGTCAGGACTGGTTGGGGGCAGCTGGTGACCAGGGATGGGAGGGGACTGGTGGTCAGAGCCAGGAGGGGATAGTTGGAGGTCAGGGCTGGTTGGGGGCAGCTGGTGACCAGGGATGAGAGGGGACTGGTGGTCAGAGCCAGGAGGGGATAGCTGGAGGTCAGGGCTGGTTGGGGGCAGCTGGTGACCAGGGATGAGAGGGGACTGGTGGTCAGAGCCAGGAGGGGATAGCTGGTCAGAGCTGGTTGGGGGGAGCTGGTGACCATGGATGGGAGGGGACTGGTGGTCAGAGCCAAGAGGGGATAGCTGGAGGTCAGGGCTGGTTGGGGGCAGCTGGTGACCAGGGATGGGAGGGGACTGGTGGTCAGAGCCAGGAGGGGATAGCTGGTCAGAGCTGGTTGGGGGGAGCTGGTGACCAGGGATGGGAGGGGACTGGTGGTCAGAGCCAGGAGGGGATAGCTGGAGATCAGGGCTGGTTGGGGGCAGCTGGTGACCAGGGATGAGAGGGGACTGGTGGTCAGAGCCAAGAGGGGATAGCTGGAGGTCAGGGCTGGTTGGGGGAAGCTGGTGACCAGGGATGAGAGGGGACTGGTGGTCAGAGCCAAGAGGGGATAGCTGGAGGTCAGGGCTGGTTGGGGGCAGCTGGTGACCAGGGATGGGAGGGGACTGGTGGTCAGAGCAAGGAGTGGATAGCTGGATATCAGGGCTGGGTCTGGGGAGGGTTTCTTGCTGACCCTCCAGCAGGCGTTGATGAAGATTCGGGACAAAGAAGAGCAGGACACCTCCAACCATGGGAGGAACCCCAGCCAGGTAGAAGGCCATGTGGTAATCCCCAAAGTGGTCATGGAGTAGCCCTGCCAAGACACACAACTCAGTAACACACAGAGAGAGGTGATTCACACAGTCAGAAACATTAAACAATTTACAATAAGGCTCATGTGCATACAATACTGATGATACAAATATATACTGAACAAAAATATAAAACGCAACATGCGACAATTTAAAAGATTTTACTGAGTTACAGTCGATTTGAAATAAATTAATTAGTCCCTAACCTATGGATTTCAACATGACTGGGAAGGTATGAGGCCATGGGTGAGCCTGGGAGTGGATAGGCTCATCCACCTGGCGAGCCAGGCCGACACTGGGGAGCCAGGCCCACACTGGGGAGCCAGGTCCAGCCAATCAGAATGAGTTTTTCCCCGCAAAAGGGCTTTATTACAGACAGAAATACTCCTAAGCTCATCAAACATGGGACCAACATTTTACATGTTGCGTTAATATTTTTGTTTAGTGTATATCCAATTGATATGTAAGGGTTACACAAGGGATATAGGATAACACATTTTGCATCAAAACAGTAATAATTTGTATCTATGAGACAATGACACAGTGGGTTAGTGGCCATTTGAATTATTATCCGAAATGAGGTGAGACCTGCGAGGGGGGGTCCGGCGGTCATGGGGAGGGCCATGAGGCCCATCAGGTAGCCGATGGCCTGGGAGGCTCTCTGGGGGCCCACCAATTCAAATGTCACAGGGGCCATGAGGGTGATGGCGCAGCCGTCACACAGCCCCAGCAGTAGACACACTGCCACCAGCCCCTCAAACCTGACACACAGAGGGACCAGCATAGACGCCAAGCCAAGCACCATGAAGGAGCCTGCCTGGAGGATGATGACAAGGACGGGGTTAAAGAGGTTTGTCCAACAATGTTTCATTCTAATCCTGTTCAACATTTAGTTCTAAGCACAACCTCAGACTACTAGAGTGTACAGTCACTATGTCATCCAGAGGAGGACTGTAATTCCTCTCTGATCTAGTCACGGTACTTCCTATGTCAAGGAGGATCAAACTAAATCAGAACACAGGCCATAAACAAACAAATTTGCGGGGAAGACATAACCTATTATGTTTGTAATTACAAAAGAAAGTGCATACAACTGGCCATTGTTACATAAAAAAAAGATGGCCTTTTATGTCTGCTTATGCTGTATACAGGATGATGTATACAGCATTTTAATGAAAGACCCAGACACTGTCGAAAAATAAGAATATTAATCTATATAGCATTTTAACATGTTAAAACAAAATAAAGAGCACTCAAAAAGTGTTGTAGTTGAGTAGACAGCCTACATGTTTCTCCTCTGCATGGGGTTTTGTTGCAGGTTTAGTTTTGTGGTTATTCATTGTCAAGCTTTAAAAACCGGAGCCCACACCATTTGACGAGCCTAGCTGAGACTGTGGCATGTGTCTGTACACTTTCCCTGCTCTGAGACTGTGGCATGTGTCTGTACACTTTCCCTGCTCTGAGACTGTGGCATGTGTCTGTACACTTTCCCTGCTCTGAGACTGTGGCATGTGTCTGTACACTTTCCCTGCTCTGAGACTGTGGCATGTGTCTGTACACTTTCCCTGCACGCTGTAAAAAGGAGACACGAAAGCAGCGCGATTTAAGTTGAATTCACCAGGCTGTAATTTCATAAATTAGAGGACTCAACTGTTGACTCATTTATACTTGCTTTGTGTCCTATTGTCCTTTAGTAGTAAGTTACACCCGTACATGAATCCTTTATCTCATAACTTTTTGACAAACAAGATGACATTTTCTGTAAGCAACAGCAATGACCCGTTGGAACCGAAACTTGGCATGGACATTTAACCTACAACATGTTTAAACTCTGGCAGAAGATTCGGTCAGTGCCTTTAGTGATGATATGATACAGCACATTGGCTTGCTTGTGTGTGGGTGTGTGTGTGGTTCTGGGAGGAGGGGTGTGTGTGTGTGGCAATGCACTGTAGCTTGCAGAAAGTTAGCAGTGCTTGCTGTGACTTATAGCGCAGCGCATCATGGCGGGTATGGAAGCGGGCCCAAATCATTGGGGAATAGTAATTGATACAAATGTGTCCCGGTGATACAAATGTGTCCCGGGCCTTGTGTTTGACACATGTCCTATGTTTCTGAAAAACAAAAGCAAAATTATAAACACAAACAGGTGCTGAGTGGCGTAAAAAGTCCAAGTCCAGGTCTGAAAATGAAAAAGCCTTTAACGTGTGGGCTAAGACATTATTAAAATAGGCCAAGGTGTATCGGCTTGCGCCTTCCCCAGGGTGTCTGAATGTCAACTTAGCACCTGTTTGGGGTTATACTTTTCCTTTTGCTTTTCAATTACTATTCCCCTTCAAGAGTACCTGTGGTTGTTTTTGGAATACTTGAAGTACTCCTGCTACTACTTTGACTTCCTTTATGAAAATCCATATGCACAATAAATACACAATAATGTGCACACCCCTTCAAATTAGTGGATTCAGCTATTGTAAAAAATCGAGCAAACCGCCATGCAATCTCCATAGACAAACATTGGCAGTAGAATGACCTTACTGAAGAGCTCAGTGACTTTGAACGTGACACTATCATAGGATGCCACCTTTCCAACAAGTCAGTTTGTCAAGTCAACTGTAAGTGCTGTTATTGTGAAGAGGAATAGTCCAGGAGCAACAATGACTCAGCCGTGAAGTGATAGGCCACACAAGCTCACAGAACGGGACCGCCGAGTGCTGAAGCGCGTAGCGCATAAAAATAGTCTGTCCTTAGTTGCAACACTCACTACAGAGTTCCAAACGGCCTCTGGAAGCAACACAATAACTGTTCGTCGGGAGCTTCATGGAATGGGTTTCCATGGCCGAGCAGCCGCACACAAGCCTAAGATCACCATGTGCAATGCCAATCATCGGCTGGAGTGGAGTAAAGCTCGCCGCCACTGGACTCTGGAGAAGTGGAAGCGAGTTGCCTGGAGTAATGAATCACGCTTCACCATCTGGCAGTCCGACGGACGAATCTGGGTTTTGGGATGAATTGGGGTGAATTGGAACACGGGCCATATTGAAAAAATATGAGCCAAGCTTAATTGCCCAACAACAGTGCCCGACCTCACTAATGCTCTTGTGGCTGAATGGAATTAAGTCCCAGCAGCAATGTTCCAACATCTAGAGGAATGGCTTCCCAGAAGAATGGAAGCTGATATAGCAGCAAATGGGGGACCAACTCCATATTAATGCCCATGATATTGGAATGAGATATTTTACGAGCAGGTGTCGAAATACTTTTGGTCATGTAGTGTATGTTCTGTTGGATGTGGTTTACCTGCAGGTAGATCTTGCGTGCCCCATGGAGCAGGTCTCCCACCCTGCCAAACAGCAAGCGGCCTACGCAAGAGGTCACCCCGATACACACCAGGAGGACCCACTCCTTCACTGGGGTCTCCACAAACTGCTCCTCCACAAAACTCATCTGACAAGAGGCATCAATAGGATACACTGAATCACTGGCCAGGTACTGTCGAACTATCAATATTAACAAAAGGTAAGGCCGGGAGTCAAAAAGGGAATGTTTCCAAGTTCGTAGAGATTGCTTTCAAATTAAACGTGCATTGTCAGATCAATCGGAAATGTTCTACAAAACGCCTCAGATTAAATCCCGTTCTAAATGATACAAATTTGTATAATTACACAGCTAACTCACCAGGTAAATGTAGGGCACAAAGTTGCCCAGCATAGCCGTAGCCACCCCAAAAGCCCACACCCTGTATTTAGGGAGCTGAAACACCTTCAGGTTGCAGTACCTCCTGGTCTGTGCCAGGCCCTGCTGCCAGCGACTGCTCAGGTTGGCAGATGAATGCTGGGCCGTGTTAGTGGACAAATTCCTGTGGAAAAGGAGTGGGCGGAAGGAGAATGCCAGGGCTGCCTGGATTAGCATGAGGGCACTGAGGATCTGAAAGGTGGTGCTGAGGCCCAGCGGTGTCACCACCTCCTCCAGCAGGGCGGGCAGGCTTATGGAGAAAACACCGCTGCCTGCCATCACCACCCCGTTGACCAGGCCGAGGCGCTGAGGGAAGTAGTGTCCCAGGGTCACCAGGGAAGGCAAGAAGACAAAGGAGGAGCCACAGCCAAACAGAACCCCATAGGTGAAGTACCACAAACCTAACGACCTTGGAGAGAAATACACAGTGACAGTAGCAATATAATGAATAGATTTGATTAAATTCTTGAAAATACATTTAAAATATATCACTAGGATTTTCAGATTAACCAGTTTCATTTGTACAGTAATTTATTAGAGAAAAGGTGCTAGAAAGAAGCATCCTAAGTTACATGGTGAATGAACTTGTCAGAAGTCCCAAGAAAGCCACAAGGGCCCCACAGACGGCCGTCACCCTGCAGCCAAAGTGATCAGTGACCATACTGACCAGGGGGGAGCAGAGAAAGACCATACCCATGGCCAGAGCACCAACCCAGGCTGAGGAGAGAAGGAGAAGGGGTGAAGATCATATAGTATTTTAATTATAGAATAATACAGCAATAACACAGTAATTAGGTATTTTGCAGGAGAAGCATGAACTGGATTGTGTGCATGTGTGCGTGCGTGTGTGTTGGTGTATGGCCAATAATCTGTGCATAGCGGAGTGGCCCCACTGATGTCATGCTTTATCAATGTTTGGAGACACAAAAAAAACAAATCAAAGTTCAAATCGATCAACTATTCAGAGTTGTCTGAACAATACTGTAGGTACCCAAGCAAAACCTTCCTCTCACCTATTGCAAACTGAGAAACTTCCTTATTTGAGTCCTCGTGAGCTTTAACAAGCATCATATGTATGATTCCAAAAGACTTTTGAATTCCAAAGATTGATCCATTGCACCAGGTGGCTGCCAGGACAACAAGCCAGACGCACCGTCCCTCCGGGAACCACTCCAGGTCGGAAGCTGAATCTGCATGGGCACATGAGACAATCTGAGATGCTGGCTCCTTGTCTTCCTCTGTCTCAAAGTCAGGACGACTGCCATCTCTTTTCATTTCTTCATGCTCGTAATATGATGAATATGTCCCTAAGGACTGTGCAAGGCCTGCATGTTCTGCATCAGGTTTCTCAGACTGTGTTTTTTGGCTCTCCATCCTTTGAGATGCTGTTTCCAATTATCAGGCCTCTCATTTTCCCATGATCATTGTGTTAATATCCCTGAATGATGTCTGAGCTTCCCAGCACGAAATGTAGTCCTTGAATTTCAGTGTATCTACGAACATAACCAATGCTGTTGCATGTGCAAAAGAGAGGCTGTGAGCTAAGAGTAAAGATAACAAGTGTTACGCTCAATCATTAACCACAATGAAGAAGCATCATGGTCATGGTCATATTTGAGCTTTATTTAAGCAGGGAGTCACCATTGAGACCAGGGTCTCTTTCACAAGGGAGCCCTGCATTTACATTTTCATAGACAAAATAGGAAAATACAGCACAATACAAATATTAGTGCTGAGCCATTAGTGCTTTATGAGGTCGGTTCGGTATCAGTTCGATTATAAAAAATTATCACGGTTTTCGACTTCAATTTCGATAATTTTTTGGGACATTCAACTCGCTATGCATTGTCTGGGTTGAATGCTGTAACAATACAGAATAAAACAATTAGGCTTAATAAAAGTCCCATTTGGAGGTGACTGCCCACATGGGACTTTTTTTGTTAGAATACTTGTTAGATACTACTGCATGGTCGGAACTAGAAGAACAAGCATTTCGTTACACTCGCATTAACATCTGCTAACCATGTGTATGTGACCAATAAAATTTGATTTGCCAATTACGGCTTATTAACTAACTATCATTTATTCACATTAATAAAATATTTACTGACTATTATTTAATTCCAAGTTATCATCTCATCTCTATAGAGCTGCTGCCTATGCTGTCTGGACAAAATCACTATTTTAGTAGTTCTTCAAAGGAAATTAGGCTTTTAGGACTGCTGAATACCAACTATCAATCACTTAGATCATGTATTGTCAGGTAGAGATACCTCGCAAAGCAACTTTTCTCTATCCCTCTCGATTGTGAGCTCTCTCTTCTCTCTGTCCCTGGACAAGTAGGCGAGCAATGGATTATGGGCATTGTAGTTAATTACCATGTTTTCTGCGCTAAACTATGTAGAATATTGACCTGTTGTAAACTACAACTCCCTACTACATCACACAGTTTGGGCTTCATCCGTTGAGAAACTGCAATGAATAAATGCACATTGAGCTCACAGAAGAAGAAAAAAATGAACTAAATGGAATTCAAATAATTGAACCGATGTCGGTTAAATAATGACACTTCAGTTAATCGCTCAGCACTAACAAATATTCAAAAAAAGGTTTAGTCCAGGGTAGGTTCATGTAATTTGTAATCGAATTTGCTAATTGAATATGACTGTGTAACTTTTTTTGAATTGTCGTACAACTTGGAATTCCAAGTCGGAAACTCAGGCATCTTTCTAGAGCACCGACTTTCCAACCTGAAGATCAGTGAGGTCAAGATTTGATCTTGTTTTTTTCCCCCAGAGTTCCCAGTTGTCTTGAAAGCACCATTAAACATCAACAAGCATGGCATTGCACAATTACACAAGGACCACAGCTCGTGAAAAATGTTGTTTTCACAACAATTTAAGGATATATTTGCTGTCTCTGTCCACTGAAGAGAGTTTAGAAAAGTTTAATTGAACTCTGGAGTGGAAAGGAGATGGTTCCTTAAAGCGGAAAAAGTGAATGGATGAATCCTGGTTGTTAGAGGAGTTTCTGCTACCTAATGGGGAGGACAACAGTCCATGCGGATGACTGGACTACCTGTATACCTACGAGTTGTTATTGTCAGAATGGCTTGGTGTAGTAGAGCAAAAGAGTCAGGCGCAGGACAGCAGAGATAAGCAACACAATGTAGTTTACTCAAAATATTTACAAAGTAGAAACAAATACCAAGCCCACCAAATGGACTGACATAAATTGGAACAATAACGCACACAAACATGGGGAAAACAGAGGGTTAAATAATGAACATGTAATTGGTGAATTGAAACCAGGTGTAAAAAACAAAGACAAAACAAATGGAAAATCCGGGTGCCCGAACAAGGAGAGGGACCAACTTCAATGGAAGTCGTGACAGTTATCCTCCTTTTTCAAGCAATATGTTTATCCTAGGCTGCCTGTCATTTCATAATCTGATAAAAAAAAAATATTTCACTTTGTAAATTCATTGGGTAGGCCTATACGCTATTCAATGCAGTACTACTCCTAATAATTCCTATTTAGCTCTTGGAGTCCCAGGAAAAGCTAGACTAGGCCTACTATAGCTTGTTGTACACTTATCTTATTTCAAGCATTTCATTTTCTACTACTAGCCTACTATCGATCTAGGAGAGATTCCAGCTTTCTCTTGCTTGCTGAATGTAAAATACAGAAACTGAAAAAACTGGCTTTGAGTTTGAAAGGAGAGAAGGCAGTGATTTCAGCATGAAGCATTCCAAGCAGGACGTTTTAGCTCACATCACTGCAGTTTACAGCCCTGGTCAATAATTGTGTAGGCCTATTCATTTGATAACAATAATACATTCCTCATTGCACAGTGTTGCGGTAGCCTATAGGTAGAATAATGTTGTCTAAAAACGTAGGACTAATCAATAGTGGAGCTTTGCGTGGCCGAGCCCCCAGGGACTGCAAAGTGCAGCCTGGAGGAACGCACAGATCAGATCTGCCATTTCATAATCTGTTCACTTTCTTTCCTTGCACTTTGACAGGTAAATATTTATAGACCTACTATTTAGCTAATGAGTGGCCTAATATCTAGATAATATTTAACTCCTTTGGCTACACAACTCTGGCGCCTCTTTTCCATGTGTTCCTGTGCGCAATAGGTTACAGCCTAGGCTACGGACAATAGGCTACAGCCTAGGCTATGGACAATAGGCTACAGCCTAGGCTAAGGACAATATGCTACAGCCTAGGCTACGGACAATAGGCTATAAGCAAGGCTACGAACGCAAACCTTCTCTATTACTTTTCTCGCGAACTCTCAGGAAAATCTATAAGCTTCAAAAACTATAATAGGGCTAATGGGCTTTTAGTGGAGAAAGGCAGGCTAGCTCTTGCTAATTGCTGGATGTTAAAGCTAAATCCAAATAGCTAAATGATCCATAATAGGACCTATGGATCTCCCACCGGCTTACTGTAGCTTTACAGGGGGTGATGAACTGTCGGGGAAAGTTGTGGAGAGCGAGTGCATCACTGGCCAGTGATAACATTGTTGCACTAATGTATTAAATGGTTGCACAGGAAAGACAGATGAGTACAGTGAAAAAGAAGATCAAACGAATTGACCTCTATTCGAAAAATTTAAATCACTTGAACAACGAGGCAAGCAATGACTTGACGTAAAAGATGTGCATGCTAAACAGCGTTTCTATTTCTACATTTAATTTAAATACAAGTTTCTATATTATATTTTTCATTAGGCAACATGTATCCAACATTGAAATATTAATTGGAGTTGTCACTATGACAATTACAAAACTCCGCCGTACAGAAGACATCTTCCTCCAATAACATATGTGTAATGTAATGGAACTGAGCGTCATGATCAAGGGCTAGACTGGTACCAGAACATCCAATTGTAATGTATTCTGTAGTTGGTTCCAGCAACAAGGTTGCGAGTTTGAATCTCAGCACAGACAACTTTAGCATTTTCAACTTCTTACTACTTGTTAGCAGGTTAGTTAACCCTTCCCTTAACCCTTTTAGCTGAACCTAACCTTAACCTTTTATTTATTTAACCTTCATATAACTAGGCAAGTCAGTTAAGAACAAATTCTTATTTTCAATGACGGCCTAGGAACAGTGGGTTAACTGCCTTGTTACGGGGCAGAACGACAGATTTGTACCTTGTCAGCTTGGGGATTTGATCTAGCAACCTTTCAGTTACTGGCCCAACGCTCTAACCACTAGGCTACCTGCAAGCCCCTTAAACCTAACCCCTAGCCTAGTCAACCTTAGCCACCTAGCTAGAATTCACACGTTTTGCAAATTCATAACATATATTTTACATTTTGCAAATGTTCAACATATAATAAGAATTGTAATTCGTGACATGGACATCAACAAATTAATACATGCCATAAGAAACATAACATATCATACTAAATGGAGTGTCTCGGATTTAAGAATAAATATGAAATGCTCTGAGAACAGGTTGTTTAACAGCGAAGTTAGGTAAAGTCGGAAGCTTGTGTAGTAGAGATTTGTAAACAAAAAATAATTAAGTGATCTAGGAACTTTAATGAGGACCAGCCAACATTTCGATACAGGATGCAGTGATGAGTATTACAACTGTCACCTGTGATAAAGCAAAGAGCGCTATGGTAGACGGCATCCAAAGATTTAAGAGTTGTCTTACATTCTGGTAAATGGTGTCTCTATTGTTCAATACATTCCCTGTCTTTTCTTGACTTTCTGGTTGCTGCTATTTAGGGAGAGGCCAGATATATTTCTAAAACAGAGGCCCACTTTAAAGCTTAGCTTTTCAACTAGCTCATCCATATGTTTTTTAAATGTTAAATCTTAGTCAATCCAAATGCCCAGATATTTATAGTCGGGAACCCGATCAATGGGAGAACCATCCAATGAATAAATATGTGGTCCATCTGAAATATTTTTGCGAGAATTAGAGAACCACATATACTGAGTATACAAACATTAGGAACACCTGCTCTTTATATGACACATAGACTGAATAGATAAACCCAGGTGAATGCTATGATCCCTTACTGATGTAACTTCAATCAGTGTAGATGAAGGGGAGGAGACAGGTTAAAGAATGATTTTTAAGCCTTGAGACAATTGAGACATGGATTGTGTATGTGTGCCATTCAGAGGGTGATTGAGCAAGACAAAAGACTGAAGTGTCTTTGAATGGGTTATAGTAGTAGGTGCCAGGTGCACCACTTTGTGTCAAGAACTGCAATGCTGCTGGGTTTTTCACGCTCCGCAGTTTCCCGTGTGGTCTACAAATAAGGCAGCACAGTGGTTTTGATTATTTAAGCAATTTAACACACATCACAAGCGTAGCAGCTGAAATAGTGCTATGTCCAGGTCTAAAACCAGATATTTACATTTAAACTCAGCAAAAAAAGAAACGTCCCTTTTTCAGGACCCGGGTCTTTCAAAGATAATTCGTAAAAATCCAAATAACCTCCCAGATATATTCATTGTAAAAAGGGTTTAAACTCTGTTTCCCATGCTTGTTCAATGAACCATGAACATTTAATGAACATGCACCTGTGGAACGGTCGTTAAGACACAAACAGCTTACAGACGGTAGGCAATTAAGTTCACAGTTATGAAAACTTAGGACAGTAAAGAGGTGTTTCTACTGACTCTGAAAAACACAAAAATAAAGATGCCCAGGGTCCCTGCTCATCTGCGTGAACATGCCTTAGGCATGCTGCAAGGAGGCTTGAGGACTGCAGATGTGGCCAGGGCAATAAATTGCAATGTCCGTACTGTGAGACGCCTAAGACAGCCCTACAGGGAGACAGGACGGACAACAGGGTCGTCCTCGCAGTGGCAGACCACGTGTAACAACACCTGCACAGGATCGGTACATCCGAACATCACACCTGCGGGACAGGTACAGGATGGCAACAACAACTGCCCGAGTTACTCCAGGAACACACAACCAATCAGTGCTCAGACTGTCCACAATAGGCTGAGAGAGGCTGGACTGAGGGCTTGTAGGTGTGTTGTAAGGCAGGTCCTCACCAGACCTCACTGGCAACAACATCACCTAGAGGCACAAACCCACCGTCACTGGACCAGACAGGACTGGCAAAAAATGCTCTACACTGACGAGTCGCGGTTTTGTCTCACCAGGGGTGATGGTTGGATTTGCGGTTATCGTCAAAGGAATGAGCGTTACACCGAGACCTGTACTCTGGAGCGGGATCGATTTGGAGGTGGAGGGTCTGTCATGGTCTGGTGCGGTGTGTCACAACATCGGACTGAGCTTGTTGTCATTGCAGGCAATCTCAACGCTGTGTATTACAGGGAAGACATCCTCTTTCCTCATGTGGTACCCTTCCTGCAGGCTCATCCTGACATGACCCTCCAGCATGACAATGCCACCAGCCATACTGCTCGTTCGGTGCGTGATTTCCTGCAAGACAGGAATGTGTTCTGCCATGGCCAGCAAAGAGCCCGGATCTCAATCCCATTGAGCACGTCTGGGACCTGTTGGATCGGAGGGTGAGGGCTAGGGCCATTCCCAACAGAAATGTCCGGGAACTTGCAGGTGCCTTGGTGGAAGAGTGGGGTAATATTTTACAGCAAGAACTGGCAAATCTGGTGCAGTCCACGAGGAGGAGATGCACTGCAGTACTAATTCAGCTGGTGGCCACACCAGATACGGACTGTTACTTTTGACCACCCCTTTGTTCAGGGACACATTATTCAATTTCTGTTAGTCACATGTCTGTGGAACTTGTTCAGTTTATGTCTCAGTTGTTGAATCTATTATGTTCATACAAATATTTACACATGTTAAGTTTGCTGAAAATAAATTCAGTTGACAGTGAGAGGACGTTTCTTTTTTGCAGAGTTTAGAATAGAATGAGAATTTTAAGTTCTTAGCTGAGAGTTGGCCAGGGATTTTAAAAAACCTTGAAAAGGCAAGAACTTGGAAATTGGATGTTAGTTATCTACGTCAGAACGAAAGGATCTCCTCCTTTGTGTAAGGGGAGGACATGCCGCTTTCCAGATCTTAGGGAGAACACCAGAAACGATTGTCAAGTTAAGAATATAGGTCAATGATTCTGCAATAAGTAGGGCAGAGAGATGCTGTAAGAAGGAATCAAAAGAATCAGCTCCTGATGATATTTCTACATAGATTTTTAGTAAGGCACTTAGTACATCATAGATATAACATGGTTGAAATTAAAATAGAGAATGTGTATCTGGGAGTGGAATTAGAGGAATTTCCAGAAACTATAATTTCAAATAGATGGCTAGTTGAAGCAATGAAAAAGACATTTCAGCAAGATGTCATTGTAAGAGCAACAATGCACACTTAGAGGACAGTCACCATGACTGGCCACATGATGGTGCCATATGGCATACATCACAAGCTCTCTGAAACAGCAATCACTTTAAATACAATACCATAAAACATTTTTATAATACACATCTTTATAGGTATAGACGAGAAGCATAGTTTTATAAAACACGACTTAGCATTACTTCACAACACCATCCAACGCATTTAATGTTAACAGGCTTGGGAATTCTATGCAAAGGACTTAAAAGATACATTCAACTTCATACAATGGCATCAAACTACTGCTACAAACAATTACTCCAGTAAGTATAATTTGTGATATAAAATACATTCAATACATGTAGTAAGTAAACAAAATAGGTATAAAGAGCTGTGGCATTTTTTTTAAAGGATATACTGTGTAACTTAATGCCTGGAGTCTTACATTGGGTAAACAGTTTGGCAAGACCATTTAATATTGTATTGAGTAACATTAAGTTGAACACATCAGTACATAAGAGATGAATATCAGCATACACATCAATATTATTCTGTCTTGAACATGAGAATGGTTATTTACTGTCTCCTCATTTTGTGTGCATAAGGGTGCATAAGGGTGTGCATGAGCGTGTGTGTGTTTAATCACCTTTGTAATTTCTATGTCTTCATGGTTTGTGTGCCCCCAGGTAATGCTTGCAAAGGCTACTACTTGTTCCTTCTTGTTTTATTGGGAAAAGGATTACAAGCAGTGAGATTCTTATTCCATCAGTTTGTGCAGGGGACAGAAATGCATAGTTTTCCCCTCTCTGCCTTTACACCTAAGAGACAGAGTAGATTAAGATTTGCAATGATTCTTCACCAGTCTTTCAGTGTTATCTATATGGATTGTGTGTGTGTGTGTGTGTGTTCATGTGTACTCACTTCATCCAGAGTGCCAGGCCACACAGAGACAGGACCACCATGGATATAATAAACACGATGACCAGGGCACAGACCACCACAGCATCTGACTCAAAACCAGGAGGTCGCTCTATATCAAGGGAAAAAGAGACGGATTCAAATATCCATTCTTACAGGGGGGAAATATATCTACAGTATGTCCAAACGTGGAAGAAAGTGCTTTGATCCAGTAATTAGTATGAGATTTTTGTTTTTATGTAAAAGTGAGGAATTTGCATGGAAGGAGAACAGGCAACTCTATAAATTGCATTTAATGATATACACCAGGAGATCATTTCAGTATGGAGAAATATGTTACCACAATGTTACCTGGGTGACAGAACCAATGACTCCAATCACTCCAGAAGCCTCTGTCAGCACAGTAGTGGTGCACCCTGGATCTGACCCGGAAGCACTGGGCTCCATCCATTGAGAGGAAAGTGAGGGTCATCTCCCTGGTTACATTCCTCTGCTTCTGGTGACAGGAACAGCGTCAGATGAGGAAAACTTCAGAAAGTTTGTTCGCTAACCAATAATAATAGAATTTGCTTCTTCAAAGCGTCATCTCAGTGCCTATCAGTTATTCAATAATGTTATGCGTCAAAACATTATGAAAGGTGTGATAAAAGATATAGCAATATATGAATTCAGTTCATTCAGGCATGTCATAAATACAGGGCGAGGTAAGGGCGTACCAACAACTGCTGCCCGCCTACGCCCTCTTCTCTGGTTTCCACCTCATACTCCAGGCAGTGGCTGGGGATACTTTCGTGGGGTAAGTCCCAGTGCACCTGGAGCCTCCTGTCTAGACCAGCCTCCAGATGCACTGCCTCTATGGCTGCAGGCTTCACTGCAGAGTACACACAAAGGAGTAATGTTTTCACAAAGAAAATTGAAAATATAATGATGTCATTACAAGTATCGGTGGATGCACTGAGACAGAAGGAACAGTTAGTAGGAAAAACAGTGTAGATGATATCTGTTTGGATATGTTAACACTGATCAAAAGACGTTATAGAAAGGAACTGTATTGGCGGTTGAACAATGTTTATGGAAAAGAGCAAATATCCAAACAATCGCAGTATTGCATTGAAAAAGGTGAGGCATATCATGGCCTGTTGTGAGTTTTACCAAGGTTCTGAACTTGGAGGGAGAAGAACGCCGACCTCAAAGCCACCTTGGGGGAGGAGCGGTTTACACATATGTTGAAAGCACTGAATTCTGGGAGAGATTCCCTGGTGAATGTGCAGCCAGTCCTGACCCCATTGGAGTGGATGTACTGAGGGCACTCCTCAGCCTGCTCCATCTCTCGATGCCTGGAAAAGCACAGACACACCCACAAAAGCACAGACACACCCACACCCACAGGGCGGCAGGTAGCCTAGTGGTTAGAGCGTTGGACTTGTAACCGGAGGGTTGCAAGTTCGAATCCCCGAGCTGACAAGGAAAAAATCTGTCGTTCTGCCCCTGAACAAGGCAGTTAACCCACTGTTCCCCGGGCGCCGAAGACGTGGATGTCGATTAAGGCAGCCCCCCGCACCTCTCTGATTCAGAGGGGTTGGGTTAAATGCGGAAGAAACATTTCGGTAGAAGGCATTCGGTTGTACAACTGACTAATAATGGTGACTTTGACTTTGACTTTTGACTAAAAATGCTATTTAGAGCAGCATTCACAGAGATTATATTAATCCAGTGAAACCAGTCTACACAGGTACAGACATGTAGGTAGTTCATATGGCAGGAGATATGTTATGATGTACATAATGTTATGATAGGGTGACATACCAAAAGTACAGACTGCGCTTGGAGTGGGCTGGCTCCTCCAATCCCGTCTCCCAGGTGCACTCCATTACCACCTTCTGATAGAACACGCAGCCAAATCCCTGAACCCTGGAGTCAACTGGACCTGGTAGGAATTCAAAAGAGATTAAGGGATTCATAGATTATCATGATGGTGCCTGTAGAGAATTCTGTCCATACAGCACTCCCCTATCATTGATAATTTCCTATATATAATGAGAAGTCTCTCCCTCTGTCAGGCTATCGGCGTCATTTAATCTGAACCAAACAACTCCATATCTACAAAAGCATATTGTCCTCCTGACCTCACCTGTGGTATTGGGTGGCAGGACCAACTCTGTGAAGGGGCTCTTCAGCTCAGTGCTGTTGGTGCAGGCTCCCCTCAGTACGGTTGAGATCCGCACCCTGACCTCCTTCTCCAGGTCAAACTGAGCACGGTACCATGTCCGTACAGTCCTGATCACCTATTCATACACAGACAATATTACGTTCATGTTACTCATACCTGAGGCACTTGGTCACCACTCTGGTCTAATAGCTATAGACACAGATTATATTGAATGTATTCATGATTCTCTCATGAATACATTCATTAATTTGACATTCCTACTCCCCATAAAAATACTGTTGGCTGTTTTACAATTACAGGGAACACTATGTAAAAAGGATAACATTGTAGGGAAATATTCCACCATGCGCATCCTCACTGGCACACTTTGATCCACCCCACATATCCAGAGATGCCAAACTACCCACAGAATGATTGGAAAAGTCCACAACGCCCCACAACTGCCGCTCCATAAGACCTCCTCAACCCACCAAAGATATGTCTCCCATTAAGTATGCCAATCTGGGAAGACCCAGCCAATGACGACTTCAACACATATCTGACCTGGACACAATAATGGGGTTTACTGGACCTGACAGATAAGCACCTCATCACTATCCCCACACAACATCAGACTGGTTTCAACCTCCCCAGGAAGGAGTAGTCCACCTTCAATAGGTTCAGGACTGGCCCATGCCTCGCCAACCTCCACCGATGGAGCATTAAAGAAAGCCCCTTATGTGCCTGTGGGGTGGAGAAAACCATGCACCACCTTCTTGAAGTCTGTCCAATTTACAAACTCAGCGGAGGCCTACTCACCCTCAACAAGACAGGACCAGAAGCAATTGCTTGGCTAAGGGACTTTCAAAAGTATTAATCCCCCTTGGCATTTTTCCTATTTTGTTGCAGTACAACCTGTAATTTGGATGGAATTTTATTTTAATTGCATATAATGGACATACACAAAACAGTCCAAATTGGTGAAGTGAAATGAAAAAAACAATATGTTAAGGATTTAAAAAAATAAGAAAAGTGGTGCATGCATATGTATTCACCCCCTTTGCTATGAAGCCCCTAAAGAAGATCTGGAGCAACCAATTACCTTTAGAAGCCACATAATTAGTTAAATAAAGTACACCTGTGTGCAATCTAAGTGTCACATGATCGGTCACATGATCTCAGTATATATACAGTCATGGCCAAAAGTTGAGAATGAACTTGTGACAAGAAGGGCAGTAAAGAAGCCACTTCTCTCCAGGAAAAACATCAGGGACAGACTGATATTCTGCAAAAGGTACAGGGATTGGACTGCTAAGGACTGGGGTAAAGTAATTTTCTCTGATGAATCCCCTTTCCAATTTTTGGGGCATCCGGAAAAAAGCTTGTCCGGAGAAGACCAGGTGAGCGCTACCATTGTGGTAGTAAAAACATGGCTAAGACACATTGATTAATTTAATTAATGTACTATGTGATAGCAGACAACATGATAATATTGATAATGAGGCTTAAGTGGTAAAACAAGCATACAAGATAACTTAGACAGTTGTTGTGGGAGATTAACTCACTATTATTACATTTCCAGTATTCTGATTGATCACTTTGAAGTAATAAGACAGAAAAACATTATATAATGTATAAGACTTGTTAAAACAGAATATCTGATGAAGCTCAGGAGAATGGCTAAGGCTAAATAGTTGAACAAACAGATCTGAGGATAAACAGGTCAGCAGAGGGCCATCTGGAACTGCAGAGGGTCATTTGGAACTGATAACAGATCTGAGGATAAACAGGAGGCAAGCAGGAAGGCCATTTGGAACTGATTAACAGATCTGAGGAAAAGCAGGATGCCAGAAGACAATGTAACAAAGACCCCTATTGAAACAGGACATATGGGAAGCTGTAAAGCTTGGGGAGGGGTCTATGTATGGAATGTAAGGAAAATACTATAAAGGCTGTGCTCTGAGACAGAGTCAGCTGATTTTCCCGGGGCAGCTCGACTTTTGATTACTCTGAATTTAAAGTCTTATTGAATTCACAAGTTTCTTGTATGAGTGTCATAATTTGAAGATAATTTTTTCCACGACACCATCAGTCCTGTGTCATGCCAACAGTAAGGCATCCTGAGACCATTCATGTGTGGGGTTGCTTCTCAGCCAAGGGAGTGGGCTCACTCACAATTTTGCCCAAGAACACACCCATAAATAAAGAATGGTACCAACACATCCTCCGAGAGCAACTTTTCCCAACCATCCAGGAACAGTTTGGTGACAAACAATGCCTTTTCCAGCATGATGGAGCACCTTGCCCTAAGGAAAAACTTATAACTAAGTGGCTTGGGGGAACAAAACATAAATTATTTAGGGTCCATGGCCAGGAAACTCCCCAGACCTTAATCCCATTGAGAACTTGTGGTCAATCCTCAAGAGGCAGGTGGACAAACAAAACCCTACAAATTCTGACAAACTCCAAGCATTGATTATGCAAGAACGGGCTGCCATCAGTCAGGATGTGGCCCAGAAGTTAATTGACAGCATGCCAGAGGTCTTGAAAAAAGGGTCACTCTTTGCATCAACTTCATGTAATTGTCAATACAAGCCTTTGACACTTATGAAATGCTTGTAATTATACTTCAGTATTCCATAGTAACATCTGACAAAAATATCTAAAAAGACAATGAAGCAGCTAACTTTGCAGAAATTAATATTTGTGTCATTCTCAAAACGTTTGGCCACGACTGTACACACCTGTTCTGAAAGTCCCCAGAGTCTGCAACACCACTAATCAAGGGGCACCACCAAGCAAGTGGCACCAAGAAGACCAAGGCGCTCTCCAAACAGGTCAGGGACAAAGTTGTGGAGAAGTACCGATCAGGGTTGGGTTATAAAAAATATCAGAAACTTTGAACATCCCACGGAGCACCATTAAATCCATTATTAAAAAAGTTTAAAGAATATGTCACCACAACAAACCTGCCAAGAGAGGGCCGCCCACCAAAACTTAAAGACCAGGCAAGGAGGGCATAAATCAGAGGCAACAAAGAGATAAAAAATAACCCTGAAGGAGCTGTGAAGCTCCACAGCGGAGAGTATAGGACCACTTTAAGCCATACACTCCACAGAGCTGGGCTTTACAGAAGAGTGTCCAGAAAAAAATACAATGCTTAAAGAAAAAAAAATAAGCAAACACATTTGGTGTTCGCCAAAAGGCATGTGGGAGACTCCCCAAACATATGGAAGAAGGTACTCTGGTTAGAGGAGACTAAAATGAAGCTTTTTGGCCATCAAGGAAAACTCTGTCTGGCGCAAACCCAACACCTCTCATCACCCAGAGAACATCATCCCCGCAGTGAAGCATGGTGGTGGCAGCATCATGCTGTGGGGATGTTTTTCCATCGGCAGGAACTGGGAAACTGGTCAGAATTTAAGGAATGATGGATGGTGCTAAATACAGGGAAATTATTGAGGGAGACCTGTTTCAGTCTTCCAGAGATTTGAGACTGGGACAGAAGTTCACCTTCCAGCAGGACAATGACCCTAAGCATACTGCTAAAGCAACACTTGAGTGGTTTAAGAGGAAACTTAAGGTCTTATTTCTTGTTTATTTCACAATAAAACATATTTTGCATCTTCAAAGTGGTATGCATAATAAATAATACAACCCCCCCCCCAAAATAAAGTTGTTAGGCAACAAAATAGGAAAACTGCCAAGGGGGGTGAATACGTTCTCAAGCCACTGTAAATGTGGAAATATTAACATAACTGGTCTTGGCAGGCTGTTTATGGATGGTGTACCACATTTTTTCTATTATTCTGTGTATAAGAATACAGTGTCCCTGGCCAGGGCCTCAGTGGCCTTAGGACACACAGTCCTGACAGACAGGCAACAGTGTACAAGTTTCTAGAATAACCCTCCAGTGTGTCAGGTACACATTTGGCAATGTCTAGTTATGTGTCCAGGGACTTACAGTCCATCTGTTCTGGTAGGTGTTGAAGTATTCCAGGTGGTATCTCATTGAGCAGTCAGTCAGGTTGGTCAGGCTGACAGGAGACGTCCAGTGGATGTCGAGCTGCCCAAGGTGGCCAAGGTCATCAACCCCAACGTTCTCAGGAGGATCCACTGAAAATCAATTAGGTACACTGTATTTCCAGGTCAAAGGTTGATAGAGCAAAGGTACTAAGCTTGCGGTAAGCATTAAAGGGGCAATCTGCAATTGGTACATAAATATTTTTTATTTATTTTTACTATTTTCTACATTGCAGAATAATAGTGAAGACAAACTATGAAATAACAAATATGTAATCATATTATTTAAAGTGTTAAACAAATCCAAATATATTTTATATTCTGTAAAGTAGCCACATTCTTGGCATTCTCTCAACCAGATTCACTTGGAATGCTTTTCCAATGCTGTTCACCCAGCTACCATCCAGAAGGCGAGGTCAGTATAGGTGCATCAAAGCTGGGACAGAGGGACTAAAAAACAGCTTCTCAAGGCCATCAGACTGTTAAAACAGCCATAACTAACATGGATAGGCTGCTGCCTACATATAGACTCAAATCATTGGCCACTTTAATAAATGGATCATTAGTCACTTTAACTAATAGAATATCTTATACCATCTATTGCATCTTGCCTATGCCGCTCGGTCATCGCTCATCCATTTATTTATATGGACATTCTTTTCCATCCCTTTTAGATGTGTGTATTAGGTAGTTGTTGTGGAATTGTCAGATTACTTGTTAGATATTACTGCACTGTCGGAACTAGAAGCACAAGCATTTCGCTACACTCGCATTAACATCTGCTAACCATGTGTAAAATTTGATTTGATTTGCTGAGCACTTGTTGGCTGCTTTTCCTTCACTCTGCGGTCCAACTCATTCCATACCATCTCAATTGGGTTGAGGTCAGGTGATTGTGGAGGCCAGGTCATCTGATACAGCACAATCACTCTCCTTCTTGGCCAAATAGCCCTTACACAGCCTGGAAGTGTGTTGGGTCATTGTCCTGTTGAAAAACACCTACTCTGCGTCTCACAAAGACACAGCGGTTGGAACCAAAAATCTCATTTGGACTCATCAGACCAAAGGACAGATTTCCACCGGTCTAATGTTCATTGCTCATGTTTCTTGACCCAAGCAAGTCTCTTATTATTGGTGTCCTTTAGTTGTGGCTTCTTTGCAGAAATTCAACCATGTAATCATGTAAAGGCCTGATTCACACAGTCTCCTCTGAAAAGTTGATGTTGAGATGTGTCAAATTTATTTGGGCTGCAATTTATTATCCTCTGCAGCAGAGGTGGTGATAGGGATGTTTGTATGTCTAAGTAATGACTAAGAATATTCCATTCTGAAAATGTATGCGATAGGGTTATAAAACAATGATAATCCAATTGAAGTGTGTGTCTAGAAATTTATATTGTATAGAGAGTGGAAAAAGGTGGTAAAGGAGTATCTGTGAGAACAAAGAATTCTTTGTGAAACCAGACTACAGGAGAGAGGCCTTCTCGTCCTTGGGACGGGAGGGAAGGCTAGGAGCTGTCCAGACTGACTTATGTTGCAATATTGTGATAAGCCAATGAATGTGTACTGTGGGAAAGTACTATTTCCTAGAGAGGGTGGAGCATTTGTATCATTTGTGTTCAGATTAAAGCTTGTACAATATAAAAAGACTGTTCACATTTTAGAGTTCAGAATTCTCATGAATAAACAATACCTGACCAAATTGCAGATATGGGACTTTGTCTAATTTTTCATTAACTAGAGCTTTACAACCTCTGGGAATTATTCAAAGCCTGATTGATAGTTTGTCAACAATTGAGAACAAAATTCTCGTGACAGGTGGTAACTCTGGGTCTTCCTTTCCTGCTGCGGTCCTCATGAGAGCCAGTTTCATCATAGTGCTTTACTTTCAAAGTTCTTAACATTTTATGCATTCTGAATGTCTAAAATTAATGATGTACTGTCGTTTCTCTTCGCTTATTTGAGCTGTTCTTACCATATTATGGACTTAGCCCCATTTTTGGTAAAATACTATCTTCTGTATACCACCCCTACCTTGTCACATCACAAATGATTGGCTAAACCGCACAGTGGCGACCCGTCATTCAGGGCAGTTTTGAGCCCCACATTTTTAGCAAAAAACAGTCTTAGGGTAGAGCTAGAAAATTCTAGCCCCTTGGGTGCTACCATAGTTACATTAGAAGTGCCCATCCAAGAAGGCTCAAGATCATTGGCCACATATAAAATTACGTCAAATCACGTTATATGTACAGTAGCTTTGATTGGACTGATCATGTCAACATCATACTTTCAAAATCTTAGCTAGCAGTCATCAAGAATCAAGTCAACCATATACTGACACGTACATTTTAATCCTTGTCATATGAAGAGAAATTATAGACAAAACGTATCGGTGCTCATCGGCCATTGGACATAAACATTACACAACAAGTTGTTAATCACAAATTTAAAAAGTGAGTGGTTTGGAAGGAATCAGTGAGTGGCTAACTGCAAGCGTTGCTAAGCAATCACTAGCCTGCTCATCGGTGTAGTGGCCCCAAATCTGGGATAACGCTTTTTTTTTCCCAATTTTAAAATGATAAACATTCAACATTGGCCATGGTGTCAATGAAGCATGACTTGTGCCGCGCTCATAACTCAGAACTGCAAAAACTTGACTTAAGTGAGTTCAAGACAACTGGGAAGTCGGGAATAATGCGTTTTGAACGGTCATCCAACTGAATTGTTCCCAGTTGTTTTGAAAGCACCATAAATCCAGAGAATGGATGACAAAATTTGCCCATGAAGGACCACCGTGCCACCTTCCTGTTCAAGTGATCACAGTACAAGGTGAGTCCAAAAATGTATTGTATGCTGCTGCATAAATGTAATATGCCAGAGAGATATGTATAATGTAGCTAAGAAAGTAATACTAAGTGTATGTTGTGTAGTAAGTTGTTAGTAGCCCATGTGCCTCACCCTAATAATTTGGTATATTTACCCATCTTAACTTCGCCTAATGTTCTGACTTGGTGGTCCACATGTAGCCTATAACATGTTTTAGATTAATGTAATCATAAAATATTGTAAAAGCTTTCATTGTCTGCTAATATGCCCCCTTTATTTATCCTATGGTTCTGACTGGACTTCATCACTACCCTGATTACTTCTCCTTTATCTAACACTCCTTAGCATCATTCTTCAGGCAGTATTGGTTCAGTTTTCATGTCCAGACGCTTCTCTTGTTTTGTAATGCTCCATGTTCGTTATTATTCAACTCATAATTTGCACCTGCTTCCTGACTCCCTGTGTCTACGTTACATCTACTCCACCAACACCACAACCAGCTGGCTCTACACGACCATAAAGGTCCTCTGCATTTTCCACCGCCTCAACACCACCAGCGAGGTTCTCCATACCTCTAACGTAGCGCCTCTTACCACGGGTCATCACAGTGAGCCAGTCCCCCAACCTACCTAGCCGTCCGTCCAGGTCAACGATGCCCAACTTTCCCTTCCGGAGATGTATGATAGTACTCCATTGAAATGCCGTGGCTTCCTACTCCAGTGCTCACTCAACTACAGCAGCGTGCTCAGACCACTGCGGAGTACGCCCTCATCTTTCGGACTGTGGTTGCCTCCAGTGGATGGAATGAGCCGGCGCTCCGCACTCTATTCCGCAGTGGACTGGGCGAGGAGGTCCAGACAGAGTTGACATGTCGAGATGACAACCTATCCTTGGACACTCATCTCAATGGCCATCTGTCTGGACAACCTTCTTCAGGAGCGTCAGTGTCCACCTCACCACTCGCCTCCCTCCTTTGGCTGTCCTGAAGCAGAGCCTGAACCCATGGAGGTGGGGGCCACACACCTCTCCGGGCATCGCCGGAGACAGCTGGGGCTCTGCCCCTATTGCAGCCAGGAGGGACACCAGCTTCAGTGGTGCCCGGTGTGTCCTAACCTGGGGCGCACTAGAGCAGAGGGGCAGCCCCGTGACCTTCTGTCTCCCAGTGTAGGCATGAGTATTCCATCATCACTTTCCGCCAAATCCTTTCTGGTGTCAATTCACTGGCTGGCTGTCCCTCATTGATCTCCCCCTTTCTGATGGTTTTACCACTATTCTGGTTGTTGACAGATTCTTAGTCTCAGTCTTCCGGCACTATGGCCATCCGAAGGACGTCGGTTCCGACCGTGGTCCCCAATTCACATTTCGGGTCTGGAAAGCCTTTATGAAGAAGCTGGGGGCCACGGTCAGCCTCACATCTGGGTACCGGCCTCAGTCTAACACGTAGGTGGAGAGGACCAACCAGGAGCTGGGGAGGTTCCAAAGGAGTCACTGCCAGGACCGGCAGGGGGAGTGGGTCCGGTTCCTTCCATGTGCGGAATACGCCCAGAACTCACTTCGTCACTCCTCCACTGGGCTGACTCCCTTCCAGTGCATCCTGGGATATCAGCTGGCCTTGGCTACGTGGACTCCGAGCCAGACCGAGGCCCCTTCAGTTGACGAGTGGTTCTGCATGCAGAGGATGTGTGAAACGCTGTCCACGTGAGGCTCCAGCGCAACGTCAGAAGGATTAGGAGGATGGCCACCACAGTAAGTTTCCCGTGTTTCATCCTGGTGATCACGTCTGCCTCTCCACCAGAAATCTCCTACTCCACCTGCCCTGCTGGAAGCTGCGTACTCCGCACAGGGAAGGAAATCGGGCCCACTCCCCCTGCCGGTCCTGGCAATGGCTCATCAGGAACCTCCCTAGCTCCTGGTTCATCCTCGCCACCTGACCGATGGACTGAGGCCTATACCAGGAAGTGAGGCTGACCGTGACCCCGAGCTTCTCCATGAAGGCTCTCCATACCCGTGATGTGAATTGGGGTCCACGGTCGGAGACTGTCTTTCAGAAGGCCATAATGCCGGAAGACCTGCTGGAACAGTGTCTCAGCGACCTGTGAAGCAGTAGGGAGACCAGAGAGAGGGCTGAAACGACAGTATTTGGAGAATCTATCCACAACCACGAAAATGGTGGTGAAGCCGTCAGAGGAGACCAGGGACACTAAGGCACGGGAAGGAGTTTCCCTGCTGGAGCATGCCGGGGGGACTTAGTTTGGGCACACACAGAACAGGAGTTGACATAGCGAATAGCGTCCTGTGCCAAGGTGTGCCACCAATACTTTTTGGAGAACGATTGTATAGTACGGGTGATCCCAGGATGTCCAGCTGTGTGTGCCCAGGTCAACAGCCGCTCCCTTATCCCCATGGGAATGTAGATGCGCTCAGGAGGACAGGTAGAGGGTGTGGGTTCCCTCTCCAGAGCCTGTAGTAGGCTGCACATCTACGTCGCAGACCACAGGGGCTACGACACGAGAAGGAACAGGAAAACAGGTCCTCCGGCATTCGGGTGACCAGTCTGTGATTTTCATCCTTGACCATGAGATGGTGGGGTTATGGTGTTGGAGCCATGGGAGGCCGAGGCTGATCTGGTGAGCTGGTGCTCTAATGATGAAGGGAATGTTTTCCTGATGAATGGACTCCATGGTGAGAATGAGTGGTGTGGTGATGTGCATCTGATGGTTCTGGATCCTAGTGGCTGATTATCAAGGGCTTGAACCGGAAACGGAGAGGAGAGCGGGTATGAGGGGATGTTCAGAGAGGAGGCCAGGGTCTGGTCAATAAAGTTCGGCGCAGCACCGGAATGCACTAGCGCTGTAGAGACAGTACATGAGGGACAGCCAGCTAGTGTGATCAACACTAAAAAGTGTTTGGCATAAAATGATGAAGATGGGATACTCACACCTGCCCCAGGAGATGGAAGATCACATGACCGTCCCTCTGCTCTCGTGGATCCCGAGCTGGGACGTATCGGACACTGCTGAAGCTGGTTCCCCCCCTTGACCACAATAGAGAAAGAACCCCAGCTGTCTCTGTCTGCGTCGCTCTGCCGCGGGGAGGCGTGTGACCCCTACCTCCATAGGTTCAGGCTCTGATACAGAGTGTTCACTGAGGGAGGGAGAGAAGCGATATGGGAACCGACGCTCCCAATGTAGGCTATACAAACGGATGGCCATCGCTATGAGTGCGTCCAAGGAGAGGTTGTCGTCCCAACATGCCAGCTCCGTTTGGACCTCCTCGCGCAGCCCTCTTCTGAATAGCATACGGAGCACCGGCTCATTCCATCCGCTGGATGCTTCTACTGTCCAGATGGTGACCGCATACTGGGCAGTGGTCTGGTCATCCTGCCATAGTTGGAGTAGGTGCTCACCCCTCTCTCTGCCCTCCGGTGGATGAGCAAAGATAACTCTGAACAGAGCCATGAACCCCTCATATGAAGCCAGCTCCTCCTCTCCTCTCTCCCAGACACCCGCCCAGTCAGCAGAAAAATAACCGTGGCAACCTTGGATGTCTTGGTGGTGGGGAATCCCATCTGGTGCGCAAAATAGAGGGAGCACTGGAGTAGGAAGACATGGCATTTAGATGAGATTCCATCATTTTTATCCCGGAGGGACAAACGGGCATCGCTGACCTGGGCGGACAGCTGAATGGACTGGTGTGCTTGCTCGCTGGGTCGACTGGTGGCAGAGTATCCTACACTAGTAGAAGGCAACGCCTCTCAGGTATGTTTGAGACGTTGAAGACTGCGAACAACCTCTTTCATAGCCATCCCCAGTTGAGCCAGGCGATTGTGGTACTGACGAAGTAGGTATCCCTGTTCGTCGACCATCTGGGAGATGTCCTGATTTCCTGCTGCTTCCATTTGTCGAGGCAGTATTCTGTAACATAGATGCTGGGAGTCGAGAAGCATGTGCAGTTTAATAATATAATGAACGATACAAGACAAGAGTAGTGTCTAGACATGAAACACATTCCATGCCTGGGGAATGGAACTAAGGGAGTGACAGATATAGGGGATGTAATCAGTGAAGTGATGAAGTCCAGGTGTGTCTCATGAGGTGCAGGTCCATGTAACGAAGGAGCCAGGTGTGCGTAATGATGGTAGTCAGAGCCAGTGATTAGTAAACCGGCAACGTCAAGCTCCAGAGAGGGGGAGCGGGAGTAGACGTGACAGTCACAGACAGCTGATGTGTTGTGCACTGAAGCCCACAAGCGAAGGGAAAAGGTGAGAGGAGGATAGTGGGTAGGTGCGAGAAGGAAGTGTGTGTATATATATATATACATACAACGAGCTGTTTGTATGTGGCTGCTATGAAAGTGAACTGTTTGTGTGTGATCAGGGGTGTACTCAGTGCCGATTCTGATAAAACGTTTCTTAAACAGAAGCAAACGGAACTAAACATGGATAAACATACCTGAATTTGTCCAATATAAACTAATTTGCAACTGTTGGACTAATGATTACATCCTAGATCAGCTAGATGCAGGCAAGAGTGTGCAAGGCGGTTTTGAATGTGTCGCTGTCTGTCACCTTGATTACTCAATTCTCTCAACCTGTGCACATACATTGTAAACTTTCATTCACAGGCTAGGTTGTAGCAACTTCATGATGGGTATAGGAAAATGTGAGTATCATGTAGTAGCCTAAACCTATCGATGTTACATTGAGCTGGGTGAATGGAATATGAATGACCGTCATCCAATATGCTGTAATATTAAATAACGTCAAGTTCATAAAAAAAAAAAAAAAAGTATCATCTTCCCTCATCTTAAATGACACCGACCGCCACTGATTTATTGCCACAGAAAGCATTTATACCCTTTTGATTTATTACACATTGTTGTGTTACAGCCTGAATTCAAAATTGATTACATATTTTTTTTCCTCACCCATCTACCACACAAGTGAAAACATGTTTTATAAATGTTAGCAAATTTATTGAAAATAAAATGCAGAAATATCTCCTTTACAGGTTCACACTCCTGAGTCAATACTTTGTAGAAGCACATTTGGCAACAATTACAGTGGTGAGTCTTACACAGAACCCAAAACGGCTGCGCGCGTGCGCCATCGTGCATAAATGTATTTTGTCCCCCCACACCAAACGCGATCACGACACGCAGGTTAAAATATCAAAACAAACTCTGAACCAATTACATTAATTTGGGGACACGTCGAAGCATTAAACATTTATGGCAATTTAGCTAGCTAGCTTGCTGCTATATCCTGGGATATAAACATTGAGTTGTTATTTTACCTGAAATGCACAAGGTCCTCTACTCCGACAATTAATCCACACATTAAACGGTCAACCGAATCGGTTCTAGTAATGTCTCCTCCATGGCTTTTTCTTCTCTTGATTTTATATTGACATTGGCAACTTTCATAAATTAGGTGCAATACCGCCACTCGTTCGTCTTTCAGTCACCCACGTGGGTATAACCAATGAGGAAATCGCAGGTGAGTACCTGCTTCTATAAACCAATGAGGAAATGTGAGAGGCAGGACTTGCAGCGCGATCTGCGTCACAAATCGAACTGGGGTATTAGGTTTAAATTTCAGGCTGTAACACAACAAAATGTGGAAAAAGTCAAGGGGTGTGAAAACTTTCTGAAGGTATTGCAGATAAGAGGAGGAGTTGATACTCAACGTAAAGTACATGGGAAGAATCTGAAATAATCTGGTAAAGGTCTGTTAAAAAAATAGTCTGCATGGAGGGATTCTGCCTCACCCATGACCTTCACAACAATTTAATTGGGATCACCTTTTGTTTTAGATCAATCTGATGTAGAATGGAAATCTTCCTGGGATTACAAGTTATTACAGTAAGACAGTGATGAATGAATAGAAATACACCTGTAGAGACTAACCTGCAATTTCTTGTGGCTTGATGCACTGACTCCAGTCAGATATAAGCATTAATATGGCTGTCAGCCACCACAATGTTTTACTCTTCAGCATTCTCTTAACTGGCCCCTGGAACATTACGAGAATTGAATTGTACAATTTAGTATTGATAAATCAATCGCATATCATATCTTATCATGAATTATACTCTCAGCAAACACCAGTATAGTACAGTAAAGTATGGAATATGGAATGATCTTGATAAAAACAATATTATGTAGATGAAAACAATAACATGCATTATTTAAAGTAAATGTGTAATTGTCTTGATTTAAACCTCAAGTACAGTGCCTTCAGAAAGTATTCCTAACCCTTGACTTATTCCACATTTTGTTGTAGGGTTAAAATGGATTTCATTGTAATTTGTCAACCATCTACACAAAATACTTTAATATCAAAGTGGAAAACTCCTTTACTTTCTGGAGGCACTGTACCTACTAAACATAGGCATACATTTAATGTGACTGAAACAAACAACATATCCAAATTCACAACTTTTACGTCTTAATACATTGTGGACATGCACAAATTATAATCTATTGTACTGTATGCCATTGAATTCTCTATAGAAATTAATATAAATATACTGTTAATGTACAAAGTAAATGTTTTCAAGCATGTACAGTAGAGAATGCATACATTATACAGTGAACGCATGCTTTTAAATCCAAGCATGTGTTTACAAAGGCAACCCACAACTTTGTATGTCCGTTTTATATCAACAGTTTTGTAGAATATAAAGATGATATCATTTGGATACAATACAGAGAGAACAGAGAGGATAAATGTGCAGATCCACAGACAAGGAGTACTTACTGTGAATCGAGTGAGAAAGCTCCTGTGTAGACGTTTGACAGCCTGCACCATCTAATCAGGGCTGTGCGAAGTGCCTGTTTTTGTATTCTCTGGTGAACTACAGCGCAGCAGAAGCAGCAGGGAAAGACTACAGTATGTCTCAGGGGTCATGTATTGTACTCTGTAAGTCGGGATTTTCTACCGAACAAGGAAGCTCATAGTTAGTATGAATCTGCAGTTTTATCAGATTCCTGAAGAATGCCAAGCAAGTTACACTAACAGATTTATAAATAGAATACCAAAGCCCTGTCAGCCTGTCCACCCAGCCTGTGAGTGTGGTCATGGACGTGGTTCTGTGGAAGGGGAGTCAACTGTGCTGTGGCTCTGACCTGGATTAGTGGTGGATGCAGGCTGAAGGTCTCTCACACTGACGGATGTTTTGTTTCCCTTCTCCCAGAAATGATTATATATATATACACACACTAAGTGGCAAGGGGGGCAGGTAACCTAGCAGTTAAGAGCGTTGGGCCAGTAACCGGAGGGATTGGGTTAAATGCAGAATACAAATTCTGATTGAATGCATTCAGTTGTGCAACTGACTAGGTATCCCCTTTCCCTTCCCTTAAGCCCCTTTGTGCTCAAGTATCAACAAGTCATCAGCCAGACAATTTCAGTTACTGGCACTAGAGTCATTTTTCCAAAATGTACACTTTACTGTATTATGACAAAAGAAGTTTAACAAATTGTGTGGCTCAGTTGGTAGAGCATGGTGGTTCCTACTGGGGCCACCCATATCAAAAATATACAGTACCAGTCAGTTTGGACACACCTACTCATTCAAGGGTTTTTCTTTATTTTTACTATTTTCTACATTGTAGATTAATAGTGAAGACATCTAAACTATGAAATAACACATATGGAATCATTTAGTATCCAAAAAAAAGTGTTAAACAAAAAATATATCTTTTTTATTTGAGATTCTTCAAAGTAGCCACCATTTGCCTTGATGACAGCTTTGCACGCGGTTGGCATTCTCTCAACCAACTTCATGAGGTAGTCACCTGGAATGCATTTCAATTAACAGGTGTGCCTTGTTAAAAGTTAATTTGTGGAATTTATTTCATTATTAATGCATTTGATAAATCAGTTGTGTTGTGACAAGGTAGGGGTGGTATACAGAAGATAGCCCTAGTCCATATTATGGCAAGAACAGCTCAAATAAGCAAAAAGAAACCACAGTTTGTCATTACTTTAAGACATGAAGGTCAGTCAATGCAGAACATTTCAAGAAAGTTTCTTCAAGTGCAGTCGCAAAAACCATCAAGCGCTTTGATGAAACTGGCTCTCATGAGGACCGCCACAGGAAAGGAAGACCCAGAGTTCTCTGCTGCAGAGGATAAGTTAATTAGAGTTACCAGCCTCAGAAATTGCACCCCAAATAAATGCTTCACAGAGTTCAAGTAACAGACACATATCAACATCAACTGTTCATAGGAGACTGAGTGAATCAGGCCTTCACGGTCGATTTGCTGCAAATAAATCACTATTAAAGGACATCAATAATAAGAAGAGACTTGCTTGGGCCAAGAAACACGAGCAATGGACATTAGACTGGTGGAAATCTGTACTTTAATCTGATGAGTCCAAATATGAGATTGTTGGTTCCAATCACTGTGTCTTTGTGAGACGCAGAGTAGGTGAATGGATGATCTCTGCATCTGTGGTTCCCACCGTGAAGCATGGAGGATGAGGTGTTATGGTGCTTTGCTGGTGACACTGTCTGTGATTTATTTAGAATTCAAGGCACACTTAACCAGCATGGCTACCACAGCATCCTGCAACCAATACACCATCCCATCTGTTTTAAGCTTAGTGGGACTATCATTTGTTTTTCAACAGGAAAATGACCCAACACACCTCCAGGCTGTGTAAGGGCTATTTGACCAATAAGGAGAGTGATGGAGTGCTGTATTAGATGACCTGTTCTCCACAATCACCCGACCTCAACCCAATTGAGATCATTTGGGATGAGTTAGGCCGCAGTGAGGGAAAAGCAGCCAACAAGTGCTCAGCATATGTCGGAACTCCTTCAAGACTGTTGGAAAAGCATTCCAGGTGAAGCTGGTTCAGAGAATGCCAAGAGTGTGCAAAGCTGTCATCAAGGCAAAGGCTGGCTACTTTGAAGAATATAAAATATATTTTGATTTGTTTAACACTTTTATGGTGACTATAATAATTCCATATGTGTTATTTCATAGTTTTGATGTCTTCACTATTATTCTAAAAATAAAGAAAAACGCTTCATTGAGTAGGTGTGTCCAAACTTTTGACTGGTGCTGTATGTATGCATGACTGTAATAAAGTTAAACAATTATTTTAAAGAAAAAACTCTAAAGTTTGAAAGAATTTCACTTTATTTTACTTTGCCCTTGAAACAATGTTTCTATTTCCTTAAAAAAAAAGAAACACCCCACAATTTATACAGAGGATATATATTTACATATGAGGCTCAGTCATCTGGGATCATTGCATGCATTTAGTTTCTTTAAAATACAAAACTTGTATGTACAGAATACATCAGAATATTTCCTTGGCAGTATAACGTTGTAGACGATTCTTCCTGTTCTTTTAATTAAAGATTGAAAGTTTAAAACAGGATGAGCGATGTGGGCGTGAGAGACTTGGGAAAGCAGACTGACCTTGTAATGTGGATGGGTGGGTGGGTGTGTGTGTGGGGGGTTAGAGACATCAAAAGCTCTGGTTATGGTGTCAATGCATTGGGTTGTGGTGGTTGCGGTCACTGTCAGGTGAATGACGCATAAGGCAGCAAAACATAATAAATTACAGAATCCACCACATCATAGAAAAAAACTATACAAAGGAAATTTAAATGCATCAGAGATTAGTTTCCATAAACCTCAGTCAGAGCAGGGTTCTGTGGCGAGCTCGAATTTCAGTGTGTATTTCTGTATAAGCACTTTGTGCTGATGTAAAAAAGGCTTTATAAATAAATATGATTGATCCAAGCATGTTCCAATTGACAGACACAAAGCTAACTAAAACAATGTAATGTTCTATATTTGACATGTAATGTACTATATGTAGTTCCAGCTTCATGTCATTAGTAAAATCCTTGGCACATTAAAAACCAGTGATAACATTCATAAGTTATACAGGCACTACAAATAAGAGATATGTTTCACTGACAAAGTTACATAAAAAACAGACATCAACATGGGAGTGGACACAACAGAAACACCTGCAACAAACTGTAGCAGGTATGTCTGTGTATGAGGGACAAAAATATAAATGCAGTGAAGCTCAAATCTTTAATTTGGCTCTATACTCAAGCATTTTGGATTTGAGATAAAAATCTATCATATGAGGCGACATTACATAATTTCACATTTTATTTGAAGGTATTTTCATACATATCGTTTTCACCGTTAAGAAATGAAAAGCACTTTATGCATCTAGTCCCCTCATTTGAAGGTGTCATAAGTACACTGAACAAAAATATAAACTCAACATGCAAAGTTTTGGTCCCATGTTTCATGAGCTGAAATAAAAGATCAGAGAAAATGTTCCATATGCACAAAAAGCTCATTTATCTCCAATAGTGTGCACACATTTGTTTGCATCCCTGTTAGTGAGTATTTCTCCTTTGTCAAGATAATCCATTCACCTGTGGCAGATGTGGCATATCAAGAAGCTGATTTAAACAGCAGGATCATTAATTACACAGGTGCACCTTGTGCTGGGGACAGTAAAAGGAAACTAAAAAAATGTGCAGTTTTGTCACATAACACAATGCCACCAATGTCTCAATTTTGAGGGAGCATGCAAACAGTATGAATGTCCACCAGAGCTCTTGCCAGAGAATTGAATGTTCATTTCTCTACCATAAGCCACCTCCAATTTTGTTTTAGAGAATTTGGCAGTACGTCCAACCGTCCTCACAACCGCAGACCATGTGTGTGGCGTCGTGTGGGCAAGCGGTTTGCTGATGTCAACGTTGTGAACAGAGTGCCCCATGGTGGCGGTGGGGTTAGGCTATGGGCAGGCATAAGATGCGGACAATTGCATTTTATTGATGGCAATTTGTGTCACGTTTCAAGAAACTATGTCTTGTCGCACATCACAACTTCACAGGGGAGGGATTTGAACTATTCCATTTTATTTTTTATCAAAATATGTTTTGGGCAAAAATGCCTTCTGGAACATTCATGTGCCTTAATAACAAACTTGTATGCAATCTGTGAATACAAATAAAAAAATAAAATTAACAAGCCTAGTAGGTTTAGCCACAGAAAAATACAGGAACTTTCCCTTTAGCCATGATTGGCTGAGATAATGGTTGGGCTGGACATGCCGAGAGACGAGTTTGGATTGGTCTGCCATGTAGCATGCTTCTGTCTATAAGTATGTGTGGATAATCCTGTCTACCACAGCTTTTTTTTTATAAAGATATCATGAACTGAAAAGGTTTTGCTACTGCTGTCAACATTTGCTGCCCTGAAGTTAATAGCGCTATCGACAAAGCTCAGTGGGAAAACGTTGTGATGGACTACTTTCTGGAGGATGGTCGTGCCATGCTGACTCTCTCTGACTCTGAAAATGAATCAGACAATGAGGAAATCCCTGATTTAGGTAAAAATATTTTCATTGAACCAGACATTGTAGTCTTCTGATGACAAAGGTGGGGAAGAAACGGTGTAGTTGTCACGGAAGAAGTTGACCGAGTTTTGAAATCAGTGGAATGCTCGGTGGAAGCAAAGAGATGATTGCCAAATGCGGAGGGAGTCCAAAAAAGAGAACACAGAAAGAAGGCTGTTGTATAAAACATCTCCGGATTACATCTTCAAACTAAGGGCAACCATGGCATCTATAACAGAGGGAGAAGCATCCATGTATACGGGTATGTCTAGCTACATTTTCAGATATTATACAGTTCTAATTTTGTCAGAAAGTAATTTTCATTGCAAGTTAAAGCATACTGTTAGCTAACTAGCTAACGTTAGCTGGCTCGCTAGCTAACATTACGTGTATGATCTGTGCAGGAGCTATAGAAAGAAGCCAGAGTTCCCAAGTTGGAATTCCGAGTTGGATGAACGTTCAAATCGATTTTTCCCAGTCTGAGTTTGTTTTTGATCACACCAGATACTGACTGGTTTTCTGATCCACACTGCTACTTGTTTTTTAAGGTATCTGTGACCAACAGATGCATCTGTATTCCAAGTCATGTGGAATCCATAGATTAGGGCCTAATGAATTTATTTAAATTGACTGATTGCCTTATATGAACTGTAACTAATTGTTGCATGTTGTGTTTATATTTTTGTCCAGTATAAATATTTAACAGTGAGTAACACTGATTCAATCAAACAGACATTGCAGACAAAAATACCATTGTTCCTGCACCACACACAAAAGCATATTTGAAGTATGTGCAATACTAAGACTACATTTACTGATGGAAACCAAATTAACCTCCTTTAAGTGAAACTCACCATCTGGAACAATTGTTCAGTGTGAGGCTAATTGAAATGTGAGGTTAATTGCAATGTGAGGTTAATTGAATCAGGCTTTTTGAGACAATGAACATGTAAACTGTGGCCAAGAACACACACTAAAGCAAACACTAAAGCTTAAAGCAGGAAAATTTGACCAGTTTGGAGCTGCAAACTCCTGTCATCAGGGGTGAAAAACAAACAAACAAAGCATTTAAATAGAAAAAAATAAATTAGATAAATAATTTCCCTGATTAAAATATTTCAGTGGTCCGGATTCATCTATGGCAGTGCTTCCCAACTCCAGTCCTCAAGTACCCTCAACAGTACATATTTTTGTTCTAGTCCCAGAGTAGATCACCTGATTCAACCCATTGAGGGCTTAGTTGACAAGTTGAATCAGGTGTGTTTGTCCAGGGTTACATCAAAAATATGTACTGTTGGGGGTACTGGAGGACTGGAGTTGGGAAACGATGATCTATGGGATTGCCCATATGTTGTGTTCCTTATTTTACGTTTTGCAGTTGTGAATCCAACTAGAGGAGCAAGTTATAAATGTAAAGATTAAATATGTCAACATTAAAAAACTGTTTCACTGCATCAAATTACCAAAAGATAAAATCTCAGCATTATAAGGGTATATGGTACAATATCCTAACTAAATAACAATGTGCTTTCAACAAGTCCTATTCAAATAAGCACACTTGGTATGATCAAAGTTACATGCAGTCACAGTAGTCATGTCTCTAGGTCTGCATTTGAGAGAAGGTCCTGTGGCAGTGGAATGGCTCTCTCGTATACTGTACAGGGGTGAGCTACTAATACCACATCTGAAGTACCTCAGAGCAGCCTCCCTTCACCACAGATGTGCTGCAGTAGAAAATCAGAAATCATGGATACCATGCTTTTAAAAGTAAGCTTAGCATTCTTCCCTCAAATGGCACTGTTATTGGTAGTACAATAATTATTCTCAAATGCAGACTGTAAGAAGTGTGTATACCAGTGTTTGGCTACTGCTGGCTCCTCTGAGGTAAAGCACCACTTAGGATGTCCCAAGCTTTACCTCTGGGATGTCAAACAGAGGTATATTGTGACATAACACAATGATCTTATACAAATATATCCCCTTTGAAAGCTAATTATTTCTAAAAGGAAAAGTCAGGGTGTAAGGACCACTTGAGTTATGTGGTGTGGCTGGTTCGGCCAGCATGCAGTTCAGTTCTCTGAGTGAAAGAGTGAGTACATGCCTTTAAATCTGCTATCACTTCACTACCAATGTCTTCAATACGTGTTGAAAACCCAGTGAATTCAGTGTTCGCACCACTAGCTTCAAAGGTGTCTGAGCATGAGCCAGTCAATATCACCATGGGGACAGACAGGTCTTCATCTTCACTGTGATTCACTCCTTAGTCTGACCTCTGATCTGGCTTTGGGTTCACCAGCTCTCATAATGTCCACAGTACAGGTCACACCCGTCACACAGACAGCCACACTGGTACTCTTCACACACAGTACAGTAGGGTCCCCTGAGGGAGGACATGACAGAGCTAACAATCTGATGGACGGGAGGTGGGTCCCAGCTGACATCATATAGGAAGGGTGGGAGGATTTGAGTTAACCCCTCCCTCTCTTGGCTCAGTCAGCTGGCAATGGACTCCCTGCAGCCCCCAACCCTCGCCCCTAAGGGGTCCCTGGTGATGAGCGGAGAAGGATGGGAGCCCCCTCCTCTGTGGGGTGAAGGGCTGGGTTGTGGAAGGCTGGACTGAACTGGGCTGGGTAGGGGGTGGAGGCAGTGTCAAGGCTGCTGTTAGACAGCAGACAGCTGGGTGGGCTTGGAGGCCGGCAGTTCCAGTAGAGCCTGAACGGTCATACCCACCTTCACCAGCCCACGCTCCTCTAGGATATGGTGAGGTAAACACAGCTTGTCCTGCCAGGGCAGAAACACAGCACACAGTCATCACCTTGTCCTTTCAAAACACTTTCAGGTCAGTACAAGTGAATTGACGTTTGGATGCCAGTTTGTTTCTTTGTTAAAATACATTGTTGGCAAGACAACAGTAAGGCAGTTGTATGAACCAAAAACAGTGGCACCCAAGCTCAATCTATCCTCTTGAGGTTTCCACATTAGGTTCAGGACTCAGACATAATTTTATCTACAAATGGTTATCTGTAGATGTTCTCCTGATAAGGGACTGCGCCATAACTGGGAAAAGATGCGAATCAGATCTCTTGCTGGTAACAGAGGACTGATGGCAACGATAGACAGTGGTGATTTGGTGATGTGCATTTACCTGTGGCACGCCAAGCTTCTTACAGGCATCCAGGAAGTTCTCCACATTCCTGCGGCACTTGGCCATGCTAAGCTTTGGCTGTGGAACAGAGTTTGTCAACAGTTACATGGAAAAAATAAAACAAAATATGAGAAAAATGATCCTTATTTCTTCTAAATATTCTTGGCTTTTTTTTCTTCTTGGCAGGTGGTTTGCTTCGGCTTTAGGGATGATTTCAAACAACAGGTTTTCAACTGGTACTTACCACTGCTGGGGAGGGTACATGGATGCTGGCCACTGACCGAGGACGAATGTGATTTGCCAGATGGCAAAGGACAACGCCATCCATCAGAGCAGCTCCGACATCGTCCGGCAGCAAGACCTTCAGTCTGGACTCCAGGTTCTGAGAGGAGTCACAGAAATAACACATTCAACATGGATCCTGTAGAATAGATCACTGTGGAATACTGTACATCAACTACTGCAACCACTAAGGCAAGACATGTATGAACAGTCCACTATAGGAGGTGCTTGGAAATAATATATGTTAACAATATAGCAGACACTTCTTTCCAAAGTGACTTACAGACTTAGGCATGACATGCCAACAACAAATTCTGAACCTACACATCCATGCGGTCAGAGGCCGAGCAGTTGCCATACCAGGCAGTGATGCAACCAGTCAGGATGCTCTCGATGGTGCAGCTGTAGAACTTTGAGGATCTGAGGATCCTTGAAAAAATATTTTCAGTCTCCTGAGGGGGAATAGGCGTTGTCGTGCCCTCTTCACGACTGTCTTAGTGTGTTTGGACCATGATAGTTTGTTGGTGATGTGGACACCAAGGAACTTGAAGCTCTCAACCTGCTCCACTACAGCCCCATTGATGAGAATGGGGGCGTGATCGGCCCCCCTTTTCCTGTAGTCCACAATCATCTCCTTAATTGTTGTCCTGGCAGGTTGTTGTCCTGGCACCGGACGGCCAGGTCTCTGACCTCCTCCCTATAGGCTGTCTCATCATTGTTGGTGATCAGGCCTACCACTGTTGTATCATCGCCAAACTTGGTGTTGGAGTAGTGCCTGGCCATGCAGTGATGAGTGAACAGGGAGTACAGGAGGGGACTGACTGAGCACGCACCCCTGAGGGGCCCCCGCGTTGAGGATCAGCGTGGTGGATGTGTTGTTATCTACCCGTACCACCTGAGTCGGCCCATCAGGAAGTCAAGGATCTAGTTGCAGAGGGAGGTGTTTAGTCCCAGGTCCCTAGCTTAGTGATGAGCTTTGAGATCACATTGGTGTTTAACGCTGAGCTGTAGTCAATGAATAGCATTTTCACATAGGCGTTCATTTTGTCCAGGTGGGAAAGGGCAGTGTGGAGTGCAATAGAGATTGCATCACCTGTGGATCTGTTGGGGCGGTATGCAAATTGTAGTGGGTGTAGGGTTTCTGGGATAATGGTGTTGATGTGAGCCATGACCAGCCTTTTAAATCACTTCATGGCTACAGACGTGAGTGTTACGGGTCGGTAGTAATTTATGCAAGTTACATTAGTGTTCTTGGGCACAGGGACTATGGTGGTGTGCTTGAAGCATGTTGGTATTACAGACTCAGTCAGGGACAGGTTGAAAATGTCAGTGAAGACCCTTTCCAGTTGGTCAGCGCATGCTCACAGTACACGTCCTGGTAATCCGTCTGGCCCTGCAGCCTTGTGAATGTTGATCTGTTGATCTGTCTTACTCACATAGGCTATGGAGAGCGTGATCACACAGTCGTCCGTAACAGCTGATGCTCTCATGCATGTTTCATTGTTACTTGCCTCGAAGCGAGCATAGAAGTAGGCTTGTGTCACTGGCCAACTCGCAGCTGTGCTTCCCCTTTGTAGTCTGTAATAGTTTGCGAGCCCTGCCACATCCAACGAGCGCCGGAGCTGGTGTAGTACGATTCAATCTTAGTCCTGTATTGAAGCTTTGCCTGTTTGATAGTTTGTAGGAGTGCATAGCGGGATTTCTTATAAGCTTCCAGGTTAAAGTCTCGCTCCTTAAAAGCGGCAGCTCTACCCTTCAGCTCAGTGCGGATGTTATTGATGAAGCCAGTGACTAATGTGGTGTATTCCTCAATCCTGCATCAGCAGTCAGGAAGGAGGAAATAAAGATAGCTCTTCCAGAGTAATAAAAACATTGTTGCGAAAATTTGAAAAACAAACCAACAAACCATCAGCTGAATCAGATGGACAGACTGCAAGCCTGAAGTCAACAGCTAAGACGACCCCCCCCTCATTTTCCCTCTATCACTCCAGTGCGTTTCACTGCATTTGGTGTGACATTTTAGCTAAAGGGAGTTTGCATGAGTTATTTATTGAACTGTATGGATTTTGTGTGGGACTATTTACATTTGGCCGAGAAGATTCTAGGACATTTTGAGGCCTTTGTTTTGTTTGCGGGTACTATTTAAAGAGGCTGCCAGTTGAGGACTTGTGAGGCGTCTGTTTCTCAAACTAGACACTCTAATGTACTTGTCCTCTTGCTCAGTTGTGCACTGGGGCCTCCCACTCCTCTTTCTATTCTGGTTAGAGACAGTTTGCGCTGTTCTGTGAAGGGAGTAGTACACAGCGTAGTACGAGATCTTCAGTTTCTTGGCAATTTCTTGCATGAAATAGCCTTCATTTCTCAGAACAAGAATAGACTGACGAGTTTCTGTCACGCCCTGACCTGTATGAGCCTTTTTATGTCTCATTTTGGTTTGGTCAGGGTGTGATTTGGGGTGGGCATTCTATGTTCTATTTCTTTGTTTTTGGCCGGGTATGGCTCTCAATCAGGGACAGCTGTCTATCGTTGTCTCTGATTGGGAACCATACTTAAGTAGCCCTTTTTCCCTCCTGTCTTTGTGGGAAGTTAACTTTGTTTGTAGGTGTCTTTGCGCCACACAGTTCATGTCCGATCGTTGTTTATTGTTTTTGTTTCGGTGAGTTAAACGAATAAACATGTTTTTCTCAACCCGGCACGCTGCGCCTTGGTCCGTCATTGAAGATCGTGACAGTTTCAGAATAAAGTTATTTGTTTCTGGCCATTTTGAGCCTGTAATCGAACCCACAAATGCTGATGCTCCAGATACTCAACTAGTCTAAAGGCCAGTTTTATTGCTTTAGCTGTGCTAAAATAATTGCAAAAGGGTTTTCTAATGATCAATTAGCCTTTTAAAATTATAAACTTGGATTAGCTAACACAACGTGCCATTGGAACACGGGAGTGATGGTGGCTGATAATGGGCCTCTGTACGCCTATGTAGATATTCCATGAAAGAATCTGCCATTTCCAGCTACTATAGTCATTTACAACATTAACAATGTCACACTGTATTTCTGATTAATTTGATGATATTTTAATGGACAGAAAAATGTGCTATTCTTTAAAAAAAACAATTACATTTCTAACTGACCCCAAACTTTTGAATGGTAGTGTTTATGAAGTTTCCATACTCTGCATTGTGCATGTAATATGAACAATGATGAAGCCTCTTTAAGAACGAATGGAAGGAAAGTCAACTCTGTAGTTCTGTTCAGGACTACACAAACAAGTCACTGGATACCAAAAAAAAAAAAAAGAACAACAGTAGAAGACTTGTTGGAACCATTTCGGAAAATCAGAGCCTTACAAGCATGCAGCGAAAAGGACCAACCCCCTTCCCAAGGCTGCCCTGTTCACCGAGAGATCCCCGGCGAACCCAGGTATTTCACGTAAATACATTAATGATTTCTTACGCAAAGCGGGCGTCGGTTCGTGTGCGAAGTATATGGTTACTGTAGGTGAGAGTAGTTTACGAATGAACCAATGCTAAGTGTCTCCAGTCAATAACCGGTGCAGAGTGTGTATGTTTATCCTCTGTTCCCATTTAATTAACTAGGAAATAAATAATTAAACCAATTTGTGTAGTACTGAATCATTAGTAAGACTCTGGTTTTTGCAGATGCAAGGAGGTTACGACAGTTCCAAATTATATGATACGAGGTTGTGATTAATAAATTGACTGTTTATAGATGTGCTAGGTAAAGACCTTTTAGAGTTTAATTCGGGAGATGGTGTCACGACAGCTAGGAGTGGTGGGTGTGGAGTCAGGCGCAGAGAGCAGGGTGTAGGGAAAAATATTCCTTTTTAATGCGGCGCGTAAATATAACGCCCAAAACACAGCAGGCGCACACAAAACAAAAGTGGCCCAAACAGGACGATAGAACATGCCAAAATACACGACAGCCGAACGTCCACCAAACAGACAGAGAAACAAGCCCGCACGAAAGGAGGCGGGCTTGACCGGCTTAAATAGCCCTAGAAAATCCAAACACAAAAACAGGTGCAAACAATAAGAAAAATCAACAGACAGAAAAGGAGGATCGGTGGCAGCTAATAGGCCGGTGACGACGACCGCCGAACGCCGCCCGAACAGGCAGAGGAGCCACCGTCGGTGGAAGTCGTGACAGATGGTAACTCTTTAAAGAACTGCTCTCGTGGTGCCCCAGATCCTAATGAGTTAATTGGTACATGATTAAGTTAAATCCGGTAACAATTAAACATAGTTAATTAATTAGATAAATAACAGTTCAGATTAATGTTAAAGTCAAGTCACAACACAGACTATTGCAAATACTCTAATGTTGATGACTGGGTTCTTTCTTGTCAATTGTTTCTATGAAGTTGCCGTTAAATTGCTTTTGTATGTGTGTGTCTGGTAGCGCTACAGTCACATCTTCTCCTGCTCCTCCCCTCTGACGTACGAAGTCGCCAGAATACTAACCACCGGTCCTGGGATTCATCATTACGCACACCTGTTAATCATTATGATTCACACATGGACTTCATTACCTTCATCATTTCCTCCCCTGTATATGTCACTCCCTTATGTTTTCTCACCAGTTGGTATTGCTCTTGTTTACCCGGCGTGTAGCATTATGGAATAGTCTCGTTACTGGTTTTGTTGTTTTACTAAACGTTTCACCGACTTACAGCTCCGTTATTACAGCTACTCTATCTATCCTACTCTTTTCCTTTCGGCAGGGTTAACTTCTTGGGGATTGCTGGGGCGCTAGCGCCCCAATCCCGACACTACCAGGTGAAATGCAAAGGCGCCAAATTCAAAATCCAAAAGTAGAATTAAACATCCACCGACATCCAGAGGAAGCGATGGGTACTGCATTCATATGCCCTTATATGGGCATTTTCATAAGGAAGGGGTTCCAAATGAGGCACTCTGTCAAAACCACTTTTTCCAGGACAGAAATTCCTAGGGGTTTCGCCTGCCATATGCGTTCTGTTTTACTCACAGACAGATGGTTAACACTTTTAAAACATTCAGAGTGTTTCCTATCCAATGGTACTAAATATGTGCATATCCTATTTTCTGGGCCTGAATGGGAGGCATTTTACTTTGGGCACGCCAGGCTCTCCAAAACGGTCACCTCGTGCGCCCATTCCTAAGAAGTTAATACCTACTTGGCGCCCCATCAATATTTTTTTACCCCTCTCTAACACCGCTACAACCTGTTTAACAGAACACAGAGGATGTTCTTTAATGGAAGCCTCTCCATAACAATCCAGGTAGAATCAGGATTCCCCCTTGGCAGCTGTCTAGGCCCCTTACTTTTTTCAAACTTTAATAACAACCTGCCACTGGAAATTGAGCAAGTTGTGGAGACTAAACTGCTTGGAGTAACCCTGGATTGTAAACTGTCATGGTCAAAACATGTTGACGCAACAGAAGCTAAGATGGGGAGAGGTCTGTCCATAATAAAGTGCTATTCCGCCTTCTTAACAACACTATCAACAAGGCAGGTCCTACAGGCCCTAGTTTTGTCGCACCTGGACTACTGTTCAGTCGTGTGGTCAGGTGCCACAAAGAGGGACTTTAATTATAATAGGCCCAGAACAGGGTAAGACGACTGGCCCTTAAATGTACACAGAGAACTAACATGAAATACAAGTCAAGCTCTCCTGGCTCATAGTATCGTAGAGGAGAGATTGACTTCATCACTACTTGTATTTGTGAGAAGTATTGACATGTTGAATGCACTGAGCTGTCAGTTTAAACTACTAGAACACAGCTTGTACACCCATGCATACCCCACAAGACATGCCACCAGAGGTCTGTTCACAGTCCCCAAGTCCAGAACAGAGGCGCACAGTACTACATAGAGCCATGACTATATGGAACTCTATTCCACATCAAATAGCATATGCAAACAGTAAAATCAGATTTAAAAAGCAGATAAAAATACACACAGTAGGGACTGTGAAGAGACACATGCACACACACACATGTACACATGGATTTTATGTTGAAGATACAATGTATGTGGTAGTAAAGTAGTGGCCTGAGGGCACACAATTAATGTGTTGATAAATCTGTGTAATATATTGTAATGTTTTTGAAATTGAATTAAAATGCATACATTTTGCTGAATCCCAGGAAGAGTAGCTGCTGCCTTGGCAGGAATGACAGGGAATCCATAAACAATACAGTCATGCAAGCATAACTTTTTAACTCATGGTTGGTCCTGGGAATTGAACCCACTATTCTGGCATTGCTCTACCAACTGAGCTACAGAGGACCGAACGCAAGCAGGCAAGCACGCACACACATTGTTTCAATGGGAGGTAACCAAGAACCCGAGGGTCACTCTGACCGAGCTCTAGAGTTCCTCTGTGGAGATGGGAGAAGGACAACCATCTCTGCAGCACCCCCAATCAGGCCTTTATGGTAGAGTGGCCAGACAGAAGCCACTCCTCAGTAAATGGCACATGAAAAGCCCACTTGGAGTTTGCCAAAAGGCAAATCCTCTCAGACCATGAGAAACAAGATTCTCTGGTCTGATGAAACCAAGATTGAACTCTTAAGCCTGAATGCCAAGCGTCACGTCTGGATGAATCCTGGCACCATCCCTATGGTGAAGCATGGTGGCAGCATCATGATGATGGGATGTTTTTCAGCGGCAGGGACTGGAAGACTAGTCAGGATTGGGGTAAAGATAAACGGAGAAAAGTTCAGAGAGATCATTGATGAAAACCTGCTACAGAGCACTCAGGACCTTAGACTGGGGTGAAGGTTAATGGCAAGAATCGTGCAAACTAACAAGCAGGCCACAAACAGACAAATAACAGTGCAGTATAACAGTGGTGTGCAGAACGGCATCTCGGAACACAACTGGTCCATCCTTGTCACGGATGGGCTATTGCAGCAGACGACCACACCGGGTTCCACTCCTATCAGCTAAAAACAAGAAGAATCGGCTCCAGTGGTCATGCGATCAACACTGGACAATTGAGAAAAAACAGCACCTGGAACATGACAGCAAGTTCAGTTTACTTGAGTGGCCTGCACAGTCCCCAGACCTCAACCCATTAGAGCACTTTAAAGATTAGATGGAACAGGCTGTTCGCAACAGGAACGTACCATCGTCCAATCTGCAGCAAGTGCGTGATGCCATTGCGTCAGCATGGACCAACATACTAGATTGGTATACCTAATAAGTATATATAACAGATATTTAATTTAAACTATTTCACTCCACAGCTCCATCTAAATGTGGGCGTGCAATGTGCATGCTTCTGGGGAGTGACCCACTGGGAGGCTTTCGAAAGTGCAACGCTACCTGTAGCTGTCTGGAGGAACAAGTAGTGACATGTCGAGAATTCCGAGGAACTCCAGAAAACATGAAAGAACCCATTCAATTCTCATCAGATGAGGAAAACTTCTCAGAATTTCGGTAATACACTCTCCTGACAACTCTGCCAATACAAGAGGCATTTGTTCACACCTGATGAATAACTGCCGATTGTCCTTAAAATTCTCTACACATTTTATAAATGATTCAGTAAATTTTGTGGAGAATGAAAAGGACTGCTACAAGTCTAATCGGATTACTCAAGGTTAGAGCGTTGGGCCAGTAAACAAAAGGTTGCTGGTTCGAATACCAGAGCAGACAATGTGAAAAAGTATGCCGTTGTGCCCTTGAGCAAGGCATTTCACCCTAATTGCTCCAGGGGTGCTGTAAAATGGCAACCCTGGCCGTGACCCCATTCCCTGCGGGTGCCTCAGGGGGAGTTGAGATATGCAAAAAAAATACATTTCCATTACACACACGTGTATAACAGGACAAATATAAGCACCCCCCCTAAATGATTATTAATGGTGATGATCTTTATTGCTTGTCATCTGGTGTTTTCGGAGTGTCCTGACCTGCCGTAGGACGCCAATCTGCTCCATCTCCTCTCTCAGGTGTTCCATCTTCCTCCTCATGGTGAAACTGGGGTCTGACGACTCTTGACGGCTGCTTCGACAGAACGCTACACCAACATATAAGAAACATATAGGTTGTGATCTACAGAAATGACTGAAATTACACATTTTGGGAACTTTCAAACAATGGACCTCTGGGAACACCATTGTGCCCTTCAGAGATGAGATCAGAGTCTAGACTTTTTACTGACCTTACTCACAGTCTTCCTTCCAACAATAATTGTAACTTTGGAATGTTCAGACTAGGGCTGTGATGGTCATGGAATTAGTATGAGAAACCCTTTTTAAAAACAGCTGTGACAGTTATTTTATTTTCTTCATCCATAACCGTCAGTTAAACGGGGTATGGTAGTAAGTGCCAGGCGCACAGGTGTGTGTCAAGAACTGCAACATTGCTGTGTTTTTCACACAACTGTTTCCTGTCTGTATCAAGAATGGTCCACAACCCAACGGACATCCAGCCAACCAACTTGACACAACTGTGGGAAGCACTGGAGTCAACATGGGCCAGCATCCCTGTGTAAAGCTTTCAACACCTTGTAGGCAGACTCCATGTCCCAACGAATTGAGGCTGTTCTGAGGGAAAAAGTTGGTGCAACTTAATATTAGGAAGGTTTTCTTAATGTTTTGCAATGGTGTAAAGTACTTAAGTAGAAATACTTTAAAGTACTACTTTACTCGTTTTCCGGGGTATCTGTACTTCACTATTTATATTTTTGACAACTTTTACTTTACTATATTCCTAAAGAAAATAATATACGTTTTGCTCCATACATTTTCCCTGACACCTAAAAGTACTCATTTTGAATGCTTAGCAGTACTGAAAAATTGTCCAATTCACCCCCTTATCAAGAGAACATCCCTGGTCATCCTACTGCCTCTGACCTGGCGGAGTCACTAAACACACATGCTTCGTTTGAAAATGATTTCTGAGTGTTGGAGTGTGCCACTGGCTATTCATACATTAAAATAACAAGAAAATGGTGCCGTCTGGTTAGCCTAATAAGGAATTTGAAATGATTTCTACTTTTACTTTGATACTTAACTATATTTTAGCAATAACATTTACTTTTGACTCTTAAGTATATTTAAAACCAGATACTTTTAGACTTAATCAAGTAGTATTTTACTGGGTGACTTTCACTTTTACTTGAGTCATTTTCTATTAAGGTATCTTTACTTTTAATCAAGTATGACAATTGGGTACTTTTTCCACCACTAATGTTTTGTATACTCAGTTTATACCATTATGTACTAATTATACTACACCTACTTCTAAGGAAATCTCCTTAAATGCTGACCACACCGCTCGAGAGCGTGTGCCATCACGCACATGTTGATTTTGTCCACCCACACCAGACACGATCCGGACACGCAGGTTGAAATATTAAAATGAACTCTGGCAAACAACTTTAAGGGGTATTTCCACCACCAACTGGACTGGAGTGTGGACCTCAGTTCATCTTTCAATCACCAACGTGAGTATGTGCTCTTAAGAACCAATGAGGAGATGGGAGAGGCGAGACTTGCAGCACATCAAGCATCACAAATAGAACCAAGTTCTATTTTAGTGCCTGGCTTTGCAGATGCTCGTTGACGCGAGCAAGCAGTGTGGATGCAATGATTGAATAACATGTTGTTTACTTTATTTTTGCAATGCTAGCGGACACGACGAGGGTGGTGTGGTCAGCATGTTAGTGTCCTTTCTGTGGGTTCAACAACACATTGCTTGTATTTTGTAAACCATTTATTAATAGTGAAATACCATGAAAATTCCACTGAACTCCTCCACCATTTTTCTTGGAAGGAAAGTTGAGAAGGTCATCTCACACATCATTTATCATGGCAACAGAGACAAAGTAATCAGAAACTAAGGTCAAAGGTCCAGTGATTGACCGGGAGTGCAGGACAGATTGCAACTCTGACAGGGACACCATTTTCCTGTTTGTTGGATATCTATGACACCCATTAATAGTTTGTATTCTCTATTTTATATTTTGTTGAAGGGGAAATCTGTGATTCAAACAAAGCAGTCACCCTGCCACTGGATTGGAAAACAGCTGAGGGATGGGGCTGGAGAAATGTAACCACTCTCAAATTCATAGACAGAGCTATGGATGCAAGGACTCTAGTTTTAACCATGTTTTGAGGCTATACAGTGTTTGTTTACGATGACATTGTTTACAAACAATGGAGTAAAAAAGCAAATAATTTGGGTTCTGATGGGGTACTACAGTAGAACTAAGCTCATGAGGCATTTATACGTTATTCTTCAAGAATGAATGGGTATACACTGAGTAAACCAAACATTAGGAACAACTTCCTAATATTGAGTTGCATGCCCCCCGACAAAGTGTTGCACGCCCACCGACAAAGTGTAAACATGTTTTTAGAAATGTTAAATGTATTAAATGAAATACAGAACTGTATAATTTACACAAGTATTTACATCCTTGAGCAATACATGTCTTTCTGGGTAAGTCTCTAAGAGCTTTGCACGCGTGGATTGTACAATATTTGCACATTATTCTTTTTTAAATTCTTCTAGCTCTGTCAAGTTGGTTGTTGATCATTGCGAAACAGCCATTTTGAAGTATTGTCCTGCTGAAGGGTGAATTTGTCTCCCAGTGTCTGTTGGAAAGCAGAATGAGGCAGGTTTTCCTCTAGGATTTTGCATGTGCTTAGCTCTATTCTGTTTATTTTTATCCCCAAAAAACTCCCTAGTCCTTGGTGACTACAAGCATATGAATAACATGATGCAGCCTAATTTTGTTTATTAATAACTTTTCATGTTCAAAATTGTGCACTCTCCTCAAACAATAGCATGGCATTATTTCACTCTAATAGCTACTGTAAATTGGACAGTACAATTACATTAACAAGAATTGAAGCTTTCTGCCAATATCAGATATGTCTATGTCCTGGGAAATGTTCTATTTACTTACAACCTCATGCTAATCGCATTAGCCTACATTAGCTCAACCGTCCCGTGGAAGGGACACCGATCTCGAAGTTTTAATAACTTCACCATGTTCAAAGGGATATTCAATGTCTGCTTTTTATATTTTTACCCATCTACCAATGGGTGCCCTTCTTTGCATTGGAACACCTCCCTTATTTTTGTGGTTGAATCTGTGTTTGGAATTCACTGCTCAACTGACGGACCTTACAGATAATTGTATGTGTGGGATACAGAGATTAGATATTTTTTTATGACTATGTTAAACACTATTATTGCACACTGAGTGAGTCCATGCAACTTATTATGTGACTTGTTAAGCACATTAATACTCCTGTAGGCTTACCATAATATCGTGGTTGAATACTTATTGACTGAAGACATCACAGCTTTTTATTTTTTATTAATTTGTAAAACACTTTAAAAACCTAATTCCACTTTGATAGTATGGGGTATATAGGCCAGTGACACAAAATCTCAATTTAATCAATTCAGGCTATAACATAACAACATTTGGAAAAAGTCAAGGGGTGTGATAAACAAATATATCACCATGCTTGAGACAAGCTGTAACAGGTCCATACTTACACAGAATCCATATTACTTCCTAGAATGCCATTAATAATATACCCGACAAATACTTGCACAACATGTTCAAGCTCATTGCTCCATGTTATCTGTTTTAAAGTTATATAACAGGTTAAATACCTTAACTTGAAGACATTAAAATGTGTTGATTGTATGTGTGCCACTTAATAAATAAAAGCCCGATAAGGAATGACTGTAAGATTTAATTAATTCAGGCTTACCTGATCTTGGCTTCAGACCAAACACTGTGAGGGTGCTGCTGAAATCCGCATTCCGCATCCCCTCCTGCAGACAAAACAAATAACAAGTTTATCGGAAAGATAGATCAGACAATTTAGATATTTGCTTAAGTATGTGCTAATATAATTTGGATGAATGCGATTTTACTGTGCATTTGATTGAATAGCAATTCACACCTCACACTCGTCATTCCCACTGGAGTTTCTTCGGGCACTCTGGCACTTGTACTGTGAGAAGAGAAGACACATCAAGAAAGATATTTACTCCATGATCTAGCCTAGAACCTAGTGTAGGCTTCTAGCTGAATCCTCTCATATATACTGAAAAAAGGTATAAACGCAACATGCAAACATTTCAGAGATTTTACTGAGTTACGGTTCATAGAAGGAAATCAGTCAATTTAAATAAATAAATTATGCCCTAATCTATGGATTTCATGGGTGGGCCAGTGATGGCATAGGCCCACCCACTGGGGAGCCAAGTCAAGCCAATCAGAATGAAATTTTCCCCCCTTCTTTTATTTCAGCTCATAGAACATGGGACCAACACTGTACATGTTGCGTTTATATTTTTGTTCAGTATAGTAGAATACAGCCCTTTGTCGTCTACCTCCCTGGACAGTCTGGGATGTATTTGTTCCAGCCTGTGAAAGAAAAGTTGTTCATTTCATACAGTGGGGAAAATGAAATCTATAATAATGTGTTCACAACTACAAGTCCAGCCATGTAGCAGCCATATTGAGGTATGCATGTGGTAAACACTTGAGCATGCTCTTGGCATAAGTGCTGCGTTTAAAACAGGGATCATCAACAAGATTCAGCCACGGGACAATTTTTTCTTGAATGGATGGTCAGGGGGCCAGAACATAATTACATATAATTTGTAGACTACAAATTGACCACAAGAAGCCCAGAGTATCATTTTTGACTAAAACATAATAATTTCAAACCTTGCTTACATTTTTATACAATCACATATCTCTCTATAAGCATGGAACAGATTTCCAAAACTATTATCACTGGTATTTTTACAGTCTTATGTCCAACAATAAAACAATTTGAACTTCTTTAGGCAGTCTCACTAAACTCTTTTTTTTTTATCACCTAGTATGCTGGAAAGCTGCTTTTGATGGCCAAGGCTTCAAGTAAGTAAGACTACATTGTGAAAGTCAAAGTCTCATACCTTTAGATAATCTTTCCTCAGATACTTGTTCCTCCTGCGCTCCTCGTTCTGGTTGAGTACGGGTGGAACCTCTGGCCATTTTGTCTCTGTGTCAGACTCTGACTTTAGACTGCCATCGAAAGAGCAGGAAGAGGACGGCTGAAGAAAGACAAAGTTAAAAGTCCAAGGTACTGGACACTGTACTGATCAAATGGCAATGCAATAATGGACAAAAAACACAAAGCTTAAGCAGCACAAGCCTTCAATATAAAGAGATGAAGACTAAAGCCTCCCCTTACACCACTAAAGGTAACAAGGTCACATGCACACCAGTGGAGGCTGCTGAGGGGAGAACGTCTCATAAAAACAGAGCAAATGGAATGGCATCAAACACCTGGAAACCAATTGATACCATTCCACTGATTCCGCTCCAGTCATTATCACAAGTCCGTTCTCCCCAATAAAGGTGCCACCAACCTCCTGTGGTACATACTGACACATCATCACATGCATGATGATGAGGGTGAGAAAACAAAGGCATGAATGAAATGGGTGACCTCAGAGAAAGCAGTGTCATCGTCTATGAAGTCAGGGTCCTTTCCGGAGAAAGACAGAGAGAAAGAAAAATATGAGTGAAACCGACACCAAAACCAACCAACCACACACACACACACTTTAAAAGTGGAACTGAAAATTGACAGAATTTTGCCGATGAGATTAATGAGTGAAAAGGAAGAAATTATTGCTAGTATTACTCACACAAATGGAAATAATGAATCGCTTGTTTCCTATAGAAAACAGAAGGTACAGAAAGTCCAGTTCCTTACCTGCCCACTCAGCACTGATGCTCCACTGCTCCCTTCATCCAGGGAAGCACTGCAAGTGAGACAGGAAAACACACCGACTCACTCTGTGTCACACATACAAACTTACATTCAAGTACAACAGCCTTATTTACAGTATACTGGAGAAATTGGCTCAACACTAGAGGGCAGCCAACAATAAATAACACCAGACAGACACAATTACTCATCGTCATCATCATCATCATCATCATACAGTATGATTTGTGCCTACTCATACTCTTTAATAGTAATTACTCATCCTAATAACTAAACTACGACAACATCCTATAACTTGAGTCATGGGGACAGTTTCAACAGAGCATGAATGGACCATGCTTTTTAGTCTTGACTTGACCTGTGCCCAGGAAACTGGTTAGTTTTATGCAACCAAACCATGATCTCGTTGATACGGTATACAGTACACACCTGTCAGAGCAGAGTGTGAGGGGCAGTAGTCACGTGTTCAGGCAGAGTACGTACCTGCGGATGGCCTGGCAGGGGGACCTCTGTTTGCTGCTGGAGCTGCCAGAGTGACTGAGGAACCTGGACCGGTAAACAGAGGATGCAATAAGGCCAGAGGTGTGGAATATGGTCAATATACCACGGCTAAGGGCTGTTCTTATGCATGATGCAACGCGGTGCCTGGACACAGCCCTTAGCTGTGGTAATTTTGGCCATATACCACAACCCCCCGAGGTGCCTTATTGCTATTATAAACTGGTTACTAACGTAATTAGAGCCATAAGACTGCTGAACACCTAATCAAATGGCTACCCAGAGTATTTGCATTGTCCCCCCCGTACACCGCTGCTACTCTGTTGTTATCATCTATGCATAGTCACTTTAATAACTCTACCCACATGTACACATTACCACAACAAACCAGTGCCCCCGCACATTGACTCTGTACCGGTACCCCCCTGTATATAATCTCGTAATTGTTATTTTACTGCTGCTCTTTAATTACTTGTCACTTGTAGAAGAGTGTGCAAAGATCAAGGCAAAGGGTAGCTACTTTGAAGAATCTCAAATATAAAATATATTTTGATTTGTTTAACAACTTTTTTGTTACTACATGATTCCATGTGTGTTATTTCATAGTTTTGATGTCTTCACTATTATTCTAGAATGTAGAAAATAGTAAAAATAAAGAAAAACCCTTGAATGAGTAGGTGTGTCCAAACTTTTGACTGGTACTGTACATCTCTCTCTACCTGTGTGCTCGGCCGGCAACCCTCCTTCGATGAATTAGACTCTCTGCTCTACAAATTAAGGAACGTCGTCTAGTAGCCACACATCATGTGTGCACCAATCAGGTCCAAGGAAGAGGCAAGGTTGGGGAGCAGGAGATGGATGAAGCAGAGAGGGAAGAAGAGGAGAGAATAGGGGAACAAATGACGGGGAGGTTTGTTAGATGCAGAGCGAGAAGAGAGATAGTTAGAGCGTGGTGATGGAGTAACTTCAGGAGAAAAAGGAGCAGTAAAATGTCTGGAAAGGACCTAAGGTCTGCCTATATAATGGCCAAAATGCAGAGAATATAGAAGAACACAATACAAAATAAATGATAACATGTACTCTACACATATCACCTGCTGTCTGCAACAGCTATGGCTGGCTCTCACTGAACAAAAATATAAAACGTAACATTAAACAATTTCAAAGATTTTACCAAGTTACAGTTACTTTAAGGAAATCAGTCAATTGAAGTTAATTCATTAGGCCATAATCTATGGATTTCACATGACTGGGAATACAGATATGCATTCGATGGTCACAGATACCTTAAAAAAAGTAGGGCTGTGGGTCAGAAAAAACTCTTAGTATCTGGTGTGACCACCATTTGCCTTACGCAGCACATCTCCTTCACATAGAGTTGATCAGGCTGTTGATTGTGGCCTGTGGAATGTTGTCCCACTCCTCTTCAATGGCTGTGCGAAGTTGTTGGATATTGACGGGAACTGGAACACGCTGTCGTAAACAATCAATCCAGAGCACCCCAAACATGCTCAAAGAACTGGGACATTTTCAGCTTCAGGAATTGTGTCCTTACGACATGGGGCTGTGCATTATCATGCTGAAACATGAGTTGATGGCGGCAGATGAATGGCACGACAATGGGCCTCAGGATCTCGTCACGGTATCTCTGTGCATTAAAATTGCCATCGATAAAATGCAATTGCGTTCGTCGTCCGTAGCTTATGCCTGACTATACCATAACCCCACCACCGCCATGGGGAACTCTGTTCACAACACTGACATCAGCAAACCACTTGCCCACACGACGCCATCTGCCAGGTACAGTTGAAACCGGGATTCATCAGTCAAGAGCACACATCTCCAGCATGCCAGTGACCATTGAAGGTGAGCATTTGCCCACTGAAGCCGAACGGCAGTCTGGTCAAGACCATACATGTGGTCTGCGGTTGTGACGCCCGTTGGGCGTACTGCCAAATTCCCTAAAATGACGTTGGAGGCAGCTTATAGTAGAAAAACGTACATTCAGTTCTCTGGCAACAGCTCCGGTGGACATTCCTGCGGTCAGCATGCCAATTGCACGCACCCTAATGGGACCAACACTTTACATGTTGCATTTATATTTTTGTTCAGTATACAGTGCATTCGGAAAGTATTCAGACCCCTTGACTTTTTACACATTTTGTTACGTTACAGTCTTATTCTAAAATTGATTACATCATTTTTTTCCTTCATCAATCTACACACAATACCCGATAGTGACAAAGCAAAAAACGTTTTTTAGAAATTTTTGCAGATTTATTACAAACTAAAAACTGAAAAAGGACATTTACATAAGTATTCATACCCTTTACTCAGTACGTTGTTGAAGCACCTTTAGCAACAATTACAGCCTTGAGTCTTCTTGGGTAGGACGCCACAAGCTTGGCACACCTGTGTTTCAGGGATGCAAACTGGTGAGGGCCCAAAAAGGTGACTTTTATTTTGCACTGAAACATGCAATAAATCCCTGCTAGGTGGAAATGCAGGTTTAACTAATTAAACAATGAATATGATCTACATGATCAGTCTCTGTGTGTAAAATAAAAAGTGTTTAAGAGAACTCACAGCTAAAAAAATGAAAAGAAGCAATCCAATGTTATTTGTTGCCTAGACTTTACTGCAAATGACACTCAAGTCTTGAGAAAAAAACAATACACTAATATTGCAGTTAGCCATGGCAGCCTTTATAATTGAACGCTTGTGACCACACACATCTAAATATTGCACTTGGGAAAATAACATCTTAAAGTCGAAATAGAATGAAACGAACAGGCATTCTATTTTTGCTCTATTATAGTGGCCACTATAGTAGACATCGATCAAGTGCACAAGGCTACATGTGTGCATAAATAACGTTCACAGAGTAAAAAATGTAATTCCCCCTCCATCACACACAAGTGTTACTGTCAAATTCAACACAACAAAAGCAAATCTTTGGGCTACACATTACTACATTGTACACTTTCTGCCTATAGATATCTGTTCTACAATGTGCCAGCAGAGCATGATACCCTTTATTGGCTTAATTGATCTCTTTCAGGCAGAGAGTACACCTGGCATACCCCTTTTTATATCCACTGAGATGAGTAGTGTAGGATATGTGTAGGATATGTAACATTATATAAAGTGGTATCGTTTAAAGTGGCTAGAGATTTGAGTTGACGGCCGAATGGCATAGGCAAGGTGCAGTAGATGGTATAGAGTACAGTATATACATATGAGATGAGTAATGTCGGATATGTAAACATTATATAAAGCATTGTTTAAAGTGGCTAGTGATACATTTGTTACATCCAATTTCCAATTATTTTGAAGTGGCTAAAGATTTGAGTCAGTATGTTGGCAGCAGCCACTCAATGTTAGTGATGGCTATTTAACAGTCTGATGGCCTTGAGGTAGAAGCTGTTTTTCAGTCTCTCGGTCCCAGCTTTGATGCACCTGTACTGACCTCGCCTTCTGGATGATAGCGGGGTGAACAGGCAGTGGCTCGGGTGGTTGTTGTCCTTGATTATCTTTTTGGTCTTCCTGTGACATCGGGTGGCAGATAGTTTACCCCCGGTGATGCGTTGTGCAGTCCTCACTACCCTCTGGAGAGCCTTACAGGTTGTGGGAGGAGCAGTTGCGGTACCAGGTGGTGATACAGCCTGACAGGATGCTCTCGATTGTGCATCTGTAGAGGTTTGTGAGTGTTTTTGGTGACAAGCCAAATTTCTTCAGCCTCCTGAGGTTGAAGAGGCGCTGTTGCACCTTCTTCACCACGCTGTCTGTGTGGGTGGACCATTTCAGTTTGTCCGTGATGTGTACGCTGAGGAACTTAAAACTTTCCACCTTCTCCACTACTGTCCCGTCGATGTGGATAGGGGGGTGCTCCCTCTGCTGCTTCCTGAAGTCCACGATCATCTCCTTTGTTTTGTTGACGTTGAGTGTGAGGTTATTTTCCTGACACCACACTCAGAGGGCCGTCACCTCCTCCCTGTAGGCCGTCTCGTCGTTGTTGGTAATCAACCCTACCACTGTTGTGTCGTCTGCAAACTTGATGATTGAGTTGGAGGCGTGCTTGGCCACGCAGTCATGGGTACAGGGAGTACAGGAGAGGGCTGAGAACGCACTCTTGTGGGGCCCCAGTGTTGAGGATCAGTTTGGAGGGTACTATGGTGTTAAATGCTGAGCTGTAGTCGATGAACAGCATTCTTACATAGGTATTCCTCTTGTCCAGATGGGTTAGGGCAGTGTGCAGTGTGATTACGATTGCGTCGTCTGTGGACCTGTTGGGGCGGTAAGCAAATTGGAGTGGGTCTAAGGTGTCTGGTAGGATGGAGGTGATATGATCCTTGACTAGTCTCTCAAAGCACTTCATGATGACGGAAGTGAGTGCTACGGGGCGATAGTCATTTAGCTCAGTTACCTTAGCTTTCTTGGGAACAGGAACAATGGTGGCCCTCTTGAAGCATGTGGGAACAGCAGACTGGGATAGGGATTGATTAAATATGTCCGTAAACACACCAGCCAGCTGGTCTGCGCATGCTCTGAGGACGCGCCCAGGGATACCATCTGGGCAGGCAGCCTTGCGAGGGTTAACACATTTAAATGTTTTACTCAAGTTGGCTGCGGTGAAGGAGAGGGAGGAGAGCCCGCATGTTTTGGTAGTGGGCCATGTCGGTGGCACTGTATTGTCCTCAAAGCGAGAAAATATGTTTTTAGTTTGTCTGGGAGCAAGACATCAGTTGCCCGCGACGGGGCTGGTTTTCTTTTTGTAGTCCGTGATTGACTGTAGACCCTGCCACATACCTCTCGTGTCTGAGCCGTTGAATTGCGACTCTACTTTGTCTCTATACTGACGCTTAGCTTGTTTGATTGCCTTGCGGAGGGAATAGTTACACTGTTTGTATTCAGCCATGTTTCCGGTCATGCTCCCTGATTAAAAGCAGTGGTTCGCGCTTTCAGTTTTGCGTAAATGCTGCCATCAATCCACGGTTTCTGGTTGGGGAAGGTTTTAATAGTTGCTATGGGTACAACATCACCGATGCACTTGCTAATAAACTCGCTCACCGAATCAGCGTATACATCAATGTTGTTGTGCATTTCTGACTAAACAGGATGCGCCTGAGCTCAATTTCGAGTCTAATAGCAAAGGGTTTAAATACTTATGTAAATAAGGTATTTCTGTTTTTGCTTTGTCATTATGGAGTATTGTGTGTAGATTGATGTGAAAAATGTAATACATTTTAGAATAAGGCTGTAACGTAACAAAATGTGGAAAAAGTCAAGGGGCCTGAATACTTTCCGAATGCACTGCAATAACTGTGGTTAGAAGCCCAATAATTAGTCAGAAACCCATTACTGTCAGGGGTTGTAAATCAAGTCCTTATTGTCACCGCCCAACATTCTGGGAAACTGAAAAGAAGAGTCCCTCCCCTTCCCAACCCTCTCCTCCAAGAACATCCCAGGTCCTTCCTGCCCTTGCAGTGAAGAGAGGTCAATGGAGAGAGGGAGCAGAGGTTGGATGGGGAAGCTGCTAAGCAGTGGTGTGGAGGACAGAGAGATATGGGGCTAGGGGCAGGGCAGAGCTAAGCAGTGGTGTGGAGGACAGAGAGATATGGGGCTAGGGGCAGGGCAGAGCTACGCAGTGGTGTGGAGGACAGAGAGATATGAGGCTAGGGGCAGGGCAGAGCTAAGCAGTGGTGTGGAGGACAGAGAGATATGAGGCTAGGGGCAGGGCAGAGCTAAGCAGTGGTGTGGAGGACAGAGAGATATGAGGCTAGGGGCAGGGCAGAGCTAAGCAGTGGTGTGGAGGACAGAGAGATATGAGGCTAGGGGCAGGGCAGAGCTAAGCAGTGGTGTGGAGGACAGAGAGATATGAGGCTAGGGGCAGGGCAGAGCTAAGCAGTGGTGTGGAGGACAGAGAGATATGGGGCTAGGGGCAGGGCAGAGCTAAGCAGTGGTGTGGAGGACCGAAGTTGTCTACACTTGACACTTACATGCGACTTCTATCAGAATACGAAGCTTGCATTGAAAACACGGGTCTAGACGCACAAAAGTCACTTTGTGGTCTGATTGTGTTCAGATCTGTCTGAACAGTTGGTCTGGGATGCATTGTGTGCGGATTTCTCCTCAGTCTGGATGCAAGAGAGATACAGTATGGGGCTAGGGCAGGGTGTAGCTCAGGGTGAGGTGATGTCAGAGAGGAGTGGCCATGGCAAGGGTCAGAGCTCAGCCTCTTACCTGTTCTGTTGCTCCTGCTGCAGGAGCTGGACAGCGATCCTCCTCAGGTCCAGCACTTCCTTCAGCTCATCCTCATCCTCCTCAACTAGCTGATCTTTATCAGAGCTGCAGGAAACAGGGACATGACAGTTCAGTTTGAAGCCAAAACCTATGCCAACTACACTCACTATAATAGCATTAACTCAGTATGTGGCCCTACTATAGTGGCAGCGATCCAACGACATAACCTTCTCAGCATGTCTACTGTCTGGGCCTGTTATTATATTATGTCACTTCTGCTATCATCTACAGCTGCTAATTATCAACTACAGTACATTAACTAGTGTTGTAAATTAATTATTTAAGGAGACTGATAGATCAATATGATTTCAGTTCAAACTTATAAAGTTAAAAAAGTGAATTTTCTTCCATTCCTCCTTTCTTCTGTCTATTCAAGTGTAGTGAAGACTTACCCAGACTCCTCTTTCCAGTTCTCTTTATCTTTGCTTTGGTGTGACTTGTTAAGAACCTTCTCCAATTCCTGACACACAGAACAAAAAGTTAACTCAATAAAATCATGTTATTTTTATTGAACCTTTATTTAACTAGGCAAGTCAATTAAGAACAAATTCTTATTTACAATGACAGCCTACCCCAACCAAACCCTAACGATGCTGGGCCGCCGCCCTATGTGACTCCCAATCACGGCCGGTTGTGATACAGCCTGGAATCTAACCAGGGTTTGTAGTGACGCCTCTAGCACTGAGATGCAGTGCTTTAGACCACTGCGCCACTCGGGAGCCCATAAACAGATATGTAAAAGTAAAACCCCCACACTATTATCCAAGTTCAATCACATCAAGCTGTGTGCTTTGGCTGATTCCACAGGTTTCCACCCCAAAAATACCTAACGAGACGATCTGTTGGCTTTATTCAACCAAATTTCTGGCATTTGAGATTCCACACCTGATGCCTTTCAAGCTTTTGACTCGATGAAAGATAAGATAAGTTTAAAGCCCTGACCAAGGTTGTACCAAAACCTCCCATTCTTCAGAGCTAACCGTGGAAAGGAACAGGCACTAGTTGGACACACTAGCTCACCCAGGGATAGCTCAACAGTGGAAGACTAGTGTAGTTAATGGTGTATATTTAGTGGTCATACAGCTCTCTAAGGATCCCTGGTGACGTACCTTTATACATGAGATGTAGGGTCCACTCTGCTGCCCGTCTGACAGGGCAGGATCTTCCTCTGCGTTGGGCTCGATGAAGTCAAAGGGGACCTGGTCTACGGGAACAACACACCAGGTTGAACCTCAGACTAATGTGCTTGTTGCAAGTTGAGCCCATTATTGCTCAAACACCGTTTTTTTTAAACAGTCAAATCCACTGCATCCAAACAGGTCTTACCTTTGCCTGAGTCCATCTTGGAGAGGAGAGAGAGGGCGTCGGCGCGGGCCGTCTCTGAAACATGAGAGTGCAGGCTGATGGTATCATCGTCAGAGGGCTAGAGGAAGAGATGGAGAAGGAAGAGAAGGAAGCTCAGTGTTAAAGTGAGCATGAAGCCTAGAGTTCAGGTCTACTGAACATGTCTGCAGAAGAACTGCAAAGTGTCAGGACCAACGAGCCATGGTTGAACGCACAGCAGTCCTCAGTACAGTCTAGGCCTCACTACAGTGGGTGAACTCTGACCTCAGTCGCAGACAGTCTTTTATCCCCGTTGTCACTGCCGATACCAGAGTCAGGTCCGTGATTCTTACTGGGGTAAAAATCCTCCATGCTGCAGAGACATTTAAAGGGATAGTCAGTAATAAAACAGTCAAACAGTTTTGATTAAGACACATTCATGACAATTTCGTAAGCACTTCAAAATATGTCGAGACCTGTGTCATTAATCTTCAAATATGTCATACCAGTTGTCATTACAGTTTCATGGCACATACTGCATATTCGTGTAATTCATGATGCATATGATCAATGGTCTTGTCTGTAGTATACTTAAGCAATAAGGCCTGAGGTGCCTTATTGCTATTATAAACTGGTTACCAACATAATTAGAGCAGTAAAAAAAAGATTTTGTCATACCTGTGTTACTGTTTGTCAGCCGATTGGCAACCAGGGCTCAAACCACCCAGTTTCTAAATAGAATTCTGATATGATATAAGAGTGTGTACCTGTCTGTGAGAGGCTGGGGAGGGCAGCGTTTGCCCAGAGAAGGGAGGTCCAGAGAGTCAGGCTTCTTATCCATCCTACACGCCTGGATGTTCAGGTACTTAAAGATGTGCACCTTGCCCTTCAGGCAGATCTGAAACACACAAATACAAAGTGCATGAAGTATATATCCAAGTGCTGGAATGTAGTGCCCAAGTGTTCATTCAAGCAAAAATTAAATCGTAAGGGGACAGCTGCCCACTAGATGGTGCAACTGTTCCTCAGAGACCGTTATGGGTATATCCTGGTATATCATGAAAACTGTCACAGCTAGGGGGAGTTGTTTCTAGGCATGATGCCGAGCTGAGGTTAACCTGTGTTAACTCGTCGGCACCCCATACCTGATACACATCGAGATGGCTGTGGATAATCCCATGCAGTGCCAAATGTCATTTACAGCATAAACTACCACAGATGTTGCCATACACTCTCACTCACACACTCTCACTCACACACTCTCACACTCTCACTCACACATACCTGTGCAGGTGGGGACTGCATAGGGTTGTTGTCGAGGATGATGTGCTGCAGCTGCCTGAGTCTCCTGTAGACAGGAGGGATCTCTGTGATCTTATTGCAGGAGAAGTCCAATCTGATGAGTGGCAGGTCAGCCAGCTCTGGGGAGAGAAAAAGAAAGAAAGCACAAGAGGCATGGGTTTGGATATAGAATAAGGAGAGAGATTACGGTAGACCTAGTTGGTATCTGTCACTGCTCTAGGTTCCAGAGAGGAGGGGTTGGTGAGGGAGAGAGAGGAGAGGACCAGGGGAGAGGATGTAGACAACTACCTACCCTCAGACCAGGGGACAGACTGCTACCTACCCTCAGACCAGGAGACAGACTGCTACCTACCCTCAGACCAGGGGACAGACTGCTACCTACCCTCAGACCAGGAGAGAGGACGTAGACAGCTACCTACCCTCAGACCAGGGGAGGAGACGTAGACAGCTACCTACCCTCAGACCAGGGGACAGACTGCTACCTACCCTCAGACCAGGGGACAGACTGCTACCTACCCTCAGACCAGGAGAGAGGACGTAGACAGCTACCTACCCTCAGACCAGGGGACAGACTGCTACCTACCCTCAGACCAGGGGAGGAGACGTAGACAGCTACCTACCCTCAGACCAGGGGACAGACTGCTACCTACCCTCAGACCAGGGGACAGACTGCTACCTACCCTCAGACCAGGAGAGAGGACGTAGACAGCTACCTACCCTCAGACCAGGGGACAGACTGCTACCTACCCTCAGACCAGGGGACAGACTGCTACCTACCCTCAGACCAGGGGACAGACTGCTACCTACCCTCAGACCAGGGGAGGAGACTGCTACCTACCCTCAGACCAGGAGACAGACTGCTACCTACCCTCAGACCAGGAGAGAGGACGTAGACAGCTACCTACCCTCAGGCAGCATGTGAAGACAGTTCCTCCTGATGTTGAGTTCCCGTAATGCCTGGAGCCTCCCCACCTGAGGGGGCAGCACTTGGATCTCATTACAGCTGATGTCCTACAGGGGAAGACAGGAAGCAGGCTGTCACACACAGACACACCAGTAACAATATAGCTGCAGTGTTTTTTTATGAGCTCTGGGCTAGTGCTCACCAGTTCCATCAGTTCTTTGGCCTTTCCAATCTCCTCTGGGACAGACAGTAGCTTGTTGTTGCTCACCACCAGCACTTTGAGAGGGAGGTTGAACAGGTATTTTGGCAATGTTGAGAGAAGGTTCCGGCTATAGAAACACAAAATACACATGTACAATATAGGCAGTATGAACGTTTTATCCTGTGTGCAAGGATAACATTGGGGACATAACACAGTAAAAGATCAAGCAATGAATGTCTCCTCAATGGGTTAACAAAATGTTAGTGAAACAGAGGACCGGAGCAGACTGATATCCATGGCTGTGTTTACACAGGCAGTCCAATTCAGATTATTTTTCCACAAATTGGTCTTTTGACCAATCAGATCAGCTCTTTTGCCAATAATTAGAAAAAAGATCAGAATTGGGGTTGCCTGTGTAAACGCAGCCTAACTGTGTCTAGGAAATGAACCGTTCAAAACAACATCTCATATTGTAGGCCTATTTCTCCCACTGTGTCTAGGAAATTATCTGTTCAAAACAACATCTCATATTGTAGGCCTATTTCTCCCACTGTGTCTAGGAAATTATCTGTTCAAAACAACATCTCATATTGTAGGCCTATTTCTCCCACTGTGTCTAGGAAATTATCTGTTCAAAACAACATCTCATATTGTAGGCCTATTTCTCCCACTGTGTCTAGGAAATTATCCGTTCAAAACAACATCTCATATTGTAGGCCTATTTCTTCCACTGTGAAAGAGGAAATGCTCTGGCTACTTGATCCTGTGAATCCCCTGAAAGGAGAACTCCATACTGAGATAAATCAGAACAACAGTGAACATGGGCCCTTGTATTTCCTCTAGCCTGGTGATATCATAGGTGTAGTATCTTATGATGCTTCTTAGATCGAGGACTCCGGACACTTAGAATAACCTTACAGGAATGCACCTGTTGTAAGCGACCCGAGGCTTTTTGATCACAGTTATATTGCAGGCATTTAAAGGGCTACGGATAGCGGGAAACAAATTCGATATTGAGTCAATACTGCCATAATACTTAACTATACCAGGTTACTACAATGCTGATATCATGTTACAGTATGAGGTCATTGGGTCAACAGATCATGCCACAGTGTTCTTTGAGTCATCACTGACCTGATGTTTAGATAGGTCAGCATCTGCAAGTTGATGATGGCTTCAGGGATGCATTTGATGCAGTTGTGGTAGAGGTTGAGAGACTCAAGGGGGGCGAACAGACACACCTCTGGAGGGATCTCTGTGAGCCTGTTCTTCGACAGATCTGGGGGAGGGACAGACAAGAGACAGACAGTAGGTGAGGGTCATGGGTACACAGGGACTACATACTGTCATACATGTATGGTCGAATTCTTCATCAAGTAGCACAGATCAGGTGTTAGCTACTGTATGTATCAGGATGTAATGTCCTAAGAGTGTCGGTTGGGTCGTATGAAATCCTCTGGGAGAGTAAATTGATTCCCGGTAGCCTTGACTGGTCAATATGTCTGAATGAGTGATCGATGGGAACATGGCATGTTTCTCAAAGACAGCTGAAATTACACTAGGCCTGAGCACAGTTCTATTACACACAGACACAGAGTCTAGCACACAGTCATATCCATTTCCAGATCCAGTCACAGTCGATCCCATATGGATATATTGATTCAATGAGAGTAGTCTGGCCTACTCCACTGCTTGTGTCTGTGTAATAGCTATTGACCCATTCACTTTCAAATTCTGCATCAAATCAAAATTAACCTAGGTCCTTTGGTGTTTCGTGGGTATTTGTGGCGCTGTTGCAGTGGATACTTTTATCAAATAGATGCCAGGGATTTACTGGCCACAGGTTGGTGAACCGGAGACAGTTAATCCGTCAGAGTTCAGTCCTCATCATGAATGGCACATTATAATACCTTATAGGCTTCAATGATAGGTAATACTTCACCCTGCTAAGATGAGAGGTTAGGCTGTGTAAGGCAGGGGTTCTCAAACTTTTTGGGGCCGGGGACCATATTTGTGTTAGCAAATTCATCAGGGACCCCCTCATAATCACAACGCAACATGAGTGAGATAAGAATAGCCTACTAGGATTTGTATTATGACGTCTGCAGTACATGGCTAGACAAACCAAGCCTCGGGCCCAGGGAAAGAACATACATTGTAGGTTAATAATATTACATTGTATTGTATTACACACTTTAAACTTATTCTATGGATCCATTGGCAAAAAGTAGTTAAATCTGTTGGTAGTCAAATGTAATATACAGTTGAAGTCGGAAGTTTACATAAACTTAGGTTGGAGTCATTAAAACTTGTTTTTCAACCACTCCACAAATTATTTTTGGCAAGTCAGTTAGGACATCTACTTTGTGCATGACACAAGTAATTTTTCCAACAATTGTTTACAGACAGACTATTTCACTTATAATTAACTGTACCACAATTCCAGTGGGTCAGAAGTTCAAATAACATTTTATTTGTCACATACACATGGTTATCATGGGAAAATCAAAAGAAATTAGCCAAAAAATTGTAGACCTCCACAAGTCTGGTTCATCCTTGGGAGAAATTTCCAAACGCCTGAAGGTACCACAATAGTATGCATGTATAAACACCATGGGACCACGCAGCCATCATACCGCTCAGGAAGGAGATGCGTTCTGTCTCCTAGAGATCAAATCAAATTTTATTTGTCACATACACATGGTTAGCAGATGTTAATGTGAGTGTAGCGAAATGCTTGTGCTTCTAGTTCCGACCATGCTGTAGTATCTAACAAGTAATCTAACAATTACACAACTACCTTATACACACACAAGTGTAAAGGAATGAATAAGAATATGTACATATAAATATATGGATGAGCGATGGCCGAGCGGCATAGGCAAGATGCAGTAGATGGTATAGAGTACAGTATATACATATGAGATGAGTATGTAGGATATGTAAACATTATATAAAGTGGCATTGTTTAAAGTGGCTAGTGATACATTTATTACATCCAATTTTTATTATTAAAGTGGCTAGAGATTTGAGTCAGTATGTTGCCAGCCACTCAATGTTAGTGATGGCTGTTTAACAGTCTGATGGCCTTGAGATAGAAGCTGTTTTTCAGTCTCTCGGTCCCAGCTTTGATGCACCTGTACTGACCTCGCCTTCTGGATGATAGCGGGGTGAACAGGCAATGGCTCGGGTGGTTGTTGTCCTTGATGATCTTTTTGGCCTTCCTGTGACATTGGGTGGCGTAAGTGTCCTGGCGGGCAGGTAGTTTACCCCCGGTGATGCGTTGTGCGGACCTCACTACCCTCTGGAGAGCTTTACGGTTGCGGGCGGAGCAATTGCCGTACCAGGCGGTGATACAGCCCGACAGGATGCTCTCGATTGTGCATCTGTAAAAGTTTGTGAATGTATTTGGTGACAAGACAAATTTCTTCAGCCTCCTGAGGTTGAAGAGGCGCTGATGTGCCTTCTTCACCATGCTGTCTGTGTGGGTGGACCATTTCAGTTTGTCCGTGATGTGTACGCCGAGGAACTTAAAACTTTCCACCTTCTCCACTACTGTCCCGTCGATGTGGATAGGGGGGTGCTCCCTCTGCTGTTTCCTGAAGTCCACAATCATCTCCTTTGTTTTGTTGACATTGAGTGAGAGGTTATTTTCCTGACACCACACTCCAAAGGGGCCCTCACCTCCTCCCTGTAGGCTGTCTCGTCGTTGTTGGTAATCAAGCCTACCACTGTAGTGTCGTCTGCAAACTTGATGAGTGAACAGGGAGTACAGGAGAGGGCTGAGAACACACTTGTGGGGCCCCGGTGTTGAGGATCAGCGGGCTGGAGATGTTGTTTCCTACCCTCACCACTTGGGGGCGGCCCGTCAGGAAGTCCAGGACCCAGTTGCACAGGGCGGGGTCGAGACCTAGTCTCGAGCTTAATGACGAATTTGGAAGGTACTATGGTGTTAAATGCTGAGCTGTAGTCGATGAACAGCATTCTTACATAGGTATTCCTCTTGTCTAGATGGGTTAGGGCAGAGTGCAGTGTGATTGCGATTGCGTCGTCTGTGGACCTATTGGGATGGTAAGCAAATTGGAGTGGGTCTAGGGTGTCAGGTAGGATGGAGGTGATATGATCCTTGACTAGTCTCTCAAAGCACTTCATGATGACGGAAGTGAGTGCTACATACACTAAGTTGACTGTGCCTTTAAACAGCTTGGAAAACTCCAGAAATGTATGTCATGGCTTCAAAAGCTTCTGATAAGCTAATTGACATCATTTGAGTCAATTGGAGGTGTACCTGTGGATGTATTTCAAGGCCTACCTTCAAACTCAGTGCCTCTTTGCTTGGCATCATTGGAAAATCAAAAGAAATCAGCCAAGACCTCCACAAGAATTATTGTAGACCTCCACAAGTCTGGTTCATCCTTGGCAGAAATTTCCAAACGCCTGAAGGTACCACAATAGTACCCAAGTATAAACACCATGGGACCACGCAGACATCATACAGATCAGGAAGGAGATGCGTTCTGTCTCCTAGAGATCAAATCAAATTTTATTTGTCACATACACATGGTTAGCAGATGTTAATGCGAGTGTAGCGAAATGCTTGTGCTTCTAGTTCTGACCATGCAGTAATACAGTAATATCTAACAAGTAATCTAACAATTTCCAAATGTCTGAAGGAACCATGTTCATCTGTACAAAAAATAGTACGAAAGTATAAACACCATGGGACCACGCAGCCGTCATCCCGCTCAGAAGGAGACGCGTTCTGTCTCCTAGAAGTGAATGTACTTTAGTGCGAAAAGTGAAAATCAATCCCAGAACAACAGCAAAGGACCTTGTGAAGATGCTGGAGGAAACAGGTACAAAAGTATCTATATCCACAGTAAAGCGAATCCTATATCGCCATAACCTGAAAGGCCGCTCAGCAAGGAAGAAGCCACTGCTCCAAAACCGCCATAAAAAAGCCGGACTACGGTTTGCAACTGCACATGGGGACAAAGACCATACTTTTTGGAGAAATGTCCTCTGGTCTGATGAAGCAAAAATAGAACTGTTTGGCCATAATGACCTTTGTTATGTTTGGAGGGAAAAGGGGGAGGCTTGAAAGCCGAAGAACACCATCCCAACAGTGAAGCACAGGGGTGGCAGCAGCATGTTGTGGGGGTGCTTTGCTGCAGTAGGTACTGGTGCTCTTCACAAAATAGATGGCATCATGAGGGAGGAAAATTATGTGGATATATTGAAGCAACATCTCAAGACATCAGTCAGAAAGTTAAAGCTTGGTCGCAAATGGGTCTTCCAAATGGACAATGACCCCAAGCATACTTCCAAAGTTGTGGCAAACTGGCTTAAGGACAACAAAGTAAAAGGTATTGGAGTGGCCATCACAAAGCCCTGATCTCAATCCTATAGAACATTTGTGGGCAGAACTGAAAAAGCGTGTGCGAGCAAGGAGGCCTACAAACCTGACTCCGTTACACCAGCTCTGTCAGGAGGAATGGGGCAAAATTAACCAGCATGGCTACCACAGCATTCTGCAGCAATACACCATCCCATCTGGTTTGCGCTTAGTGGGACTATCATTTGTTTTTTAACAGGACAATGACCCAACACACCTCCAGGCTGTGTAAGTGCTATTTGACCAAGAAGGGGAGTGATGGAGAGCTGCCTCAGATGACCTGGCCTCCAATCACCTGACCTCAACCCAATTGAGATGGTTTGGGATGAGTTGCACCGCAGAGTGAAGGAAAAGCAGCCAACAAGTCCTCATCATATGTGGGAACTCCTTCAAGACTGTTGGAAAAGCATTCCAGGATAAGCTGGTTGAGAGAATGCCAAGAGTGTGCAAAGCAGTCATCAAGGCAAAGGGTGGCTACTTTGAAGAATGTCAAATATAAAATATATTTGGATTTGTTTAACACTTTTTTTGGTTACTACATGATTCCATATGTGCTATTTCATAGTTTTGATGTCTTTACTATTATTCTACAATGTAGAAAATAGTACAAATAAAGAAAAACCATTGAATGAGTAGGTGTGTCCAAACTTTTGACTGGTACTGTATTTATATATATATAATTATTTTTTTATAGATCTGGCCGCGGACCCCCTGCAGTACCGCGACCCCACTTTGAGAACCCCTGGTGTAAAGAGAATATAATTATGTTGCTCTCATTGACAGCAATATTTTGCTGAATTATTTAGACTCACAGGGCTTACTCATTTCATGGGTCATGAAACGTTGCGTAATGAGAAGAATGATTGATAAAGAGAAGTGGAGAGAAGAGAAGCGAGAGAGACAGCCGTGAAGAACACGTCACTGCCCCTTTCAGATAAGATTGTATGGTTGTGATGCAGTAAGCCCATCCCTCTGTCCAATAATTGATGTGATGGTGAGTGGAGTGCATAGGCACATTGTACTGTACCCCTCCATAGCCTCAGCTCCAGCCTCAGCACAGCTGATGCTAGAGCCATCTGGCAGCCACCACTGCCTCTCGGAGAACCAATGAATTAGATGATGTCTGGAGGAAGAGCCTCCTCCTCCACCCCCTGGAACAAACTCACTGCAGCTCCTCCATTCACAAATGACACGGTCTGCAATACAGCTTCTGTACCCACCTACTGCACCACTCTCCATTCACAACAAGCTGCCTACTCTAGTTTACCACCTCCTCAATTCCTCACAAACTATTCTACCACAACCACACTGTGCGTTACAAACAACTGATATTCCGTCACATGGTTCATGCACAATGTGGAATGATCACTATAGCTCTGTTCACTGCTTATTCTGTCTATTCGAACAACGTCTACATTCAGTATCTTCCTGTGAATGTAACTGTAATGTAAGAGGCCTATCAGTGTCAGATCCCATACATGAGTAGTCTCTGCCTATGTGTCCCTCACTCTGTGAAGGAGAGCTCTGCAGTGCTCCGTGAAGGAACTGTGAAGGCCTTGGCTACCGATACCATGGCAACCACACGCAGAGAGGAGGGGAATGGCAAGCAACTGAATCTGCAAGACGCTCACTAGAGGGGACGTGTGTATATACCTTGATATGTCTGTCTGTGTTTGCTTCAGTAGTGCATGCTTGTGTAACCGGTGTGAAATGGCTAGTTAGCTAGCGGGGTGCGCGCTAACAGCGTTTCAATCGGTGACGTCACTCGCTCTGAGACCTTGAAGTAGTTGTTCCCCTTGCTCTGCAAGGGCTGCGGCTTTTGTGGCGCGATGGGTAACGATGCTTCGTGGGAGGCAGTTGTTGAAGCAAACACAACTGGCCTCAGCCCTGTGTTCAGCATGGTGAGTTGTTGATGTGTGCAGAGGGTCCCTGGTTCGAGCCCAGGTAGGGGAGAGGACAGGGACGGAAGCTACAGTGGGGAAAAAAAGTATTTAGTCAGCCACCAATTGTGCAAGTTCTCTCACTTAAAAAGATGAGAGAGGCCTGTAATTTTCATCATAGGTACACTTCAACTATGACAGACAAAATGAGGAAAAAAAATCCAGAAAATCACATTGTAGGATTTTTTATGAATTTATTTGCAAATTATGGTGGAAAATAAGTATTTATTTTGGTTATTCTGGTTTCTAAATGAAACTAAAACAAAGGTCAAGCTCCTCAAACACAGAGGGAGTTGGAGCAATCTAACAAACTGGCCTCAGCCCTGTGTATGTAGGGGTGAGTGTTCAGCATGGTGAGTAGGAAGGTGTTGTCTGTCAAAACAATGCTGGCTATTTAATTAGAGGGCAGAGACGGCAGGACTAAAGCTTGATCTCTAGGCCACTCGCAGACTACTTGATATAATGGCCTTGTTTTTGTCTCATCACTAATCTCAAAGCCAACACTGCATAAATGTCCAATGGATCCTTGCATTTAAACAAGCTCAAATTCAGATATTGTATTGTCTTTCTGTACATCTTTAACCTGTAAAATCCCAACGAGGACAAATTCCTATTGCATCTCCTCCACTCATGAGATGTATTCCTTTCTTTCAGGTTTTCTGGGAATTACCAGTCAGGCAAATGCTAATAAGAACCTGGGGCTACCATCCAGTCAGATCTCACATGACAAGTCATCAAAGGCAAAGTGGGATCACAACAAGCATCAATGCTAGTCGTGGTCTCCGTAATACGTACGAATAGAACAATACATCGTAGCTCAGTATTGTAGCTCTGTTCAGAGAGAAAGAGCTGTTTTGGACAAACATAAGGGGGCCCATCTCTGAGTAAGCCTGTTTAATCCATGCATTTGTAACTTCTAGGTTAGACTACTGCAATGCTTTATTTTCCGGCTATCCGGATAAAGCACTAAATAAACTTCAGTTAGTGCTTAACACGGCTGCTAGAATCTTGACTAGAACCCCAAAATTTGATCATATTACTCCAGTACTAGCCTCTCTACACTGGCTTCCTGTTAAGGCAAGGGCTGATTTCAAGGTTTTACTGCTAACCTACAAAGCATTACATGGGCTTGCTCCTACCTATCTTTCTGATTTGGTCCTGCCGCACATACCTACACGCACGCCACGGTCACAAGACGCAGGCCTCCTTACTGTCCCTAAAATTTCTAAGCAAACAGCTGGAGGCAGGGCTTTTTCCTATAGAGCTCCATTTTTATGGAATAGTCTGCCTATCCATGTGAGAGACGAGACTCGGTCTCAACCTTTAAGTCTTTATTGAAGACTCATCTCTTCAGTAGGTCTTATGACTGAGTGTAGTCTGGCCCAGGAGTGTGAAGGTGAACGGAAAGGCACTGGAGCAACGAACCACCCTTGCTGTCTTTTGCCTGGCCGGTTCCCTCCACTGGGATTCTCTGCCTCTAACCCTATTACAGGGGCTGAGTCACTGGCTTCTGGTGCCGTGGCGGAGATCTTGTGGGCTATACTCGGCCTTGTCTCAGGATGGTAAGTTGGTGGTTGAAGATATCCCTCTAGTGGTGTGGGGCTGTGCTTCGGCAGAGTGGGTGGGGTTATATCCTGCCTGTTTGGCCCTGTCCGGGGTTTCGTCCGGACGGGCCACAGTGTCTCCCGACCCCCTCCTGTCTCACCCCAGTATTTATGCTGCAGTAGTTTATGTGTCGGGGGTGCTAGGGTCCGTCTGTTATATCTGGAGTATTTCTTCTCTTATCTGGTGTCCTGTGCGAATTTAAGTATGCTCGCTCTAATTATCTCTCTCTCTTTTTTTTTCTTCTCTCTCTCTCTCTCTCTCTCTCTCTCTCTCTCTCTCTCTCGGAGGACCTGAGCATTAGGACCATTCCTCAAGGCCTACCCGGATGTCCCGAGTCCACCTGGCCGTGCTGCTTCTCCAGTTACAACTGTTCTGCCTGTTTTATGAACATTTTAAAATCTTGTCCATGTTCTGTTATAATCTGCACGGCACAGCCAGAAGAGGACTGGCCACCCCTCACAGCCTGGTTCCTCTCTAGGTTTCTTCCTAGGTTTTGGCCTTCTAGGAGTTTTTCCTAGCCACCGTGCTTTTTACACCTGCATTGCTTGCTGTTTGGGGTTTTAGGCTGGGTTTCTGTACAGCACTCTGTGACATCAGCTGATGTAAGGGGGGCTTTATAAATAAATTTGATTTGATTTGATTTTGATTTACAAATTGCAGCATTTTCTGTGTGGGAGACATTTCCATAAGGAAGTTTTGTGTTTAACTCCGTTCCTGAGGCAGTGGGATGGAAAAGGTTCTGAGAGGGGAAGATTGATACATCATTGCTCCATCACACAACTAATGAAATGTGACAAAAACTCCAATAACCTCCTAAGAGTTAAGGCTGACACAATTATCGTATAACCAACGGTTATGGATGAAGACCGGACAGCCGGGCATTCGTGCAGTTGAGTCCGTTTCCGCGGTAACATGTGTTCATAACAACATGATTAAACTGTTGCAGCTTGCTGAAACAAGAAACTAGCGGAACGAGTCTTCAGTTGGCTAGGCAACGGTCCCCACAATGCAGCAGCAGCACACAGAAATATAATTAATTCTAATTTCTAGAATTCTATTTCTATGGCAGCACATGCAGTCAGGAGCGCAGGAGAGGAGAAAAGGTGCGTCTAAAAATGTTCTATTCGTACGTATTGGGTCCTCGTGAAATATAAATGGACTTATTCCAAAATACAGTGCATTCGGGAAAGTATTCAGACGCCTTGACTTTTCCACATTTTGTATTGTTACAGACTTATTCTAAAATGGATTCAATTGTTTTTTCCCCCTCATCAATTTACACACACAATACCCCATAATGACGAAGCATTGGTACCCTTCACCAGAACTGTGCCTCGACACAATCCTGTCTCGGAGCTCTACAGACAATTCCTTTGAGCTCATGGCTTGGTTTTTGCTCTGACTTGCACTGTCAACTGTGGAACCTTATATAGACAAATGTGTGCCTTTCCAAATCATGTCCAATCAATTGAATTTACCACAGGTGGACTCCAATCAAGTTGTATAAACATCAAGGATGATCAATGGAAACAGGATACACCTGAGCTCAATTTCAAGTCTCATAGCAACGGGTCTGAATACTTATGAAAAGGTATTTATTTATTATTATTTTTTATCTAAAAACCTGTTTTCCCTTTGTCATTAAGGGGTATTGCGTGTAGATTAATGAGGGAAAAAAATAATTGTATACATTTTTGAATAACACAGTAACAAAATGTAGGAAACCTGGGGGCACCTCATTAAATACTCATATGGCAGCCCATTCAGTGAGGTCAGAATACGATTAGCATGCATATGAGAGATAGAGTGAGAGGTAGGAAGAGTGTGAGAGAGAGCGAGAAAGAGCTAGAGGAAGAATGTGAGAGAGGGGAGAGAGAGAGAGAGAGAGAGGGAGAGAGAGAAGAAGAAACAGAAAGAGGAAGAGAGAGAGAAGAAGAAACTGAAAGAGGAAGAGAGAGAGAGAGAAACAGAGAGAGCAGGCCTAGATTCCAGCCCATCTCGGATAGAGAGTGGAGCCAGCCCCTACACATCATCATGCCAGTTGGGAATGGGGGTGTCCCCACACCAAACTGTATTACCCACAACTCCTGCTCCCCATTCTCTATGTATATGTGAAATCCCCTTCCTGCGTGTTCCATGTCTTAAGAGTCCCATTGATTTTCTCCACACCCTATCCATCAACATGGCTGTAGACATTTAGAGCACAACACCAAGAGGAATCATTCAGAGCAACACAGGAGAAGCAGACAACAGTTCTTCAACCTAAGCTAATGCACAGGCCCTATTCTTTTCACGCACAGAAATGAATGACCTAGTAATGACATAATGCATGTTCCTTAGTGATAATCATTTTAACAAGGATCAAAGCAATGTCCTAGTATAATCCCTCGCCCCACGTCACTCCTCCAGAGACCTCTCTATCCACAGCAGGGTCACCCTCTCAGTGGAAGATGGGGAGAAGAGAGGGAGAGCGCATATATCACTCTATATCACACTATATCACTCCCACTCACAACCTGAGGATGTATCATTCCACCTCCCCAGAGACCGAGCTGCAAATGGATGTTTGTAAGTCTCCTCCACTACTCCATCAACCAGAGGGGAGGAAAAAAGGCCCACGGTATTGCTTTGGGGCAGTAGACCCCAACAGAGACGAAAACCCCTCCCCTTGTTATTCACCCCAACCTTGGGCTACGTCCTTTATTTTGAGGTGATTAAGTCCATATGAAAAATACTCCTGACCAAGGTCAGAAGATAATGTAAAGATAATGTTTGACCTTGCTCCCAAATCGCTTCAACATTTTGAAGATCGCGAGTCTATTCACTCTTTGACAACTGTGATGAATTAAGCCTGGTCACACAGTTAAGAAAGATTGACATTTTCTAAAGAAAAATTGTGTTTATTCACACAAACATTCCAATATACTCATGCCTTAAACACACACATGCACTCTGATGTCTGTGTGTGTGGTGGGTATGTGTCTCTGCTGATGCAGGTTTAATTGGCCCATTTGAGCCTGTGTGTGATGGAGCCTGAGTTTTGGATATTCACAGGCTGACACAGTAATTACAGACCTGTGTGAGGAGCTGCACAGCCCCTGGTAAAGACACACACACACACACTCATTACACACACACACTCATTACACACACTCATTACACACACACACTCATTACACACACATACACAGCCAAGCTCAATTATGACATATTACATACAATTACAGCAGCTACATCAGCATCAATTAAACTATTTAGCAACCAATTCATTGGCTTAATTGAATATGTGTCCATAGCTATTGGGAAGTACTGTATGTAGAGTCACACATGGATTCAGGAGACAGGAACATACACATATTGATCTCTGTTCTCTCCCACACGAACACTGTCTTTATCTCTGTCTCTCAGACACAAACACATCTAGACAGACAAAATTGCTCTCTATTTCTCAAACACACACACACACCCACCCACACACACCCACACCCTAATGTGAGGCTTAAGGCATCTGGCACAGCTTCAGCAGCCAGTAAAGGCTTTGTTGCCAATTCTGTGCTGATAGCTAGTCTTCCAACATGCATCATTCATGTTGTACAGCGTAGGTGAGCCTTGATTTCAAATACGTGTGTATACCCGTATTACTGGCTCATCCCCATCCTGTGATGTCAGAGCGCAGGAGTGCTGTATGGGAGCGGTGAGAGAGTAGCCCTTCATCTAAAAGGCTTTGTTCTCTCACATGGCCCAGAAACACAGGACCAAGCACCCCTAACTCTGAATTTCAGCAGAACAACAAATCCCAGACAGACACATGAATCTGAGGACCCACAGACACAGACTGGGAGACAGACAGACTATAGAGAGGAGGAGACAGACTGGCCAGACCGACATGAGAGAGAGGGGAGGATAGAGACAGACTCAAGCATCTCTCTTTTAATGATTTGCGCAGGAAGACAACGGTTGGTGGATGTGCTGTGAACCTAAAGGCTCATCTCTCCCATTAAATCAACCCAACTGACAGACACGTTCCGAAGTCAAAACATTGTCAGCCCTTCTCATATGTTGCCTGAAGCAGTAGTTGACTATTCCCCTTTCCCCCTGTGGGGAAGACCAGGGTTGGCCCAAGCCCACTTCTAGACTTAGACCTGGAGGTTGTGAAGGGAACCCCCTGCTGGGCTCAACAAAGGTCTGGACACTCGTGTTTGGTGAACCTTTGAAGCACACGGGTCGATGGGGAAGGGGGTGGGGAGAAAAGTGATGCTTTGCTTTTATGATGCTCTCCATCCTTGCCTCTGACCAAACGCCATCTGTGGCATAAGTAGGCAGCCAGGCAGACAGGCAGGCAGGCAGGCAGGCAGGCATACAGGCAGACATCTGTTAATGCCCAAAGAGCTCAAGCAGAACAGGGCCGGGCTGGCGAAGCTGACGACCCCCAGCCAAACCATCAAGCTGACTACCCCCAGCCAAACCACCAAGCTGACTACCCCTGCCAAACCACCAGGCTGACGACCCCCCAGCCAAACCACCAGGCTGACGACCCCCAGCCAAACCACCAAGCTGACTACCCCCTGCCAAACCACCAGGCTGACGCACCCCCAGCCAAACCACCAGGCTGACGACCCCCAGCCAAACCACCAAGCTGACTACCCCCAGCCAAACCACCAGGCTGACTACCCCCAGCCAAACCACCAAGCTGACTACCCCCAGTCAAACCACCAAGCTGACTACCCCCTGCCAAACCACCAAGCTGACTACCCCCAGCCAAACCACCAGGCTGACTACCCCCAGCCAAACCACCAAGCTGACTACCCCCAGCCAAACCACCAAGCTGACTACCCCCAGCCAAACCACCAAGCTGACTACCCCCAGCCAAACCACCAAGCTGACTACCCCCTGCCAAACCACCAGGCTGACTACCCCCAGCCAAACCACCAAGCTGACTACCCCCAGCCAAACCACCAAGCTGACTACCCCCAGCCAAACCACCAGGCTGACTACCCCCTGCCAAACCACCAAGCTGACTACCCCCCAGCCAAACCACCAAGCTGACTACCCCCCAGCCAAACCACAAGGCTGAAGCCTCTTCATCAAGTCAGGAAAGGACATTCAAAGTGGTGCGGCAGGTAGCCTAGTGGTTAGAGTGTTGGGCCAGTAATGTGTCGTTCTGCCCCTGAACAAGGCAGTTAACCCACTGTTCCTAGGCCGTCATTGTAAATAAGAATTTGTTCTTAACTGACTTGCCTAGTTAAACCTAGGGAGCCTGTATCTGCGCTCTGAGGGAAGATATAGGCAAGGCTTGATATTAGTGTAGGTATGAGCTAGACTTAACCGAACCATGACATTTAGCTTGTACTATCTGTTTGTACCATCAGATAATTACCCCTCAGGTAGAGTGGTGGAATAAATCCTCACTTAGCCAAAGGCATTGATGCGCTAGGCTGCAAAATGGCTGCCATTTATCACAAAGGTTGGGGTAGCACATTGTTGGTTGATGAAGGACAGGTGCAAATGTCCCTTTTTACTATAACATTTCCCTTCAATTCAGTTTATTGTGTGAATTCCATCTTACAATGTAACACGTTGCATAAATCATTGTAATAGAATTCTCAGCAGTCTAAAAAACACCAGCCAAGACCACAACAGGAGCAGGAGGGGACAGAGAGAGGTTAGCATAGGCCTACATCCTTTGGCTGGATTTAGCTTACATGTAATGCCCATTCTGATATTTGTAACGCAAAGCCACAAAGTCATAAAATCTGATTTTAAACCTAACCCTAACATTAACCACACTGCTAACCCTGATGCCTAACCCTTACCTTAAATTAATTTAAAAAAAAATTTTTTTAATTCATTTTGACAATTTTGACTTTGCAGCTGGCCCATTTGGGGCAGCAGGTAGCCTAGTGGTTAGAGAGTTGGGCCAGTAACCGGAAGGTTGCTAGATCAAATCCCTGCGCTGACAAGGTAAAAATCTGCTGTTCTGCCCCTGAACAAGGCAGTTAAACCCATTGTTCCTAGACTGTCATTGTAAATAAGAATTTGTTCTTAACTGACTTGCCTAGTTAAATAAAAAGGTTAAGAATAAATAAAAACCTAGTGGAAATTGCTCAGTCCTGCCTCTAGGACAAAACTCATCCCAATAAACATCAACCTGCAGACTAACACTGATTAGTATCACTTAATAAAAAGCAGCCTGGAATGTATACAATCATTTGTTTTGAACTGACAATATTCTGTCCACTGTCAAAGTACAATCTTAATTTAGAGAGTAGTGGGGGAAGGGGGGATAAATTGATTCTGTATTGTTTTGACAATATCGCACTAAAATTTTTCCATTTGAATAAAGGAGACAATTCGTTTTCAGCACTTCTATTTCCATGACTGATCAAAACTCTCATGGCTTGCTCTTGTCCCTCTGCAGCAGACATATGAGGAGCAATATATGTTTGGAACATCACAATAAAATCAGTATCGAATCACAATACATATAGAATCATGAGAATCACAATACATATAGAATCATGAGAATTACAATACATATAGAATCATGAGAATTACAATACATATTGAATCATGAGAATCACAATACATATCCTATCGCCACTTAAGTATGGTGATAATATCGTATCGTGAGGTCACTGACAATTCCAAGACTTAGAGAGCACGTAGACTTGACTGACAAAATATCAAAGAATAAAACTCCAAGTGCAGACAAACATCCTGATCCGGCTGGTATGTTCAGACTTTTTGTTCTTTTTTTTCAGGCAAGCATTTCTAAAAAGGATCATACACAAACACAGTTTCCAAACAAGTCCCTGGTTTCAGAGGAACTGAGAGTCTTCCTTTGCAGAACAAAGTCAAAGTAGCATGGGTGTTAAGTGTGGATCAGCCTGTTTAGAAACCTGATGGTCATTTGACACAGGGGTGTCTGTCTGGACTCCCCACCTTTTACGGTCAAGCATTGATTTCCTCGCCCACTGTGTCTGTCTGCCCATCTTCACCCAGGGAGAAGTAGCATTGCCTTTAAATTGTTTAACTTGGGTCAAACGTTTCAGGTAGCGTTCCACAAGCTTCCCACAATAAGTTGTGTGAATTTTGGCCCATTCCTCCTGACAGAGCTGGTGTAACTGAGTCAGGTTTGTAGGACTGAGTCAGGTTTGTAGGACTTCGGCTTGCAAGCCTCCCCCTTTTTCCTCCAAACATAATGATGGTCATTATGGCCAAACAGTTTTATTTTTGTTTCATCAGACCAGAGGACATTTCTCCAAAAAGTACGATCTTTGTCCCCATGTGCAGTTGCAAACCGTAGTCTGGCTTTTTTATGTTGGTTTTGGAGCAGTGGCTTCTTCCTTGTTGAGCGGCCTTTCAGGTTATGTTGATATAGGACTCGTTTCACTGTGGCTATTTATACTTTTGTACCTGTTTCCTCCAGCATTTTCACAAGGTCCTTTGCTGTTGTTCTGGGATCTATTTGCACTTTTCACACCAAAGTACGCCAGACATCCGGCGCCTCGCTTCGCGTTCTCTGTTGTGAAATTGTTTGATTACTTGTTAGATATTACTGTATTACTGCATGGTCGGAACTAGAAGCACAAGCATTTCGCTACACTCGCATTAACATCTGCTAACCATGTGTATGTGACAAATCGAGAGCATCCTGTCGGGCTGTATCACCGCCTGGTACGGCAATTGCTCCGCCCGCAACCGTAAAGCTCTCCAGAGGGTAGTGAGGTCCGCACAACGCATCACCGGGGGTAAACTACCTGCCCTCCAGGACACTTACGCCACCCAATGTCACAGGAAGGCCAAAAAGATCATCAAGGACAACAACCACCCGAGCCATTGCCTGTTCACCCCGCTATCATCCAGAAGGCGAGGTCAGTACAGGTGCAGCAAAGCTGGGACCGAGAGACTGAAAAACAGCTTCTATCTCAAGGCCATCAGACTGTTAAACAGCCATCACTAACATTGAGTGGCTGGCAACATACTGACTCAAATCTCTAGCCACTTTAATAATAAAAATTGGATGTAATAAATGTATCACTAGCCACTTTAAACAATGCCACTTTATATAATGTTTACATATCCTACATACTCATCTCATATGTATATACTGTACTCTATACCATCTACTGCATCTTGCCTATGCCGCTCGGCCATCGCTCATCCATATATTTATACAGTGGGGCAAAAAAGTATTTAGTCAGCCACCAATTGTGCAAGTTCTCTCACTTAAAAAGATGAGAGAGGCCTGTAATTTTCATCATAGGTACACTTCAACTATGACAGACAAAATGAGGAAAAAAAATGCAGAAAATCACATTGTAGGATTTTTTATGAATTTATTTGCAAATTATGGTGGAAAATAAGTATTTGGTCACATACAAACAAGCAAGATTTCTGGCTCTCACAGACCTGTAACTTCTTCTTTAAGAGGCTCCTCTGTCCTCCACTCGTTACCTGTATTAATGGCACCTGTTTGAACTTGTTATCAGTATAAAAGACACCTGTCCACAACCTCAAACAGTCACACTCCAAACTCCACTATGGCCAAGACCAAAAAACTGTCAAAGGACACCAGAAACAAAATTGTAGACCTGCACCAGGTTGGGAAGACTGAATCTGCAGTAGGTAAGCAGCTTGGTTTGAAGAAATCAACTGTGGGAGCAATTATTAGGAAATGGAAGACATACAAGACCACTGATAATCTTCCTCAATCTGGGGCTCCACGCAAGATCTCACCCGTGGGGTCAAAATGATCACAAGAACGGTGAGCAAAAATCCCAGAACCACACGGGGACCTAGTGAATGACCTGCAGAGAGCTGGGACCAAAGTAACAAAGCCTACCATCAGTAACACACTACGCCGCCAGGGACTCAAATCCTGCAGTGCCAGACGTGTCCCCCTGCTTAAGCCAGTACATGTTCAGGCCCGTCTGAAGTTTGCTAGAGAGCATTTGGATGATCCAGATGAGGATTGGGAGAATGTCATATGGTCAGATGAAACCAAAATAGAACTTTTTGGTAAAAACTCAACTCGTCGTGGTTTGGAGGACAAAGAATGCTGAGTTGCATCCAAAGAACACCATACCTACTGTGAAGCATGGGGGTGGAAACATCATGCTTTGGGGCTGTTTTTCTGCAAAGGGACCAGGACGACTGATCCGTGTAAAGGAAAGAATGAATGGGGCCATGTATCGTGAGATTTTGAGTGAAAACCTCCTTCCATCAGCAAGGGCATTGAAGATGAAACGTGGCTGGGTCTTTCAGCATGACAATGATCCCAAACACACCGCCCGGGCAACGAAGAAGTGGCTTCGTAAGAAGCATTTCAAGGTCCTGGAGTGGCCTAGTCAGTCTCCAGATCTCAACCCCATAGAAAATCTTTGGAGGGAGTTGAAAGTCCGTGTTGCCCAGCGACAGCCCCAAAACATCACTGCTCTAGAGGAGATCTGCATGGAGGAATGGGCCAAAATACCAGTGTGTGAAAACCTTGTGAAGACTTACAGAAAACGTTTGACCTCTGTCATTGCCAACAAAGGGTATATAACAAAGTATTGAGATAAACTTTTGTTATTGACCAAATACTTATTTTCCACCATAATTTGCAAATAAATAAATTAAAAATCCTACAATGTGATTTTCTGGATTTTTTTTTTCTCATTTCGTCTGTCATAGTTGAAGTGTATCTATGATGAAAATTACAGGCCTCTCTCATCTTTTTAAGTTGGAGAACTTGCACAATTGGTGGCTGACTAAATACTTTTTTGCCCCACTGTATGTACATATTCTTATTCATTCTTTACACTTGTGTGTGTATAAGGTAGTTGTGTAATTGTTAGATTACTTGTTAGATACTACAGCATGGTCGGAACTAGAAGCACAAGCATTTCGCTACACTCGCATTAACATCTACTAACCATGTGTATGTGACAAATAAAATTTGATTTGATCTCTAGGAGACAGAACGCATCTCCTTCCTGAGCGGTATGATGGCTGCGTGGTCCCATGGTGTTTATACATGCATACTATTGTGGTACCTTCAGGCGTTTGGAAATTTCTCCCAAGGATGAACCAGACTTGTGGAGGTCTACAATTTCTTGGCTAATTTCTTTTGATTTTCCCATGATGTCAAGAAAAGAGGCACTGAGTTTGAAGGTAGGCCTTGAAATACATCCACAGGTACACCTCCAATTGACTCAAACGATGTCAATTAGCCTATCAGAAGCTTCTAAAGCCATGCCATCCTTTTCTGGAATTTTCCGAGCTGTTTAAAGGCACAGTCAACTTAGTGTATGTAAACTTCTGACCCACTGGAATTGTGATACAGTGAATTATAAGTGAAATAATCTGTCTGAAACAATTGTTGGAAAAATGTATTGTGTCATGCACAGAGTAGATGTCCTAACCAACTTGCCATAACTATTAACAAGAAATTTGAGGAGTGGTTAAAAAACAAGTTTTAATGACTAAAACCTAAGTGTATTTAAACTTCCGACTTCAACTGTACGTACAGTCACTGTGGGGACGACGTCATCGATGCACTTATTGATGAAGCCGATGACTGAGGTGGTGTATTCCTCAATGCCATTGGATGAATCCCGGAACATATTCCAGTCTGTGCTAGCAAAACAGTCTTGTAGTGTAGTATCCGCTTCATCTGACCACTTCTGTATTTAGCGAGTCACTGGTACTTCCTGCTTTAGTTTTTGCTTGTAAGCAGGAATCAGGAGGATATAATTATGGTCAGATTTGCCAAATGGAGGCCGGGAGAGCTTTGTGTGCATTGTTTTTAATTATTTGGTTTTAAACCTTTCCCAAACCATAGCTCTAACCTTAACCACTCAGAATTAATACCTAAACTTAACCCTTTGAGTTATTTCTGTTTTAACCCTGCATCCACACAGAATTAATGGGTAAAGAAATCTGTTCATCCAATTATGTCAAATTACAAAGTGAAACTATGAAATCCGGTTGTAGGGCCTCCCGAGTGGTGCAGCAGCCTAAGGCAGTGCATCGCAGTGCTTGAGGCGTCAATACAGACCCATGAGGCGACGCACGATTGGCCCAGCATCATCAGGGTTAGGGGAGGGTTTGGGTCGGCCGGGTTGTCCTTGTCCCATCGTACTCTAGTCGACTCCTGTGGCGGGCCGGGCGTATGCACGCTGACACAGTCGCCAGTTGGACAGTGTTTCCTCCGACACATTAGCGCAGCTGGCTTCTGGGTTAAATGAGCAATGTGTCAAGAATCAGTGTGGCTTTGCAGGGTCGTGTTTCGGAGGACGCACAGCTCTCGACCTCCGTACGGGAGTTGCAGCGATGGGAAAAGACTAACTACCAATTGGATATCACGAAATTGGGGGGAAAAGGGGGTAAAAGTACCGAAAAATATGATCAGGTTGTAGAGTCAGAGTGGATAGTCTGTGGGAGAGGGAGAGCAGTTGTTTACCTGTCTTATGGCCAGGGTCTGAGCCTTGATGCATCGGTACCACCTGCCGAACGGGAGCATGGAGAACAGTCTATGTCTCGGGGTGAATGGAATCTTTGGCAATCCTTTGTAACTTTCTCAGACACCGGCTGGCATGTAAGTCCTGGATGGCTGGGAGCTCGCTCATAGTGATGCGCTGGGCCATCTGCATCACCCTCTGTAGGGCCTTGCGGTCGAGGTCGGTGCAGTTGCCATTCCAGGCGGTGATACAACAAGTCAGGATGCTCTCGAAGGTGCAAAAGTAAAAGTTGTAAAAGTTCCTGAAGATCTGATGGGCCATGCCAAATCATTTCAGCCTCCTGATGGAAAATAGGTGCTGCCGAGCCTTCTTCACAACTGTGCTGGTGTGAGAGGACCATGTCAAGTCCTCAGTGATGTGGATACTGAAGCTCTTGACCATCTCTACTGTGGCCCTGTCAATGTTGATGGGGGTGTGTAGTCCACAATCAGCTCATTGGTCTTGCTGATGTTGAGGGAGAGGTTGTTGTCCTGGCACCACATTGCCAGGTCTTGGACCTCCTCCCTGTAGGCGGTCTCATCGTCGTTGGTGAACAGGCCAACCACCGTTGTGACATCAGCAAAAATGTATGATGGAATTAGAATTGTGCGTGGCCACATAGTCGTGGGTAAACAGAGAGTACAGGAGAGTTGAGGACCAGTGTGGCAAAGGTGTTGCTGCCTACCCTCACCACCTAGGGTCGGCCGGTCAGGAAGTCCAGCATCCAGTTACAAAAGGAGGGGTTTGGTCCCAGGGACCCGAGCTTGGTGACAGACTTGGAGGGTACTATGGTGTTGAACACTGAGCTGTAGTGGATGAACAGAATTACCACATAGGTATTCCGCTTGTCCAGGTAGGAGTGGGCAGTGTGGAGTGCAATTGAGATTGCATCGTCTTTAGATCTGTTGGGGTTTTATGCAAATTGCAGTGGGTCTAGGGTGTCTGGGTTGATGGAGTTGATGTGTGCCATGAGTGGTGCAGTCGCCTTCAGAGAAAATCACAAATCAGAATGCAAAGAGTGTGGCAGCTTCATGTGTGTATGAACGTTTGCGCAAAATGAGAATGAGAAAGTGTTAGTATTCTGGAGCCAGTCTTCATACAGTGCATGCGGGAAGTATTCAGACCACTTGACTTTTTCCACATTTTGTTACGTTACAGCATTATTCTAAAATTAATCAAAATGTTTGTTTTCCTCAATCTACACACAATACCATAAAATTATCAAGCAAAAACAGGATTTTAGAATTTTTTGAAAACTGAAATATCACATTTACATAAGTATTCAGACCCTTTACTCAGTACTTTGTTGAAGCACCTTTGGCAGCGATTACAGCCTCGAATCTTCTTGGGAATATAGCTACAAGCTTGGCACACCTGTATTTGAGGAGTTTTTCTCATTCTTCCCTGCTGATCATCTCAAGCTCTGTCAGGTTGGATGGGCAGCGTCGCTGCACAGCTATTTTCATGTCTCTCCAGAGATGTTAGATTGGGTTCAAGTCTGGGCTCTGGCTGGGCCACTCAAATCCACTCCTTTGCTGTCTTGGCTTTGTGCTTAGGGTTGTTGTGCTGTTAGAAGGTGAACCTTTGCCCCAGTCTGAGGTCCTGAGCGCTCTGGAGCAGGTTGCCATTAAAGATCTCTCTGTACTTTGCTCCGTTCATCTTTCCCTCGATCCTGAATAGTCTCCCAGTCCTTGCCGCTGAAAAACATCCCCACAGCATTATGCTACCACCACGCTTCACCGGATGGTGTCATGTTTCCTCCAGACGTGGCGCTTGGCCTTCAGGCAAAAGACTTCAATCTTGGTTTCATCAGACCAGAGAATCTTGTTTCTCATGGTCTGAGAGTCCTTTAGGTGCCTTTTGGCAAACTCCAAGCGGGCGGTCATGTGCCTTTTACTGAGGAGTGGCTTCCGTCTGGCCACTCTACCATAAAGGCCTGATTGGTGGAGTGCTGCAGAGATGGTTGTCCTTCTGGAAGGTTCTCCCATCTTCACAGAGAAACTCCGGAGCTCTGTCAGAGTGACCATCGGGTTCTTGGTCACCTCCCTACCTAGACACAATCCCGTCGCGGAGCTCTACGGACTATTCCTTTGTCCTCATAGCTTGGTTTTTGCTCTGACATGCACTGTCAACTGTGGGACCTTATATAGACAGGTGTGTGCCTTTCCAAATCATGTCCAATCATTTGAATTTACCACAGGTGGACTCCAATCAAGTTGTAGAAACATCTCAAGGATGATCAATGGAAACAGGATGCACCTGAGCTCAATTTTGAGTCTCATAGCAAAGGGTCTGAATACTTATGTAAATAAGTTTTTTTAATTTTTTTATATACATTTGCAAAAATGTCTAAAACCTATTTTCATTGTCATTATGGGGTATTGTGTGTAGATGAGGGGAAAAAATCTATTTAATAAATTTTAGAATAGGGATGTAACATAACGAAATCTGAAAAAAAGTCAAGGGGTCTGAATACTTTCCGAATGCACTGTATGTTTGACGGTGGGAGTGGTGGGTTGTGCAATTAGGTTGGCTGGGAAAATTCAAGAGTGTTTACATGTGCATGTGGAGGGGGTGTTGGTGTGTGTGGGAGGGAGGTGGTAGTGGAGGTGACTGGTTAATTACCAATTTATAAAGATACCATGTTTTTTGGGTGGGGTTGTCAGAAGGGCTGTGACGGTCACGAAATTTCATCAGACGGTGATTGTCAAGCAAATAACTGTCGGTCTCACGACAATTGACCACTAATTAACATAAACACATGAAGCATCTCCTGGCTACCACACATAGCCTCTAATAAATCTAATAAATCCATTAAATATAGCCTACACCTTCACAATAAGTCCATTATTTATTTTAGACAGGTCTAAAGAAGCATGATATGAAGAAAATGTAGTCTATTTCAGAAGAAAAGAATAGCATGCTCTAAGTTGTCCTTATGCTAGATCCTGATGTGGCAATGCCAAATGGCTGTGGGCTACACTAATTCATTCAGCAGACAATATTTGCTTAGAATTCCGTGGTATTATTTCATATTATTTTATGGTATGAAGAATACAATTGAACAAAGCTGAATAAAATATAAATATTTTCTCCAAACGATTTGAGTGAGTTGTTGAGTATTTAACAAAGAAATAGGTACTCCTATATACTTAATTTAGAGTTATTAATGTAACTTTAGTTGTTCTACAAACGTTGGGATATATGTTTTGATTTGTAATACATTGTAAGGCTGCATGATGAGACTAATGATGATTTGAAAAAAGTCACTTGAAAAGGCATGAGCTCTGCTTTGTGTTTTGCACAGGCTGTACATACTCCAATAGTCTTTCATTCACAATTTGACAAGCACTTAATAATGCCTCGAATTTCACGGCGGCATCCCCTTTTGTGGCCGTAATGCATCCTAAAAAAATATTCTTTTTGCGGCCCAGAGTGTTGCTTTGTGCCCTTCTCCCTGAGTGTGCTGCGCAATCCGAATCGCCTCTCACTCACATGGCTCTCCGTCACGTGATCGGGTCTTTCTCACAGGCTATAAGTGAAGACAGACAGATCGGGGAAGCAGCTGTGCGCGCCGTTATCCAATTCCGAGAAGCATATTGAAGATATTGGAAGAACTGTCCACTTGTACTTTTGTCAGCCAACAAGATGAGTAGGCCTAACAAACAGCAAAAGCACTAGCCTATGTCAACCTACTATCCCCCATAGTACAAAAGTTCACCAATTCTATTCTGTGCGAGAAATAAATATTCCAAACAGTCTGGGACAGTTGTGGGATGCAATACATCCCAAATTAATAATTTCCAACCACTAGCATCAAAAAACCTTTTTTATGCAATGTGGCTGACGCAACAGATCAGAGCATTTAGTGTAAAATATTGATAAACTATTAGGCTATTTCTTCACATTATAAGCACAGCAATGTGCACATAGTAGTAGGCTATAAGTGCAAATTTTCCATTAGCGGAAAACACCATTATCAAAAGTGACCGCAAATGCAATTATGCATGTAATGCTCTACACCCCTTGCAAAGCAGATTAATGTGCTTCATTTTAAGAAGTAATTTGGCCACTTTAGTTGTGATACAAACCTTATTAAAACATATAGTCCTATGGGCTAGGTTACATGAGACGTTTTTTTTATAAAAAATAATTGACCATTATCATGCACTTGTATCGAAACAGGGGCAGCGGGAAAAAATACATGTCACTTATGCACTTAAATAGAGAATGGAGGACAATTTTCCCTGTGGTTTATTTTCATGCCAGTCAGGTAGGCTATACTCCTGTTGTAGGAAAGTTGAGAAATAGATATAGTAGGCCTAGCCTATAGATAGCTGATGGGATCCTCGTCTTTTTATTAGAGGCCATCACTCTTTTTTCTTGTGCAATTGCATAGCCTAAAGAAATGTTGCGCAACATGAGCTCATGGGCTCTCATGAAGTGTTTGATTAGATTTTTGAATACATTTGCATCGATGTCAGAGTGATTAGAGGGGCAATAGAGTGCTGAATACCAGAGAGTTAGCAAGTTTGGTAGGCTACTAATTAAAAAAATATGCATATAATTTAACCTTTATTTAACTCATGACCAGTAGTAGCATCAGAGCTTGGAGAGCTTGGAGAAACCTAATTACTGTCACTAAACGGTCATGTGGAATTTGACTGCCTTCATGACTCGTGTGGTGGTAATACGGTCACCGCAACAGCCCTAGTTGTCATTCAGGGATCACTTGGCAGAAAGTCAAGCCACACCACTGCAGCCAAACATCAACTGCCAGTGAAATACTATAGCGCTCAGGAGTTACGACACAACCAAACACACAATCACAGGACTAAATGTTCATGTTAAAAATATTCTATGATATCTACAGCATTTGCCCCCATCATCCTCTCCTCTCATTGCTTTTTGTTGGAACGAAAGTTCTCCTTCTCTCTCTCTTGTATGTGAAGTGCAGGGTGTTTGTGCCCTCTGGGGTAGAGTAGGATAGGGTAAGGTACGGTAGAGTAGTGTACGGTATGGTACGGTAGAGTAGTGTACGGTATGGTATGGTAGAGTAGTGTACGGTACGGTAGAGTACAGTAGTGTACGGTATGTACGGTAGGGTACGATACAGTAGAGTAGGGTACGGTACGGTACGGTAGAGCAGGGTACGGTAGAGTAGGGTAGGGCACGGTAGAGTAGGGCACGGTACGGTAGAGTAGGGTACAGTACGGTAGAGTAGAGTAGAGTACGGTAGACTAGAGTAGGGTACGGTAAAATAGGGTGTGGTAGGGTACAGTACGGTAGAGTAGGGTACGGTACGTTAGGGTACGGCAGAGTAGGGTATGGTAGAGTAGGGTACGGTAGGGTACGGCACGGAGAGTAGGGTACGGTAGAGTAGAGTGCGGTAGAGTAGGGCACGGAAGAGTAGGGTACGGTACGGTATAGTAGGGTACGGTAGAGTAGGATACGGTACGGTAGAGTAGGGTAAAGAAGAGTAGAGTACAGTAGAGTACGGCACGGTAAAATAGGGTACGTTAGAGTAGGGTGCGGTAGAGTAGGGTAGGGTAGAGTAGAGTACGGAGTAGGGTAGGGTAGAGTAGAGTATGGTGGAGTAGGGTAGGGTAGGGTAGGGTACGGTACAGTGAGGTACGATAGAGTAGTGTATGGTATGGTACGTTAGAGTAGGGTACGGTAGAGTAGGGTTTGGTACGGTAGAGTAGAGTAGAGTAGGATACCGTATAGTAGGATATGGTACGGTAAGGTAACGTATAGTAGGGTACAGTACGTTAGGGTTTGGTAGAGTAGGGTACGGTAGAGTATGGTACGGTAGAGAAGGGTAGGGTACGGAAGAGTAGGGTACGGTATGGTATGGTAGAATAGGGTACTATATGGTACGGTAGAGTAGGGTACGGTAGAGTAGGGTACTGTATGGAACGGTATGGTACGGTAGAGTAGGGTACGGTTGAATAGGGTAGGATACGGTAGAGTAGGGTAGGGTACAGTAGAGTAAAGTACGGTACAGTAGGGTACGGTATAGTAGGGTACGGTACAGTAGGGTACAGTAGAGTAAAGTACGGTAGAGTAAAGTACAGTAGGGTACGGTAGAGTAGGGTAGGTAATGCAGCAGCATGCTGGCCTGTTGGCTCCAACATCTGGATGTTCCTCAATGCTGGAAGGGGGGCCCCCGAGTGAAAAAGTTTGGGAACCCCTGGAGTAGAGTAGGGTACAGTAGAGTAGAGTACGATAGAGTAGGGTAGGGGAATGCAGCAGCATGCTGGCCTGTTGGCTTCAACATCTGGCCAGCTTGGGTCTCTGCTCTCCAGCCTCTCTCCAAGGTCAGGGCATCGGCTTACAGCTCTCACACATTCCCATGGGAAAAATAACTGACGGGCGACAAACTGTCAACAGCATACTGCAAACATGCACCTTTGTGTCAGCTCACCTTCCTCTGTCTTTGTATCCGTCTTACGTAAACAATACACACACAAAGACACACATGCTCTCTCTCTGGTTCACTTATCAGGCTGATGCAACTTTCATTGCTTGAACACATGGCATAGGACTATGTTGACAGCTCCTGCAATGACCCAACACACTAGAGAACAATATAATTGGCATTTTCACTGACACTTTTAGAAACTCTATCTTTCTGTGTTAAAAGTTTTTAAGCATTCCGAAAGTATTCTTCAAAGGGAATTCATTGAACTCTGATTGTATTCCGTCTTGTGGTTTGCTGTTCCAGAATTCTATCTTCGATGATTCTATTTGAGAGTTCCGATCTGTTCAGAGGATTCCGTCTGGGAGAATTCTGTCTGGAACTAGAGTGGGAGGGTTTGGTCTGAGAAGGCTCTATCCACTGAGTATACTCTATACACGGTTCTGTCATCAGGGATTCTGTCAGAAAACAATTCTGTCTGGAAAACTTTGGTTTAGATGGTTCTGTCTGAAAGGGTTCCGCTTGTGGGTTTAAGGAAATGTGATCTACTATTGGGTTAATGTATTCTTAGAGCATTGTATAAGCAAGAGTCTTGCATAGGACAAAGCAAAACAAAACAAAGTGAGAGTTTGCATTATGAAGATAGTTCCTGTCCTTGCTTGCCCAACCATCCATCTGTAATATGTAATCTCACCAAAACCAGATAGAGCATGTTTCTTTCTGGAGTAATGCTTCATTTTGACTGTGTGCTGTAAAACAGTGGAGGCTGTTGAGGGGAAGACGGCTCATAATAATGTCTGGAACAGAGGGAATGGCATCAAACACAACGAAAATCATGTGTGTGATGTATTTGATAACATTTCACTGATTCCGCTCCAGCCATTACCACAAGCCCGTCCTCCCCAATTAAGATGCCACCAACCTCCAGTGCTGTACAAGAATTCGCTACTAGCTTACAATATCAACGATAAGTCATCATCATTAAAACCTTTTCATTAGATAATCTGTCAAGTGTTTTTCCAAGTAACTACTGATTCTTTCTTCCTAAAACTAAAATAGACCCGTTTCTCTTTCTGAACTAGCAATCATGTACTGGGACTGAAAATCAGCATAGAAATAGAACACTATTCATGCGACTGATGCATTTCTCCTTTCATCCCACCAGTGATCTCTGAACAGGACTATCTCCATCTGCCAGTTGAGTTTAGGTTGAGGATTTGATGATGCCAGCATAAACAAGATATGCCTTCCATTTCTTTTTAGGGATTTTTCTCAAAGATGACAAAGTCACCATCAAGAGGAATCCCTTGTGAAAATGTCAAAAATATGTTTTTTAAAAATCCTCAGAATATTCCCTTCCTGACAAATCATTTTCTTCACATTATACACTATAATGTGTGAATGGAAATACACCTGCTATAAAATAAAACAGCCTTCTTTATCCACCTGAAAGGGACTGCTTGTCCTCCCTTTATTTATCTGCACTAGTCTGCAGCATATATTTCCTTTTATAGAGACAGAGAAGAGAAAAAAGTTAATGTAGTAGCACTGATCAAACACACCAGACCCATAGATAGACCCATAGCAATGCATTTAGCCAGCTGTCTTCTGGCCTTATATCACTTCTGCAACATCACTCTAAATTACAATCAACACTGCATGCATTCAATCTCAACATGGACGGCAACTATCTGGTCTTTCACAGGTCCTCCCTATCCCCACATTGAAATAACTTGTCAAGTATCTTCTCGCCGGCAGGTCTTGCCTTTGATAGTGCCAATGACGAGATCATCACATCCCACCTGATTCATCACACAACAAGCCTGCTCTCTCACCAATACACACACACCCAAACTTCCTGTCGTCTTCACAGCTTCTCAAGACTAGGTCGGTATCATGCATTTTTTCACACATTGCTCTGTTATACAGTATACATTTCACATGACACTGTTATCATTATGTGCTGAAACCAACGCACACTGCCGTCATGTCACAACAGTCAAGTCAGTCGATCACTTGAGGAACTGATCAACTGTGAAATAAGTATTTTTGTATGCAGTAACTAACAAATGCATCTCATTCCAAAAATAGACATCAAGTAGCTCGTTAGTTAGGCTGAGGGAGCATTCCATGTATAATTCAGCCACAGCACTTCAAAGTAAGCTTGAATAAATCGCCATCTACGTAGTGTAGGACCCAATTCCTTACCTAAAAAGGTACACAATAAATCCTTATGAACTTTATTACTCAGTATGCATTTTTAACTAAGACCTTTGTGCAACCTGATTTAATCATTGCCCTAACACCACAGGCTAGTATCTATCTGCAATCTGAGCCAGAGGCTGCTGTCTAGGCTGGTGTTTTTAATTTCCCCAAACATCAGGCACACTGGCCTGTGTGAACTTCTCAGTGTTTGAATTTGCCAAATAGTTGCCCATCTGAGTAGCCTACATTGCCTTGCCTGGCTACCAAAACTCCTTGCTCCGGCCAAGCTATGCCACACCCATGGACGTTAGCTTCTTCTCCGCAATGAGTCTGGATCGGAGTACCTCCCCGATGATTTCTAGAATGGAAATACATTCTAGACCGTCTGATTGGTCCCAGAAACCGATAGGTTGGGCCAGAGCCAGAACATACGTGGGTAAAGAGGCGTTTAGAAAATGTGTCATTGGTTTTGATACTCTGATTGGTTAGAGATGATCCAAATTTCTGACGACTGTTTTGTACAACACCTCTCATTTTGACGTCACCCCAAATTACTTAAGTGATCAGTGTCGGACTGAAGTATGTAGCGAATGAAAAAGCAGCGTTAGAATTAAGTTAAATTAAGAACTGTAAGGCAATACATTGCCCACCAAGACCAGACACCCACACCACAAATATAAATACACAGAAACACAAACCAACTCATATACCCTGTGACAGAAACTTCCACATGAGTTAGACTCTGGGTCTGCAAAGGAAGAATCTCAGTTCCTCTGAAACCAGGGACTTGTTTGGAAACTCAGTGTGTGTGTGTCCGTGTGCGTGTGTGCGTGTGTGCGTGTGTGCGTGTGTGAATTCAGGAGCTGACAGGGTTGACCCAGAAACAAGACAGTTTTGTTTTGGAACGTTGAGCACTAAATTCACATAGGCGCTAACTCCATCAATGAGGCGCTAACTCCATCAACGAGGCGCTAACTCCATCAATGAGGCGCTAACTCCATCAACGAGGCGCTAACTCCATCAACGAGGCGCTAACTCCATCAACGAGGCGCTAACTCCATCAACGAGGCGCTAACTCCATCAACGAGGCGCTAACTCCATCAACGAGACACTGACTCCATCAACGAGGCACTAACTCCATCAATGAGGTACTAACCCCATCAATGGGCCACTAACCCCATCAATGGGCCACTAACCCCATCAATGGGCCACTAACCCCATCAATGGGCCACTAACCCCATCAATGGGCCACTAACCACATCAATGGGCCACTAACCACATCAATGGGCCACCAACTCCATTAATGGGCCACCAACTCCATCAATGAGGCACTAACCCCACATGAGGCACTAACTCCACATGAAGCACTAACCCCACATGAGGCACTAACTCCATCAATGAGGCACTAACCCCACATGAGGCACTAACCCCACATGAGGCACTAACACCACATGAGGCACTAACACCACATGAGGCACTAACCCCACATGAGGCACTAACCCCACATGAGACACTAACTCCATCAATGAGACACCAATTCCATCAATGAGACACCAACTCCATCAATGAGACACCAACTCCATCAATGAGGCACTAACCCCACATGAAGCACTAACACCACATGAGGCACTAACCCCACATGAGGCACTAACCCCACATGAGGCACTAACTCCATCAATGAGACACCAACTCCATCAATGAGACACCAACTCCATCAATGAGACACCAACTCCATCAATGAGGCACTAACACCACATGAGGCACTAACACCACATGAGGCACTAAAAACCACATGAGGCACTAACACCACATGAGGCACTAACTCCATCAATGGGTGCTAACCCCATCAATGAGGCACAAACCCCATCAATGAGGCGCTAACCCCATCAATGAGGCGCTAACCCCATCAATGAGGTGCTAACCCCATCAATGAGGCGCTAACCCCATCAATGAGGCGCTAACCCCATCAATGAGGCGCTAACTCCATCAATGAGGCACTCACTCCATCAATGAGGCACTAACTCATCAATGGGGCACTAACTCCATCAATGAGGAACTAACCCCATCAATGAGGCGCTAACCCCATCAATGAGGCGCTAACCCCATCAATGAGGCGCTAACCCCATCAATGAGGTGCTAACCCCATCAATGAGGCGCTAACCCCATCAATGAGGCGCTAACCCCATCAATGAGGCACTAACTCCATCAATGAGGCACTCACTCCATCAATGAGGCACTAACTCATCAATGGGGCACTAACTCCATCAATGAGGAACTAACCCCATCAATGAGGCACTAACCCCATCAATGGGCCACTAACCCCATCCATTTCTTATTTATTTAGTTGAGAACAAGTTCTCATTTACAACTGCGACCTGGCAAAGATAAAGCACAGCAGTTTGATACATACATCAACAAAGAGTTAGACATGAAATACACAGACATACAGCCAATAATAAAGTATTAAAAAAAATATACAATAAATAAGTCTATATACAGTGAGTGCAAATGAGGCAAGATAAGGGAGGTAGGGCAATAAATAGGCCATGGTGGCGAGGTAATTACAGTATAGCAATTAAACACTGGAATGGTAGATGTGCAGAAGATCATGTGCAAGTTACTGGTGTGCAAAAGAGCAAGACAAATAAATAAATACAGTATGGGGATGAGGTAGTAGGATGGGCTGTTTACAGATGGGCTATGTGCAGGTGCAGAGATCTGTGAGCTGCACTGACAGCTGGTGCTTAAAGCTAGTGAGGGAGATATGAGTCTCCAGCTTCAGTGATTTTTGTAGTTAGTTCCAGTCATTGGCAGCAGAGAACTGGAAGGAAAGGCGGCCAAAGGAGGAATTGGCTTTGGGGGTGACCAGTGAGATATACCTGCTGGAGTGCGTACTACGGGTGGGTGCTGCTATGGTGACCAGTGAGCTGAGATAAGGCGGGTCTTTACCTAGCAAAGACTTGTAGATGACCTGGAGCCAGTAGGTTTGGTGACGAGTACGAAGGGCCAGCCAACGAGAGCGTGCAGGTCGCAGTGGTGGGTAGTATATGGGGATTTGGTGACAAAGCAGATGGCACTGTGAAAGACTGCATCCAATTTGTTGAGTAGAGTGTTGGAAGCTATTTTATAAATGACATCGCCGAAGTCGAGGATCGGTAGGATGGTCAGTTTTACGAGGGTATGTTTGGCAGCATGAGTGAAGGATGCTTTGTTGCGAAATAGGAAGCCGATTCTAGATTTAATTTTCGATTGGAGATGCTTAATGTGAGTTTGGAAGGAGAGTTTACAGTCTAGCCAGACACCTAGGTATTTGTAGTTGTCCACATATTCTAAGTCAGAACCGTCCAGAGTAGTGATGCTGGACGGGCGAGCAGGTGCGGGCAGTGATCGGTTGAAGAGCATGCATTTAGTTTTACTTGCATTTAAGAGCAGTTGGAGGCCACGGAAGGAGTGTTGTATGGCATTGAAGCTCGTCTGGAGGTTAGTTAACACAGTGTCCAAAGAAGGGCCAGAAGTATACAGACTGGTGTTGTCTGCATAGAGAGTCGGCCCGAGAATTGAACCCTGTGGCACCCCCATAGAGACTGCCAGAGGTCCAGACAACAGGCCCTCCGATTTGACACACTGAACTCTATCAGAGAAGTAATTGGTGAACCAGGCGAGGCAATCATTTGAGAAACCAAGGCTGTTGAGTCTGCCAATAAGAATGTGGTGATTAACAGAGTCGAAAGCCTAGGCCCGGTCAATGAATACGGCTGCACAGTAATGTCTCATCGATAGCGGTTATGATATCGTTTAGGACCTTGAGTGTGGCTGAGGAGCACCCATGACCAGCTCTGAAACCAGATTGCATAGCGACCGGGCCTAGGTACGGTGGGATTTGAAATGGTCGGTAATCTGTTTGTTAACTTGGCTTTCGAAGACCTTAGAAAGGCAGGGTAGGATAGATATAGGTCTGTAGCAGTTTGGGTCTAGGGTGTCACCCCCTTTGAAGAGGGGGATGACTGCGGCAGCTTTACAATCTTTGGGAATCTCAGACGATACGAAAGAGAGGTTGAACAGGCTAGTAATAGGGGTTGCAACAATTTTGGCAGATAATTTTAGAAAGAGAGGGTCCAGATTGTCTAGCCCAGCTGATTTGTAGTGGTCCAGATTTTGCATCTCTTTCAGAACATCAGCTATCTGGATTTGCGTGAAGGAGAAATGGGGGAGGCTTGGGCGAGATGCTGTGGGGAGTGCAGGGCTGTTGACCGGGGTACGGGTAGCCAGGTGAAAAGCATGGCTAGCCGTAGAAAAATGCTTATTGAAGTTCTCAATTATAGTGGATTTGTCGGTGGTGACAGTGTTTCCTAGCCTCAGTGCAGTGGGCAGCTGGGAGGAGGTGCTCTTATTCTCCATGGACACTTTACAGTGTCCCAGAACTTTTTTGAGTTTGTGCTACAGGATGCACATTTCTGCTTGAAAAAGCTAGCCTTAACTTTCCTAACTGCCTGTGTATATTGGTTCCTGACTTCCCTGAAAAGTTGCATATCGCGGGGACACTAACCCATCAATGGGCCACTAACTCCATCAATGGGACACTAACTCCATCAATGAGGCACTAACCCCACATGAGGCACTAACCCCATCAATGAGGCACTAACCCCACATGAGGCACTAACCCCACATGAGGCACTAACCCCATCAATGAGGCACTAACCACACATGAGGCACTAACTCCATCAATGAGGCACTAACCCCACATGATTAATGGACCTTTAGAATCGCTGTCATGACCCTACATTACTGACACAGACATTCACAGTAGCCTTGATATATTAAGCCACCTTCAGTCTCCAGTAAAAAAGAAAAGTACACCCAAGACCAAGCCAGGGCTCTACCGTGCAATCGTTTTAATCGCATATGCGCCAAAATGTATTTTGCTGTGTGACCTGGAATTGTAATTTAGAATATCAGCCAGATAATAATTGTTGTAATGATTACTTCACTGTACCGCAGCCCCTGAGCACCATGGAGAATACACTAAGCTCATGCTCATGACCATCATGCCTGCACCATTACTACAAAGAAAACGTCTTGTTACCTCAAATATTTTTCATTTTGCGCTTACATTTAGTTGTGTGCTCCTACATTTGTCAAATTAGGCTCCCTGTTCCCTTTTTTTTTTAAAGGTCAGTATGTGGATCTGTTATCTGCCTCAACACCACCATCAATGATTCCACCACCTGGCTACAGAGGCCCCACAATCAGGCGCCAAATGCATGATGTACAGCGAGCTATTATATGCACTACAGTATATACACTACAAACCAGCAGAATCATTTCATAAGACAAATTAATGCTTCATTCTTCATTAATGCCCACCCAAAATATGCAGGCTATCTACGTGGATTAAAAACAACATGTGGGCTATGGATCATGTATGCCTATAGCCTAGGCCTGCTATGTGTTCAACCACATGAATAGCCTATAAATCTCAAACCGCCATGTGATATTTGGCCCCTTGAGAGAGAAAAATATACTTACTAATTTCATATTTATTTACTTAAATTGGACTACTAGAATTATATCCAAAATAAATTAAACGAATGGGTATGTCCAATCAAAATCTCTCGTATAAGAGGGAAATGCGTCCATACACCCATTCTAGAGGCTAAAGAGACGGTGAATCTTTTGTCTTGGGCTGCCGGAGACAAAATAGCCTCTCAGTGAACATGCTCCAAAAATGAAATGTCATATTCATTGGGTAAGGTTTTACTATTCATCTACAAATTCGCTGATAATTTTCTTCACCTAGTCAGGCTACTCCCCATCTAAATGTAGGTTAATGTAATGCCGCTCTATCGCCCTGACTGAGTTGCGCTTATCATTTCATTCATGCATGCATATGGTCTCATCAGGAGAGCGATGGAGAAGCAGGCGACCAAGACGAGCCGTTGCCACTGCACTGCCAGCGCAATTCTAGAGGACTTGAATACTATGGCACATTTTAACACATTGAGCTCAGCTATTCTACGAAGACAATATGGTAAGGAATAAAATGCAACACTGTATCTATTGCACTGTTAAGAAAACATGCAAGTGGACCATAGTAATAAGGAAATGTAGTGCGCACCACGCTCAATTGTATCAATGTTGGATACTTTGTAGTATCACACGCCTATTTGTTGAACCAGCTGAGGCCAGCAAGGTCTCAAGAGCAGATAGCGTTTCGGAAACCAACCTGCCTGTGTTGTATCAGTAAGATCATAGCTCAATCCAGGGTAGTCTCTCAGCTTCCTCCCGCTAAGATTCAACGTTCCTGAGCACACGGAATCCTCCAGAGCGCGGTCTAAGCTCCGGGTCGTGTGGAGATGATGCTGTTGCTGGTTGATCCCCGGGTTCCAGTGAGGTCCGTTGGATAAGTGATGGTTTGGAAGAGCCGGTACAGCTCCCACACCTCCCTGACTCGACGCCATTTTCATCAAGAGGAATTACAATAATAACAGTGGCGGTTTCTACACCCATGCGCAAAAGGCACACACTACAGGGACATTAGGGGAAGGGCTTTTGAGAGGGCGTGGGCGCGGAGGGGACGTTTGGTATAGAGAGGTGCACGCATTTTCTTATCAGAGAGAAGTATTCACAAATGTGCAATTAAAGTGAGTTACAGAGCTGTATGACAATTTTAAAATGTAGGACCTGGAACCCCCCCTGGTAATTTTTTACATTTCATACAGGTCTGGACAGGGTCTTGTTATAACTCAGTTTATAAACAGGTAATGGCAATGGGCCAAAGAGAAGAACGTGCTGTTTTAAAGGTAATCACATGCTATTCTACAAATTTTGCCATGGGGATGAGAGAAAATGTTGAATTTCTAAAGTTAATTTCCTGCTATTGTACACATTTTGCCATGAGGCTGAGAGAAAATTGTGAATTTCTAAAGCTAATTTCCTGCTATTCTACACATTTTGCTATGAGGCTGAGAGAAAATGTTGAACTTATAAAGCTAATTTCCTGCTATTCTACACATTTTGCCATGAGGCTGAGAGAAAATGTTGCATTTATCAAGCTAATTTCCTGCTATTCTACACATTTTGCCATGAGGCTGAGAAAAAATATTGCAGTTTTAAAGACAATTTCCTGTAACCCCCCATATGCTATCTCCAGGGAGGCCTCAGCCCAAAAAATAAGTTAAAGAAGAGTTACATTTGTGTTTTTATTGTTGCACTAGCTAAGTAGCATATTATTGCTTTATTATTCAATCTTATTGAACAATATAATTATTTTAATTTGACTCATAAGTAGGCATCTTGGTCTAATATGGACCTACATCACAGGCTACATACGCCCCTCCTAAACCCCTACCTCCATGGAGATGAGGAGGCGGGAGAGGAACATTTCAAAGAACCTGTTTTTGCTTTGACATTATGGGGTATTGTGTGTAGATTGATGAGGAAAACATTTTATTTAATCTATATTAGAATAAGGCTGTAGAGTAAAATAATGTGGAAAAAGTGAAGAGGTCTGAATACTTTCAGAATGCACTGTATGTGGACACCAAATTACTGATTACAATTACAAGATGTGAAAAAAGGTAATTGTTTTTTTTCCCTAAGGAAGGAGGGCAGTTTGGAAAACGCAAACAGTTATTCAGAGGTGCGTTTTATCAACCATACAGAGGTCCCCCAGGAGCTTTAAGGACGTCAGACACAGCATGCTTTGCTTAATACATTATCACAGAACTTTCGTAATGCATAACATTCTCTTAGATTTTGATATGAATGGCTTTCATTCCCTCTGAGTGCATGGGGTTTACAGTATGTGTATAGTAAACACAGGGAAACTCCCCAAATACAGGTGTGCCAAGCTTGTAGCATCATACCCATGAAGACTCAAGGCTGTAATCATGGCAAAGGTATTTCAATAAAGTACTGAGGAAAGGGTCTGAATACTTACAGTACCAATCAAAGTTTGGACACACCTACTCATTCAAGGTTTTGTCTTTATTTTTACTACATTGTAGAATAATAGAATACTATGAAATAACACATATGGAATCATGTAGTAACCAAAAAAGTGTTAAACAAATCAGAATATATTTTAGATTCTTCAAAGTAGCTATCCTTTGCCTTAATGAGAGCTTTGCACACTCTTGGCATTCTCTCAACCAGCTCCATGAGGAATGCTTTTCCAACAGTCTTGAACGAGTTCCCACGTATGCTGAGCACCTGTTGGCTGCTTTTCCTTCACTCTGCGGTCCAACTCATCCTAAACCATCTCAATTGGGTTGAGGTCGGGTGATTGTGGAGGCCAGGTCATCTGATGCAGCACTCCATCACTCTCCTTGGTCAAATAGCTCTTACACAGCCTGGTGGTGTGTTTTGGGTCAGTGTCTTGTTGAAAAACAAATGATAGTCCCACTAAGCACAAATCAGATGGGATTGTGAATCGCTGCAGAATGCTGTGTTAGCCATGCTGGTTAAGTGTGCCTTCAATTCTAAATAAATCACTGTCAGTGTCACCAGCAAAGCACCCCCACACCATCACACCTCCTCCTCCATGCTTCATGGTAGAAATCACACATGCAGAGATCATCCGTTCACCTACTCTACGTCTCACAAAGACATGGCGGTTGGAACCAAAAATCTTGAATTTTGACTCATCAGTACAAAGGACAGATTTCCACCGGTCTAATGTCTATTGCTCGTGTTTCTTGGCCCAAGCAAGTCTCTTCTTATTATTGGTGTCCTTTAGTAGTGGTTTCTTTGCAGCAATTCGACCATGAAGGCCTGATTCACACAGTCTCCTTTGAACAGTTGATGTTGAGATGTGTATGTTACTTAAACTATGAAGCATTTGAGGTGCAGTTAACTCTAATGAACTTATCCTCATGAGAGCCAGTTTCATTGTAGCGCTTGATGGTTTTTGGGACTGCACTCGAAGAAACTTTCAAAGTTCTTGTCATTTTCCGGATTGACTGACTTTCATGTCCTAAAGTAATGATGGACTATCATTTCTCTTTGCTTATTTGAGCTGTTCTTGCCATAATATGGACTAGGGCTATTTTCTGTATACCATCCCTACCTTGTCACAACACAACTGATTGACTCAAACGCATTAAGAAGGGTAGAAATTCCACAAATTAACTTTTAACAAGGCACACCTGTTAATTTAAATGCAATTCCAGGTGACTACATCATGAAGCTGGTTGAGAGAATGCCAAGTGTGTGCAATGCTGTCATCAAGGCAAAGGGTGGCTTTTTTGAAGAATGTCAAATACAAAATATATTTTGATTTGTTTAACACTTTATTGGTTACTACATGATTCCATATGTGTTATTTCATAGTTGTAATGTCTTCAGTATTATTCTACAGTGTAGAAAAAAGTCTAAATAAACAAAATCCCTGGAATGAGTAGGTGTGTCCAAATTTTGGACTGGTAATGTAACAAAATGCGGAGAAAGTCAATACTTTCCGTAGGCACTGTATCACTGCACTTACAGTAATAGAGCCATGCAAACAGAGGTAATTTACAGCACGTGGAATAGAAGGCATATTACTGGGTACTGTTCAGTTAATACTGTTTTTTTATGGTTTACAATAAATGGTCTTAGTACGTTGTCTAATACCTACTATTTCATCTTAATGAATACACAGAATTATAGAAAAAGAAACAATTACATGTTCATTTTTCCAGTTCCTCTTCCGTTTCCTGGAGCAAATGGAAAAATGTACCAAAAGGTTAGAAGGTGAGATGACGTAACTGTGGTTGCTTGTGACAAATAAACAATTTTATGTTGGTAGTATTGCTCATCGTCATCTGCTCTCATATAGCTGGAGAAAGGCGTCCTCTGGTGGTTCTACTATGACAGTGTCACTTCCCAACTGCAAAACCAACCCAGAGCCCACATACAGTAGTACAAACTGCAACTCTGCATTACTGAAAAGCCTTTGTTGGTTCTGTCAAAGCAAAGGTTAACTTGTAATTAATATGGATTCAGAAGCTAATCCTTATCTGTCCTGTGTCTTCACCTGATGTCTCTCAGGATCAAGGTTAAGGAGGCCACAGTAATGGACCGATCCAGTCCATCAGGGGCAGGGGGTGGGACGTCCCTCCAGGCTAAAGGCATCCCTCTCAGATTTAACTTCAAAAGCACTATAAATCAGGTGATATGCCATTACCTGTATTTTGAACATTTAGTACCACGACACCTGCTCGTCAAACATTTTATTCCAAAATCATGGGCATTAATATGGAGTTGGGCCCCCCTTTGCTGCCATAACAGCCTCCACTCTTCTGGGAAGGCTTTCCACTAGATGTTGGAACATTGCTGCAGGGACTTGATTCCATTCAGCCACAAGAGCATTAGTGAGGTCGTGCACTGATGTTGGGTGATTAGGTCTAGTTCGCAGTCGGCGTTCCAATTCATCCCAAAGGTGTTTGATGGGGTTGAGGTCAGGGCTCTGTGCAGGCCAGTCAAGTTCTTCCACACCGATCTGGATAAACCTCTTCTGTATGGACCTCACTTTGTGCTCAGGGGCAATGTCATGCTGAAACGGGAAAGGGCCTTCCCAAACTGTTGCCACAAATTTGGAAGCACAGAATTGTCTAGAATGTCATTGTATTCTGTAGCATTAAGATTTCCCTTCACTGGAACTAAGGGGCCTAGCCTGAACCATGAAAAACAACCCCAGACCATTATTCCTCCTCCACCATTCTTTACAGTTGGCACTATGCATTCTGACAGGTAGCATTCTCCTGGTATCCGCCAACCCCAGATTCATCCATCGGACTGCCAGATGGTGAATCTTGATTCATCACTCCAGAGAAGAGTGATGAGTCCAATGGCGCCAAAGCTTTACACCAATCCAGCCGACGCTTGCCATTGCGCATGGTGATCTTAGACTTGTGTGCGGCTGCACGGCCATGGAAACTAATTTCATGAAGCTCCTGATGAACAATTATTGTGCTGATGTTGCTTCCAGAGGCAGTTTGGAACTCGTAATGAGTGTTGCAACCTAGGACAGACAATTCTACGTGCTACGCACTTCAGTGGTCCCGCTCTGTGAGCTTGTGTGGCCTACCACTTTGCGGCTGAGCTATTGTTGCTCCTAGATGTTTTCACTTTACAATAACAGCACTTACAGTTGACCGGGGCAGCTCTAGCACGGCAGAAATTTGAGGAACTGACTTGTTGGAAAGGTGGTATCCTATGACAGTGCCATGTTGAAAGTCACTGAGTTCTTCAGTACAGGCTATTCTACTGCCAATGTTTGTCTATTGAGATTGCATGGCTGTGTGCTCGATTTTATACACCTGTCATCTACGAGTGTGGCTGAAATTGCCGAATACACTAATTTGAAGGGGTGTCCACATACTTTTGTTTCCTGGTTTTCAGACAGGAGTGGCCCTCAGTGACTGCTTCACTGGTATGAGGATCAGGGCAGGCCCAGGACAGGGTCCACAGAGGTGCAGTGGCGGGGAAGAGGCAGTGATCACTGTTGAGGACCCATGTGCTTTCTGTAGCCTATATCAAAAGCATCTCATTAATCACCCTCTTAACCCTTCCGATAGGCTTCCATTTAATACTTTAAAAACTCAATATCATTGAAAATGATCTTCAATGTTCCACCACTAGCCAATTTAAAAATGTTTGCTTTCTCTTTACAGATTTACTGAACATCAACTTGTTTGACTGTAATCTAAATGCACTAACGCAGTTACTGTACATGCTTTCTCATAAAGCTACATAAGTAAATGAGTCTGAAAGTGTTAAAAAGGCAAGTCTTCAAATAGTCCAGTGGTCAAAGTTCAATGAAGTACCCAAAAATGTAGGATGTTGCCACTTTGTCTTGATGTTGGTTTTAGTATGTATGGCACACATATTCATTACATTTCTTGGCTGTTTTAATAATCAGTTATATGGAAAGCGTTTTGCAGAGCAGTTAGGCCCATCATCTGAATTAGATTTGGCATGTCAGAGAATTTATGTGGCCGTGTTTACAAACTTTTTTGACCTCGGAAGAACTCAATTAATATTAGAACTCAAAATGACAAGTGTTAAAGAAGAGCTGAAGTGACAGGCTACACCTATGTTCACACTCTTCATAAAGACCCTAGACACACATGTTATTTGGGGAAATATCATGTGAAGTTTGGACAGTGACCTGAGCCTGTTACCCAAAGTATTTATAGCACTGGTCTATGCAGCTGCATGTATATGTAGGCCATATGACATGATGTTTACAGCAATGGCTCTGGAAATCTACTGATAAAATGTCAAACATTGATTTTAATGAGACTATTACACCTATGTTGTAAATTGGTGTAAATTATTACGAAATATACTTGTTAAAAAACGTTATAGAACTAAATGTTTTATTTATTTTGTCATCAAAACATTTACATTACCTGTATCTACACTTACAGATGTATTGGGTTAAGATACATTGTATTAAATGAAATTAGCTAGATTATGTAGCTAAATCACATTGTATGCATATTATGATATAATGATTTTATTATAGCCTTGGCCTACTTTTATGAAAGTCTACTGAAAGAGCTGACAAACTGAAGTCATCTTTCTGGGGATTTTATTGGTCAGAGAGTGTAGTGACATCACTTTTTCTCTATGTCCAATTTTGTCGTATTCAAAATGGTGGAGCAATAACAAACGCATTGTAAATTTCTAAGGTAAGGAATGTGCTACGTTTAGTCTTAATGATTCATGCTCATTGCGATGTAGATCATTCAAACCAATAATCTATTTTATTAACTACATATTTGTCTAGCAGTAAGTTAGAAATGATCGCTATAGCAAAGCTTTGCACCAGATCACACACACATGCAAGCGAGATTGGCCTAGCTAGCTAGCGTTAGCCACACAGTGATTGTATGGGAGGTGGGGAGGAGGTTGGCTGGCTGGCTGGAAGGCTGGCTGGCAGGCAGGCAGGCAGGCTGGGCTCGTGTATGAACAACTGACCTAATTAGTTTTTTTGTAGAGTAATGGGGGAAATGATAGCTGGCTAGATATTAATAAGCAAGGTTCGGTTCGTATCTGGCGACAGAAATGTGCAGGTATGTTAGTCAACAAATATGATGACATGTCTAGCTAGCTAATGTTGGTTGGCCATAGCTCGCAGTAGTTAGCTAGTTACAGAACTTTCCTAACTACTGTTATTTGTTCAGATTCATGCATCTGCAGTTGTAATACGTTTCCATGCAATTGCATTCATTAGACAACAAGCTTTTGCAGAGCTGTATCTGGAAAAAAGATACGTGTGTGAAGAGACAGAGGAGGGTGCATTTTATTAGACTCAATTTCTTCAATATGACACACTATATTTCTGTTTTTTAAGTATAAGTATCAGCATGGCAGACCAAACTGGCAAAAAAGGGAAACCTGTAGGCGTGAAAAGAACATTGACCAAGAGAGAACAAGAAGATCTGAAGAAAAAGGTAAGAGATTTGACCATTTATAGATGGCTATTTGCAACAAAGTGTAGGCCTATGATTTTCAATGTTAAAACAATCACTTTTCCAGGAAGAAGAAAAAGCAGCTGAAGTTTTTGAAGAGTTTTTAGCATGTTTTGACAGTAACGACAAAAGTGGAGTGAAGACTTTTGTCCGTGGGGGTATCGTCAATGCAACTAAAGGTGAGTGAAACATCCTGGCTAATCCAACTTTGGTTGGGTCTGTGTTGCGAACACTATATTTTAGTGCCTACACGGTTACAATTTCTATTTGATATTTGATATTTTTTTGCAGAAGAGGAAGCAGCAGAGGTTAAAAAGAGCAAGCTTTACCGACCGATCACCAAGTTTACTTCAGTGTCTCAGAACGTCTCACCGGCACACTCTTCTGAAATCAGAAGGCCTGTGAGTATCCATGTAAATCACATACTGTGTATACAGAATTATACATTATTTTGTGCCCTTATATGTTTGCCTGGTCCACAGATTGTTAAAAAGAAGACAGACGAGAAGAAGAAGAGCAACCTTGAGCTTTTTAAAGAGGAGCTAAAGCAGTATGTTTTTGACACGCTGTAGTAATTCATGTTCTTTCATTATTTTACCAATTTGTTTATTTTAGTGTATAAATAATTATGTTCTCCTAGAATACAGGAGGAACGTGAAGAAAGGTACAAAAGAAAGACAAATGAGCCTGGAGGAGGATGTGGAGACTTGGACATACCACTAACTCGACGATCAAGTAAGAGCCAAATCTGTCCCTTGCAGTGGAATTAGAATGGTTTACTACAATAAGCCTTAGTCCAAATCATAGATGAACCCTCTGTAGCTTTGACATGTTTAGCTACATATGAACGTCTCCCTCCAGTATTTGATGATGACCCAGCCATACCGAACACAACCAACCTGTACATTGGCTGCATTAGCCCAAAGGTAAAGAAACTATCTGCTTAGGATGTTTTGACAGGAGATAAAGATTCACAATATAGCCAGCTCTTTGTTTGTTTGGGACAAATTCAACTAACTTAAATGCTGACTGAATTTTTGTGAAACTTTGCTTATATGATACTTCTAATGTGTCAGATGAATGAAGAAATGCTTTGCAAAGAGTTTGGGAAGTATGGTCCCCTGGCGAGTGTGAAGATCATGTGGCCCCGTAGTGATGAGGAACGCACAAGGGTCACAAATAGAGGCTTTGTGGCCTTCATGACCAGGAAAGATGCAGAGAGGGCCTTGGCTGCTCTAGACGGTGAGTCTGTGATAAGGAAATATTGCATTCTGTTCAGTAAACAATACCAGATGATACATGCCCTGCTCAGTGTTCCATTAACCTTGTAGGATCATTGCTCCTTTTTTCTGCAGGTAAAACTGTTATGGGTTTTGAAATGAAGCTGGGATGGGGGGAAAGCTGTTCGCATCCCTCCCCAGCCACTCTATACACCCATAGGGGTACTTAAAATGTCCACGCCCCCACCCCCCTCTGGCCTGCCCTTCAACGCTCAGCCCAGAGACCGCTTCCGCAATGACTTTACCAAGCCATGGGGCAGGTCCAAGGAGGAGTTTGACAAGGTAGGTTGACCTTTTTTTGTTTTTGTGAGTGTAGGGCAGGGCTCTCCAACCCTGTTCCTGGAGAGCTACCGTCCTGTAGGTTTTCGTTCCAACCCTAATTTAACAAACCGTTCTAATAATTAGCTGGTTGATAAGCTGAACCAGGTTAGTTACAACTGGGTTGGAGCGAAAACCTACAGAAGGGTAGCTCTCCAGGAACAGGGTGAGGAGACTCCTGCTATAGTGTGTGTGCATGGTTCTGTCAAGTTGTTTAAATACTTGTTTTACTTTGTTTTAAACTACAGTTCATTTGCCAATTTTAGGTGTGTGTAGTAGATATTCTATACAGGTTGATACATTTATCATAGGCTCAATCAACTGGACATTGCTTAGAATTTGATCTAGAATTCAGAACTGCATTTTATGCACAAAACAAAAGGGATGTGATAGTCATGTTCTGAAATAGCAGTTCTGAGTTCCATTTCCCTTTTTTAAAATCCAGTTGGTTTGTCCTGTGGTGCGTGTATAGACATGTTATGAATCTATTCCTTAGAATAGTAGTGTCTTAGTTTTAGGATATGTTCTAAGGCAGAGGAATTTGACCCAGATGGAGTTGAGGTAGTTACAGAACCATATGTAATCAAAATGTTACTGTAAAATTAAGAGGGTGGGGGTATTCAATAGATAATGTACTTTTTAACGACAGTGTAACAGTCTCTCGAATGTGGGAACTTTCCCCCTCGTTAAAGTATAGCTGTTATGCTGTCCTCAGTTGATATGCTGTATGTATCCTGCAGTGTTTCATCTGTGTGTATATATATACTCACTTTTTTTATATCTTCACTATTTTATTTGACTTCACGAACAGACTCTGTCCGAAGCTGTAGTCAAAGTGGTTATCCCAACAGAAAGGTACACACTCTCTATCCATTCTTACTACTACGACTGAGCAGACAGAACAGTGTTAGAGGACAGAGGCCCTGCCCTGGTGTACTGTTCTTGTGTACGTACGTGACAGACAGGAAGCTCCAGTCCTAAGTGCTACGTCTGTATGTACATGACTAATGGGAGAGGACCGCTGAGAACATAACTGTCTCATAGTTTGTAGTAGTGTCCTGTTCTAACATTGGTCTATCTATCTTGTTGACAATATGGCCTATGTTCTGGGAATTGGTAACCCCTGCTGCTTAGGACTGGAGGCCCTATATCTAACTAGTAGGAGGGCCATGGGCCTCAGTTGAACATGGTTGAATTGTATCATTGGTCTAGTAAGCAAAGCCCATAGTTTATCACAGTTTATTCATTCATGTCATCCTCACTAGATTAGTAAATGTCTGGATTGTTAGACTTCTAAGTGATTGTTGTAGTCAATTATATCCTTTGAAACATACTGGTACTAACTTCAGTGGCAACCTTTGTTCTTCCTACCTGTGTTGGCTGAGACACTGCAGACCGATGCAGCTAGAAAGCAAATGCATTTTAGATTAAAATCAGTAGTAGCTAATAGTAGAAAGTAATGTTGTCACACTCATTTATATATTTATATCTATAGTCCCTCTTTTTTCATTTACAAACACTTACTGCTCCTTCATTTAGACACAATACTAGACACATGACAGAAAGAAACACTACTTCTGATGTAACTGCACACTAGGGACAGACCGTCTCCCCCACTCACTCGTGTGTGCAGACCAACACACATCACACAACATATCCTCAACGTTGCTGTGATAAATGATTGCAGAGGGACAAATGTTCTAGAAGAGAGACAGAGAGAGGTTAAGGGGCTTGGGGCCAGTGTTCAGTGAGAGCTTTGACATGGCCACTGGTCTGGATGAGGGGGGACAAGTCACAGCGTCTGGTCTCATCCCCTCTCCTTTTACTCCACAGGAATCTGTTGGGCCTCATCCACAGGATGATAGAGTTTGTGGTGCGTGAGGGACCCATGTTTGAAGCCATCATTATGAGCAAAGAGAAGAACAACCCTGACTTGAGGTGAGCTACCATTGCTGAGCTCTCCCTTTCCCTCTAGTCATACCACTGGTCGAAAGAGGTCTTTTTAAACTCATTTTGAAACTGTTTTTATTCATGATTTCAGGTTTCTCTTTGACAACAAAAGCCAAGAGCATGTGTACTACCGCTGGAAACTCTACTCCATTCTCCAGGTAGGTCATGCTGTTGATGTGTCCTGGTTACAGCCCTATGACCATGAGGCCACCTCAAATCAAGTGTTTGTCACATGCGCTGAATACAACTGGTGTACTTTACCATGAAATGCTTTCTTACGAGCCCTTCCCAACGATGCAGAGTTAAAAAAAAAAGAATACAAATAGTAACACAATTGGAATAACATACCCAAGCATGAAGCTATATACAGGGAGTATCAGTACCAGATCAATGTGCAGAGGTATGAGGTAGATATGTACATGAAGGCAGGTTAAAGTGACTAGGCATCAGGATAGATAATAAAAGGGGTAAAATAAAGAACAGTGCCTACCCACTACACCTCTGCTGCGCCTCATCCATGTCCCTCTCCCTTCATCCCCAGGGCGAGCCCCCCAGTGAGTGGAGGACGGCAGACTTCCGGATGTTCCGTGGGGGGCTCCATCTGGAGGCCGCCCCTCCTAAACCCCTACCTCCATGGAGATGAGGAGGCGGGAGAGGAAGAGGAGTCTCCCTCCCTGGAGGAGGAGCTGCTGAAAAAGGGCCAGCTGAAGACAGAGTGAGCATTGCTGTACATACAGGGCAGAGAGGGAGGTTCTGAGGCAGACTGAAGATGAAAAGCATTTTCTCATGGATCTGACGTGTTACTGGAAAAATTGACTAGAATATGGACATTCTCAGGATAACAATGAATGCGTGTTTTTATTCCAGGCACAGGGAGAGACTAGAGACGCTGCTGAGAGGACTCACCCCTCGTAGGGAGGACATTGGTGATGCTATGCTGTTCTGTCTGGAGAGAGCAGAGGCAGCGGAGGAGGTGGTGGGGTCCATTGCAGAGTCCCTGTCCCTCCTTCAGACACCACTGCAGAAAAAGGTCCCTTATCCTATGACAGTCTTACATGATCAAGCACATTCACATGGCATATTGTGTATAGAAAACATGTATTATCAACGGTCCCTGGAGAAATTAGGGTTAAGTGACTTGCTCAAGGCACATTGACCGATTTTTCACCTTGTCGGATACTGAACCAACTAACCATTAGGTTACCTGCCACCCAGATTATTGCTCACAGTCATGTCTATCTTTATTCCCACAGATTGCCAGACTGTACCTTGTATCTGACATCTTGTACAACTCCTGTGCCAAAGTTGCCAATGCATCTTATTATCGCAAATAGTAAGAAAAGTGTATTTTTTAAAAGTCTGTCATTATTTAATACACATGCTCAGTGGTCATACTGTGCCCTTCTAACAGTTTTCATTGTTTCTTTGTTCCTTCAGTTTTGAAGCAAAATTGCCGCAGATATTTGGTGATATTAGTGATGCATATCGAAACATACAAGCAAGACTACAAGCTGAACAGTTCAAGGTAATGAGTGTAGTTAAAAAAGTGACAATTATATTTTTCCATGCTTGTGATCTGTTGTTTCCATGGCCAAAACAAATACATTATCGCTCACCCATGTCTTCTGTCCTCAGCAAAAGATAATGGGCTGTTTCAGGGCCTGGGAAGACTGGGCCGTATACCCAGAGTCTTACCTGATCCAGCTGCAGAACATCTTCCTGGGTCTGATCAAGGCAGGAGAAGAGGTGATCGAGAGGGTAGAGGTGAGCTGGATCTCAGGACCTGTCCTGGACAATCCCTGGAAAAGAGTTTTGATCAATGCCTATTTGACGGATGACACTGTTACATTCTCTGATTGTGTGTGTAAATATACAATTCAGCTAGAAGCAGAGCTGAATTTAGCAACATTGGTTTATGTGGGCTGGGTATATCTCATCTCAGGTGTCATCTCCAGACCTGGATGGAGCCCCATTGGACGGAGCTCCGCTGGACGACCTTGACGGCTCGCCCCTGGCCTGGGACCCTGCCTCCCTGGATGGGGTGCCTGTTGATGACATCGACGGGGTTCCCCTGGGTGCACCCATGGACGACATTGACGGAATGCCTTGTAAGTCAATCTGGCAGAATTTCTGTGAAAAATGGAAACCATGAAAGCGTTAAGATGTGGACTTGATGTAAGTTTGTTCTGCAGTGGATGACCTGGCCCACTCAAGAGTGGCTCTATCTAAATGGGAGAGGGTGGATGATGCTGACGCTCTCCCACAAGGTACTGTACTGTCAGCACTGTAAACCCAATAATCATATCTCTACTCCTAACCTACAGCTGGGCTCACCCTGCCTCTTCCTCTTTCAGCTAACACTGAATCCAAATGGGACACTTTGGGAGAGCGAGACTTGGGGGATGACCTGAATGCCAGGTAAGAACTTGCTGCAGGCACTCTTTTCTCATCACTTAAACCCAACTCATCACAGAGTTACTGTAATGTAGCATATGCTGCTGTTGACTGGTGTTTTCCAGCTCCAGTACCCCCAACAGTACACATTTTTGTTGCAACCATGGACAAAAAAAAGGCTTAATGATTAGTTGACAAGTAGAATCAGGTGTGCTTGTATGGGGCCATAACACATATGTACTGTTGGGAGTTGGGACTTAGTGGCTTGCATTTTGTTAGAGATTGGTTGACTGGCAACATTGTTGATACATTTGGGGGAAACTGAATCCATTTTGTTTGGAACAAATCATAGATGGCTTAAGGCTGACAATATAAAGGTAAACTGCAGGCAAGGAGATTGAGTCTAAAACAGTAACTTATCTTGGTGTGTCCCTAGATGAATCCCTTTCTGGAGACCTGATTGCTGCTAAAATAATTTCTAAAATGGCAAACAAATTGAAATGTTTGATATTTGATATTTTAACTGCTAGTCTCAACCTTGATTCAGTGTCATTTTGATTATGCATGCTCTGCTTGGTATAGTGGGCTATCAAAACAGCTGAGAGAGAGAATGCAGGTCATGCAATATAATGTTATCAGGTACATGCTGAATGTCCCCCCCTAGGACCCACATAATATTATCAGGTACATGCTGAATGTCCCCCCTAGGACCCACATAATGTTATCAGGTACATGCTGAATGTCCCCCCCTAGGACCCACATAATGTTATCAGGTATATGCTGAATGTCCCCCCCTAGGACCCACATACTGTTAACATACACTCCACTGCCCCTTGTGCCCCCTACTGCTGGTCAAGTGTATTTATTTGAAGGATCGGTATGATGTGCAATTCATAGATTGTTTTATTGTGAAATTAATATGGTTGATTTTTAAGGTTAGGGAAAAGTGCCACTTTTTTAGGATGTCAATATAAATGAATGTATTCATGGTTGTTTAATTTTGTCTTGGCTTTTAATCATTGTGTTATTGTTTTTACCATCGAGGTCCACTTTGGAAACAAGTGTTTTAATTAATACTTTCAAGTGATATCCTCTGGGTCCACATTGTATATTTTGTTGTGTCTGTTACCCAAAATCAATTAAATTCCTAGTCTCCCCCTGGTCTACAGTGCTAACATTAAGGGAGGAGATGGGAAGTCCGAGGATGACAGCAGCGATGATGATAGCCCCTCTAAGTACGACAATGCTGACTTCAAGAGCTCCCTCAGCAGTTTTGAGATGTCCGAAAGCAAGAGGAGCCGGCTGAGAGAGCTAGAGGTAAGCACAGCCAACAATGTCTACTATGACCAAGTAACACAGTACGTAACACACTGCAGCAGACCTTCAGACTCAGTCCATACCGGTCAAACGACTAATACATACATACAGTGCCTTCAGAAAGTATTTATACCCCTTCACTTATTCTACATTTTGTTGTTACAGCCTGAATTCTAAATGTATTAGTTTCTCACCCATCTACACACAAAATCAATCACATTTATTTATAAAGCCCTTTTTACATTAGCAGATGTCAAAGTGCTATACATAAACCCAGCCTAAAACCCCAAACAGCAAGCAATGCGGATGTAGAAGCATGGTGGCTAGGAAAAACTCCCTAGAAAGGCAGGAACCTAGGAAGAAACCAGGCTTTGAGAGGTGGCCAGTCCTCTTCTGGCTGTGCCGGTTGTAAGGCCATGTAAGGCCATAATGGCAAAGTGAAAAGTGAACATATTTATTGAAAATGAAATCTAATTTAAATAAGTATTCACACCACTGAGTCAGTACTTTGTAGAATCACCTTTGGCAGAGATTAGTGAGTCTCTGAATTGTGCAACATTTGCCCATTTATTTTCAAAATTCTTCAAGCTCTGTCAAATTGGTTGTTAATAATTACTAGACAACCATTTTCAGTTCTTGCCATAGATTTTAGTCAACTAACTCAGCCACATTCACTGTCTTCTTGGTAAGCTACTCCAGTGTAGGACATTAACAAGAATTTAAGATTTCTGCCAATTTAACTGCACTGTCCAATTTACAGCAGGTATTGTTTGAGTGCACAATTTAACATGAAAAGTTATTACTAAACAAATTAGGCACATTTGGGCAGTCTTGAACAGAGATGCAATGGGTCATCGGATCAGTCTAAAACTTTGCACATACACTGCTGCCACCTAGTGGCCAAAATCTAAATTGCACCTGGGCAAAAAGAACGACAATACAAATAATAATTTTTAAATCTTTTACGAGATGTGTGTTACATTCCTTTCACATTTCCACAAACTTCAAAGTGTTTCCTTTTTCAAATGGTACCAAGAATATGCATATCCTTGCTACAGGCAGTTAGATTTGGGTATGTAATTTTAGGTGAAAATTTAAAGGGGGCGGATCCTTAGTTTAGAATAAATTCTTATTTACGGCCTACCGGGGAACAGTGGGTTAACTGCCTTGTTCAGGGGCAGAACGACAGATTAATTTTACACTTGTGACATGTTATGCACATTTTTAACCCTGAACTTATTTAGGCTTGCCATAACAAAAGTTGTTGAATACTTGACTAAAAAAAGTTTTTTTAGGCTAGTGACATTTTAAATTCAGGCTGTAACACAAGATGTGGAAGAAGTCAAGGGGTGTGAATACTTTCTGAAGGCGCTGTAGGTCTTCTATAGCGTTTTTCAAAACCCGAATACGCTCAGCAGTTTGAGTTCCATTAATTTATGCAACAATTGGACCCACTGTCCAAACAGTACGAATTTGTTTCTTATATTTACTCAATGTGTCTCTGCTGCAGGTGAAGGTGATGAAGTTCCAGGATGAGCTGGAGTCTGGAAAGAAGCCTAGGAAGTCTGGGTTAAACATGCAGAAACAGGTGGCGCACTACAGGAACAAGCTGTTGCAAAAGGTGGGTTTCTAGTGTACTTTTATTTCATAAGCCCAGCAGTAAGGGAAACTGTCCAGATACCATGAAAGTTGCAGGTTTAAATGTGACTTAAGAAAACTGGCTTCACATGTTCTGTTTACCTCAGGAGTTTGATAAGGATGACAAGGAGAAGAAAGAGAGATCCATGCCGAAATCAAAAGAGCGATCAAAGAAGGATGAGCGGAGAGACAAGGCAGAGGAGAGCAGTAAAGGACGGGACAAGGAGAAGAGTAAAAGGAGTCAAGACCGGGACAGGGGACGGAGTAGAGACACAGAGGAGCGGACACAGAAATACAGAGGACATTCTCCCGCAAAGTAAGGCCTATGTGAAACCACTGTTCTATTTAATGTGTTCATTCTATATATTTGTGCTGACTCACCCCTATCCCACCCTTCCAACAGAATCAAGTCAAAGTCACCCAAGAGGTCCAAGCGGTCCCGGTCGCCCTCGCCAGTCAGGAAGACGTGGAGGAGGTCTAGCTCCCGGTCGCCACACCGCTCTCACAAAAAGACAAAGAAGAGCAAACACTGATACTGAGGCCTATGCCTCTCCCCCTGAAGCAGCCAAGTGGCTTTCATGGACTGCCCTGCTCCGCATGCCACGGCGCCAAATGCTTCTTTCCCACAATGCCTCTGCAGACCAACTGACAACTGTTTCCTTCTGCAGTGAAGATTTGGCATTTTTTTTGTAAGATGAACATTGTTTGTACAGTTCTGTTTTCTCGTCAGGTTGTTTTTAAACCCCATTGAGTGCGACTAGTTCCTGAGACAATAAATCACTCTTGGCAATGTGTCGGTGTTGTCATCCATGCTCCAGGATGGGGAATGGATTAGCTGAGGGTACCACGTCATGTCATTTAGCCTTTCTAAACAGCATTGGAAAAAAATTGAATGAGAGCACTTTGAGAACCATTATCCTTAAGTGGTTCCATTTTATTTTTCATAACATAAGACAGATGTAACCGAAATTATTGATGTTAGTTTTAATTTTAAGACTAACATTCCTGGCAAGGAGGAGAGGGTACTAGAAAAGCAGTGCAGTTCAGTGTGCCCCTTAACTGACAAAAAGCTTACATTAGTGTCATAATCGTCCACCCCACACTGTTTAACCAGATTCTGGTCCTACTATACGGTCTGATCCAGTCTCACAAACCTGCTTTACTTTTAACACAGCGCACTTGTTCTTTGTGAGAGGACATCCGTGAGCACCTTCCCATCATCCTCTACTTTAGGGTCCCTGTTCTCCGGAGGGTAACTCCTCCCTCCCGGAGCACTCGCCAGTAGGAAATTGTCCAGTTTTAAAAGCATTGGTAGGACTGTACACTGGCACACTGACAAGAGTTCAGGGTGAAGCCTTTAAGGCAGAAGTGCTCAGAACTTTTTTACATTGATGAAAACTTTAATGGCGCCGGTGAAGTCAGCAGAGAGCAGAACCTCTGTATGATCGGCCTTCAGAGCCCCTGTGGACGACAAATACCATGTTAAGCATTGAAAGTATACAAAGGTGTTTAACTATCCACTCAACACAACATATCAGTTTATGGTAAGCCCGCTGATTAGGCTCTAAGCATACACAAACAGGTATCTAAACCGGCATGCTGTACCTGAGGGAATGGTCTCGGAATCAGTGGAGTCCACACTCTTACACTCTGCATCGGCCCCAGCCCCCGCTTTCTCTGCCCCCGCCTCCTGGGGGACGATCAGGTTAGGATGGGGGGCGAAAATGGCCGACGTCACTACTGCATTGTGGGCTGAAAGACCAGAGGCTAGACTTAGCGGAGGGACACTACAATCAAACCAACCAGACTGTTTCATGTTACCAACAGTAATAACCTGAGCACCACTACAATATCTAGGTACCTTTAATTCCCTCCCAGAAGTCATTGCGGTCTCGTCGTACGGAGGTAAACTTGCTCAGATCATGGTATGTGCTCCAGATGTACACATACTTGTCTTCTGAGCCACTCACAATGAACGAATAGTCATGGCTGTAAAATAAGAGAGTAGCAGTTCCTCATGATTTGTTGACCGGCAACATTGAAGAACAACATGGCGGACTGAGGTGGAGCTGTTCTCACCTGAAGCTGGCTTTGATCTGACTACTGCTGTTGACATAACCCTTGTACTTCATGGACAGAGACAGGTCCCTTAGGTCATACAGGCGAATCCTGCAGTCATTGGATGTTACCAGAATCTAATAACAAAATAAAGAGACTTAGCTAACGGACAGCTGTCACTAGCAATGTACCCTCAATTTTAAGTTACGTTTCAGACAGTGGTCAAGTAGGCTACTGTGGCTTTTGATCATAGTGTAGGCCTACCCGAGTGGCTTACCATCAAAAACAATAGAGAAAATGCATCCCATAACATTTTAACAGTTTATTATTCAGCCTACTGTAGCAGCCTTTGAGTGGTGTTCAATGTAGGCCTACATACCATTAAGCTTTTGGGGGAAAAAAAACATGCAGGGCATGACAACCTGTTTATCCACTTGTCCGTCAGACAAGGAGGTGACTGAAAATGTTTTTGATGTAAGAAACCACAAAATAAAATGCATTATTCCCCAACCATTATTACAGAGAATCAGACAAATGATACTACTCTCTGCCTATTGGCTACTTAGCTTATTCAAGCCTGTCTCAAAATACAACACTGCCCCATAAAACAAAACAAAAATCTCTTTACTAGACTCACTTTTCAAAGAAGTCTAGAAATGTACTAATTTTGTGCTCTTATAGGAAGCAATCACTCCCCCAAATTATATATAAAATGGGCTAATAACTCACTAACTAGCAAAGGATATGAACAAATGTGCACACGTGGCTACATGCAGCTCTTGCTTTGATCTCAGAACAAGCGCATCTACTCATGACCTCTGAGTGGCGCAGTGGTCTAAGGCACTGCATCTCAGCGCTAGAGGACTCACTACAGACCCTGGTTCGATTCCAGGCTTTATCACAACCGGCCGTGATTGGGAGTCCCATAGGGCGGTGCACAATTGGCCCAGCGTCGTCCGGGTTAGGGTTTGGCATTGTAAATTAGAATTTGTTCTTAACTGACTTGCCTAGTTAAGGTTAAAAATAGATAGATAGATAGATATATCTATCTATCACACACCATAATGACAAAGCATTTTAGACACATTTGCTTTGTCATTATGGGGTATTGTGTGTAGACTGAGGATTTTTATTTATTTAATCCATTTTAGAATACAGCTGTAACGTAAGAAAATGTGGAAAAAGTCAAGGGGTCTGAAAACTTTCCGAATTAACTGTATATGGCAATGGTCTATTTGCATATAAGCCTACTGCAGCTTTGATTGGTCATGCCGCAACGGTCTGTGTAGAGTACGGGCTGAGTCATGCGTGTCAATAAAATGGAATCCTACTCCAATGCATTCTGCCTACCTACAACAAAATCTCTTGCATATTTAGTTTTGCATACTAAGTCTTGCATAGTTAGTTTTGGTATGTTGCATTGAAAGTGAATAATATTGCGTTGATTCGATCACAATTCTCACAGTAAAGGGAAATGTTAGTGTTAACTAAGGGGGAAAACTAGAGAAAGTTGAGTGAAGTTCAATCTTGTGTTTGTGGCTGATATTTCTTCTGTGCGGCAGTCCCGGGGAGCTGCACGCCCACATACGTGTGCAGCTTAGTGGGAACATTGGTCACTAATATGTCATCTCCAGAGAGGCATGTCTGTGGAAAGTTCATCAGAGCATGGCTATACCTTGTTCTCTCCAGGCAGAGGCTCGATGCCTGTGATTTTCCGTCCCACTCGGTTCCTGCCTCTGGTTGACCGTACGTGGATCTGGGTGTGGTATTTAAGGCGCTGAAAAAAGAACCAACTTAGAAATGGTGAACCATTTCCGCTGTTCCTTATTTTCATAATTATGTATGCTCATCAAAGAATCATCAAACAACATTGGCTGAAATAATGATTCTTCAAACTTGAAGAACAGTGTATAATTCTCCCTCCACTGTACCTCTGTGTCGTAGAAGATGCAGCGGCCATCGTAGGTGCCGATGACAGCGTACTTCCCGTTCTGGCAGAAGTTGGCAGCAGTGATGAGGCGTGTTTGTCCGTCCACCTCGTTCCACAGAGCCACCTTCTTGTCTGGGATGTTCCACAGACGCAGTTTCCCATCCAGAGAGCCACTCAGAAAGTACCTGTCATCCTAGGAGAAATAACAGATAATTAGTCTGGCTATCAGAGTCAGAACACAAATATAGCCAACTCACTCTGCACTTAAAAAGGTCTATACTTAAATCTAAACACGCACTAACAAAGGCACACTTACTCTGGGATGGAAAGCGATGGCTGTGACAAAGTCAATATGCTGAAAGCAGCATAGACACTCTCTCCTGGATATGTGCCACAGTCTGACTGTCTTATCCATCGACGAGGAAAGCAGGAAGTAGTTCTGGAAACAAAGAACACAGGGAATATTAGGACAGTGTACAGTCATTTGGGAGTGTTGTTTTTTTTAAAGGGGGAGGAGGAAAGGGATTTGTAGTCTCACCTTTGACCAGGACAGGTCAAGCAGGTCAGCTGTATGACCCTTGTACTTGCAGAACGGGACTTGGCGGAAGGGGAGATTCTTGTCCTCAGGGTCTTCAGGAACACTGCTCATCTGGGAACAGAAGACACTGCTGTCTGTCAGACTGGTGCTGAGGTCTGAACGGTAACACTGGTTAACTTATCCCTTCTAGTCAACTGGGTGTGATTGAGACATTAACTCAAACCACTAAAGGAGGAAGTAACACAAATAAGCCATGCATCTGATTATATCACAGACGGGTCCTAACCTTACTCACCCCACCGTCCGTGTCTGATTTGGAGGAACACAGGCTTTCCTGAGAGGGAGAGGGAGACACACGACCTGTTTGAGAACATAAAGGGAGGAACCATGAGAAACCAACCAAACAAGCATTACATTTTCCAAAGGTGTGGTAGAGAGAGAAACTAAACTACTCACGGTCTACCTACCTTCAGTGTTGTACTTTGCCCTCATGTTGTTGAAGTAGTCAAAGGAATTTTTCAGAACCCAGATTCGCACCACGTTGTCCTGGCCTGCTGTTGCCAACAACCTCCCGCAGTGAGAGAACTTCATGGTCCACACTGCACCCTGAGGGGACCATGAACAAGGGTTTGGCAAAATATACATTTACATCTACATTCATGGTAACATATGCTTCAGTCATGGCAGTAGTCAATTGTTTAATGGAATGAAAGCACTGACACATTAACACACAATCTTACCATGTGTTCTCCGCTCAGGTCCTGGACCACCTTGACCTGATCAAAGTCAAAGGGGCCCTTGAAGTTGTGGGCTGCCTTGAACTTGGCAGGCCGGGTGTAGGGCATCCCCTCGTCATCACTGGACGACGGGTCATCCTGGTCGTTATGGAAAACTGAGACAACAACCACGCAGTGAGACTAAACAGCAGCAACACTACTGACCAACTGACGAAGAGCAAATACAAAAGGTGATGATGTCCATCATGAAAACAAGCAGGCATGTGATTGGGGTGGGTTGGGGAGGGGCTGTGGGGTTTGGCATACCTTCATCACGGACACTCTTCACCTTGTTGACGGCCTTCTCACCATACTCCTCAGCCAGATGCTTGGCCCTCTTCACAGACTTGCCCAGGAACTTCTTCAGCCGAGTGCTGGGTGAGTGAAGACAGACTAGACATAAAACTTCATGAACTTTATCACAGGCTCTGTCACAGCAGCAGAGAGGAAAGACTGTAACCACAGCACGAGGCAGGGCACTGTTCCAAGTCTTACGTTTTCTGTTTCAGCTTCCCTCCGTCTGTGTCAGTCAGCGGAGCCTGGACTCTGTCATCATCATCGGACTGTGCTGCGTCATTCCTGACAGGAAAAAAGGAACAAACGGTGATATCTTCTTCTGTATTTCTGCATGTGAGTGCTACTCACTATATCCTTACCAAAGCAATCTGTTAGCACAGGGTAATGATTATATAGCTGTATGTTTTTTAACCATATACCAGGGATTGGTGTGAGCCCATGAGATATTAGAATAGTTTAAGTAATAGGAGAGCAGTTCTTACGTGATGTACTCTTTGGTCCTCCTCATGATGTGTAATGTGAGTGGGTTGATCCCTGTAGGAAGCTTCTCCTCTGCCTGGATCAGAGGGATTTCCTCCCCAGTGTCCAGATTCTTGATCATCACACTCGCCAGGATCTCCTATTACAGAGACCGCACAGCCAATCAATGAATTTGAAACACACACTCAAAAAGGTATGTATATACAGAAGCAAACCTGTACAAAAAGGAGCCGAAGACTGGATGAATGAAAGACAGACGACGATACGTACCTCATCAGTCAGCTCTCTGCCAGAGTTGGAGCGTGGGCGCTGAGGACCTAGAGAGGCATCAATGGGACCGGATGCCTGCTCATCCTCATTCTCCTGTGGGAACACAAATATATACACACACACACTTAAGACACTGGTGTTAACTAACAGATATTCAAAATTGTTAAAGGCTGTTGAAAGAGGACAACACAGAACTAAAAGTAAATCCACACACTGGTATGCCGCTCTTAAAGTGTTCAATCAAAAAAGGACTGGGTCTTTGTCAGGACAAAGTGTTCACCAAGTACAGAAGAATAGATACAGAGCCTTCAGAAATTATATACACCACCTCCCTTTTTCCACATGACGTTGCGTTACAGCCTTATTCTAACATGGATTCAATCGGTTTCTTCCCCTCAATCTACACACAATACCCCATAATGACAAAACAAAAACAGGTTTAGACATTTTTGCAAATGTATTAAAAATAAACTGAAATATCACAGTTACGTAAGTATTCAGACTCTTCACACAGTACTTTGTTGAAGCACCTTTGGCAGCAATTACAGCCTCGAGTCTTCTTGGGTATGACGGTACAAGCTGTATTTGGGGAGTTCATCCCATTCTTCTCTGCAGATCTTCTCAAGCTCGGCCATTTTGGATGGGGAGTGTCGCTGCACAGCTGTTTTCAGGCCTCTCCAGAGATGTTTGATTGGGTTCAAGTCCGGGCTCTGGCTGGGCCACTCAAGGACATTCAGAGACTTGTCCCGAAGCAACTCCTGCGTTGTCTTGGCTGTGTGCTTAGGGACGTTGTCCTGTTGGAAGGTGAAGCTTCACCCCAGTCGGAGGTCCTGAGTCCAGAGGACCGTCTGGCCACTCTAACATAGAGGCTTGATTGGTGGAGTGCTGCAGAGATGGTTTTCCTTCTGGAAGGTTCTCCCATCTCCACAGAGGATTATTTGAGGCTCTGTCAGACTGACCACCGGGTTCCTGGTCACCTCCCCGACCAAGGCCCTTCTCCCCTGATTGATCAGTTTGGCCGGGCAGCCAGCTCTAGGAAGAGTCTTGGTGGCTCCAAACTTCTTCCATTTAAGAATGATGGAGGCCACTGTGTTCTTGGGGACCTTCAATGCTGCAGAAATGTTTTGGTACCCTTCCCCAGATCTGTGCCCAACACAATCCTGTCTCGGAGCTCTTCGGACAATTCCTTCGACCTCATGGCTTGGTTTTTGCTCTGACATACACTGTCAACTGTGGGACCTTAAATAGACAGGTGTGTGCCTTTCCAAATCATGTCCAATCAATTGAATTTACCACAGGTGGACTCCAATCAAGTTGTAGAAACAGCTCAAGGATTATCAATGGAAACAGGATTAACCTGAGATAAATTGAGTCTCATAGCAAAGGGTCTGAATACTTATGTAAATAAGGTATTGTATTTTATTTTTAATAAATTAGCAAAAAAATTCTAAAAACCTGTTTTTGCTTTGTCATTATTGGGTATTGTGTGTAGATTGATAAGGAAAACATAATGTAATCCATTTTAGAATAAGGCTGTAATGTAACAAAATGTGGAAAAAGGGAAGTGGTCTGAATACTTCCCGAATGCACTGTACTTCTTGGGCAACAATTAGTGGCCCTGTGTGCTGTGCCAATGGAACGCATGGGAAACAAATACCAACTGACCTGTGCTGTGACCACCTTGTCCCCGCTGGTGGCGCTGGCCAAGTCCAGAGAGTGCTGCAGATCCTTGGTGATGCCTCTCACTGTGCTGCTGGGAGACACCAGGCCACACGGCTCCTCTGGCTCCACTGCACACAAAGGACAATCACACAGCAGACACGCAGGGTCAAAGGTAAACACAGTAACCTCGTCTCCATAGTTAAACAGTTAAATTACCCACAACCTTAATTTTAATAGAAATTATACGTATTAGGTGTGGAGACAGAAGTGAACATTTATGAGAGGTCAATGTATTTACGCCCGCCCTGTAGGAACATTTTTAATTGACATGCATATCAGCATTCAGTCTATTGACCTTATGCAATTGGGTGTGTGGAGAAACAAGAACAATGTTATTTACCTTCCAGTCCTGTGGGCCTCATACTCTCCTGGGACTTCTTGCTGAGGGGTAGAGCAGGTCGGGATGGGGGAAGTGGTCGTGGAGGAGGAGCTCCGCTGGGAGGAGGGGGGCGTGAGGGCGGAGGCTTCTTGGTGCTGGCCACAATGTCAGGCTCTACAGTGAACTGCCGTGGGGGTTTAGAAGGCCCAGGGTCGGTGGAGTCACCTGGCTTCTTGTCTGTGAGGGGGACCTGGTCTAGGATGTCTGCAGGTCTCTGCTCCCTGTCCTCTGCAGACACCCGGGGTAGGTCAGGGAGGTCCGGTTGACTCTGGCCCTGATCCAGGGTGCTGGTGATGTCTGGGGGCTGGACGTGCTCCTGTGATCCACCCGACGAGCCGGGGATGTCTGGGAGAGCCATGGAACACGCTCCCTGCTGTTCCTGAGGCTGCTCTGATCTCTCAACCACAGGCTTAGTTTCCACAGCAAGATGCTCTGGTACTACAGGGGCCTCATTCTCCTTCTTCACCTCTGACTCTGCCCTTGTCTCAACATCCCTCTCTCCCATCAGCAGAGCCTCCTCCGCCACACTTCCCTTCTGGCTCTCCTCAATGATGCTGTCGATGATCTAGGAGGGACAAGACATCAGATGAAAACATCATCATCAAAAGGGATGTTTCCTAACAGGATGTTCCTTTAATGAGGAGTTTGTTCTAGTATTCACTCAAGGTGGAAGAGGGGTGTGGAGAAGGATTAGACAGACATGTTGAGGGGCTGTGTGCATTGATTTTAAAGAGCGACTGCCCCTAAAAACCAACTAATCCCTTTGAAAACGGCCCACGTAGCATCGATGAGTCAGAAACATTTACTCTAGTGTCAAAATTGATTACAGTGTAAATAGGATAGAGAAACAGAAACATCAACAGCAAAAAAAGAAACTCACTCTCACTGTCAACTGCATTTATTTTCAGCAAACTTACCATGTGTAAATATTTGTATGACCATAAGATTCAACAACAGACATAAACTGAACAGGTTCCACAGACATGTGACTAGCAGAAATTGAATAATGTGTCCCTGAACAAAGGGGGGGGTCAAAAGTAAGTCAGTATCTGGTGTGGCCACCAGCTGCATTAAGTACTGCAGTGCATCTCCTCCTCGTGGACTGCACCAGATTTGCCAGTTCTTGCTGTGAGATGTTAATGCGTGCAAAGCATCACGTCGTTTGTGACTGAAAAGCCCTATACGGATTGACCAACTATGGTTTGTATCCCCTACCAAAGGACGCCATCATACAGAATAGGTGGTTGGTGTTCGTTGGTCCCCAAAGCAGTTGTAGTGAGTATACAGGTATCTAGACCATTGACTGCTGGTTATGTATATTTTGATAACCATGATCACTATCATTGCTAGCTGGCTAACGTTAGCCTACCACAATACAACTCGGATTTGGCTCAGAAACACAACATTTCAAAAGAAGGCAAATAATTAGTAGGAAAACATTTGTCATAATTGTGATGTCGCCAGATTGACTTTAGATGCTGTATAACTTTAGCCAGTTAACTAAGACTGAGGGGACCACTGTATTTTAGCTAGCTAACATTAGCAAAGCTATCTATTTTTGACACGCTTTGATCATGCTCTCCGTAGCCGATGTGAGCAAGACCTTTAAAACAGGTCAACATTCACAAGGCCACGGGGGCCAGACGGATTCCCAGCACGTGTACTCAGAGCATGCGCGGACCAACTGCCAAGTGTCTTCACTGACATTTAACCTCCCCCTGACCAAGTCTGTAATACCTACATGTTTCAAGCAGACCACTATAGTCTGTGTGCCCAAGAATGCGAAGGTAACCTGCCTAAATGACTACCATCACGTCAGTAGCCATGAAGTGCTTTGAAAGGCTGGTCATGGCTCACATAAACACCATCATCCCAGAAACCCTAGACCCACTCCAATTTGCATACCGCCCCAACAGATCCACAGATGACGCAATCTCTATTGTACTCCACACTGCCCTTCTCACACCTGTGAGAATGCTATTCATTGACTACATCTCAGCGTTCAACACCACAGCGCATCACTAAGCTAAGGACGCTGGGACTAAACACCTCCCTCTGCACCTGGATCCTGGACTTTCTGGCAGTCCACCCCCAGGTGGTAAGGGTAGGCAACAACACAGCCACGCTGATCCTCAACAATGGGGGCCCTCAGGGGTGTGTGCTTAGTCCCCTCCTGTACTCCCTGTTCACCCACGGCTGCATGGCCAAGCACGACTCCAACACCATCATTAAGTTTGCTGACGACACAACGGTGGTAGGCCTGATCACCGACAACGATGAGACAGCCTATAGGGATGAGGTCAGAGACCTGGCCATGTGGTGCCAGGACAACAACCTCTCCCTCAACATGATCAAGACAAAAGGAGCTGATCGTGGGCTACAGGACTGTAGTGGAACAGGTTGAGCGTTTCCTTGGTGTCCCCATCACCAACAAACTATCATGGTCCAAACACACCAAGACAGTTGTGAAAAGGGCACGACAAGGCCTATTCCCCCTCAGGAGACCGAAAAGATTTGGCATGGGTCCCCAGATCCTCAAAAGAGTTCTAAAGCAGCACCATCGAGAGTATCCTGCCATTTGCATCACCGCCTGCTAAGGCGACTGCTCGGCATCCGAACGTAAGGCACCACAGAGTGTAGTGCGAACAGCCCAGTACATCACTGTGGCCAAGCTTCCCGCCATCGAGGACCTATATACCAGGCGATGTCAGAGGAAGGCCCAAAAACAGTCTGTAGTCACCCAAGTCTGAAATACAGAAATACTGTTCTCTCTATTACCGCACGGCAAGCGGTACTGGAGCACCAAGTCTAGGTCCAAAAAAGCTCCTTAACAGCTCTTACCCCCAAGCCATGAGACTGCTGAAAAATTTGTCAACTGGCCACCCAGACTATTTACATTGACACCCCTCCTCTTTGTTTTTACACTGCTGCTACTCGCTATTTATTATTTATGCATTGTCACTTTACCCCTACCTACATGTACAAATGACTAACCTGTACCCCCGTACATTGACTCGGTACCCCCTGTATATAACCTTGTTAGTGTTTCGTGTTTAAAAAAAAAAAAAGTACTTTAGTTGAGCTGCGTTGTTGGTTAAGAGCTTGTAATTAAGCATTTCACAGTAAGGTCTACACCTGTTCTGTTCAGCACACGTGACAAATAAAAACGTGATATTTTATTTAGTAACGGTTAATGGTAACATTGCCAAATCTCTAAAGTACACTACCATTCAAACGTTTGGGGTCCCTTAGAAACGTCCTTGTTTTTAAAAGAAAAGCATTTTTTTGTCCATTAAAATAACATTAAATTGATCAGAAATACAGTGTGGACATTGTTAATGTTGTAAATGACTATTGTAGCTGGAAACGGCTGATTTTTATGGAATATTTACAGAGGCCCATTATCAGCAACCATCACTCCTGTGTTCCAATGGCACGTTGTGTTAGCTAATCCAAGTTTATCATTTTAAAAGGTTACTTGATCATTAGAAAACCCTTTAGCAATTATGTTAGCACAGCTGAAAACTGTTGTCCTGATTAAAGAAGCAATAAAACTGTCCTTCTTTAGACTAGTTGAGTATCTGGAGCATCAGCACTTGTGGGTTTGATTACAGGCTCAAAATGGCCAGAAACAAATAACTTTATTCTGAAACTCGTCAGGCTATTCTTGTTCTGAGAAATGAAGGCTAAAATGGATTACATTAAGATGTTGTGTCACTGGCCTACACACACACACACAAAATACCCCATAATGTCAAAGTGGAATGATGTTTTTCAAAATTGTACAGATAAATAAAAAATGAAAAGCTGAAATGTCTTCAGTCAATAAGTATTTTATGGCAAGCCTAAATACATTAAAGAGTAAAAATGTTGCTTAACAAGTCACATAATATGTTGCATGGACTGTTTGCAATAAAAGTGTTACACATACATTTTCAATGACTACCTCATCTCTGTACCCCACATACAATTACCAGGGAGGTTTTCCAATTCCTCGCAAAGAGCACACATTGGTAGATGCGTAAAAAAATAAATAAACATTAAATGCATGGTGAAGTTATTACTTACACTTTGGATGGTGTATCAATACACCCAGTCACTACAAAGATAAAGACATTCTTCCTAACTCATGGCCAATGGTGACTTCAAAACCATTACATAGTTTAAATGGCTGGGATAGGAGAAATTTGAGGATGGATCAACAACATTGTCATTACTCCACAATACTAACCTAATTGACAGAGTGAAATGAAGAAATCCTGTACAGAATAAAAATATTCCAAAAATATGCATCCTGCTTACAAAAAGGCACTAAAGTAACACTGCAAAAAATGTGTCAAAGCAGAATTTTTGGGGGTCCTGAATACAAAGTGTTATGTTTTGGGAAAATCCAATCCAGCTCATTACGGATTACCACTCTCCCTATTTTCTGTATATAGGTATGCTTGTAATGGTTAAGGACTGGGGAGTAGTCAGGATAAAAAGAAATAAAAACTGAATGGAGCTAAACACTGGCAAAATCCTAGAGGAAAACCTGGTTCAGTCTGCTTTCCACCAGACACTGGTAGACAAATTCACCTTTTAGCAGGACAATAACCTAAAACACAAGGTCAAATATACACTGGAGTTGCTTACCAAGAACACAGTGAATGTTCCTGAGTGGCTGAGTTACAGTTTTGACTAAAACCTTCTTGAAAATGTATGGCAAGAACTGAAAATGGTTTTCTAGTAATGATCAACAACCTATTTGAATGTGGAATAAGTCAAGGGTCATGAATTCTTTCTGAAAACACCATATGTGTTCAGATGCATGAGATGCAGGAGAGACCTGGCTCTCAACACATCCACAATGAGGTGATTACTAATAATACTGTACAGCACAAATTAGTCATTTGATGAGGAGACCATAATAGGGTAGGTTTTATCTGACCTGTAAACTTCCACATAGGTAATATCTGACACACAAACAGGTACTATCCTAACTGCCATTGGTAATAGAACAGTGACTATGTGTTCACAGAAACATGTATGGAGCCAGCAAATGGAGACGCGATGTTTCAGCCTAACATACAGGATTGATACTGATGTTTCTGAATGGAGAGAGACCTGGCACTCGGAATTAAAATGTGCCAAGGTAGTCCCCATTAACACCAGACATTACACCAATAGGCACAGTATCTGTATCAACTGGGAATGAGAATGAAAGATGCACATTGTTATATTAGCAGAGCACTGCTTCTATGGTATTATGTTTATTCTACATGGACCTGTTATTACATTTGAAAGTTATAAAAACACTTAGTTTAGAATATCTACATAAATTCATCAATTGCTTTCTTCTCATATTACTCTGTAGGCTACTGACCTATTCAAAGCTTCCTCCGGCATCTCACCATACATCTGCATGTATTTATTTAACTCAGCCTGCAGGAGATATTTGAAGTGATTGAGTGGAGGGAAAACAGTTGCAGGCAAGGTTCTGACAGATTGGTGTGTCAAGAAACCCCCACATCAAACCACACCCCCAAACCAACTCACGTTTGGCTTCTGCCAGCATTTCTTGAGGAGCAAGCCAAAAGAAGGGTGCAGGGTTTTTATTGAACCTTTAACTAGGCAAGATAGTGAAGAACAAATTCTTAATTAAAATGACAATGTACACCGGCCATACCCGAACGATGCTGGGCTAATTGTGCACCACCCTATGGGACTCCCAATCACTACTGGTTGCGATAAAGCTTGGATTCGAACCAGTGACGCTTCAAGCACAGATGCAGTGCCTTACACTTCTGCGCCACTCGGGAGCCCCCAGTTCCCCTTTAATGACCTAGACCACATAGTGGTCCCCCTCACTGGCAGTGACTCCATAGAACAGTGACAGACTAGCTACATTTACATAAAGCCCAAGACTCAGCCACCATAAAAAAATAAACATTTAGACATGAACAACACATACTCAGGGGCTCAGTGACTTAAATCACAGGGAATAAAACAAAACTTTTTTTCATAATGACATTCACAATGCCCCATCTGAGTAGGGATTCATGAGCGTTGGCGTAGATTTGAAGATGAGGAAATACCTGGATGGGGTCATCTTGGCGTGCCTCAAGTGAGGCCAACCCAACAGCCACAACCTCTGGTGGGCTCTCTACCACCCCCTGCAGGAACACAAAGCAAAGGCACAAGAGAACTCTATACTTCAATAAACTAGATCCCCATACAGTGCATCCCAGCACTTTAAAATGTTGGGATGTGCTTATGTTTTGTAATATTTTACTGGTAAATGAGATGACAGTGTCCTGAATAGAGTCTTTAGAAGACTTAACTTCACTGGCAACTCAGGACATGCAATAGCAAACTGCTTATTGCAAACAATCCCAGGTAAAGTTGTGTTTTGGGTTAACTTTAACCTCAATAGAGCACATAAAGGCCATCCTCTAGCTAGCTCATTTGAAAGTAGTTAAAAGCAGATGTGCCTTTTAAGTAATGATTAAACTAAAACCAGCATGCTGGCTTACAGTTTTGATATGGCGCTCCAAAGTTAAACTTCACTCTTTAAAAAGGAGATGACTGTTAGAAACAAATGTTAAAAACTGTAAAATGCTAGTAAGAAGAAGACATACCTGAGGTGTGGGAAGAACAAACTGTGTATGTGTCCTAAGCAATAAAAAAAAGACACAAAAGTGTGTTAGTCACAAGACTGGTCCTGATATGGTTGAGTGTGTCAAAGAGACACCTCAATCAGACTTCTCTCCCTTACACTTTGACCCCTATAAGTTCACCGTGAAAACAACATTCCTGTTGGTAGACTTGGGGAATTGATCTCCCCCACAACATTTGAATAATTAAAAAGATGGGAGTAGAGTAAGACAAGGGAAAATCATCCAGACAGATGAGTCGTTATTGTTGTCAAATAATGATAACTAATGTGTGTTCCTTTATTAGCTACAGAAGAAACACAATGTATCAACAAAACAATGTTCTCTCTTGCTAACATCTGCTGCAACTCAATGGCCAGAATCATCGACGTCATAGCTGAGAACGTTTTAATACCAATCACAGCATATAAAACACACGCTCTCTCTTTAACAATAGCTGTAAGTAGAAAGGTCACTTACAGTTTAGGCGGTGGAGTAAAATGTATGTCTTCAGCAGCATCGTAGAATTCCTCTGTGTCACTATCTGACGCCATTTAGCTAGCTAACGTGAACTAGATATCGTCGAGGCCCTGCATGCATCTAAACTAAGGGAAATCGTTGCAATATTTAGATGTGTTCGGTTCGAAGTGATGAAGACTTCCAATTTGTGCAGCAAATAAAAAGGTCCTCGACTGAAAACTCACTTACTTCGCTAGGATACACCCAGATGTTGCTAGCTGCTAATGCATTTGAGAGGCCACTCACCTGTGTGTACTAGCCACTCCTAACTGGCTGCTAACGTAACCAGCTAGTTGACGAAGTTACTTAGCGCTAGTTTTTACCTAGCTCACTACCAAGTTTCTTGAATCAATTCATAAATAAATACTCCGAACTAAATGCCTAACGATAAAACGCCTCAACAAAAAAGGGCTGCAGCCGGGACAAATGTAGCTAGCTTGAGAAATCACAAATAAGGAAGAACACCCCCCAAAAGATTAATAACGCATACGGAAATCTCGCGATAATTTATCTGAGCCCACTTCCAAGCCCACTCGTCTCTTCTCCTCCCCTCATATTGTTGTAAATGACAACTTGTTCTCAACTGTCCTACCTGGTTAAATAAAGATGAAATAATAAGAATAAAAATGGCATAATACAGAACATTAATAGACAAGAAAAGCTCAAGTGGGTTAACCCTATTGGAGCAGTGTTTAGCAATAGATACCCAGTTTCGAGTTCCACAATGGGTGTTTCACTGTTTGCTACAATGGTTTCCGACTACGAAGCCGTCAGAGAGGCATGCCATGTTCTGTACACATAAGAGACTTGGTATAGTGAAGTGTGGGAATTCACTCTCTGAATAGAGGGGATAGTGTAACAACCCTTGCATAGCAAGGCTCATCACAATCACCCCAACCTTATTGGAACAGTGGTTAGTAGTCATTGGCTTGGGGAGCAAACATAGTCTTCAGGTCTGAAGGAAAGAGTGTTTCATCGAACCAATTCAATTGCATGGGTTCAGACTCAGAAATAAAGCACACTTAATCTTGTTTAAAAAATTGCCAAAAAAATGCTATCAATAAAATGTATTTATAAATAAAACCAACAAGATCGATATTTACAGAACTCTTCTTTCTTTTATGAGGTTTCACAACTCCAGTAAATGGCATATTCTACCACCAGCTGGACCACGTATACTTTGTTTGGTATTAAAGTTTTGTGGCCATGAAGAATATTGCCGTCTGATCCTACCATTTACCAGCGTGGCTACGTCACGTTCCTTGCAAACGACCATTGGATAGGTTGGAGGCGGACCTTAGTGAGATCTATGGGTAGAGTGGATTTGAGGGTTTAAGAAGAAAACAAGGACGTATCAGGTAGGAATTTCGCTATATAAAAGTTTATAGAGTTCTCCTTTATATGTAAATTGTTGAATACAACATAAAACGCAACCCAACGTTTCCAATTACGGGTAATTAGCTAAAGAAGTAGCTAGCTAGCTAAGTAGCTTAAGATGTAGCTAGAAAATCATGTAGCTTCAACTGGCTAACTAACTTCACGGGTAGCCATGCTGTGTGGTTTGTCCTTCCTACAAATGCTCTCGCCCGGCGAACTTGGTATACATTGACACTGCTTAATGGGTTTAAGCACACCACGAAAGCTAGCTAGATCAATATACGTCCCACCTTTATTTCTAATTGTTGCCTTAGCTTTTCACTTAGGTTATCATGAATATTTGGAATTAAGATTTGTTGTAACTAACGTTAACTATCCAGCCTGTAGTTACAGCTAGCTAGCTATCTAGCCTGTAGTTACAACTACCTAGCTAACTTTCAGCCTTTCTGAACAGTGGTGGGCATACTAGGTAGCTAGCTAAACAGCTAGCAAAGTAGTCAAAGTTTTAGAAGTTTCCAATAAACATGTGTAGTCATGTCCTCCATGCATGGCTACGCTGGGGTTAATTTGCGGCTAAACTTGGAGCTAGCTAACAGTTGACTGTACAGCAGCAAGTTAACTTATCTATTTGACATTTTGGTTAGCTAGTATGAACGCCAGGAAAGTGAGGCATGGATAATTATGAATAATAATTTACCCAGTTACCACAATATCGGCGTGACAAACTGTGGTTTAGAATATTCAATTGAATTGAGGGCGTCGACTGGGCGCTGTCCTTATTTCTAGTTTCAGATGACATTCTTGCTGCTCTTTCTCATCTATGTTAACGTATTGACTGACATTAGCTAATGATTTAATGAACTTTAGCAATGTGAAATTTGACCCACTCAATTGCTCGACAATTTGTGCAGCACCTGTCAGAAGGCCTTCTCGTGTTAATAATTTGTATGTAATATAGTGTCGGTATAGGTGCATTTAGAAGGTGGATGTGTTTATTGGAGGAGCTGGTGTCATGGGGATTGCCATACTAGACAACATCCAAACCGCTAACTGAGCTAGTTACCTGCCCCAAGGGGGCATGCATGTATTTGCTTTCAAAATCAGTATATCATTATGGAAGCAGCAGAACGTCACCCATCACATGATGAGCCCTTTTTAGTGTAATGCCAATTGTTCTTTTGATACATGTTTGTCAGATCTGTCAAAATGTGGGAAATACATAGCATGTACAGTAGGCTACACAGTATACATCAAAACTGCACACCTCTGTGTAGGCTAAAGGCTTGCCAGACCTAGTGGACTAAACTCCACGGTGAAGGAAGTTTATGATGAACTTCACCAACAGAGTGGAGCAGAGACCAGGCTTTGTGGAATCGAGCTCTGACGACATCTCTTCGGCCATGGTCAATACTTAAAGGTAAAAAGGTAGGCGTTTCATGATTTACACGTGTCCTCTGTAGTTGCTTGACTTTCTTTGTTTGATGAAATCCATACTTTTTCAATAAACATGAATCAAATACAACCACCAACCGTATGCTCGTTTCTGTCTCTCAAAGATGGCAACTCAGCGCGAATGCGCTTGTGTCAATTGAATCTCAAAGTATGAATTTAAGCAAACAAAGGCATGCAAGTACAGATGACAAACAGGTATAGTGTAGGCGTTTCCTGATTGAAAGTATTGACCTTGGGTGAATCGATGTAGTCAGAACTAGATTCCACAAAGCCTGGTCTCTGCTCCACTACGTTGGTGCAGTCATCATAAACTTCCTTCTCCATGGAGTGGCGTTTAGTCTGCTAAGCCAGACCTAAAGTTTTTCTCTATGTTGGCCATATTGGAGGTGTTTTCGTGTCCTTTGTCCTGAGTGTGAAAATAGGCTATATATTGTTCAGTCAAACAAAGGGCCCTTTGCCGCTGACCTGCTTCAAATAACAAGTAACGTGCCATTGACTGAAGGCCATGTTCAAGATGGCCACTGCTTGGCTTTGTGTTTTGTCCTCGCTAGATGGAGCATCATGGTTGTACCTTGTTTGTCCCGTCTAGGCCTAGTAGTTCAGTTCTTCAAGGTTGCCCTCTCCTGGCTTAGCCTGACTTATAATCATGTCCTCAGATGGAAAATGTCAAGATCAGGAGGCATTTCATTTAGCAAGAGACGATTAGTCATTTCAATCTTCACAATTTTTTTTTTTAGGCATTTCAACTAGGCACCGGTCGTGGACTGGTCTTTTCCAACCAATTGCATTTCAGCTTGACTAGACTAAAGTCATGCCCCAGCCTCTGTTGCACTGCGTGTATGACAACTCCAGCTACTTTGATATGCTTCTGAATCCAGACTGGTAGGAAGAGATTTCTGTCACTACTTTAAGTCATTAGGATATGCAATGTAGCTACATAATTGTACAATTTATATGCCACTATGCTCACCTAAATTAGCTCGGATGGCGTGGAAGCCACAGGTGTTGTCACCTTTTATTATAGGTAGCAGACTAACTGCTATATTATCTACTCGCTTTTCACTTTCTCTCACCTCTTCCTATGTCCTTCTGTCTGACTATGTAGACCCCTGGTGTTGTCCTGTGGACTGAACTATCCACACAGACTGTGCTGCAATTATCACCCCATCTGATCTCCACTGTAATCATGACCAAGCTGAACATTGGGGCGCAGGGAGGACAGATGGCAGACAACGCCCCAAAATATGAGTCTGAAATATTAATAGAAAGGCCATATGCTCACGCTGCTAATAAATGGAAAAATAGAGGAGGCAGAGCTTAGCACTGTCCACCTGGCCTTGTGTAAATTTGGGAGAGAAATATTTGTCGCTTATTTAATTGTACAACATTTTATTGTCAAGTGTTTAACCTTTATTTAACTAGGCAAGTCAGTTGAGAAGAAATTCTTATTTACGATGACGGCCTACCCTGACAAACCCTACCCAGATGACACTGGGCCAATTTTGTGCCGCCCTATGGGACTCCCAATCACGGCCGGTTGTGAAATTCATGCCCGTGCAGGGTTCTACCCTGAGCTGCCTTATTTGGGATGAGCAGTGTCCAGATTTTCATATTGTTTCTGTACCATACAGGGGTATACGGTATATTACCGGAAGTGGACACAAGGGGTGCTATTTCCACAGAAAATAATTGGACGCAGCGATCTTGATCCGGGAGGGGATTGTATGTCTGCTGTAACCAAGAAGCTTGATCTTAACTTGCTAGCCAAGTGGCTAGACGTCATCAAACCAAATGCATAGCTGGAGCCCAGACCTTGATATCATTTATCTGACACATCTTAGATTTCTAGTAGTAATACTTAAATTATAGTTATAAGCAGTGGCGTTGGTATTTCGGGGCGGGGGCCTCTACGGTATAAACTGGTTACTGGCATAAATAGAACAGTAAACACCTATTTTTGTGTCATACCGTGATATATTGTCTGATATACCACGTCTTATAGCCAATCCGCATCCAGGATGCAAACTACCCGGTTTATAATGCGAGTTTGAAGATAAATGCACTACAGGAGGTGATTAGCCCATTGCGTTTTATGACTTTGAAACTAAACAGGGGAACAGGGTTTGGCTAGGAGTCAGTCAGTGTTGGCAAGGGGGGTAGCACTGTGACAACTGTTAAAGTAGTGTAGATTGTCCATCTCCCATTTCCAGTTTGCGGTCTCGCAGCCCTGAGCTTTGGCTTTCACTGGGACAGAAGGTGACAGTGGAGAAGTGGGATAGGACCGAACCTGTCTTAGATTTTCCAAACACTCCACAAACTTTCTTTAGGCTATTCATGTGTACGGGCGAAGGGGTTGATGTTTGTATTATCACCTTTGAAGAGCCCTGACAATATCATTAATGTATTGTTCACCTGTTTTTCAGTGGTGTGGTTTTGGCGAGGGCATGGAGCACCCTGTTCACAGAGGGGAGACGATGTCCCTCGGACTGCACGACAGGTACTGTGCAATGTATGTCCAAATTTTCTTCTACATCTATACACACACAATCATTCAACGTTCTTCACTTTTCTCTGAAGTGGCTGATTTTAGCTGTTCTGGGTTTTTTCATGTTATGTGTGAACATGTAACGTTAGTAATTCTCTTATCTCTTAATTAATATATGAAGTTAGTCTAACGACATGACATTTTTTTTATTCTCTCTTATTTTTGTCAGGTCTGCTTGCTTTCTCTCACGGACAGAGATAGAAATTGTGGTTTTAAACAAAAATAATGTTTCCTTTTTGATAACCTGAATTTCTACCTCGTGCATTATTTGCAATATTCTGTTTCTATCTTAACTCTAACTTGCCTGTTAAGTAACATTCATGATTACTTCATGTCTTAAAGTGAGTCAAAGACATGGCCTCAGTATGGAGTGTTCATGCAGCTCAGTGTGTGTGTGTGTGGGCTAACTTAGCTGTTGACGATGCTGCAGCAGTGATTCAGGTTGGGTTACAGCGTGTATCCATGACTCAATCTGTCAGAGGGCCGTCATTGTCCCCCTGTTGCTGGGTAAATGGCTGCCTCTTTGGGCCTGTCTCCAGGCCCCTCTTTGGGACGTGTTGTTTGTGTACCAAGTGACTAATGCCTTATTTCAAGCTGTGAGTGGATTTTTGTCCGTAAGACAGTTACTATAGTCAACGGTAATGAATTAGGAAGTTGTGTGATTGTGGAGAGCCAGGGGAGATAACTCACAGCATCATGACTGTTGACTATTTTAAATTATGCTTCTCTCATGACTGTAGTTTTCTGTGTCCTCTCTGGTGTAGTGTCAGCGAGGCTTCTCTAAGCCCCTGTTCTTTGTGCCTTCCTGTGTGTTGCTGCAGCTGTTCAGGGATTTTGTCTTCTCGGAGCACTTCATGAAGATTTTAGTGGAGTGCCTCAACTAGAAATGCTTTCATGACACAATGTTACAGATTTAGCTCTAACTAGAATCTGCGTCAGTACATTTTGACTTATGGTATTTTAGAATGATGAGCTCTGACTACTCAAGTATACTGTTTTTTTGTTTTTAACAAATTGTATTTCTTTCCACCAAAACAAGTTGCTGTTATGTGTAACCTAATAATGCCTTCAGTCATTTTCATGACCATAACCACAACAACAGATCTTAACGGGCAATGCTTCAGTTGTGTGGTTTTATTGTTTCCCTTTTGTAAAGTTTGTGTTTCCTTATTATATTGTGTCCAGTACTTTTGAAGCGAAGCAGTAGTTTGAGGCTTGGGCAGTGCTCTACGCGGACCTTTTTTATAAGGAGCACGTGTGCGCCTAAGTTAAAATGTAGGCACGCAATTTAGGAGCACAGTGAAAAATATTTGAGGTAATAAAGCTAGAATCTTTTCTAGCTTTTTCATTTTTCTAGGCTCACTGGTGCTCCTAAAAAAAAAAAAATCCACTTCCCACAGCAAAATATTTAGCCGCATATGTCAGTAAAATTGTCACACTGTAGCGCCCTGGACTTGGGCGGTATACAGGGGTTTGATTTTCAATACCGGGGAAACAATTTCTAGCTTATTTTTTATTTTTAGATAAATACCTGCAGTTGACTTGTGCGCTAGGTTAATAGATAAAACAGATCGCATTCTTCATTTCACCTGTTGCATTATTTTTTCATTATGAAGCTGTTCCCCAAAGCAGCTGATTTAAGCCAGCCACATTGTAGGTTTGTTAACTTCTTAAGGACCAGTAAGGTGCCCACTCCCGACACTACCAGGTGGGCATTTTCATAAGGGAGGGGTTCCAAATGAGCAATGTGTCAAAACCACTTTTTCCAGGACAGAAATTCCTCTGGGTTTCGCCTGCCATATCCGTTCTGTTTTACTCACAGACAAATGGTTAACGCTTTTGGAAAATGCAGAGTGTTTCCTATCCAATGGTACTAAATATGTGCATATCCTATTTTCTGGGCCTGAATGGGAGGCATTTTACTTTGGGCACGCCAGGGTCCCAAAACGGTCACCTCATGCGCTGCTCCCTAAGAAGTTAACAAAGAGAAAACAGAAGCTTTTGTGACATGACGATCCACTGTTGTGCAAGAGAGATGATCAAGTTACAATTGAAATTCACTACAACTCTTTGCCAGCTAAGTATCTTATAACTATAGGTTTAACTATCTAAGATTCTCTACAGCTCAGGGCTCCAGCATTTGGTTTGCTAACTTGCTAGCTAAGTAGCTAACTTGCTCAAGATCAAGCTTCTTGGTTTCAGCAGAGACAGACAATCCCCTCCTGGATCAAGATCCTTGCTGTCTAATTATTATTATTATTATATATATATATATATTTTATTACTTATAGATTTTCAGATATACCAATACAGTACAACCCCAACCCCTCATTCTCCCATCCATCCATCCCCTCCCACCCTCCTTAATTATTTGTTTTGTGCGTGTAGCAAACTTTGAGTAGCCTATTGAGAGAGTTGTATAATTTTATGAGCTGAGTTGTCTGTCCTTGCAATCAGTTTGTTTTCTTGGGCTTGTTAGTATTTAGCTAGTGTCCGCTATGGGAAGTTTGGAAAGACTTGCACTGCCGGTAATACCGTATACCCCGGTATGGTATAGAAACAGCATGAAAGCTATGAAAATCTGGACACCACCGAAGCCTGCTGGACCAGCATGCCCCTCTGTTTTCACGCAGCTTGCTACCTCCTAACGAGCATCAAGGAATGGTTGCTAGGCAATGGCAGTCTTTGGCCAGAGAGCGTGCCTCTGGACTGGACAACATGGTGCAGTGGAGCGAGAGTAGACTACAAGCTGATGGGGGAGGGGTTGATGGCTTAATCAAACACACAGATTGCCAATTATTATTGACATAATGTGTTTGTCATCATTCCTCCCCTCACAACCAACAGTAGCTTCAGCTCTCTAGCATCACTATTTTGAGTGCTATTGTAATGAATAAACCATACAGCCGCTTGACTGGGTTTTAGCGAGTATGTTGTGGGAGTTGAGGAATTTTATTTCTGTCTTTCATGCTGTGCTGAGCAAAGTGTCTTTTCAATTTAAGTAGGATCACTATAATGTAAATTTCATGTCCAGATGGAGGTAGTAACGATGTACCAAAAAGGCGGGAACATTTCAGTGTATCACTTGGCAAGTTGATACTTGTAATGCCACAGTTGTTAGCCAGCAAACACTAGAAACCTTCTTTTGAGGTGGACAGTTGACTCTTCTAGGCACTCTTAATAGCCAGCTCATGGGAACGTGTGCTGTTGGCAAGGTTTGTTTCCCCCATGTTCGCTTTCACCAGCTTCCATCTGTTGCATCGATGCACGCCAATTGGCAAATCTACATCTGTATGCGGCGCTGCGCTTCTGCTGCCCACATATGAACTCAAGTACCTAAATCCAATGTCTATTCAACCCTGTACACTGGGGTGAATCTGTATTTTCTAATGACGACTCTTCCTTCTGTCCTCAACCACATACGGTGTGACGATTGGTTTTGTAAAAGCTGTTTTTATGTGAAGGTCTTTTTTGTATTGCCCCGAATTGATCCCTGTGACCTAGCCTAACTGTCTGTATGCTTTATTCTCTGACTGTGGCTGTCTGTGATTATGCAGATGAGGCTAAACTCATTCCATTTTAAGATGTTTGAGAAAGATTCATTTTATTGACCGTTACTGGTAAAGGTTAAGAGAAACTCACCCAGTGTAGAAAATCACAGACTGAGGTAGAGAGCAACAAAAGTTTGCCTGGTTTCAGAGGGATGAGGTGATGAAAGCAGAGGCCCAGCAGGTGCTGAAGGCTGAGGGCTTCTACTGAAGACTTTTACTGAGGAGTGCAGAAACAGCAGCAGGCAGGCAGGGCTAGAGAAGGATGGATAGCACCATGCTCAAAGCCCTATAAACCTCTACCATAAGAACACTCTCTATGTATGCCTTTTCACATTCTGCCTTCTTAGTCATGATCCACATTCAGCCAAACAATACAAACTCTGTGTAGGCCTAAATAAAGCAAGCAGGTATTAGTAAAATAGAACTGCTCCTAGAATTAGGCTTAGCTGGGTAATGGTTTACTGATTCATGTTTAAAACGTCTTAGGGAGCAGTGGGGCGCTAGCGCCCCAATCCCGACACTACCAGGTGAAATGCAAGGCGCCAAATTCAAAATCCAAAAGTTGAATTATTAAACATGCACCCATATACAAGTGTTTCATACTCATCAAAAGCTCTGTTTCTTGGCAATATCACAGCGTTGTCAGATTTCAAAAAGGCTTTACGGCGAAAGCAGCACATTTGATTGTTTGAGGGTAGCAACTAACATATTTTCCCCATTACCATGAATTCATAAGCCATCACGGTTCACACATAACACATTTCACATCGAAAACAAATCAATTACCTGTTGAAGAACTTCTGCTGAGGTCATCCTAAGTGTCCAACGAAGACAATCCATGGTTCTTTTGTTAGAAAAAGTAATGTATTTTATCCATAAATCTCCGTTTGGTTCGCACGTTATAATCAGAAACTACAGCCTCCACTCCTCCATTGAAACGTGAATAGAACTCGTTCAACTTATACCTGTAAACTTGTCCAAGAACAATCAAACATCATTTTAAATGTATCCTTAGGAACACTTTTACGTATATTTACTATAATAATTCAACCGGAATATAAACTGAGCTATAAGAACGGAAAAAAACACAGAGCGTGCCTTCTCGGGAGCGCGCGTCCTCTTCTATTGACATCTGAGGGGACACTTCCTGTTTTCTTTTCTTCTCTGCTCTAAAAGCATCCAAAAAATATCTGAACACTGTCTCGAGACTGTTGACATCTAGAGGAAGCGATCGGTACTGCATTTTCATAAGGGAGGGGTTCCAAATGAGGCACTCTGTCAAAACCACTTTTTCCAGGACAGAAATTCCTCGGGGTTTCGCCTGCCATATGCGTTCTGTTTTACTCACAGACAGATGGTTAACACTTTTAAAACATTCAGAGTGTTTCCTATCCAATGGTACTAAATATGTGCATATCCTATTTTCTGGGCCTGAATGGGAGGCATTTTACTTTGGGCACGCCAGGCTCTCCAAAACGGGCACTTTCAGCAGGATTATTTCTCACCCCAGAAACGCTTTAATTACGACAAATGCAGATTATTTTCCGATAATTGCCAAGCCTTTGCGAAATGCGTTAAAATGTGAAACAAACCAGGTGCTGTTTCATAGCTAGAACGTGACGTTCATGGCACTTGCTTTTTGTTTTTTTTACATGGTTCTTATTTGGATAGTGCTTAGCCATTAAAAACTTTTTAAAGTCGGTTCTGTTTCAGTTAGAGTATGAAAACCGTGATCATTTTATGTTGTTTTTTTTACATTAAATGCACTATACGTTATGTGGGTTCAATGCCGTAACACAGAATAAAACAATTCAAAGTCCCATGATGGTAGTGTCACAGGCCGGCTCAGCCTGTGGCAAAAATGAGGGGACACGAACAACAGGTGTAGGCCAATCAAAAAGGTTCTTTATTTATCCAATCAAAAAGGTTCTTTATTTATTTAAGGAATGAGGTGTGAAAATGTCATAATGGAAGGTGTATGTAAAGTGCAGGGATGCAGTGATCTGTGTGTGTAAACATGACTGAGTGGAAACTATGCAAAACTACAAAGGAACAAACAAAACAGGACCATACCTGGAAGAGCAGAGAGAGAGAGAGTAGTGATTAGCAGTTAAATACCCTGAGCCCAGGTGGCTCCAATCACTAACGACCCTCCTCTGCCTGCAGGAGGAACCACCCCTGCAATGCAGAGGAGGGGCCGTGACAGTAGTGACTGCCCATTACGGCGAATCGCTTATTAACTATAATTCATTCACATTACTTTCAAATACTTCAGATGTTGTGTATATTACATTTGTTTTATTTAATGAATTAATTTAATTTGGTCATCTCGTCTCTATAGAGCTGCTGCCTATGCTGTCTGACAAAATCACTATTTTAGTAGTTCTTCAAAGTAAATAAGGCTTTTATGACTGCTGAATACCAACTATCAGTCACTTAGATCATGTATTTTCAGGCTTGTGAAGCAACTGCTTTATATTTCTCTCGATAGTGCGTTCTCTCAGTCTCCGTGTCTGCTGCGCACAAACTGACACGTTTTTAAGCGGGTGTGCAATGGATTATGGTCATTGTAGTTAATTACCAATTTTTAAGCGCTAAACTATGTAGAATATTGGCTTGTTGGAAACTTCAACTCCCTACTACATTGCACAGTTCAGGCTTGATCTAATTTATCTCTACAGAAACTGCACATCAAGCTCACAGAAAAAAAACACGAAATGGAATTCAAATGATTGAACCGACGTCGGTCAATTATACTGAACAAAAATATAAACGCAACATGAAACAATTTCTAAGATTTGACTGAGTTACAGTTCATATAAGGAAATCAGTCAATTGAAATAGATTCATTAGGCCCTAATGCTAATGTATGGATTTCACATGTCTGGGCAGGGTTGCAGCCCACTGGGGAGCCAGGCCCAGCCAATCAGAATTAGTTTTTCCCCACAAAAGGGCTTAATTAAAGAAAGAAATACTCCTCAGCACTGTTTGCCCAATCCTGTGACAGCTGGATAGACTGTCGGATGAGATTAAGGTTTTGATCATTCTGATCGGGCCAGAGATGGGATGGATGAGTAACCACACTGTGTGGTGGTGACTGCATGTGCAGTCAGCTGCTCGCTTGAGGGTGTGCATGGCGTTTAGACAGTACAGTTCCCTTTGTGTCCACTAGATGGTATACGTTTGTCTGTTCTGCAGTCAGTCACGAGGGCCGTCTGCTACGCTGATGCTCATACAGGCGTGAACGCACACCTAATGGCCAGTACAAATGTCAGGCAAAGGCAAGGTGCACCAAACACAATGCAAAACAATCTTATGGACATGCAAATGTGTAGATGGTCAACACTTTTAATATGGTGTGTTATTTTTGTCCAGTGTGTTTCTAGAACAGTGATGGGGTGTGGGACAGAGTATAGCAGTGTTACTGCACAGTGAGGGTGCATTCCTGTCATCCAGGGCTGGTGGGTCAGTGTGTCTGCATAGCTCAGGAGTCTGTCTGTCTCTCTCTCTCGCGCTGTCTCTCTCGCTGTCTCTCTCCTCTCCCACCCCCTCCCCCCAGCGGCCCTAATCGCTTCTGAAAGAAGTCCACAGATTGATGCTCACCAAGGCTCTGATAAAAGCAGCCATTGTCAGGCTTCACTCTAAAAGCTGGAGGAGTTTGGTTATTGAGGATTAGGCTATCAGTGCTGCCTCCCCTCTTTGTTCCCAGCCCGTCTTGTTCTTCATAATACTGCTCAGTTGTTGTGGCTTGCAGGGCAGAAGTCAAACGACGTAATAATGACGCAGTTTCTTCAATAGATGTTCAGATGACATTCTGTTTTTGGAAAAGGGAAGTGTTTCATGATGAAACATACAATGATTGCGAAATTGCATTGGCCTAACTACCTTAGTCCTAAATGTAGAGTTGCCCATTTAAAAAGACTATCTGGTTTCATGACAGATCAGTACCATGTTTAGATGTTTGCCCTCTCTGTTTTGGATGTAGGATTGCATCTAAATAAAGAGGAGCAGATTTAGTACCCTAGATACAGGCTGTAGTACAGGGAAGTATAACCTCCACACAGAGCTCAGGCTGTAGTACAGGGCAGTATAACCTGCACACTGAGCTCAGGCTGTAGTACAGGGCAGTATAACCTCCACACAGAGCTCAGGCTGTAGTACAGGGCAGTATAACCTGCACACAGACCTCAGGCTGTAGTACAGGGCAGTATAACCTGCACACTGAGCTCAGGCTGTAGTAGAGGGCAGTATAACCTGCACACAGAGCTCAGACTGTAGTACAGGGAAGTATAACCTGCACACAGAGCTCAGGCTGTAGTACAGGGCAGTATAACCTCCACACAGAGCTCAGGCTGTAGTACAGGGCAGTATAACCTCCACACAGAGCTCAGGCTGTAGTACAGGGCAGTATAACCTGCACACTGAGCTCAGGCTGTAGTACAGGGCAGTATAACCTCCACACAGAGCTCAGGCTGTAGTACAGGGAATTATAACCTCCACACAGAGCTCAGGCTGTAGTACAGGGCAATATAACCTGCACACAGAGCTCAGTTTTTTGATCTGGAGACGGGCTTGGTGTGTGTTTTCACTCTGATATTAATTGTGTTTTGTATGGTGGAGGAGGAGGTACAAATGAACATATTCAGCCATGCTTTGTTCACTCAGACAGACATATATTCATAATTTTTATGTGTTCACATCTGGCTCAGCGCCATCCCCACTCAGCTGACAAAGGGGTTTTTAATCCCTTGGTTTCCATTGTCTTTGTTGTTCCTACTGCCATCATACAGTTTAATCTGCACCCATAAAAATATTCTCCCTGTCATCCTCTGAAACTACAGACAGAGACTGAGCACATGACTACCCTGCCTGAGAGACCAGGCTGTGTACTCTGTTGAAAGAGCTCCACAGTGAAGAAGTGGCCCAAGACATCATGGCTCCAATGAAAATACCTGCAGTGGTTCTATTGGTTGATATTCTCCCTAGTTATGGGACGAGATGGTGAGGAGTCAACCTAGAGGGAGGGGTTAAGGGCAGGTTGGAAGACATTCCCTTAAGCTCCAGAGTGAGAAAGCAGGAGTGGGGTGACTAGGGGTCCCAGCTTAGCTGAGGCTGGCACTATTAGAAGTTCCACAATAGGTCATTTTTCATGACGATGGGAGTAGAAGAGATTTTAAACAAAGGGATGGAGAGAGGGCTTGTCAAAAGGAAGTAGCACACAGGAAATGACTTTGCTTTAGACTTCTTGACAGGGCCTTCAGAGCTCTTTGGACGAGAGGGACTGTAATCGTGGAAATGAGCTGCACAGTGCTCTATTCATGGCTGTATTTTTCTCTTAGTGCTTGGGTGAATGTTGATCTGAGGTTTAGAGGTGTTTTAGTGTTCCATCTTGATCAGCTAGCTGCCTCAGGCAAGGCCATGGCTTACTGCACACTGTGGGAAGATCTCAATTGCATACTCCTCGCATCCTCTCTCCTTGTCTCCTTCTCAAAACCCATTGGATGAGAAAGCCAGATGTCGCTCCCCTTTTGACTTTCTCATCCAATGGGTTTTGAGAAGGAGACGAGGAGAGGGGACGCGAGGAGTATGCAATTGAGATGGTCTCTGTGTTCCTGCTTGATAAGAGGGCGCCATGGACGACTGCCATGCAAAGTCACCATTATTAGTCAGTTGTACAACCGAATGCCTTCAACCGAAATGTGTCTTCCGCATTTAACCCAACCCCTCTGAATCAGAGAGGTGCGGGGGGCTGCCTTAATCGACATCCACGTCTTGGCGCCCGGGAACAGTGGGTTAACTGCCTTGTTCAGGGGCAGAACGACAGATTTTTACCTTGTCAGCTCGGGGATTCGAACTTGCAACCCTCCGGTTACAAGTCCAACACTCTAACCACTAGGCTACCTGCCGCCCCGAAAGGAGACAAACTACAAGGGTCCAGTGGAATGAGATTTTCATTGTATATCTACTGGTATAGGCTATACAATCTGCCATGCTTGCGTATTAGGCACTTTATCTTTGATAAAAGTCTGGAGTGGAGAATAAACATGCCCTCCAAAGGTGTAGGGAGACAAGAGGTCCGTAGAAATATAATTATATTCCTATGATGTTCTCTCTCTCTCCCACATGGAATTCCACGTAGCCTCCTAGCCTATGTGGGTGTATCCAAAGTCACACTGTAGAGGTTTTATTACTAGTTATAAATGGAGGATGTACACTTAATGGATTGGTGGTTAGAAATTCCAAACGGTCCTTTTTTATTTCCCAGTGTAAACTAGTGGTATTTTAGGCACGGCTCTCCTGAGGGTGGGGAGACGCTAGCTACTGTATTTAAGCCTCTGCTCAGTGCTGTGGTTTTTTTCCTCCTCCCTTTCTCTTACTCATCCCTCCTCTCCACCTCTCCCCTCCACCTCCCCCCTCACTATAACAAGCCCAGCACTGCAGTCGCCGCTCCTTTAACAAGGTGGCACTGTTGTTGAGCTGCTGGGCTAGAGACGGCACAGCCTCAAAGGTCGGGAGGCTTTTTCCCTTCTAACAGGGATGACTGTGAGCTGCCGTTGCCCCAGTAGACACAGGAGACAGGATCCATTGGCTTCTTCTCACTGCTACCACTGCTACCGTTAGTGTCATAAGCAGGTGTAGCCTGGACTGCTGCTGCCTGTACCACTCCACCGCTGTCGCTGCTCTCCCTGCCTCTGATCCTTGTGGGCAGAGTGGGATGGAAGCCCTCGCTGGAAGCCTGTTCATGGAAATGCTCTTTGCCGTTGTTTGCGCTGTAGCTCCGTGCTGGTGACAACATGCCGTTAAAATGGAAAAGCGGTTCTCCTGTCAGCTGGAAATTCCCAGTACAAGTTCTTAAGACATCCAGGTCCTCACCACTCTCTCCTGCCTATATGTGAGTAAGGAAAGAATTCCATTCATAGCATGCTGTGGTGGTGTATTTTCTGTTTTAGATTTCAGTTGTGGTGTATTATTTTTGGGTATGGGGAGTCCCCCTCCTCTCTCATTGCAGCCTAATTGGGCAGAATATGATGGGAGCGTTGTTGTGTGTCAATTTAATACCCTCCTTTGTGCCGCGTGTGATGACTGGCCAGCTAGCGGAACGCTGTCCTCTAGATCAGTGTGATGACTGGCCAGCTAGCGGAACACTGTCCTCTAGATCAGTGTGATGACTGGCCAGCTAGCAGAACACTGTCCTCTAGATCAGTGTGATGACTGGCCAGCTAGCGGAACGCTGTCCTCTAGATCGTTGTGATGACTGGCCAGCTAGCGGAACACTGTCCTCTAGATCAGTGTGATGACTGGCCGGCTAGCGGAACGCTGTCCTCTAGATCAGTGTGATGACTGGCCAGCTAGCGGAACACTGTCCTCTAGATCAGTGTGATGACTGGCCAGCTAGCAGAACACTGTCCTCTAGATCAGTGTGATGACTGGCCAGCTAGCGGAACGCTCTCCTCTAGATCGTTGTGATGACTGGCCAGCTAGCGGAACACTGTCCTCTAGATCAGTGTGATGACTGGTCAGCTAGCGGAACGCTGTCCTCTAGATCAGTGTGATGACTGGCCAGCTAGCGGCTAGCGGAACGCTGTCCTCTGGAGCGGTGTGATGACTGGCCAGCTAGCGGAACGCTGGCCTCTAGATCGTTGTGATGACTGGCCAGCTAGCAGAACGCTGTCCTCTAGATCGTTGTGATGACTGGCCAGCTAGCGGAACACTGTCCACTAGATCGTTGTGATGACTGGCCAGCTAGCGGAACGCTGTCCTCTAGATCAGTGTGATGACTGGCCAGCTAGTGGAACGCTGTCCTCTAGATCAGTGTGATGACTGGCCAGCTAGTGGAACGCTGTCCTCTAGATCGGTGTGATGACTGGCCAGCTAGCGCAACGCTGTCCTCTAGAGCTTTGTGATGACTGGCCAGCTAGTGGAATGCTGTCCTCTAGATCAGTGTGATGACTGGCCAGCTAGCGGAACGCTGTCCTCTAGATCAGTGTGATGATTGGCCAGCGAGCGCAACGCTGTCCTCTAGAGCTTTGTGATGACTGGCCAGCTAGTGGAATGCTGTCCTCTAGATCAGTGTGATGACTGGCCAGCTAGCGCAACGCTGTCCTCTAGAGCAGTATGGCTTATTATCCATGGCCGTGGCCCATTTAACAATTCTTTGGGCCAGGGCCACATCCACTGCCCCTCCGCCCTCCCTGGGGCTGTGTTTTTCAGCCTGCAAGGACTGTCGGCCGCCACAGCAAGCTTGGGAGGAGGAGCCTGCCTTCCTTTGTCAGGGCGTCAGGCTTGCCCTGGTTTAGGAGCTATTGTCTGTTGCTGTGGAGGGGGGAAGGGCAGAATATGGTGGGTCCCTCCATCTCCTCCTTTCTGGGTGAGAGAAGCCCCATATCACGTCCAGTCACCCTGCTAGGCTAGCTCTAGGTAAATGGCAGGGATCAGAGTATCTTTCCTAACCAGTGTAAAGTAACCTGGTTTGGAGGACAGTGTACAGTAACCTGGCTTAATCTGCCTTGGAGGATAGTAAACTGTAGTAACCTGGTTTAATCTGTCTTGGAGGACAGTGTACAGTAATTTGGTTTAATCTGGCTTTCAGTACAGTGTACAGTAACCTAGTTTAGTCTGGTTTGGAGGATAGTGTACAGTAGTAACCTGTCCTAATCTACCTTGGAGGATAGTATACAGTAGTAATCTGGTTTAATCTGGTTTGGAAGACAGTGTACAGTAACGTGTTTTAATCTGGCTTGGAGGATAGTGTACAGTAGTAACCTGGTTTGGTCTGGCTTGGAGGATAGTGTACAGTAGTAACCTGGTTTAGTCTGGCTTGGAGGATAGTGTACAGTAGTAAACGGTCTTAATCTGGTTTGGAGGATAGTGTACAGTAGCTTAATCTGTCCTAATCTGGTTTGGAGTATAGTGTACAGTAGTAACCTGGTTTAGTCTGGCTTGGAGGATAGTGTACAGTAGTAACCTGTCTTAATCTGGTTTGGAGGACAGTACATTAATCTGGCTTGGAGGACTGGCATCCTCAGGAGCAGAGACTGTATCAGTGCTGTCAAACCTGACAAGTGAAAAGTGAAAGTGAAGGTTGGTACATTGCTTCTTAGTTAAAGCTAGATTGAAACGCTCATGGTCAGTTGACGAGTGTGTGTTGGATTTTTGGCTTAATTTTATCCTCATATTTCTAGTGGAATTTCAGGCTCTGTTTGTTAGTTCTTTATTGCAAGATGAATGAGATGGTCTCAATATATGCTTAACCATACAGTAGATGCGTCATTTACATTAGATATGGCTTGCGGTTACATTAGACTTGTTGCCATAAAAATGTCTACATTTTACCTTACCTTTCTATAACCTTTCTATGCCTCCTGAATGGATGCAAATACTGTAAGTTTGTTTACATTGCGGTCGTCCATGCCCTATTTAAGTGAACTCCCTAATGTGTTGCAGACGCATAGAATGTTTGATTATATTTTACATGGTAAAGCACGAAGAATATGCCTTCAGTGTTCTAGTGTTCAGGGTTTGAGGTAAATGGAATGGCAGGTGTCTGTATAACATCTACCACAGGGATAGGGTGGTATTTTTGTTTTAAGTTTTAATGTGACGTGCAAAAGTACAGCGAAATAAATACATTTCTAATACGATCTAACTTCTGCATTAGTTGCTGTTTGGGGTTTTAGTCTGGGTTTCTGTATAGCACTCTGATGTCTGCTGATGTAAAAAGGGCTTTATAATACATTTGGTTGATTGATTGATAACCTCAACTATTCAGTAATCAATATCAATGCAGTACTAAATATAACATGAGCTAAAACAAAAACACAGGAGAAATAGAAATAAGAACAAAGTAAATATGCAATATACAGGGTCAGTTCCAGGGTCAGTAGCTATATACAGGGTCAGTTCCAGGGTCAGTAGCTATATACAGGGTCAGTTCCAGGGTCAGTAGCTATATACAGGGTCAGTTCCAGGGTCAGTAGCTATATACAGGGTCAGTTCCAGGGTCAGTAGCTATATACAGGGTCAGTTCCAGGGTCAGTAAGCTATATACAGGGTCAGTTCCAGGGTCAGTAGCTATATACAGGGTCAGTTCCAGGGTCAGTAGCTATATACAGGGTCAGTTCCAGGGTCAGTAGCTATATACAGGGTCAGTTCCAGGGTCAGTAGCTATATACAGGGTCAGTTCCAGGGTCAGTAAGCTATATACAGGGTCAGTTCCAGGGTCAGTAGCTATATACAGGGTCAGTTCCAGGGTCAGTAGCTATATACAGGGTCAGTTCCAGGGTCAGTAGCTATATACAGGGTCAGTTCCAGGGTCAGTAGCTATATACAGGGTCAGTTCCAGGGTCAGTAGCTATATACAGGGTCAGTTCCAGGGTCAGTAGCTATATACAGGGTCAGTTCCAGGGTCAGTAAGCTATATACAGGGTCAGTTCCAGGGTCAGTAAGCTATATACAGGGTCAGTTCCAGGGTCAGTAAGCTATATACAGGGTCAGTTCCAGGGTCAGTAAGCTATATACAGGGTCAGTTCCAGGGTCAGTAGCTATATACAGGGTCAGTTCCAGGGTCAGTAGCTATATACAGGGTCAGTTCCAGGGTCAGTAGCTATATACAGGGTCAGTTCCAGGGTCAGTAGCTATATACAGGGTCAGTTCCAGGGTCAGTAGCTATATACAGGGTCAGTTCCAGGGTCAGTAAGCTATATACAGGGTCAGTTCCAGGGTCAGTAAGCTATATACAGGGTCAGTTCCAGGGTCAGTAAGCTATATACAGGGTCAGTTCCAGGGTCAGTAGGCTGTATACAGGGTCAGTTCCAGGGTCAGTAAGCTATATACAGGGTCAGTTCCAGGGTCAGTAAGCTATATACAGGGTCAGTTCCTGGGTCAGTAAGCTATATACAGGGTCAGTTCCTGGGTCAGTAAGCTATATACAGGGTCAGTTCCTGGGTCAGTAAGCTATATACAGGGTCAGTAGCTATATATAGGGTCAGTTCCACGGTCAGTAAGCTATATACAGGGTCAGTTCCTGGGTCAGTAAGCTATATACAGGGTCAGTTCCTGGGTCAGTAAGCTATATACAGGGTCAGTAGCTATATATAGGGTCAGTTCCACGGTCAGTAAGCTATATACAGGGTCAGTTCCTGGGTCAGTAAGCTATATACAGGGTCAGTTCCTGGGTCAGTAAGCTATATACAGGGTCAGTTCCAGGGTCAGTAAGCTATATACAGGGTCAGTTCCAGGGTCAGTAAGCTATATACAGGGTCAGTTCCAGGGTCAGTAAGCTATATAGAGGGTCAGTTCCAGTATGAGTAAGCTATATACAGGGTCAGTATACTATATACATGGTCAGTAAGCTATATCCAGGGTCAGTAGCAATGTACAAGGTCAGTAGCTGTATACAGGGTCAGTTCCAATACTATATTTACAATGTGCATGGATACTGGAGTGATGCCGGTAGATGGGTATAGGGGTAAGGTGACTAGACATCAGGATATATGATAAGCAGAGTAGCAGCTTCGTAAATGAAGATTATATGTGAGTGTGTGTAGAGTGAGTATTAATGTGTGTGAGCAAGTGAAGTGTGTGTGTGTGTGTTTGACTGTAAGTGTGCGTGAGTCAAATCAAATTTTATTGGTCAATTACACATGGTTAGCAGATGTTATTGTGAGTGTAGCTTCTGCTTCTAGATCCGACAGTGCAGCAGTATCTAACAGGTAATATCTAACAATTCCACAACAAAACCTAATGTCTAACAAATTCCACAACAAATCCTAATATCTAACAATTCCACAACAAATCCTAATATCTAACAATTCCACAACAAAACCTAATATCTAACAAATTCCACAACAAAACCTAATATCTAACAATTCCACAACAAATCCTAATATCTAACAATTCCACAACAAAACCTAATATCTAACAATCTAGTAAAGAAATGGAATAAGAATATAAATATAAAATATATGGATGAGCAGTGACAGAGCGGCTAAGATGCAATAGATAATATGGAATAGATAGTGTAGTATGCAGTATATACATATGAGATAAGTAATGCGAGATATGTAAACATTCTTAAGTGTGCAGAGTCCTGTCAGTGTGCATGGAGGCAGTGCAAAAATAAAACGGGTCAACTCAGACGTCCGTGTAGCCGGTTTGTTAGCTATTTAGCAGTCTTATGGCTTTGGAATAGAAGCTGTTCAGGAGCCTGTTGGTTTCAGACTTTATGCACTGGTACCGCTTGCTTTTCGGAAGCAGAGAGAACAGTCTATGGCTTGGGTGGTTTGAGTCTTCAATAATTTTCCGGGGCTTTGTTTCACACACTGATTATAAAGGTCCTGGATGGCAAAGAGCTCTGCCACAGTGATGTACCGGGCTGTCCTCACCACCCTCTGTTGTGCTATGCAATCGAGGGCGGTGCTGTTGCCATACCAAGCAGTGATGCAGCAGGTAAAGATATGCTCAATGGTGCAGCTGTAGATAGTGCAGCCAAACATTTTTTTCAACCTCCTGAGGGGGAAGAGGCGCTGTTCGAGCTTTTTTCACGGCGTTGTGTGGACCATTTTAAGTCCTTAGTGATTTGGACCCCAAGGAACTTGAAGCTCTCGACCCGCTCCACTGCAGCCCCGCTGATGTGAATGGGGGTGTGTTCCTGTAGTCCACAGAAGAAGAGCTGGTGTGTGTGTGTTAGCTGGAGATTATTATAGAGAGGGATCTGTGTGTTTGCCTGCAGTGATTCCACTCGTGTCTAAATATAGCCTCTGCCTGTGGTGCAGATTTCATGCTTAGAAGGAATGGCAAAGGTGCACTGCCCAGAAGACCCATGGAAGTTCACTGGGAATTTCAGGCGTTTATCCTTGCCACTATGCAAAGTCCTTTACAGTTAATTTCATCCTCGCATCAAGGACACTGGTAAAATCAGAAATTATATTCAGCGGTTTGCGCTATTTTAGCATTCTTGAACAATTTCCCATCGCTCTTCCTCAGCCAATGTCCATAGGATTGTTTGATCCTATGTCAACCACTGAAAGACAAGGCCATAGGACAAATTTAGTATAGGCTGTACGATCTGATCTGGAAATGCCATCATAGTAATGAAACATTAGGCCTACGGTGATCAACAAGAAATTAAATGGAAGTGGGCTATTTTAACTTAAGTAAAAAGAAAAAAAAGAAACGTAATAAAATATGTCTGGAAAGCATATTGTGCAGTAAAACTTTGCATTTGGTCGCAGAATCAGCTCATGCAAACATTGATCTCTAGTCCCTGAGGAATGCAGCTGGCTGGCCCTAACCCATCATGGCTGCTCTGTATCTCTATTTTCTGTTCTCTCTCCACTGCTCCCAGTTCCCTTGACACCACTGTTTTATCTTGTTACAATGAGGCTGGACACTACAGTCCAATTTGACATGTGTGATAATCATCCTGGCTTGGCAACCAGACAAGTGGAGTTTCCAACCCAGTGGCCCATACCATAGCATGGGGGGTTGTAGACTAGTTGAACTGTAACCAGTCTCACCACACCATTTTAGTCTCATTACTTTCAAGAGAGCCAGCCAGGAAATCTCTTTTTTTGGGGGGAGCCTTATGGGTTTTTAACTGTTTTTTAGCCTTGTTTCATCAAAAGCATCTTACTCTAATCTTACGTTATTGTTCTTTAGTGAATGGGCTTATTAAGTGGTGTGTATGTATCTAGCCTGGCAGGTACAGCAATGCCACCAATGCCATACGACGTCCCCAGTCCACCGTGATAGACAGCCAAACCCAATATCACCACATTTGGCCTGTTTGATTAGGTTTGATTGTCCAATGTTTTCAAAAATACTCCAACACTCATTAAGCCTACATGATCTGTGCCCCCTGCGTATTAATTCAGTATGGTTGAGAAGAGCACACCCTCAAAAACCCAATCTAAATGTGATTTGATTATGCAATACTCAGGATTTATGTACACAATAAGCTAGTAATAATGCTTGAATGGTTTGTCTACAATTCAGAGTCCTTGTTTTCTTCCCCCAGACAGTGTTTTCTGATGAATCATACCTATGTTTTCACAAAATGGCCACAATGAACCTTTGCTACAGAAATGGACATTTGGCAAGTAAGACTTTGTTCAAGGGGCAGTGTGGTTAAAAATGTGATTTTCAATGTTTTTGGGTTATATTGCCACACTGAGGTCAAAATAACACCCTGAAATTGTGAAAATTATGATAATGCCATGTTTGTTTAAGAGTTGTTTGGAAATAAATGCCTGGATTTTCTGCCTGTTCAGGTGGGATGAAACTTTTGGCCCACATCATGACGTCACAATGTGATCTGATTTATAATAGACCAATGACTGTTCATCTGGTTAAGGGGGTGGCCTCTAATCCAGCCAATCTGCCAATCAGGGCTGTGTAAAATACTGTATCTTCACATTTGTTTCCTAACGCCAACACAATCAGTGTGGGCCAAAGGAGGCTCAGGAAAATAAATGATCATGAAAATACCTCTGACATATTTCTTAAATTAACACAGTTATTTCATATCAAATGGTATTGGTCACATGCACATATTTAGCAGATGTTATTGCGGGTGTAGCGAAATGCTTGTGTTCCTAGCTCCAACAGTGCAGTAGTATCTAACAATTAACAACAATACACACAAATCTAAAAGTTAAAGAATTGAATGAAGAAATAAATAATTATTAGGATGAGCAATGTCGGAGTGGCATTGACTAAAATACAGTAGAATAGAATACAGTATATACATATGACATGAATAAAGTATTATGTAAACATTATTAAAGTAACCATTATTAAAGTGACCATGTCTATGTACATGGGGCAGCAGCCTCTAAGGTGCAGGGTTCAGTAACCGGGTGGAAGCCGGCTAGTGATGGCTATTTAACAGTCTGATGTCCTTGAGATAGAAGCTGTTTTTCAGTCTCTCGGCCCCAGCTTTGATGCACCTGTACTGATCTCACCTTCTGAATGTTAGCGGGGTGAACCGTCCATTGCTCTTGTAATTGATTTCCTTTATGACATTTTTGGCCTTCCTGTGACATCGGGTGCTGTAGGTGTCCTGGAGGGCAGGCAGTGTGCCCCCGGTGATGCGTTGGGCAAACTGCACCACCCTCTGGAGAGCCCTGCGGTTGCGGGCAGTGCAGTTTCCATACCAGGCGGTGATACAGCCTGACAGAATGCTCTCAATTGTGAATCTCTAAAGGTTTGTGGGTTTTAGGTGCCAAGACAAATTTCTTCAGCCTCCTGAGGTTGATGAGGCGCTGTTGCGCCTTCTTCACCACACTGTCTGTGTGAGTGAACCATTTCAGATTGTCAGTGATGTGTACGCCGAGGAACTTGAAGCTTTTTGTCTTCTCCACTGCGGTCCTGTCGATGTGGAAAGGGGCTTGCTCCCTCTGCTGTTTCCTGAAGTCCACGATCAGCTCCTTTGTTTTGTTGCCGTTGAGGGAGAGGTTATTTTCCTGGCACGACTCCGCCGGGGCCCTCACCTCCTAGATATACAGTGATGATTTAAAAATACAATTACTAAGACTGCATGGGGCCTTTAATCTATGTAGGCTAAATGGAATTTATGCAGGTGTATGTGTTCAGGTGGAGGAGACTGGAGAGCATTGGTATTTTATTAGTGTTGGGAATAAGTCTCTCTAATAGAATTGGCCTTTGCCTTTTTACGAATAAGAAGTGAATTGTCTCAAACACATGGATCACTGTCTGCTGCTGAGACAGTCAGTGGAGAGTAGATGCTGCTGTGTGTTTGGTGTGGCTCCTCTTCATAAGCTGCATTCACCCCAAGGTTTATTTCTGTTTCAGACCTCTCAGATAGGATGGCATTACTGCAGCTCCCAGTAGCATTAGCATATCTTTCTTCCTGACTTTTATGAAATAGAAAATCTGCCGACAATACTGCTGGATAAAAAAATGCTGGAGATCTTAACACGGAACCCTAACCGGCTGCTCGTATGCGCCATCATGCATAAATGTATTTTGTCCCCCCACACCAAACACGATCACGACACGCAGGTTAAAATATCAAAACAAACTCTGAACCAATTACATAAATTTTGGGACAGGTCGAAAAGCATTCAACATTTATGGCAATTTAGCTAGCTAGCTTGCACTTGCTAGCTAATTTGTCCTATTTAGCTAGCTTGCTGTTGTTAGCTAATTTGTCCTGGGATATAAGCGTTGAGTTGTTATTTTACCTGAAATGCACAAGGTCCTCGACTCCGCCAATTAATCCACACATAAAACGGTCAACCGAATCGTTTCTAGTCATCTCTCATCCTTCCAGGCCTTTTTCTTTTCTTGACTTTATATTGCGATTGGCAACTTTCATAAATTAGGTGCATTACCGCCACCGACCTCGTTTCGTCTTTCAGTCACCCACGTGGGTATAACCAATGAGGAGATGGCACGTGGGTACCTGTTTCTATAAACCAATGAAGAGATGGGAGAGGCAGGACTTGCAGCGCAATCTGTGTCATAAATAGAACTGACTTCTATTTTAGCCCTTGGCAACGCAGACGCTCATTGGCGCGGGCGAGCAGTGTGGGTGCAATAATTGAATAATATAGATTTCTATATTTATTTTTGCAATGCTCGTGCACGCGACGCGAGCGGTGTAGTCAACTCCGTAAGCGTTTCTCAGGAAAGCACATTTGGTGCATGATGTGGTGACTTATATTGAGTGACTGGAATTCTATTCTTCTTCATATCAGAAATTTCAATTTTCTTGGCATAATCTCTCAAACTATCCCATCAGTGGATGCTCACAAACTGCAGATCACCTGCACTCATATTAATGTAGCAGGAGATGATACCAGAGGGTTGCATGAACATTATCAATGAATAGGGGTTTTAGCTGCTGTGTCATCTTAACAGTTGAGTGCCATCTGTTTGCAGTTAAAATGCACCCTCTCTTAATAGAAGTGCCCGCTGTTTATATTACATCATGGCTACTTTGTCTCGTTGGAAATTCTGACTTCAAAGCTAGTATTATTATACACCTAACATTTTCTGTAAATTAATCTGTTGTTTTTGCTCTTTATTCAAGTGCTTGGTGCTTTATTTGTAAATGGGTATAAACACTAACGGGCACAGCAACCATTTTATTATTTTCTAGTAAGCAGCGGCCCGATTTCAAAAGTCAATGGGGGGAAGTAGAACGACACCTTTCTGTTTGATCTGGTCGCTCCTTCAAAGCTTAATTTAGAGGCGAGCGTCGTGTCCAACAAAGTTAAAAGGGATGTTGGGTAGTCAAAGATGGGGATGTGCTAAGGTCAGTCCCTCAGTGTATCTCATTCACAGGGAGAAGAAGTCTGGCACAGAATGAAATCACATCACAGCTGCGCCTCAAACCAGTAGCCTATTGGAACACGCTGTAGTATATCATTATGAATTATTGTTATGTTAATTCTCTATTTTAGGTATTGTGCTGTTTGTTTCAGACAGGTAAAAGAAACTATGTCCTGTTTTTTAAAAGCGACACAGTAGAGGAGTACATGAGTTGAATTAGGATTTCCCCGATGTGCTGTCTTTTCACCTCCTTTGGGGTACTGTTGGTCATTTTATACAGCACAGGCAGGAGTTTATTATTGGCTGCACACTTTGAGGTGCAGCCCAGGTAGCAAATATGGTACCATCCTGTGTTGGTGTTAGAGGGGAAACCTTGGCCAAACTATAACATTGTAAAACATGACTTGCTGCGAGCGAGTAGCTTTGTTGGATCAGTATGCTGCATAGCCTCTAGTCATTTAATTATACTGAACCAGTTCCCTGGAGGGGGGGAGTATCTTTTGTTGGTGTTTGTGATGTGTTTTTGTGCAGTATGTTTCTTTTAATTATTTAATTTTGTCAGTAAAGGCATTGTCTTTATTTTGGCATTCTTAATTCCAATGATTGTCACACAAACAGGAAGTGGAGAAATGGCCTACTAAACAGTGTCAGTTTGATGAATGAGCAGCTGTCAATGGGTTATATTTCCTCATTGTTGTGTGGAGATAGATGGTTTGACAACACTCTGTTCCTCTAGCTTTAGTTTTAATCCATTTCTTCCCCACTTTTATAAATTAATCCCTCAAACAGATGTGTGAATGAGACGAAATTGAGACAGTCTGCTGCTCTTAAGATGCACGTTTTCATTATACTCATCTTCCAATTTACAAAAGCAATTAAGATGCATCGCACGCCTAACCCCCATCCAATTTGGCCAATTTTAATTAATTATTCCCTAATGTATTTCTGATAAATGGTTCAGTCCCCATTCCATAAAGCAGATGATTATTGCCATGTTCCAGCATCTTGTTAAGAGAGAACTGCCATCCACAACCCACACACACTGAAGATTTGGGCCTAATAAAATTGACATTTGTCAAATAAAATAGTATTTCTGAGAAGTGTGTGTGTGTGTGTGTGTGTGTGTGTGTGTGGCCTAGTTCAGCAATTCTCAACTGGTGGGTTGCGACCCAGGTTTTGAATGGGTTTCGAGTGTCTGAGTAAAAAAATTCTATATATATATATGCTGAACAAAAATATAAATGCAACATGCAACATGCAACAATTTCAAAGATTTTACTGAGTTACAGTTCATATAAGGGAATCAGTCAATTGTAATAAATTCATTAGGCTCTAATCTTTGTAATTCACATGACTGGGAATACAGATATGGATATGTTGGTCACAGATGCCTTTAAAAAAAGGTAGTGGCGTGGATCAGAAAACCAGTCAGTATCTGGTGTGACCACCATTTGCATCATGCAGCATGCCACATCTCCTTCGCGTAGAGTTGATCAGGCTGTTGATAGTGGCCTGTGGAGCGTTGTTCCACTCCTCTTTTAACCTCTCAGGGATTGCTGGGGCGCTAGCGCCCCAATCCCGACACTACCAGGTGAAATGCAAGGCGCCAAATTCAAAATCCAAAAGTTGAATTATTAAACATCCACCAATATACAAGTGTTCCATGCTCTGTTTCTTGTCAGATTTCAAGAAGGATTTACGGCGAAAGCAGCACATTTGATTGTTTGAGGGTAGCACCTCACATATTTTTCCCATAGCCATGAATCCATTAGCCATCATGGCACACACATAACACATTTCACAGCGAAAACAAATCAATTACCTGTTGAAGAACTTCTGCTGAGGTCATCCCAAGTGTCCAACGAAGACAATCCATGGTTCTTTTGTTAGAAAAAGTAATGTATTTTATCCCTAAATCTCCATTTGGTTCGCGCGTTATAATCAGAAACGACAGCCTCCACTCCTCCATTGAAACGTGACGAGAACTCGTTCATCTTATACCTATAAAGTTGTCCAAGAACAATCAAACATAGTTTTAAAAGTATCCTTAGGAACACTTTTACGTACATTTACTATTATAAATCAAACGGAATATAAACTGATCGATAAAGACGGTAAAAAAGACACTGCGCGCCTTGTCGGGAGCGCGCACTGGGTACTGTTGACATAAAAAGGACACTTCCTGGTTTGCTCTTATTCTCTGGTCTAAAGCATCCAAAATGAAAATTTACACTGTCTCGAGACTGTTGACATCTAAAGGAAGCGATGGGTACTGCATTCATATGCCATTATATGGTCATTTTCCTCTAGGGAGGGGTTCCAAATGAGCAATGTGTCAAAATCACTTTTTCCAGGACAGAAATTCCTCGGGGTTTCGCCTGCCGTATGCGTTCTGTTTTACTCACAGACAAATGGTTAACACTTTTGGAAAATTCAGAGTGTTTCCTATCCAATGGTACTAAATATGTGCATACAGTGGGGCAAAAAAGTATTTAGTCAGCCACCAATTGTGCAAGTTCTCCAACTTAAAAAGATGAGAGAGTATTTGGTCATTAACAAAAGTTTATCTCAATACTTTGTTATATACCCTTTGTTGGCAATGACAGAGGTCAAACGTTTTCACAACGTTTTCACAAGGTTTTCACACACTGTTGCTGGTATTTTGGCCAATTCCTCCATGCAGATCTCCTCTAGAGCAGTGATGTTTTGGGGCTGTCGCTGGGCAACACGGACTTTCAACTCCCTCCAAAGATTTTCTATGGGGTTGAGATCTGGAGACTGGCTAGGCCACTCCAGGACCTTGAAATGCTTCTTCTGAAGCCACTCCTTCGTTGCGGCGGTGTGTTTGGGATCATTGTCATGCTGAAAGACCCAGCCACGTTTCATCTTCAATGCCCTTGCTGATGGAAGGAGGTTTTCACTCAAAATCTCACGATACATGGCCCCATTCATTCTTTCCTTTACACGGATCAGTCAGTCCTGGTCCCTTTGCAGAAAACAGCCCCAAAGCATGATGTTTCCACCCCCATGCTTCACAGTAGGTATGGTGTTCTTTGGATGCAACTCAGCATTCTTTGTCCTCCAAACACGACGAGTTGAGTTTTTACCAAAAAGTTCTATTTTGGTTTCATCTGACCATATGACATTCTCCCAATCCTCATCTGGATCATCCAAATGCTCTCTAGCAAACTTCAGACGGGCCTGAACATGTACTGGCTTAAGCAGGGGGACACATCTGGCACTGCAGGATTTGAGTCCCTGGCGGCGTAGTGTGTTACTGATGGTAGGCTTTGTTACTTTGGTCCCAGCTCTCTGCAGGTCATTCACTAGGTCCCCCGTGTGGTTCTGGGATTTTTGCTCACCGTTCTTGTGATCATTTTGACCCCACGGGTGAGATCTTGCGTGGAGCCCCAGATCGAGGAAGATTATCAGTGGTCTTGTATGTCTTCCATTTCCTAATAATTGCTCCCACAGTTGATTTCTTCAAACCAAGCTGCCTACCTATTGCAGATTCAGTCTTCCCAACCTGGTGCAGGTCTACAATTTTGTTTCTGGTGTCCTTTGACAGCTCTTTGGTCTTGGCCATAGTGGAGTTTGGAGTGTGACTGTTTGAGGTTGTGGACAGGTGTCTTTTATACTGATAACAAGTTCAAACAGGTGCCATTAATACAGGTAACGAGTGGAGGACAGAGGAGCCTCTTAAAGAAGAAGTTACAGGTCTGTGAGAGCCAGAAATCTTGCTTGTTTGTATGTGACCAAATACTTATTTTCCACCATAATTTGCAAATAAATTCATTAAAAATCCTACAATGTGATTTTCGGGATTTTTTTTCCTCATTTCGTCTGTCATAGTTGAAGTGTACCTATGATGAAAATTACAGGCCTCTCTCATCTTTTTAAGTGAGAGAACTTGCACAATTGGTGGCTGACTAAATACTTTTTTGCCCCACTGTATCCTATTTTCTGGGCCTGAATGGGAGGCATTTTACTTTGGGCACGCCAGGCTCTCCAAAACGGTCACCTCATGAGCCAATCCCTAAGAAGTTAATGGCTGTGTGAAGTTGCTGGATATTGGCGGGGACTCGAACACCCGGTCGTACACATGGATCCAGGGCATCCCAAACATGTCCAATGGGTGACATGTCTGGTGAGTATGCAGACCAGGAAGAACTGGGACATTTTCAGCTTCCAGGAATTGTGTACAGATCCTTGTGACATGGAGTCGTGCATTATCATGCTGAAACATGAGGTAATGGCGGCGGATGAATGGCACAGCAATGGGCCTCAGGACCTCGTCACGGTATCTCTCTGCATTCAAATTGCCATAGATTAAAATGCAATTCTGTTCATTGTCCGTAGCTAATGCCTGCCCATACCATAACCCTGCCGCCACCATGGGACACTGTTCACAACATTAACATCAGTAAATCGCTTGCCCATATGATGCCATACACACTGTCTGACATCTGCCCAGCACAGTTGAAATTGGGATTCATCCGTGAAGAGCGCACTTCTCCATCGTGTTAGTAACCGACTTCAGGTGAGCATTGGCCCATTGTAGTCGGTTACCACGCCAAACTGCAGTCAGCCACCTCAAAACTTGAGACATCTTTGGCATTTGCACATTTTAGAGTGGCCTCTTATTGTACCCAGCACAAGGTGAAAGAGACGCGCCCCTGTTTAGGTGAGGAGCACCTGTGTAATGATCATGGTGTTTAATCAGCTTCATGATATGCCACACCTATCAAGTGGATGGAGTATCATGTCAAAGGAGAAATGCTCACTAACAGGGATTTAAACAAATTTGTGCACTAAATTTGAGAGAAGTAAGCTGTTTGTGTGTATGGAACATTTCTGGGATCTATTTCAGCTCTGTTGTATTCGGTGTACGTGACAAATAAACTTTGATTTGATTTGAAATGGACAATGACCCCAAGCATACTTCCAAAGTTGTTGCAAAATGGCTTAAGGACAACACAGTCAAGGTATTGGAGTGGCCATCCACAAAGCCCTGACCTCAATCCTATAGATAATGTGGGCTGAACTGAAAAGGTGTGTGCGAGCAAGGAAGCCTACAAACCTGATTCCAGCCTGACACCACCTCTGTCAGGAGGAATGGGCCAAAATTCACCCAAATTATTGTGGGAAGCTTGTGGAAGACTACCCAGAACATTTGACCCAAGTTAAACAATTTAAAGGCAGTGCTACCAAATACTAATTGAGTGTATGTAAACTTCTGACCCACTGGGAATGTGATGAAAGAAATAAAAGCTGAAATAAATCATTCTCTCTACTATTATTCTGACATTTCACATTCTTAAAATAAAGTGGTGATCCTAACTGACCTAAGACAGGGAATTTTTACTAGGATTCAATGTCAGGAATTGTGAAAAACTGAGTTTAAATGTATTTGGCTAAGGTGTATGTAAACTTCCGACTTCAACTGTGTGTGTGTTTTTCACAAAATCTGCTGCTCATGGATGAAACGTCAGATGCTATTTGTGTTTGTTTCTTGCTGTCGATGAGAGGAGCAGAGTTTTTATGACAGGGATGCTGTAAATCAGGGGTCCCCAATTACATTCAGTCATGGGCCGATTCTTCCTTGAGCGGATAATCGTGGGCCGGAACATAGTTTATAAATAATTTGTGCTCTGCAAATTGACCACAAGATTCGCAAACGGTTATATAGTATTTGACAAAAACAGAATCGTTTCAAACCTTGATTCAATTGTGATACGATCACATATTTATGCCTAAGAATACTTGAACAGATTTCCTCAATTCAAATCACTGAGCTCATTTCCTGGTGATTTGTGCAGTGTTTTATGTCCAGAAAACTTGGGAGGCCAAATAACATCATCCTGCTCTAGATCTTGTTCTCTTTGTTTTTCGTTCCGGCAGCCACCAACACTCCTTTGTGGTTTGGACAACCCACTCTCTCCTTGCTGCTTCTCCGACTTACCACCTGACAGGGTAAATGTACCAGTACCCTGCCTGTGCTGTGTGTCAGTGTGTTTGTTGTCACTCCTCTAGCCATGAATCCTCAACATCTAGTGGTGGTGGTGTTGACCCTGAAATCTTGCAAGCTAGAGCCCACTAGGCCATCTACCTCCCCTCCCTGTAGAAACACTAGAGCCCACTAGGCCATCTACCTCCCCTCCCTGTAGAAACACTAGAGCCCACTAGGCCATCTACCTCCCCTCCCTGTAGAAACACTAGAGCCCACTAGGCCATCCACCTTCACCTCCCTGTAGAAACACTAGAGCCCACTAGGCCATCCACTCTCCCCTCCCTGTAGAAACACTAGAACCCACTAGGCCATCCACCCTCCCCTCCCTGTAGAAACACTAGAACCCACTAGGCCATCCACCCTCCCCTCCCTGTAGAAACACTAGAGCCCACTAGGCCATCCACCTTCACCTCCCTGTAGAAACACTAGAACCCACTAGGCCATCCACCCTCACCTCCCTGTAGAAATACTAGAACCCACTAGGCCATCCACCTTCACCTCCCTGTAGAAACACTAGAGCCCACTAGGCCATCCACCTTCACCTCCCTGTAGAAACACTAGAACCCACTAGGCCATCCACTCTCCCCTCCCTGTAGAAACACTAGAGCCCACTAGGCCATCCACCTTCACCTCCCTGTAGAAACACTAGAACCCACTAGGCCATCCACTCTCCCCTCCCTGTAGAAACACTAGAACCCACTAGGCCATCCACTCTCCCCTCCCTGTAGAAACACTAGAACCCACTAGGCCATCCACTCTCCCCTCCCTGTAGAAACACTAGAGCCCACTAGGCCATTCACCTTCACCTCCCTGTAGAAACACTAGAACCCACTAGGCCATCCACTCTCCCCTCCCTGTAGAAACACTAGAACCCACTAGGCCATCCACTCTCCCCTCCCTGTAGAAACACTAGAGCCCACTAGGCCATCCACCTTCACTTCCCTGTAGAAACATACTCGATAGTATTAACTGACCCCCTGATTGTCTCATCTAGTTACATTCATTAGAGACTCCTGGACGATCATCATATCATGTGTTTAAAATAACTTGTATAGAATTTGTTGTAGATAAATATGGACTGGTTGTCCTTAGTTATGGCGATTGCCCTAGATCTATAAATAGATCTCCCTTGTGTTGGTCTAAATGTCTATCAGATTTTTCTTTTTTAGTTTTATTTATTATTGCATTACCATGGTTTTTACATGCTGTGTGATGAGAATGAGATTCACAATTATTCTTCCCAGCCCCTCTCGGTCTGATTATTTCAGCACTGCCTGTCTTTGAAGTACAAACCATTGAATCATTATTTAATGCAAAATGATTTGATGAGAAGGAGGGGAAAAACGTCTTCAGTCGATACAAACAACTGCCCCATTTCTAATAAAAATGACTGTCTGGGCTTTCTTCCCAAGGTAACCTTGAATGTGTCTGACTGAATTGTTACAGCATTAAAGAAGCATTAAATCTGTTCTGCTAAAGGAATTCCCAGGGCAGTTGCATGCTCCATTGTGATTAGGAGTGTGGAGATATGTTGGCCATGATGCATCTCATAAGAGTGCGTGGTGCTACTTTTTCTAGTCTGAGAGAACAACTTCCCAGAGTGAGCTCCCCCTCCTCCTGCATGTCCTCAAATTAATGACCCTCATGGTTTAGGTGCTGTGCCCTACTAATCAGTGGAAACACTGGTCAGTCCCCAGTAATTATAGGCCTAATTAAGTTTCTGTAGTTAACAAGATGTTGCGTCGGTGTGTTGCATAGAGCACTAGTATTGCTTCATCAGGTTCGGAGTGGAGCGCTCCTAATGATCGAGCGTAATGTGGCGGAGGAGTTTAGCACACCATTATGATTGGCTCAGGGGCACCAACCAAATCAAGTCGTGTCATTCTCTCCAGAATATTTTTTTTTTAATCTCAATGAGAGCATGGCGAAGACCGTCTGACATCAGAAACTATGGGATGGTAATTGCAGTTTCTGATGTACAGAAGGTTGAGGTTTGCTGTGATTTGAAGTGTGAGGAGGATGATAGTATAGTGCAGGGGTATTCAACTCTGACCCTACGAGTTCTGGAGCCTTCTGGTTTTCTGTTCTACCTGATCATTAATTACACCCAACTGGTGTTTTATTTTGTTGGTTGTTAGTTCTCAAATATTATCTTATTTTTAAATATATAGCTCCGTTATCTTTTATACATACTTTATATCTGGTTTTAGTCGTTTAAGTATACACTGAAAATATTTGAACATCCTGAAAATTATTTCTCCCCCAACCCCAAAAGATTTTTTTTTTTTTATAATATATATTTTTTCAGTGGTGGCCATGATTTAGCAGAGGTGGTTTAACACTGCTATATGCATATAGGGGAAACACTTCCTTTTGGTGCTGTGTATTAATGATAATTTTCCTAAAACCCCTTTCAGCCTCTGCTGCACAGTGCATTCGAAACGTATTCAGACCCCTTGGCTTTTTCCACATTTTGATACGTTACAGCTTTATTCTCAAAATAATTTAATTGTAATATCCTCATCAATCTACACACAATAGCCCATAATGACAAATCAAAAACAGTTGTTTTAGATTTTTTTTGCAGATGTATTTGTAACATTTACAGAAGCGTTCAGATCTTTTACTTAGTACTTTGTTGAAGCACCTTTGGTAGAGATTACAGCCTCGAGTCTTCTTGGGTATGACGCTACACCTGTATTTGGGGAGTTTCTCCCATTCTTCTCTGCAGATCCTCTCATGCTCTGTCAGGTTGGATGGGGAGCGTCCCTGCACAGCTATTTTCAGGTCTCTCCAGAGATGTTCGATCGGGTTCAAGTCCGGGCTCTTGCTGGGCCACTCAAGGACATTCAGAGACTTCTCCAGAAGCCACTCCTGTGTTGTCTTGGCTGTGTGCTTCGGATCGTGGTCCTGTTGGAAGGTGAACCTACGTCCTAGTCGGAGGCCCTGAGCGCTCTGGAGCAGGTTTTCAACAAGGATCTCTCTGTACTTTGGTCTGTTCATATTTCCCTCGATCCTGACTAGTCTCCCAGTCCCTGCTGCTGAAAAACATCCCCACAGCATGGCGCTGCCACCACCATGCTTCACCGTAGGGATGGTGCCAGGTTTCCTCCAGATGTGACCCTTGGCATTCAGGCCAAAGCGTTCAATCTTGGTTTCATCAGACCAGAGAATCTTGTTTCTTGTGGTCTGAGAGTCCTTTAGGTGCCTTTTGGCAAACTCCAAGCGGGCTGTCATGTGCCTTTTTACTGTTGGTGGAGTGCTGCAGAGATGGTTGCCCATCTCCACAGCAAACTCTAAAGCTCTGTCAGAGTGACCATCGGGTTCTTGGTCACGTCCCTGACCAAGGCCCTTCTGCCCCGAGTGCTCAGTTTGGCCGGGCAGCCAGCCCTAGGAAGAGACTTGGTGGTTCCAAACTTTTTCCATTTAAGAATAATGGAGGCCATTGTGTTCTTGGGGACCTTCAATGCTGCAGAAATATTTTGCTACTCTTCACCAGATCTGTGCCTCAACACAATCTTGTCTCTGAGCTCTGTGGACAGTTCCTTCGACCTCAAGTCTCATAGCAAAGGGTCTGAATACTTACGTAAATATAGAACCTGTTTTTGCTTTGTCATTATGGGGTATTGTGTGTAGATTGATGAGAACAAAATAATATTGAATCCGTTTTAGAATAAGGATGTAACGTAACAAAATGTGGAAAAGGTCAATGCGTCTGAATACTTTTCCGAATGCACTGTACTTGAAAAACACACTCAATAAGTAGATTTTATTATAAATGTGTGCTTGTACTGCATGATTGTGAGCTAAACGTCTCTTTCCCTCTCTCCCCATCCCTCTCTGCCTCCCCTGAAGATCCCTCGTGGAGGACGACGACCCTCACATGAAAGTGTCGCTGGGGTGTGGTGACATGGGCATCTCTGCCCACCTACAGGCTTCCAAAACAGGAAACACTCGCTTCTTTACGAGCAACACACACAGCTCAGTGGTCCTTCAGGTGAGCAGTAATGGATGGGAGGGAGAGGTACAGGAGAGAGACCGAGAGATGGTGTTGCTTCAGAGGATGTTCAGATTGATGAACCTCATAAATGCCCCAATGAAATATGCCAGGGTGATTTTCATGTGCCTTCAGAGGTCCAGTGATTGATTGAAAAGCTAGATAGTATGTCTGTATGGTGTCTGAGAATCTTCCGGACAAAGGTCAAGGGTCTGATCTGGCCTTTACCCAACTCTAAAAATATCTACAACACAACAAGAAATTACACAAATGGCCCTGGGATTGTTTCAATTAGGTTTTCTGTCGAAAATTTGTTTTCTAAAACCCATTGCCGGTAACAAAAAGTTGTTCCTGTGCAGCACCAAACATGCTCATCTATCTCCAACAATCTAATCTCTAGTGTATGCTATTTTTATGCAACTCTAAATCACAAGTCCTTTTTCCTTGACGGTAGTGTTGCACAGTATACCTGTACCACGGTAATATCACAGTACCAAAATGTACCATTTCATATGCTACTACCACGTTTTTTAGCCCTAGCGATCTAAAGAACCTGCTGGCTCCTGTTATAAAATGTTTATGAATTCAGTTGAATTGAAGCAACAGCCACTAGTCTCTGGTATGCACAGGTCCAATCATATCCACTGTACTTTCATGCTCACATCACATGTAGCAGCTGTACTCAGCCAGCATAACCCCCTACCAGCCCTCACTCACCTGCTTCTCTCTTTCTGCTCTTCATGAGCATCTATTCCTCAGTCAATTAAAAAATATATCATTTATATATATATCAAAAATATATCAATATATCAATGTCTTTCTGGTGCTCCTTATTCTGTTTGGTGCCTAACGTTTTAAAAGTTGGGACAGTGTGTATATGTGTTCAGGAGTGAGCGAGAGAGTGGTGTGTGTGTTTATGAGAGGGGGACAGAGAGTAAGGGAGGGAGAGTTTGTGTGTGTCTGTTAACTGAAGAGTAGAAGGTTTCAGGCGGTGTTTTCAATCAGATCTTTATGCAGTGTTTTCCCCTTACTGACACAATAACAAGCAGATCATTATGCAGTGTTTTCCCCTTAGTGGCACAATGACAAGCAGATCATTATGCAGTGTTTTCCCCTTAGTGGCATAATAACAAGCAGATCATTATACAGTGTTTTCCCCTTACTGACACAATAACAAGCAGATCATTATGCAGTGTTTTCCCCTTACTGACACAATAACAAGCAGATTATTATACAGTGTTTTCCCCTTACTGACACAATGACAAGCAGATCATTATGCAGTGTTTTCCCCTTACTGACACAATAACAAGCAGATCATTATACAGTGTTTTCCCCTAACTGACACAATAACAAGCAGATCATTATGCAGTGTCTTCCCCTTACTGACACAATAACAAGCAGATCATTATACAGTGTTTTCCCTACTGACACAATAACAAGCAGATCATTATACAGTGTTTTCCACTTACTGACACAATAACAAGCAGATCGTTATATAGTGTTTTCCCCTTACTGACACAATAACAAGCAGATTATTATGCAGTGTTTTCCCTACTGACACAATAACAAGCAGATCATTATACAGTGTCTTCCCCTTACTGACACAATAACAAGCAGATCATTATACAGTGTTTTCCCCTTACTGACACAATAACAAGCAGATCATTATGCAGTGTCTTCCCCTTACTGACACAATAACAAGCAGATCATTATACAGTGTTTTCCCCTTACTGACACAATAACAAGCAGATCATTATACAGTGTCTTCCCCTTAGTGGCACAATAACAAGCAGATCATTATACAGTGTTTTCCCCTTACAATAACAAGCAGATCATTATACAGTGTTTTCCCCTTACTGACACAATAACAAGCAGATCATTATACAGTGTCTTCCCCTTACTGACACAATAACAAGCAGATCATTATACAGTGTTTTCCACTTACTGACACAATAACAAGCAGATCGTCATATAGTGTTTTCCCCTTACTGACACAATAACAAGCAGATCATTATGCAGTGTCTTCCCCTTACTGACACAATAACAAGCAGATCATTATGCAGTGTTTTCCCTACTGACACAATAACAAGCAGATCATTATGCAGTGTCTTCCCCTTACTGACACAATAACAAGCAGATCATTATGCAGTGTTTTCCCCTTACTGACACAATAACAAGCAGATCATTATACAGTGTTTTCCCCTTACTGACACAATAACAAGCAGATCATTATACAGTGTTTTCCCCTTACAATAACAAGCAGATCATTATACAGTGTTTTCCCCTTACTGACACAATAACAAGCAGATCATTATACAGTGTCTTCCCCTTACTGACACAATAACAAGCAGATCATTATACAGTGTTTTCCACTTACTGACACAATAACAAGCAGATCGTCATATAGTGTTTTCCCCTTACTGACACAATAACAAGCAGATCATTATGCAGTGTCTTCCCCTTACTGACACAATAACAAGCAGATCATTATGCAGTGTTTTCCCTACTGACACAATAACAAGCAGATCATTATGCAGTGTTTTCCCCTTACTGACACAATGACAAGCAGATCGTTATGCATGTATATTCCTTTCTCCCAAGGTAGCAAATATGAGCAAATCATCCATTCTATAAAGTATTATATTATACACTAATCAGTGTGAAGTTAAATTCAATATGTTAGATTGAGTAGAAGTGTGAATTTCAGTGCCAGGTTTTTGCGTAGCACATGCTCAGAACATTTAGAAAATTAGAACAAGCGTCTGGGGGATGGGGCAAGCAGGACGCTAGGCCACAGATTTTTGCCGCTGTGGTAGAGTGATACTACTCGGTGTCGCGATACTTGGCCTGGTATCGTTAGTAAAATGACACTAACACTAAGGTTATAATTATCGAACACTGTTCACGTTTCTTTTTTTGATGTACAAACTATTATGGAATTGTTACTGTGAACGTCAAACTTGTTATAAGCACATCAGGGTTTAGACTAAAAAGAAACCCATGTTCTCAAATTAGGAGGAAAAAATCCAGACTGTCCCCGGCAAAAAAAAAAATCTTTGTCAACCGAGAGTCGTCCTGTTCAAATGTTTGAACCTATTTTTTCCATATATAGACAGACACACCCTATGTGTTTGAATAAAACCAACAACCTATTTTTCATTTAACTAGACAAGTCAGTTAAGAACAAATTCTTATTTTACAATGACTGCCTAACCCGGACGACGCTGGGCCAATTGTGCGCCACCCTATGGTAATCCCGATCACGGTCGGTTGTGATACAGCTCGGGATCGAACCAGGGTCTGTAGTGACGCCGCTAGCACTGAGATGCAGTGCCTTAGACCGCTGCGCCACTCGGGAGCCCAATGCACTGAGCTGGTATGCACTGACTTTGCCTGATGTTTTAAGCACACTGTTTGATTAAATAATTAAGACGCGTTTTAAGGCTGTGGATGCGAAAGTTAACTTATTATTTCCAAACATTTAGGTCAGTTGTATGCTGCTTTGCGATCTATTAACAGAAATGGTTACATTAAATAAATATTTTTAACTGATGCATTTGGCAATATTCAATTCATACACACAAAACGTATGAACAAAAACATGTAGGCCCTTCAAATATAGACGATGCGCAGCACTTCGTTCAATTTATCGAATCAGTTATTGTTTTCTTGCTCAAACTGGGAGAAACGCCTGTCAAACTCAGACATTTCTCTCAAAACACAGGGATGTCGATTCGCATAGGTCTAGTATTATCAGAGGACCTTTGAGTTCGCCAAAAACAGTACAAATTACTGACGTGGCAGATTCGGAAGGGACTAAAATGGCAGATGTGGTGTTTTTTGCTTGTGCACATAATTACATTACCCGACCACACCCAGTAAAACTAATAGGTTTTAAAGTGATGGACTGTGCCGTCCCCATGGCCTCCGCAATGGATTAGTCCACTGAGACAGGCTGTGCACCATGAAAAAAATTATTGCGACTGATTGACTACATGCTGACCACACGGTGTGCGTGAGCTGCGTTGCCGAGCCCTAAAATAAAGTCAGTTTTATTTGTGATGCTGAACACAGTGCAAGTCCTGCCTCTCCCATCTACTCATTGGTTTATAGAAGCATATACCCACATGCCATCTCCTCATTGGTTATACCCACGTGGGTGATTGTAATAATAATACACCTTATTATGAAAGTTATATTAGTTTGGGGACAGGTCGAAAAGCATTAAACATTTATGGCAATTTAGCTAGCTTGCACTTGCTAGCTAATTTGTCCTATTTAGCTAGCTTGCTGTTGCTAGCTAATTTGTCCTGGGATATAAACGTTGAGTTGTTATTTTACCTGAAATGCACAAGGTCCTCGACTCCGCCAATTAATCCACACATAAAACGGTCAACCGAATCATTTCTAGTCATCTCTCATCCTTCCAGGCTTTTTCTTCTCTTGACTTTATATTGCGATTGGCAACTTTCATAATTAGGTGCATTACCGCCACTGACCTCGTTCGTCTTTCAGTCACCCACGTGGGTATAACCAATGAGGAGATGGCACGTGGGTACCTGCTTCTATAAACCAATGAGGAGATGGGAGAGGCAGGACTTGCAGCGTGATCTGCGTCACAAATAGAACCAACATCTATTTTAGCCCTTGGCAACGCAGACGCTCGTTGCGTTGGCGCGTGCGAGCAGTGTGGGTGCAATAATTGAATAACATAGATTTCTACATTTATTTTGTAACGCTCGCTCACACGACGCAAGCGGTGTAGTCAGGGTATTAGAAAAATATTGTGAGTTTTTTCACAACGCAGTGAACACGTCCTTTATGTAATTCTAACAATCACACCCACACTAAGAACACGACTCACCCACTCTAATCACTGACACATCTGAAGTCTGGATGCAATGCGCGTGGAGGGTGAAAGCACAAATAATGGAATAAATCAGGGTCCGTGTGCAAGACTTGACTTTCAAAGTAGGAGGATCAGTAAATTATTCCATTGACTCAGAAAGGGAATTATGTTCTAAGAACATTGAAAACTGTCTGTTATGCTCTCTACAAAGAGTTGTCAAACTGATATCTTTCATGAAGTTGGATTGAAATAATGGAAATGGTGTTCCCTCTAGTTGAAATAGTCTACTTTTTTCATCGCACGCATGATGTCTTCTGCGTATGAGAAGATACGAATAAAAAAAGCGTATTGACAATTGAATTGGAGAAGAAATCCATGATATTGTTTATATACAGTAGCTAGCTGGAAGGGAAAGACAGAGACATGGTGAGGTGAGTCATTCAGTGAGTCAAGCTCCAAGGCCTGCCTTGCCCATGCCAGTCTCTGTCCACACGTGAAGGTCGTTACAGAGAGAGGGGCCCCCCAGGCCAGGCAGGAGCTGGCAGAAAGCTGTTGGACTCGTCAATGTGTGACCTTTCCACACTGTGTGTATTCCACAACCTGCCACTGATGGAGGTGTGTTGTGTTGACGTGTTGTTAGACATAGTGCTTCAAAAGTTTCCCTTAAACAGTGTAATAGCCTTTTAGCTGGTGAATAGTTTTTATACCTGCTGTTGAAGAGCGTATTATTGTGTTGAAAAGGTCTCAGGAACACAGCACAGGGTGGGTGTATACGTGTGATTTAGCACAATGCTGATGTGGGATGTCACTTAACTTCTTAGGGCTAGGGGGCAGTATTTTGAAGTTCGGATGAAAAATGTGCCCAAAGTAAACTGCCTGTTACTCAGGCCCAGAAGCTAGGATATGCATATAATTAGTAGCTTTGGCTAGAAAACACTCTGAAGTTTCTAAAACTGTTAAAATAATGTCTGAGTATAACAGAACTGATATGGCAGGCAAAAACCTGAGCAAAATCCATCCGGGATGTCTGAATCAGTCATGTCACACTGTTTTCAATAGGCCAGCTATTCAAAGCCTCATAATTTAACCCCCAGATTGCAGTTCCTATGGCTTCCACTAGATGTCAACAGTCTTTAGAAAAAGGTTGGAATCTTCAATCATGAAAATCAAGGGAGTAAGACCACTTGTTCCTGAGTTCATGTCAAGTGTCCTGTTTTGGATTTTGCACTTTGCGCGTAACAGGGAATGCGCGCTCAGTCATTTTTCTCTTCTATTCAGCAGGTTATATTCAGTCTGAAATATTATAGTGTATATTCATTTTAGGGTATCTGAGTATTGATTACAAATGCTGTTTGACTTTTTCCGGCAAAGTTTACGGGTACTTTTGGGATATCGTTTGTCTGCATGGATGAAAGCCTTTGGGCAAGTGGATTACTGAACAAAACGCGCCAACCAAACGGATCTATATGGATATAAAGAGGAACTTTATCGAAGAAAAGGACCTTTTATTGTGTAACCTGGACGCTTTGATATGCCATCAGAGAAAGATCATCAAAGGTAAGCAATTTATTTTATGCTATTTTTGAGTTTTGTGACACCTCTGCTGGTTATGTTATTATGATAATTGAGTTTTTGAGTTGGGCGCTGTCCTCAGACAATCAAATGTTCTGCTTTCGCCGTAAAGCCTTTTTTGAAACCTGACAATGCCGTTAGATTAACAAGAGTCTAAGCTTTTGAAGGGTGTGCAGCATTTGTATTTTCATGAATGTTTGAAATTAGTATTTTTGTAATTTGAATTTGGCGCTCTGCCAAATTCAAATTAACAGGTTAATCACATTGGCACTGTCTCTGTCGTTGCTGCAAGTAGGGCTGTGATGGTCATGGAATTTTGGATGATGGTAATAACAAAATAATAAAAATAAAAATGGTTTTTTTTTAGATGCACATTGTCCTTCACTCCTGAATGCATGTCCTGCCATAAAAATGTAATTCATTCGTCAATGATGGTATAATGGAGGGACTGGTGGCCATTGCGAGTGTAACTATAGCAGCATCGCATTAGTGGAAACCAAGACTATTCTCAGGGCAGGCCTGGTTGTAGTTAAATATGTTTGAGTCGCATCGGGGACAATTTTAGCTAACCCTAATTATTCTAACCTGCAATGTTAATTATCCTAACGCGCAAAGCAGGAGGTGTACCCATCTATATGTGCTGTGATTTGTTGATTCAACTCAACTGACATTACAAAAAATACCTTCCATTGCATGAGCCACATCCAGTTAACTTAATTTGAATGAACATTCTACATTACATGGAAATTATTGATTTGATATTGCATCACAGTATGGTGCAATATTTCTCAAGTGAAAAAATGTGCATTAAAACTATTTGTATCACAGCTGTCCGTGATCAGGAGTACCATAGGGCGGCGCACAATTGGCCCATCGTCATCTGGGTTAAGGGAGGGTTTGGCCGGGGGGGCTTTACTTGGCTCATCGGTCTCTAGCGACTCCTTGTGGCAGGCCGGGCGCCTGCAGGCTGACCTCGTTTGTCAGGTAAACGGTGTTTCCTCCGACACATTGGTGCGGCAGGCTTCTGGGTTAACTTCTTAGGGAGCGGCTCCTGAGGTGACGGTTTTGGAGAGTCTGGCGTGCCCAAAGTAAAATGCATGCCACTCAGACCCAGAAAATAGGATATGCACATAATTAGTACTATTGGATAGGAAGTTTCTAAGAGTGTTAAAATAATGTATGTGAGTATGACAGAAGTGATATACAGTGGGGCAAAAAAGTATTTAGTCAGCCACCAATTGTGCAAGTTCTCCAACTTAAAAAGATGAGGCCTGTAATTTTCATCATAGGTACACTTCAACTATGACAGACGAAATGAGAAAAAGAAATCCAGAAAATCACATTGTAGGATTTTTTATTTATTTATACTTTCAACTCCCTCCAAAGATTTTCTATGGGGTTGAGATCTGGAGACTGGCTAAGCCACTCCAGGACCTTGAAATGCTTCTTACGAAGCCACTCCTTCGTTGCCTGGGCGGTGTGTTTGGGATCATTGTCATGCTGAAAGACCCAGCCACTTTTCATCTTCAATGCCCTTGCTGATGGAAGGAGGTTTTCACTCAAAATCTCACGATACATGGCCCCATTCATTCTTTCCTTTACACGGATCAGTCGTCCTGGTCCCTTTGCAGAAAAACAGCCCCAAAGCATGATGTTTCCACCCCCATGCTTCACAGTAGGTATGGTGTTCTTTGGATGCAACTCAGCATTCTTTGTCCTCCAAACACGACGAGTTGAGTTTTTACCAAAAAGTTCTATTTTGGTTTCATCTGACCATATGACATTCTCCCAATCCTCATCTGGATCATCCAGATCGAGGAAGATTATCAGTGGTCTTGTATGTCTTCCATTTCCTAATAATTGCTCCCACAGTTGATTTCTTCAAACCAAGCTGCTTACCTATTGCAGATTGTCTTCCTAACCTGGTGCAGATCTACAATTTTGTTTCTGGTGTCCTTTGACAGCTCTTTGGTCTTGGCCATAGTGGAGTTTGGAGTGTGACTGTTTGAGGTTGTGGACAGGTGTCTTTTATACTGATAACAAGTTCAAACAGGTGCCATTAATACAGGTAACGAGTGGAGGACAGAGGAGCCTCTTAAAGAAGAAGTTACAGGTCTGTGAGAGCCAGAAATCTTGCTTGTTTGTATGTGACCAAATACTTATTTTCCACCATAATTTGCAAATAAATTCATTAAAAATCCTACAATGTGATTTTCTGGATTTTTTTCCCTAATTTTGTCTGTCATAGTTGAAGTGTACCTATGATAAAAATTACAGGCCTCTCTCATCTTTTTAAGTGAGAGAACTTGCACAATTGGTGGCTGACTAAATACTTTTTTGCCCCACTGTAGCAGGCGAAAACCCGAGGAAAATCCATCTGGATTTGCAGTTTTTTTGTAAATGAGCATCTTCTCCATTGTGCCTATTGCATACAACTTTATGTAGGACTGAGACTGCAGTACCTATGGCTTCCACTAAATGTCAACAGTCAAAGACTGGGAATTCTAGCAGTGACCAGAACGGATAGGGAGAGGAAATTCAGGCGACTACTTTTGTAATCAAGGTTTGACGCGCGCAAGATTGTGAACGCGCACCACTTTATTTTCCTTTCCTATCGTTCACGCTACCGTCCGGTTGAAATATTACAGCAAATACACCCAAAAGGATACATTAAAAATGATGTTTGATTTGTTTGTAGAAAGTTTATAGGTATAATTTGAACGTGTTCTCTTCACGGTTCATTGGGCGACTCAACGGTGGATTTTATGATCATAACGCGCCAACCAAACAGAGATTTATGGATATAATAAAAACCTTTTTCTAACCAAAGAAGCATGGATTGTCTTCGTTGGACACTTGGGAAGCCCTCAGCAGAAGTTCATCAAAGGTAAGCGATTTTATATTAGCGATTTTATGCGTTTTGTGAGACCCGTGTTGGATTATGGATTTATGCTAATGCGTAAATATTAGAGGTGCTACCCTCAAACAATCAAATGTTGTGCGCTAGCGCCCCACTGCTCCCTAGTTAGTTAAGCAGGCAGGTGTTAAGAAGCGCGGCTTGGTGGGTCATGTTTCAGAGGACGCATGAGCTCGACCTTCGCCTTCTGAGCGTTTTGGGGGAGTTGCAGTGATGAGACGAGATCAAAATTGGGGAGATAAAGGGGTAAAATTAAAACAATATGTCTTGTTGAATAACAACAAGAATCCCTACTCTTGACCAATCACCGGCGACGGGGCGTAGACTTCAGCTACCGACTTCGACTTGCCTCAAAAAAATATATAAAAACCTTGCCGAAGACCAAAACAAACAAAAACGCCACAAAATGTTGTCATAATATATACACAAACTGTTACGAACTGTTTCGGGTGGGAAACATGCAGATGCGTTTAGACTCCACTGTGGGCTTAATGACACCATAATAGTCCTATTTAGCTAATATCGACAGTTTTTCCTCAACATAAAAAGGTCGAAAAAAATGTTGCTGGAGTAATGACTTTGTATTCGGAATGTCAAGGAAGCCGTCTAGAAACAATCAATTTGACCAGTAGAAAATGTGATGTCATTGCTACATATTTCTATTAAGCCGGATGAGCATTATAGTTCTGTGGCATATTCATTTAGCATGTATTTGGCTGGTTTTACCCCAAAAAAATATTTTCATGGAAGGAATTTACATTAAATCAATATGAAATTTTCTTCATGAAGGTAGACAAATAATGACTAGGGATATACTTGTTTTATTTGCTGGAAGGTTATCAAGAAACGGTAGCGCTGTCATGTAGTGATTGAGTTAAGATCTTCCAGTCTCGGTGTACCAGTCTGGGCAGGGCTATAGAGAGCAGGTTGAGCCCCTCAGGAATGAGGCCATGGTTCAGGACAGACAGGGTCTCTCCACAGTACACAGAGCAGCTCTCTAACAGACTGGTCTCTCCTGTCTTTCTCTCTCTCCCTCCTTCCCAGGGATTTGACCAGCTGAGGATAGAGGGATTACTGTGTGATGTCACGCTGGTGGCGGGGGACGGAGACGAAGCTTTCCCAGTGCACCGCGCCATGATGGCCTCCTCCAGCGACTACTTCAAAGCCATGTTCACAGGTAAGACATTATGCCTCTCTCTCTCTCACCTGCAGCAGAAATCACGGGATGGGACGATTGCATATTGTGTTTAATGTTCATTAACAGACTGAGTGATCAGAGGATTAGCCTGCTTGTCACACGTCCGTCAATCACTCTCCACTCTGGGGCTCTGCAGCTGTTAGCATTGTGTTGTCTGGTTGTTGCGTAAATCTCCCTCTGATGGAAGCACTCACTCTGTGTGTGTGTGTGTGTGTGTGTGTGTGTGTGTGTGTGTGTGTGTGTGTGTGTCAGCCATGGCAAATCAGAAGGGCGTTGTTGGTCTCTGTCTTGTTTCTCCTGCCTGGTAGATGGAAATATTATTAACGTGTCAATCTCCCTGAAAGAGGCTTCTCCCAAAGTGCTCTTTCTCTTTAAGCACAGCGTGAATCCTCCAGGGTTTGAGATGCTGCTTTTTACTTCCCCTGTCATCTCTACAATCTGACAAGCTACACTACGTGACCAAAAGTATGTGGACAACTGCTCGTCGAACATCTCATTCCAAAATCATGGGCGTTATTATGGAGTTGGTCCCCTCTTTGCAGCTATAACAGCCTCCACTCTTAATAGTTGGAGTTATTCCCCAAAAGTTAGGCAATTTCATATGTCCTTTTCTTAACAGCCAAAATGGGAAAGCCTTAATACATGTAAGTGGTTCAACAGATATTTGTGCAGCCTATCTGAGAGGTTCACAAGTGTTGTTGAGCTGAAATAGATGTGTTAAGAGGGAAGTGAGTCACTGTTTAAGCCCGTAGTAAGGAGGGGAAGTATGCTGCTGCGACGCTGGGCAAAAGCTTTTCACTGCAACCCACAGCCCTTTCTGGGTGAATTATACAACAGTCTCCAGGCTTTGGGGAATACATTTCCTTTACATGCAACCATAATGGTAGATGTGTGAGAGCTCGGTGGAGTGGCGTCTGTTCCTTCAGTTAGCCTTGACTGTCAAAGGTAGAGCTCATAGGTGATGCTGTTCTGTTTTTATCTGACTGGTGCCTTGTATAATGCTCATCTGTCTCTCTCGCCTCGTCTCGCAGGTGGAATGAAGGAACAAGATTTGATGTGCATCAAGCTTCATGGTGTCAACCGAACAGGCCTGAAGAAGATCATAGACTTCATCTACACGGCCAAGCTGTCTCTCAACATGGAGAACCTGCAGGACACTCTGGAGGCAGCCAGCTTCCTCCAGATCCTCCCTGTGCTAGACTTCTGCAAGGTCTTTCTCATATCTGGGGTAAGGAGCCTAACACAGCCTGCTCAGCCTTCCAGCTCAGCCCTCCAGAACCAGCCAAGGGGGTTATACTCAGCAGTTTAAGATATCTGACTACTGTACTCTACTGCTTACTTTAATATCTACATTTGGTCTGCAGTAAAGGCACTGTGTAAAATGTGTTTGTGTGGTGTTTCTGTGGGTGATTGAGAGTGGTTACTTCTCACTGCTTCCCCTCTGTCCTTGGCTGCAGGTGTCCCTGGATAACTGTGTGGAGGTGGGGCGCATCGCTAACACATACAACCTCACGGAGGTCGACAACTACGTTAACAACTTCATCCTCAAGAACTTTCCCTCGCTGCTGGGCACGGGGGACTTTGTCAAGCTGCCCTTCGAGCGGCTGGCCTTTGTTCTGTCCAGTAACAGTCTGAAGCACTGCAGCGAGCTGGACCTGTTCAAGGCTGCGTGCCGCTGGCTCCGCTATGAGGACGGACGCATGGACCATGCCCCCAAGCTCATGAAGAACATCCGCTTCCCCCTCATGAACCCCCAGGAGCTCATCAACCACGTGCAGACTGTGGACTTTATGCGCACAGACAACACCTGCGTCAACCTCCTCCTGGAGGCCAGCAACTACCAGATGATGCCCTACATGCAGCCGGTCATGCAGTCAGAGAGGACAGCCATCCGCTCAGACAGCGGCCACCTGGTCACCCTGGGCGGCGTCCTGCGCCAGCAGCTGGTGGTCAGTAAGGAGCTGCGTCTGTTTGACGAGAAGGCCCACGAGTGGAAGGCGCTGGCGCCCATGGACGCCCCCCGCTACCAGCATGGCATTGCAGTCATCGGAAACTTCCTCTTCGTGGTGGGAGGCCAGAGCAACTACGACACCAAAGGCAAGACTGCGGTGGACACGGTGTTCCGCTACGACCCGCGCTACAACAAGTGGATGCAGGTGGCGTGCCTTAACGAGAAACGCACTTTCTTCCACCTCAGCGCTCTCAAGGGACACCTCTACGCCGTGGGCGGACGCAACGCTGCCGGAGAGCTGGGTTAGTTTAATTCACCAGGGTCGGTTTATCACGCTGCTTTTAGTCCTGCTCTGATGCTTAACATGTCTGGGTATATTTGGAAAGGGACATCTCACAGGTAATGGTAAAAGGCAAGCACAAGACACAGCAGTTGTCCCAACATGATGGTGTAGCACAGGTTCACATGTGGCGTGGCTGTGTGATTATGACATAGCCCTGGACCAGGCAGAGTGTAGGATGAGATGAGGGAGGGCAAGCTGCAGCCACACACTGTGAACAACTGCAGCAGAAACCAGCAGAAAATGTGAAGGAGGTGGTGGTCAGGGTGGAATATTTGTAAGTAGCATTGCAGGATCAGATGTCAGTGCCCAGCTCAGCACCTAGACTCTCATTGCAGAGTGCCACACTACAACCTCGATGCAGCCTTGTAATTGTAGGGGACAGGCTGGCCAGGTCATGCTATCCGCTCTGCTCCTTTGGGCTCTGGGCTGTAATTACCACATTGGGCATGGGTCCCGGTGGGGCCCCCCTGCGCGTGCGCGCACTAGTACACTCTGAATGGGTAGAATGGACAGTCTCCTGTGCTGGTTAGTGCCTGTTATCCTTGGGAAGCCAGTCTGGCACTCAGACATTCTATCACTTGTTTCAAACGCAGCACAGAGTTCAGCCTTTTGAACATAAATCGTTTTTGATGTAACCACGCGGAGGAAGGAGGGTTTTGAAACTTTGATTTGCTACTGAGGTTCTGTCAGCTTATTTTAAAAGATTTAAAGAACATGAAAGGCTCCCCTCAGTCAGGGCAGATTGAGAGTACAGGATGGCGATGTGTGTGTGTGTGCGTGCGTGTACAGTCAGTGACACACACTAACACACACAACCATTTGTTAGCATAAGTTCTGATGGATAATGTGGTTATATTTTCAGGTTTAAAGGCCATCCATCCTGTTTATACCTTTATGGTCACTCTCCATAACTGTCCATGTGAAAGCCGGACATATTAATCCACTTTACTGAGACAGCCAGAGTACCAACATGTGAGGAACAATGACAGCCCAGCTTTCTCTGATGTTTGAATAATTCATTTGTAGGACGCTCTTGTGAATATAGCAGCATGTAACGAAAGCTCTTGAGCACTCATTTGCATGTATACCTTAAAGCACCAAGCACTCTAAGGACAAGTGAAAATGTACTTGGTAGCTGGGGCTATTACTTCATTTATAAGCTTTGGATATTTTTCAGAATGCATTCTTGCAAATCATCAGTTATTGTTTAGAAACTGTGTGGGAAGTAGTAGATAGAGAATAGAGATAGAAGAACAGATGATTAGTAGGGTTCTAATTAATCAGTAAAGTTCACTAAAGATATTTATTATTCTTCGAATGATATGGACTGTTAATGTTAATTAGGCCTAGGCTGCTTCCCCTTTGACAAGTTCTCACAGGAAATATCGGAGAAGTGAACACTGGCCTTACTTAGTGAGATAATTATGAAAACTTGATTTAGTGATGCTCTGAATTGGAGACTATTCATTTGTCCACTGGGACTGCTCTATCAGAACTGTAGCCAGAGCTCTTTGTATCTGGGCCTGGGTTAAACCCTATAGGTAGGTCCCAGGGATTAGACCCCAAGGGTCAAATCAGCACCATGTTGGCTCATAGGCTACCCAAACTCAGTCTTCGGGACCCCAAGGGGTGCACTAATCATCAAGCTTTAGTTATTTGAATCAGCTGTGTAGTGCTAGGGCAAAAACAAAAATGTGCACCCCTTGGGGTCTCGAGACCTGAGTTTGGGAAACACTGGTAGCCTATGTGCCAACACGGTGCCGATTTGACCCTTGGGATCTATTTACTTCTATATTCAGCACACAAAGTACAGGTCAGTAAGGAGAGTGGAGGGTCAAGAAAGATGCTCTTGACTAAGTTGGAATCAGAGCTTTAGGAAATGTTAAGTGGTTATAGGGAGAGGTAACTAAACTAGTGTTTCCCCTATATGTATTTTGCAGCGGCGTAGCCCACTTACCCGTTCAAAGTAGGAGTATACCACAATTATAATTGTATTACTTTTTTTCCTCCCTGATTTCGTGATATCCAATTGGTAGTTAGAGTCTTGTCCCATCGCTGCAACTCTCGTACAGACTATGGAGAGGCGAAGGTCGAGAACCACGCGTCATCTGAAACACAACCCAGCCAAGCCGCACTGCTTGACACAATGTCATGCTGTGGACCAAAGATTTAACAACAAAAAAGTCTTACACTAAAAGGGCATTATCATTTTCACAATTTCAGAGTTATTTCAAACTCCTAGTGTGGAAATATCATGAAAATCACATTTTTGACCGCACTGCCCCTTTAAATAAAATAAAATATTTTGCTCTTCATTTGCCTGACCAATCCAAATGTCCATGACTGTCACAGCCCTAGCCAGGGCTATGACAAAGGAGGATTGAGTGTTTGACCTGATCACCTGGACAGTCATGTGGTGTCTAAAACCTCATCACCCTCCAAACCAGCTTCTCCTTTAGACTACCTGATAATATCCTTTCTACTTCCAACTGCCATATGGAGACTCCTTAACCATTCTGCCCGGGTGCCAGCCAGCTTGAGAAATCAGCTTTGCCCTCTGTCTGGAAACTTGATTGGGCAAATCATTTTCTAACCTGACAAATCACTGCACAATTGAGAGGTTACAGACGGAGTGGAGTGAAGAGAACATCCCAGTCTGGCACCAGGCTACCCTACACACTACTGAATTATGATAAGAGCCTTCAAGTGGAGTGGTACAGAGTAGGCCTAATTATGTAATGGGGAGTAGATGCACCCACCCTAGTCTCTCTGTATAGACTAGAGTCACTGCAGGGAAGGGGCTAGGGAGGGGAGTGGTGGTTGGTGGGGGGATCTCTGCTTTATATTTAGGTTCCTGGTTCAGTAGCTCCCACACCGACACCCTCCAAGGCTGCATTTGCAGCTATGTTTGTTCTCCTTAGTTCTCTCTTGAACTACTTTCCCCTCTAATACTCTGTTTGTTTTCTCCTCTTTTTCTTCCCCATGCAGCCACAGTGGAGTGCTACAACCCCAGGACAAACGAGTGGACGTACGTCGCTAAAATGAACGAGCCACACTACGGCCATGCAGGGACGGTGTACGGTGGTTACATGTATATTTCAGGTACGTTAGTCCTATTAGATCTGGGGTTTGGTGAACTTTTGTACTATGGGGGATAGTAGATTGACATAGGCTAGTGCTTTTGCTGTTGGTTAGGCCTACTAATCTTGTTGGCTGATGAAAAGTACATGTGGACAGTTCTTCATCTTCAATATGCGTCTCGGAATTGGATTAGGAGGACGCGCACCGTTGCGTTCCCGGTGTGTCTGTCTTCACTTGAAGCCTACTTCGGAACTGAGATGCCTGTGAAAAGGACCCGATCAATTGAGGTCATTGGCTAATAATAATTGAGATATCTGACAGAGCCATGTGAGTGAAAAATGCTTCAATGCACTGCGATTGGCAGCCGGGAGAAGGGAATTATGAGTATTATATTCAGCCCAAGGGCACAACGTCCACTTTGGCCAAAGGCATGGATTTTTTTAAGGGGGCATCACAGCCTCACAAGGAGCATGCCACCGGGAAATTCGAGGTCTGGTGGGAATATTATCAAGTGCTTGTCAAAATGTGATCGAGAGACTGATGAAGTGTGTGCAGCCTGTGCAAGAAACAAATCAGAGATCATGCTTTTCATGCAACTATTTTCAAATCATTAGAGTTGCATCATGCAGCCTTTCTTTGTTCACCACTCAACACAGAATATCTGCATGTTCGCACTCCCTCGGAAATCGTTGTCTGCAAATGTTGTCTGCTAAATTAACTAGTGTAGCCCACAACCGTATGGCATAGCCAGATCAGGGCCTAACATAAGGACAACTCAGAGTATGCTATTCTGTTCTTCTGAAATAGACTGCGTTTTCTTCATATCATGTTTCTTTAGACTTGTCTAAAATAAATAATGAATTTATTGTGATGTTGTAGGCTATATTAAATGGATTTATTAGACTTTTTAAAATGTAGATGTTCCAAAGGTCTGCATCAGTGGCTTGTAGGCTACGTGTGGAAGCCAGGAGATTGTAAACATGTTTATGTTAATTAATGGTCAATTACCGTGAGCCAGTTATTTTCTTGACGATCACCGGCTGACAATTTCATGACCGCCACAGCCCCACGTGGTACCCCAATGCGGCGCACCACAAACTGAGCATTTATTTTCCAGAATCAATGTTCATTAAAACTCCCATTTATGTAGTGTCTGCTCTGCGTGGTAGTTGAGACATAAAAGGGTATTGTTAGACAAGTGAACTTATCCTCTATTACAGTAAAATAATGTCTGTGTTTCAGTGTCCATATGACCCATTCTGTTGGACCAAACCTCAAATGAAAATAGCGAATTGAAACCGCTTGTCAGAGAGGAAGATGTGATCGCTCAGCTGTGTTGGTGTGAGAGGAAGGGGAGGGGCTTGGTGTGTGTTTATGTGTGTGTGAGAGAATTGAAGTTGCACAGAAGGAGACGAGACCAAAAAGACAACATGAGAACAAATAGACATAAACGCCCATAAAAAGTAACAAAAACCTTGATTTATCGCACAAAAACATACATTTTAATGAATTGGATATATCCCCCTACTGTGATGTCAGTAAAGCATCCTTCATTAAAAGGTCATACAGTGGCATCCTGCAGACCTCACCCCCTCCCTCCCACATCACATTGCTGGGGTCCAGTTCTCTGTGATGTTTTTGGGGAGGATATTCTAAAGATGATTTGAAGTAATGATTGTGTAGTTGTCTGACTTTGGTGCTACTAAATCCCCTGTCTCTCTGTTGGAGTCAGCCCTGTGCTTGTTTACTTCATAGGATTGAAATCAAATCCTGCCTTAAGGAGAGATGAGCCCCAGTTTCCCAGTGTGTGACTAACACAAAGTGATGCTGTACAGGGCGAAAGAGAGGGAAGGATACATGAGTGAGAGAAATGGGAGGGACAGGTTGATGACTGTGTAGGAGGTGCAGAACCATAGAGCTAGAGTTATGTATAGAGTTATGTTCATCTCCCTTGGCCTCTGGGCACAAGTGTTCATATAAGCGTAACCCAGCCACCTACCCCTAACACCATAACCCTCCCTCACCCAGTGGCACCTCACCTGCTCTGCTCCAGCCTCAGCCTCCAGTAAAGTAACAACATGGGCCTGGTGGCTCTAACTTTTGCATTTTAGCTTCCCAGCCAAGGGGGTTACTGCCTCATCTTCCATGGCAGGGGTTCACGTTTTGGTCTTTGCCCTAGCACTACACAGCTGATTCAAATAACCAACTCATTGTCAAGCTTCGATGATTTGAATTGGCTATGTTGTGCTAGGGCTGAAATCAAAACTTACACAAAGGGCGGGGGCAGTACCGAGTTTGGGAAACCCTGGTCTATGTATTTCTGTCTCTGGTTGCCTTATGGTCCGACTGACACCTCTGGGTTCCTTTACTGAGAGGAAACGGGAGGGCTAAGGGTGTTTGAACTATTAATACACCAGAAAGTCAACTTCCCTCCCTGTGAGCATCTCTTAGTGTCATCCTGATCTCACTGCACATGTACCTCACTCTAGTTACAGTAGTCTGCCTGGAGGAACTGAGCAATGGTTAGGCCTAAATATCTCCACCTTTCCAGATGGATGTCTGTACTGTAGCGCTTAATGATTAAACAGGCTTCCATCAAGCACAGAGGCAGGCTTCATTCTTCCAAGGTCACTGGCAACATGCACAGATGAGATTTTCTGACAGCCTGCATGTTATAACCTCTCACTAGTGATGGTAGTCAGGTGGAGTTGAGTCATTTTTTTTGCCAGTGTCTCTGTCCGGGAGCGCACCCCGTATCTCAGGGGTCATGACCTCACTGTGCAAGGTGACTCACATGGGGGTGCAGGCCGTGTCTTGCTGTCGGTCCAGATCAGGTGCTGGGCGGTGGCTGTGCTGGCGTCCTGTCTAAAGACATCCTGTCAGGTGAATGGAGCTGACACGCTGAGTCAAGCCACAGGTCATCATTGCTCTGCTCTCACTCTCAGGGTGGGGCTCAGACCCCTAGCCAGCACGGCTTCACATTACCACTACTGTCACACAACACAACGCTACTGGAAACCACGGTGGAAGCGGCACCTTTACTTCAATCTGGAGTACAGTGACCACTGAATCGCTTATTTAAATAAAACAAATAAAAAATCTAAATATCATGATTATGATCACAAGAAATGCAATTTGTTTTCCTCTTGGTCAGTGTTTTGATCTGTAAAGAAGGGTTTATTTTACTAGAATAAAATCCTATTTCCATTTTAGCTGCTCTACAGTATATCTCTCTGGCTTAAACCAACTGCTTCCTGAAGCTGCCGGCCATCCTCTCTATTTATCATCTTTGGGTATTTTTGGAACTTGCTGACCCCATGGTTTTGTGTCTCTCCTCTGTGTTCCCCGCCTCGGTTCTTTGGGTCTCATTTGTGCCAGCACTGTGCTTTCTCCAAGCAGGTCATACATTTTTACCATGGGTCAAAGCACCGGCACAATTTTATCTCTGTGAATAATTAGATAAATGTGCCAGGAAAATGGCAGTCATGGTGAGCTGTCAAGAAGGCACCGCGATCAATGAGCTCAGGTGCCTTTAAGTGTCTTTGAAAGGACAACCATCTGTCTTCAAGATTCAAAAGTTTCTAATATTTTTTAGCATCTCCGAATGCTTGCAATTGTTTTCTATGCTAAAACTTTTGCCTTTGTTTTAAATGAAAGCTACAATCGTCTTTAAACTGTGATGATACACATTCCTTAATTAAAGGCTGTAATTAATAGTAATAATTGATCACTATTTTTTTTTTACATTTTACCCCCTTTTCCTCCCCAATTTTGTGATACCCAATTGGTAGTTACGCAGACATAATTTACAAACGAAGCATTTGTGTTTAGTGAGTCCGCAAGATCAGAGGCAGTACGGATAGTGGTGGAAAAAGTACCCAATTGTTATGCTTGAGGAAAAGTAAATATACCTTTTTAATAGAAAATGACTCAAGTGAAAGTCACCCCATAGTCATTGGCCTGGCCAAAGCTTTCGACTCTGTCAATCACCACATTCTTATTGGCAGACTCAACAGCCTTGGTTTCTCAAATGATTGCCTCACCTGGTTCACCAACTACTTCACAGAGTTCAGTGTGTCAAATCGGAGGGCCTGTTGTCCGGACCTCTGGCAGTCTCTATGGGGGTGCCACAGGGTTCAATTCTCGGGCCGACTCTCTTCTCTGTATACATCAATGATGTCGCTCTTGCTGCTGGTGATTCTCTGATCCACCTCTACACAGACGACACCATTCTGTATACTTCTGGCCCTTCTTTGGACACTGTGTTAACTAACCTCCAGACAAGCTTCAATGCCATACAACTCTCCTTCCATGGCCTCCAACTGCTCTTAAATTCAAGTAAAACTAAATGCATGCACTTCAACCGATCACTGCCCGCACCTGACCGGCTGTCCAGCATCACTACTCTGGACGGTTCTGACTTAGAATATGTGGACAACTACAAATACCTAGGTGTCTGGTTAGACTGTAAACTCTTTTTCCAGACTCACATTAAGCATTTCCAATCCAAAATTAAATCTAGAATCGGGCTTCCAATTTCACAACAAAGCATCCTTCACTCATGCTGCCAAACATACCCTCGTAAAACTGACCATCCTACCGATCATTGACTTCGGCGATAGCCTCCAACACTCTACTCAACAGATTGGATGCAGTCTATCACAGTGCCATCCGTTTTGTCACCAAAGCCTCATATACTACCCACCACTGCGACCTGTACCCTCTCGTTGGCTGGCCCTCGCTTCATACTCGTCGCCAAACCCACTGTCTCCAGGTCATCTACAAGTCTTTGCTAGGTAAAGCCCCGCCTTATCTCAGCTCACTGGTCACCATAGCAGCACCCACCCGTAGCACGCGCTCCAGCAGGTATATCTCACTGGTCACCCCCAAAGCCAATTCCTCCTTTGGCTCCTTTCCTTCCAGTTCTCTGCTGCCAATGACTGGAACGAACTACAAAAATCACTGGAGACTCATATTTCCCTCACTAGCTTTAAGCACCAGCTGTCATGCAGCTCACAGATCTCTGCACATACACGTAGCCCATCTGTAAACAGCCCATCCTACTACCTCATCCCCATACTGTATTTATTTTTTTATTCATCTTGTTCCTTTGCACCCCAGTATCTCTACTTGCACATTCAACTTCTGCACATATACTATTCCAGTGTTTAATTGCTATATTGTAATTATCGCGCCACCATGGCCTATTTATTGCCCTACCTCCCTTATCTTACCTCATTTGCACTCACTGTATATAGACTTATTATTTTAATTTATTTTATTTTTTTCATTTTTCTACTGTATTATTGACTGTATGTTTGTTTATTCCATGTCTAACTCTTTGTTGTTGTATGTGTCGAACTGCTGTGCTTTATCTTGGCCAGGTCAAAGTTGGAAATGAGAACTTGTTCCCAACTTGCTTACCTGGTTAATTAAAGGTTAAATAAATAAAATAAAAAGAATCATACTTCAGTAAAAGTAAAGTATTTGGTTGTAAATATACTTAAGTATCAAAAGTTTATGTAATTGCTAAAGTATACTTAAGTATTAAAAGTAAAAGTATTAATCATTTCAAATTCCTTATATTAAGCAATTTGTTTTATTTACGGAGAGCCAGGGTCACACTCCAACACTCAGACATAACTTAGAAACAAAGCATTTGTGTTTAGTGTCTCAACCAACTATGACCAGGAATTTTCTCTTTAAGTGTGAATTAGACAATTTTCCTGTCCTGCTAAGCTGTCAAAATGTAACTAGTACTTTTGGGTGTCAGGGAAAATGTATGGAGTAGAAAGTACATTATTGTAGTGAAGTAAAAGTAAAAAGTAAAATATAAATAGTGCAGATACCTCAAACTACTTAAATAGTACTTTAAAGTATTTTTACTAAAGTACTTTACACCACTGAGTAGGGATGACTCAACCATGACCTGATTCCTGCTTACAAGCAAAAATTAAAGCAGTAAGCACCCGTGACTAGATCAATAAAAAAAGTGGTCAGATGAAGCAGATGCTAAGCTACAGGACTGTTTTGCTAGCACAGACTGGAATATGTTCTGAGATTCCTCCAATGGCATTGAGGAGTACACCACATCTGTCATTTGCTTCATCAATAAGTGCATCGATGACGTCATCCCCACAGTGACCGTGCGTACATACCCCAACCAGAAACCATGCATTACAGGCAGCATCCTCACTGAGCTAAAGGCTAGATCTGCTGCTTTCAAGGAGCGGGACTCTAACCCGGAAGCTTATAAGAAATCCCGCTATGCCCTCCGACGAACCATCAAACAGGCCAAGCGTCAATACAGGACTAAGATCGAGTCGTACTACACCGGCTCTGACGCTCGTCGGATGTGGCAGGGCCTGCAAACCATTACAGACTACAAAGGGAAGCACAGCCAAGAACTGCCCAGTGACACAAGCCTACCGGACGAGCTAAACTACTTCTATGCTCGCTTCGAGGCAAATAACACTGAGGCATGCATGAGCGCACCAGCTGTACCGGACTGTGTGATCACGCTCGCTGCAGCAAATGTGAGTAAGACCTTTGAACAGGTCAATATTCACAAGGCCGCAGGGCCAGACGGATTACCAGGACATGTACTTTGAGCCTGCGTTGACCAACTAGCAAGTGTCTTCACTGACATTTTCAACCTCTCCCTGTCAGAGTCTGTAATACCAACATGTTTCAAGCAGACCACCATAGTGCCTGTGCCCAAGAACACTAAGGTAACCTGCCTAAATGTCTACTGGCCCGTAGCACTCACATCTGTAGCCATGAAGTTCTTTGAAAGGCTGGTCATGGCTCACATCAACACCATCATCCCAGAAACCCTAGACCCACTCCAATTTGCATACCTCCCCAACAGATCCACAGATGATGCAGTCTCGATTGCACTCCACACTGCCCTTTTCCCACCTGGACATAAGGAACTCCTATGTGATAATGCTATTCATTGACTTCAGCTCAGCGTTCAACACCATAGTGCCCTCAAAGCTCATCACTAAGCTAAGGACCCTGGGACTAAACACCTCCCTCTGCAACTGGATCCTGGACTTCCTGATGGGCCGCCCCCAGGTGGTAAGGGTAGGTAACAACACATCCGCAACGTTGATCCTCATCCCAGAGGCCCCTCGGGGGTGTGTGCTCAGCCCCCTCCTGTACTCCCTGTTCACTCATGACTGCACGGCCAGGCACGACTCCAACACCATCATTAAATTTGCCAATGACACAACAGTGTCAACAATGAGACAGCCTATAGGGAGGAGGTCAGAGACCTGGCCGTGTGGTGCCAGGACAACAACCTCTCCCTCAACGTGATTAAGACAAAGGAGGATTGTGGACTACAGGAAAAAGAGGACCGAGCACGCCCCCATTCTCATCGACAGGGCTGCAGAGAGCTCCTTGGTGTCCACATCACCAACAAACTAGCATGGTCCAAGCACACCATGACAGTCGTGAAGCGCGTACGACAAAACCTATTCCCCCTCAGGAGACTGAAAAGATTTGGCATGGGTCCTCATCCTCAGCTGCACCATCGAGAGCATCCTTACTGGTTGCATCACTGCCTGGTATGGCAACTGCTCGGCCTCCGACCACAAGACACCACAGAGGGTAGTGCGAACGGCCAAGTGCATCACTGGGGCCAAGCTTCCTGCCATCCAGGACCTCTATACCAGGCGGTATCAGAGGAAGGCCCTGAAAATGGTCAGACTCCAGCCATCCTAATCATAGACTGTTCTCTCTGCTACCACACTGCAAGCGGTACCGGAGTGCCAAGTCTAGGTCGAAGAGGCTTCTATACAGCTTCTACCCCCGAGCCATAAGACTCCTGAACATCTAATCAAATGGCTACCCAGACTATTTGCATTGCCCCCTCTCCACACCACTACCACTCTCTGTTGTCATCTATGCATAGTCACTTTTAATTAAGTATACCTACAGTTGAAGTCGGAAGTTTACACAGTTGAAGGTGTACCTGTGGATGTATTTCAAGGCCTACCTTCAAACTCAGTGCCTCTTTGCTTGACATCATGGGAAAATCAAAGGAAATCAGCCAAGACCTCAGAAAACAAATTTTTGACCTCCACAAGTCTGGTTCATCCTTGGGAGCAATTTCCAAAAGCCTAAAGGTACCACATTCATCTGTACAAACAATAGTACGCAAGTGTATACAGGACAGGACCACTCAGGAAGGAGATGCGTTCTGTCTCCTAGAGATTAACGTACTTTGGTGCGAAAAGTGCAACTCAATCCCAGAAACAGGTACAAAAGTATCTATATCCACAGTAAAACGAGTCCTAGATCAACATAACCTGAAGGCCGCTCAGCAAGGAAGAAGCCACTGCTCCATAACCGCCATAAAAAAAAAAACTAGACTATGGTTTGCAACTGCACATGGGGACAAATATCATACTTTTCTGGTCTGATGAAACAAAAATAGAACTGTTTGGCCATAATGACCATCGTTATGTTTGGAGGAAAAGGGGGAGGCTTGCAAGCCGAAGAACACCATCCCAACCGTGAAGCACAGGGGTGGTAGCATCATGTTGTGGGGGTGCTTTGCTGCAGGAGGGACTGGTGCACTTCACAAAATAGATGGCATCATGAGGAAGGAATTTGATGTGGATAATTGAAGCAACATCTCAAGACATCAGACAGGAAGTTAAAGCTTGGTTGCAAATGGGTCTTCCAAATGGACAATGACCCCAAGCATACTTATAAAGTTGTGGCAAAATGGCTTAAGGACAACAAAGTCAAGGTATTGGAGTGGCCATCACAAAGCCCTGACCTCAATCCTATAGAATATTTGTGGGCAGAACTGAAAAAAAGCGTGTGCGAGCAAGGAGGCCTGCAAACCTGACTCAGTTACACCAGCTCTGTCAGGAGGAATGGGCCAAAATTCACCCAACTTATTGTGTGAAGCTTGTGGAAGGCTACCCAAAACGTTTGACCCAAGTTAAACAATTTAAAGGCAAATACCAAATACTATTTGAGTGTATGTAAACTTCTGACTCACTGGGAATGTGATAAAAGAAATAAAAGCTGAAATAAATCATTATCTCTAAAGTGGTGATCCTAACTGACCTAAGACAGGGGATTTTTACCACGATTAAATGTCAGGAATTGTGAAAAACGGAGTTTAAATGTATTTGGCTAAGGTGTATGTAAACTTCCGACTTCAACTGTACATTTACATACTACCTCACATTGACTCTGTACCGGCAACCCCCTGTGTGTGTGTATGTATATATATATATATATATATGTTTTTTTTTTTTTTTACTTGTTACTTTTATCTCTAATTCTTATTAGTATTTTTTTTAAATTGCACTGTCAGTTAGGGGCTCGTAAGTAAGCATTTCACTAAGGTCTACACCTGATGTATTCGGTGCATGTGACTAATACATTTTGATTTGATGACTAGGGATGTTCTCTTGATAAGTGTGTGAATTGGACAATTTTCCTGTCAAAATTTACTTTTGGGTGTCAGGGAAAATGTATGGAGTAAAAAGTACATTATTTTTTTTAGGAATGTAGAAAAGTAAAAGTTAGCAAAAATATAAATAGTAAAGTATAGATACCCCAAAAAACGACTTTAGTACTTTCAAGTATTTTTACTTAAGTACTTTACACCACTGGTAGTTAGTCTTGTCCCATCGCTACAACTCCCGTAAGAAACTCGGGAGAGGCGAAGGTCAAGAGCCATGTGCCCTCCAAAACAAAACCCTCCAAGCCGCACTGCTTCTTGAGACACTGCTCGCTTAACCTGGAAGCCAGCCGCACCAATGTGTCGGAGGAAACGCTGTACAACTGGCGACCATGTCAGTGTGCATGCGCCCGGCCCACCACAGGAGTCACTAGAGCGCGATGGGACAAGGACATCCCGGCTGGCCAAACCTTCCCCTAACCCGGACGACGCTGGGCCAGTTGTGTGCCGCCTCATGGGTCTCCCGGTCGCAGCTGGCTGCGACACAGCCCAGTATTGAACCCGGATCTGTAGTGACGCCGCTATGATGATTAGTTATAACAAAGAAACTGAACATTGAGTCTTGAGAAAAAAATATATCCTCTCCACATTTGCTGTAAAAATATGTATCTGCAATAGAGCTATCCTTCAGCCATTAGAAGCCCTGAAGGTTGTTGGCCAGTTACTTCAGTTAGTGTAAGATGCTACTTACCTTGAGCAGTGAGCTGCAGCTCAACATGCAAAAGAACCACAGCCCGTATCAAGCTGCTGTTCTATTAGTGGGTTTGATATGTCTTGTCTCAGATTATTTTAATGATGCTCTCACTCACTCACTCACTCTAACACAAACACTTGAATAAAGAGAATGGATCGAACTCTGGCATCTAAGTGTTTGCTCTAATGATCAAGGAGGAGGCTGGTGTTAGACTTCTGATCAGTCAGGGCCGCTGACTAAAAATAGGTCTGTATAGATTGAGTATGAGAAGGAGAGAGAGAGGGAGAGCGGGAGAGAAAGAAAGGTAAAGAAAGCGAGAGAGATCATTGGGCAGCAGTGGATGGATTGGGGCTCCATTCAGCATGCACTGCAGATCCTCACCTCGCTGGGTTTGCTCCCAGCCACTGCACAGCACAGGGAGGGGTGCCTGGCTCCCACCCAGATGCATGCTGGGATTGTGTTCCTCTTTATTTTCAGCCTTCCCTATAGACATGTCCTGTTTTTTTCCCCTCACCACTTTTCCTCAGCTTTGTGTGTCCCTTCTGTTCCTTTGTTTCCACCACTACAGTGCTTATGTGTACACGCCAAGGTTATTATAGCAAACTAAAATAAAGTTTCTGTAAAATAAAATCATTTTGGAAAACAGTTTAAAAACTATACTGGAACTATTATCTTTGGCTGAAAAAATAAAATAGAAAACATACATTATGTTCAGTTTTTTTTAAATCAAATTTTAAAGCTTTTTTTTCCTAGCTTCTGATTCTGGCGAGTAAATGTTTCAAATAAGATTTGCTTGTTCATCACTATCGCTAGCTATCACCAGAGAGGAGAGGCGACACGAGAGGATTACCTCTGCCCAAAATCAGTCCCCGCGAGCTAAGCAGACCTTTTAGCATGGAGGTCTATGAGTGTCAAATTACGTTTGGCTTATTTGATCAAATAGAGTAATGTTTAGGTTGTTACAAATGTAATGATATAAGTGGATTCATATGGCATTCTGCAACTTTGAGAAAAACAACTTAGTTGTGCCTGTTGTTCACGCACGTATCTGCCCTCTCATTGGCCAGAATGGTCCCAACTGATCTCGTCTCCTCCCACCTGCCTTCCATCTTTGAGGACATGTATTTCAATTGTTAGAGAGGTTACTTGAACATCTTTTCAACATAATAGACCATCTTTGCTATCACTAGCTAACAACAGGGAAGAAATCCAAGGCGAAGACAGAGAAAGCGAGACACCCCCTCATTTCTGATCGGGGCGGGTCAACTCTGGTCTGCGTATTGTCCCCGCGGATGGGACAATACGACTGTCATCGACTGGCTGATTGCAATAACGTGATGTGGTCAGCTGATACTTAAAGTACCTATCCAGGTGTTGTAAGATCTGTCAGGCGTCAGCAATGTCTATGTTCTGGAACGCGGCCTGAGATTGATTAATCATTTAAACCTAACTAAACCTATGACGTTCCTTATTACTGACCCCTAGTGGCATGGAGTGACATCCTAAAAAAACGAACTATAGACCTACAACACACAAATGGCTCCTAGCCTCCCACGCATAGACTACTCTCTGTCCCTAACAATACAACTGCAACTAAATCATATAATCATGTCGTTTTTATATCAGACTGAAACTAAATAAAAACCTAGTAAATCAAATCTGAAAAGTAACTTAAACTAAATAACAGAATTTTAAATTGAAACTAATAGAAATAGAAAATAAAATAAAAACAAAACTATAATAACCTTGGTACACATGCACTGTATTATAGTGTTATGAATTTCAGATTATTCAATATATTTTATTGCAGGTGAGTGTATGTGGCTGAGAAAATGTGTGCAGTGTGTGTTAGTGGTGCTAAGCATTGGGCTAATTGTGTGTGTGTGTGTTGCTGGGGAGAGCAGCCGGATGTTTCTGAGGAGGTTGGGGGGGTTGGGTGGAGTAAAGTGAACTGGTGGTTCAGGATTACATGCTCTGCAAGACCAGTTACAGTGCTGTGGTCTGGCCATGTGACGGACAGGACAGGAGCTGGTCAAGGCCCAACGTGACAACACAACGTGGCAGAGCTGAATGTAGATCTAGGTTGAGGCCAGGATAGAGTTACTATTAGGTCCAGTTCAATTGGCTCAGTCCGTTAAATGCTTTTGATTAGACCCCAGGACTGTTTTCAACCCCAGGAAATCAATGTCACAGGTCTTATTTAATATGGTTTGGTTCTGTGTTGCAGGGGGAATCACTCACGACACGTTTCAGAAAGAGCTGATGTGCTTTGACCCGGATGCAGACAAATGGACTCAGAAAGCACCCATGACCACGGTGCGTGGCCTGCACTGTATGTGCACGGTGGGCGACCGCCTCTACGTCATCGGGGGGAATCACTTCCGGGGCACCAGCGACTACGATGACGTGTTAAGCTGTGAGTACTACTCCCCGGCCCTGGACCTGTGGACACCCATCGCCGCCATGCTTCGGGGCCAGAGCGACGTGGGCGTGGCCGTGTTCGAGAATAAGATTTACGTGGTGGGAGGCTACTCGTGGAACAACCGCTGTATGGTGGAGATAGTGCAGAAGTACGACCCGGAGAAGGACGAGTGGCACAAAGTGTTTGACCTGCCTGAGTCGCTGGGCGGGATTCGAGCCTGCACACTGACCGTGTTTCCTCCAGAGGACTTGATGGGTTCCCCCTCCAGAGAGTCACCCCTCTCAGCACCTTGAAGAACAGGGGGGGCACCCGCCTCTCACACCCCCACAACCCCCAACACCCTATAGACATTGTTTGCACTTCTTCTTTGGACTACATCTGTACTGCATCCCGATACAACCCTTCCTCCCCAAAGCTGTGCAGAACCCCCCTCCCTAGTGATGAAATCCACATACCGATATGGTTTGGCAACCTAATTACATGTTAATGTTACATATTTGGTATATTTTGGCAGGAAATACCTTGACTTGAAGAGTGACTTTGAAATTCAACTTTTCTACCTGATGTCTTTGAAGTTTTATTATATACTTTTTCTTTCGACGTTTTACCAGGTAAAACCATGATGTTGGTTACCATACTGACTCTGTTTTAGTCTGCCAGGTTAGGGCCAGTTGACCCCCAGCGCAGCAGGATAGGGGCAGCTGAGCTCCACACAGAGATGGTTTTAAACTCAGGGTCGCCCCTTCAGTTTCAGTTCTTTCCTGCTATTGCTATGAAACCGTTAACAAAATTGTGTTTTCTAAATTTAATAAACAAGATTTTGAAAAAAGAATGGTGTCTCCCCCAAAGTATCTTGCAATTTACTTAGGCACATGGTTGGCGCGTTCTCTTTTTTTAATGAGATTGTTTTAGAACCTCCTGGAAAGTGTATTTTCCCCATTTAAAAACACTGACACTTTCTGTTTCTCTATTTACTTGTTGAAAATAATCTCATCATTAAGCAGTATGTCCCATCAGTAGCAACTACAGCCTCAGACCTCCCTTCACCTTCTCCTCCCTTCCCCCCTCCTCCTACTCCCCTCCCCCCTCCTCTCCTCCAGTCCCCTCCTTCTCTCCCCTCCTCTTCTCCCCAGCTAGTGTTGTCCTCAGAATGAACCAGTTGTCATCTGATTAAATAGAAAAAGGCTTTATTGTTCTCAAGATGCAGGAGATTTTCAAGACAGTAACTGTAGATGTACACAAAGTGAAGATGCAGTGTCTGCTGTCTTAATCCTAATCATAACCACTATTCTTCACTGAGTTGATTCCTGTCCACTGTGCCCAGTGATTCAGGACACCACCATCCTCCACTGGCTCCTTTTACCTGGCACACAGACAGACGGTAAGGTCACCCACAACCTGGCCACCTGCCTCTGGCCCATTAAAACCTCAGTGGCAGCATATGGTGTCCGACACAAACAAATCTGCTACACGCTGGAGCAAGGAAAAGAAGACTGTGATATATGTCAGTGGTTGTTTTTGTTTGATGGTGCATGACAGGATACACTATTGGGCACAGAATATACAAAAAATACATTTTTCGTATAGAAATGTATGACTGAAAACATGTAAATGTTATAAGATGATCCAGTGGTGCCTCGGGCGGTGCATCTGGGCAGCAGCCTCCAGTGAATGTGCTCCATCGCCACCGCCTGCCCTTGTCCTGTTCACTCATGTCTCCTTCTGCTCCAGGCCCTCAGGGCCAGTAGTGTGCTGGGCTATTTTAACACATCCAGATTCCAGCGCCAGTTCGAGGGCAGGCGACTGGGAACCCCGGGGGATCAGGGGAAGGTGCTGCTGCGGGAGGGAAGGAAGGAAGGATAGAAAGAAAGATATGGCGGGGAATGGGACTAAAGCGATTGGCCTTGGCTTTCCTGATGGATGTTGTTCTGATCATCGACAGCTGCACTCTGAATACTACTCATATGGGACTCTGAGCTCAAGTGCCGAGTCGAGAGTGCCATTGCCTGGTGCTCTTTGCTCAGGAACCATGTGCTATTTTACACTACACTTGAATTACTTGCACTTAACTGAAAAGTCTTTCCATCAGTTCATCACAGTCACTGATATTTGAGGGACACAGGTCCCTGGGAGAGGAGACTACGCTCTCACTTGAATGGGAATTAGTTTAGTCCTGACTCATATTTGAGACGAGCAATACAAATCCTAACCCATCACATAGTAGGTGTATAGTAAAATGCTCTGGACTTATACTGTGTAATAAGAGATCAATGTGACCTTCATGTATGGTAAATGTATTCATAATGCCAACCAAGAGGACAGAGCAAGCCCTTTATTTCGATGTGTTAAGGCTGAGGTTAAAGCTAGTTAGTCACAAATGTGTTCTGTTCAGAAGGTATACTTCAGGGCTGCTCCAGTTGGCCTACTTCACATTTACATCAGCAGCGTGCGTCATCAGTCGGTTATGTTTTTTACATCGTTTGCTCGTCCTGGTCGTGTGGACCAGGATATGGTAATGGTATTCTCTGAGGACCAGGATATGGTAATGGTATTCTCTGGACCAGGATATGGTAATGGTCTGTGTGGACCAGGATATGATAATGGTATTCTCTGAGGACCAGGATATGGTAATGGTATTCTCTGTGGACCAGGATATGATAATGGTATTCTCTGAGGACCAGGATATGGTAATGGTATTCTATGAGGACCAGGATATGGTAATGGTATTCTCTCTGGACCCGGATATGGTAATGGTATTCTCTGGACCCGGATATGGTAATGGTATTCTCTGGACCAGGATATGGTAATGGTATTCTCTGGACCGGGATATGGTAATGGTATTCTCTGTGGACCAGGATATGGTAATGGTATTCTCTGTGGACCAGGATATGGTAATGGTATTCTCTGGACCAGGATATGGTAATGGTATTCTCTGGACCAGGATATGGTAATGGTATTCTCTGAGGACCAGGATATGGTAATGGTATTCTCTGGACGAGGATATGTTAATTGATTTCTCTGAGGACCAGGATATGGTAATGGTATTCTCTGGACCAGGATATGATAATGGTATTCTCTGAGGACCAGGATATGGTAATGGTATTCTATGAGGACCAGAATATGGTAATGGTATTCTCTGAGGACCAGCATATGGTAAAATATTAATTGATTATAAGTGGAGAGAATAAAAGATGTATCATGCATTTTTGCACTGATTAGAATGAAGCTGATTAATGAAATAGTTTTTTGGGCTATTTATCCTACTCCAAGGAGAATATGCTATAAACTATAAATGCATATACAAATGTCATTGATTTTACTGAGTTACAGTTCATATGAGAAAATCAGTCAATATAAATTAATAAATTAAGCCCAAATCTATGGATTTTACATGACTTGCAATACAGATATGCATTTGTTGGTCAAAGATATCTTTACAAAAATGGACCTCACAATGGATCTCGTCACGGTATTTTTGTGCATTCAAATTGACATCAATAAAATGCAATTGTGTTCGTTGTCCGTAGCTTATGCCTGTCCATACCATAACCCCACCGCCACCATGGGGCACTCTGTTCACAGCGTTGACATCAGCAAACTGCTCGCCAAAATGACACCCGCATGCCAATTTCACGCTCCCTCAAAACTTGAGGCATTTGTGGCATTGGGTTGTGTGACAAAATTGCACATTTTAGTGGCCTTTTATTTTCCCCAGCACAAGGTGCACCTGTGTAATGATCATGCTGTTTAATCAGCTTCTTGATATGCCACACCTGTCAGGTGGATAGATTATTTTAGCAAAGGAGAAATGCTCTCTAACAGGGATATCAACAGATTTGTGCCCAAAATTTGAGAGAAATAAGTTTGTGTGTAAGGAACATTTCTGGGATCTTTTATATCAGCTCATGTATGGGACCAACACTTTACATCTTGCGTTTATATTTTTTGTTCAGTATATATTAATTATATGCTAATGTAAACACATTTTCCATGAATTAAAAAACAATTAAACGACAGCGTGCTTCAGCGAAAGTCCTCCAGCCTGTGTTGGTAGTTCCCTGTCTGTCTGTCCGTATAGAGCTACTGTGATTCATTACAGCTATCATCGCTCTCACTTCCTTATCCCTGTCTGCCAGGGTCTCTACTGTGATCCATTACAGCTATCATCGCTCTCACTTCCTTATCCCTGTCTGCCAGGGTCTCTACTGTGATCCATTACAGCTATCATCGCTCTCACTTCCATATCCCTGTCTGCCAGGGTCTCTACTGTGATCCATTACAGCTATCATCGCTCTCACTTCCTTATCCCTGTCTGCCAGGGTCTCTACTGTGATCCATTACAGCTATCATCGCTCTCACTTCCTTATCCCTGTCTGCCAGGGTCTCTACTGTGATCCATTACAGCTATCATCGCTCTCACTTCCTTATCCCTGTCTGCCAGGGTCTCTACTGTGATCCATTACAGCTATCATCGCTCTCACTTCCTTATCCCTGTCTGCCAGGGTCTCTACTGTGATCCATTACAGCTATCATCGCTCTCACTTCCTTATCCATGTCTGCCAGGGTCTCTACTGTGATCCATTACAGCTATCATCGCTCTCACTTCCTTATCCCTGTCTGCCAGGGTCTCTACTGTGATCCATTACAGCTATCATCGCTCTCACTTCATTATCCTGTATGCTCAGTGTTCTGACACAACTGATTGTGAAAAGGTCAGCAGTTTGACCGTGATGTGCTGTTGCCACAGTCTCATGTAGAAGGGGGAGCAGGGAGGGGCTGTTGGAAGATGTGTGTTCCCAAACCCTGGCTGCTGCTTTAGTGTTTGCAGGTAGAGTAGACTGGATCAGATAGGCTGCAACATACTTCTATATAACACAGACCGGTAAAGGGGGTGTATGTGTTTTCATTATCATATCAATAATGTAAGATATTAGATTTAGCCACCACAGTCTAATTAGAGTCCGATTGTTATCTTGTGTTTCCTATTAGTCCGTCTCAATGCAGCAGCATCTAGAACCTGGCTAAACACATCCTTTAGTCTGTAGCTTTGGTTTGTTAATGAGGGCTGCTGTGCCCCAAATGCTAATCCGACGTTAAGGGAACAACAGAATGCAAGGAGAAGTGGAGTGCTTTGGAGTTGGAAATTACACTGCCCCCCCTCTGTTTTACTCACCTCTCTCCCAGGTGTTCAGCACCACTGTCAGCATGTTCACTTCCTTTGAGAGGAGATGGAGGGAAATGTGGATTTCAGTGTGAGTTTTTACACATGCATGGTTTTAAATGTCCCCAGGGGGGCTATGGTACCAAGCAGCAAATGACCCAGATTCTCCAGAATGTAGGTTGTGTGCACAACACATTGTCAGTCAAAAATATTGCTTGTGTTGGATTAAGTAAAATGGGAGGATCTGTGTTGTGTGGAGGAGATGGGTATCAAACAATCTGGGGGGTCTGTGTTGATAGCTAAGGTAATGTAATGGTGAACAGTGTAGGGCTCTTGACTCTGCTGTCTCACTAATACTCCTAACACATCAATACACTCTGGATGGTGATTGACTCCAAGGCCATTTCAGTGTTGAGCTGAAGGCTTTTTTCATGCACCTATACACAGATTCCCTGACACGCACAGGCCATTTAATACACAGACATGCTTAGAACACACCCCATTATTGATAATTTTTCGTTATCTGACCAATTTAATTTAATCTGAACAAAGAATATCTTATTTCTTTGAATTCTGTTCCTTGTTGGAGGACGTTGTCTTTGCCAGCTGTTATTTGTGATCAAGTGCACAGGAATGCCAGGAGCAAAATGATGAACCCCAACCATGGGAGGCAGAAGGTAGTCTAGCGGTTAAGATAGTTGGGCCATTAACTGAAAGGTTGCTGGTTCGAATGCCTGAGCCAACTAGGTGAAACATATGTCGATGTGCCCTTGAGCAAGGCACTTAACACTAGTTGCTCTGGATAAGAGCGTCTGCTAAATTACTAAAATGTAACTCAACTCAATAGACCTAAAACAAGTAATGAGTTTCCTACCAGATCTAATTGGATATTGTATTCCTGACACATCCTCCAATTGTTTTATATTATTGAAAAATGTCTCTTTTTAATGATTTTTCTCAGTTTATCATTCTGTTCCATACATGTGGGGAGATTTTTATTTGAATGTCTTAGCCAAAATATTCTTGAAATGGGTTTATCCCATTTACAAATGTGCTGCGTCACTCCAATCCCTACTACTCTGCTCTGTGCTGTTGAATATCTGGTATATCTCATATTAGAGTGGTTTTGTTCCTGTTTTCCCCCCATGGCCAGGGGGTGGGTGGGGCCTCAGGTCGCCATGCTAATGTAACAGAGAACCCCCAGAGGGTGTATGGCGTGACACTGGGCCAGACGGGGATGCTGCTGTGAGTGGAGCGGACCCCTGTGGCAATTGGCTAAGCAGACCAACAGACACACACACTGGGCTGTTCTGTGTGTCTCAGTGGTCTGGTTCTTTTTCTTTTAACTTATGAGACTCCTCTCTGTCACTGCAATGGAAGCATCAGATTGATTTAACTTCTCCTGACTCTTGGTCTGCAGAGAAGGCCACCCTGCCTGGGCAACAGAGGGAACGAACCACTGGGAGAACTCTGTGAACACTTATTATTTTTCAGGGTTAAATACTGTTCAGGCTTTATTTTGCACCAGAGACCAGGATACAGATTCATCTCACGTACCCTTTAGGTGAAATAAGTGGATTGAGGCAAACATTTTATATTGTAGTCTTGGCTGGATGCTCTATTTCACTAAGGTCTTAATGAGAAAGAGAATGTCTGGACAAGGCAGCTGAAATGACACAATTCACATGTCATAAAAGTTGTCACCTACAATTGTTAATATACATAATAGTAAAAGTGAAAGCATCTGGGTACACTGTTCTACTTGCAGACCTTTTTCTGTGGGCTAGTTTGTATATTATTCTGGGCCCATGAGATAAAGTACAGGACCTTTTCCTCATTTGATTTTAAACTTGAGAAGTAGTCATGGACTTTCACATACCGCTCTTAGATAAACACACAAAAGGAAATTTCAGCTACTATAAGTCAATATTCTATCAAGTCTTGGAAGTACCTGATTAACATATCTGATTAATTCCCAATATAATATACTTAATCAATAAAAATTTAACTTGCACTGAAACTTCAAAGCAAAATATGCACCACATTGCTGCTATCCTATTGGAATGTTGCTCTTGGCAAGAAATTAATTCATGTAATTATTTGATGTTAATTAATACCAAAACTAAACTTTTTCCTTATTTTTCACTGATTCATTGCAAGCCTGCAGTCTACGCAATGACCTTGAATTTGTACAAAAAAGTTGTAATTATTGTACCTGTTTGTACCCTTTTAATATTGTAACAAAAAAGAAAAAGCACAATGCCTCAACTATGTTTTCACAATATCATGTATAAAGCATTAAATTGCAACGACTTGCTGAGTGAGGGAAGTTCTCTTATCTCTTTAAGATACCCAAACGTGGTTAGGGAAAAGGCCAGTATGGTCAAATGTTAATATCTGTTTGGTTTATCTGTGTTCTAGTGGACTATAGGAGCAGAGCAACCAGGGGGAAGGAGGGGGAGCTCTGCGGTTGAGTGGTGATTAAGTCTGGAACAGGGCTGCCTGGGACACGGTGCCATGTCTATACCCACCCCCGCGTCGGCATCCACTCACGCTACCTCCCCTCTCGGCACTGACTGTAGTCTGTACCCACAACTGTCTGTAATCTGAGTCCCAGCACTCACATCACAAGGCTCAGAGACCAAATGCCCCTCTCCTCCACACACGCACGCGCACATACACATTAAATAGTTTATTTGAATCCATCAATCTAATGCACAAAAAAAAAAGATCTAACATTTCAAAGGTCCTTGTACGCATGGCACTCCAAGGTACAGAAAGCACCTCCTCCAAACAGCTAGACTGCCCACAACAGTGGAAACAGATCAGTACCTAGTCAATTGCTTTGCTCTAGTTTTTATCAGGCCTGCAATCTGGAGGCCACGCACTGCAACCCTGTGTACACGGCCGAGATTACCAAATATCAGCCCCACCAGCTTGCCCCTCCACCCGAGGCTGTCCCAGCGTGCCACGAGGGCCTGGTATTTAAACAGCTACTGTGCAAAGGCCTGCTCCATCTAGCCGTCCAATGAGCAGCCCACTTCCAAAATGAGCCGCTCCACCTGGCTTCCCCCCCCACAACAACAATATGTTTGTACCATGTTTTGTGCTACTACCATGTTGTGTTGTTACCATGTTGTTGTTATGTTGTGTTGCTACCATGTTGTGTTGTCATGTGTTGCTACCTTGCTATGTTGTTGTCTTAGGTCTCTCTTTATGTAGTGTTGTGTTGTCTCTCTTGTCGTGATGTCTGTTTTGTCCTATATTTATATTTTTATTTATATTTTATTTTGAATCCCAGCCCCCATCCCCGCAGGAGGCCTTTTGGTAGGTCGTCATTGTAAATAAGAATTTGTTCTTAACTGACTTGCCTAGTTAAATAACGGTGAAATAAATAAAATAAAAATATCTGGTGTATTTGGCGCACAGGAAAACACATCATCAACATCAAACCAGCTTCCCCTTACACCAATTTCTTTATGCATCTGTGCTGTTGGGGGAGACTACTTTCTCACCTTGCTGGCTATCAGGTCAACAAGGCGGTCATGTCTAGCAATGTACAAATCCTTGTATGAACAGCAACCATTCACAACATGGGCAATGGACTCCATTACATTTTACTCACGTAGAATACAAAATGGGTCATGGTTGGCAGGGTACCAGAGTGCAAAATTATATTTTGTCGGTAAAACTTGCAGCCTCGCCTTAACAGTGAAGGTGAGAATGTCCTTGCCAACGGCAGCATTCTGGTACATGGAATGGGAGACAGAGTGGTCAGCACAGTGCAGAGCAGTGCGTTTCCCCTGCAGCCCCTGCTGTCATAGCACCCTCTATCGTTCCCCTTCATCTTCCACCCAATTAACTATTTCCTCCTCCCTACACACCTGAAATCAGATTCATTAGTATGGCAATTTTGTGAACCCAATTCTTCCAGTTCTGTACTTTAAAATTGAATAAAATGACAACAGAAAAGTTTTCCCCACACACACTGCCTGTGGGCATTTGTACACTCCCTGATCCTTTCAGTGTGGATATATAATTTCAGTAGTGTGTGCAAACGTGGCAATGATCGCTAGCTGACGATTGCCAAACAGTGTCTGAATTACTAGATAAACATTCAGGAGTTTGTATATACTTACAGAAGCTGTTAACAATGACGTCACACTCTGAGTTAGTCATGCGCAGTGGTGGCCATTTGGCCAATGCTCTGATCCACAGGGGCAGCAGGTAGCCTAGCGGTTAAGTGCGTTGGGCGAGTAACTGAAAGAGTTCCTGGTTCGAATCCCCAAGATGACTAGGTGAAAAGTCTGTACTTGAGCAAGGCACTTAACCTTAATTGCTCCAGTAAGTCGCTCTGTATAAGAGTGTCTGTTAAACGTTAAAGCGACAGTTCATGGCTATGTCTGTATTGCTTAATCATTATTGTACCTGGAACAAATGGCATATAGGAGGACCGTTTGCAATCCATGATTTCTGGATGATTACTCTGCTTGACTTTCAATACATCATCATCGACCATTGGAACCCTTGCCGCACTAATGTTATGACAAAATCTAATTGGGTTCTCATGGTTTTCAATCATCCTGACAAGTGACACCCACATTTCTCCCTATGTCATGATTTTCTGCCTTTCCAACTGACATCTTTGTTCAGTCAGGCAGCTTTTGTCTCATTCCATCATATTTCAAAGACCAATGTGTCACACAGTTCTATCTCTCCCTTCCATTTTGTTCCAATCAGAGAATACCTCCGGCATATGACTTCTAAGAAGTTACGTTTCTGACAATAACAAGAGGCAGGAGTAAACTGTGGCAACCTGGGCGCGGTGTAGCACAGCCTCCTGGGCCTGTCTCACTGTGTTCAGCTGTGGATCTGGGGCAGTGCAGTTCGCCACCACTCCTCAGAATGAGCTGTTGCCATGACACCTTCCTCTGGGCCACCCGGCTCTTGGCTGCAACCCTTCTTGCGTGACAAAATGGCGGTTCATTATTCATTGGCTAACTGGGCATGAGGTTGAAGAGCTTTGTAATCGGTAAAGCCACGAGCACTTCCACAGGTCCACATTACACTAAAGACTACAGTAAAAACCTGACTTTGTTATTGATCAGCTAGAGCAAGTGAGGGCACAGGAATGTAATGAGGCTTCAGAATCACCCAATGACTACATGTATATATGGAAAAAGGATGCATGGGTTCTATTTTCTCTCAATGCTTTGTTGTTGTCTATTCTCTTCCTGTCAGTCTGAGTAATGACCTCACTGCTGCAGCCAAGTCAACCTTCAGATGTCTGATGTGGCGGGGAGGGCATCACATAGGCCCTGGCATCGCTCAGAGGGGCTTTGGAGCCCAGAACACGCAGAAGAAGCTGCCAGGTCGGTGATCCAGTCCAAACCAATCCTAATTTCACCCCGTACCTCTCTCCAGGTCACTGTATTGATCAGCTGGGGGAGGCTGACTAGGTTATTCCTCTCTGGAGAAGAGGGGTTTAGGTTGCTATTGACAATGTCATTATCAACTGTGGCTCTATGTTGACATGCAGCATGCTCCCAGGCCTGTGATGGAGCCATAAGTAAAGGCATATTGGCATCTAACTGGTAGACTCAATGACTTTAATGAAAGGGGTTTAGTATCTTATTATTGCGTAACTGTGTGTGTGTGCGTGTGAGCAAGCGAGAGAGAGAGTGTGAGAGTGTTGGCAACAGTGATTTATACTGCTCTCTTCCTGGCTGAACTCAATATCAGCTTCCTCAGCTCTCTCCTGCATAATCATGCAGTGCTGCTAGTTGCCACGGTAACCACGCTCCTCATATTAGAAATAAAAAGGAAAAGATTTTAGGCCTTTTCGGTTTGCTTTTCTCCTATTTAAGGCCTCTTATTAAACACACCAATCAATATGAACTAAGGAGAGTCTGTTGGGTAGCAAATAACAGATCAGAGGCAAGCCAAGGGAAGGGGCTTGAATTCACAAAAGAAAAAAATTACAATTTTATGGATCAGTAATGATCAGTTATCTACGTAGTAGAGAGCAACATGCTTATTCTAAATATTATTTTTTGAATCCCCAAACATTGTACTTTTTAACCATGTATCTCCTGGACATTAATGTAAATCCAAGAATGTACAAATCTGTTCTTTATGCAGAAAATGTCTTAATTTCTGCATTATTCTCTGTAATGATGACATCTAGTGGTATTTAGGAAAACGGGACTCCCTAAAAACACGCCAGTTCGATACAGCTACTGTATAACTGGAAGTGACCTTTCGTACCAGGTTAGGAGAGCATTTTTGATCATCCTAACCCTTTTCCTAACCTTAACCTAATTCCCCTAACCTGCTACGTTAATTCCCCTAACCTGCTGCGTAAGTTCTCCTAACCTGCTATAGAAAAGTCCCTACCGGGTCGTAGCTGTATCGAAGTGGTGTGTTTTTAGGGAATCTCCATGAGAACGCTGGTATATCCATGTCCTCCAAATGAATCAATAACATTCATAAAGGATACTATAATCTTTCATTTACTAGTAGAGCACATACTATTTCTAGATCTCTGATGAATTTGTATGAACAAAATACAAGCTCTTTATGATTGTGACCTTGGGTCTACAATGACGTATATTATGTTCTTTATCATAAATGTGTCATTTTTAGTACCCTAGCCCTAATCCTAACCTTAACTCTTATCCTAAACCTTATTCTAAACTTAACCCTAACCGTAACCTTAGCAAGCAGTTGCTTATCAACTGATAGTTTGTTGATAGTATGACCATCTGTAGAGCATCTATCCAGACTATCCAAATAAAGTGTGACATTTGGAAATGTTATTTTCAACATTTCAAATGTCGCTGTTGATGTGACTGTTTCTCTTGCAATTAGTGAGATCATAGGCTAACCATGAGCCAGCATTATGGAAGTGGTTTGTGTTTACATCAGAACCAAAAGAGACAAACAGCTCGAAACCACACAGGAAGTCAGAGATGGATAGAATGACCAAGGATCGATTTTCCACAATACCCCCTCCATCCATCCCAGGGATTCCTCTGTGGAGGGGCTCGGTCTGCTGAGTGACGTGTCTCTCTCTGGGAGGGCCAGTTGTGTGCCCCTGAGTCTAAACCTGCTCTGCTGGACAGATAGCCACAGAACTGTGAGCTTAGAGTACCCTGAGAAGCACTCCCAAAGACTATGTGACCATATGAGGGGGCGCCGGCTGTCCACACCCAGATGGCAGGGGTCAGTCACAGGGGTTCTGGGAGGGTTAAAGATAATATTATCAATTAACTTTTCTATTTGCTCATAGATGAGTTGATTTGAGCGTCTGCCAAAAGCACTGGAGCCGTCTCAGCCTGCTAGCTGGTGTTTCCATGGTGACTATGAGTAGGAAGCTGTGGCGCCAACACCTTCAAATAGGGGATACAGCCTCTGCTGAACAGGTGGATAGAAAAACAGGTATCATATATAACACTAACTCTCCCTCACTGACGTGTGCACAGCGGGATGTTTTCCAGGGATGATTAATCCAATGTACTGTATTTCTATCAGATCTGTTCCGTGTTTTTTCAGGACACTTTGTATATGCTCCATGACTTCTCATTTGTCTTGTTGTTACATTCTCAGTAGTTGTCATGACATTGTGTTATTGTTACATTCTCAGTAGTTGTCATGACATTGTGTTATTGTTACATTCTCAGTAGTTGTCATGACATTGTGTTATTGTTACATTCTCAGTAGTTGTCATGACATTGTGTTATTGTTACATTCTCAGTAGTTGTCATGACATTGTCTGTTGTTACATTCTCAGTAGTTGTCATGACATGTTGCATGGTGAAAGCTGCAGGTGACATCACCAAGCCTTGTAGGTCTTTATGTAACCCAAGCAAAAGTCCTTCACTTCATGGCTGTGACGTCATGTATGTGATTATTAAAAATGTTAATGTGATTCATTTTGTCCAGTGAGATATTTGCATTATGGAATGCCTCTGAAAACAATACATCACAGAGCCCTGGTGTTCAAAAGCTTTCTTTCCCCCAAGTTATTTTTGCTCCCTCTGTGCGGCTTTGATGTGTGCATTTGTGGAGTATTCATAATTAGTTGAGCTAATATCTAATTAGCCATAGGTTTTCTTTTGATTTTCTCTCATCACCCCTCACTGGTGACTAAAGAGACACCTGGAGGTCATATACCGAACTGCATAAAGGAATGGTCATTAAACTTACACAGAGACAAGCGCACTCAAACATGCACATCAACACTCAGTAAGAAGCGGCCGACCAAATGCCCCGTCTCTCTTTCTGTGACTGATCGCTCAGTCTGATGTGAATCCATTCCAAATAGTAGCTGTGGTTTTTGTGGCCGGCACAGGCAGACACCAGGAACGAGCTCTGGAGTGATTCAACTTGACTGGACTAGCTGAGACTGGAGGCTGGAGCCTGTCAACATTCAATAAATTGGTCATTAGCTACAATAACAGTCCATCGCTCCTGTCTAACTGTGAACTAACACTGACTAGACCCGCAAACATTCTGCAAGTTACTCTGACAGACTGCTTCTTGAGAAATACCTGATCAGAGCTCTATCCAAGCCTTGACTAGTAATCGTACAGACCTAATGCTGACTTTTCATATTACTCACTTCTGTGAGTGTTTAATGTCTTTTCTTACTGTTAGCATTTAGATTGAGGGAAGCCACTCCTCAGTAAAAGGCACATGACAGCCGGGTTGGAGTTTTCCAAAAGGCCAGTTTGGTGCCAGTTTGCCTGGCATCACCCCTACGGTGAAGCATGGTGGTGGCAGCATCATGCTGTGGGGATGTTTTCAGTGGCAGGTACTGGGAGACTAGTCAGGATCGAGGCAAAGATGAACGGAGCAAAGTACAGAGAGATCCTTGATAAAAACCTGCTCCAGAGCGCTCAGGACCTCAGACTGGGGTGAAGGTTCACCTTCCAACAGGACAACGACCCTAAGAACACAGGCAAGACAACGCAGGAGTGGCTTCGGGACAAGTCTCTGAATGTCCTTGAGTGGCCCAGCCAAAGCCCGGACTTTAAACCAATTTAACATCTCTGGAGGATCTGCAGAGAATAATGGGAGAAACTCCCCAAATACAGGTGTGCCAAGCTTGTAGCGTCATACCCAAGAAGACTCAAGGCTGTAATCGCTGCCAAAGCTTCAACAGAATACTGAGTAAAGGGTCTGAATACTTATGTAAAGTGTGATCTTCTTTTCTTCTTCTAAAAACCTGTTTTTGTTATTATGGGGTATTGTGTCGAAATTGATGAGGTAATTTTTTTTTAATCCATTTTAGAATAAGGCTGTAACATAACGAAATCTGGAAAAGTCAAGCACTGCTATGATCCTAGCAACCGCTCAGAAATGCAGGACGTGAAATGCGAGCTGGTTTTCACGACAGCTGGTTCCTGCCCATATTACCACACCATGTAACTGTAAACAGATGTGGAGAAAGAAGAGGGAGGGATGAATAGCTTGTGTATTGATGGAGAAAGGAGAGGGAGGGATGAATAGAGATGGAGAAAGGAGAGGGGGGGACTAATAGAGATGGAGAAAGGAGAGGGAGGGACTAATAGAGATGGAGAAAGGAGAGGGGGGGACTAATCGAGATAGAGGGAGGGACTAATAGAGACGGCGAAAGGAGAGGGAGGGACTAATAGAGATGGAGAAAGGAGAGGGAGGGACTAATAGAGATAGAGGGAGGGACTAATAGAGACGGCGAAAGGAGAGGGAGGGACTAATAGAGAAAGGAGAGGGAGGGACTAACAGAGATGGAGAAAGATGAGGGAGGGACCAACAGAGATGGAGAAAAGAGAGGGAGGGACCAATAGAGATGGAGAAAGGAGAGGGGGGGACTAATAGAGATTGAGAAAGGAGAGTGAGGGACCAATAGAGATGGAGAAAGGAGAGGGAGGGACTAATAGAGATGGAGAAAGGAGAGGGAGGGACCAACAGAGATGGAGAAAAGAGAGGGAGGGACTAATAGAGATGGAGAAAGGAGAAGGAGGGACCGATGGAGAAAGGAGAGGGAGGGACCAATAGAGATGGAGAAAGGAGAGGCGGGGACTAATAGAGATGGAGAAAGGAGAGGGAGGGACCAACAGAGATGGAGAAAGATGAGGGAGGGACCAACAGAGATGGAGAAAAGAGAGGGAGGGACCAATAGAGATGGAGAAAGGAGAGGGGGGGACTAATAGAGATTGAGAAAGGAGAGTGAGGGACCAACAGAGATGGAGAAAAGAGAGGGAGGGACTAATAGAGATGGAGAAAGGAGAAGGAGGGACCGATGGAGAAAGGAGAGGGAGGGACCAATAGAGATGGAGAAAGGAGAGGCGGGGACTAATAGAGATGGAGAAAGGAGAGGGAGGGACTAATAGAGATGGAGAAAAGAGAGGGAGGGACCAACAGAGATGGAGAAAGGAGAGGCGGGGACTAATAGAGATGGAGAAAAGAGAGGGAGGGACCAACAGAGATGGAGAAAGGAGAGGCGGGGACTAATAGAGATGGAGAAAAGAGAGGGAGGGACCAACAGAGATGGAGAAAGGAGAGGCGGGGACTAATAGAGATGGAGAAAAGAGAGGGAGGGACCAACAGAGATGGAGAAAAGAGAGGGAGGGACCAACAGAGATGGAGAAAGGAAAGAAGGAGTGCAGAGAGGAAGGGGTTGTGGAGCAGATGGACAGAGAGTAAGGAAGGATGGGAGTGGACAGAGAAAAAGGGATCAGGGCAAAGAGCATGGGGTTATAAAACTGGGGCAGGGAGGGGTGGAAGCTGGGCTGGCGCACAGTCTTGACATCACTGCTAACATGCCAAAGTAAGCCTCTACAAAAAGCCCCACCTCAGAACCCTGCAGAAAGTGCACTCGTGTAGAATACTGGTGTGTTGAGCCCAGAGTGTAATGACACACTAATAAGGCTTATTGAGGTTGACTTTTGGAATCCACATTTTTGTAATTTAACTGATTTTATTGCACAGCGCTAACCAATTACTGACTACAACAGATATTGCAGGCACCAAAGAACGGAGGAAGTGGGCAAGAGAAACTGGGATCAATGTAACCATTGTAAAGCCCCTAATGCTTCATAGTCTCACAGCAAGAGAATTCCATTTACACCAGCTGCATATTTTCACATCCCACCTGCCCTGACCAATTCTTATAAAACATTTTAGCGCCTGTGCAATCTCAGCCCTATATGGGCATTAGTTTACTTTTTGTTTTTATTTGTTTTGTATTGAGTAATTCCAAAAATTTGAAGAATAAATCAATACACTCAACCTGATTTGCTATTCTATCTTATCCTTCTCTTGTCCAGCTTGTGCAACTGTTTCAATGTGTTGCTTTCTCTTGACTGTTAAGCTCAGCCTCTCTTCAGTGTAAATAAGTAACTACTATTTTCTGTTGAGCTTTGATTCAGAGCAGCAGGTGGGCAAGTCCAGTCCAGTCAAATTCTTCACTGACATCATTCTACCACCGAACACTTGCCTCCTCCATGTTTGATGACAGTATACCCATGTAGAACATTCTTAACCAGACAGTGTTTGGGACAGTCATACATCCAGTAAAGGGGGAGAAGGAGAGGTGGACCATTGAGCGGAAGGGTTGGGAGGTACTGGCGCGTGTCTGACGGTGACAGATGTGTGTGAATCAGCCTGGGCAGCAGACAGAATCCCCCCCATCCATTCACTGCGCTCCAGCCCTAACAGGCAGAAAGAGTCATTAATGAACAGGGTTTGCTCTGGAAAAAAGCACACGTCAATGGAATGCAATAGGAGTTCATGTGATTTGCAGCTGACTGCACTGGGAGTTCATTCACATACAGGGGTAGCAAGCGAGAGGCACACACAAACACATTGCCAAACCACCATGGAACAGAGAGAGAGAGAGAGAGAGAGGTGGAGCAGGAAGAGAGGGATAGCAATAGAGCGAGGGGGGTAGAGAAGGGGTAAGGGGGAGGGAGAAAAGAAGGAGGGGATTGTTGGAGAGTTAGGAAAAATGGATAAAAAGAGGGGGAGAGAGTAAAAGAACAGAAAGTAAGAGATTTCAAAAGCAATAAATGACTATCGACTATCAGGTGAACAAATATTTGTTTTACATTTTCATCAATCTAAAATGTTCTATTCCTTATCCTATATGAATTACTGAAGAGAACATTTGTTTACAACTTTTTGAAGTCTATTGACACACATCTAACTCGTTAACTACTGGCATACAGTTTTGCTGATTCGGGTCGTCTCTCTCTCTCGCTCAATGTTAGTGTCGTTTTACTAAACCTTACCTACGTTTTTGGTATGTTCTGTTTGCTGTTAGTATTAGTATGTTTATTCATCCATACTTCATCCAACTTTATTTAGGGTATCTGTCAGGTAGATATACTGGTTTTTGTATAGAATCATGTGGAGATTGTACTGGCAGCTCTGCTGTAAGTTGAAGCAGCTGACAGGGAGGTGCTGTGTGCTGTGTGTGTAAAGCCTGGCTCTGACCTATTGTGCAATAAAGTCTGCTAGTTAGATTATTATATATAATAATACTCTTTGGGTTTCAGATTACTATGTTGTTGTTCTTTTAAATCCCACATGACGGTGGTGCCTGTAACCACTTCCACTGGTGTGATTTAAAAAGGTTTGAATGAAATCAACTTGACGATTAAGCTGTACAATATCCCATGGAGGTGAAATCAAGCCTTCTTTACAAATTTAAGAATAACAACACATTTGGAATCTTTTGTAAAAGTCTAACAGACTTAGCGCTCGGTATGGGTGGGTTGTTTCATACGCAGATCATGTCAAACCCTCTGTAATGGAATGCTATTTTCTATCATCTTCAGATGCCATGTCCACCCACAGGGATCCTCCACCTCCCCTCATAATCCTCACACTGGCCCTCCTCAATAGCTACTCCTCCTTCGCTGCATCCTCTGACGTCTCAGAGACCAACCACACATCCACCCTTCCTCTAAGGCCACACGGACGCATTTACGAAATGTTGGAGCTCTACTCAAATGATGACTACGATCCGAATTGGGACACCACTCCACCCCCGCCTACTCCCTCACGGGGCACCAATCCTCAGTCCTGTGACTACAACCCCTGCCGGGAGCTACAGACCCCCTGTGCCCAGCTGGCAGCCTCCAGCGGCTGCCTGTGTCCAGGGGTGAGTGGGCCCCATGTGGCCCCAGAGCCTCCAGACCTTAAGAGACTGTCTATGGAAGGGTCAGTGGTAGTTGTTCAGTGGTGTGCACCATCGTCTGTTGTGACCCATTATGAGGTGGTGGTGGGTAACCTGGAGCCCCTGGTGTTTCGGGAGGACCAGAGGAGTGGTGTTGTGTTGGAGGTGGGGCAGGGGGTGGAGGTGTGTGTGGTGGCGGTGAATGACGCAGGAGTCAGCGAGCGTCAGAGGCGGTCCTGTACCATGTACGAGCTCCCTGGAGACAGCAGTCTGGCCCTCAAAGCTGGGCTGATCGGAGGGGCCCTGGGGCTCCTGCTGCTCCTCTCACTGGCTGGCCTGCTTTGGAGGCACAGGGCTCTGAGAAAAGCAGATGCCAGGATCACCCAGGCCACGGAGGAAACACTATGAAAGGACTGAGGGAAGGCTATGGAAGAGGCTAACTCAAGAGTGGCTGTCCAGAACTGAGGCATATTTTACCATAAGAGACTGATTACGTAGTTAGTGAGTGTGTGTGTGTGTGTGTGTGTGTGTGTGTGTGTGTGTGTGTGTGTGTGTGTGTGTGTGTGTGTGTGTGTGTGTGTGTGTGTGTGTGTGTGTGTGTGTGTGTGTGTGTGTGTGTGTGTGTGTGTGTGTGTGTGTGTGTGTGTGTGTGTGTGTGTGTGTGTGTGTGAGTGTGTGTGTGTGTGTGTACTGAACAGGCTGCTGAATAGGCCTGTGCTCACCCAAAGACAGGAGGCACTCAGTCAGTCAGGTGATATGAAATAGCTTCCTGTCTTCTCTACACATATACACATCTCAATTCAAACAAGACTCATCTCCTTTTGCTGACTTCAACTGCTTGCACAGTCCAGATCGGATGCTAAAGCAAATACATTAAAACATTTAACGAGATGCAGGTAACATAAAATAATAAAAATATATATTAAAACAATGATTTAACAATTTGTTTTTCCTTATATAAACAAAACAGTACGTATTTTCTTGCTCATCATTGAAATAATATACATAGTCGAGAGGAGAAACTATTTAAACTGTTTCAGAAAAGGAGGTGAATTCTCGTCTTATGTTCTGTAAAGGCAACCATACAGCAGTTGTTTTAATTTACAAACAGATGTTTAACTAGCGGTCTATGAAATCCTTCTCGAATGGGTTTGTAAGACAATGTCATAGACTCATGGATCTTTACCTGTCTGAAAATGTTGGTCATCCAATCCTGTAGTATTGGCATCAGAACAAAAGCAGCACCAATGTTCTATTTCCCCATGGATGAGATTCATGTGAAAGCTTTTGCTGGATGAGAATGTAACCTCTTCCCCAGGCTATAATGAAATGCATTTGGCCGGCAGAGTCTAAGGGGGATGTGACACAGGATGTTATACTCCTTCAGGAATAGTCTAAGTGAAAATATATAGGAAAAGTCTAAGTGGGATCCTTGGGAGGTCCAACTCTGACATCACCCCAATGAAGTAGAAATGTAAAAGTTAGGGTAAGGGTTAGGTAAGTAAAGGTTATTGTTAAAGTTAGGGTTAGGGTTAAGGTTAGGGTTTAAGTTAGGGATGTCCCAAGGTTTCCGCTAAGCATCTACTGTACAATATACACTGAGTGTACAAAATATTAGGAACACCTGCACTTTCCATGATATAGACTGACCGACCAGGTGAAAGCTATGATCCCCTGGTAGTAGGTGCAAGGCACACCAGTTTGAGTTTGTCAAGAACTGCAACACTGCTGGGTTTTTCACTATCAACCGTTTCCCATGTGTATCGAGAATGGTCCACCACCCAGATGATATTCAGACAACTTGACAACTGTGGGAAGCATTGGAGTCAACATGGGCCAGCATCAACATGGGTCAGCAACCCTGTGGATTGCTTTTGACACCTTGTAGAGTACGTGCCCCAACGAATTGTTCTGAGGGCAAAAGGGGGTGCAACTCAATATTTGGAAGGTGTTCCTAATGTTTTTTACACTCAGTGTATATCAGGGCCACATAGGAGAGAGAATACAGTAGACGGCACACGTCAAAAGTGATTGATGAGGTATTTTATGGGTAACGTGGTTATGCCCCTATATGTACAGTGAGGGAAAAAAGTATTTGATCCCCTGCTGATTTTGTATGTTTGCCCACTGACAAAGAAATGATCAGTCTATAATTTTAATGGTAGGTTTATTTGAACAGTGAGAGACAGAATAACAACAAAAAAATCCAGAAAAACGCAAAATTGATTTGCATTTTAATGAGGGAAATAAGTATTTGACCCCCTCTCAATCAGAAAGATTTCTGGCTCCCAGGTGTCTTTTATACAGGTAACGAGCTGAGATTAGGAGCACACTCTTAAAGGGACTGCTCCTAATCTCAGTTTGTTACCTGTATAAAAGACACCTGTCCACAGAAGCAATCAATCAATCAGATTCCAAACTCTCCACCATGGCCAAGACCAAAGAGCTCTCCAAGGATGTCAGGGACAAGATTGTAGACCTACACAAGGCTGGAATGGGCTACAAGACCATCGCCAAGCAACTTGGTGAGAAGGTGACAACAGTTGGTGTGATTATTCGCAAATGGAAGAAACACAAAAGAACTGTCAATCTCCCTCGGCCTGGGGCTCCATGCAAGATCTCACCTCGTGGAGTTGCAATGATCATGAAAACGGTGAGGAATCAGCCCAGAACTACACGGGAGGATCTTGTCAATGATCTCAAGGCAGCTGGGACCATAGTCACCAAGAAAACAATTGGTAACACACTACGCCGTGAAGGACTGAAATCCTGCAGCGCCACAAGGTCCCCCTGCTCAACAAAGCACATATACATGCCCGTCTGAAGTTTGCCAATGAACATCTGAATGATTCAGAGGACAACTGGGTGAAAGTGTTGTGGTCAGATGAGACCAAAATGGAGCTCTTTGGCATCAACTCAACTCGCCATGTTTGGAGGAGGAGGAATGCTGCCTATGACCCCAAGAACATCATCCCCACCGTCAAACATGGAGGTGGAAACATTATTCTTTGGGGGTGTTTTTCTGCTAAGGGGACAGGACAACTACACCGCATCAAAGGGACGATGGACGGGGCCATGTACCATCACATCTTGGGTGAGAACCTCCTTCCCTCAGCCAGGGCATTGAAAATGGGTCGTGGATGGGTATTCCAGCATGACAATGACCCAAAACACACGGCCAAGGCAACAAAGGAGTGGCTCAAGAAGAAGCACATTAAGGTCCTGGAGTGGCCTAGCCAGTCTCCAGACCTTAATCCCATGGAAAATCTGTGGAGGGAGCTGAAGGTTCGAGTTGTCAAACGTCAGCCTCGAAATCTTAATGACTTGGAGAAGATCTGCAAAGAGGAGTGGGACAAAATCCCTCCTGAGATGTGTGCAAACCTGGTGGCCAACTACAAGAAACGTCTGACCTCTGTGATTGCCAACAAGGGTTTTGCCACCAAGTACTAAGTCATATTTTGCAGAGGGGTAAAATACTTATTTCCCTCATTAAAATGCAAATCAATTTATAACATTTTTCACATGCGTTTTTCTGGATTTTTATTTTGTTATTCTGTCTCTCACTGTTCAAATAAACCTACCATTAAAATTATAGACTGATCATTTCTTTGTCAGTGGGCAAACGTACAAAATCAGCAGGGGATCAAATACTTTTTTCCCTCACTGTACATCCTGTCCTTCCGTTCTCACACTATTGAGTGAGTGTTTATGTAACCTGAGAGTGCAGCTGTTCCTTTAAAGTAAAGCCTGTGTTTACATTAAAGCTGTCAAGGTGATTGTTGGGTAGTGACCTCGTTGACCTGTGGAATGTGTTTGAACAGTATGGCCCCAGTGAAGAAAACAGTAATGTCCGGGGTGTAGGTCAGCCGCAGTATAAGTAAGAGCTGTGAACACCACGAGTGACCTCGAGAGATAAACCCCAGAAGACTAAAGAAGAAATTAAACATGGATTTTTATCACTGACACACCCTAAGTGACCTTAACAACGAAAGCAGGACCTCGGTTAAAACATAGAGAAAGGACAGCGTATATAGCATCAATATACGATGCCCCAAAAAAGCGTTTTCTAAATATGTATAGAACCCAAATACCTCCCGCAACTGAGCTGAAAGATCAAGTGTTGATGTCTAATGGACAACTATGGGGTTATCTGTTTGATTACCAGGCCTGTAGCGCGAAGCTCTATACCGTAGTCAAGGAGAAGAATATACAGACCAGACATTAGGAGTGGACTACAGGCTTGAAGACTGGCATGTGTTTCGCAAGGTGGTGTGTCCTGCACTGAGAGTTATCACACAAGGGTATAGCTTGTTCACGGGCTACGAGACCCATTAGGTTAGACAACTGGGTGAAAGTGTTGTGGTCAGATGAGACCAAAATGGAGCTCTTTGGCATCAACGCAACTTGCCGTGTTTGGAGGAGGAGGAATGCTGCCTATGACCCCAAGAACACCATCCCCACCGTCAAACATGGAGGTGGAAACATTATGCTTTGGGAGTGTTTTTCTGCTAAGGGGATAGGACAACTTCACCGCATCAAAGGGACGATGGACAGGACCATGTACCAACAAATCTTGGGTGAGAACCTCCTTCCCTCAGCCAGGGCATTGAAAATGGGTCATGGATGGGTATTCCAGCATGACAATGACCCAAAACACACGGCCAAGGCAACAAAGGAGTGGCTCAAGAAGAAGCACATTAAGGTCCTGGAGTGGCCTAGCCAGTCTCCAGACCTTAATCCCATAGAAAATCTGTGGAGGGAGCTGAAGGTTCGAGTTGCCAAACGTCAGCCTCGAAATCTTAATGACTTGGAGAAGATCTGCAAAGAGGAGTGGGACAAAATCCCTCCTGAGATGTGTGCAAACCTGGTGGCCAACTACAAGAAACGTCTGACCTCTGTGATTGCCAACAAGGGTTTTGCCACCAAGTACTAAGTCATATTTTGCAGAGGGGTAAAATACTTATTTCCCTCATTAAAATGCAAATCAATTTATAACATTTTTCACATGCGTTTTTCTGGATTTTTATTTTGTTATTCTGTCTCTCACTGTTCAAATAAACCTACCATTAAAATTATAGACTGATCATTTCTTTGTCAGTGGGCAAACGTACAAAATCAGCAGGGGATCAAATACTTTTTTCCCTCACTGTACATCCTGTCCTTCCGTTCTCACACTATTGAGTGAGTGTTTATGTAACCTGAGAGTGCAGCTGTTCCTTTAAAGTAAAGCCTGTGTTTACATTAAAGCTGTCAAGGTGATTGTTGGGTAGTGACCTCGTTGACCTGTGGAATGTGTTTGAACAGTATGGCCCCAGTGAAGAAAACAGTAATGTCCGGGGTGTAGGTCAGCCGCAGTATAAGTAAGAGCTGTGAACACCACGAGTGACCTCGAGAGATAAACCCCAGAAGACTAAAGAAGAAATTAAACATGGATTTTTTTTTATCACTGACACACCCGTTGCGACCTTAACAACGAAAGCAGGACCTCGGTTAAAACATAGAGAAAGGACAGCGTATATAGCATCAATATACGATGCCCCAAAAAAGCGTTTTCTAAATATGTATAGAACCCAAATACCTCCCCGCAACTGAGCTGAAAGATCAAGTGTTGATGTCTAATGGACAACTATGGGGTTATCTGTTTGATTACCAGGCCTGTAGCGCGAAGCTCTATACCGTAGCCGAAGGAGAAGAATATACAGACCAGACATTAGGAGTGGACTACAGGCTTGAAGACTGGCATGTGTTTCGCAAGGTGGTGTGTCCCGTACTGAGAGTTATCACACAAGGGTATAGCTTGTTCACGGGCTACGAGACCCATTAAGGTTAGACAACTGGGTGAAAGTGTTGTGGTCAGATGAGACCAAAATGGAGCTCTTTGGCATCAACGCAACTTGCCGTGTTTGGAGGAGGAGGAATGCTGCCTATGACCCCAAGAACACCATCCCCACCGTCAAAACATGGAGGTGGAAACATTATGCTTTGGGAGTGTTTTTCTGCTAAGGGGATAGGACAACTTCACCGCATCAAAGGGACGATGGACAGGACCATGTACCAACAAATCTTGGGTGAGAACCTCCTTCCCTCAGCCAGGGCATTGAAAATGGGTCATGGATGGGTATTCCAGCATGACAATGACCCAAAACACACGGCCAAGGCAACAAAGGAGTGGCTCAAGAAGAAGCACATTAAGGTCCTGGAGTGGCCTAGCCAGTCTCCAGACCTTAATCCCATAGAAAATCTGTGGAGGGAGCTGAAGGTTCGAGTTGCCAAACGTCAGCCTCGAAATCTTAATGACTTGGAGAAGATCTGCAAAGAGGAGTGGGACAAAATCCCTCCTGAGATGTGTGCAAACCTGGTGGCCAACTACAAGAAACGTCTGACCTCTGTGATTGCCAACAATGGTTTTGCCACCAAGTACTAAGTCATGTTTTGCAGAGGGGTCAAATACTTATTTCCCTCAATAAAATGCAAATCAATTTATAAAATTTTTCACATGCGTTTTTCTGGATTTTGTTGTTGTTATTCTGTCTCTCACTGTTCAAATAAACCTACCATTAAAATTATAGACTGATCATTTCTTTGTCAGTGGGCAAATGTACAAAATCAGCAGGGGATCAAACACTTTTTTCCCTCACTGTATATGCATACGATGTTAGAGAGAATAAATGCATATTTTCTTTTGAGAGAATTTACAAATGTTATGCACCAAATTATTGACAATAAAGTGAACAATGTATCGCTCTACACAGCCCGCAATACAGGGGTTAATGCCGGCGTGTGCTAAAAATGGAACAAATCATGAGTCATGTAAGACATATGGGGGAGACTCTACAGTGGTCACAACTGGTATCCAGGGTTGTGGATGATTCTGAAGAACTAGAAACAGCCTTGTCTAAGATTTTACTTTATTTGTTTGAAACATCATTCATTTGTAACATGTATCATATTTGTTGTTTATATACTTATATAACGGATGTATGTGTTTTAAATATTCAGCTATATAAGCCTGTAAATGGGTCATTGAGAAAACGGGTACTAATATCCTGCTACATATCCTGAATTGTATGGATACGTAATGTTTGCTAAAATAAAATGAAAATGAAATGTTCTCGTTATTTGAAAGGGGCTCATTAATGTTATTGTACATCAGAGAGGCAAGAAGGATGGCCGAGCAGATGAGGAAAAAAATGTATTGTACCCCCTCTAACCCAGGGTCTTATGGGGAGAAGGAGAGGTTCCAGAGAGCTATAGCCGAAGAAACAGGTAGCAGGTTAGGCGATGCTCAAGTGAATGAATGGCTAGCAGAGCAGGATGCGTACACTCTGCATAAACCTGTGCGAAAACTATTTCCACTAAATCAAGTTTTTTCTACTCATCTACTTGTCCCAGTTTCAGGTGTATCTATGTGACTTGCAGGCCCTTGCAGATCAAAATTATTGAAATCGATACATGCTAACGGTTATAGATATTTTCTCTGAAATAGGGTCTTAAAAAATAAGAGTGGGGCAGAGGTGACCCGGGCCTTTGACTCTATCTTGAAGGAAGGAGGAGCACCCAAGAAAGTGCAGACAGACGGCGGTAAATAATTTTTTTATAATACTTTTCAGAAACTTATGAAGAAGCGCAATATCGTACATTTTGCTACAGGTTTGGATTTGAAAGCTTCAGTTGTTGAATGCTTTAACAGAACTTTGAAGGAGAGGATGTGGAAATACTTTACGGCTCACAACAACCATAGATAAGTGGATATAGTTCAAGATTTAGTAAAGGGTTATAACTAGCTACCATAAGAGTATACGGATGAAGCCCTCCGAGGTCTCTTCTGAAAATTATTTTCAAGTCTTTAAAAATCTGTATGGTTTGTTCCCCCTTCGCCATGAGATAAAAATAGATTTTAAATTCACAGTGGGGGACTTGGTACGTATATCCAAGTTGAGGGGTGTTTTCGACAACAAATATGAGCAAGGTTACAGCGATGAGTTGTTCACAGTCTACTACATATACCCCCTGTCTACAAGTTAAAATATTATGATGGGGAGCTTATAGAGGGTTCCTTTTATTAGAAGGAACTCCAGAAGGTAAAGCTGGGTAAAGACAAAGTCTTTCACGTGGAGGAGATTCTGGATCAAAAGAGAGACAAGGGTAAAAAATGGGTGTTGGTCCCTTGGAAAAACTGGCCACAAAAGTTCAACAGTTGGGTATTAGAGGACGATGTGGCGGAGGCCGCAGGGGTTAACTTAAAACCTCATGCATGATAAAAACACCATAATTCGAGTGTACACAGGAGTGCATCATGGAGCACAATGGATTTTACCTGACTCTCCCCAGTAATGCGTCTGCACATATATATATGAATAACCAAAGTTCGAATTATACAGAGTTATAGAGTTATCAGAGGCCTGGGAAGTAGGTCTCAGCAAAATTTCATACCCCCGTAGTTGGTATAATATCAAGGAAAAGGACAGCGATTTTTATTGCAAAAGGATATCAGAACTTCCAAAGCTTATAACACTTAAAAAAGGGTTCTATAGAACTGTGGAGAGGCTCATCTTTCAGCGGCCTCCTAACCCTGAACAGTATGGAAATACTATTAAAATACAACCCTATTCACAAACGCGTACAAATCTCAGGAGCTGCTGAGGGGGGTATAAAGACCGTTGGTAATTTAGCCTACATGTTGGGGATGAGTACCAATAAATGGACCTATGTGAAAGATAAATTATTCCCATTCCCTGCGGATATACATGCGGGGTTTACAACATATTTCTGTATACCGACATCCTATCCTATCAAAAGGTAGGAGACAGTTATGTGCCCCTCCTGAGAACCGTTCATATAGACGGAAAGGATGGTGATGTAGTCACTGTTAACTATGACAAGCCACACTATGTACCTGTAAGCAAGAAATATATTGAAAACATTCTGGTTGAGCTTAAAACGGATCAGAACGAAAATATTGAATTTACTTATGGTAAAACGATTGTAAAACTCCACTTTAGACCCACCAAAACTTCTCTACATATCTAATATATTACTAGTATTATATATCTATTTTTTTATAAACATAATACAAATAAATTAAAATGGCTATGGTACACAACCACCATCTCGACCCTAACAGATATGTCTCATACTATGTTGATCAAGTGGGTAACGGATTACCAGGTTATCATGGAACCCCTACCATGTATGGTTCGGGGATAGGAGGTATATTTCGTAACCTCTTTAGGATGGTTTTACCGTTTATGAAGAGAGGCCTCAGCATAGCCAAGCCACACTTAAAATCAGCGGCCAAAAATATAGTAAGTGAGGTGGTGGCCAATGCTATGACTAGACGGGCATCATCAGATCCCGAGCATCAAGAAGGCTCTGGGCTTATGCTGTTGTCGCGAAGACTGAAAAAGAGACCTCCGGGTATAAGGCGTAGGCCGGCCCTTAAAAAGTGGAGGTTAACCGTTAAAATAAACTCAGTAAGTCAAAGACGACGTAAAGTGAGGAGGTCTGGACCAAAAACGGTAAAAAGAATACTCTGAAGTATTTTGGAAAAAAACAAGCAACATGTCTCTTTTACACCGCATGTCCTCTGAAGCTATAAAGACAGAGCTCAATCTTTTCACGGCCCCCTTAACCCAATGTTCAATAGATCGGTCCAGTTATGTGGAGATAGCCCCACTCTCTGCCATTACAGACAATGATCCTGTAGAATTTTTAATCCCGGGCCAGGGTGACAACTACCTGGACCTCAACAACAACTTATTACATTTCCGTCTCAAAGTGACCAAAAGAGATGGTACTAATATTGCAAATGGTGCCAAAGTGAGACTCATTAATTACCCCTTGGCGACCATCTTCTCCCAAGTGGATGTGACTTTGGTGAACGTCTCATCACTCAAAGCAGCGCCACCTATCCTTATAGGGCTATCCTGGAATGTTTACTAAACAACTCCGAAGACGCTCTGAAGACACAATTCAGCGCCGGGCTGTTTAGCAAGGATACTGCAGGAGCAGCGATGGAAGCCACAGACCCCACCACCGGTGAAAACAAAGGACTGGAGGCACGTGCTCGCTACTGTGCTGAATCTCGAGAGTTTCATCTGCTAGGGCCTATACACTCTGACATTTTTTTTCAAGAACGTTTACTCTTAAATTCGGTTGATTTAAGGCTAAAATTAACCAGGGCCAAGGATGAGTTTTGTCTGATGTCTGCCCAAGACGGTAACTTTAGTTTAAAAGTGTTGGGGGCTACGCTTTTATTAAAAAAAGTGTCTGTATCTCCGGCAGAGAGAATACAGTAGACGACATCCGTCAAACGAGTGATTTATGACCCCTTTATGGGTCACGTGGTTACGCCCATATATGTACATCCTGTCCGGAAGTTCCCACGCTCTCGAGGGAGTGCTTATGTCCCTATATGTACATCCTGTCCTTCTGTTCTCACGCTAGTGAGTGAGTGTTTATGTAAAGCCTGTGTTTACATTAAAGCTGTCAAGGTGATTGAAGGGTAGTGACCTTGTTGAACTCTGGAATGTGTTTGAACATTTGATGCATCTGTTTAGGGTAAAGCATGTGTTTACATTAAAGCTGTCATGATGATTGATGTGTAGTGACCTCGTTGAACTGTGGAATGTGTTTGAACATTATATGGCCCCTGTTGTAGTGAACTTAGCTGTTGTATATGAAAACAGTAATGTCCGGGGGGTAGGGCAGCCTGAGTATAAGTAAGAGCTGGGAACACAAAGAAAAGAAAACATACGGAACCTGGATGGAGCGGGATATCGTGCGGGGAAGAGACAATGTCTGATCAGGTCACAGCTTGAAGATGGTGATTTAGAGACTGATGGAAGTGTTGGTTGAACATAGAGCCTCCCCCTGGTCTTTTTCTGTAAGAAAGGAATAGTTCAATAAAATCTGTTCAATAAAAATGTGTAACAGGTATGCATTTCTGTACTAAAGATTTTAAAAATGCAATTTACATTGCCAGAAATATCAAGCTCTCTCTGTCTCAACACAAAAGATGGGGGTATGCGTGTGTGTGCGGGTGGCGTGTGTGTGTGTGGGCGTGTGTGTTTGAAACAATGTTTTTTCTAAACAATTAAACATTAAGGGGTCATTTGCACATAAGGCTTTCCAAACAAATGTTTTTCCAGAGCATCTCATTTACCTTCAAAGAGGTTGAAATATCCGGCTCTCTATCTGTCTATGTAACTCAAAAGAGGGGTGTGTGTGTGTGTGTGTGTGTGTGTGTGTGTGTGTGTGTGTGTGTGTGTGTGTGTGTGTGTGTGTGTGTGTGTGTGTGTGTGTGTGTGTGTGTGTGTGTGTGTGTGTGTGTGTGTGTGTGTGTGTGTGTGTGTGTGTGTGTGTGTGTGTGTGTGTGTGTGTGTGTGTGTGTGTGTGTGTCTGAAACAATACGAGCAGGGTTTTCACTCACAGAGAGAATCTTGAAAATAATCAAAAGGCCTTATTTTATATGAATACAGTCTTTCCTACAAAAAACAATTATAAATATATTAAAGTATTAAAGTGTAGTACAGTGAGGTAATAATATATGTATGTTGGATAACATTTCTTTATGTGTATAAAAACATTCTGGCTTGGTTAAAAATTGCGCAGTAAAATTTTTTAAATAATTATAACATGTTTAAAAAGGTCTGTACTAAAGATTTAGAATTAAATAAAGGGTTTTAAAATTGTATCTTACCTTTTAATGAATGGAATCTCAGTCTTTTATGTCTCAGTGTCTCAGAGAAAGGATTCTCGATATCTGTCTGTCTCAGTGTCTCAGAAAAAGGATTCTGGGAAAGATGAGGTGTGTGTGTCCGGGCGTGTGTGTGTAGGCATGTGAGTGTGGGCGTGTGTTTGTGGGGGAGTGTGTGTGTGTGTCTCTGCAATTGTGTTTGAAACAATTCAACATTAGGGGGTCATTTACACATAAGGCTCTCCAAACAGCAGGTGTTATTTCCAGAGGATGGGGGGATCAAATGTCAATCCCACCCTCCAACAGAGAAGAGGCCTAGACACCCCCAGGTCTTACAATGTCTCAGTTAGGTAACATAAGCTCATCTGAAAACAACAAGATAGGTAAAGAGACTTCGGCAAGCCTTTACACATGGAGAATTTTGAAGGTGAGTTGCAATTACCCTCTAAAGAATGCTTTTAACTATGCATTCTAAAGAATTTAAATATGCAGGTTAATATGTATATAATGTCTATTATAAAAGTAGTGTATTTAATAAGGTATTCTATAAATATATATATAAATATATTTATATATTGAATGAGAGACGGGGTTATTGTTACAGGCTTTTGTTTTTTTATATGTTTAAACGAGAATGGAATAGGGCCCTATATAGGTATTTAACCCCCAAAATGTTGGGGATAAAGACATATATATATTATATTCGATTTTTGTGGGCGTTAGGTAGTTTGTGGGGGAATTGTTTGATATTACATGTTAGCTATTACTGCCCGGTTGGAACTCTCTCTCTCTCTCTCTCTCAGGCTATGAAAAAGACAGAAGACATTGACTCCTGAGTGTTGAACTTTTGCCCACTCTACAGCCACCCTAGTTATTATATGACCCTGAGGGTCATCTATGAACGTTGAGACATCTTGAATAACAATAAGGGGCACATGTACTCTTAAATGTCCACTCTGCACAGCCCTCAGAGCATGGTTCCTCTATCATTTTGTTCCTAGGTTTATGACTTCTAGGGAGTGTTTCCTAGATGCTGTGCTGAGGCATATGCATTGATAGGTCTTAGATTTTTAGACTGGGTATCTGTAAAACACTTTGGGACAACTACTGATGCAAAAAGGGCTTTTAAGAAAACATTTGGTTGATTGACAGATTTGTATTATTATAAAAAATAATATAACATTATTATTATCTTAATCTTTATTATTATTATGTTACAGGGGAGACACCCTAGAAATGTCAACGTCTTGTCAAGTGCTCAAATATGTACAGCAGCCCCATATACACACGTACAGTAGCTCCAACTTACAAGAATGTGTTTACCAGGCAGTGATGAAAACATTTTAAATGAGCTCTAATTCAAACATACCAGGATATATATTTGATACATTATCCCCTCAAAATCTGTTGTTACAAAATCACTTCTCATTGTGTACATTTCAAGGTTTCACAAACATAAAACAACTATCTAGTTAATGTTTCTTGGACTAACACACTGTTGAGTGTCCTATTTACTAAAGAACAGTCATTAAGACAAAACACAGAAAGTTGTAATATTAACTGTATACCTGTCATTCTATACTGAAAAGAGGTACATTCTGAAAGATTTTGATGTTGTTGATGTGATAACACTGTTTTTATTCACGTCTCAATGTAGGACAATACTGTTTATTTTTATTTGACTTAAATTGTATTATTTATGTTGTCTCATACCATGCTAATACACTACCAAGCAATGCAAGCGGATGTGGAATTAACCCCATAACAGTTGTGTGTCTTTTTGGATCCAGAATACCAATAGGCTTGATCAGATCTTCTTCCCTATTCGGGCAGCATATAATGCACAGTCATATGCAAATCCATAAAACTCCACCAATAAAACATTGAAAACCTTAACATGACTACTTGCAATGTCATTATTTTCGTCACCATCCCTCAATGGTTGAATTGCGTTTTTTTTTCTCTGTACATGCAACGAGCATCCAATGGCTGGAGCCAATCAACGTGGTAAATGAAAAAGACCCAAATAAAACGTATGTGAAAGAATGTGGTCAAAGTATAAAACGTTGCTGCTGGTTTTTTATTTATTGTTTTTTTTTACAACAACCAGGTCTTCCTAACATTTGCCATAACTAGTAAGTCTTACATCCTGAATGGATATGTGCTTTAAATTATGCACCTGGGCACACATGGGAGGGGGGTGGGACCACAGGCCCTTCTAAGTAATTGAGCCGTGAACATAATTGCTATATTGTAATTAAAATCACTGACACATAAGAGAACACAGGACCAAAGCAAGGAATGACCCTAGAATTAAAACAACATTATTCTTACTGAGAAATATAAGCTAATAAACAAATGTTTGCATAACCAAAGACATGAAAACTGTCTCCAACATTGTATTTAGCTATGTATAAAACTTTCATAAGGGCCGTAAAGGTGATTGAGAATAACAAAAGACAATAGTTATTAAGGGTCGTTTAGGGATAAATATATTGAAGGTTCATGAATGTTAAAGATTTGTTCACAGGCCTCATTCAGCAGTCTGAATTAACCTAGAGACACCAAAACATCAAGGTTTAGAGAAGCTTGGAGATTATTCCACAAGTAAGGGACAAAGAGCTGATTTACCTAACTCTGTACAGACCAAAGGAATTTCCAGAGTTAGCAATCCCTGAGACTGTGTAGGATAACTCTGACTCGTACATCTAATGGATCTTGTAGATGTTAGCAACAGAGGGAGTTTACAGTATGTCAAAGAGCTCTATAAAGGCAAAGAGAGCAATGAATTGACCTACGTGACCTCAAAGATGGTCAGCCTACTTTAGGATAGAGATTGTAGGGATGTGTACTGAACCAGCTCCCATAATAAAACAAAGTGCTCTATGGTCAAATGCATCTAAAGGCTTTAATGAAGTGGCAGCTGCATTCATATAGATGATTTCACCAGAGTCTAGGACCAGTAAGAACACAGATTGAATGATCTGCTTTGTACTATTAAGCAAGAGGCCTGACCTATTTCTATGTAAGAAGCCCCTTTTTTATATATTCAGCTTCTTAATTAACTAACTCATCAATATGTTTTTTAAAAGGCAGCTTAACGTCTATACTGATACAACATAATAGGTACATACACTTCTACCATTAGAATAATTTTTGTACACTCTAGAAAACAACATATACATCGTTTTACACGTATTCAATAATAATTTAAGGTCAATAAAGGTTTCATGCAAAATAACGAAAGCATAATGTAGTTCAGATAGAGCATGATCAGCAGGGCGGGCGATAGAGTACATACAGCTGCAGGTAAAACATTATTATTATTATATTTATATATTTCTGACAAAACAATATTATTATTAATGTATACAATATAGTTGTTTATTAGACATTCTAACATATACCACAATATCGAGATACTCAAAAATGTATATGCAACATTTGAACAACGGTGATCCCCCTCGGGTTATGATGTATATGACATGACGATACATAGGCTATTTTAGTATTCCTTTTCTATTTTTAATTGACATGTTTTTAATCCAAAAGTATATTTTAGTGAAATATTCTTTATGTTAAACAGTAGAGAATAAGAACTTTTGATGAATCAAAGAGTCACTGATGTTTTATATACAGTACTCCACATATCCAGAAGAAAGGTCCATACTGCACTATTACATACTACTAATATCAAGGATGTTAATGGATATCTACAGGGAGGAACATGTACAAGATATACCACATTCCCCACAGCATCTAAGGATCTTTAATGACCTCAGAGAGTCAGGACACGTGTTTAACATCCCATCCAAAAGACAGCACCCTACATGGGACTTTTTATTTTTTTTACCTGAGGAAAGAGTGCCTCCTACTGGCCCTCCAACACCACTTCCAACAGCATCTGGTCTCCCATCCAGGACCAAGCCTGCTTAGCTTCAGAACCAAGCTAGCAGTAGGATGCAGGGTGGTATGCTGCTGGCTATAAAACATCAGTGACTCTTTGATTCACCAAAGGTTCTTGTTCTCTACAGTTTAACATAAGCAATATTTCACTCCACTCTAAAAATATACTTTTGTATTAAAAACATGTAAATTAAAAATAGAAAAGGAATACTAAAATAGCCTATGTATCGTCATGTCATATACAGTGGGGAAAAAAAGTATTTAGTCAGCCACCAATTGTGCAAGGTCTCTCACTTAAAAAGATGAGAGAGGCCTGTAATTTTCATCATAGGTACACTTCAACTATGACAGACAAAATGAGGAAAAAAAATCCAGAAAATCACATTGTAGGATATTTTATGAATTTATTTGCAAATTATTTGCAAAAGTATTTGGTCAATAACAAAAGTTTATCTCAATACTTTGTTATATACCCTTTGTTGGCAATGACAGAGGTCAAATGTTTTCTGTAAGTCTTCACAAGGTTTTCACACACTGTTGCTGGTATTTTGGCCCATTCCTCCATGCAGATCTCCTCTAGAGCAGTGATGTTTAGGGGCTGTCGCTGGGCAACACAGACTTTCAACTCCCTCCAAAGATTTTCTATGGGGTTGAGATCTGGAGACTGGCTAGGCCACTCCAGGACCTTGAAATGCTTCTTACTGAAGCCACTCCTTCGTTGCCCAGGCGGTGTGTTTGGGATCATTGTCATGCTGAAAGACCCAGCCACGTTTCATCTTCAATGCCCTTGCTGATGGAAGGAGGTTTTCACTCAAAATCTCACGATACATGGCCCCATTCATTCTTTCCTTTACACGGATCAGTCGTCCTGGTCCCTTTGCAGAAAAACAGCCCCAAAGCATGATGTTTCCACCCCCATGCTTCACAGTAGGTATGGTGTTCTTTGGATGCAACTCAGCATTCTTTGTCCTCCAAACACGACGAGTTGAGTTTTTACCAAAAAGTAACACACTATGCCGCCAGGGACTCAAATCCTGCAGTGCCAGACGTGTCCCCCTGCTTAAGCCAGTACATGTTCAGGCCCGTCTGAAGTTTGCTAGAGAGCATTTGGATGATCCAGATGAGGATTGGGAGAATGTCAGATGAAACCAAAATAGAACTTTTTGGTAAAAACTCAACTCGTCGTGTCGTCTTAATAGTACAAAGCAGATCATTCAATCTGTGTTCTTACTGGTCCTAGACTCTGGTGAAATCATCTATATGAATGCAGCTGCCACTTCATTAAAGCCTTTAGATGCATTTGACCATAGAGCACTTTGTTTTATTATGGGAGCTGGTTCAGTACACATCCCTACAATCTCTATCCTAAAGTAGGCTGACCATCTTTGAGGTCACGTAGGTCAATTCATTGCTCTCTTTGCCTTTATAGAGCTCTTTGACATACTGTAAACTCCCTCTGTTGCTAACATCTACAAGATCCATTAGATGTACGAGTCAGAGTTATCCTACACAGTCTCAGGGATTGCTAACTCTGGAAATTCCTTTGGTCTGTACAGAGTTAGGTAAATCAGCTCTTTGTCCCTTGTGGAATAATCTCCAAGCTTCTCCTTGATGTTTTGGTGTCTCTAGGTTAATTCAGACTGCTGAATGAGGCCTGTAAACAAATCTTTAACATTCATGAACCTTCAATATATTTATCCCTAAACGACCCTTAATAACTATTGTCTATTGTTATTCTCAATCACCTTTACGGCCCTTATGAAAGTTTTATACATAGCTAAATACAATGTTGGAGACAGTTTTATACTTTGACCACATTCTTTCACATACGTTTTATTTGGGTCTTTTTCATTTACCACGTTGATTGGCTCCAGCCATTGGAAGCTCGTTGCATGTACAGAGAAAAAAAAAAACGCAATTCAACCATTGAGGGATGGTGACGCATATGCCTCAGCACAGCATCTAGGAAACACTCCCTAGAAGTCATAAACCTAGGAACAAAATTATAGAGGAACCATGCTCTGAGGGCTGTGCAGAGTGGACATTTAAGAGTACATGTGCCCCTTATTGTTATTCAAGATGTCTCAACGTTCGTAGATGACCCTCAGGGTCATATAATAACCAGGGTGGCTGTAGAGTGGGCAAAAGTTCAACACTCAGGAGTCATTGCCATCTCTTTTGGTTTTTTTGAGAGAGAGAGAGAGAGAGAGAGAGAGAGAGAGAGAGAGAGAGTGAGTTCCAACTGTGCAGTAATAGCTAACATGTAATATCAAACAATTCCCCACAAACTGGGATTGACTTTTGATCCCCCCATCCTCGGGAAATAACACCTGCTGTTTGGAGAGCCTTATGTGTAAATGACCCCCTAATGTTGAATTGTTTCAAACACAATTGCAGAGACACACACACACACACACTCCCCCCACACACACACACACCCGCACACACACGCCCGCACACACACACACACACACCCCATCAGAGAGAATAAAGTAGACGGCATCGGTCAAACGTGTGATTTATGGCTTTTTATGGCCCCCGGGGGGTGTACATCCTGTCCGGAAGTTCCCACGGTAGGGGGAGGGGTTTATGATCCTATATGTACATCTGTCCCTTTGAAGTGATGCGTTTGTAGTTTTATGGTCCTGTAGATATGTCCCTTTGAAGATAATCCTTTGATTACATTAAAGCAGTCAAGATGATTGAAGTGACCTCTTTGAACTGGGGAAGGTGTTTGAACATTTCGAAGAGGATGTCCCCCCCACCACCACCCCCATGCTCGAGTGAGTGCTTATGCCCATACGTCCTGTCCGGAAGGGTAAAGCCTGTGTTTACATTAAAGCTGTCAAGGTGATTGAAGTGACCTCTTTTGAACTGGGGAATGTGTTTCTGAAACTGTAATTGTCCGGGGTATTAGGCAGCCGCACTATAAGTAGCGGGCTGTCGACACTACCCGCGAACTCAGAGATAAACCCCAGAACACTATTGAAATTAAACAAGGATTTTGTGATCACCGACACACACGTGATGACCGTAACAACTGAAGCAGGACCTCGGTTAAAACGCCAAAAAAGCGTTTTCTAAATATGTATAGAACCCAAATACCTCCCGCAACTGAGCTGAAAGATCAAGTGTTGATGTGGGGTTATCTATGGGGTTATCTGTTTGATTACCTGGCCTGTAGCGCAAAGCTCTATACCGTAGCCGAAGGAGAAGAATATACAGACCAGACTTTAGGAGTGGACTACAGGCTTGAAGACTGGCAAGTGTTTCGCAAGGTGGTGTGCCCCGAACTGAGAGTTATCACAAAGGGTTATAGCTTGTTCACGGGCTACGAGACCCGTTGTGAAGGTGCCTCTGACTCATCAGGAAGAATATTTCATTGGGTGAAAATACAAAGAAAGAATGGACGTCCATGTGGCTGCGTGGAGTTCTATATCAGCAACGAGAAAATCCACAAAGGTAACATCAGTGATGGTGGACTCACTGGGGATTTTAGGTTGCGTATGCTTATACCTGCGTATGCTTATATAAAAGTTGGGATATAATGGATTTGAGAATGTTAGAGTTAGTGGATGCTCTTTTTGTACAGAGCCAACGCCGGCAGAGTATTGTTCAGCTAAGGAAGTGGGTAATATATACGAATCCTATGGGTTATGATTCAAAGGAACCCCAAGGAGGTTCATCCACAGAAGGGTCATCTTCTGAAGAAAACTAAGTACGCGGCTGTTCCGATAACCACGCCCCGATGCCATAGGAGTGGTTCAACAATAAAAGGGGCGCCCCTAAAGCCCTGGTTCTTCATTTCATCATATACCATGGAAATTAATATCCCATATCAGGACTCCGATACGTTATGGGTGCCAGACCCTGAGGACTCTATGCCTCACAGTCCTCCTCTCTACGCCCCCCAGGCAACCCCCCCGACACCTCTAACATGTCCACAGCCTGAGGATGTGTTTGATGGGGCGGTCAGTACTATTTTTGTAGACACCATCAAGGCCTCTGTAGCCGCACTTTTAGATGTGGTGATTGGAGAGTATATACGAGAAAAATGCCAAGGTTGTAAGATCAATCACCCCAGCCAGCGAAGACATCTGTGTCTATATGACCCACCCCGGTACTACTTCTTCAACCACTTTGAGGAGCTGGTGAAAAGACTGTGGTCCTGCCACTTTATACCATCAATGGTCAGAGCCCTGGAGTATATGGGTCTTGAGCCATCTATTCCCAGGGTTTACAGTGTAACCGAGGCATTCCTACATGAACTGAAGGAGATTACCTTTATGCATGAGAAATCAGGACCGCCATGGTGTACAACCACAAATACAAGGAAGCTATGGTGGCCGATGTGGTGACTTTCTGGCTCAATAAACCCCAGGAGACCGAGTAACCGTATATATTTTTTGATTTAGATATAAAGCAATGGGTAACAGTATGCATACGATTTTGGAGAGAATAAATACATTTTTTCTTTTGAGAGAATTTTCAAATGTTATGCACCAAATTATTGAGAATAAAGTGAACAATGTATCGCTCTACACAGCCCGCAATACAGGGGTTAATGCCGGGCGTGTGCTAAAAATGTAACAAATCATGAGTCATGTAAGACATACGGGGGAGACTCTACAGTGGTCACAACTAGTAGCCCGTCTTGGGGATGATTCTGAAGAACTAGAAACGCCTTGTCTAAGATTTTACTTTATTTGTTTGAACCATCATTTAATTGTAACATGTATCATATTTGTTGTTTATATACTTATATAACGGATGTTTGTGTCTTAAAAATTCAGCGATATAAGCCTGTAAATGTAAGCCAGGTATAGCAGATCTTACATGCATGGATCATTGATAAAACGGGTTCTAACATCCTGCTACGTATCCTGAATTGTATGGATACGTAATACTATCTCGTTATTTGAAATGGGCTCATTAATGTTATTGTACATCAGAGGCAAGAAGGATGGCGGAGCAGATGATGAAAAACGTTTATTATACCCCCTCTAACCCAGGGTCTTATGGGGGAAAGGAGAGGTTCCAGAGACTCGGGCCTTTGACTCTATCTTGAAGGAAGGAGGAACACCCAAGAAAGTGCAGACGGACAGCGGTAAAGAATTTTTTTATAATGCTTTTCAGAAACTCATGAAGAAGCACATTCTTGTACATTTTGCTACAGGTTCGGATTTGAAAGCTTCAGTTATTGAGTGCTTTAACAGAACTCTGAAGGAGCGTATGTGGAAATACTTTACGGCTCACAACACACACAGATATCTGGATATAGTTCAAGATTTAGTAAAGGGGTATAACCACAGCTACCATAAAAGTATACAGATGAAGCCCTCTCAGGTCTCTTCTGAAAATTATTTTCAAGTCTTTAAAAATCTGTATGAAATACTATTAAAATACAACCCTATTCACAAACGCGTACAAATCTCAGGAGCTGCTGAGGGGGGTATAAAGACCGTTGGTAATTTAGCCTACATTTTGGGGATGAGTACCAATAAATGGACGTAAGTGAAAGATAAATTATTCCCATTCCCTGCGGATATTCATGCGGGGTTTACAACATATTTATGTATACCGACATCATATCCTATCAAAGGGTAGGAGACAGTTATGTGCCCCTCCTGAGAACCGTTCAAATAGACGGAAAGGATGGCGATGTAGTCACTGTTAACTATGACAGGCCACACTATGTACCTGTGAGCAAGAAATATATCGGAAACTTGAGCTTAAAACGGATCAGAACGAAAATATAGACTTTACTTATGGTAAAACGATTGTAAAACTCCACTTTAGACCCGTCAAAACTTCTCTACATATCTAATATATCATTAGTATTATATATATATACATATATATATCATCTTTTTTTAATAAACATAATACAAATAAATAAAAATGGCTATGGTACACAACCACCATCTCGACCCTAACAGATATGTCTCATACTATGTCGATCAAGTGGGTAACGGATTACCAGGTTATCCTGGAGCCCCTACCATGTATGGTTCAGGGATAGGCGGTATATATCGTAACCTCTTTAGGATGGTTTTACCGTTTATGAAGAGAGGCCTCAGCATAGCCAAGCCACACTTAAAATCAGCGGCCAAAAATATAGTAAGTGAGGTGGTGGCCAATGCTATGACTAGACGGGCGTCATCCGATCCCGAGCATCAAGAAGGCGGATGCCTGCCCTTAAAAAGCTGAGTTTAACCGTTAAAAGAAACACAGTAAGTCAAAGACGACGTAAAGTGAGGAGGTCTGGACCAAAAACTGCAAAAGGAATACTCTGAAGTATTTTCGAAAAGAACAAGCAACATGGCTCTTTTACATGTGCTCTGAAGCTATAAAGACAGAGCTCGATCTTTTCACAGCCCCCTTAAATCAATTTTCAATAGATCGGTCCTGTAATGTACAGATAGCCCCACTCTCTGCCAATACAGACAATGGACCAGGCCAGGGTGACAACTACCTGGACCTCAACAACAACTTATTACATTTCCGTCTCAAAGTGACCAAAAGAGATGGTACTAATATTGCAAATGGTGCCAAAGTGAGACTCATTAATTACCCCTTAGCGACCATCTTCTCCCAAGTGGATGTGACTTTGGGTGAACGTCTCATCACTCAAAGCAGCGACACCTATCCTTATAGGGCTATCCTGGAATGTTTACTAAACTACTCCGAAGACGCTCTGAAGACACAATTCAGCGCCGGGCTGTTTAGCAAGGATACTGCAGGAGCAGCGATGGAAGCCACAGACCCCACCACCGGTGAAAACAAAGGACTGGAGGCACGTGCTCGCTACTGTGCTGAATCTCGAGAGTTTCATCTGCTAGGGCCTATACACTCTGACATTTTCTTTCAAGAACGTTTACTCTTAAATTCGGTTGATTTAAGGCTAAAATTAACCAGGGCCAAGGATGAGTTTTGTCTGATGTCTGCCCAAGACGGTAACTTTAGTTTAAAAGTGTTGGGGGCTACGCTTTTATTAAAAAAGTGTCTGTATCTCCGGCCGATCGTCTGGGTCATTCACAGTCTTTGATGAAAGGAAATGCCCTCTACCTTCTCCAAAGAATTACCATGAAAACATTCAGCATACCGATGGGTAGTAGAATATGTAGTCAAGAAAACCTGTTTCTAGGCCCTTTACCCCGCTACATCGTTATAGGCCTGGTTGATCACGCCTCTTTACGGGAAGCTTACATAAAAAAAACTTTAATTTTCAGCATTTCAATGCAGAGTATGTAGCTCTCTGTTAGGACGGACACCAGGTCCCTGCTAAGGCTTTCCAACCACAATTTAATAACAAAAATTCTGTGCGAGAATTTTACATTCTATTCCTGGCTACAGGGAGGCATCTAAAAGATCTCTCTTTACCTATTGACAGAAATGATTTTGCAGAGGGTTACACATTGTATGCGTTCAATTTATCCCCGGATGATGACACCTCAGGAAATCTGTCCGTCGTGTCACAAGGTAACCTTAGGCTGGAAATGCGTTTCCGTACACCTTTAGCTTGTACAGTTACTATGGTTGTTTATGCATGCTCTGATTCAATCTGGGAAGTGAACGCCCGAAGACAAGTCTTAGTGGATTATTATTGAGATACTAAAGATCATTGAGCAAAAAAACATGAATACCCAAGAGCTAGAAGGCCTAATGAGCCGTTTGATCGGAAAACAATTTTGTGAAGTATGGACTTGTGATGAACTACCTATTGTGAAATGGAATGAGCGACTGGCCATGTTTATCGTCAATACCCATCCTAAACACATGCCCGGTGAACATTGGCTAGCTGTAACGTTAGAAGATGTAGGAAGAAGAAAAATCTCAACGTTTTTTGATTCATATGGCTTTCCCCCCAGATTTTCAAATTTCCCGCCGTCTATTAAACAGTTTTTGACCAAAAAGTACAAGATAACCTCTCCACTACATGCGGTCAACACTGTGTATTCTACCTATGCCAAAGAGCCCCTGGAGTTTCTTTTGAAGATGTTATGTCTCCATATGTCACGTCCAGGCCAGAGTTTTAGGCTGGCGTGTTTAGGTTTCGTTTTTGGTGTAGGGTTTTTGAGTTCTAGGTGTTCTATTTCTATGTTGGGGTAATGGTTCCCAATTAGAGGCAGCTGTGTGTCGTTGTCTCTAATTGGGAACCATATATATGTTTGGGGTTTTCATATAGGTTTTGTGGGTTATTGTTTAGACATAGACTGACAACACGAACAAAGCTATGTTATATGTTACGATCTTCGTTTCGTCTGTTTTGTTATTTTGCCCAGTTACGTGTGTTTCGTTCGTTAAATAAACATGTATACTGGATGCCTCGCTGCGCCTTGGTCTGTCCTTCCCGAGGATCGTGACAGAAAAACCCACCAAATAAAGACCAAGCAGCGAGAGACCCGGGAGTACTGGACCTGGGAGGAGGAATTATTTAGGGACGGACCCTGGGCCCAGCCTGGAGAGTATCGTCGGCCAAGAGAGGAGCTGGAAGCAGCGGCGGCGGAGCGGCGCAGGTGTGAGAAGCTACAGTGGGGCAAAAAAGTATTTAGTCAGCCACCAATTGTGCAAGTACACTTCAACTATGACAGACAAAAATTAGGAAAATAAATCCAGAAAATCACATTGTAGGATTTTTAATGAATTTATTTGCAAATTATGGTGGAAAATAAGTATTTGGTCACATACAAACAAGCAAGATTTCTGGCTCTCACAGACCTGTAACTTCTTCTTTAAGAGGCTCCTCTGTCCTCCACTCGTTACCTGTATTAATGGCACCTATTTGAACTTGTTATCAGTATAAAAGACACCTGTCCACAACCTCAAACAGTCACACTCCAAACTCCACTATGGCTAAGACCAAAGAGCTGTCAAAGGACACCAGAAACAAAATTGTAGACCTGCACCAGGTTGGGAAGACTGAATCTGCAATAGGTAAGCAGCTTGGTTTGAAGAAATCAACTGTGGGAGCAATTATTAGGAAATGGAAGACATACAAGACCACTGATAATCTTCCTCGATCTGGGGCTCCACGCAAGATCTCACCCGTGGGGTCAAAATGATCACAAGAACGGTGAGCAAAAATCCCAGAACCACACGGGGACCTAGTGAATGACCTGCAGAGAGCTGGGACCAAAGTAACAAAGCCTACCATCAGTAACACACTACGCCGCCAGGGACTCAAATACTGCAGTGCCAGACGTGTCCCCCTGCTTAAGCCAGTACATGTTCAGGCCCGTCTGAAGTTTGCTAGAGAGCATTTGGATGATCCAGATGAGGATTGGGAGAATGTCATATGGTCAGATGAAACCAAAATAGAACTTTTTGGTAAAAACTCAACTCGTCGTGTTTGGAGGACAAAGAATGCTGAGTTGCATCCAAAGAACACCATACCTACTGTGAAGCATGGGGGTGGAAACATCATGCTTTGGGGCTGTTTTTCTGCAAAGGGACCAGGATGACTGATCCGTGTAAAGGAAAGAATGAATGGGGCCTCCTTCCATTAGCAAGGGCATTGAAGATGAAACGTGGCTGGGTCTTTCAGCATGACAATGATCCCAAACACACCGCCCGGGCAACGAAGAAGTGGCTTCGTAAGAAGCATTTCAAGGTCCTGGAGTGGCCTAGCCAGTCTCCAGATCTCAACCCCATAGAAAATCTTTGGAGGGAGTTGAAAGTCCGTGTTGCCCAGCGACAGCCCCAAAACATCACTGCTCTAGAGGAGATCTGCATGGAGGAATGGGCCAAAATACCAGCAACAGTGTGTGAAAACCTTGTGAAGACTTACAGAAAACATTTGACCTCTGTCATTGCCAACAAAGGGTATATAACAAAGTATTGAGATAAACTTTTGTTATTGACCAAATACTTATTTTCCACCATAATTTGCAAATAAATAAATTAAAAATCCTACAATGTGATTTTCTGGATTTCTTTTTCTCATTTCGTCTGTCATAGTTGAAGTGTACCTATGATGAAAATTACAGGCCTCTCTCATCTTTTTAAGTTGGAGAACTTGCACAATTGGTGGCTGACTAAATACTTTTTTGCCCCACTGTATATGGAGCATGGGATCCGGAGAGAGAAAAGTTCATTGGAACTCGCCTGACACGGAAGCCCGAAAGGGAGCCCCAAAAAACGTTTGGGGGGGGGCACACGAGGAGGTTGGCCGGTTCAGGAGGGACTCCTGAGCCAAGTCCTCGTGCTTTCTGGAGGGAGCGTTGGAGGGAGCGTCGCACTGGTAAGACGCCGTGCTATGCAGTTTTGCACGGTGTCTCCAGTGCGCGTTCATAGGCCGGTGCTAGAGATTCCAGCTCCACTCATCTGTCAGGGGAGGGTGAGTGTGCAGCCTGGAAGGGTGGTGCCGGCTCAGCGCTCCTGGTCTCCGGTGCGCCTTGTTGGACCAGGATATCCTGCACCGGTTCTGCGTGCAGTATCTCCGGTGCGTGTCCAGAGCCCGGTGCGTGAGATTCCAGCGCCACTCATCTGTCAGGGGAAGGTGAGTGTGCTACCTGGGAGAGTGGTGCCGGCTCTGCGTGCTAGGGCTCCAGTACACCTTCTGGGACCGAGATATCCTGCACCGGTTCTGCGTGTTGGGGTCTCCGGTTCGCATCCACAGCCCAGTACGTGCTGTTCGGTTCCGCGCTCCAGGATCCCTGTGCCCGTCGTGGACTCAGCACGTCCTGTCTCTGCTCCACGATCCAGGATTCCTGTGGCCGTCGTGGACCCAGCACGTTCTGTTCCACGTTCCAGGATTCCTGTTCTACGCTCCAGGATCCCTGTGCCGGTCGTGGACTCTTCCCCTGTCCAGGTCCGCCAGTGAGGGTCCCCAGTCCTGAGCCGCCAGTGAGGGTCCCCAGTCCTGAGCCGCCAGTGAGGGTCCCCAGTCCGGAGCCGCCAGTGAGGGTCCCCAGTCCGGGGCCGCCAGTGAGGGTCCCCAGTCCGGGGCCGCCAGTGAGGGTCCCCAGTCCGAGCCGCCAGTGAGGGTCCCTGTCCGGGCCGCCAGTGAGGGTCCCCAGTCCAGCAAATGGCCCAGGGCCTGCGTGACTTCGGACCAGCACGGCCAGCACCGGAGCCGCCACCTGGGATCAAAAGACCCACCCGAAGACCCCCCCATGGACTTTTGGGTGGCGCGGTCGGAGTCCGCGCCTTTGGGGGGGGGGTACTGTCACGTCCAGGCCAGAGTTTTAGGCTGGCGTGTTTAGGTTTCGTTTTTGGTGTAGGGTTTTTGAGTTCTAGGTGTTCTATTTCTATGTTGGGGTAATGGTTCCCAATTAGAGGCAGCTGTGTGTCGTTGTCTCTAATTGGGAACCATATATATGTTTGGGGTTTTCATTTAGGTTTTGTGGGTTATTGTTTAGACATAGACTGACAACACGAACAAAGCTATGTTATATGTTACGATCTTCGTTTCGTCTGTTTTGTTATTTTGCCCAGTTACGTGTGTTTCGTTCGTTAAATAAACATGTATACTGGATGCCTCGCTGCGCCTTGGTCTGTCCTTCCCGAGGATCGTGACACTATATAGTGATGATTTAAGAAGTAATGATAGCACCGTAGATTCTTTTGTTGGAAAATATCAAAAGTGTTTAAGTATGTGTCCTTTAAGACCCTGTAATCAAAGCCTATGCTCACATCAAATGTTTAAAGAATGTCACAAATGTTAAATTGTATAATTTTTTAAAATAACATTTATTGAATTTAATCAAAAGCCATTCAAAAGTCATTCAAACATCTAACCACCCTGAGAGATCAGGATTAGGAAAATGTCCGGAGGCATTCAGGGGTGAGGACTCATCCGTAAATGAGTTATCATTAGCCCTTTCAAAGGGGGGGAGGGGTTCCAAGAACATCTTTAGGAGTGCTGTAGCTCTTTGAAGGGATTTGTTTTAAAGTTTTAATCTGTTGACGAAGCTTATAGTTTGGTACACCCGAGAGTGGAATGTTGAGGATTGCTACCCCGGGGGTCTTCTATCCTCTGCAATCTTGCGGGCTGCTGTGGTGCTTTTGAGCAAGTCCAGCATATGAGAACCCCTGACAACCGCCCCCTGAAAGATAAACTCTCCTTTGTCATTCCAAGTAGCGGTCCCGTTTGAGTCTTTCATTTTGTTCATAATGCATGTAAAATGTTTCCTGTGAGAGAGTTGGTTGTCGTTGCCTCTAATTGGGAATCCTATTTAGGTTGTTCCGTTTCCCACCTGCATTGCGGGTTATTGTTTGTGTATAATTGCTGTGTTGCGCTACACAGTGAGTTACGGTCGTTGCAATTTTCTTGTTTTTGGTGAGTTTTCAATATTAAACATGTTTAACTCAACCCTGCACGCTGCGCCTTGGTCCACTTCTGTCAGCGATCGTGACACTCACCTTCAAAATTCTCCACGTGTAAAGTCTCTTTACCTATCTTGTTGTTTTCAGATGATCATATGTTTCCTAACTGAGACATTGTACGACCTTGGTGTCTAGGTCTATTCTCTGGTTTTACACTTATTCAATAATGTAAGGTCAATAAAGATTTTATGCAAAATAATGAAAGCATAATGTGGTTCAGATACACGGGCGATAGAGTACACAATGGTATCGTCTGCATACAGGTGCAGGTAAAACTCTGTTATTATTATATTTATATATTTCTGACAATATTGTATACAATTTAGTTGTTAGACATTCTAACATACCACAATATCGAGATACAAAAAAGTGTATATGCAACATAAAAAAACATTATTTGACATTGTTCTAACATTCTATAAAAATGGATAACTACTAAAAAAATAAATGTATAATTGTGTCATAACGTATCCTTAGAGAGCATGTTCTTGAATCCAATCGTTTTCAGAACCGAGGGTCTTCTCTGGCGATGATGCGGCTGTTCTGTGCACCTGAGCCACATTTCCGTGGAACCGTGAAGTACTGGGGGCGTCTAAATCTTCAACTCTGGGGCTTAGAGTTTCGGCAAAGCCATTCGTACAGAACGGTAGAATATCGTGGGTTTCACCGCCCCCGTAGTGGCTCAAGGGGAGAGTCCATAATGCTTCAGTTATTCTTGTTGGGTTCTGTCCGCTGTAAACACAAGGTTAGCTTGTTAAAACAGTGTACACGCTTTATGTTTTAACATAAAGCTTATTACCCATTTTATTTTTGGACTTAGCAACAACAAAAACATATATAGCAACGGTTTAATATTAGCTATATCTATACTTCCAAACGTGCCGTAATTTCCTAATATAAAACATTTCCCACAAACTACCTAACGCACACAAAATCGAATATAATATTTCCACAACAACCCAAATTCCTCACCTTCAAAATTGTCCATGTGTAAAAAACGGGCCGTTGTCGCTTGGTACTTCTCCTCACATGTCAGAAGAGACCGTTGTGTCGTAACTGAGACAGGGTATGGCTGGTGAGTTCATTTCGGGCGTGAGTTTATGGCCCCACCCACCATCCAGTCGCCGGCTTCCCCCTTCATCCTCTGGATATTGCCCCCGTGTGTAAATGACCACCCTACAGACCTAATTGTCTACACACCCCCAGAGAAAACCATGTGTTTTCAGGCGCCTATGCAGACACGCACGCACACGCGCACACGCACATCTTTCGGGGTTATTCATTCTTTCTTTCATTCTGTTCGTGTTGAAACGGAAAGAGGGCGCGAGAGAAATATAGCGCTTCCATTCATTAGGTAAGTTAAAAAATAAATAAATCTTTATTTAATTCTAAGTCTTACAGACATTTTTAAACACGTTATAATTATTTAAACAATTTTACTATTCCTGTCTGGCAGAAAAAGACCGGTGGGGGGGGATAATACAGTCCCCGGTTGAGATGGAAAGCGGGGAGAGAGAATAGACGCCAATAACCCCATTTATTTCATTCTTAATCTTTAGTATAGACATTTTTAACACGTTATAATTATTTAAACAATTTTACTATTCCTCTTCTTGCAGAAAAAGACCAGTGGGGGAGCCTCTATCGTTAACCAACGCCGTCCGTTTCCACTTCATCGTATTCAGACTGTGACTGGTTCAGACGTTGCCTTTTGATGCCGCCATCCAGGTGTCATATATTTACATTTCCTGGATAGATCCGCATGTGTGTCTTCAAGCCTGTAGTCCACTCCTAAAGTCTGGTCTGTATATTCTTCTCCTTCGGCTACGGTATAGAACTTTGCACTACAGGCCAGGTAATCAAACAGATAACCCCATAGATAACCCCACATCAACACTTGATCTTTCAGCTCAGTTGCGGGAGGTATTTGGGTTCTATACATATTTAGAAAACGCTTTTTTGGCGCATCGTATATTGTTGCTTTAAACGCTGTCCTTTCTCTATGTTTTAACCAAGGTCCTGCTTCAGTTGTTACGGTCATCATGTGTGTGTCGGTGATCACAAAATCCATGTTTAATTTCTAGAGTGTTCTGGGGTTTATCTCTGAGTTCGCGGGTAGTGTCGACAGCCCGCTACTTATAGTGCGGCTGCCTAATACCCCGGACAATTACAGTTTCAGAAACACATTCCCCAGTTCAAAAGAGGTCACTTCAATCACCTTGACAGCTTTAATGTAAACACAGGCTTTACCCTTCCGGACAGGACGTATGGGCATAAGCACTCACTCGAGCATGGGGGTGGTGGTGGGGGGGACATCCTCTTCGAAATGTTCAAACACCTTCCCCAGTTCAAAGAGGTCACTTCAATCATCTTGACCGCTTTAATGTAATCAAAGGAATATCTTCAAAGGGACATATCTACAGGACCATAAAACTACAAACGCATCACTTCAAAGGGACAGATGTACATATAGGATCATAAACCCCTCCCCCTACCGTGGGAACTTCCGGTACACCCCCGGGGGGCCATAAAAAAGCCATAAATCATGCGTTTGACTGATGCCGTCTGAGACACTGAGACAGACAGATATCGAGAATCCTTTCTCTGAGACACTGAGACATAAAAGACTGAGATTCCATTCATTAAAAGGTAAGATACAATTTTAAAACCCTTTATTTAATTCTAAATCTTTAGTACAGACCTTTTTAAACATGTTATAATTATTTAAACAATTTTACTGCGCAATATTTAACCAAGCCAGAATGTTTTTATACACATAAAAAAAAAAATATACAACATATATATATATATATTATTACCGCACAGTACTACACTTTAATACCCTTTAAATGTTTATATTTATAATTGTCTGTTGTAGGAAAGACTGTATTCATATAAAATAAGACCTTTTGATTATTTTCAAGATTCTCTCTGTGAGTGAAAACCCTGCTCGTATTGTTTCAGACACACACACACACACACACACACACACACACACACACACACCTTTTGAATTACGTAGACAGAGAGAGAGCCGGATATTTCAACCTCTTTGAAGGTAAATGAGATGCTCTGGAAAAACGTTTGTTTGGAAAGCCTTATGTGCAAATGACCCCTTAATGTTGAATTGTTTCAAACACAATAGTAGAGACACACATACATGCCCGCACACACACACACACACACATCTTTCCCAGAATTCTTTCTCTTAGACACTGAGACAGACACACACCTTTTGAGTTACATAGACAGAGAGAGCCGGATATTTCAACCCCATTGAAGGTAAATGAGATGCTCTGGAAAAACATTTGTTTGGAATTCCTTATGTGCAGATGACCCCTTAATGTTTAGAAAAAACACAAACACACACGCCCCCCCCCCACACACACACCCCATCTTTTGTGTTGAGACAAAGAGAGCTTGATATTTCTTTCCATGTAAATTGCATTTTTAAAATATTTAGTACAGAAATGCATACCTGTTACACATTTTTACTGAACATATTTTTTTGAACTATTCCTTTCTTACAGAAAAAGACAAGGGGGAGGCTCTATGTTCAACCAACACTTCCATCAGTCTCTAAATCACCATCTTCAAGCTGTGACCTGATCAGACATTGTCTCTTCCCCGCACGATATCCCGCTCCATCCAGGTTCCGTATGTTTTCTTTGCCTGGATAGATCAAACGTCTTGCCTTCAGGCCCAGGTTCTGTCTTAAGGATAGAAGTGACATCGGCGTAACTGTTCACGATGTTGGAAAAAATCTTCCACTTGTTTCATCATGTCAAGGAATGTATGATAATCGCCTCACCTAAAGCTAAAGACCGGCACAAAATAGTTGACCTCTGTGCATGCTTTTGAAAATACATACGAACTAACTGATTTGGTTGCATTTGAACTATCGAATTCGGCACAACCTAAAATTGTCACTTTGGAGTCGGGACTATACGCCACTGAAGAGATTCTTATGGCTTTCAAATAATCTCGTCCGCAGACTTACTCTTCCAAGGCGTACCCTGGCAGGGCTGTCCCACTCAGGGCCTGTTTGATCTGGCATAGTGCAAGGCGTATCCTAAGCCATTCTCTCATCCGCAGCACAAGAGAAAAACTCCCAGCTTTTGGTTGAAAAAAGGGTGCTGAGACAGCTGTTTGTGAAAATCTTCACAGTTGAATTGTCCAGTTGGAAAATGTAACCCATATGGCCGTCACTCATATCCAGCACTCCATTAAAACAATCAGGGGCATCACAAAGAATGTCTTCGATGGTTTTGTCATTGGGTTTTTGATACACCTACAATTGGCCTAGGAGACATGTTTTAATTTCTTCTTTAGTCTTCTGGGGTTTATCTCTCGAGGTCGCTCGTAGTGTTCACAGCTCTTACTTATACTGCGGCTGTTACCCTTCCAATGAGCTTATCATATAAACTACAACGAGAAAAGTACGGTTTACTTCACTTTTAATCATGTCAGCACAAGTAACAGCCGTTTACAGTCTTTCTTTCCTTTTTCATTCTTACTCTTCCCAATTCACCTAAACTATATTTCTTTATTTCCCCATGGGCTTCACCAGAGAACCCCCTAGTGGCTGGAATACAACTGTATTAAGCCCCTTACAACACCTCCCTGCAAAAACTAAATGTTGTCCCACACATTTCACTGGCCTCAACAAACAGAGGATGTAAGTACTGATCATGAGAACAACGGAGAAAACTGGCCTAACAGTCATATAACTATCTAGACATGTCCAGTCTGCCTATGGGCAAAGACGCAACCCCCACTAAACATTATCACACTGTGATTAGTAAAGGTAAACGAGAAAATATATACACATCAGAACATCTCTAGTTGGTATCCCGATAAGAGCTTGGCAGCCCTAAAGTGTTATAGGTTAGAATGTCTCTGGGCCTCCTCTGCCGGGCTGAACGGCGGGGCAAGGTCATGGGTGACCCCAATGAATCAGTGTCCACTTCATCATGAGATGATTGAGTCTCTGAGCCCTCAGCTGTTTCCATATTTACCCCTGTCCTCTCCGGGCTCTCTCTGAGGACTGGCTGGCACTCCTTCACAGTGAAGTTTATCTGTCTGCTCTCTTCATCCCCTCGTGGCCTATTGATGAAAACTGGATAAGAATCTTCATCTGAGCTCTCAGACTCAGCGCTCTCCCCATTTTGCTGCTTTTGCTGGGATGGTTCCCTTCTCCACAGACCTCTACTGGATGTTTCAACAGGTTCCTCAAATGGTAGGGAATTGCATGACATGAGCATATTGCGATGCAGAACCTGGGCCCTGCCTGTACCTCTCTCGGGTTTGACCTCATAAACAGGACTGTCATCACCTTTCCTGGTTACCACATGTATTTGGTCCTCCCAGTGTGATCTTAGCTTTCCTGGCCCTACACGTTTTGAAATGTTCTTCACCAGTACACGATCCCCTGAGACCAGAACCAAACTCATTTTCTTCCGATTGTAGTAGGCTTTTCCCTTTGCTGTTGATTTCTCCATGTTTTTACTGGCGATGTCATAGGCTTCCGCCATCTGTTGCTGCCACGTCTTAGCATAATCCTGGTATGATTTCTCCTGTTCCTTTATCTGTAACCCAAAGACAAGGCCAACAGGTAGCAGTGGAGCCCTTCCAAATAGCAGGACATACGGTGAGAACCCAGTAGCATCACTGATGGTACAATTATATGCATGAATGACCTTGTTCAGATAATCACCCCAGTTGGCCTTTTTCTCTTCATCTAGTGTGCGCAACCTTGACAACAGTGTACGGTTAAATCTCTCCACCGGATTCCCCTGTGGATGATATGGAGAGGTTCTGGAATTGGCTATTCCCGTACAGTTCTGCAAGGCTCTGAATAACTGATTTTCATACTCTCTTCCCTGATCATGATGGATTTTTGACACAAAGCCAAACTTTGGGAAAACATCATCGAAAAGCTGACTTATTTTCCCTGACTTATTTCTGGTGGGGTAGGCTTGTGCAAATTTTGTAAAGTTATCTAAAATAACTAAAATGTACTTGTAGCCCCCTCTGCTTTTCTCCAAATGCACATAGTCAATTGAAATCATCTCGACAGGAGCTGTAGCTCGTACATGTTGCATTGGGGCCCTAGTTATTACACTGGGTTTATTTTGTTTGATACACTTACACACTTTAGTGATAAAGTGTTCAATGTCATGTTGCATGCGTGGACAATAAAAGCGTTCTCGTGCTAAGTTCAACACTCTTTCTGTTCCTAAATGGGCCATTTCAGTGTGTAAGTACTTGTAAATCAGTGTTCTATACTGACTTGGTACCACCACTTGTGTCATTTTTGCTGTTTTCCTTTGTAATGATCCCTCTGGTGAGACATGGAGCCTGTTCCACTCTTGCAGTAACTGTTTGACTTTGTATGACTCTTGTTGACATTCTGTTGGTTTAGGCTTAGTCCTTTGACTTTTCAGTTCCAAGATTCTCCATACAGCTGCATCCTTTAACTGAGCCTGCATGAGATGGTGTGGAGACAGTCGGTCTGTAACTGTTCCCCCCACCATGACAGCTCATCTTGCACTGATAGCCTTAGTGTGACTGTGGATATTCCCGTTACACAGTCATTCTGTTGTGTCTGAATATTATTGAGTGTTGCTTTTTCCGTCTCAGGTGAGTGTTTCTCTGTGCATTCTTCCATGTAATGTTCAGCATGCAAAGGAGAACGTGACAGAAAGTCTGCGTCAGCGTTTACCTTTCCAGGACGATACTTCACTGTGAGATTAAAGTCAGACAGCTCTGCCACCCAGCGATGACCGGTGGCATTCAGTCTTGCTGTAGTTAGTACATATGTCAAGGGATTATTATCACTGTACACTGTCACAGAGGGAGCATAAAATAGGTAATCTCGGAACCGCTCAGTCACTGCCCATTTGAGGGCCAAGAATTCCAGTTTCCCTGAGTGAAGGTGATAGTTTCTCTCTGCTTGAGTCAGGGTGCGGGAGCCATATCCAATGACTCTCAGTTTGCCACTTTGTTGTTGGTATAACACACCTCCCAATCCCTCTTCGGAGGCATCGACATGCTGGATAAAAGGGTCCTTGAAATCTGGGTAAGCAAGCACAGGTGGATTAGTCAACACACTCACCAAGTGTTCTAATGCTCTCTGGTGAGCATCCTCCCATATAACTTTCTGGTGGGGCAGAGCCTGTCCCGACTGCATAGCTACCTTGGTCCTTCGCTTCCCGGATGCTGGGGTCTCCGACTTCACTGCTAGTAAGTCATAGAGACATTTAGCATGTTGTGAGAAGTTCTGTACATAACCCCTGTAGTACCCTAGAAACCCCAGTAGTTTCCTCAGCTCTCTCACGTTTGTTGGTGGCCTGTATACCAGTTCTTGCACTGCTACAATTTCTTTAACATCCATTCTGTAACCCTCAGCAGAAATTATTTTTCCTAAATAACGGACCTCATTCTTGAACAGGTCACACTTATCAGCCCTGAGTTTAATACCCCATTTATTTTGCTGCCTGAGTACCTGACGGACATCTTCCACATGTTGTTCAAATGACTGACTAAAAATAAGAACGTCATCCAAATATGGTATACAGATTCTATCTCTTATCCCCTCTAAACTTTCCTCCATGCTTCTTTGGAAGGCAGAGGGACTGTTTGATAAACCAAAGAGAATTCTATTCCATTCATATAAGGCCCAAGGGGTGCTGAAGGCAGTGTATTTTCTGGACTCCTCTCCCACAAAGCCTTGGTGGTATGCCTTTCCTTGATCGAAAACTGTAAACCATGAGTTTCCTCCCAAACCATCAAGTATTTCCTGTATACGGGGTATGGGATGCCTGTCCAGCACCGTCTTCTTGTTCAATCCCCTGTAATCAACACAAAGTCTTAAACTCCCATCTTTTTTCCATACGCAGACCAGAGGTGATGCGTATGATGAAGTTGACTTCCTAATAAAGTTTTTGTTCAGGAGCCCCTGAAGATGGCTTTTCACCTCAGCATACAATGGGCGTGGCACACCGTTGTATCTCTTTGCCACTGGTATGTTATCAGTCAATGTTATCTCCATTCTGAGATTTTCAACTTGTGATACAGTTCAGTAGCACTGACCTACACCCCGGACACTACTGTTTTTATATACAACAGCCCTAAGTTCACTACAACAGGGGCCATACTCTTTCTAATGTTCAAACACATTCCACAGGTCAATGAGGTCACTACCCAGCAATCACCTTGACAGCTTTAATGTAAACACAGGCTTTACTTCAAAGGAACAGCTGCACTATCAGGATACATAAACACTCACACGATACCGTGAGAACTTCCGGGGGGCCATATTCTTTCAAATGTTCAAACACATTCCACAGTTCAATGAGGTCACTAGCCATCAATCACCTTGACAGCTTTAATGTAAACACAGGCTTTACTTCAAAGGAACAGCTGCACTATCAGACTTCCGGACAGGATGTACATATATGTGCATAAACCACGTGACCCATAAAATACCTCATCAATCACTTTTGCCGTGTGCCGTCTACTGTATTCTCTCTTATAGGCTAGCATGGGTACCAGTCTGTTTAGCTAACATTCCACTCCTTTTACTCAGTGTCATTTCGCAAATGAAAGACTTGGGGCCAAGGGTTAATATGTCTACCAGATCTACCACTAAGGGGCAGCAGAGTCCATAGATCCAGATTTGTGATACCGATAGGCCTAGACTACCTCAAATTTGGTACAAAAGTATAGCCTACAAACAGAGTTGGCACTGAACATGCAAGATGACATTTATGGAAATAAATATAAATACTACACTCTGTGTGTTGGTTTGGTCATTAGGCCTACTTTAATTATTTTGTAATTTACTTTATTGAACCCAAGAGCAGACAGCCTACTGAATATACAGTTAGTAAGAGCCTATTGCCTACCAGGCTTATTTAAAGCCTACAAGTCTGGGGTTTTTGGTCATACCAAAGAGTATTAACTAATATTGGTTTAACAACTCTGTAGTCATCATACCATAGCCATTATTGTCAGATGGGTAGCCAGCATTTATTGATCCCCCTCGTTTGATCTCCGAGTGGCCACTAATTGAATTTCAGAAGTGTCCTGTTAGGGTGAAGGAGACAGATGTGGCAAGAATAAGGCCTGTCCAGAATGTCTCCTATCCGGAGGCGGTGAGAAGAGTGGAAGAAAGGAGTGAAGTTGAGGAAGTAATGGTAGTAGGAGTAGAGACACCAGAAGATGTTCCTTGTCAACAGAGGGATCCTGACATGTTGCATGTTGTCACATCCTGGCCATAGATAGCCTTCTGGGTTCTCTATGGTGGTTTTGGTCAGGATGTGACTAGGGGGATTATTTGTTCTATATCTTGTATTTCTATGTGTTGTTGTGTGTATGGTTCCCAATTAGAGGCAGCTGATTGTCGTTGCCCCTAATTGTGGATCATACTTAAGTTGTTCCTTTTTCCACCTGTGTTTGTGGGTTATTGTTTCTGGTTAGTGCCTATGTGCACTACGCATAGTGTCTGAGTTTGTTATGTCGTTATTGTTTTGTTGTATGTTTCACAATTAAAAGAATGTGGAACTCTATGCACGCTGCGCCTTGGTCTACTTCTTTCGACGATCGTGACACATGTTAAGAAGGTGGACTTCTTAACATGCAACATGAGGAAATCTGAGAAAATAGGCATCATTGTGATTGCGGCTGAGCGTTTTTGGGGATTCATTATTATTTTTCTGCGGAGGCATTACAAGTAATCATGTCGATGAATGTCACAGGCTCCTGAGGGATGTGATTTGAATGTGACTGAAGGAGTGGGATGGTTGTTTGATTTATTTTTGTATTTACTTGGCCCCCTCTTCTTATAATGGAATATATTTGTATTTTTGTTTTGTTTCAATACCCCGTACAGTAGGTTGCGGCAATACACCAATAGGTGTAGTCTGACAAAGCTTTAAAGAAGAATGGAGGGAGGGGTCAAACTATCCGCTTTGAAAAGTGACTCTCAGAACATGGGAGTTTCTATAACTGGGGTAGCAGTAGATATAAAAGTTGACCAGCTGAGGGCAAACCTTCCCGGTGTATGATGCTCGTCTTTTGATGCGACGCAAACAGGGTGAGAAGAGTCATTGTCTGTTCTTTTGAGTTTTGAAGTTGAGTCTTTGCCTGACAAAGGGAAGTTAGGACATACAAGTTATCCTGTATGAGCGTATGTGCCGAATACATTAAGATGTTACAGGTGACAAGCTTATGGGCATGTGGCAGCAGTGTGTAGGAGGGAGGGTCCAAGGTGTGAGAAATGTGCAGAAAGGCATGAGACAAAGGAATGTGTAGTATTGGGGAAAGTAGTGGAATGTGTTAATTGTAGGGGTGCCCAAGGAGCTGGGGATCAGAAATGTCCCGTGTGAGAGAGGCAGGTTGAGGTTTCCAGGGTTAGAGTAGAGCAGAAGTTGTCATATGCTGAGGCAGTGAAGAAAGTAGAGGAAGATGGGTAAAGGGGGGAGGAGTGGTGAGAGTAGTAGAGATATACCAGTACAGAGGGATAGGCCAAAAGGTGATATAAGTTTCAGTAAGATGGGATTTTTTGCATTTATAGCAATGGTTATTCATTGTACTGCAGGGATGGATCGGAAGTCTCCGAAAATTGAGGTTGTGGTGGCAGCTGCAGAGAGGTATTTGGGTGTGCGAGACTTGACAAAAGAAGAGTTACAGGGTGTGTTAAGTGGTGTTTCATGATGATGGCATGAGGTAGGAATAAACATATGTAATTAGGGGGAGTAGGGTGGTGTTAATTTTATATAATTTTGAAATTAGTGAGTGTAGTGTTAGATGGTAGGGTATTTATTTAGTACATGTTTAAATTTTTTTAATATATATATTATTATTATTTTCAAGCAAAGTATAAGGGAGGTGTACTCCAGTCTAGTAGGTGGCGGTAATGCAACAAACTGGATGCCAACCGCCGTTAAACCTCATTGAAGAAGAATGGGAGTTTCTATATCTAGTTGGTCTAGGATATTGGGAGCGCAGTTCTATCGAAACTTTGAAGACAATATGTTGAATTTTATGTTAGGTGCTGTTTTGTAGTGCCTGCTTCGTCGAAGAGAAGTGGCAAATCGCGTGCCAACAATTGATCCGTAAGTAGAATTTGTTATACGTGTAGCTATATTTTTTTTGTGCGCATTCTGAGCCTCAAGGCAAATTATCCGTATGGATGCATACATGTATTTCCATATGGCGCATGTCCATGGATCCTGGTTGCCTAGTAAATCAGGGGCCGATTTAAGGCTAAATTAATCTTAGCGCCACTGAATTTAGCCTTAACGGAAAGGTTTAATATTTTTGTGCATCGAGTCCCTGTGTCATTTAATGTTTATCTGACTTATTTGCGCGCAAAGAAGCAAATATCCGGTCGATATTACGTAGCACTGTGATAAAGTCGCTCTCACTACAGTGGAAGTTAACACGAATACGACTTAGATCGCGAAAACGTATATCATACATGGCAGACTTCAATACTGGCCTGTGTCATGACTCGGGGTGATGTCTTCCCTCGAATGAGCCATTGATCATATTTTTGCGGTATTCTTACCTCTAGAAATTTGTCTAGCAGAAGTTTTCATATTTGTCTGCCTCTAGTCCAGGATGCATTGCATGGTAAAGTTGCCAGAGATATTCTAGACAGCACAGAATGTCGACCAATCGCGTCCACGTTGTCATGCTTCGTCATGCGGCTACTAAATTAATCGTAACGTAATCCAATCTCAAAATCTGTGGATATGTCGAGAAACGTGCTTATTTTCCTCGAAAGTACGCAATGGCCCGATTCTAAAGCTATACGATACTACAGATAGCAAGTTAATTATCTCCGAAAAGATTTGTAAGGTTGACGAAATCCGTGCTAGTGTTGGGTTTTTGAGCTAGCGTCCAATAAACTCCCATTGATTCCTTGAAGGAGAGCGCGCCATGTCCCAGAATTGCTCAGCATGCGGCCCATAGATTTAGCACTGGCAACGTTTCCCTTGTCTTCAAAAGCAGATCTTATGTTAGACTCCACTCTGTCCGGCACATTGATCTGCATGTTGAACATGGTGAGATTATACACTCCTAAATTGATAGGGCAGTTTGTTTAGGTGATTTTACAGCTAACTAGCTACGTTACATGCTTATATTGTCTTTGGAATGATTGCGTGTAGCTACGCTAGCTAGCTCATAGAGAGCATTGCATTGTGGATTTTGTAGTCGACTTGAGCTGCAACAGATTTCCACAACGATTTTCCATGTTACCAACCTTGTAACGCCAGAATGAGGGGAAAGAAATCACAAAATAAATATTGTTCTCACATAGTTATTTAACACTGCAATTGAAAGGAATTAGTGGTTTTGGGTTGATTCTTTTTTTTCCTCCATTTTAAGATGGTTTTGGGAAACAATTCAGATATGTTGCTAGCTAACAGATTGTAACGGTCTAATGTGATGCTCCAGACCAATAATGGACTAAATGAGCCTAACGTTTTCGCCTTATAGTCCAAAGACCTTACATGTTCTGTTTAGAGGAAAATTGTCTCTGGCAGCCAAAACAGTGAAATATTCAGTCTAAACGTGATTTACAATTGCGCTATGGTTCTAAAAACACAAAGCCCTCTTCTTTCATATCACATTAAAATTATTTCACAAATGCAAAATATACACTTACCTCTGAGAGGACAGCTCATAATAATGTCTAGAATGGAGCAAATGGAATGGCAAACACACATAAACCATGTGTTTTATACCCTTCTGCTCCAGCCATTACCACAAGCACGTCCTCCCCAATTAAGTTGCCACCAACCTCGCTCCTACTCTGTACACTGACACTGTGTTTTAACTGGTTAACACTGTTGCAGCCTACAGTATTTTTCAGTAACAATGTGTTTGTGGCATCCATCTTCCGTCTACACACAGGTTTTTGGAAACGCAGATAGTCAACGCTGTAACATGGAAAGATGGCTGTGTGGGAAGCCTAACCCTATAGAAGGTGTAGTAATTTAACTTAAATTTTTTATTATTATTTCTCGCTGATGTATGTTAACACACTTTTCGTATGGTTTTGTAAACATATAGAGCACATGTCGGTGGCTCTTAACAAAACTCCCCCTGACAGAAGATACTATGTCAATAGGCGCTAAAGGAAGTTAGCGTCTATGAATGGACTAGGTACTGTTTGGTAGCACAGCGAATTTGACAACCTTAACTTCTCGACACTTGCCAAATTCCAGACTTGAAAACAACCAATGTCTTCTAAATGTCTATGTCTAGTTGCAGAGGGTTTGTTTGAATTTAGAAAAATGCTTTGATATTAAATTAAATGTGTTGATCCATGAAGTAATTCAACAACTCTCCATGTGACCTCAGTCTGGATGCTCAAATCAGTTTCTTTCTTTCTTAAACATGTTTTTGCACATGACTTGACATTACCATGACAACCACCAAACAACTTTAAAGGAATAGTATATGGAAATGAGCATTGCATCTGTGTGCTTCTTCAGAGGCTACATCAGTATGAAAGGGAAAATCTGATATGGTCACATGTAAGCGACTTCCTGGGTAAAAAGTCTGATTACGTAAAAAACATTTGGGGCGTGGAACAGAAAACCAGTCAGTATCTGGTGTGACCACCATTCGCGTCATGCAGCGCGAAACATCTCCTTGGCATAGAGTTGATCAGACTGTTGATTGTGGTATGTTGTCCCACTCCTCTTCAATAGCTGTGCAAAGTTGCTGGATATTGGCAAGAATTGGAACATGCTGTCATACACGTAGCTCAAGAGCATCCCGGACATGCTCAATGGATGACGTCTGGTGAGTATGCAGGCCATAGAAGAACTGGGACATTTTCAGCTTCCAAGAATTGTGTACAGATCCTTTCTACATGGACCAGTGCATTATCATGCTGAAACATGAGGTGATGGTGGTGAATGAATGGCATGACAATGGTCCTCAGGATCTCGTCAAGGCATCTCTGCATGCAAATTGCCATCGATAAAATGAAAGTGTTCGTTGTTCGTAGCTTATGCCTGCCCTATACCATAACTCCACCGCCACTATGTTCACAACATTGACATCAGCAAACCGATTGCCCACATGATGCCATACACGCAGTCTGCCATCTTCCCGGTACAGATTCATCCTTGATGAGCACACTTCTCCAGCGGCCATCAAAGGTGAGCATTTGCCCACTGATGTCGGTTACAACGCCAAACTGCAGTCAGGTCAAGACCCTGGTGAGGATGACAAGCACTCAGATGAGCTTCCCTGAAACGGTTTCTGACAGTTTGTGCAGAAATTCTCCGGTTGCGCAAACCCACAGTTTCATCAGCTGTGCAGGTGACTGGTCTCAGACGATCCCGCAGGTGAGAAGCCAGATGTGGAGGTCCTGGGCTGGCATGGTTACACATGGTCTGCGGTTGTGAGGCTGGTTGGACGTACTGCCAAATTATCTAAAATTACATTGGAGGTGGCTTATGGTAGAGAAATTAACATTAAATTATCTGGAAACAGCTCTGGTGAACATTAGTGGCCTTCTATTGTCCCCAGCACAAGGTGCACCTGTGTAATGATCATGCTGTTTAATCAGCTTCTTGATATACCACACCTGTCAGGTGGATGGATTATCTTGGCAAAGGAGAAATGCTCACTAACAGGGATGTGCACAAAAAAAAAACATTTGAGAATCTTTTTGTGCATATGCTACATTTCTGGGATCTCTTATTTCAGATCATGAAACATGGAACCAACACTTTGCATGTTCCGTTTTTATTTTTGTTCAGTGTACTTCCGTCTTGTGCTCGTGCCTTATATGATGAGCATGCAAATCGTCATAGCTATACACACAGAGTCTAAGTCGGGTTATTAATACTTTAATACGGACTGTTTGGTAGCGATGTGTGAGGAAGGAAATTCCACACTCGGATTATAAAGGAGCATATAAAGCCTACTGTTTGTTTTTTTATGTGTTTCATTACAAAAAGAGGCACCACTCTTGCTCAGAATGAAAAGTTGATGTTTTTTTAGCCTACATTTCATGTTAACATAAACTATGTTCTCATACAGATGTGTAATGCTTACATAGATTTGTATACAATTGAATATGCAGCATTATTATAAAATGCCCACCATAACCTTAGTCAGTAAAATATAGGGCTAATATAATGAATGTTCCTAGTGTATATTTTAACTCCCTAACCCCCTGCATCTCATGTTGCAGGTGAAGACACTGCTGTAAATGTTGAGGTCCAGAATAATATCGCTAGAGGAGGTGATTCCCAACAGGAACTACAGATGGACCACCTTGGACATCCTCTTTTTCTTCAGAGCCCGTCAGTGAGAGCTGAGCCTGTGCCGCAGACGCTGGGTCATTCAGACGGTTTCAGACTAGAAGAGCATCTGGGTGTGTCTCAGAATGTTGAGGAGATCCTGGACTATTGGAGACTGGACCCTGTTTGCAGCCCTGGAGGTTCAAAGATGGGAGCTGGAGATCCAGAGACATTACCAGCTGGTAACAAGACACCAGCAGCTATGATGGGGGATGTTCCTGTGTTTACTCTAGCCTCACAAATGAATATGTCCAATGGAGGAGTAACATGTGAGCCATGTGATGTTAAGAAAGTACCTACAGAGACCAAATGCAGTGCATTGACCTCCCTTCACATTAGATCCAAAGAGAAGCAGCAGTCAGAGTCTAGTAAAAAGAGTGAATTGGATTTATCTCAGTGTAAAAGTGAGATTATGTCTGAATGTCCTGAGATGAAAGTTGAGGATCCTATTTGGTCATATTATTATCAGATTGAATCCGGCATGACTCCAGTTAAAACAAAAGCCATCCCAGTTAAAAAAGAATCCTTAGAAAATGCTATTGTGGCTGTCAAAACAAAAAATGAAGTTGATTCTGAAATGAAAGTTGAGGATCCTATTTGGGAATGTTATTTTGCAGAACAGGAAAAATGGGTGCCCAATGTTGAAAGGAAAACCTATGCGGCACATGTGAAAGAAGAACCTGGAGGTACTGAGAGTCCATTTAGCTTTGCTCTTAGTTCATCTTCACTGGAAAATGCTGTTCAGCAGACTCTGACTGACAGATGTGATCAAGATGGAAATGGAGGCCTATATGCAGTGAAACCTGCTGAAGAACAAAGTGTGAAAAACTCTACAGAAACCTACTATGTGAAACGGGAAATAGACATAAAAAATGAGGATCCCATATGGGCTAATTTTCACCTGAATGAAGTAAAGGATTTGAAGCCAAAATATGATAATTTAGCTCTACTTCCGTCAATGATAGAAAACAACCATCAGCCACCAATCTTCAAGGAATTGCTTTCATCGAGGACTGAGAGTAGGCAACCCATCCATATGGTCAACGTATCAGTGCCTGCAATCACAGGAGGGCAGGAACGCACTATGACCTCTGACCCAAAAGGCTGTTCTCAGCCCATTTCACACCAGCCCAGCAAAAAGCAAAGGTTGGAGAGTGAGCCTGGTGACAAATCACTGGTCTCTAACTCAACACAGGCAAATACAAACCAGAGGTCACATCATAAGCCACAGCAACAAGACGGATCATCAGGCTTTTATACATCTACTCAGTCTCATCATACAGACATTTCCCAGTCAGACCTGGGTTCTCAGTCAAATACGGCAGACCACTCCTTACCAATACCAGGTACAGGTATAAAATATCTGCCTCAAACATCAAGCATCTACAACAAACATAAACCATCTACTACTGCAACAGAAATTGTAAGTACGTGCCAACTATGTGGTAAATCCATTGCTTCACATAAACTGTCAGCAGAGGCTTTAAAAGGACTGGGACAGACAGACACAACTAAACCCTGGACATGTTGTGTATGTAAAGCAACATATAAAGGCCAAGGAACGTGGGTGTTTCACAGACAAAAACACATTAGTGGCTTAAAATGCTTGGAGTGTGGAAAGTGTTTTAAAACACAACATAGCTTGGAAGTTCATAAGAAGACACATTCTAAGGAAAGGCCTTTCTCTTGTGAGGAGTGCGGCAAGACCTATCGCACTCTCAGCCTTAGCAACGCACACATTTACAGTTGTCACAAAACTCCAGGCCATGTCTGTCAGGAGTGTGGCAAGAGTTTTAGGCAAAGAACCCACCTATACATTCACATGAACATACACACAGGAAATAGACCCTATCAGTGTGCAGACTGCGAGGCTGCCTTCAAGTCACCCTCAGCACTGTATACGCACAAGACTATTCACACAGGTAAGAAGCCCTTTGTCTGCCCTCGGTGTGGCATGCGTTTCCGCCTCAATGCCTTTCTCACTGTCCACCTGGCCACACACTCTACCACCAAAGGAAAACTGCACAATAAGTCAGGGAAAAGCCAATCTAAGAGGGAGCAGTCAGACTCTGAAGAGACCTCAGACTCCCTCTCTGACTCAGACACCCTCCCTGACTCCACCCCTCAAACCCCCACCTCTAGAGAGACCAGGAGTCAAAGGAAACCAAAGCAGGTGGAAAACTGAAGGTGAATGGAACACTTTCGTTGCTCTTTAGATGCTATGATCTGATGATCCAAGGATGAAGCATGTATTTTATTTTAATCTGTATATTATCATCTTTGTGCTTAGTAAAACCTTGTTTTAGGTTTCACAAAATGTTTTGTCCAAATTAAACTAACTTTACAATGTCTTTGTTCATTTGTTTCCATTAGCTGTTGTCATAGCACACTGGGGTCCTCCAACATTGATAAAATCAGTGAACTGGAGAGCGGGATATGTTACCTCTCACAGCGGCCATGTGTACATGCACACGTGCATTTGTGATAATATTTGACTGTTATTTTGCAATACAAAGGAAACAGGTCAGAACAAGTAAGGGTAATATTTCCCTGCAAATCCTTTTGCTGAAGCCCTTGATTGTGTGCTGGATGTTAACAGAATGGGCTGTGTGGCACAGGATGTAAGTGTGATATTGTATCATTGAGCAGCTCAAACTGCTGAGGACTACCACAATGCAATACATCAGATCCACAACTGATGAGCAGTAGACCCCATAGATTTGGCTATATCAGTATTTGTTTTTACAAAAACACTTAAGACATGTATCAAGTATATGAATTAGATGCTGATTACACAATGTATTTCATTCATGGATAAATTACAATTGTGTTTTTATTTGGTGATAGTGACATAAAAACAGTAAACACCTTTGGTGTCTAGAACTATAATATATCAGGGCCATTGTCAGTAAAAGACAAATGGTCAGGTCACATGCCCATGAAGAAGGTACACCAGATCTACCACTAAGGGGCAGCAGACTCCATAGATCCAGAGTTCTGATACTGTATGTCAGGGATGGGTAACTTTGATGGGAGTGGGGGCCACAAAAAAAACAGAACTCATGAGGGGCCGGTCGCAGTGGCTCGTGCCCCCCATTTCTGCACGAACTGTAAGAAACTGTCTCATCTGCGTGCTCATCATCCTTACCAGGGTATTGACCTGACTGCAGATCGGCATCGTAACCGACTTCAGTGGGCAAATGCTCACCTTCGATGACCACTGGCACACTGGAGAAGTCTCTTCACGGCTGAATCCTGGTTTCAACTGTACCAGCCAGATGGCAGACAGCGTGTATGGTGTGGTGCGGGCGACCGGTTTTCTGATGTCAACGTGGTGGGGTCATGGTATGGGCATGAGCTACGGACAACAAACACAATTTACATTTTATCAATGGCAATTTGAATGCACAGAGATACCGTGACGAGACCCTGAGGCCGATGGTTGTGCCAGACGGTTGGTTTTGATTGTTGACATGTAAACTATATTTCGTCTCCAATGTTTATTAAAAACATAAATACATTTACACATGAATCACTTGTCTCTCAAACGCATCTTGGTTAGCTAGCCAGTGAATTTTAGCCATATTAGCGTTGACATGAAATCTGTCAAAACACCTCAAAACAAGATATGGTATCAACAACACAATTCAACTAGCTGAAATGAGCCACATACGATACCACACATGAACGTTTTTTTGTCATTGTTTCTGGCTATACAGAACCACAACAACTCATGGGCTTCTGGTCTACTGAAGTGTGCGCATCGTTTTCGTGACGTCATCTAAGGAGGTTCGATCCTGCCCTCAGGCTGCTGCTTCTTCTTTTTCTTATTATTCTTCTATGATATCATGGCGGCCCGCAACCAATCGTTTAAGTGCATGCCGCCACCTACTGAGCTGGAATGTACGATCAATCATGATCTGCCCAATTCTGTACTACCATGAAAATACAATTCAAAACCAAATAAATTCATCACTTCTACTACACCCTCCCCCAAAACTCATCCCCAACCCCATTCAACTTTATCTATATCATGCTGAAACACTCCACCATTAGGATTGTTCAGCATGTCAACAACCATTTCAAGAGTAATACAGTGAGGGAAAAAATTATTTGATCCCCTGATGATTTTGTACGTTTGCTCACTGACAAAGAAATGATCAGTTTATAATTTTAATTGTAGGTTTATTTGAACAGTGAGAGACAGAATAACAACAAAAAAAATCCAGAAAAACGCATGTGAAAAATGTTATAAATTGATTTGCATTTTAATGAGGGAAATAAGTATTTGACCCCTCTGCAAAACATGACTTAGTACTTGGTGGCAAAACCCTTGTTGCCAATCACAGAGGTCAGACGTTTCTTGTAGTTGGCCACCAGGTTAGCTCACATCTCAGGAGGGATTTTGTCCCACTCTTCTTTGCAGATCTTCTCCAAGTCATTAAGGTTTCGAGGCTGACGTTTGGCAACTCGAACATTCAGCTCCCTCCACAGATTTTCTATGGGATTAAGGTCTGGAGACTGGCTAGGCAACTCCAGGACCTTAATGTGCTTCTTCTTGAGCCACTCCTTTGTTGCCTTGGCCGTGTGTTTTGGGTCATTGTCATGCTGGAATACCCATCCACGACCCATTTTCAATGCCCTGGCTGAGGGAAGGAGGTTCTCACCCAAGATATGACGGTACATGGCCCCGTCCATCATCCCTTTGATGCAGTGAAGTTGTCCTGTCCCCTTAGCAGAAAAACACTCCCAAAGCATAATGTTTCCACCTCCATGTTTGACGGTGGGAATGGTGTTGTTGGGGTTATAGGCAGCATTCCTACTCCTCCTAACACGGCGAGTTGAGTTGATGCCAAAGAGCTCCATTTTGGTCTCATCTGACCACAACACTTTCACCCAGTTGTCCTCTGAATCATTCAGATGTTCATTGGCAAACTTCAGACGGGCATGTATATGTGCTTTCTTGAGCAGGGGGACCTTGTGGCGCTGCAGGATTTCAGTCCTTCACGGCGTAGTGTGTTACCAATTGTTTTCTTGGTGACTATGGTCCCAGCTGCCTTGAGATCATTGACAAGATCCTCCCGCGTAGTTCTGGGCTGATTCCTCACCGTTCTCATGATCATAGCAACTCCACGAGGTGAGATCTTGCATGGAGCCCCAGGCCGAGGGAGATTGACAGTTCTTTTGTGTTTCTTCCATTTGCGAATAATCGCACCAACTGTTGTCACCTTCTCACCAAGCTGCTTGGCGATGGTCTTGTAGCCCATTCCAGCCTTGTGTAGGTCTACAATCTTGTCCCTGACATCCTTGGAGAGCTCTTTGGTCTTGGCCATGGTGGAGAGTTTGGAATCTGATTGATTGATTGCTTCTGTGGACAGGTGTCTTTTATACAGGTAACAAACTGAGATTAGGAGCAGTCCCTTTAAGAGTGTGCTCCTAATCTCAGCTCGTTACCTGTATAAAAGACACCTGGGAGCCAGAAATCTTCCTGATTGAGAGGGGGTCAAATACTTATTTCCCTCATTAAAATGCAAATCAATTTATAACATTTTTCACATGCGTTTTTCTGGATTTTTTTGTTGTTATTCTGTCTCTCACTGTTCAAATAAACCTACCATTAAAATTATAGACTGATCATTTCTTTGTCAGTGGGCAAACGTACAAAATCAGCAGGGGATCAAATACTTTTTTCCCTCACTGTATCTGTTACCCCTAATATCTCTTTTGCCATCACCACAATAACCTTCAACCTGGCATTCCACAACCCGTGTCGTATTGATTACCTTACCAATAAAAGCTGTGAAGTCAGCCTTAGTCATTATCAAAGTGTCCTTTGACACCGCACATTCATGAGCACAACATTTCTGAACAGGCCTTGAAACCATGGCAGGACCATCAGAAACACCAACCCTGACAGTAGGTCCACTTACTACAGGTACATCCATGTAAGCTCCATCAGTCCACACTGTATTTATATCTGTTTTACAGCCTCTGCATATGATACATCATGACTGATCCTATATCTCTGAGCCTCTCTCTGTACCTGGCATCCACCAACTGATGCACTGTGTTCTCCCCCATAATTACGGCCATTAACCTTGACATTGTTTCCACATTCATCGTAATCATGTGCCCCTCCACACTTGGCACATATTTTCTTTCCTTTACACTGAGCAGTTACATGTCCTATTCTTTGGCATTTAAAACACTGCAGTGCACATGGGACACATTCTCTAACATTAAAACTAAGGAATCCTATCTGTACTTTTCTCAGCATCACTAATAAGCTTTCACTTCTTTGACACTCTTTCCTACTGATCAACCTTTTGGCCTCAATCACTCTGCCTCCCTTCACAATTTCTTTAATATGATCTGTGGACATAGATATTGGGACCCCAGTGATGACTCCCCTCAACCTCTCATAAGCACCAGGGACATGGCTTTTAATCTTCTTCCCATTAAGCTTTTCCATTTTCAAAATCTTCTCTTGCTGAGCCTGAGATGCAAACAGATCCACCTGCACTCTCCCAAACCTTTCCCACAGCTGTAGCACCACCTGGCGGTGTAGACTCCAGTCCACTTCCGGCGGGCCATTTCTCTAAAGCATGTCCTCTGCCCGGATCAAGACCCCAGGGATGTGTGCTGCCCGCAGTGACGCTAAGCGGGTCTGAGCCCACAGCAAGAGCTCCCAAGACAGTTTGTGGAGGCCATGAGCTCAGTCCCCCCTGGTGATTGATTGTCTGATCTGACCAGGACATGCTTCCCCTCCAAGTAGGGCAGGAACTGTTGGAGTGCCAGGTGAACCGCCCTGAGCTGCAGCACATTGATGTGCTCACCACTCCATGTAGGGCTCCAGCGTCCGCTCTCTGCCATGCCTCTGAACACTGTCCCCTAACCCGCTAGCGAGGTATTGATTCATACTAGCTCCCTATGGTGGACTCTGTTCAGTGTCACTCCCTCCAACAGGAAGGAGTGAGAGCGCCATTTTGACAGAGTCCACACATGTATTCGTCACCGATAGCTGACGATGTGTGTGTCATCTATGGTGCCGCATGGTGAGAGTTGAACCTTCGCTGGAGTGGCCAGTGGTGAAGAAGGCCCAGCGAATCAACAGAAAAGCCAACGTGAGTAGGCCGAGTAACTTCTGACACTGTAATACGGACACGGCTCATCCAAGCCGAAAACGGTCTACGAAGGCCTGTATCTTCCCCAATCTCACCTGAGGGAGACGTGCTCTCATATGAGTTGAGTCGATCAACATCCCCAGGACCATTCACTTTGTGAATGTACGCGGCGCCAGTGAGAGGCCGAACGGGAGGACTTTGAATTCATAAGCCACTCCTTCGACGGTGAACCGGAGGTACTTCCAGTGATCTCGATGAACAGGAACGTGGATATATGCATCCTTCAGGTCGAGCGTGGTGAACCATTGGCCGCTCGAGATTGCCTGCAACACCCGCGCTGGCAAGAGCATCTTGAACTTGAGCTCCTTTAAACATTTGTTGAGGCCGCACAGGTCCAGGATCCGCAAAAACTATGAAATACTTGGAGCAAACCCCACTTATCCATTCTAGCGGCTCTAACTTTCTGATTGCATCCTTGCTCAGGATCTCCAGCCAGAGCGCCTCCTTCCTCACCCCATCTGCCACCGAGGTGGCCCAGATGCCCCTGTAGGGCGGCGGCCGGCATTGGAACTGGAGCTTGTGGTAGGGCGCACAGTTGCCAAAAACTCCTGCAGTCTCTCTGTCTTTGCTCAGTTTTGTAGTCTGCTGTATGATGTTGTCGAACCCTGGCCCAAAGGTGGAACCTAGCGTGAAGGTGAGCTCCAAGAATATTTTCTGAACTGGCGGTGGATGTTTAGACTGCAAGCCAAAGATGGCGGTGTGAAGTCACCACTGAAGCCAAATTCTTGCCTTTGGCATGTGTAATGTCCATCTGGAGCGTAGTGAGCAGCCTTGACATCTCTGTGGCCTCCTTAAGAAGCTCGACACCACCCCCTGGGAGGCGAGGGATCAGCAGGGCATGGTAGGATTGCAGCATCGTAGCCGCGTTAACGAGGTGTGCCATGAAGGTAAGGGTCCCGAAAGTGCTTTGCATCCATTCGTCGCGTACTCTTTCAGGTCCTGGTTTGAGTCGAGGCACCTTGCCAATGATCTCCTTGTCAAGGAGGATCATGGCAGCCACCATGTCATCCATCACCGGATAGTGGTCTAGCCCCAAGGACTCTGCATTCCTTAGGAGAGTCCACAGCCTAGTCTGGTTGTCGCAACAGAAGTGCCCTCTAGGACAGGACAGGTCATGCAGGCAACTGTTGTATCAATATGTTTTGACCATGACAGTTTACAATCCAGGGTTACTCCAAGCAGTTTAGTCACCTCGACTTGCTCAATTTCTAACTTGCTCAATTTAGTTGAGGTTTAGGGTTTAGTGAATGATTTGTCCCAAATACAATGCTTTTAGTTTTTGAAATATTTAGGAGTAACTTATTCCTTGCCACCCACTCTGAAACTAATTGCAGCTCTTTGTTAAGTGTTGCAGTCATTGCAGTCGCCGTAGTAGCTGACATGTATAGTGTTGAATCATCTGCATACATAGACACATTGGCTTTACTCAAAGCCAGTGGCAAGTCGTTAGTAAAGATTGAAAATAGTAAGGGGCCTAGACAGCTGCCTTGGGGAATTCCTGATTCTGTGTGGATTATGTTGGAGAGGCATCCATTAAAGAACACTGTTCTGTTAGACAGATAACTCTTTATCTACAATATCGCAAGGGGTGTAAAGCCATAACACATACGTTTTTCCAGCAACAGACTATGATCGATAACGTCAAAAGCCGCACTGAAGTCTAACAAAACAACCCCCACAATCTTTTTACCATCAATTTCTCTCAGATAATCATCAGTCATTTTTATAAGTGCTGTGCTTGTTGAATGTCCTTCCCTGTAAGCATGCTGAAAGTCTGTTGTCATTTTGTTTACTGTAAAATAGCATTGTATCTGGTCAAACACAATTTTTTCCAAAAGTTTACTATGGGTTGGTAACAGATTGATTGGTCAGCTATTTGAGACAGTAAAGTGGGCTTTACTATTCTTGGGTAGTGGAATTACTTTTGCTTCCCTCCGAGCCTGGGGGCACACACTTTCTAGTAGGCTTAAATTGAAAATATGGCAAATAGGAGTGGCAATATCGTCTGCTATTATCTTCAGTAATTCTCAATCCAAGTTGTCAGACCCTGGTGGCTTGTCATTTTCAATAGCAGACGATATTGCCATTTTTCAACAATAATTGTTTCACCTCTTCCACACTCACTTTACGGAATTCTAAATTACAGTGCTTGTCTTTCATAATTTGGTCAGCTATACTTGGATGTGTATTGTCAGCGTTTGCTAATGCCTAAGTTTGCTAATCTTGCCAATGAAAAAATCATTAAAGTATTTGGCAATATCAGTTGGTTTTGTGATGAATGAGCCATCTGATTCAATGAATGATGGAGCTGAGTTTTCCTTTATTCCCAAAATGTAATTTAAGGTGCTCCAAAGCTTTTTACTATTATTCTTTATCTCATTTATCTTTGTTTCATAGTGTAGTTTCTTCTTCTTTTTATTCAGTTTAGTCAAATGATTCATCAATTTGCAATAGGTTTGGCAATTGGTTGTGCAGCCAGACTTATTTGCCATTCCCTTTGCCTCATCCCTCTCAACCATACAATTGTTCAATTCCTCATCAATCCATGGTGATTTAACAGTTTTTACAGTCATTTTCTTAATGGGTGCATGCTTATTAGTAACTGGAATAAACAATTTCATTAATGTGTCAAGTGCAGCATCTGTTTGCTCCTCATTACACATCATGGACCAACAAATATTCTTTACATCAACAACATAGGAATCACTACAAAACTTATTGTATGACCTCTTATACACTATATTAGGCCCAGCCTTTGGAACTTTGGTTTTCCTAGATATGGCTACTATATTGTGATCACTACATCCGATGGATCTGGATACTGCTTTCAAGCTAATTTCTGCAGCATTAGTAAAGATGTGATCGATGCATGTTGTTGATTTCATTCCTATGCTGTAACTACCCTGGTAGGTTGACTGATAACCTGAACCAGGTTGCAGACACTGGTTACAGTTTGAAGCTTTTTCTTGAGTGGGCAGCTTGATGAAAGCCAGTCAATATTTAAATCACCCAGAAACTATACCTCTCTGTTGATATCACATACATTATCTAGCATTTCACACATGTTATCCAGAAGTTTTTTATTTATTTTTTTCCAGGCAAGTCAGTTAAGAACAAATTCTTATTTTCAATGACAGCCTAGGAACAGTGGGTTAACTGCCTGTTAAGGGGCAGAATGACAGATTTGTATGTTGTCAGCTCTCCAATTTTTTTTAAAACTTGCAACCTTTAGATTACTAGTCCAACACTCTAACCACTAGGCTACCCTGCCGCCCCAGATACTGACTGTTAGCACTTGGTGGTCTATAGAAGCTTCCCACAAGAATGGGATTTAGGTGAGGCAGATGAACCTGTAGCCATATTACTTCAACAGTATTTAACATGAGATCCTCTCGAAGCTTTACAGGAATGTGGTTCTGAATATAAACAGTAACACCTCCACTATTGGCATTTCTGTCTTTTCTGTAAATGTTATAACCTTGTATTGCTACCACTGTATCAAAGTATGTGAGTTTCAGAGATAGTCAAAATATGAATGTCATCTATTACTAGCAAATTATTGATTTCATGAACCGTTCAAAGCGCTCAATGCCACGATTCAGAGGGCACAGGGCCAGATATGATGGGTCTTTTGTTAGTGTATTTATTGCAGAGAGTCAATCGGCTCTTTAAAATCAAGTTTCAACTGTTCAGAGCTGCCCTTCATAATGTCATTAAAACCCACATGGACTACGATAGAATCGATTTCTATGTCCTGACGTAGTACATTCGGGAACAGCTTAGTAATGTCATTTACTCAAGCTCCGGGATAGGACATTGTTTTTGCACCAGGAACTGTCACATTTCTTACCAGGTAGCTGCCCAAAATCACGGCTGGCGAGAAGGACGAGGAAATCAGCCAACTCCCACCCTTCACAGGATTCGCAGAACCCTTTATGGATGGGCGAGAGGCAGGATAACTTGAGCCCGTTGCTCCCATTGCCTGGTGCAGGTCTCTGACAGATGGAGAAGCTCCGCTCGATCCAGAGCAGGGACGGAAGCTAGCCGACGTTGACTTAGAAATCGTAGGAGTAGGCACTGCAGCCGCAGACACAGGCACCCCCAGCGACGAAGGTTCAGGAAGATCAGACTCCTGGAAGGAAAAACTATTCGTTGTTTGCATCCGCTCCGGGCCTCTCGTTAGGAGGGTAGGCTGCTTTGCGGGAGGCCGCTGTCTTCGGCTTCCACGGCTCGTGACATGCGACCATCGTTGATTGTCTTGCTCCTCTTGCTGTGCTCCTTCGACTCCGCTATCATATGGGGTCGCTCCGGGCAACACCGGCCAGTCGGATAATGACAAACGACAAGTCAGAGATGCATCCAACAAGCGCAAACTCCGTCCAGGCACCGGGGTAGAAAAGGTAAACATTCCACTCTGCGTTTTCCCCAGTTTCTTACGTAGGTTGTCAAACCTGCGTGATCTAGGAATCCACCTCAAGCCTATAATCCTCAGCAAGGAAACAATTGCAGCATTGGATCTCTGACTGATCCGGTTTGTCCCAAAACAAAGCGTAGTAGATACAGCTCCTACAGCGCTGGAACCCTTCATCTATTTCTCCAGACAAAGAGGGCTCCATTGCAAAACTCATCTGGTACCAACCTCTTTAGCTTGAAGGCTAGCAGCTAAGCATCTCTGTCAAGCAGGCTTCAACCTGTCTGTTAAGCGGGATTCCGGGACAAAAAAATAGCATTCCTGGTTGTTAAAAGCTAACTGCGTCGTGGAATCCACGCAAAAACAAGTTTGGTATAGTTATTTAATGAATATTGGTAATGTTTTAGTCAAAAATCACAAACTGAGTGTTTCCAGCATATAGTGTTCAACCGCGAACTCTGAAGATTGGAGAAGCAACTTTAGCCAATCGAAATCCAGATCACACTTGTAGGCGATGTCTATAGGTGATAGCTAGGCTCAATCTAACGGCCGTCTCGCACCGTCAAATCAAAGGCACTCTTTCGATATAAAGTTGTTTTTGACTAAATTGAAAACGTGTCAGTTTGTCACTTTCATGAGGTTGGAGTAATAACATTCAACTACTTTAGACATTGGCTCGAATCTAGGTTGTGCCTTTAGATTTCAAGAAAATTAACAACTAAGGAACAATTTTTCACTTCTCTCATTGACTTCTCAAACCCCAGGCCTGGTCTGTTTCGCAAGGGTTCTCGGGAGCCTCGCGATGTTGCGCCTCTGGGCTTAGAAACTTTGTGAAAAGAACATGTAGCCAACCATTGATCGCTTTCCCATGCTCAGACGTTGCATGCATCAAGCATTTTTTTGCGTGCTATGTTATCGACTGTATCATCAAGTTAGAGATTCACTTTTGTTTATTATCTATTTCGCTTGCTTTGGCAATGTAAACACACGTTTCCCATCCAATAAAGCCCCTTAAATTGAAATTGAATTGATTGATTGAACTATTTCACATCGTTACAACACTGTATAGACATAATATGACATTTGAAATGTTTATTCTTTTGGAACTAGTTAGTAATACTTTCTGTTCACTTTTTATTGGAGGAGCAGGAGTTTCCCATGCCAATAAAGCCGCCATGCATTGAATTTATTGCTATAACATATGATGTGGTTAGCTGATACTGAAAATGCGTTTCCAGGTGTTGTAAGATCTGGCATCCGTCAGCAACACCAGAGGAACGCTTCCGTTGCATGTACCAGAGTACACGACATTCATGTGCGACGGTGAAACGCCCCTACCTAGAAGTAGAAGATGGACGACAAACGGCGATTGGCATTGCGACTAGCATAGCTCTCAATTAGATTACAATGCAAGTTTACTCCAGACACGCTGTTAATATAAAGCAAAAACAAACTTCTGTTCCTTAATTTGGCATAACATTTTCATTTATCACCGTCAGTGTCTTTGGTCAACTAGCTAGTTGACGTTGGCTTGCTTGGCAGTTAACAGTAACGTTAGCTTATTTTGGGGGGTTTAGCTAGTGAGCTAGCTAACTTGTCAATAAATTACATTATTTATTGGCATAGTGAACGGTACCTTGTTGGATTTGCTTACAGCGAAATATTTATCTTCCACGTTTGAACTATTAGCTAGTCTCAGGCGGCGCAAGCTGGCCAGCGCAGTAACGTTAGCTACTGTAGTTAGCTAGCTATGGCTTCCAGGCGAGTAAATTGTAACAGCGGCATGGATTCTCCGTTGAATAGCAATAGCACAGCCGGTGGTGCTAATCGTAAACAAAGTATAATCAACGCCCCAAACCGAGCTGGGACTGAGTCTTGTGATCGTAAAGTAGAGAAAGCTGAGTATGCGCACCAAGCATGCCAAGGCAACATGACTGTATCCTCACTCAAGACACGGTTAGCTCCGACCATTCGAACCACGTTATCCGCTGCTGTGGATACCCTCTTGGGCGAGGTAGTACTTGTGCTCAACGAGACCCAACAAGAGCTAGTTAACAAGGAGCAGGAGAACGAAAGACTCAAAGTGGAATTGAGGACGTTGCAGGAATGCCTTAGCAGCGCCCAAAAGTTAATTGACCAGTTGCAAATTCCTTTCCCTGGTGCACAGACTATGGGTCAGTCAGTTTTCGCCCCCTCTCTCACATCTATTGGCTCTATGAACACAAGTATGGACAGGGACCGCCAGAGCCACCGTAACGTCAATGGCGCGGACGGCCGGTGTGTTTCCGGGGTCGATCTAGAGATGGGTGGCTCTCTCAGTGAGTCTCTGCATGGGTACGAGTCCAGGGATGACTATAAAATGTGTCAGCTCTCTATCCAACCAGACGGCTCTGTGACCAACCATTCAATGGACTCCTATGCTGCCAACACACCTAACATCTGCTCTGACCACAGCCGGCCAGGTAAATTATTCCTATTTGTCATAAGGCAATCCTATGTATGTAGATATAAATATTTTGAATATCACTATCTACACTATATATATCAAAAAAGTATGTGGACACCCATTCAAATCAGTCAATTCGGCTATTTCAGCCACACCCGTTGCTGACCGGTGTATAAAATCGAGCACACAGCCATGCAGTCTCCATAGACAAACATAGGCAGTAGAATGACCTTACTGAAGAGCTCAGTGACTTGCCACATGGCACCGTCATTGGATGCCACCTTTCCATCAAGACAGTTAGTCAAATGTCTGCCATGCTAGAGTTGCCCCTGTCAACTGTAAGTGCTGTTATTGTGAAGTGGAAATGTCTAGGAGCAACAACGGCTCAACCGCGAAGTGGTAGGCCACACAAGCTCATAGAACGGGGCCGCCAAGTGCTGAAGCACGTATCGTGTAAAAATCATCAGGCCTCGGTTGCAACACTACCGCGTTCCAAACTGCTTCTGGAAGCAACGTCACCACAGGAACTGTTCGTCGGGAGCTTCATGAAATGGGTTTCTATGGCTGAGCAGCTGCACACAAGCCGAAGATCACCATGCGCAATGCCAAGCGTTGGCTAGAGAGGTATAAAACTTGCCGCCATTGGACTCTGGAGCAGTGGAAACGTGTTCTCTGGAGTGATGAATCACGCTTCACCATCTGACAGTCCGACAGGCCAATCTGGGTTTGGGGGATGCCAGGAGAATGCTACCTGCCCAAATGCCTAGTGCCAACTGTAATGTTTGGTGGAGGAGGAATAATGGTCTGGGGCTGGTTTCAATGGTTCGGGATAGGCCCCTTAGATCCAGTGAAGGGAAATCTTAACCCTATGACATTCTAGATGATTCTGTGCTTCCAACTTTATGGAACAGTTAGGGAAGGACTTTTCCTGTTTCAGCACAACGATGCCCTCGTGCACAAAGGGAAGTCCATACAGAAATGGTTTGTCGAGATCGGTGTGGAAGAACTTGACTGTCCTGCACAGAGCCCTGACCTCAACCCAATCGAACACCCTCAGGATGAATTGCAACGCCGACTGCGAGCCAGGCCTAATCGTCCACCATCAATGCCCAACCTCACTAGTGCTCTTATGGCTGAATGGAAGCAAGTCCCCACAGCAATGTTCCACCATCCTATTGGAAAGCCTTCCCAAAGAGTGTAGGCTGTTGACGCGGCATAAGGGGGACAAACTCCATTATAATGCCCATGATTTTGGAATGAGATATTTGACGAGGAGGTGTCCACATACGTTTGGTCATGTAGTGTATGTGTTGTAGCTTCATGCCATTCATTTGGAATTAATTGAAACATTTGAATATATATCTGTGTGCTTACAGCCCTTTCTGTTCTTTTGTACTAAACAGATGAGAGGAGACAGCAGCAGGGGACACGTGCAGGAGGAACAAGATTTGAGATCAAAGAAGAGCAGGGGGCCTGGTCCAAGTTCAGGTCCAGGGCAGGCTTGCAGAAGAGGGCCAGGGCCGAGGAGCACCGGTGGTGCTGGCGGCAGTGAGCAGACGGCCCAGAATGTGGGTGATCTGGGATATATCCATGTGGTGGAGCAGGAGGGGTCATCGCGCTCCGGCAGCTACTCTCTTCGTCACCCAAAACCCATGAGGCCACGTACTGCCACTGGTGGTCCGGCTCAGGGTGGACTGGCAGGACAGAAAGCGGTGTTGAGGTCTCCTGGAACAGTGGGAAGGGACAGCATGTCCCCAGGGAGGGCGGGAGAGACCGCAGGACCGTCCACCTCTCCAGGAGACCCAGATGCAGATCGCCCCCCACCACTGTCTGGAGTGTGGGAAGACCTTCCGCCTCATCTCCAGCCTGAAGAAGCACATCCGCATCCACACAGGAGAGAAGCCCTACCCGTGTGGGGTGTGTGGCCGCCGCTTCCGTGAGTCAGGGGCCCTGAAAACCCATCTTCGCATTCACACAGGCGAGAAGCCCTACTCCTGCTCTGAATGTCCTAAAATCTTCCGCCATTTAGATGGCCTGCGCAAGCACCAGCGCACCCACACTGGTGACAAGCCCTATGTGTGTGCCATCTGTGGCAAGCGTCTGAGCCGACTGCAGCACCTGAAGCACCACCAGCGCATCCACACCGGAGAGAAGCCCTGCATCTGCCCCTTCTGTAACCGCACCTTCAAGGAGCCTGCGGCGCTGCGCAAGCATGTCCGCACTCACCGTGAGGAGTCTGGCAACATGGAGGCAGGCCTGGGAGATGAGCCGGACGCAGACGCCCTGGACAACATCAACAGCCTCCATCCTGCTGCCCCCTCCCCTCAGATGAGGTTTGATGAGTGGGGAGCTGAAGGGGACGATGTGGACTGTGTGTAGGATGGCCACATCCTTCTGTCTAGAGCATTAGGAACATGACATTAAAGAGTCTTCCGATTCCATTACTGTACTGTGTGAGGAAGTCTAAAATTCCATCCCTGAGAAACAGGCTATCTATCTACATCCTTAGTATTGTCACGTGACCAGGGTAGCCTATTCATTTCAGAGACACTTCATGTGCCTGTCTGACCCCCTGACATATCCTTTAGTGCATTATAATCTTAGTAATGTGAAAGTAGTTAATAGAATATGAAATGTACCCATGTATCATGTCCCCCTTCTCCCATACAACTCCACAACCTACCTGGTGTGTATCATTGTCTGCTGGAGATACTCATCCTTTAAGGTGCTCGTCATATGTATTTTGATATGGAATGGAGTTATATGCAACCATGTCCAAAGACCATTTTATAGAATTGTAACAATAGTTAGTTTGCTACTATTAATGCCACCGCCATGGTGACATTAAACGGAGACTCAGCGATGTGACGTTACCATGAACAGCAGTGCAGTAACTTCAGAGAGAGCTCAAGGCCTTGTTAGCAGTGGTGGAAAAAAATACCCAATTGTAAAAGTAAACATACCTTAACAGAAAATGACTCCAGTGAAAGTCACCCAGTTAAATACTACAAATATTAAAAGTCTAATAGTATTCAGTTTTAAATATACTTAAGTATCAAAAGTAAATGTAATTGCTAAAATATACTTAAGTATCAATTGTAAAAGTATAAATAATGTCAAATTCCTTATTAAGCAAACCAGATGGCACCATTTTCGTGTTTTATAAATGTATGGATTGCCAGGGGCACACTCCAACACTCAGACATAATTTACAAGTTAATGATTTGTGTTTAGTGACTCCGCCAGGTCAGAGGCAGTAGAGATGGCCAGGGATGTTCTCTTGATAAGTGTGTGAATTGGACCATTTTCCTGTCCTGCTAAGCATTCAAAACGTAACGAGTTCTTTTGTGTGTCAGGGAAAATGTATGGAGTAAAAAAGTACATTATTTTCTTTAGGAATGTAGTGAAGTAAAAGTTGTCAAAAATATAAATAGTTAAGTACAGCTACCCCAAAAAACTAATTAAGTTTTACTTTAAGTATTTTTACCTAAGTACTTTACACCACTGCTTGTTAGAACCCGCCCACACACAGCTACTGATAAACAGCTGCATATATTTGTACCAGCCAGGAGTTCCTTACTGTCTCATGCAGTGTGATAGCTGTGTGGTAATTCTGCCCAGATTAGCTTCTTCCTACTCTCTTCGTCAGAAGTCGATATTTATAGTCACGTCATATTGCTGAATGTACTTTTAACTATTAATGCCACCATGAATTGTAAATATGTAATCACTTGCAATTGTTCCAATTCTTCCTGTTATTGATCAGCCCTTTCAGAGAGAAAATGGAAACCATCTATCTGAAGGAGTGTTTGTCTGATTAGAACAGAGCACATTTAGTTTCAGCCTTTTAGCTGTAAATCTGTCCCAGTGTATTCTCCTTGTAAACTGGTCCATCTGCATTTATGGAAAATGTCCATTAACCAATTTAAATCCCCTCTAAATAGGTTGACAATACTGAGAATATACAGTACCAGTCAATGTTTGGACACACCTACTCATTCAAGGGTTTTTCTTTATTTGTACTGTTTTCTACATTGAAGAATAATAGTGAAGACATCAAAACTATGAAATAGCACATATGGAATCATGTAGTAACCCAAAAAGTGTTAAACAAATCAAAGTATGTTTTATTTGAGATTCTTTGAAGTAGCCAACCTTTGCCTTGATGACAGCATTGCACACTCTTGGCATTCTCTCAACCGTGAGGTAGTGACCTGGAATGCATTTCAATTAACAGGTGTGCCTTGTTAAAAGTTAATTTGTGGAATTTCTTTCCTTCTGAATGCATTTGAGCCACTCAGTTGTGTTGTGACAAGGTAGGGATGGTATACAGAAGATAGCCCTATTTGGTAAAAGTCCATATTATGGCAAGAACAGCTCAAATAAGCAAAGACAAATGACAGTCCATCATTACTTTGACTGACCTTCATGTCTTAATCTGGAACATTTCAAGAACTTTGAAAGTTTCTTCAAGTGCAGTTGCAAGCACTATAATAAAACTGGCTCTCATGGGGACCGTCACAGGAAAGAAAGACCCAGAGTTACCTCTGCTGCAGAGGTTAAGTTCATTAGAGTTACCAGCCTCAGGAATTGCAGCCCAAATGCTTCAGAGTTCAAGTAAGACACATCTCAACATCAACTGTTCTGAGGAGGCCTTCACGGTTGAATTGCTGCAAACAACTACTAAAGGACACCAATAATAATAAGAGACTTGCTTGGGTCAAGAAACACAAGCAATGGACATTAGACTGGTGGAAATCTGTCCTTTGGTCTGATGAGTCAAAATTTTAGATCTTTGGTTCCAACCACCATGTCTTTGTGAGACGCAGAGTAGGTGAATGGATGATCTCCGCATGTGTGGTTCCCATCGTGAAGCATGGAGGAGGTGTGGGGGTGCTTTGCTGGTGACACTGGCTGTGATTTATTTAGAAGTCAAGGTACACTTAACCAGCATGGCTACCACAGCATTCTGCAGCAGTCCCACTAAGTGCAAACCAAATGGGATCATTTGTTTTTCAACAGAACAATGACCCAACACACCTCCAGGCTGTGTAAGTGCTATTTGACCAAGAAAGGGACTGATGGAGTGCTGCATCAGATGACCTGGCCTCCACAATCACCCAACCTCAACTCAATTGAGATGGTTTGGCTTGAGTTGAACCGCAGCGTGAAGGAAAGCAGCCAACAAGTGCTCAGCACTCTTTCAAGACTGTTGGAAAAGCATTCCAGGTGAAGCTGATTGAGAGAATGCCAAGACTGCAAAGCTGTCATCAAGGCAAAGGGTGGCTACTTTGAAGAATATAAAATATATTTGGATTTATTTAACACTTTTTTGGTTACTTTGTGATTCCATATGTGTTATTTCATAGTTTTGATGTCTTCACTATTTTTCTACAATGTAGAAAATAGTACAAATAAAGAATGAGTAGGTGTGTCCAATCTTTTGACTAGTACTATACTTTAAAATGCACAGCTGGAGCTGGACATCTAGCATACGTAGTGGGTTCTCTTGACCCAAGGCAACAGGGTCATGTACTGCATTCAGTGGTTATTTTTGCACGTCAATTTTTAACAAAATGTCAAATTTTAAAGAACAGGATTTTGCTATGACCTGTACTCCTCCTGTGTTTAAAATGTATTTTTGACCCATGATGCATTGTTACTTTGTCTTAATGTTATACTATACTTATTAAAGGGCCTTTGTTCATATTGTGTTCTCTTACTTATGGTTATTATTGTACAGTTTATTCAGTCGCCTTGACTTCCTTGACAGCCTTATTCTAAAATTGATTAAAATAATATTCTCATCAGTCTTCACACAATACCCCATAATGAGCCATTTTCAAGGTCTTTCCAGAGATGCTCGATCGGGTTCAAGTCCAGGCTCTGGCTGGGCCACTCAAGGACATTCAGAGCCTTCTCCCGAAGCAGCACCTGCGTTGTCTTGGCTGTGTGCTTAGGGTCATTGTCCTGTTGGAAGGTGAACCTTCACCGCAGTCTGAAGTCTTGAGTGCTCTGGAGCAGGTTTTCATCAAGGATCTCTCTGCATTTTGCTCTGTTAATCTCTCCCTCTCCTGACTAATCTCCCTGCCCCTGAAAAACATCCACACAGCATGATGCTGCCACCACCATGCTTCACCGTAGTGATAGTGCCAAGTTTCTTCCAGACGTGATGCTTGGCATTCAGGTCAAAGAGTTCAATCTTAAGATTCTCTGGTCTGAGAGTCCTTAGGTTCCTTTTGGCAAACTCCAAGTGGGCTGTCATGTGCCTTTTACTGAGGAGTGGCTTTCGTCTAACCACTCTACCGTAAAGGCCTGATTGGTGGAGTGCTGCAGAGATGGTTGTCCTTCTGGAAGGTTCTCTCCACAGAACTCTGGAGCTCTGTCAGCGTGACCATTGGGTTTTTGGTCACCTCGACCGAGGCCCTTCTTCCCCGATTGCTAAGTTTGGCCGGGCGGACAGCTCTAGGAAGAGTCTTGGTGGTTCCAAACTTCTTTTTATTTAAGAATGATGGAGGCCACTGTTCTTGGGGACCTTCAATGCTGCAGAAATGTTTTGGTACTGTTCCCCAGATCTGTGCCTCGACACAGTCCTGTCTCGGAGCTCTACGGACATTTCCTTCGACATCAAGGCATGGTTTTTGCTCTGACATGCACTGTCAACTGTGGAAACTTGTATAGACAGGTGTGTGCCTTTCCAAATCATGTCCAATCAATAGAATTTACCACAGGTGGACTCCAAGTTGTATCCAGGCTGTATCACATCTGGCCGTGATTGGAAGTCCCCCAGTGTTGTCCGGGTTTGGCCGGGGTAGGCTGTCATTGTAAATAAGAATTTGTTCTTAACTGACTTGCCTAGTTAAATAAAGGTTACATTTAAAATGTTAACATTTCAAGGATGATCAATGGAAACAGGATACACCTGAGCTCAATTTCGAGTCTCATAGTAAAGGGTCTGAATACTTATGTAAATAAGGTATTTATGTTTTTATTTGTAATAAATTTGCTAACAAATCTAAAAACCAGTTTTTTGCTTTGTCTTTATGGGGTATTGTGTGTAGATGGATGAGGGAAAATGTTTTATTTAATACATTTTAGAATAAGGCTGTAACGTAACAAAATGTTGGGAAAAGTCAAGGGGTCTGAATACTTTCCCGAATGCACTTTATGTAATCAATAGCTCTATATTTCTTGATCTTGCTATGAGGGCTTGAGCTTGCACTATTTTTCACAAGGTTTATGAGGCTTGGTGGCAGTACAATTTCAAGTCAACAGTGGAGTGCAGGCATATTAAATGTAAGATGTTCTTGGTTAACAGAGGCAGAGTTGAAAACAGTGTCCTCTGTGGTCTCTCTGGTGTGGTCAGACTGGTGTTGTGGTGGCGGGCGGCCCTGTGCTTTTGATTCACACTAATTTTCCAGCCATGCAACCAGAGTAGTGACCCTGCTTCCTTCCGTGACGGATATGGCCCTGAGGACACCCTCACCCAAATACCACTCAAACAATGACACACACAGCCCCCCTGGATTGATTATAATGACAGCCTTGTGTAAATGCGCACAGAAAAACAGCCACCCATTCCCAATTCTTACCACAGGGCCCTCAACATAAATGTTGATGACATGCTCGTAGACTTAGTCACAGGATATGACTGGAGAAGCACCATATTTAACAATCAGGCTCATGGAAAACCAGTAGCATACAAAGGTTAGATACATATAACAACCCTGCCAACCACAGCCAAACACTTCCATCCCTTGTCAAACTTGCGCACAGCAGTCTCTCCTTGTTTGCCCAGTCCCACTGAAATGTGAGGGCTGATCTCTGTGATGTCTGTAGGCCCACAGCCTCCACCCTTCCCTGGCCCTGTGGTCTCACTGTCTGTCCCACTGGTACCACTGACCCAGTCTGGTGGGGTTCTGGCTTTCACAGTTATCCCATGTGAGTATTGTCTTGATATGGAAGATGAATATGTGTTGTAATGAGTCACAGTAGCCTTACTACTTGGTTTGTAAGTAGTAACTATTGAGTTTACAAAGGGGGCAATTTAACACGTGTCTGTTTTGCAACAGAAATAACTGGAATTCCTTTGGCCTCAATGGAACCCCCCTTTTTCTATAGCTGTGACTGCCTGACATTCCTATCATGTGTATGAGTGGCAGTCAGTGATCAGACCTTTGATAGTCTTCTATCCGCTCTGTGTGCAGGTGGTGGTGCCCTGAGTGTGTATTTCCAACTCTCCATTTCTCATCTGTTTAGTCTGAGTACCTCTCTCCCGTTTTAATGTTAAAAGCTGGACTGGGCTCTTGACTCAGTTATTTGTTTTGTTGGGGTGTGAGTGAAGGTGCTTGAGTAGGTGTTTTTATGTGTTACAGCTCCACTGGGTTCTATTTTTGTGAGCTCCTGTGTGTTTTTATTTGATTCGATTGTGAGTTTGCATGTGAGTGTTTTGTGCAAGTGTGTCTTGGCAAGGCATGTCGCTGTGAGGGGGAGAAGCGGAGGCAGAGAAATGTGAGAGCAGCCTGTGAACTCTCTCCAGGCCCATGCAGTCATTTCCTTAGCGACTGAAAGCAAACATTCTTACTTTTCGGTGAGGAAATGACTCAACCCCTCTCCCCAACTCTCACTTTCTCCTTCTGGCCAATCACATGAGCCAACCGGATGATATTCCTGACCCCAACTGTACACCATTAACTGATTGTGAAGGTCAGCTAATCAGCATGGTGTGTGGTCTGTAAAAGGCACTGAATGGTCAATCCGAGGTCTGCATTGGCCGTGCAGCATTTACGGTGATACGGCCTCTGCAGAAGTCAGGGCATTCATACTTCTTGTGCTTCGCAAGCAGTGCAGAGCTGTTGTCAAGGAAGTTGTCAAGGAAGTGAGTTTGTGTTTATATAGGACCTCTCGCCCTCACCTACTGTCAACCAATCATGTCAATGTGGAGCTATACGGAGCCCTCTCCATTGTTACAAAATTTGAGAGGCGCGATGCGGTACAGAGCTCAACCACATTTTCAGATCAAGCATAAATGGCCAGAAGGCCAGCATCCCGGAGTTGCCTCTTCACTGTTGATGTTGAGACTGGTGTTTTGCGGGTACAGTTTAATGAAGCTGACAGTTGAGGACTTGTGAGGTGTCTGTTTCTCAAACTCTAATGTACTTGTCCTCTTGCTCAGTTGTGCACCGTGGCTTCCCACTCCTCTTTCTATTCTGGTTTGCGCTGTTCTGTGAAGGGAGAAGTACACAGCGTTGTACGAGATCTTTAGTTTCTTGGCAATTTCTCGCATGGAATAGCCTTCATTTCTCAGAATAAGAATAGACTGACAAGTTTCAGAAGAAAGTTATTTGTTTCTGGCCTTTTTGAGCCTGTAATCGAACCCACAAATGCTGATGCTCCAGAAACTCAACAAGTCTAAAGAAGGACAGTTGTGTTGCTTCTTTAAACAGAACTACAGTTTTCAGCGTGCTAACATAATTGCAAAAGGGTTTTCTAATGATCAATTAGCCTTTTAAAATTATAAACTTGGATTAGCTAATACAACGTGCCATTGGAACATAGGAGTGATGGTTGCTGATAATGGGCCTCTGTTCGCCTATGTAGATATTCCATTAAAATCTGATGTTTCCAGCTACAATAGTCATTTACAACATTAACAATGTCTACACTGTATTTCTGATCAATTTTATGTTATTTTAATGTACAACAAAAATGGCCTTTCTTTCAAAAACAAGGACATTTCTAAGTGACCCCAAACTTTTGAACGGTAGTGTATGTACCAATATTGGTCATTACTTTTTCATTTGTCCAGATATGAAATAGGCCTAAATTAGGAGGGCTAATTATTCATGTTTTTTGGGGGGAAGTTTTCTCAACAGGCACCTCTTTTCCTCCCACAACTGTAACTGTATGATAGATTCTTCTGAATGAGGAGCTGCTGCGCACTGTTGGCAGTTCACACTTTTTGATTGGGAGGTGTTTTCCAGAGCGACACGCACAGCGGTGCGGTTATCTTTCGCTGGATGGGAGGATAGGGGGCGTTAGAGAAATGACCAACATGCCTGGCCTCCTGCCAGCCCTCTCTGGAGAGGATTGGCTCCCTCTCACTCTCCTCCCCTTCTTTCCAAAACCCAGATACGCACACGCCAACCATCCAAGCAACATCAGGGAGAAAAGAGAGCGAGAAAGCGGGTAGGAAAAGTGGAAAGTTATCTCGGTAACTTTTGATTTGTTAACGACGTCCTGTATTTTAGCAACAAAAACAGGCATACATTTTACTGTTCTGAATGAATAATTGTTATATGCAGGGTGACTGAAATGAGCTCTTTTGAAAGGAAAGGAAGGAAGAAGTACACCACTAGAGTTTTCTCCATACTTTTGTCGTTGTATGAGGCACCTTTATAATCAACATTTTGGAATATCTACGGAAGTTAGTCAGTTGTTTTCAGGGTTCGATTGAAAGGAATACCGACTCCATTGGTGGTTTGGTGCGGGCTTAACAGTCTTTAGGAGCATTCCATTTGCCACCGTGAATGCCCCCATCTCTTCGTGCACGGCAGTGAAGGATGCCAGGATGCCTTCTCTGATCATTTCCCATCTGCTCGTCATCTGGCTGGGTGTCCAGAGGCTGGCCTGGTGCGCAGAGCGCGCATCCACCCGAGAGCGCTTCAAAGTGGTCATCGCCCCTCTCATCTGCAAGAGGATTTGTTTAAAAGGCCAGTGCCAGGACACCTGTGAGCAGGGCAACAATACCACACTGATAGGCGAGAACGGACAGTCAGCGGATACTCTCACAGGTCCTGGATTCAGAGTGGGTGAGTGGTTGATTTGATGCCCTTTTTGGCGACATATTTTCGAACAATATCAGTCCTACTAGGGAAGAATTTACACATAGGCCCCTAAGCCTAAATCATGAAAATCAAAAGAAACAACCACATCTCAGTGGCAACTTTACTATTACCTTGCATTGCTCAGACATTACTCATTAGCATATTTCAGCTTTGCCCCTCCTCTAATCACATCTCCACATTGTCTGGTTGGCATATGTTGAGTCTGCACAGTATCAGATAAACTGTGGTAATGCATGGAGCCATGCAGTCCACACACAGGCCCTATACTAGTTTAAACTCTTGAGCCTACACTGGAGTTGACTGTTTCCTCTCCCACTGCCCTGTAAAGGAGGTGGCCAGCAACAGGTCAGTCACTCACAACACACAACACACAATCAGGGGCGTAGAATCTACTCTGACATTGGCAGGGACACGTTTTGCTACTGGGTCCAGGGGCATGCCCCCTGATAAAAATAAATAAAAAAAACGTGTTTTAAATGCTAATTTCTAGTGACTTTTGAGAAAATTAGACAGAAAAATCTCAACTTACAAATAGGCACATTTACACGTCTAAGAGGGGCATTGCATAGGGGCACTTACTCTGGTACAGTCCAATTAGTCTTGGGGCCATGGTCATTCATACTGCACTGAATACCAGTGTGACTGTCACTGGGGATATATTCAATTAAACAAAATGTTGTACTATTTTTCTGCTACTGTATGATTTCCCTAGTATGTCAGGTTGTTACTACTGCTGCTCTACATACTGTATTATTTCCCTAGTATGTCAGGTTGTTACTACTGCTGCTCTACATACTGTATTATTTCCCTAGTATGTCAGGTTGTTACTACTGCTGCTCTACATACTGTATTATTTCCCTAGTATGTCAGGTTGTTACTACTGCTGCTCTACATACTGTATTATTTCCCTAGTATGTCAGGTTGTTACTACTGCTGCTCTACATACTGTATTATTTCCCTAGTATGTCAGGTTGTTACTACTGCTGCTCTACATACTATGCTCTACATAGTGTATGGTTTGAAACTTAACATCAATTTTTAAATGCATAATACAGTTATTAAACTGTAATAATAACCAGCAACATACACCGTTGATTATTTTACTTTAAAAAAAGGTACACATGAAGTGTCAAACTGAAATTAATCTACATCTCCACTCAATTATCAAAAATGGTTGCCTCTCTCCTGCATAAAGTTAAAGGGATACTTTGGGATTTTGGCAATGAGGCCATTTATCTAGACAGCTAGTTTCTGTCCTCCTCTGGGTACATTGACTTCAATACAAAACCTAGGAGGCTCATGGTTCTCAATAGTGGAACAGTTTTGAACAAATTAATTTCTTTGAAAATAAAGGAAAAGCAAGAAAGAGAGAGCTAGCTGTATTTCGTTGTATTTTTTTCACTTTCACATACTTAGCTAGCAAATGCAGTTAGCTAGTTTAGCCTACACAAACACACGGCTCAAACAGAGAGGGATGCTATGTTTGCTACCTGGCTATGGCTATCCAACACTGGAAGTCTTCCAAATCAAGGTAAGCTTTGGTTTTTATTAATTTATTCCTACCGGGGCCCACCATTGTAACTGCTAAAGTACTTGCTGTACTCTGTACTGCATGATTGTAGTGGGTTTACTAATGCATTAGTTCTAGTAGCTATGTTGACTATGACGTTAGCTAATATGGTGACACAACAATGTAGGCTATGGTATGAAGGTTTGGCTTTGAAAGTTTTTTTAGCCTGGTCACAGACAGCTGTTGTGTTGCGTAATGAAGTCCACAAGCGAAGGGAAAAGGTGAGAGGAGGAGAGCTCGTAGATGCGAGAAGGAAGTATACAATGAGCAAAGTGATCATGCTGTTTGTATGTGGCTGCTATGAAACTGTCACGATCTTCTATATTGACGGACCAAGACGCAGCGATGCTTCCAGTATACATATTTTATTAAACGACGTAACTGGGAAAATAACAAACAGAATGAACGAAGATCGTAACGAAGAACATAACAAAGAATAAACACTAAGCTATGAAACAAACAAACAATAACCCACAAAACCCTAGTGTAACACCACAAACATATATATGGTTCCCAATTAGAGGTAACGACACTCAGCTGCCTCTAATTGGGAACCATTTACCCAACATAGAAATAGAACACCTAGAACAGAAAAAAACCCTACACCAAAAACGAAACTAAACACGCCAGCCTGTAAAACTCAGGCCTGGGCGTGACAGTACCCAAAGGGTCTCGGGTGGGTCTTTTTTGTCCAAGGTGGCGGCTCCGGTGCCAGCCGTGCTGTGCCGAGGTCACGGAGGCCCTGGGCTAGCAGCCGGAACAGTTCGTGCTAGACTCACGAAGCGCACAGGGGACCTGGTGCATGAAGCAGGCTGTGCTGGACTAGCTATGCGCACAGGGGACCTGGTGCGGGGAGCAGGAACAGGCTGAGCTGGACTCGCGATGCGCACAGGGGACCTGGTGCATGAAGCAGGCTGTGCTGGACTAGCTATGCGCACAGGGGACCTGGTGCGGGGAGTAGGAGCAGGCTGTGCTGGACTCTCTATGCGCACTGGAACTCTGGTGCGGGGAGCAGGAACGGGCCGTGCTGGGTTCACGACGCGCAAAAGGGATCCTGGAGCGTGGAACAGGACGTGCTGGGTCCACGACGCGCACAGGGATCCTGGAGCGTGGAACAAGGACAGGACGTGCTGGGTCCACAACTCGCACAGGGATCCTGGAGAGTGGAACAGGGACTGGACAGACTGGGCTCTCAATGCGTACAGGGGGCCTGGTGCGCGGAGCCGACACCCTTCTCCCCGGCTGTTCACTCACCCTCGCCTCACAGATGGTGGGAGCTGGAATGTCACACAGCGGGCTGTGGGCGCGAACCGGAGACACAGCACGCAGAGCCGGGGCAGGATATCTCGGTCCACGAAGGTGCACTGGAGACTTAGCGCGCAGAGCCGGCACCACTCTTCCAGGCTCCACACTCACCCTAGCCTGACAGATGAGTGGAGCTGGAATGTCGCGTACTGGGCTGTGGATACGCACCGGAGACACTGCACGCAGAGCTGGGGCTGGATATCCTGGTCCGAAGAGGCACACCGGAGACCAGGAGTGCTGAGCCGGCACCTCTCTTCCAGGCTGCACGCTCAACCTAGCCCGACAGATGAGGGGAGCTGGAATTTCGCCTACCAGCCTATGAACGCGCACTGGAGACACCGTGTGCATCACACCATAGCACGGTGTCTTACCAGTGCGACGCTCCCTCCAACGCTCCCTCCAAAGAGCACGAGGAGTTGGCTCAGGAGTCCACCCTGAACCGGCCAACCTCCCCGTGTGCCCCCCAAAAAACTTTTTTGGGGGCTGCCTCTCGGGTTTTCTAGCCAGGCGTGTTCCAGCATATCTCTCCTTATTATCGCTCCATGCTCCGTACTTCTCCTCGTAATATCGCCTCTCCGCCGCCGCTGCTTCCAGCTCCTCTCTTGGACGGCGATACTCCCCGTGTTGGGTCCAGGGTCCCTCTCTAAACAGTTCCTCCTCTCAGGTCCATAACTCCCGGTTCTCTCGCTGCTTGGTCCTTTGTTGGTGGGTTATTCTGTCACGATCTTCTATATTGACGGACCAAGACGCAGCGATGCTTCCAGTATACATATTTTATTAAACGACGTAACTGGGAAAATAACAAACAGAATGAACGAAGATCGTAACGAATAACATAACAAAGAATAAACACTAAGCTATGAAACAAACAAACAATAACCCACAAAACCCTAGTGCAACACCACAAACATATATATGGTTCCCAATTAGAGGTAACGACACTCAGCTGCCTCTAATTGGGAACCATTTACCCAACATAGAAATAGAACACCTAGAACAGAAAAACCCTACACCAAAAACGAAACTAAACACGCCAGCCTGTAAAACTAAGGCCTGGACGTGACAGAAACTGAACTGTGTTTGCGGCCGGGTGATCAGGGGTCTATTCATTCTGCCAATTCTGTTGAAAAACATTTCTTAAATGAAAGCAAACAAAACAGGAATAAACATACCTGAATTTGTCCAATAGAAACTCTCTTTTGCAACTGTTTGGAGTGGACTAATGAATACACCCTAGATCAGCTAGATGCAGGCAAGAGTGTGCAAGGCGGTATTGAATGTGTCACTTTCTGTCACCGTGTTTACTCCCATTTTTCTCTCGATCTGTGTACCTACATTGTAAACTTTCATTCATAGGCTAGGCTGTAGAAACCTCATGATGGGTATAGGCAACATTTGACATAGTGATGTTACATTGAGCTGGGTGAATGGAATATGAATGACAGTCATCCAATATGCTGTAATAGAAATAAGGCCATGCTCATTAAAAAAAATCGTCCTCCCTCATCTTAAATGGCAGTTTGAAGGAAGTTTCTAACTAGCGCTAGCGCATTTGCTAACTAGCGTCCTTTGGGTGGTGGACCATTCTTGATACACACGGGAAACTGTTGACCATGAAAAACCCAGCAGCGTTGCAGTTCTTGACACAAACTGGTGCGCCTGGCACCTACTACCATACCCTGTTCAAAGGCAATTACATTTTTTGTCTTGCCCATTCACCCTCTGAATTGTACACATACACAATTAATGTCTCAATTGTCTCAAGGCTTAACAATTCTTCTTTAACCTGTCTCCTGCCCTTCATCTACACTGATTGAAGTGGATTTAACTTCTTCAGGCTAGGGTATATTTTTCTCAATTTCCGCCTGACTGACGTGCCCAAAGTAAACTGCCTGTTGCTCAGGCCCTGAAGCCAGGATATGTATATAATTGGTTTCATAGGAAAGAAAACACGCTGAAGTTTGTAGAAATGTTAAAATAATGTAGGAGACTATAACACAATAGATATGGTAGGAGAAAATCCAAAGAAAAACCAACCTGAACTTTTTTTTTTTTGAGAGCCCATGCTCTTCCAATGGAACGTATAGGTAAACAAATGTAATATAGCTCCCAGTATGCAATTCCTATGGCTTCCACTGGGTGTCAGTAGCGTTTGTTCAAGGTTTCAGGCTTGTTTCTTCCAAAACGAGAAAGGATAATGAGTTTTAGTACAGGGACACAGACTTGGAAATTTGTGTATGCGCGAGCGACGAAGAGGACAAGCACCTGCTTATATCGTTTTCCTATTGAACATACTTCTTTCTGTGTGAAATATTATAGTTTAATTAACTTTTAGGCTATCTGAGGATTAAATAGAAACGTATTTTGACTTGTTTTAACAAAAAGTAAGTGAATATTTAATCGCTATTTGTGAATTTATGAAACCTGTGCCGGTGGATTTTTTTTTTTTAATGTGGGGTGCCGTCCTCAAACAATTGCATGGCATGCTTTCGCTGTAAAGCCTACTGTAAATCGAACAGTGCAGTTAGATTAACAAGAATCTACACTTTTAACCGATATAAGACACTTGAATATACATAAATGTTTAATTTCCATAGTTTTTATGATTATTTATTTGAATTGCGCGCCCTCTAGTTTCACCGGAAGTTGTCCCGCTAGCGGGACACTAGCCTTATTAACAAGTGACATCAATAAGGGACCATAGCTTTTACCTGGATTCACCTGGTCAGTCTATGTCATAGAAAGAGCATTATGTTTTGTATACTCAGTGTATATAATCATTCAGATTGATTCACAGTTCACACTATGACAGATCATCAGTCTATGAACTTTATGGGCTTGGAGTGGCACTTCTAACTATCTTACAACAACACCAGAATGGCCCTGCATTTATACTCCAGTTGTAATTACAGCACAATACTGGATTATTAATTTTGTGTAATCTGAATATTTGGTCTAGTGAATCAAACTAGTGTACAATCGGGCCTGTGTCTAGTATTGTACGGGAACTGTAAGCTGCATTTACCCAGGCTTTTGTCAAGTTATGTGGGTTTGTCTGGCTGGGGCTACAGAGTGCAACCTAAGCCAGTGTAACTTTTGGCAGACCAAAAGTGTGTGTGGACTGTGCACTCAATGGACATGCAGAATTTTCTCTTTAGCATGTTGCAATGGCCGCTGGTCAATGACAACAATATGAACGCTTTTCCATATCTGAGTGGCTGTGACGTCAGCACCACAGCGAGGCTGAGGCCTAGACTGAGCTGACCCGCCAGAACCTTGCCGTGAAGCAGTTTGCTTCCAAATGCAGTCATTTTCTGCCTAATGATTCAAGATTGCCTTTCTTAAAAGAACAGTGTTGTTAAAGCTGTTGTAGAACATTATGAGAAAAAGGATAAATAAGGCTTTGTGAGTTTCAGGTAAGTCTGTTAAGCCTCAGTCTACCAGGCTGGTTTTGTGTAGCTATTACTATATTTTACAGTAATTACATTTCCATCCTAGGTTCTGAGAGTTCATTTAAAGTAACTGTCCAGTGAAAATCTGACTTTTAAAAGTTCAAATTCTGTTAACTTACCCATACCCAAATAATGTTGTTGACTTATACTCATATTTGTGTCCAAAGCATAAATTGGAGAAAAAAAAAAACATTTAAAAAAACCCACCTCAAACATGCATCTCCAACAGAGCGTTTAAAAAATGCTTGCTATTTCCTCATAAAACATAGCTGAACTGGCCAATCAGTGGTCTACTCGCATTAATATTTTCAATGGCCGTTATACGCCCAAACCATTCTGTTGTTGGGGTACGCCCACACCATTCCAACACAGAAAAGCTGCTTTTTAACATACTAAAATGGACATGCAGTCAAAAACGTGATCTTCCTGTTTTTGTTATGTTTCGACACTATGAGGATGAAATAATACTCTGAAATTGTGAAAATGACGATAATGCCCTTTTTGTGTGAGAAGTGTTTGAAAAGAATTCCTGGCATTTCAGCCTGTTTAAGTGGGATGGAGTTTTTGGCCCAGATAATGCCATCACAATCTGGTCTACTTTGAAGGGGTAAGCGGGGTAGGCTCTAGACTCGAGTCTAGATGATCCTATCCGCCAATCAGGGCTTTGTATGTAAATAAATTGTTTTTATCAACACGCCCACTCGATCAGACTGAGCGTTTCAAATGCTAAAAAATATATTTGAAGTTATTTTCATGAAATAAACACACACACTGATTTATTAGACATACAGTGATGATTTAAAAAGACAATTAGAAAGACGGCATGGGGGCTTTAATAAAAAAAAATGGAAGGAAAACTATTTCATTTATATTGTAATGAATTATAGGTAACATTTCATAGAAAATGGAAACACTGTATAGTTACTTTAAAGATTTGTAATAGATTCTGGCATGGTTAATGCAAAAGAAACTGGTAAATGAGAATTGACACAAATCAATCAACCTCAACTCCAACAGTGAAATTATATAAGTGACCCTTTTCCATTCTCATTCTGTGCTCATTCTCTTCATATTTATTTTATGCTACTGTCAGAAGTGTATGGCACAGGTCTCCTAATATAGCATGTTAAGGAATTCCAGTGGTGTGGGGAATCCAGCAGGGTCAGAGAAGGATTAGTTACTGCTTACTCAAAATGAATAACGTAATCTGATTACTTTTGGATTACTTTAACTTGCAACCTAAACCAGTCATTGTCATCAATTTGAAGTTTGACGACTATGCAATTGTTGTTATTATTTTAATATCAAAATAGGGTTTCAGAATGTTCCGATTTTTTGTTCAATAGAGATGCATTTGTCTACATCTTTTTTGGCGCTAATATCACATAGGCTAATTCATTTGGGGCTAATATCACATAGGTTAATTCATTTGGGGCTAATATCACATAGGCTAATTCATTTGCGGCTAATATCCCATAGGCTAATTAATTTGGGGCTAATATCACATAGGCTAATTCATTTGGCGCTAATATCACATAGGCTAATTCATTTGGGGCTAATATCACATAGGCTAATTCATTTGGGGCTAACATCACATAGGCTAATTCATTTGGGGCTAATATCACATAGGCTAATTCATTTGGGGCTAATATCACATAGGCTAATTCATTTGGGGCTAATATCACATAGGCTAATTCATTTGGCGCTAATATCACATAGGCTAATTCATTTGGCGCTAATATCACATAGGCTAATTCATTTGGCGCTAATATCACATAGGCTAATTCATTTGGGGCTAATATCACATAGGCTAATTCATTTGGGGCTAACATCACATAGGCTAATTCATTTGGGGCTAATATCACATAGGCTAATTCATTTGGGGCTAATATCACATAGGCCAATTCATTTGGGGCTAATATCACATAGGCTAATTCATTTGGCGCTAATATCACATAGGCTAATTCATTTGGGGCTAATATCACATAGGCTAATTCATTTGGGGCTAACATCACATAGGCTAATTCATTTGGGGCTAATATCACATAGGCTAATTCATTTGGGGCTAATATCACATAGGCTAATTCATTTGGGGCTAATATCACATAGGCTAATTCATTTGGCGCTAATATCACATAGGCTAATTCATTTCGGTCTAATATCACATAGGCTAATTCATTTGGGGCTAACATCACATAGGCTAATTCATTTGGGGCTAATATCACATAGGCTAATTCATTTTGGGCTAACATCACATAGGCTAATTCATTTGGCGCTAATATCACATAGGCTAATTCATTTCGGTCTAATATCACATAGGCTAATTCATTTGGGGCTAATATCACATAGGCTAATTCATTTGGCGCTAGTATCACATAGGCTAATTCATTTGGGGCTAATTCACCAGCTGAGTAAGTGGTTAACTAGATCGCTAACTCTTACGTATAGCCTAATATTACTGATAGTTGATATCTAACAGTACATTTAACGTATAGGCTAATGCACCCACCTTGAATGGCCGACGTGAGTGTCCTTTGTTCAATATTAAACACAATTCAGACCAGAAAACTGGGACCCATTTATCTTCAACAGTAACAAAACTGGTTGCTTTCAATACAGTGTTTTACCGCAATTACATTTTGAATTATTGTGCAATCAAAAAGCATTTTACAAAGGAGAGAGAGAGCGTTAAACTGCACTGCTTCAAAGCAGCAAGCAGGAACTCTGTAGTCCAGAACAGGGTTTCACAAACTCAGTATGGCAGTATTGCCAGAGAATAGGTAAGGAAGTAGCTAAATAAACGTAGGCTGTTATGTTATATTTTTCTGCATTTTCTCTTGTCATACTCAAATAACATATCAGAGATAAATCCCATAATAATATAGAAGAGGGGAAAGGGGGTACCTAGTCAGTTGTACAACTGAATGCCTTCAACTGAAATGTGTCTTCCGCATTTAACCTTAATATCAGATATGGCATGTGCTGTGTATGTTGACATACTTTTACACGTTTCATTTCCGTCAGGTTCTATAGATTAAAAGAGTCCGTCGGCGGTTGGTCTTTGAATCAGGCTCGCATTGTTCTGTGTTATGTCTCCTCCACACAGTCATAGAGGTTGAGCAGGGTTGTGCAGGTCAGAGTGAAGCAGCACTGCATGACTAAAGAGGCTGAGAATGGGAATCCAGTGAGGTTACTGATAGACACTCTTCCCACTGCCCCCTCCCACCCTCCCTGCAGTATTTACGTACAGTAGCTCTGAATCTGGGTTTTCCTGCACACAGCTCTGTTTGGGCGAGGGACGCTGGACGCTGCCTTTCTTCTCCTCAAAGGTTGATACCGCACAGGCATTCCATCCATCAATCTCAGTTGCCTTGTAGCTGTTGCTCCCCATCTCAACTAGACCTGCTTCTGCTCTCCCCGCCCAGTCGTTCTCCCTCTGTATTCTAAACCAGACCTCCTACTTCATTCAGCCCAGTCCACAGGAGGTTGGTGGCACCTTAATTGAGGAGGAAGGACTCTGGTAATGGCTGGAGCGGAATAGGTGGAATGATTTCCATGTCTTTGATGCCATTCCATTTATGCTGTTCCATTCTCTCTCTCTCCATTATTATGAGCCGTCCTCCCCTCAGCAGCCTCCTATGGCCCAGTCACTCTGGCTCTGTTTCTTTGTAGATCTATCCATATCGTAAACTCAGGTTTCCTACAGAACTTTGATATGCTGGGTAGTGCTGGACCTAAACAATATTCCCGTCTTACTATTAAGGCTGAGCTGACCTCTGTCTCAATAGAATGTCCTATATCACTCCCCCTGTATTGTGTGCCTGATGGTTCATCTCTCTCCATCTGTGACTCAGGACGGAGGTCATGTGAGGATGTGAAATGGACAATGTGGCCATGCACAAAATATGACTTTAATGGGCTATTCAATACCAATGATGCATTTAATTCTGAAGGCTCAGCTTCTGTCCCACATTTTATTGCAGTGATTTATTTAGGTTTTCCCTGGGAATGGGTCAGAGGTAAAGGTCAGGGGTCAGAGGTCCATGGGAGAAAGAAAGGTCAAAGAGAAATCAGCAAAACAAGCAGAACTGGACCAGCCCAAAGCTAGCTGTCCGTATTTAGAGACACACTTTATTTTCCTTCTGAGAGCCCTCTACTCTTCCCCACACTCACTCACTTCCTCCTCTGATGCCAAGTTATGGGTGCTGTGGTAAACATGGGAAACCCAGAAACCTGCACCACTCCACAGTGTGCCACAGGCTGTGCACAGAGATGAGGCTAAGCATGGCTTCACTCACACACTCTCTCTGTCAGTCTCTCCCTGGGCATAGAGAGGGGGATTCATTCAGCCATTTTAGAACTGTGTGTGTGATGACTGCCTGATGACTACTAGATGATTGCTTGATGACTGCCTGTCATCTGAATCATTGCTCCTCATGATCCTCACCCCTCTGTGAACTCTACATTAAGGGTGTGTGTGCATATGTGTGTGTTTGTGTGTGTGTGTTTGGTGCCATGTCATCAGCCTTTCCTCAAGGTTGTGTTTTAATGTTTATGGGTTGTCTCTCTCTCTTATTTCGGCTACTCTCATATGGAGAGAAAATATCTCAGGTTATTTGAGGTCAGGAGCGATGTCGATCTACAGTCCAATCCCAGTGTTTGTTGATATCTGTTCAGCCTTTACTGCGCCAGGGTAACCCTTCAGGCCACATGGTTATTTGGTGATCTTAACAGGGATTTCTCATGGAATTAGATTCCTCCTCTCAGGGCTATTCTCGTCCTGTCACTGGCTCTTTTCAAGTCAACACTTTGGCGCAGGTTGAGAAAAAAGAGGCAAATAGTTGAAGCTCCAATAACAAAGCACAAATTAGAGGTCATTTTTTAAAGTGATGAGGGAACACAGTGTGTGTGTCATGGAGGAGGCCATCTCGCATTTGAGGGAAATATAGGAGCTAGCTCAAAACAACATCCCCATCTTTAACACACTTTCCTCCCATTTGCTTAGTGAGGGGGAGAAAAGGAGCAGTTATTTAACGCTGGCCAGTGGAATGTGAGACTGTGTGACTGCACCCCGCCAGACCTCTAAAGCTGCACAGCCATTAGCCAGGGTAAATACATGTTAACAGTGCTGCTGCCAGGCCAGGCCAGGCCGGGGGGAGAGGGCCCTAAGACACCCCAGCCACTACAGCTCCCCTGAGACACCGCACTGTGCCACCGCTCCTCTCTCTACCTGCCTGGTCTGCTGTTATACTGTAGGCCCAATGACAGTGGGATTAGACCAGCGATTACATGACATCACTCACACTGTTGACAACTCTCTCTCTCTCTCTCTCTCTCTCTCTCTCTCTCTCTCTCTCTCTCTCTCTCTCTCTCTCTCTCTCTCTCTCTCTCTCTCTCTCTCTCCACAGACGTTAAATAGCTCTGACGCAGGGGTTACACTGGTTCATGCCCACCTCTGGGCCATGTAAACAACATCACATACCTCCATGAGTGTGTTCATGTCATGCCCATTGAGAAATCAGGGATTGGAGTGATGGGTTGGGCAATTACACATAGTGCAGTATCATGGTCTCAAACCAGATTAATTGTAATTTTAGAAATGATAAATTTAGATATTATTTATTTAGAATCAAAATAAATGTTCTAGATAATTCTGCTTTAAAATAGGGGGTGGGCGGGGTTAATGAAAGTGGACTGAGTAGTCAAATGGTTAACAGTGGCGGTCTGTGCTGTTTAAGATGAGGGAAGACAATTCATTTTTTTATGAGCATGGCCTTATTTCTATTACAGCATATTGGATGACTGTCATTCATATTCCATTCACCCAGCTCAATGTAACATCGATAGGTTTAGGCTGCTACATAATACTCAAATTGTACGTATACCCATCATGAAGTTGCTACAACCTAGCCTATGAATGAAAGTTTACTTGGAGCAGAAAGTCTATGACTAGGGTGGCTGGAGTAAATTTTTAGGGCCTTCCTCTGGGCTGGAATGATGGGTTCTTCTGCCCTCTGAATTGGGCCTAATATGGTGACACAAGAAACAGACCCATAAAGAATGACTGTACAAATAATGAAAAATACAAAAAGTATTCCTTGGGTAATCACGAAGAGTAAAAGTACATGGAATGGTGAACAAATGTAAAAAATGTATTTCATACATAAACATATCATATGTCATAAGTAAATTGAAAATATGATTCTACATATTTAAAGAACAGTGATCTAGGCCAACATGAATGTACATAAGACAGAGTAGGTTCCCACAGCAGGTTTCCACAGCTCCCTGAAGCTCATTTGGGTACTAATTTGAATGTTTCTTAAAGTTGCACTCTGAAACTTTTGTAAAATTTCAGCCAGCAGTTTTAAAAGTGGTGCTCACGAGCCAAAAGTGGTCCCCTGTTTTTTGTGTACTATGTCATCAAATTGTGTACCACGTCATCCATTTCGTTTGATATGTTACGTCCTGCGAATATACAGTACCAGTCAAAAGTTTGGACACACCTACTCATTCCAGGGTTTGTATTTTTACTACTTTCTACATTGCAGAATAAAAGTGAAGACATCAAAACTATGAAATAACACATATGGAATCATGATGTAACCAAAAAAGTGTTAAACAAATATTTTATATTTGAGATTCTTCAAAGTAACTACCCTTTGCCTTGATGACAGCTTTGCACACTCTTGGCATTCTCTTAACCAGCTTCAGGAGATCACCTGGAATGCATTTCAATTAACAGTTGTGCGTTGTTAAAAGTTAATTTGTTTAATTTCTTTCCTTCTTAATGTGTTTGAGCCAATCAGTTGTGTTGTGGCAAGGTAGGGGTGGTATACAGAAGATAGCCCTATTTGGAAAAATACCAAGTCCATATTATGGCAAGAACAGCTCAAATAAGCAAAGAGAAACAACAGTATATCAAGGCACACCTGTTAATTCTTATTAGTGTCCTTTAGAAAAACCCTGGAATGAGTAAGTGTGTTCAAACTTTTGACTGGTACTGTATATATATATAAAGTGTCATCAGAAAGTATTCACACCCCTTGACTTTTTCCTTTTTTTGTTGTGTTACAGCCTGAATTTAATTTTAGATCTTTTTGTCACAGGCCTAAACACAATACTCCATAATGTCAAAGTGTGTTATGTCTTTACAACATTTTACAAATGAATTAAAAATGAAAAGCTGAAAGGTCTTGAGTCAATAAGTATTCAACCCCTTTGTTATGGCAAGCCTAAATAAGTTCAGGAGTAAACATTTTCTTAACAAGTCACATAATAAGTTGCATGGACTCACTCTGTGTGCAATAATAGTGTTTAACATGATTTTTGAATGACTACCTCATCTCTGTACCCCACACATACAATTATCTGTAAGGTCCGTCAGCCGAGCAGTGAATTTCAAACAACCAAAAAGACCAGGGAGGTTTTCCAATGCCTAGCAAAAAAGGGTGTCTATTTGTAGAATTTTTTTAAAGCATACATTGAATATCCCTTTGAGCGTGGTGAAGTTGTTAATTACACTTTGGATGGTGTATCAATAGACCCAGTTAAAACAGTTACAGAGTTTAATGGCTGTGATAGGAAACTGAGGATGGATCAACAACATTGTAGTTACTCCCCAATACTAACCTAAATGACAGAGTTAAAAGAAGGAAGCCTGTACAGAATACTAATATTCCTAAACATTCATCCTGTTTGCAATAAGGCACTAAATTAATATTGCAAAAAATGTGGCAAAGCAATTCACTTTTTGTCCTGAAGTGTTATGTTTTTGGCAATGCGTCTGTGTGTAGCTGGTGTAGAGGAGTCAGGCGTAGGACAGCAGATATGAGTAATAAATAGCTATTTACTCAACAAATACAACAATACACGGCAAATACTGCCAAGCCCACAATAACGGACCGCAATACAATAAACAATCACTCACAAACAAACATGGGGGAACAGAGGGTTAAATAATGAACAAGTAATTGTGGGATTGAAACCAGGTGTGTAAAACAAGGAAAAATCCATGGAAAATGAAAAGTGGATCGGCGATGGCTAGAAGACCGGTGACGTCGACCGCCAAACGCCGCCCGAACAAGGAGAGGGACCGACTTCGGTGGAAGTCGTGACAACAACACATTATTGTGTACCACTCTCCATATTTTCAAGCATAGTGGTGGCTGCATTATGTTATAGGAATGTAATCAATAAGTACTGGGGAGTTTTTCAGGATAAAAAATAAACGGAACGGAGTTAAGCACAGGCAAAATCCTAGAGGAAAGCCTGGTTCAGTATGCTTTCCACCAGACACTTGGAGATGAATTCACCTTTCAGCAGGACAATGACCTAAAACACAATTTGACAGAGCTTGAAGAATTTCGAAAAGGATAATGGGCAAATATTGTACAATCGAAGTGTGCAAAGCTCTTACCCTGAAAGACTTACAGATGTAATCACTGCCAAAGTTGATTCTACCATGTATTGACTCAGGGGTGTGAATACTTATGTAAATGAGATAGTGTTTTTCTGTATTTCATTTTCAATACATTTGCAAACATTTCTAAAAACATGTTTTCACTTTGTCATTATGGGCTATTGTGTGTAGATGGGTGAGAGAAAAATATATTTAATCAATTTTGAAGTCAATACTTTCTGAAGGCATGTGTGTTTAGCGTTGAAGCAGGCCCTGTTTGGAAAGCTTAGGGCTGCAGCTCTCCTTGCCAAGCAATCTGGGGCAGATTGAGAGGATGCAGGAGTGCAGTATATGTAGGCCTATCTAGTTCCCAGTTAGTCAACAGGAGTGCAGTATATGTAGGCCTATCTAGTTCCCAGTTAGTCAACAGGAGTGCAGTATATGTAGGCCTATCTAGTTCCCAGTTAGTCAACTGAGTCCCTTACTCCCAGGTGGCCTGCTAGTCGGCAGGAGGAAGTGGAGGAGACTTTCTCAGGCCTGTGTTTTAAAAACCCAGTGATTATGTCATTTACTCTGAGCTATGGGCACAGCTACAGAAGTCCAGAGTCCACTCGGTGTATGTAGCATGAGGTCTCACAGCTCCAGTTTAAAGCAGGCATATTTGGGGATGTGGTTTCTTGCTATTCTACTGACGGTAAAGACAAGAGCGCCATAAGACGTTGTGCCTCCCATTATTGTAATCATGCCCTTTTAATAGTGGTAGTAGTGATAGTGGTGGAGATCGTTACTGTTGTGTAATGTTGTTTTTGTCGTTGTCCTTTTAATGGTATTTCTGCAGGGGTGTGAAGACATTAAAATTGAGTGATTTGACATGGGTTGTGGGTCTGCGTACCCACATCCACATCCATACCCACACGTGCAGTCAAAGACTGCCCTAGCCTAAGTAACATTTATTTATTTTTATTATAGAGTTCATTTTCTGGAACATACACATTTTGCCACGGGGCGGAGAAAATATGTAGCAATTGTATAACTAATTTCATGCATTTCTACTACTTTTCATGGAACAGACAGAAAAATGTTTTACAGGAATTTCCTGCAATTTTACTCATTTTGCCATAGGGTGGAGCAATGACTACTACAAGTTTAGATAACTGGCTAGACGAACTTGCCAAACTTAAACATGTTAGCTGACATTGGCTAATTGACTGTCAGTGAATGACATACTGTAACAAGAGAAGAATTTAAAATGTGGAAAATGAACCTTGTGTATTCTACTATTCTAACTCTCAACATTAAGTTGAGACCCTGACTGAGTTTAGTTTTAGGATATTGATCCGCGGGCCTACAAAAGGTGGGCTTCCAGTTGCCCATCCCTGCATTAAAGGATGATGAATATTTGTGAAGTCATGAGAAGCTGGCCAGCCTTACTGATCCACTGACATATTTCAGATTGTCTTCTAAGAAACATAAGCTTTCAGATGTACACCGGGATTCATTCCTTTTGCAGCTCACTGTACGTAGACTAGCTCTTGAACTGGAGCGTTAAACTATAATTTGTTAATTTTGAGCTGGGAATATTTGAGTTGGTAGAGAGAGGCTGTGGTTGGATGTGAGGCTGAAGGGGGAGGCGGTCATGCTGCTGCTGCGTCATCTCCAGACAGACAGAAGTGCGTGGGTGGGAGGCCACACTCCGAGCAAAACCCCAAACACACAAACAGCGTACAGACAGGCAGGAGATCCCCTCTACTAAAGCTCATGCTGAGGTCTGGGGGGAGTATGAGTTTTTCTGGTTTTACATGCACTGTATGAACTGTAATGCAGTGATGTGAGAGAGCTCTGAGGTTTCATCTCTTACGCTAGGTTTCATTTGAATGGGGACTTAGTTGAACCTATTGTTGCTCCTGGGGCTTTTTTCACTGAAAAGGAAATAGAATGGTCCTTGCTCAATCTGGAGTGTAGAAACGTCCAAGTCTTGTTAGTAGAGACCTATTGTTTGATAAAACTCTTCCCCCCTATTGTCCTCAAACCTGGTTGATTGGAATGAAAACCTAGCAAAAAAGTAATTGGTCTGAAATAACATAATTAAACATTCCAAAATGTGTCAGTATTTCTGTGTATGTACAGTATGGTACATATAGGTCTACGTTAGTGCAACCTGGACTCAGGGGTAGACATAGCATAGAAATGTAAATCCGGGACACTCCAATTAGTATATGTTACGTTCGTATGGTACAGTTGAAGTCGGAAGTTTACATACACTTAGGTTTACATAAAACTTGTTTTTCAACCACTCCACACATTTCTTGTTAACAAACTATAGTTTTGGCAAGTCGGTTAGGACATCTACCTTGTGCATGACAGAAGTCATTTTTCCAACAATTGTTTACACACAGTTAGGTTAAAGGGTTAAAGGGTTAAGGTTAGGGTTAGGAGAACGGTTAGCTAGCATTTTAAGTAGTTGCAAAGTAACTAGGAAGTACACTGAACAAAAATATAAACACACATGCAACAATTTCAAAGATTGTCTAAGGCAGTGCTTGAGGTGTCACTACAGACCCGGGTTCGATCCCAGGCTGTGTCACAACCGGCTGTGACCATGAGTCCCGTAGAGCGGCGCACAATTGGCCCAGCTTCATCTGGGATAGGGGAGTGTTCGCAGGCTGACTTCGGTCGTCAGTTTAACGGTGTTTCTTCTGGCACATTGGTGCAGCTGGCTTCCGGCTTAAGCGAGCGGGTGTTAAGAAGTGCGGTTTGGCGGGTCGTTTTTTGGAGGACATGTGACTCGACCTACACCTCTCCCGAGCCCTTTGGGGAGTGGCAGCGATGAGACAAGATCGCAATTGGATATCACGAAATTTGGGTCACAGATACCCTAAAAAAAGGTAGGGGCGTGGATCAGAAAACCAGTCAGTATCTGGTGTGACCACCATTTGCATCATGCAGCATGCCACATCTCCTTCACGTAGAGTTGATCAGGCTGTTGATAGTGGCCTGTGGAGCGTTGTTCCACTCCTCTTCAATGGATATGCAAAGTTTCTGGATATTGGCGGGAACTGGAACACGCTGTCGTACACGTCGATCCAGAGCATCCCAAACAGCTCAATGGGTGACATGTCTGGTGTACGCAGGCCATGGACGAACTGGAATATTTTAAGTTTCCAGGAATTGTGTACAGATCCTTGTGACATGGGGCCGTGCATTATCATGCTGAAACGGTGATGGCGACATATGAATGGCACGGCAATGGGCCTCAGGATCTCGTCACGGTTTCTCTGTGCATTCAAATTAATATCGATAAAATGCAATTGTGTTCGTTGTCCGTAGCTTATGCTGCCCATACCATAACCCAACCGCCACCATGGGGCACTCTGTTCACAATTGACATCAGCAAACCACTCGCCCACACGACGCCATACAACCTTTCTGCCATCTGCCCGGTACAGTTATAACTGGGATTCATCCGTGAAATGCACACTTCTCCAGCGGGCCAGTGGCCATCCAAGGTGATTTGGCCACTGAAGTCGGTTATGACGTCGAACTGCAGTCAGGTCAAGACCCTGGTGAGGAAGCATGAGCACGGAGATGAGCTTCCCTGAGAAGCTTTCTGACAGTTTGTGCATAAATGTTTTGGTTGTGTAAACCCACAGTTTCATCAGCTGTCTTGGTGGCTCATCTCAGACCATCCTTCAGGTGAAGAAGCCGGATTTGGAGGTCCTGGGCTGGCATGGTTACACATAGTCGATGGTTGTGGAACATTTCTGGGATCTTTTATTTCAGCTCATGAAACATTGGACCAAGACTTGACATGTTGTGTTCATATTTGTGTTCAGTATACTTACAAAGTTGCTGAAATGCTAAGGTTGTCCATGATGACATTCAAACACCAACGTTTGGGTTGCTAGACGTTTCGTTTTGTTTGCCCACCCGTCCACTCCGACCAACAACTGTACTTTAGTTTTTGCCTTAAGTAACCTTCTGTTTATGTAACCATACCAATTGTAACATATCATACTAATTTGAGTGTCCCGGATTTACGTTTACTATGTTACGTCTAGTATATGAAACCAGGCTGGTTAGTGTGCCAAATCTGTGGTAATGCATCAGTGGGCACACTGTGTATGTGTGTGTGTGTACATTCGTATCTATGTGTGTATCGTTGTCTCAGTTTGCTCACACTACAGTTTAAGAATGACAGGTATGTATTTATGAAAAAGTCTCTCTGCATCTGGAGAAACGATAACAGCAGATTAATTTGGATCCCTCTGATTGTTCTTCCGTTGCACTTTCTCTATTTTACTTATCTTTCATTCTCTCTCTCTTTCTCACACACTCTCCCCCCTTCTTCCCCTCTCTCCACTCTCCCTTTTCTTCCTTCTCTCTCTCACCCCCACACTCTCTCTCTCTCTCACTCTCTCTCTCTCTCTCCCTCTCCCTATCTCTCTCTCTCTCTCTCTCTCTCTCTTCCTATGACTCTTTCTTTCTCCCTCTATTTCCTGCAGTTTCCTGCAGTTCCTCCCATACACACTGTCTGTCTCAGTGTAAATCATGGCATTATGGGAAAGGAGCTCTCACTCCTCTGTCACATAAAACACTATGTCGAGAAGAGCTTTGAAACACAAAAAAAGTCAGTTCTCCTTCCTCCTCTCCCCCTGTCTTTTCTCTCTTTCGCTTCCAGCACATGCTGGATAGGAAAAAGATTTTCCCTTTAAATGCGGTTTGGAACATACCTGTGAGCCAATTTTGAGTATGAAATCTATTTTCAAAGACATGGTATTAAAATTGTATAATGTGAAAGTGACATGTGAGGATAATTTAAAACACTTTGGGCCTCGCTATTAATGGTGGGGGGCGAGAATTTATATCCATATTGGGATCATGGGTTTCATAGAAGTGCTTTATAATATATAGTGCTGTATAATATAGCTTAGATAGCACCACCCACTGGGCACGTGAGTTCAACATATAGTTTTGATTTACATTTTGTTGAGTTGTAAAATAACGTGAATTCAATGTGAAATCAACAACAAATGTCACCATGTCATTGGATTTAGGTTAGTTTCTTTTAAATGACTTTTTGCAAATGCAATCAGTTTTCCATGGAGATTCAGCGTCATCACATAGACATTTTGTGTTAAAATGACGTGGAAACAACTTTGATTCCACCAGTCTTTGCCCATTTGTTGGCATGGTAATAGAGCTTAAAGCTGGGTGGCTCTAGTGTTTCAGATGATCTACACTAGGTCATTCTGGCACTGTCTGCTACCCATTAAACAGAGTGGGACATTTTCACCTCTGCAGACTTTCTGTGCCCAGTTGGGTTTCAAAATTCAGGGATGCAGTGGAACACATGTTATCATGACTGGATCATAACAGTCCCACATCGTCTCACTCACTCAGACAGTCTGCAGAAAGCATTAGTCCATGTGTATTACACCCAGGTCTCTCAAACTGCCCTGGGTTGGTTTAGATAGACGAAGCAGATGTGGAGGAGAGTCTAGTTTAAACCCCTCCTGTACACTGTAAGAGGACCAGTTTGAGTCCTGGCCTCATTATCCAGTCAGTGTGGTGTAGACTGATTAGTGGACTTGGAGGTCCACCCTCTCTACCTGATTAGTTACTGTATGTGGTGAGTCTGTCACACTAAACATCAGTCCTCCATCCAACTACTGTAGCTAATCTGTGGGGAAGGGAATACATTTTCCAATACAAGCACACATCAAGAGATGTGCTTGAAATGGCAGACAGCCCTGTGCTGCAGTCTCTGTTACTTCTAAACATCAAAAAGAATGACTCATTCACCTGATTTTTCTAAACCACAGTGAAGTACAGTCTGCTTCATGGCATGTGCACAACATTTTCTTGGAGACAGAAATATAATTTGGAGTACCGTTACCCATAATTTGGAGTACCGTTTTCATAGGAGCCCTTCCTGTTGTTTGTCATGGAGGGGACCTAAGTATAGTTTGCGTGTGTGTATGTGTGTGTGTGTGTGTGTCAGAGGGTCTACTCTGCTCTCTCTGAGAGACCGGCCCTCTCCCCAAGCCTTACCAGACTTTTCCTATGTTGTCTCTCCAGTCTCTGTGGGTTTTAGTTGTATAGTCGGGTTTGGGTGGATGTTATACCCCTGTCTTTCTTTCTCTCTCTCTTTCTCTGTCTTCTCTTCCCAATTGTATTTTGTATTTGTATTTATTATGGATCATTAGCTGCTGCCAAGGCAGCAAAATTAAGGCAATTATACATTTTAAAAACATTACAACACATTCATAACAGATTTCACAACACATTAAGTGTGTGCCCTCAGGCCTCTACTCTACTACCACATATCTATCATCCAAAATCCATATGTACATGTGTGTATAGTGCGTATGTTATTGTGTTTTTGAATGCATGTGTCTATGTTTGTGATGCTTTACAAGCCCCGCTGTTCCATAAGGTGTATTTTTTATCTGTTTTTTAATCTAATTTTACTGCTTTGATGAGTTACTTGATATGGAATAGAGTTCCATGTAGTCATGGCTCTATGTAGTACTGTGCGCCACCCATAGTCTGTTCTGGACTTGGGCACTGTGAAGAGACCTCTTGTGGCATGTCTTGTGGGCTATGCATGGGTGTCCGAGCTGTGCGCCAGTAGTTCAAACAGACAGCTCGGTGCATTCAACATGTCAATACCCCTCACAAATACAAGTAGTGATGAAGTCAATCTTTCCTCCACTTTGAGCCTGTAGGACCTGCCTTGTTGGTAGTGCTGTTAAGAATGTCCATTCATCATAGCTTTCTCCACTTTCTCTTTCCCTCTCTCTCGCTCTCTCTCTTTCCAGCTTTCTATACTGAGACAAAAAGTCAGCCAAACACACAGTAGATGTCTGGAGGGAAGTCCTTCTCCAGCTGGATTACTCTTCATGTTTTCCCCTGCTATCTGTGAGCCTCCCCAGTAACCTACTGCAGCATGTAGCTGCCTGCTCTGGGTTAAAGACCACTGTCACTGGTAATTATGGTGCAGGCTGCGTCAGAACAGCCCAGCCCACCCCGCTGCACATTTAAACATTAGAGGGATTTCTCCAGTTGCTATTTTCCTTGACTTTCATTGGTTTAAAGGTTTCCCCGTTGTGTTGGAGGGCATCTAGTCCCGTTATCACACAGCGGCCTAGACTCCGAGGCAGTCCAGGCCTAATTGCTCCAGTGTGTGGAGATTTGCTCTGCCGGGCGGGTAACACGAACAGGCCTCCTCTCAACACCTGGGTGGGTCTCCGTCTCCGTCACAGACATGATGAGTCGTATCTCTCTCTCTCTCTGCCTGCCTGCCCAGGGACTCACGCTGCCTGCATCCCTGTGATTCTGTTATGGTAAACTGCAGGGCAAGACATCCAAACAGCTGAGCTTCAGCTTCTGATTTCTTTCATGAACACAATATGGGACAGAGAGAGACTACAACATTTTGGGAATGATAAATTGTAAAAATGTCCATTTGTTACTGTTTATATTATTAAGTGCAATTTGTGGTACGTCTATTCTAATATGTGCATTATTAATGCACCAGTTTTCCTGGGTATTATTTCTGCTGATAGTCTCAGTCTGGTGTGTGCTCTGCCCCCACTGTTTCATCAAAGGAGCTCCTAGAAAAGTAAACACAAAGGGAAATCTACGAAGCAGTATATATGGCATAGCAGAGCTCCTGTGGTTTCAATTCTTTTCCATATACCAGGAAAAAGCGGTCATTCGTATCAGTGTTCTTCTCTGCCCTAACCTAGCGTAGCAGGCGTAAAAGATATGCCTGAAACTACATCCCCTAAATCATGGTAATTCAACTCTTACCCTACAAGGTCCGGAGCCTGATGGTTTTCTGTTCTTCCTGATAATAAATTGCACACACCTGGTGTTCCAGGTCTAATTCAGTCCCTGATTAGAGGGGAACAATGAAAAAATGCAGTGGAACTGTCTTTGAGGTCCAGAGTTGAGTTTGAAGGCCCTACATACTGGGCTTGATGAGGAGAAGAAAAATGCAGTGGAACTGTCTTCGAGGTCCAGAGTTGAGTTTGAAGGCCCTACATACTGGGCTTGATGAGGAGAAGAAAAATGCAGTGGAACTGTCTTGAGGTCCAGAGTTGAGTTTGAAGGCCCTACATACTGGGCTTGATGAGGAGAAGAAAAATGCAGTGGAACTGTCTTCGAGGTCCAGAGTTGAGTTTGAAGGCCCTACATACTGGGCTTGATGAGGAGAAGAAAAATGCAGTGGAACTGTCTTCGAGGTCCAGAGTTGAGTTTGAAGGCCCTACATACTGGGCTTGATGAGGAGAAGAAAGAAAGATGTCGGGGGAGGTGGTCTTCTGCACTTTTCAACCAATCCAGTAAATGTGGAGAAGGAGTTAAGATGGAGTGTCGCCTTGTTAACGGCTTAGTAGAACTTAGTGGAAAACCGTAACATCTAGCTCTGGCCTGCTTTAATTCCACAGAATTCTGCTCCCTGCTGCTGATTGGCTGAGGCAGTTTATTTGCGCATGGAGCTGATGTGATTTGACCGTGGCATTTAGTCCCGAAATCCAAAGTGACTCATACTGGAAGCTGCGGACATCAGGGGTTTTGTTTTGGATCTATGTTCTTGCTATTGTAGAAGTCCCAACTGTTCTCTGTTTAAAGTAATGCTCTAAAAGAATAAGGGCTGACATTACATGATGTTCATGGATGATGTTTGACATGTGCTGTTTCTCCTTTCCTATACTACTCATGGCTTGGTGATGTGTTTTAGTTTTTATTCAATAACAACACCTCTTTCTCTCTCCCTGTCTTTCTAGTTGTGTGTCCACTGACCTGTATGAATGGAGGGGTGTGCAGCTCGCGGACCCATTGCCTGTGCCCGCCAGGTTTCACTGGTCGGCTGTGCCAGTTTCCGCTACGGCAGATGCCCGAGGCCCAGGCGGCACGGGGCAACAAGCAGCCCGTATACACCCTGTCTGTGCTACCAGACGGCCAGAGCCAGGGAGAGCAGGCAGCCATGGGGCGACCACAGCTGACACAGACCCATTCTGTGTTCACCCTACCCCTGGCACAGGGGGCAGGACACCACTCATCAGAAGGTACCCATCGTGTCAAACTGTTGTCACTGAAACCACAGTCACATTTCTGTATATTTTAATACCTGTGCCCATATACAGTGGCAAGAAAAAGTATGTGAACCCTTTGGTATTACCTGGAATTCTGCATAAATTGGTCATAAAAGTCACAACAATAGACAAACACAGTCTGCTTAAACTAATAACACAAAAACAATTATATGTTTTCATGTCTTTTTTGAACACCCCGTGTAAACATTCATAGTGCAGGGTGGGAAAAGTATGTGAACCCTTGGTTTTAATAACTGGTTGACCCTACTTTGGCAGCAATGACCTCAACCAAACGTTTTCTGTAGTTGTGGATCAGAACTGCACAACGGTCAGGAGGAATTTTGGACCATTCCTCTTACAAAACTGTTTCAGTTCAGCAATATTCTTGAGATGTCTGGTGTGAAACGCTCTCTTGAGGTCATGCCACAGCATCTCAATCAGGTTGAGGTCAGGATACTGACTGGGCCACTCCAGAAAGCGTATTTTCTTCTGTTGAAGCCATTCTGTTGTTGATTTACTTCTGTGTTTTGGGTCGTTGTCCTGTTGCATCATCCAACTTCTGTTGAGCTTCAATTGGCGGACAGATAGCCTTACATTCTCCTGCAAAATGTCTTGATAAACTTGGGAATTCATTTTTCCGTCGATGATAGCAAGCTGTCCAGGCCCTGAGGCAGAAAAGCAGCTCCAAACCATGATGCTCCCTCCACCATACTTTACAGTTGGGACGAGGTTTGGATGTTGGTGTGCTGTGCCTTTTTTTCTCCACACATAGTGTTGTGTTCCTTCCAAACAACTCAACTTTAGTTTCATCTGTCCACAGAATATTTTGCCAGCAGCACTGCGGAACATCCAGATGCTCAGACATGCAGCAATATTTTTTTTGGACAGCAGTGGCTTCTTCCATGGTGTCCTCCCATGAACACCATTCTTGTTTAGTGTTTGACGTATCGTAGACTCGTCAACAGAGATGTTAGCATGTTCCAGAGATTTCTTTAAGTCTTTAGCTGACACTCTAAGATTCTTCTTAACCTCATTGAGCATTCTGCGCTGTGCTCTTGCAGTCATCTTTGCAGGACGGCCACTCCTAGGGAGAGTAGCAACAGTGCTGAACTTTCTCCATTTATAGACAATTTGTCTTACCGTGGACTGATCAACGTCAAGGCTTTTAGAGATACTTTTGTAACCCTTTCCAGCTTTGTGCAAGTCAACAATTCTGAGATCTCTTTTGTTCGAGGCATGGTTCATCAGGCAATGCTTCTTGTGAATAGCAAACTCAAATTTTGTGAGTGTTTTTTATAGGGCAGGGCAGCTTTAACCAACATCTCCAATCTCGTCTCAATGATTGTACTCCAGGTTAGCAGACTCCTGACTCCAATTAGCTTTTGGAGAAATCATTAGCCTAGGTGTTCACATACTTTTTCCAACCTACACTGTGAATGTTTAAATGATATATTCAATATAGACAAGAAAAATACAATAATGTGTGTGTTATTAGTTTAAGCAGACTGTGCTTGTCTGTTGTTGTGACTTAGATGAAGATCAGATCAATTTTTATCATCAATTTATGCAGAAATCCAGATAATTCCAAAAGGTTCCCATACTTTTCCTTGCCACTGTAGAAGTTTATTTGGGTGACATTATACAGAACTGTAGTCATATTCATGTTATCTCCCATGTGTTTCTCTTCCCCCCACTATCGCTCTCTCTTTTCAGTGCAGTTTAATGTGCGTGTCCACCATACACACGACACATCCGTTGTCATCCGTCCTCTCGACCAATCTAATTCCAAGCCCCCTCATAAAACTGTGACACGCTTGACCCCTCAGACGCATAAACCCAGGGGGCGGTGCTTCCAGGAAACCACGCCCAAACAAGCTGTGAGTTACACCGCCCATCAACACAGTGATTATCACTTCACATTCAATAAATGTATTGTGTTTTTTTTCAAACGCCATTTTGTGCATTTCCCTCTTTCACACTATGTGCTTCAGTGTAGCAGTACCCCCCTCCCTGTACTGACCAATCAGGAGGACTGCTGTGGAAGTGTGGGGAACTCCTGGGGACAAAACAAATGTTATAAATGTCCCAAGCTACCATGTGAGTAACAAATGCCTCATAATGGACTTCTTAACTTGCCCAAGTGTGTGTGTGTGTGTGTGTGTGTGTGTGTGTGTGTGTGTGTGTGTGTGTGTGTGTGTGTGTGTGTGTGTGTGTGTGTGTGTGTGTGTGTGTGTGTGTGTGTGTGTGTGTGTGTGTGTGTGTGTGTATGTGTGTGCGTCCTGAAATACTGGTGATCTGCCATTCTTTAATTTGTGATCTTCTGTCCTCCATCTCTAACTGTATATCTGTCATGTATCTTGATTATTATCTGTCAAGGTGTGATAACTGACTTTCCATTGTTTATAATCTGACTCCTTGGCAGATCTGGATCTCTCTGCTGTTATAGGCATTAAGTCATTTGTTTACGGAGCAAAAAAACGTCAAGCGTCTCTGCAAATCATTAATTCCCAGCTCATGTAATTTTTTTCCTGCGTTAACACAATAAATGTATGTGTATGTCTGTGTTTGTATAAGTGTGTGTGTGTGTGCATGTGTGTGTGTGTGTGTGTATTTGTGTGTATGAGCTCAAGTGAGGTGAGGGAAAGAGAGAGAGAGAGAGAGAGAGAGAGAGAGAGAGAGAGAGAGAGAGAGAGAGAGAGAGAGAGAGAGAGAGAAAGAAATAAGTACCCTGCACTTACGTGTCTTCCCATGTGCCAGGCCAGTGGAATACTGTCATCAAATTTCCGAAGATTGAATTTCAAGCTGCGCCCCACGAAACTCTTGGCCACTTCATTTTTCTATTACTCCATTCCTCAGTTGTGAGTCAGACAAAGAAACCTTTGTAAGAAAAGGATAGTTCTGGTTATTCTTTAAATTTGGTACAGCGGGATCCCTGTCTGGCATGCTTCTCGTCTATTTTCTAGTAACGTTGTAGAAACGTTGTATTGTTTGTATGACACGCCTGTGAATTAACATACAAAAGGGACAAGCGGAAAATATGATTCTGGGCCTTTCTTGGGAAGCATTTAACTTTTTAAAGTTGTACTTTTCTTTCAATCTATTTCAGAAAGGTATTCTAGAGGAAATGTTCCCACAGTTTTCTTGACATATTTCTGCCTGGTGGAAAATGCACTCATCGATCACTGTTTTCTATATTTTTCTATCTTAATTTGATTCCTTTCTGTTTAATCTCTATTTCCTAGATGAGGTGGAGTTTGGTGTGGTTGTTTTCCTCCTCGTAGTACTCCTTGGTTCTCTTGCTCAGACTTGGATTCCCGGAATCCAGAGGAGGCTGGTGGGAGGAGCTATGGGAGGAGGCTAGTGGGAGGAGCTATAGGAGGACGGGCTCATTGTAGTGGCTCTAATTGAATAAATGGAACGAGAGCAAACAGATCAAACATATGGAAACCACATTTATTCCATTCCAGCCATTACAATGAGCATGTCCTCCTATAGCTCCTCCCACTAGCCTCCTCTGCCGTAATCTCTCAAGCCCAGGCTCTGATCAGTCATTTGTCCCCATGCTGCCTATGTTGACAGTGTGTCCAGACCAAACAAGGAACAGCTGAATGAGCTAGCTGCTTAGTGTATGACTAACTGGAAAAAAGTTACTCCTATTCCTACTCCTATCAGAAACAGAGTAGGATAGTTCTGACGTAGGATGATGCCATTACTGGATTAGTCTTTGTTGTCAGATTCTCCGACATTTCTAGAATGTTCTACCCAGTGTCTGATGACACTGGGTTGTTGTTGATGAGCTGTGTGTAGTGTGTTCCCTTCCCCTCGCATTCCTACATTTTGTCCCCATTCCCTGCCTTACCCTCAGATGCTGGAGTGAAGCTGCAGACCATCATAGAGGACTATGGTTCCACCTGCCCTCTGGGCTACAAGAGACTCAACAGCACCCACTGTCAAGGTAACATTAACCAAGTTTTGTTTGGTACACATTTGGTATGAGTGTAAATCTTTGCCCATGTCCTACAGCTACTGCTTCTCTGACAAGCCAATCCTCACTTTTTCTTTCACTCTCTCTCCCCCAACTCTGTCCCCCACTCTCTCTCTTCCCCCCACTCTCTGTCCCCCACTCTATTTTCTTTGCCACTCACCTGTAAGACATCAATGAGTGCACCATGCAGGGGGTGTGTCAGAACGGGGAGTGCCTGAACACCCAGGGTAGTTTCCTGTGTGCCTGTAAGCCTGGCTTCACCCTGGACAGGACCAGATGTGTGGGTGAGACTCAGAACCTTTTTCCAGACAGACCTAGGCATAGATTCACAAAACACTTCTCACGCAAAACCTTAAGAAACTTCTTAAGAAAAAGTGGATAAGTGCAATCAAACATTTCTTAATAATTCATGATTTTCTCAAATATCCGATTTAGCTAGTTTTAGAAATCAAGGTAAGACCCAGATGCAGACTGTCAAAGTAACAATGTTTATTATAGCAATAGGGGCAGGCAATGACAAGTCAAGGCAGGCAGGGGTCGATAATCCAGAGTATAGGGGCAAAGGTACAGGACGGCAGACGAGCTCAGGGTCAGGACAGGCAGAGTAGTTGGGCAGGCGGGCTCAGAGACAGGACAGGCAAGGGTCAAAACCAGGGGGGGCGAGAAAAGAGAGACTGGGACAAAGCAGGAGCTGAGAAGAACGCTGGTTGACTTGACAAAAAAGACGAACTGGTAACGGACAAACAGAGAACACAGGTATAAATACACAGGGGATAATGGGGAAGATGGGCGACACCTGGAGGGGGGTGGAGACAATCAGATCAGGTGACAGGTGAAACAGATCAGGGTGTGACAGCTAGCTATCTAGCTAGCAATGACAATCATGTTAGCATATTTCGTACCGAGATTATTGTTCTAAAACATGTTTTTGGGTTTAAAATGTTCAGATTAAGTTAAATAAACATGTTCAGTTGCCTTCATTAGCATATTCTCTCACTGCCCTGAGTTTAAGACAATGGTTTAGTTATCTTGGAATTAATAACTTTTTCAAGAACAAATTCAATAACTATATTTTCAAGAATCTAACTTATTAACTTTTTGCGTAAGGAGAAACATAAGAAATAATGCAAGAACATTTCCAAGAACCTTTAAGAGGAACAGCAACTTTGCTTAACTTTCTTCATCAGTCTATAGTTATAGGAAAAACCTTTTCTTAAGGTTTTGTGAATCTGTGCCCTGCTCTACACAGGACTCTGCATTCACTCAGCACAGACATATCGTTTTCAGTAGTAGCAGCACTATTCACTTTATTCTCCTGTCTCCTCTCCTCCAATCTGGGGCTGGTTTAGAGACTGTGAAGTATTAAATTGGGGGTTTTATTTGTTGGCAATCAAGAGGCTGAAATCTGTTTCACATCCACAAAGCTGTCACCAAAGCAGACAGCTTAGCTTTGATGTACCAATATTTTGCGTGCTGTTTTTACATATCCATTAGTTCCATGATTTAAAATGCCACTCATCTGAAATTATAGAAATGTCATATGATTTTCCTCTCAATAAATAGCACTACACCGATTTACCTCTTTTGTCAGCCTAATGTCTTAACTCAGACCTCTGTTGTGTTTTGCTCTGTTCTGATTGGTCCTGGCTGTCAGAGTCTCAGTCTCCGGTGGAGCAGGCTCAGTGTTTCCTCATGGCAACGGATGCGGGTCGCTGTGAGCATGCCTTACCCACGCCCCTGTCCCAGGAGATGTGCTGCTGCACCGTGGGCAAGGCATGGGGCTCCAGCTGTGAGAGGTGTCCCCAAGACGGCACAGGTCAGTGGGATGCAAGAGGAGGAGATTGACAGGTGATATTCTGTATGATTAGTGCTCATCTGATCCCCTGTTTTTCCTTCTCTGTCCTCTCTCCCTGGTCCCCCAGCCTCCTTCAGCAAGATCTGTCCAGCAGGGAAGGGCTACTTCCTCCATAGTGTCCGGGAGACGGTGGCGTTCCCTCCTCAGATCCACACCAGCCTGGAGCAGGAGCACAAGCAGGAGGGTGAGTACGTCACCGTGGCTTTCCCAAGACGTAGATGAAGGCTTGGCATGATTACCTTTGTCTGCCTGCCAACATATCTACTACATTCTGGAGTCTCTTAGTCACTTAGAAAGATGATATTGCTGAGCGTGTGAGAGCATTCTGTCAGGTTATTGGGGATGCCTTCTTATTATTGTTACTTAAGAGTGCCTAAAATTCAAAAATCTGTGAATTACAATACGTAATTATTCTGCATTTTGACCTGCTTTTCTCTGTGTGTTCTCTTTTCAGAAGTCAAGCCCCCGGTAAGAATCTCTTTTCCTTTAGACACCAGTCATTGTGTGAGAGACTGTGTGTGTGCAGCTCCTCTTACATTTGACATTTTGGAATTTTTTTGTCGTTTGGCAGACGTTCTTGTCCAGAACACTTACAGTAGTGAGTGCAAACATTTTCGCAGGGGCGCAACTTTGGTTTTAGAAGTGGGGGGGGACATATTATCCAGTTGGATAAACACTCCAAACAGCCTACTCGACCGCTCTGAGGCTTCCGCATGGTCCTAAAGCACACCGTTGCCTCGTTTTGCATCACATTCCAGTGATAAAACTGGAGAGAACAAAAATGCAATTTCAGAATGTCCCCAGTGAAAGTTGTGCCCCTACATTTTCATACTGGCCTGTGTCTCTATGTCCTGTCCTGTAGGAGGAGCCTCCAGAGACGACCACACCCATGCAGCTCTCCACTCGCGCCCCCCTCGGCCCTGGTACGCCCTCTCTTTCCTTTATTCTTTATTTCACTTGTATTCACCCAGAAAGTCCTGTTGAGGTCAAGAGAGACCTTTTACTAGGAAAGCCTGATGATATTCAGGGAGACATGGGGCATTGAGTGGGTCTGTGTGTTTCTCTGGTTGATTCTACAGAGATCATCACCAAGCCCACCCCTCCACCAATCATCAGGTTGAACCCAGACAGTGACCCCCTGGAGGTGGCACAGACGCAGGTCTCACGTGAGTTCCACTACACAGTCCAATCATAACGACCATCTCATGTTAACATTAAGAGCTGCAACAGAGTTGTCTCCATGATGGGATGTACAGTCCAGAGATCAACCGTCTCATGTAGATTGCTGTGTGCCCCCCTCCCCACAGCAGAGCCAGACGAGTGCAGGCTGAACAGGAACCTCTGTGGCCATGGGGAGTGTGTCAATGTGCACACTGGCTACAAGTGTGAGTGCTACGCTGGCTACCGGCTCCACCCTCAGAGGAATGCCTGTGTGGGTAAGTCAAGGGACTGACAGAGGCATGTCCAATAGAATGGGAGGTGTTTACTGGGCATAATATTTTGACCAGAGCCATATATCGCACCATATATCAGAATAGTTTCATTGAACTTGTGTGTCAATTCTCAAAAGGAGTTGTAACCTCTCAATTCCCTAAACCTCCAAGTTACCCCTCTCTACCAGATGATGATGAGTGTGATGCTGAGCCATGTGGCCATGGAAGAGGCATCTGCATCAACACAGAAGGCTCCTACCGCTGCCGTTGTCTCCATGGCTACAAGCTCTTGGTGTATCATGGGAAACTCAGATGTGTAGGTGAGTGGTGTGTGGGTTTATATGTTTTCTTTTCTCTGTTTCTCCCTGTTTAGTCTTTACGTTGTCACTTGTGATTTCTCATTAGTGTGTTTTGGACTTATCTTTAGATGTGAATGAGTGCTCCAAGCCGGACATCTGTGGGCAAGGGGGTCAGTGTGTTAACCTGCCAGGGTCTTACAAGTGTGATTGTCACAAAGGCTTCAGGAGCAAGTCCCAACGCCAGCCAGCCTGTGAAGGTATGCACTACTGCTGTGCTCATTTCTCTATTCATAGGGTGCATGTTTGTCTCTACATTTGTGTGTGTACTGTGTGTAAGTACACTTGAGTGCATAAAACATTAAGGATGCTCATTCCAGGACATAGACTGACCAGGTGAATCCAGGTGAAAGCTATGATCCCTTATTGATGTCAGTTGTTAAATCCACTTCAATCAGTGTAGATGAAGGGGAGGAGGCAAAATAAGGATTTTTAAGCTTTGGGCCATCATCCCTGTGTTTGCTACACTCAGTGTATGTGTATGTGTGTCTGCATTGGTTTAATAATGCTCTTGTGTTTATGAATGGCTGTGTTTGTCTGGGGTATTCTCTTGTCTCAGATATAAATGAGTGTCTGGACCCCAGCAGCTGTCCCAATGAGCAGTGTGAGAACACTCCAGGCTCCTATGAGTGTGTTCCCTGCTTCTCTGGTCACCAGGCCCAGGGTGGGGTCTGCTACGGTGAGACCTACATCTTCCTACACATGGATAAACACATACTAAAGAGAACACACACACCAATCAACTCCCTTCATTACCTTTAACTGTCTATCTCGCTGTTGTTCTAAGGTTTATAACCAACATTATGTTTGGTGATGTATTGCCACCTAGTGGCCATGTCACCGTAGTCGGTGTTACTGAATGGTGAATAGGATAGTCTTATGGAAAAACCGTGAAGGCCAGTCAAATCAGAAAGTAGAATATTGATTCTGAACATTTAATATGTTGATCTTCCCCAGTGTGTTTTGTCTGAACCATGACATGGAAGGTATTCACTATTCAGAGCTGTGTGATGTAGAGAATGGACTTGATCCGTCATAGTCAGTAAATCAGCCAGAGGGAGTCTGCCCCAGACACACAGGGCCAGCAGGCAGGATGCCAACGGGCACCAAGCAAATCCAGTCAGGGCTGTGTAGAGCTGGTATTCCTCTGTATTACTGACTGGGTTTCTATCCCCCTTACTCCACCCCTACCCCCTGCAACCTGCAAGCCATTGTTTATATAAATACTAGATGACTGATAGGGATCGCTGTGCTGAAGCCACTGTGACCCCATCTTGTAAAAAATATTTTGGAAGCTATATAAATGCATGCATTAATGTCTACATTCGTTTTTTCGTCACGTTTATTATATTATAGACACCTTAATCCATAGATTTAAATTATATTATGTGAGCTAAACATAACAAATATATAAAAGCATTTCCTACATTTTCATATTTGTTTCAGATGACTAATGTTACTGGCCCCACTACAACAACCAAAATACTTAAGTACATGTCATTTTGTCCTTGAAACATTTAATTGAAGTACTGTGGAAGTTCCTGTGGAGGACTGATCCTACTGGGGAGTGTCAATATGGACGACCGATGGCTTTTAAGTCTCTCAATGAACAATACATAGCATCAATAATCTAGGGTTTATATACAATAAGTATACCAAACATTAGAAACACCTTCCTAATATTGAGTTCTACCGCCCCCGGCCCCCCCACCACCACCCCCGCCCTTTTCCCTCAGAACAGCCTCAATTCGTCAGTGCATGGACTCAACAAGGTGTCAAAAGCATTCCACAGGGATGTTGGCCTATGTTGACTCCAAGGCTTCTCACAGTTGTCTCTAGTTGGCTGATGTCCTTTCGGTGGTGGATCATTCTTGATACACACAGGAAACTTTGAGCGTGAAAACCCCAGCAGCGTTGCAGTTCTTGACACAAACCGGTGCGCCTGGCACCTACTACCATACCATGTTCAAAAGCACTTAAGTATTTTGTCTTGCCCATTCAACCCTCAATGGCACACATACACAATCCATGTTTCAATTGTCTCAAGGCTTAGAAATAAATTTTTTACCTGTCTCCTCCCCTTCAGCTACATTGATTTAAGTGGATTTAATGAGTCACGTCAATGAGGGATGCGTTGTATGCTCAGTGTAAATCACTGCCTGCAACCCCTCTACCTTTCCACCAGATGTCAATGAGTGCCAGAAGCGTGGGGTGTGTCCCAACGGGCGCTGTGAGAACCTGCCAGGAACCTACCGCTGCCTCTGTAATGAAGGCTTCCTCCCAGCTGCAGACAGCAAAGGCTGCAGAGGTCAGTGCACTCATTAACGTTGAATAGAATATCTCTTAGTTATACACATACACCATTATATACTGGCAGTGGTGTAGTGTTTACCAGTATTTCTTCTTAATATTGAACAAAGATAACTAATGGGTGTACAGGTTTTATTGACAGACTGCATGTGTCTCCTTCTCTCCCCTCCAGACATTGACGAGTGTGAGGATGAAAGACTGTGTGCCAACGGGCACTGTGTCAACACAGAAGGCTCCTTCCAGTGCCAGTGTTACCCAGGATACCAGCCCACTCAGGAGGGCAGCCATTGTGAAGGCAGGAACTACTTCCTATTAATCAGCTTCATGGACTAAATAGCTTCATGGACGTTAACAATGTTGTTACACTACTAGTGAAGTATGAGTAACATGTCCACTGTATAGAGCTGGTGATCAAACACACAGTTGCTGTTTGATTGTGGTCTTTTCATTCCCTCAGATATAAATGAATGTGAGCGTCCCTCTAACTGCCAGAGGGGGCGCTGTATCAACAGCATGGGCTCCTACCGCTGTGAATGTCAGAAGGGCTACATGCTTGTCGGAGGGAGGCGGTGCCAAGGTCAGTCAGTCTCCACCTTCTCTATGAGTTTGGCATTTCAGGGAAATAAAATATATACTGTCAACTAACTTGGCAGTGGAGCTCTGTAATTATTCGAAATTGTCATAAGTCAAGCTTAAAGGTCCAATGCAGTCGTTTTTATTTCAATATCAAATCATTTCTGGGTAACAAGTAAGTATCTTACTGTGATTGTTTTAAATTAAAATGTAAAAAATAAACAAAATTAGCTTCTTGGAAGCAATTTCTCAAGCAATAATTTTAAGAATGGTTTAAGTGTGGAGGGGGAAACTGACATTTAGCTGTTATTAGCAGAGAGGTTTTAGACATCACTATCTTATTTGTCTATTAACTAATTTACTGCATGGTGATGTCACCATGGAAGGCCAAAAGTCCCTCCCACCAAAACAGGCTGATATTTCATGCAGTCTTTCAAAACAGCTCTTACACTAAAAGGGCATTATCATAATTTTCACAATTTCACAGTATTATTCAAACCTCCTATTGTGAAAATATATATAAAACACAGAAAAATAATGTCTTTGACTGCACTGGGCCTAATGGAAGTCATGATGACAGTAACATCTCTCTCTCTCTCTCTCTCTCTCTCTCTCTCTCTCTCTCTCTCTCTCTCTCTCTCTCTCTCTCTCTCTCTCTCTCTCTCCTCCCTCTCTCTCTCTCCCTTCCACCCACCCAGACGTAGATGAGTGTGCGACAGACAGGGGTCTGTGCCAGCCTCATGGTGTGTGTGAGAACAGACAGGGCTCCTATGTGTGTGTGTGCAAAGACGGCTTCATCCTGTCTGAGGACAAGCACAGCTGTGAGGGTAAGATTACTGATATCCTCTCAGCCCACTCTCTATATAGCTGCATGTATTCTGCATGCACACACACAAACACACACACACCAATCTATTTCCTGTCTTCCCTCTCCATCCAGAGATTGAGGTGGACATGGAGGATAAGAAGGAGTGTTACCTGAACCTGGATGACACAGTGTTCTGTGACAGTGTCCTGGCCACCAACGTCACCAAGCAGGAGTGCTGCTGCTCCATCGGCGTGGGCTGGGGGGACCACTGTGAGATCTACCCCTGCCCCGTCTACCACTCATGTACGTACCTCAGGCCCAACAACATCAAATCAAATTATACTGGTCACATGCACATATTTAGCAGATGTTATTGCGGGTGTAGCGAAATGCTTGTGTTTCTAGCTCCAAGAGTGCAGTAATATCTAACAAGTAATATCTAACAATTTCACAACAATACACACAATACACACAAATCTAAAGTAAAGGAATGGAATTAAGAATATATAAATAAAGAATATATAAATGCATATATATATATATAAATAAATATACACAATACACACAATAGTTTACCAAGCCTCTGAGCCATCAAGTGGGCTGGGTATCTGTTCAGTTAATTGCACTGTTCAATGTCATTCTAAAGTACTAAAGTAAGCTGGTTGTTTTCCTCCAACCAGCTGAGTTCCATTCCCTGTGTCCAGTGGGCCGAGGTTTCTACCAGGAGGAGGGAGTAACTGAATACGGCCTGTCTGTCCATATTGGTGAGTAGCTACACAACCTCAGCCCAACCACGGTAGGTTTGCTGTTATCAGATTTACAGCATTCATTTACATGGCAGGATTTGTTTTCAGGAGTTTGTTTGTGTTGAGATCGTTGCTCCTGTCTCTCTGTGTACAGATATCGATGAGTGTGTGCTCTTCTCCAATGAGATCTGTAAGGAGGGCCGCTGTATGAACACACAGCCTGGCTATGAATGTTACTGCCAACAGGGCTTCTACTACGACAGTAACCTACTGGAGTGCATCGGTAACCACTGAGCCCCACCTCACTCAGGCCTGAACCAAAACACACCTCTGTATTATTACACATTATAAACTGGGTGGTTCGAGCCTTGAATGCTGATTGGCTGACAGCCGTGGTATATCAAACCGTATACCACGGGTATGACAAAACATTTATTTTTACTGCTCTAATTACATTGGTTACCCGTTTATAATAGCAATAAGGGACTTCAGAGGTTTGTGTTATATAGCCAATATACCACGGCTAAGCGCTGTATCCAGCGGCGTGCCTTAGCTGTGGTATATTGGCCATATACCACACCCCCTTGGACCTTATTGCTTAATTAATACACATCAGATGATCCAATTTAGTCACAGATCCTGTATGTTAATGTCTCCTCAGATGTGAATGAGTGCCACGATGAGTCTCTGTGTACCAACGGTCAGTGTAAGAACACCAGAGGCTCCTTCTACTGCACCTGTAACTCTCCCTGGACCCCAGATGCTTCCAATAAGAAGTGTGTCATCCCCGCTGTGGCAGGTGAGGTCTGGCTAGAGGCCCTCTACTGTACATGCTGTATCCACACACACACAGGGAGGTACAGTACAGTACAGGCCAGAGAGGAGGACGTGTGTTAAGTCAGCAGTGTTTTTTTGTTGCTGCAGGTGTGGATGAGTGCCAGGATCCATTGAACTGTAAGAGTGGCCACTGTGTGGACACCCCTGGGTCCTACTATTGCATCTGCTCTCCCCCCTGGATCCTGGCCACTGACCGCAACAGCTGTGTGACCTTAGAGGAGCAGGCTGGTGAGTGGAGGAGAGGAGACTAAGAGGGGAGGAGGTGGGCTCAGGAATCTCAGGATGGATGATTTGGAGGTGGTGGTGTGAGAGGGGCTGGGTAGTGTAGTTCACAGTGGGTTGGTTCTCAGTGGTGAATCTCTGTGTGTGGGCGAGGGAGTTTGAATGAGAGAATGTTTTTTAATGTTAGTTCCAGTCTAACACTACTAATCAGCCAGGCCTGCCCGCCAGCCTCACACGCTCTTACATCACATAACCTCATATCTGTCACATAGATAAGTGGTTCACTAACTGGACGCCTGGGGTTCGCGGAGGTACTGCAGGGTGTCCACGGACAGATTTATTTTTGGTATACATATTAAAGATTAAACTGATTTGTCCAAGGGGCCTGTGGAAGAAGTTTAGAAAGTGCAATACAAACTAATATTTTGTATCTATAAAATACCCTTGGATGCACAACAGGGCCTGGGAGGCTCACAGGGATCCATAGTACTCCATCAATGATCCAGTTTTTTAAACTCAATACTTCTTGTATTCCCTAAATATTGTTTTGAACATAAATGCACTGTCATTTAAGCTTTAAAACTGCAAAATTGTCTGTCTGCCCCATGTGAAAATGTGTAAAGTTGCAGGAAATTAGCTTTAAAATGTTAACTCCGATGCAAAGAGTGGGGCCTTTAAAATGTTATTTCCCAGGGCCTGAGACTTGGTTAGTCCGGCCATGCACTGCAGCTGTCACAGTAAAACTCCTTGTGTGCTATTTTATTGCACTCCAAAGTCCGAGTTGTGTTCTGCTTTTGTGGGGGGTCCCTGATGAATTTGCTATCACAAAATGGGTCCCTGAATCCAAAAAGTTTGGGATCTCCTGACATACTGTAGATAGATCAGAGATCAATTCAAACACAACCCTGGTCCTATACTATAGCCACTACTGGGCCGTGTTCATTGTGAAGATCCTCAACCCATCAATAGACACCCAAACACTCTGGTGCATGCTCTCAGGAAGCAGACTAACGTAGAGGTCTGCCAGCAGGCCTGTTCAACGTCACATTAGAGCTGACCCAGACTGGTCTGTCCCTCCGTCCGTAGGTTGTGTAACCCATGTCTGTGGTGTCTGTGGTGCCCCTTGCAGATATCAATGAGTGCCAGGACCCCTCGTACTGTAAGAACGGGAGGTGTGTGAACACACCCGGCTCCTTTCACTGTATATGTACCCAGCCCCTCACCTTCAGCGCAGCGCTCAAACAGTGCGTCTATGACGGTGGGTATAACCAATCGGCACTCAACTCACCTGAGCCTGACCAATCAGTGCTCAGCTCACCTGAGTTTTGGCTTACCTGTACACCTGCCACTCCTGCTACTCTTTTTAACTCCTCCCCCTTTGAGCCCCCGTTCCCCAGTACTGACTCCATGCACAGGCTCACCACTCCCCCTCTTGCTTGTTTCTATAGAAACACACTCTCAGTTTAGTGAAGGAGATCATGAGACTTGAGATGGTCAGTGTGGTCTCAGTTCTATAGGTCCAGTGTGATCCTGTTGCACATTTCTCAGTTTCCGTTTATGTGGTTGCCCCACTAAGCTTGCATAGTCACAGGAAAACACTTAATTACTTCATCCTTCATTGTGTGCATGTGCTTGTGCGTCTGAGACGCAGTGAGAGATTATAGGTAAAATGGGAGAGTATTGCTTGTGGCATTTTCTGCACCTTTCTCCAAAGCATTGTTTCTGCTGTTGACTGTTGACTGTTGTGATACATGTGATGCTGTAACACTTGGATACGATGTTGTGGCATTACTCTTCCGATTGTGTTACTTTCTTTGCATATTCTTGTTGTAAAGTCTCACAAGTTTGCATTGACAATCCAGCTTTTACTTTATTGTGTCTGTGTGGTTTTTATGGCGCCATCCTTGTGTGTGATGTGTGACTGTAAATGAATGTGCAGAGGAGGGGTCTGGTATAGCTCTGAGCCCAACCACCTCAAGCTAGGCCTCATCACTTATTCATATCTACCTCCCGGCTATTAACATGCTGAGCAATGACTTGGGTAATCATAGAGGTCATTATAAGTGGCAGGATCTGGCCTGCTCTATAATGTAGGAGCAAAGATTGTCTTTTTGATTTGATGGAATAATCCTTAATATTCCTCTCTTTCTCTCTTGCTCGCTCTCTCTCTCTTTCTTTCTCTCCCTATCTGTCTCTTTCTTTCTCCCCCCCTCTCCCTACCTTAGACCGCACGGCGGCCCATAAGGACGTGTGTTTCCTGCAGGTGGATGAGGATCTGATCTGCAGCCAACCCAGAAACGGCCTGGTGTTCACCTACTCTGAGTGCTGCTGTCACTATGGCCGTGGCTGGGGCCCTGAGTGTAGGACTTGCCCCCAAAGAAACTCAGGTGGGCACCAGCACTCAGTCATTATTTTACTGGTTTTTAGTGTCTGGTCTGCTGGTCATTCCAGTTTTAGCCCGTATCAGCATAAATAGTCTAATACTAATAACTTAATTAAGTTCATCTTAATTCTTCCTCTGGTTCAGTGATCTTTAACCGGCTGTGTAACATGCACTTGGAGACAGAGTCTGATGGTGAGGGAGATTTCCTGGCAGCTTTCGCCAACTACAACCCAGGTATTGGTAATGCCTGTAATCTCTTTTATTATTCTCTGAATTTGGTTATAAAATCACCTCAGAGCACAAACTCTACCGTCACACCACTTGAATAATATTTTATCTCCCTCTCTCCTGTATCTCTCTCTCTCTCTCTTTTTATCTGTCTCTCTTTCTGTTTTGGCTCAGAAGGCGACAGTTCAGAAGAGGACTCAGATGAGTGTAGTTGTCCCAATGGCCGTTGTGTGCGTTCCTACTTGAGCACTATGTGTGATTGTAACACAGGCTTTAGACTGGACCACTCCCGCACTCGCTGCACAGGTATGTTGACAACCCACATATTCTTCCTGTCTTACATCCCTTCAACTTTAGGTTATACTTCCCTTAAACTTTAGGTTAGATTAGAGTGAAGGTGACTGCTTGTATTTCAGTCATCTCAATATTTAGGTGAATGTCAATTGGATGCTTATGAATTCTGTGAACAGAAGTGTCTCTGTATAATTTGTAGCTTTTGCCCTTTGTTCAAGTGTTTTGACCAACAATGCCTGAAATCTAATTTAGAATATGAAGGAACATCTGGTTGTTGATTTCATATGTAAATAGTTGTACAGGCAGAGATGGCGAGCTCTCTGTTTTGTTTCAAACACTCTTCCTCTCTCTCTCCCTCCCTCTCTCTCTCTTTTTTCAGATATTGATGAGTGTGCTGAACCTGGGGTCCGAGTTAATCCATGCAAGAATGCCCGCTGTGTCAACAGCATAGGCTCGTTCAAGTGCTACTGCAAAAATGGCTTTGTCCCTGCACGAAGGCCCAACATGTGTGTACCAGGCACCAAGGCCCAACATATCCGTACCAGGGCTCTATAACAGCTTTATCTCTGTCAAACATACACAAATACGCACATGTAACCCCTCTGTCTTCTAAGTTATGTGCCTGTCTGTCCTTGAAGTGTCCCTCGAAAACGTGGCGTCTTCAAAGGGCTCATTTGAAATGTTTGAAATGTACAAAATGTGTTGTTGTTGTTATTGTTGTTGTCGGCTCCTCCTTCACTGAAGTGAGATGCAGCATAGGCTTCCAGTTTGGCTCTGAACAACTATTTTCCCTCATCCCTAGTTCAGTTAATGATTTGGGGAAAGAATACAGACGAAGGTAACAAATTCGTAAATTTATTATGTATTTTTGTAATTATTTTTTTTTTTTTATATGTTTGTGTCCATTACTGTTAAACTTCTGTTTTGTTTAGTTGTTGAGTTGTGTCCTTGTTGCATTGATCTTATACATCCATGAATCTTAAGCTCTCCTGCAGTTTGATGAGGAGGTTTCTCCCTTCCTCCCACTCCCTTCCTGTATGTCTGAATGCCTGTATGAGAAGCAGACCATTATCGTCAATTTTTTATCGTCCTCTGTCTCTGTCCTCCTCAATTGTACAGTTTTGTACAGTATGTAAAGTGGAGATTACTTCCTTGACTGTTAGCTCAGTGCCTATCATGCTCCTGTAATCATCTGTTTTATGGGATGTTTTGGAAAGAGATTATACTTCATTGTAAAGCCATTGAACACCTTTTAGATTTCCGACATGTGCATATTGAATACAATTGAAGCTGACTAAAGGTAAAGGGGTAAGAGGTCGCATTCAGACCTAACTTGTGGATCCAGAGGGAATCCTCAGGAATACGGGGGTAAATCGACCCCAAAGTAAATGGAATGGCATGTTTGGTGACTTCTCTTAACAAAATGGCAGTTTGTTTGTCTATGCATTGTAAGGAACCAAAGAGGCTTTTGAGTGGAAAAATAAATTAACGGTGAAGTCAACCACCCAAATATGTGTTTGTGAGTGTATTTTTTATAAAGCAGGTTTGTTCTTTCTTTGGGATTAGAGGTCTTTCCCATCTATATCGTGTTCTGTCCATGAGAAGAAAATCAACAGACTAAATATAATCAGTTTTAAATATTCATTGTCATTGATTGGTGTGAAATTCTCCCTCTATTAAGACCTCTGGCTGTGAAACTATGATACTGTAACGCCCAGTCCCGAGTTTCAGGCTGGAGCGTTTTGGTTTTGTCTTTGTGTAGGGTTTGTTCATTCTAGGTGTCGTATTTCTATGTTGGGTAATGGTTCCCAATTAGAGGCAGCTGTGTGTCGTTGTCTCTAATTGGGAACCATATTTAGGCTAGTAGGTTTCACTCTGGGTTCGTGGGTTATTGTATGTTCATGTCATGATTATGTTAGGTTCATCAGGTTCTTGTCTAGTTAGGTTTCTCCGTTCGAGGTTTAGTTAGGGTTCTTCCGTCGTGGTTAGGTTTAGTTCTCTTTGTGTATAGTTTAGCGTTAGGGCTCTCGTCTTGTTCTTCGTTTTCTTGTTTTGTTCCGTCTCGTCTTTGAATAAATCATGTATTCTGGCTACATCGCTGCGTCTTGGTCTGTCCCCTCAGAAGTGAAACGTGACAGAATAACCCACCAAACGAAGACCAAGCAGCGAGAGACTCGGGAGTGCTGGACCAGGGAGGACCTCATCGGATCTCGCCTGGCACGGAGGTCCGTAAGGCTGCCCCAAGAAACTTTTGGGGGGGGGCACACGAGGAGGTTGGCCGGTTCAGGAGGGACTCCTGAGCCAACCCCTCGTGCTTTATGGAGAGAGCGTTGGGGAGAGCGTCGCAGCGAAGGGAGGCCGTGCTATGCAGTGTTGCGCACGGTTTCCCCTATAGGGATTCAGAGGCCGGTGCGAGTGATTCCCGCTCCACTCATCAGTCGGGGAAAATAAGTGTTCAGCCAGGAAGAGTGGTGCCTGCTCTGCGCGCTAAGTCTCCAGTGCGCCTCCTGGGACCCGGATATCCTGCTCCAGTTCCGTGTGCGGTGTCTCCGGTACGTGTCCGCAGCCCAGTGCGAGATCCCAGCGCCACTCATTGGTCGGGCCGAGGTCTGTGTGCTACCTGGGAGAGTGGTGCCAGCTCTGCGAGCCAGGTCTCCAGTGCGCCTTTTGGGTCCATGTTATCCTGTGGTCCTACGGGCAGAATCTCCGGTACGGATCCACAGCCCAGTCCGAGAGATTCCAGCTCCACTCACCCATGAGGCCAGGGTTAGTGAGCTAGCTGGAGATATGGTGTCGGCTCTCCATATCAGGTTCCCGGTCCGGGTAGAGGTTTCTACACGCCCAGTCCCGTTCCACGCCCGAGACCCCTGTTCCACGTCCGAGACCCCTGTTCCACGTTCCGAGATCCCTGTTCCACGTTCCAAGATCCCTGTTCCACGTTCCAAGATCCCTGTTCCACGTTCCAAGATCCCTGTTCCACGTTCCAAGATCCCTGTTCCGCGTTCCAAGATCCCTGTTCCGCGTTCCAAGATCCCTGTTCCGTGTTCCAAGATCCCAGTCCGTGTAGTGGTGTCTACACGTCCAGTCCCTGTTCCACGCACCCAGCTCCCCGTGCGCTCCGAGAGTCCAGCACGTCCTGCTCCGGCCCGCGCACCCAGCTCCCGTGGCGCTCCGAGAGTCCAGCACGCCCTGCTCCGGCCCCGCGCACCCAGCTCCCCGTGGCGCTCCGAGAGTCCAGCACGCTCCTGCTCGGCTCCGCGCGCAAGCTCCCGTGCGTTCAGAGAGTCCAGCACGTCCTGCTCCGCCCCGCGCACCAAGCTCCCGTGCGCTCCGAGAGTCCAGCACGCCCTGTTCCGCTCCGCGCACCAAGCTCCCGTGGCGCTCCGAGAGTCCAGCACGCCCTGTTCCGCTCCGCGCACCCAGCTCCACGCGGCGCCCGAGAGTCCAGCACGCCCTGTCGGCCCGCGCACCAAGCTCCCGATGCGTTCAGAGAGTCCAGCACGCCCTGTCGGCTCCGGCGCACCAAGCTCCCGTGCGTTCAGAGAGTCCAGCACGCCCTGTCCCGGCTCCGCGCACCAAGCTCCCGTGCGTTCAGAGAGTCCAGCACGCCCTGTCCCGGCTCCGGCGCACCAAGCTCCCCGCATGCGTTCAGAGAGTCCAGTACGACCAGTTCCTGCTCCACGCACCAGAGTCCCAGTGAGCATCACGAGTCCAGTACTGCCAGTTCCTGCTCCACGCACCAGCGTCCCAGTGAGCATCACAAGTCCAGTACGACCAGTTCCTGCTCCACGCACCAGAGTTCCAGTGAGCATCACAAGTCCAGTACTGCCAGTTCCTGCTCCACGCACCAGAGTTCCAGTGAGCATCACAAGTCCAGTACTGCCAGTTCCTGCTCCACGCACCAGAGTTCCAGTGAGCATCACGAGTCCAGTACGACCAGTTCCTGCTCCACGCACCAGAGTCCCAGTGAGCATCACGAGTCCAGTACGACCAGTTCCTGCTCCACGCACCAGAGTCCCAGTGAGCATCACGAGTCCAGTACTGCCAGTTCCTGCTCCACGCACCAGAGTCCCAGTGAGCATCACGAGTCCAGTACTGCCAGTTCCTGCTCCACGCACCAGCGTTCCAGTGAGCATCACGAGTCCAGTACGGCCAGTTCCAACTCCACGCACCAGAGTTCCAGGAGAAGGCCCAGGGCCTCCGGTTCTGGATGTCAGACCAGCACGGCCAGCACCGGAGCCTCCACCTGGGACAAAGCGACCCATCTCAAGACCCCCACAGACTTTTCGGCGCGTCCGAGTCCGCGCCTTTGGGAAGTACTGTAACGCCCAGTCCCGAGTTTCAGGCTGGAGCGTTTTGGTTTTGTCTTTGTGTAGGGTTTGTTCATTCTAGGTGTCGTATTTCTATGTTGGGTAATGGTTCCCAATTAGAGGCAGCTGTGTGTCGTTGTCTCTAATTGGGAACCATATTTAGGCTAGTAGGTTTCACTCTGGGTTCGTGGGTTATTGTATGTTCATGTCATGATTATGTTAGGTTCATCAGGTTCTTGTCTAGTTAGGTTTCTCCGTTCGAGGTTTAGTTAGGGTTCTTCCGTCGTGGTTAGGTTTAGTTCTCTTTGTGTATAGTTTAGCGTTAGGGCTCTCGTCTTGTTCTTCGTTTTCTTGTTTTGTTCCGTCTCGTCTTTGAATAAATCATGTATTCTGGCTACATCGCTGCGTCTTGGTCTGTCCCCTCAGAAGTGAATCGTGACAGATACAGAGTATAACAGGGAATATCTGACAAATGTATTCAGCTAGTGAAGAAAGCAGTGATGTCAAATACTTAGGTAAAAATACTTTGAAGTACTACTTAAGTCGTTTTTTGGGATATCTGTACTTTACTATAAAAAAAATCACAACTTCTACATCACTACATTCCTAAAGAATATAATGCACTTTTTACTCCATACACTTTCCCTGACACCCAAAAGTACTGGTTACATTTTGAATGATTAGCAGGACAGGAGAATGGTCCAATTCACACACTTATCAAGAGAACATCCCTGGTCATCTCTACTGTCTCTGATCTGGTGGACTCACTAAATACACATGCTTCATTTAGAAATTATGTCTGAGTGTTGGCTATCCGTAAAAAAAAGATATAAAAATAGGTGCCGTCTGGTTTGCTTAATATAAGGAATTTGAAATTATTTATACTTGTACTTTTGATACTTAAGTATATTTTAGAAATCAGATTTAGTTTTGAAACCAAATACTTTTAGACTTTTACTCAAGTAATATTTTATTGGGTGACTTTCACTTTTACTTGAGTCATTTTCTATTTAAATCAAATCTAATTGTATTTGTCACATACACATGGTTAGCAGATGTTAATGCGAGTGTAGCGAAATGCTTGTGCTTCTAGTTCCGACCATGCAGTAGTATCTAACAAGTAATCTAACAAATTCACAACAACTACCTTATACACACAAGGGTAAAGGAATGAATACGAGTGTGTACATATAAATATATGGATGAGCGATGGCTGACCGGCGTAGGCAAGATGCAGTAGATGGTATGGAGTACAGTATATACATATGAGATGAGTAATGTAGGATATGTAAACATTATATAAATGGCATTGTTTAAAGTGGCTAGTGATACATTTATTTCATCCAATTTTAATTATTAACGTGGCTAGAGATTTGAGTCGATGGCCGAACGGCATAGGCAAGATTCAGTAGATGGTTTAGAGTACAGTGTATACATTTGATATGAGTAATGTCGGATATGTAAACATTATATACAAAAATTTTAAAGTGGCTAGTGATACATTTGTTACATCCAATCCTATTATTTAAAGTGGCTAGAGATTTAAGTCAGTATGTTGGCAGCAGCCACTCAATGTTAGTGGTGGCTGTTTAACAATCTGATGGCCTTGAGATAGAAGCTGTTTTTCAGTCTCTCGGTCCCAGCTTCGATGCACCTGTACTGACCTCGCCTTCTGGATGATAGCGGGGTGAACAGGCAGTGGCTCGGGTGGTTGTTGTCCTTGATGATCTTTTTGGCCTTCCTGTGACATCGGGTGGTGTAGGTGTCCTGGCGGGCAGGTAGTTTACCCCCGGTGATGCGTTGTGCAGTCCTCACTACCCTCTGGCGGAGCAGTTGCCGTACCAGGCAGTGATACAGCCCGACAGGATGCTCTCGATTGTGCATCTGTAGAAGTTTGTGAGTGTTTTTGGTGACAAGCCGAATTTCTTCAGCCTCCTGAGGTTGAAGAGGCGCTGTTGCGCCTTCTTCACCACGCTTTCTGTGTGGGTGGACCATTTCAGTTTGTCCGTGATGTGTACGCCGAGGAACTTAAAACTTTCCACCTTCTCCACTACTGTCCCCGTCGATGTGGATAGGGGGGTGCTCCCTCTCCTGTTTCCTGAAGTCCACGATCATCTCCTTTGTTTTGTTGACATTGAGTGAGAGGTTATTTTCCTGACACCACACTCCGAGGGCCCTCGCCTCCTCCCTGTAGGCAGTCTCGTCGTTGTTGGTAATCAAGTCTACCACTGTAGTGTCGTCAGCAAACATGATGATTGAGTTGGATGCGTGCTTGGCCACGCAGTCAAGGGTAAACAGGGAGTAGAGGAGAGGGCTGAGAACGCACCCTTGTGGGGCCCCAGTGTTGAGGATCAGCGGGGTGGAGATGTTGTTTCCTACCCTCACCACCTGGGGCCGGCCCATCAGGAAGTCCAGGACCCAGTTGCACAGGGCTGGGTCGAGACCTAGGGTCTCGAGCTTAATGACGAGCTTGGAGGGTACTATGGTGTTAAATGCTGAGCTGTAGTCGATGAACAGCATTCTTACATAGGTATTCCTCTTGTCCAGATGGGCTAGGGCAGTATGCAGTGTGATTGCGACAAGGCTGTCTGTGGACCTATTGGGACGGTAAGCAAATTGGAGTGGGTCCAGGGTGTCTGGCAGGATGGAGGTGATATGATCCTTGACTAGTCTCTCAAAGCACTTCATGATGACGGTAGTGAGTGCTACGGGGCGATAGTCATTTAGCTCAGTTACTTTAGCTTTCTTGGGAACAGGAACAATAGTGGCCCTCTTCAAGCATGTGGGAACAGCAGACTGGGATAGGGACTGATTGAATATGTCCGTAAACACACCAGCCAGCTGGTCTTCGCATGCTCTGAGGACACGGCCAGGGATGCCATCTGGGCCAGCAGCCTTGCGAGGGTTAACACATTTAAATGTTTTACTCACGTTGGCTGCGGTGAAGGTGAGGGTGAGCCCGCAGGTTTTGGTAGCGGGCCGTGTCGGTGGCACTGTATTGTCCTCTGTCATGATCAATGGAGATGAAAGAAGACTTCAAAGTGACTGGCTGAGGGTAAACTCTACTGTGACCAACATATAAACTGTGTGAAGAAATAGACACTTCAGAATGTGCCAGTCAGAGTTCAGGGGCACCTGCTCCCCCTGTCTGTAGTTTGTATGTATTTATGTATGTATGCCCATGGTCAACATCATCCATGTTTATGAGAATGTTAATGTACTTATGAAGTAACATCTTATTATACTGGAGTAATTTATGCCAAACGTTCATCATTTAGAATAGAATGATATAGAGTAGAATTCAGCACACTTTCTCTCAAGATTCAAATGTATTTTACTCTAAATGAAATCAAACAATGTACAGTATTTCAGTCTATTTACAATCATTACATTATACAATAATAAAAAGAAAGGGTCACTTGGTTATTCGTTGTGACACAGTGCCCAGAAACTACCCATTGACACTAGATGCAATGAAGTTATACTGGAGTATCACCCCTTTCTAACATTAGTAGTTATGTACTGTGTGGCTCAGTTGGTATAGCATGGTGCTTGCAATGCCAGTGTTTTGGGTATCAAAATGTATGCACTCACTATTGTACGTTGCTCTGGATAAGAGTGTCAGCTAAATGACAAAAATGGAAAATGTTATACATAGCAAGAATAAACACGGGAAAAGGAAAATCTATCTCATACGTTCACTCTATTGAGGTTGCAATGGTCTAGTACATGAGATCCTTTCAGTCAAAAATACATTCTGTGACCAAGATATTATAAATTATAGCTTCCTCTCCAAGGATATTTATTAAAGATAAAAATAACAAAAGTTATAACAACCAACATCAATAATAGGGGAATCAGATACTGAGGATGTGATTGTAGTTGTCAATACATTTCTAAGTTAAGTTCCACTTTCTGTTGTAGCTGATATTCCAGTGGGGATAATCTATGTAGTTACTGGAATGGTTGATATTAATGCCTCTGCTGTAACTTCGGTTCAGACACAACTTTGGATATTTCTAATGAAGATTCAGGTGGGGCTTTAGTTTGATGTAACTGTAGACAGTGTTGCAGGCACAGTAATAGTTAAATAGTCACTTGTTGTAGAAACTGGAGTTTCAAGAGTAGTTATAGTTGATCTCAGTTGCATTTGTGGTTTTAAATGTTTGAAGGGAGGCTGTTGACAGCTTTTCTGCTGAGATAGTGGTTGTGGTAAATGTTTCAGGTTTGGTTGATGGGGATGTAGTTGTGGATAATGTTTCTATTGATGGAGATGTTGTAGTTGTGGATGATGTTTCAGGTTTGGTTGATGGGGATTCTGTAGTTGTGGACAATGTTTCAGTTGATGGGGATGTTGTAGCTGTGGATGATGTTTCAAGTTTGGTTGATGGGGATGCTTGTAGTTGTGGATGATGTTTCAGGTTTGGTTGAAGGGGATGCTGTAGTTATGGATGATGTTTCAGTTGGTTGATGATGTTGTTTATGTGGCTGTGGATGATTTTTATTTATTTATTTTATTTAACCTTTATTTAACTAGGCAAGTCAGTTAAGAACAAATTCTTATTTACAATGGCAGCCTACATCGACCAAACCCAGACGACGCTGGGCCAATTGTGCGCCGCCCTGTGGGACTCCCAATCACGGCCGGCTGTGATGTAGCCTAGATTCGAACCAGGGTGTCTGTAGTGTCTGTGGATGATGTTTCAGTTTAAATTGTAGATATTTCAGGTTTGGTTGATGGGGATGTTGTATCTGTAGTTGTGGATGATTTTTCAATTTGGGTTGATAGGGATGTTGTAGTCGTGGATCTTTCAGTTGTAATTGTGGATGATGTTTCAGGTTTGGTTGATGGGAATGTTGTAGTTGTGGATGATGTTTCAGTTCCGGTTTATGGGAATGTTGTGTATGTAGCTGTGGATGACATTCCAGGTTTGGTTGATGGGGATGTTGTATCTGTAGTTATGGATGATGTTTCAGTTTTGGTTGATAGGGATGTTGTATCTGTAGTTGTGGATGATGTTTCAGTTTCGGTTTATGGGAATGGTGTGTATGTGGCTGTGGATGATGCTTCAGGTTTGGTTGATTGGGATGTTGTATCTGTAGTTGTGGATGATGTTTCAGTTTCGGTTGAGAGGGCTGTTGTAGTTGAAGATGATGTTTCAGTTTTGGTTGATAGGGATGTTGTAGTTGAAGATGATGTTTCAGTTTCGGTTGAGAGGGATGTTGTAGTTGAAGATGATGTTTCAGTTTCGGTTGAGAGGGATGTTGTAGATGAAGATAATGTTTCAGTTTCGGTTGATAGGGATGCTGCATGTAGTTGTGGATGATGCTTGAGTTGTAATTATGGATGATGTTTCAAGTTTGGTTGATGGGAATGTTTTAGTTGTGGATGGTGTTTCTGTTTCGGTTGATGAGGATGTTGTGTATGTGGCTGTGGATGATGCTTCAGGTTCTCATTTCTGATGTAACTGTCAACCGTGTTGCATATACAGCAATAGTTGAAGAGTCACTTGTTGTAGTTATAGTTGATGTATCAATTGTAGCAGTGGTTTCAGATGTTTGAATGTAGGCTGTTGATAGTTTTTCTAATGAAATAGTGGCTATGGTTCCATCTGTTGTAAGGGCTTAATAATCAGAACTGGCTTTCACCGATTCTTTAGGTGCAATTGATGGGAATTTTGTATATTTGGATGATGTTTCAGGTTTGGTAGATGGGGATGGTAAAAACGTGGAGGTGGATGACTTTTCAGATTTGGTTGATGGGTTTTTTGTACTGTGGTTGTGGATGATGTTTCAAGTCTGTTTATATCAGTTGTTCCATATGAAGTTGCAGCTGAAGTTTCAGGATTATTTTAATCTGTACAGTGCATTCGGAAAGTATTCAGACCCCTTGACTTTTTCCACATTTTGTTACGTTACAGCCTTATTTTAAAATGAATTAAATTGTTTTCCCCCCTCATCAATCTACACACAATACCTCATAATGACAAAGCAAAATCAGGTTTTAAGAAATTTTTGCAAATGTATTAAAAACAAAAAACTGAAATATCACATTTACCTACAGTGCCAGTAAAAAGTTTGGACATACCTACTCATTCCAGGATTTGTCTTTATTTTGACTATGTTCTACATTGTAGAATAATAGTGAAGACATCAAAACTATGAAATAACACATATGGAATCATGTAGTAACCACAAAAGTGTGAAACAAATGAAAATACATTTGAGATTCCTCAAAGTAGCCACCCTTTGCCTTGATGACAGCTTTGCACACTCTTGGCATTCTCTCAACCAGCTTCATGAGGTAGTTGAGGTAGAATGCATTTAATTAAACAGGTGTGCCTTTAAAAGTGAATTTGTGGAATTTCTTTCCTTAATCAGTTGTGTTGTGACAAGGTAGGGGTGGTATACAGAAGATAGCCCTATTTGGAAAAAGACCAAGTCCATATTATGGCAAGAACAGCTCAAATAAGCAAAGAGAAACAACAGTCCATCATTACTTTAAAACATGAAGGTCAGTCAATCCTGAACATTTCAAGAACTTTGAAAGTTTCTTCAAGTGCAATCGCAAAAACCATCAACCACTATGAAGAAACTGTCTCTCATGAGGACAGCCAAATCAAAGGAAGACCCAGAGTTACCTCTGCTGCAGAGGATAAGTTCATTAGAGTTAACTGCACCTTGACATTGCAGCCCAAATAAATGCTTCACAGAGTTCAAGTAACAGACACATCTCAACATCAACTGTTCAGAGGAAAATCAGGCCTTCATGGTCGAATTGATGCAAATAAACCACTACTAAAGGACACCAAAAAGAAGAAGAGAATTGCTTGGGCCAAGAAACACGAGCAACGGACATTAGACCAGTGGAAATCTGTCCTTTGGTCTGTCTGTGTCTTTGTGAGACGCAGAGTAAGTGAACGGATGATCTCCGCATGTGTGGTTCCCACCGTGAAGCATGGAGGAGGAGGTGTGATGGTGTGGGGGTGCTCTGCTGGTGATTGATTTCGAATTCAAGGCACACTTAACCAGCATGGCTACCACAGCATTCTGCAGCGAGACGCCATCCCATCTGGTTTGTGCTTAGTGGGTCTATCATTTGTTTTTTTAACAGGACAATGACCCAACACACCTCCAGGCTGTGTAAGGGCTATTTGACCAAGAAGGAGAGTGATGGAGTGCTGCATCAGATGACCTGGCCTCCACAATCACCTGACATCAACCCAATTGAGATGGTTTGGGATGAGTTGGACCGCAGAGTGAAGGAAAAGCAGCCAACAAGTGCTCAGCATATGTGGGAACTCCTTCAAGACTGTTGGAATAGTATTCTAGGTGAAGCTGGTTGAGAGAATGCCAAGAGTGTGCAAAGCTGTCATCAAGGCAAAGGGTGGCTACTTTGAGAATCTCAAATATAAAATATATTTTGATTTGTTTAACACTTTTTTGGTTAGTAAGTGATTCTATATGTGTTATTTCATAGTTATTCCTATTATTCTACAATGTAGAAAGTACACCTGTATTTGGGGAGTTTCTCCCATTCATCTCTGCAGATCCTCTCAAGCTCTGTCAGGTTGGATGGGGAGCGTTGCTGCACAGCTATTTTCAGGTCTCTCCAGAGATGTTCGATCAGGTTCAAACTCTGGCTGGGCCACTCAAGGACATTCAGAGACTACATGTAGTCCCGAACTACTCCTGCGTTGTCTTTGCTGTGTGCTTAGGGTCATTGTCCTGTTGGAAGGTGAACCTTCGCCCCCAGTCTGAGGCCCTGAGCGATCTGGAGCAGGTTTTTTAATCAAGGATCTCTCTGTACTTTGCTCCATTCATCTTTTCCTCGATCCTGACTAGTCTCCCAGTCCCTGCCACTGAAAAACATCCCCACAGCATGATGCTGCTACCACCATGCTTCACCGTAGGGATGGTGCCAGGTTTCCTCCAGATGTGACGCTTGGCATTCAGGCCAAAGAGTTCAATCTTGGTTTCATCAGTCCAGAGAATCTTGTTTCTCATGGTCTGAGAGTCTCTTAGGTGCCTTTTGGCAAACTCCAAGCGGGCTGCCATGGGCCTTTTCCTGAGGAATGGCTTCCGCCTGGCCGCTCTACCATAAAGGCCTGATTGGTGGAGTGCTGCAGAGATGGTTGTCCTTCTGGAAGGTTCTCCATCTCCACAGAGGAACTCTTGAGCTCTGTTATAGTGACCATTGGTTCTTGGTCACCTCCCTGACCAAGGCCCTTCTCCCCCAATTGCTCAGTTTGGCCGGGCGGCGAGCTCTAGGAAGAGTCTTGGTGTTTCCAAACTTCATCCATTTAAGAATGATGGAGGCCACTGTGTTCTTGGGGACCTTCAATGCTGCAGAAATGTTTTGGTATCCTTCCCCAGATCTGTACCTTGACACAATCCTGTCTCGGAGCTCTACGGACAGTTTCTTCGACCTCATGGCTTGGATTTTGCTCTGACATGCACTATCAACTTTGGGATCTTATATAGACAGGTGTGTGCCTTTCCAAATCATGTCCAATCATTTGAAATTACCACAGGTGGACTCCAATCAAGGATGATCAATGGAAACAGGATGCACCTGAGCTAAATTTTGAGTTCCATTTCAAAGGGTCTTAGTTCTTATGTAAATAAGGTTTTTCATTTTTTATACATTTGCAAACATTTCTAAAAAACAGTTTTCACCTCGCCATTATGGGGTATTGTGTGTAGATTGATGAGGAAAATGTTTTGTTTAATAGATTTTAGAATAAGGCTGTTACGTAATAAACTGTGGAAAATGTCAGCGGGTCTGAATACTTTCCGAATACACTGTACAGGCAAATTGCAGCAGGTTACTTTAAACCAACCTGCCTTGGGATCCATGGCCTAAAAGCTTTCATAAGCATACCCAGATCTGAGATCAAATGCAGGTCAACATTCTCACATTCCAAAATGGAGGATTATGTTAATACTTTCAGCAGCATCTGATTGTTACTTTGGTCAAACCAGAAAGAACAACATGGTTTGAACAATTCCCATCTTAGTAGTGAAAATGCCAAACACAAGATGTCAAGTACAGTGATTAATGATTATCTATGCAAAGTACAACTAAGACATCCTAATTCCTCATCTTTATACATCTTGCAAATTAGACTGCATGTCTCAAAAGAAGCTCATTCAATTATGAGACTGCTGCAGTTGTAGATGTTGATTGATTGTCTGTCCACTAGGTGGAACCCTTGCTTGAAAATGCCAAGAGCTTCAGGGAATATGTCTGTATCACAGGTGGCTGGAGGTACCTTCATTGGGGAGGATGGGCTGGAACGTAATAAATGGAATGATATCAAACACATCAAACACATGGTTTCCATGTGGTTGATACCATTCCATTAACTTCATTCCAGACATTATTATGAGTCATCCTCCCCTCAGCAGCCTCCTGTGATCTGTACATTTATTTTGATCTGTATATTTATAATTAAGTGAAATATGTTAGTTATAGATATGGCATACTGTTAGTGACTGTAACATGAAGGTGTGTCGGGGGTGGGGTGGTGGTGGTGGTGGTGAGGTGTGCCGGGGGTGAGGTGGTGGTGGTGAGGTGTGTCTGGGGTCGGGTGGTGGTCGTAAGGTGTGTCGGGGGTGGGGTGGTGGTGGTGAGGTGTGTCTGGGGTGGGTTGGTGGTGGTGAGGTGTGTCGGGGGTGGTGTTGGTGAGGTGTGTCGGGGGTGGGGTGGTGGTGGTGAGGTGTGTCGGGGGGTGGGTTGGTGGTGGTGAGGTGTGTCGGGGGTGGTGGTGGTGAGGTGTGTCGGGGTGGGGTGGTGGTGGTGGTGAGGTGTGTCGGGGTGGGGTGGTGGTGGTGAGGTGTGTCCGGGGGTGGGGTGGTGGTGGTGAGGTGTGTCGGGGTGGGGTGGTGGTGGGGGTGGTGGTGAGATGTGTCGGGGGTGGGGTGGTGGTGGTGGTGAGGTGTGTCGGGGTGGGGTGGTGGTGGTGAGATGTGTCGGGGGTGGGGTGGTGGTGGTGAGATGTGTCGGGGGTGGGGTGGTGGTGGTGGTGGTGGTGAGATGTGTCGGGGGTGGGGTGGTGGTGGTGGTGAGGTGTGTCGGGGGTGGTGTGGTGGTGGTGGTGGTGAGGTGTGTCGGGGGGTGGGGTGGTGGTGAGTTATCCCCACACAGCCACAGATGGATCAGCACTTGGTTTTTATTGTATTTATTATTTAACCTTTATTTTGGCAGGGAGTCATGCTGAGACCAATGTCTCTTTTACACACATCATTACATATCAAAACATCAATATACACTATACACATCAATCAATATACACTATACACATCAATATTTACTATACACATCAATACACGAAAAGCAAAACACAATCACAGAAAACAAACACAGTCTTCAGTAAAATAATTTACTGAAGTTCAAGGATTGCCTATCCACTCTCAGATCTCCCTCCAGCTCAGTCTAAAGGTCTGGGAACCTGAGATTATCGCTAATCGCCTGGCCCGATGAGGTGGAAGTGTGAAGCAGTTATTTCAGTGGCCTCCTGTGATAGAAAATTCTGGATCACCCCCGGTTTAGGTGACGGTGAAGAGGGTGAGGATGGAGGGAGTCATAGGTTAGTGCTTGGCTGGGTGGAGTCAAAGAACGGCAAGACTATTCTAGGAGGATCAGGTTTAGAGTCTGCCGCCCTGATCACTACTTACTAACTAAATACTTACAATAATATTGTGGTAGTAATTGGCTACTCAAAAGCGTAACCTTTTTCTGTGTGCCACTCAAACCGACAGTGCCTCATCTTTCCTAGCTCTTACATCACATACATGTTGACTTGTATCGATTTGCGTTCTCATTTGATCTGCTATGAGCTCCATGTTCCACTGGCACACTGGTAAAAACGAGAATGATACTGTAGTTGCATAGCAACAGGATCCATGTTTGACTGGTTCTCAGTCAAACTGCAGGGATGAAAGTAATGTTGGACGGTAATGACCAACTGGGCACACACTGGTTGAATCAACGTTGTTTCCAAATAATTTCAATAAAAATATGTTGAACCAACGTGGAATGGACGTTGAATTGACGTCTGTGCCCAGTGGGGAGTGAGAAAGACTATTCCTATCAGTATGGAGACCAGGCCAGAGGTGGTGGGCTTGCCTCCATACTGTCTCACTTCCTGTCTTCCATCCCACCATCTCACAGACCAAATAAAGGGTGCGTTCCTCTGGATAGGTATTTTAAGTATCAGCTAACCACATCATATGTTATGGCAATCTGTCAGTTGATGACACAATCGATGACGTGGCACGCAACCATTGGTTGATGCATGCAACATCTGAGCAGGGGAACGCGGCTGTAGAAATAAGCTACGGAGACTACTTTCTTTAAATATTTAAGTGATCAAGGCCCCACAGGCACGGCACCTCATTAGGGTATAATTAGTGAGGTTTGCTAATGAGGAGGAGGTAGCAGATCCCAGTCCGCAGGGCCCAAGGAGGGAGGGAGGGAAGGGGGCGTTAAATATGTGGGGCGGTACTATTGTCACACTATTATACACTCTTTACACGGGGTCACACTTACAGTACACTAATACTCAGCTACACCCACCACTCCTACACAAACACACTGTCTGTACTCAGCTACACCCACCACTCCTACACAAACACAGTGTCTGTACTCAGCTACACCCACCACTCCTACACAAACACAGTGTCTGTACTCAGCTACACCCACCACCCCTACACAAACACAGTGTCTGTACTCAGCTACACCCACCACTCCTACACAAACACAGTGTCTGTACTCAGCTACACCCACCACCCCTACACAAACACACTGTCTGTACTCAGCTACACCCACCACTCCTACACAAACACAGTGTCTGTACTCAGCTACACCCACCACCCCTACACAAACACAGTGAATGTACTCAGCTACACCCACCACTCCTACACAAACACAGTGAATGTACTCAGCTACACCCACCACTCCTAGACAAACACACTGTCTGTACCATCTCTCCTACACAAACACACTGTCTGTACTCAGCTACACCCACCACTCCTAGACAAACACACTGTCTGTACCATCTCTCCTACACAAACACACTGTCTGTACTCAGCTACACCCACCACTCCTAGACAAACACACTGTCTGTTACACAAGAGAACACCAACACTAACTAGCACACCTGCTGTTCACACACATCTTCTCTATACAGTACACGGTTGAGTATTCTAACTTACCCTCTAACATTACACGCTCAGTGCACATCCTAAGGCCAGTACCCCAAACCTTCAGCAAGACCACTTACATAAACAAAACAAACTGACACGCCCATTCATAAACACAATAGACACTGCGTGACAGAAGTCGCCGTTCCTGGCTTTCATCAGTTTGAGCATTGTATTGCAGAGGAACACTAAGCACTAAGGTTCTAAGGAACATACACAAAGGTGCAGTGAATTGTCATAAGGTGGGTGTAGCTGGTGTAAAGAGTCAGGCGCAGGAGAGCAGAGATGAGTGGACTAAGCACTTTACTAGGCAATGTCAAAATAAAGAACGCAACCGCGTCATAAAACAAATGCCCTAAAACCCAAGTAAGGCAGCACAAAATACAAAATAAACGCACAATACAGGCTGCACAAAGCACAGGTGAAAACATACAACCCGGCGTACCAACATGCCAAAACAAACAATTCCCCACACAGACATGGGGGGAACAAAGGGTTAAATGGACAACAGTAATGAAGGAAAATGAAAACCAGGTGTGTGTAAAAACAAGACAAAACAAATGGTAAATGAAAAGTGGATCGGCGATGGCTAGAAGACCGGTGATGTCGACCGCTGAACGTCGCCCGAACAAGGAGAGGAACCGACTTCGGCGGAAGTCGTGACATGAATAGTGATGAATGTTTGGGATGGTGAACTTCAGACTGGAAGATAACATAGGAAGGCTGTGCTGCAGCAACAACTTGTTACGCTCTATTGTACTGTATCTCAAAAACATGCCCTGGCATAAGAACACATCAGATGTTCATTGTGGTAGTTGTCCTGGAAACAAGAGCTTGCAGAGGGTGCGTGGAGACGAATGGATCGTTTTAGTTTATCAGGTTCTATTCTACGACGGGCTGATTCTCCTGTGGCCTGATTTAATCATTGCCTCCCTCCACCCAAAAATGTAACAATTCTCTCAAATCAGGTCACATCCTGGCGAGATCTCTACTTCATCCTCACTCTGAAACGGGATCTCTCTCCGGCCCTTTATTTCACTGCTGAGCCCAAAAGGAGAGCAATCAGGTTAAATATGTGATGGCAACCGGTATATGGACTAGAATGAGAGCATGATTGTTTGTTGGAAAGCTTGCTTAGTCATCTCAGTTCTTGGTCAAATGTAATTGTTTCATTGCACTGGAAACTAGGATTCAGGCTAATTTTGGGCCCTGTATCTTTTGTTATTTTATATTTCTATATTTAAATGTTCTGGTCCCGTAGCTAAATCCTTAGTTCTGTCATAAACCAGGATGAGAGTCACACTGGCCTCAAAAGGTAAACTGAGAGTAAAGGTCTGTTCTGTCCCCTTCAATTGTAAGCTATACACACTCACCTGACTGATCACATGATTGCACCCAAATACCCATCATGCACTCCCCGGATTAAGCTACCTATTGAGACATATTGTCAATTAGGGAATTAAATGAAGTGAATGAGGTGAAGATAGTGTTTGTTGCAATTTTTTGTGTACTGTATAAAGAAAGTATCTGTGACATATCCACATCAGATCATTAAAGATGGTAAACAAGCAGATGAATCTTGCCCACACAGCCCAGACCCCATTGAAGGTGACCTAGTTGCAGTCTATGCAGGGAGGGGTCATAAGAAATGTCGGGAGGAGAACCTTCCCATATCCTGTCCATGTATGTCTCTATTTCTCCTATATGCTGTTTTGTATTTTTAGCCACCACCTCCATCTATCCACTTCTTTGACCCCCCCTCAAACCCTCCCTCTTCTGCCTCACTAGCAAATACATAGAGTAAGATGGTGAGGATGCACAGCCTGAAACTCACTGACTGTTTGAGGTTTAGCCAATCATGAAACAGATGCGTGATGTGTATAAGTGTCATCGCCCACTGAGCTTCAGGATGTCTTCCTTCCTTAGGAACGTTGATACGTAACCAACCTGCGGCCCTCCTCCCCTGATCTCACTGAGTCACGTTGCCGTAGCGACAGTTCTCCTCCTCACTGTCCTGGTTTCATTCCGTCTAATTATTCTCAAAGTTCAAACTAGAACAGCAGGGTGACCTTCTAGCAACTAGTTTGGGGAGGCAGGGAGATGTGACGAGGGGAGGGTGAGAGGGAAGATGAGCAAGAAAGACACCCGAAATAGGCTGGCCGTCCCAGGGAGATTACTCCAAAAAGCAATGGGAGGAATATAAATATCTTTAAGTAGGTCGTATCAACCAGAGACCAACCCGTTGGATACTGTTTGATATGGTTTTGCTGGAGACTGCAACTTTGCAAGTTTCTCCTTTTTGGTCAGAGGTATGGGGATTTGGGGGTGACAGATGACAGTGCGTTACTCAGCTCTATCTATACAAATAGCACTGCAGTAGAATTTCAACCTCAACTGGTATGAGTAGTTATATTTCAGTTTAATGTGATGTATATAAAGTGTAATATTGTGATGCAAACGTAAAATGGAATACATTTGAACTCTATATCTAACATGGTACAGGTGTCTTCTTTTTGTTAAGCCCATAACCATGTTTGTGAGGTGTACACCTTTCTTTCAAAGTAGATTTCTTTATGACTACCAAGTATCAATTTGTGAGACCCTGATTTAGCACACTGCAGTAAAGGGTTAATACATGTAACTGACACTGACACATACTGTAAGTCACCTGGAGTTGATAAAATAAGTCATGTTAACGTAACTGGAAAACTTACAGTAACCTCCACCTGCTCAGTTGGATTACATAGTTCTGTAACCTGAACAAACATGCATTCTTTGATTAGAGGACATTAAAGACCTCCATCCAATATCTTGTGCTGGGCTAACACAATGACAAAATGTGTTCCTAGGATCTACAGTATATAATGATATAGATGATGAATACATGTATGATAATAATATATTCACATTCTGTGGTTCCGACCTTGCCATTCAACCGTAGAATTTCAACCACAGAATCCCATTTTGTGAGAGCCCTCATTTTGAGGAAGTTTATTCTTCTGGAGTGAATCCTGTGAGTGAATCACACATCTGAGGTAAGAGCTGTGAGAAAAGGCCAGATGAGGTGGGCCTGATGTTGGGAATTGTAGTAGAGGGCTGTGTGCTTTCTGCTACAGCCTCTCTAGGGTATAATCCCACCCACCCACCCACCCTCCCTCTCTCCTCCTGTGTCTCACTCTCTCTGTATACTGTACATCCATCTCCTCCCCCTCTCCTGGAGTTAGCTGCAGCACTTAGGCCCACAGGTGATTGAGGGGCCTAAGCAGCGTGGTGGCCCCTGAAACGGTCAGGGCTGGAGTCACATGCTTCAAATGCCCTGCCTGAGGATGGGATTATCAACTGCACACACACATATGCACAAAAACAGACACACTAATTATGAGCGCAAACCATGTGCTGTGATCATGGACAGCAACATGAAAATGGTATGTAAAACAAACCGTCTAAGTAACAAACAACAATGATTGATTTTGACTACCCAGACCCCACCCCATCCCTAACACTCATTATGCCTTTCTCCTCCCACTCCCCCTCTAGGTCCTGTCCATAGTGAGTGGACAGAAGGGGGTTTAGCTCAAACTGCTGCAATCTGCAGAAAGCAACCCTGTGTAAGCACTGTGCCGACCAGTGTCTGGTTGCCAGTAGCACCATGATATCCTGCACTCAGCTCTTTCCCTTTATCACAGTGGATTGTGGATGGGCCCTCTGGTAAAAAAAAAAAGGGGGCAGGTAGGGGGTGGGACAGAGGCAGGAATGGAATGGAGGGGCTATGAAAGGATGGGATGCTCTATTGAATAGTTGTCAAATGCTCTGATTTGTTTCAGTCTATAGCACATTGAGAGAGAGAGAGAGAGAGAGAGAGAGAGAGAGAGAGAGAGAGAGAGAGAGAGAGAGAGAGAGAGAGAGAGAGAGAGAGACCTTAGAAGTAGAACAGCATGGTTGTCCAAAGGTTGGGACAGTGGAGCCCATGCCCATCTTCTGAAAACATCTGAAACCGTACCTCTTTAAAAACACACACACACACACTCCCCTATTCCCGCTTCAGATAGATGAGTGGTGGGTCACTCTCTCTGACTCTATGTCAGTCCTGTTGATGTAGAGGGAGAGTCCAGATGGGGAATGTCTAGCCCTGAGGCCTGCCCCTCCTGCCACCCTCTTCTAAAGCCTGGACAGACTGGTAGATTTGACTCTTCACCACCCGCTGTTAGATCTCAGCCCTAGCTCCCTGCCCAGCACAACACACACGCCAACAGACAACCGTTTGAGCCATCTCTCATCTCCTAATCACTGCACTATAAGGCTGTATAAGGCTGTAATAAGCTTGGAATGGAGAGAAGCGGGAGATAGTTCACGGACATACAGAGTGCACAAGGGTCCCATTGACCAACATACCAACACAAGGACAATAGAGAAGAGTTGGATCATTGTTTTGTTTAGACTATTTTGGCCACACTGACACACACATCTGTAATGTAGGTGTGCTCCTAGTAGAGTGTGCACCTAGAAAGTAGGTGTGCTCCTAGTAGAGTGTGCACCTAGAAAGTAGGTGTGCTCCTAGTAGAGTGTGCTCCCAGAAAGTAGGTATGCTCCTAGTAGAGTGTGCTCCAACTATTTGTCAAAAACATAGTTGTGACATATCTTATATCATTCACTTTATTCATTGGAGCAAGTTCTGCCCAGCTCTGTCTGTCTGCAGTAATTTTAAGACTGGTTGCTCATGTTCTGGACTTGAAAGATTTTCTTAAATACAGTGATTTCCTTGCATATCCTGCACATAGGACTCTGTATAATAGTTTTTCTAGCTTTCTTTTGTCATGTTCTGTCCTTGAAAGGTTGGAGGGATAAATTGTCTAAAGGTCCGATTAAAAAACATCTACTTGCCAGGAGGATCATATCGATGTAGGCTCGCCAGAATGAAGCGGTTGGGGTTCCAACACGTGATTCACATGAGCAATTTGTAGCCTACCTCACTACAATTGCAGTACTATGTAGGCCTAGCTACAATATTCATCCACCACCATCAAAAACGTAATGTTTCTCAAGTTCACATTTGCAGAAAGGATACCGTGTATGCATGGGGCCCACAAATTACCCCAATATTTCGACTAATAAACGGAATCTGTAAGATTGGAATCAGCCTGGAATTATGAACCAGTGATAGCACCAGGGACAGCTCCACTGACAAGGAATCCACCGCACGCGCAACCGCTGTTATTGTGTGGAGGCTTTGAGTGTGTCTACACACGGTATTTGAATGTGATTGACTGAGAAGGCTCAGCCCCCCACCTTCCCCCTCCCCATCATTCATTATTTTCTTTCTCCCTGTTGAACGAACTGGAGTAGGGGACGACCGTCGGAGAATAGGAAGCTGCGGACATCTCTCTGATGCTGCTTTATACATCATTTTTATACCCTTTGCGAGTACCAACATTGCTTTACCATGTCAGATGCTAGGGCTGCTTATGCTTCGTAACACGCCGTGCCGCACAATCAGCGTGAACAGATCTTATTCAAGGATGCGGATTTAACAGAAATGCGCTGTCAACTGGGATTTTAAACATTATCATTAACATTGAATTAAGTCACTAATGCCAGTAACCAGAGACTATATGTATGTTAGTGTTATATGTTATCAGTGACGCGGTAAAAATATAGTGAGTCTCCCACTAACGAAGATAAACAACAAGAACGGGTAAGCGTGATCATTTTTTTCCAACAACACCACCTCCACCAACCAGCTAACGTTAGCTAGCTAGCAAACATGGGCAAATCCTAATATTCAGGTAAATACGTTATTGGGGTGCCATTTTTAAAATGGCACATTATTTACAAATATATTATCCATACAGTAATAAAACATTGGCTCTCAAATTGGCTAGCTAACAAGGTATCTTGTATTGGCCACCTCGCCATGCTGTGTGTTGACTGGCTTTGTTTGAGTCGGTGTTTTCCAGTTAGCTTGATGACTAGCTAGCTCCTCTTGTCCTCTGTCTCGAGCCCCCTGCCTGTGTGTCACTACCTGATGTCCCGCTGAACACGACAGGAGCCGAGGTAGCTCTCTCTCTCTCAATACATGTTGCGTTCATACCTGACCCTCAAATTCATACACGGTGCTTATATTAAACGTTTTCATCAAATGTGTGTACACCTTTATAAATATTCTGCTGGACGAGTTTCATAGGAGTTTTGAAATGTCATTCGTAGTTATGGGTAACCCTGGCTTTTGGGCTGTCTCATGAGGCCAAACAAACAACACGATAATTATTCTCTGGGGGCACACAGGTATCTGCTGCTGGCTCACCATTGCAATGTTATTTGCAAACTATAAACCATTTCATTATTTGTAAGGAAGCTTGCCGAGTTTCAGATCATTTAAGGAAATTAGTCGATTGAATTAAATTCATTTGGCCCTTACCATTCCAGTGTTTAAATGCTATATTGTAATTACTTTGCCACCATGGCCTATCTATTGCCTTACCTTCCTTATCCTACCTCATTTGCACTCTTTGTATATAGATTCGTTTTTTTTCTACTGTATTATTGACTATATGTTTGTTTTACTCCATGTGTAACTCTGTGTTGTTGTATGTGTCGAACTGCTTTGCTTTATCTTGGCCAGGTCGCAGTTGTAAATGAGAACTTGTTCTCAACTTGCCTACCTGGTTAAATAAAATAAACTATGGATTTCACATGACTGGGCAGAGGCGCCAGGCCGGATGCTGGATGTGGGGGTCCTGGGCTGACGTGGTTACACGTGGTCTGTGGTTGTGAGGCAGGTTAGACGTACTGCCAAATTCTCTAAAACAACGTTGGTGGCGGCTTATGGTAGAGAAATGAACATTCAGATCCCTGGCAATATCTCTGGTGGACATTCCTGCAGTCAGCATGCCAATTGCACACTCCTTCAGAACTTGAGAAATCTTTTTACTGCACATTTTAGTGGCCTTTTATTGTCCCCAGTACAAGGTGCACCTGTGTAATGATCATGCTGTTTAGTCAGCTTCTTGATATGCCACACTTATCAGGTGGATGGATTATCTTGGCAAAAGAGAAATGCTTACTAACAGAGATGTAAGCAAATTTGTGCACAGAATTTGAGACAAATAAGCTTTTTGTGCATATGGAACATTTCTAGGATATTTTACATGTTGCGTTTATATTTTTGTTCAATGTATAGTGCTTAAGTGGTTTATTGATGTCCACCTCCTTCCTTCAAGTAATTTTTCCTGGACAGAGTCTGTGTTCCCTGTATGAAGAGCATAGAGTTTAGAAGCATGCAGTAGTGTAAATAAGATAACGTTAATAAAATACCACATTTATGATTTAGTAGGAAACTAAACCGGTGTTTTGTCAGCTACATTCTAGTCACCATTTGAGGTATGATTATGACTGTATGACCACCTACGGTGAACCTTTATGGACCAACAGCAAAAACCACCCTATAGCAAAGCTATCCTATTTCTTTCAGAACCATACCTTTGGTTTCCCAAGCCTAGACAGACCCACTATTTTCTACTCTAACAGTTTTATGAGTACAGTATTGTGTAATCTCGATGGATGTAGCCCAGCCGTTGGTGTTTGGCTTGTTCAGGATTTATGAAATGTTTACACGGTGCATCACTGAGCCTAATTGCCATATGTTTTATTGCATGTTTGAATTTATGACTAGCTTGAACGTAGGCTATTAGTCATGCTGTTGGTAACCTGTTTATTCTATACCTTTATATGCTTTTGTTGAGAGAGCTAGACTACTTCAGATCTGTTGATAGGCTATTGGACGGATGAGCGTCCTCCAGTTGTTGCCTACCCAGGGTGGACGAGGAATGGGTGGATGTTTGGAAATCACTAGCTGTGGGCCCCCCATAGTGCTGATGCTCAAAATCCCTCCTATACAAGCTTGTTTCAACTCCTGCCACTCACAGGATCATTGTGCTGCAGTCAACCAAATGTTCCATATGTTATTGTCCTTATCAGATGTGCAGGGTCATCACTCGTCACTAGTTAACACAGCCAGAAGTCATAAATCCCAGCTATTTCTCTCATTAAAATCTGATTTTAAAGAGAACCCTAACCTTAATCCAAACGTTTGCTACACTGCTAACCTCATACCAAACCTTAAATTAAGACCAAAAACCTCATTTTTGTTTTCATGAATTTTAATGATGTAGCCACTTTGTGGCTGGGTTAACTAGTGGGAACCAATGTGCAGGTCTTGAGGCAACAATTACTAATTTTAAACATAAAGTACAGACTTCAGGCTGCCATTGAGATAAATGGCAAATAGCGTACAGTTTTCCCCTTTCTGTTTCGGCCTATTCTTCAGTTTGAGAATTTGGTGGTTGAATCAACTCGAGCACCTCTTGATATTTGAGTGTTGCTCTCATCCTCTTCAGCAGGATTCATTTTAATCTGCTCAATGAAGATAGTTTATTTTTTATTTTTTTCAAGATTGAATGTACCAATGTGTGGTCATTAGTCCACAATCACAGCAAATTGAAACACATTGAAGAGGTTAAGAGATGGAAAAAACATGAATACCTACAGGCGTAGACTACTTGAGGACAGAGTGATGTCCTGTACTGTGTCGTTCTGCAACGTGTCTCTTGTATTGAGCTTGGCTGTAGTGGGAAATGCATTCCTCTAACAATTTTGCTTTGTTTTTGAGATGGTGGTATAAGTTTGTCTCCCACATCATCCGTCCAGTTATCCAAGGCAGGCAGGAGTTTTGCCACCCCATGCTGGGCTTGTGAAATTCATCCTTCCCAGTTTTACTGTAGCTTGGAGAAGTCCGTCAGAGCTCCTTTGAGCCATCTCAAGTAAAGAAGCAGCAACCTGTCCAACTGATAGGGTGCACATTGCCTTAAATGGAGAAGGGCCTGAGGTTCAGAGCTGGTACATGGTGTATCCAGAGCTCAGGCTGAATGATTGACTGTAGGGAAATCTGATGAATGAGCCCATGTTAGAATCTGTGAGGTTCTCAGTGACTGTGATTAGGCTAAAGGTCTGTTGCCCAAGTGGAGAGCTGACCCTGACCCTGACCTTCCCTATAAGTCTCATGACCCGGGCCCTGTGGTATTTGTGTTGAAGGTCACACGACTGTGAAGGAGTGCAATGGAGCACATCCCATGACTGACTTCTGCCAGTTTGGCTAAATTACAAATTCAACACCGTACAATAAGGGAGGGTGATAAAGAGGATGAGAGTAGTGAGCTCACTGGTTTAAAGACCATAGCTTCTGTCAAAGTGACAGTCCATATGGGTCCATATAACAGATGTCTATTAAAGTGCGAGGATGCTTTCAAGGGTTGTAATTGCATTGCGGTGGGTCAGGCCACAAAGAAATTGGCACTGATTGGCCTATATGAAAAATACTGAAGTCAAGATCATACAAATAGCTTCACACTAAACTTGACTCATGTATTGGAATGTAGCCTAAATGCCCCACTCCTGGCCAGTCACTATATAATTAGCCTATTGCACAGTCATGTCATTTCTATTACCCACTGTTGAGCAATGAAAGATAGCTTCAGTTCGGGCTGGGCGATATAGCAAATTCTATTAATTGGAATTTATGTTTTCACGCGATATTCCAAATGCCTGTATCGCAAGAAACAAGGTTTTGCTATTATCGTTTTTATGAGCGTTTGTCTGCTTGGTCTCTTGTTGTATTTTTTGTCTTGTCTCTTTCGGTGCTGTGTGCACCTCCCCATTTACACCAGAGATCTGTATATAATGAAGAGATGCATCTCTGCCCTAACAATGGGAGTCGTAGTCCCAAAGCCTGGAAGGCAGGCGACAAGCTTAGGTCCAAAATAAGCACATAGAAACGCATAGGGCTTATTTTGGACAGATTTTAGTGAGAGTGAAACCTAGGGTTTACACACACCAAGCCCCTCCCCTTCCTCTCACACCAACACAGCTGAGCGATCACATCTTCCTCTCTGACAAGCGGTTTCAATTCGCTATTTGCATTTGAGGTTTGGTCCAACAGAATGGGTCATATGGACACTGAAACACAGACATTATTTTACTGTAATAGAGGAGAAGTTCACTTTTCTAACAATACCCTTTTATGTCTCAACTACCGTGCAGAGCAGACTACTAAAACGAGAGTATCAATGAACATTGATTCTAGAAAATGAGTGCTCAGTTTGTCGCATGAGGCATTGGGGTACCGCTAGCATCATTTTATTCAAAGACTGTTATACTAGCTGTCTAGTCTGTGTTTTAGAAATGTCCAATAAACATAAAACACAATTATTAGCAAGTCATTCTCATTTCGAGAAATAAGGTAGGCCACTTGATTTCAACATCTGAACAAAGTGGACAGGCTAACATGCTTTTCAAATCGTTGGAGACAGACAGAGGGGTGTGTTCATAACAATTAAACTGTTCAACCTTGTTAGCTAGTAAATAGATCCAAGTTGGCTAAACTTGAAATATAAAGATTAGCTGGCTAATCACTAGTACCTGGTCTTGAGAGATTGTTGATGAGACCTGTGTTCATTTTCTATAGCCTAATGCACGTTACCAGAAGTTAGTCATTATTAGTGAATGTGCATTATGCATGGTTCTAGTTACTTTTGTAACAAAAAAATGCATTTAATAGACTATCAGTGACCAGATCAGTGACTATTGCAACAACAAAAAAAAGCAGGTCGAACTATTTTGATAACATTTAATTATTAGTGGGTTTTATGGGGCTCCCAAGTGGCTCTGCATCTCAGTGCTAGAAGCGTCACTACAGACACCCTGGTTCGAATCCAAGCTGTATCACAACCGGCTGTGATTGGGAGTCCCATATGGCGGCACACAATTGGGCCAGCATCATCTGGGGCAGGCCGTCATTGTAAATAAGAATTTGTTCTTAACTGACTTGCCTAGTGAAATAAAGTTTATGGTTGTGGAAGGCTTATATTTAGCCTAGATATAACTTCACAAGCCCTGAATTCATTAGATTATTGCTGACTGTTTCAAATGTAGTGTATTTGACATAATTGTACAACAATGCATATTTAGAGAAAACATTTTAAAAAAAAACGAGATATACAGTACCAATCAAAAGTTGGACACCACAAATATAACAATTTTTTTAGTTACTATTTGATGCCATATGTGTTATTTCATAGTTTTGATATCTTCACTGTTATTCTACATTGTAGAAAATAGTACAAATAAAGAAAAAGCTTTGAATGAGTAGGTGTGTTCAAACTTTTGACCGGTACTGTATATCGTGAATCGCCCATAAGTTAGAAAAAACAAAGATTAGATTTTTAGGCCATATCGCCCAGCCCTACTGTAGCTTCAGTTATTTCTTGTCCCATGTGGAGAAATGTCTTGAGCGATATTCCATGTTTATCCATGGCTGTTCTCTACAATATCGATCTGCTCCGTTCTCTGGGCATTTCATACATTTCAGTTGACATTCTGTGGCTGTAGCCGTCATGGTCTTGCAACCTTTTGCTAAAAGGTGTTCTATTTTTAACACAAATGACTTGGAGCTAATTACGAATGGGAAAATAGGCCTGATGAGTGAGCGTGAGTCTCCGATGAGTCATGACATGTATAGGAACTGTCATTTGTGTGGCTATGTCTGAGTCTCCGTTCCAGTGTATTGAGCTTGTAGTAGATTGTTCCTGTAGAGGAGGTGGGTGTTCTATATTGAGGAAGGTATGTGTGTATTCCAAGGGTAAAACTCATGACGTGGGTGAGCAGCAATGGCATGATCACTGTCATTGAATTAGTGAATCAATCTGGCTAATGAGAGAGGGTTTTGAATGGTCACTGATCACTGATGGGAAAACAAAACATATATTTGATGGAGAGATGCGTTTGGGTGTTAGAGGTGCTGAAGTGATTGAGTTGAATATGAGAGTATGTCATTGAGAGGGTGATCTCTGGTGTGTGTGCGGAGGACACCGTGTTGGTGAGCAGGCTGCGGGGGGGGATGCAAGCGCTGGGCGCTGGAGTGTTTGATGAATGTGATGTTACAGGTTGACAATAGGCTGCCGCTTCCCTATTCAACAAAGCATTCAGGCCTGGATCAGCCCCTCTGTGAGTGGCCCTGTGATACGTGTGTCTCTGGCCGCCTCATTTCTGCAAACAGGAAAGGCGTGAGCTTCTGGCCCCTGTCTCTGCTGACTCCTCCATTGTGTGGGGCCACTGTGGCAGAATAGGCTTTGTGCTGGGCTTTTTGGGGATCTCACCCCCATCTCTGTCCTACCCCATCTGAGCCTGACTGACAGGAGGACATGGAGCCAGAGAGGGGTTACCCCCCCAGGAGAGGAGAGGGCATCAGCTGGTGTGAAGTGTGTAGAGGGGGGTTTGCTGCAGTGATTAACATTCCTATTTATTAGCATATAGTCATAGAGAAATTCTATCATCCAGTGCTGTGGGGGGTTGGTCTGGGCGGGCATGCGGCTCCGGGACTGGCAGAACAAAATTATTTGATCAGCAGTGTGTGTGTTATTAAAGGCGTCCGCATGCTTCCCATCCCAAAAAGTTCGGAACAGTTCATTTTGTGACATTTTTGTTAATTTTGGTTTTCTGCCAAAAAATCTCTTGAGGCAAGCCACATTTCAGTAGCCGAAGTCTACGCCCCTTCATCATTGGCAAACCTAGGGATTCTTCAATCAAGTGTTTGTCATTCAACGATTGACGTGTTTTCAAGCACATTTTTCCACTTGAGAAATACTGCACCAAACATCTTTGTTAGATGTAAAATTGCGCGACTAAGAACTCAATACGTTTTTGTAGAGGAGATATCTTAGATTAATTCGGACTATTTGAGCAAGTGGCTACGGCGTCTCAAGATGGACAAACAGTACTATACAAGCGAAGGTCTTTTAAAGGAGTATGTGAACACACTCATTTGGTTCGCCCAGTTGAGTTCGGCTAGGCGCCAGCCAAACCGAAGCATTCGAAAGGATTAAGACTCCCTGTATTCTCTCTGCCTGTCTTGAAAAAGGGAGCTAAAGGATTGTTGTGTTGGGGCTTATAGCTCCTGTCTGTCTGTCTTGATGAGGGAGTGAAGTGTGGCTCCATCCCCCTGGTGTAGGGTTGCGTGCATGCCCGTCTGGCATGTTGTGCACTGGGGTAATTCCCTCCAGGCGACTGTGCTGGGCTCCATTTCTCCCTCTCCCTGATTATCTGGGAAAACAGACCAGCTAAGGAGGAAAGCAGGTCAGGGGGGGAGAAGGGAAGGGGGGAGAGTAGTGATTGAGAGAAAGAGAGGTGGCGTCCTGCTTTACCTCGGAGCTCCCATCATTCTCCTGTAAGTGATTCCCTCTCCTCTCCTGGTGTCTGGCTGGTCAGAGGCTAGGCGGGCCTCTCAACGCAGCACTGCTCAGCACAGCTCAGAACCCCAGAGGCATTCCTGAATGCCTTGTTTTCATGCTTGGCATTAGTAAAGAGCTATTCTTCTGAACCACTGCACAGACATGCCCCCCTTACGTTATGTGTGTGCTGTATGTGTTGCGTGTTTGACAGACAGGGGGATGGGCAGGGGCTTCACAGTTTTGGTAGCCACCTAACACTCCAGCCTTCCTCCAATTCTAGAAAGAATAGCCTGTTTCCTTCTAACTGTTAAGCCTAAAGCAGGGTTTTTATATTGGGGATTATCTTGTGGGCAGCAGAGCAGGATGAGCGCTTTGGGAGCGTTCCTCCCTCTCCTGTCTCAAACTATTCATTCATTCATTCTGCTCAACATGGCTGGAAGAGACTACTGCTCTCATGTTCCAGTGCTGCTGTGTCACTACACTAGCAATTCTATCTCCAAGTCTGTAGCCTACTTTATTACAGATTTATTACCCCTTAATAATACCCTTATTGATAAAGCATTTCTAAGAGCCATTATTGTATAATTTCACATCTTTCAGAGTCACATTACAAAAGGATATCCTGTTTTTCATGGTGATAAATGGCGTGTATAGGAGAGTTCTATAGTGCTGTTGGTTTGATTATGACCACCACACTGTGTGTGTTTTGTTTTCCCTCTGATGGCTCTGTTAAAGGGTCACACGGTGATTATCCAGGTCATATTGTAGCACGTTAAAGGAAAACTCCACCCATTTTTTGTTTCTGTTTCCTTAGTCCATTGTTTATATATTCCCAACATGTTTTTCATGTCAGCAATCAGTTTTTATATATAACTTTCGAAATTGTCACGTCCAGGCCTGAGAAGACAGGCTGGCGTGTTTTTGCTTTGGTTTTGGTGTAGGGTTTTTATGTTCTAGGTGTTATATTTCTATGTTGGGGTAATGGTTCCCAATTAGAGGCAGCTGTGTGTCGTTGGCTCTAATTGGGAACCATATATATGTTTGTAGTTTTCACTTGGGGTTTGTGGGTTATTGTTTGGACATAGCTTGTTTTGTGGTTAGTGTGTTTGACTTCACGATCTTTGTTTTGTTAATTTTGCCCAGTTACGTTTGTATTAAATATGTATACTGGAAGCATCGCTGCGTCTTGGTCTGTCCGTACAGAAGATCGTGACAGAAATACAGCCGGTATGATTATATAATGCTATGTTTTGCATCATGTGATGCAAAATGCATCTTACCGGCTGTATTTCTATATTTTGAAAGTGATGTATCCTAACTTGATTGCTGACATGCAAAACATTTTGGGACCATATCAGCAATGGACTAATGAAACAAATGCCAAAATATAGTTTTTGGGTGAAATGTTCCTTTATTTAAGGACAACCATGACAAATTTAGTAAATCATCCATTATGTGGGTTTAGGGGTCAAAGGTTTGTCCCATAAATCCACTGCAGCGGCTCGGCAGACGTAAACATGCTCGGGCACCATAATGGCTATCAACACGAGGCAGGCGCTCAATGAAGGGGAGGAGGAGGGGGCCGGGGTAGGGCTAGGGGAGAGGAGGGGGCCGGGGAATGGGGGGGCATAAAGCTGATCTGATCACGACAGGGAGAAGGTTATACATTAGCTGTAGAACAACATACATTAAGAGTGATTAGAGAGGTCTTGGCGTCTCATTAAGAGTGGTCACTGTCTCATTAAGGTTGATTAGAGAGGTGTTGGTGGTGTGTGAGTCGGATGATTTGTGTGATGGGAATGAATATGACTGTAAAATAGAGGGTATTTCTGGGTATGTAGGTAGTGTATTAAAAGACAGTGTGTGTGTGAGAGAGCTGTGGGCTCTCCCCAGTCTGGGTAGTGCGTGGAGCAGACTGTCCTAACAAAGCCCTGTCATCTCATCCCCAGCAGGCAGGCAGACACTCCCCCTGGGTCCTGTGTTTGGCCCTCCCTCCCCAGCTCTAAGCCCTATTGATTTATGTCCCCTCCAATTCATCACATTATCAGTGACCAGGGGAATATTGTAATTAACCAATAGATAGCAGAGAAGGCCATTTTAAACTGTTGTTTTTTACATTTATGAATTGTGCTTATCTGAGGCACGGTCTGTTGATATGATTAGTGTATTGGCTCAGGATGTGTTTTGGGGGATAGTGGTGGTGACAGCCAGGTATCATGGTGAAAAATATCAGAATGGAATGTCTTCTTTTTGCCTCATTAACTTATGGGATGCTGGTTTAGAGGTTGTGAGCCGGTGTGTGACGCTGTGTCGGAAGAGGCTGTGTGTGTCGGAGGCTGTGTTCTGAGGTTGTATCTATTCTAGGCTGCGAGTGGGAGGCTGGCTATGTCGGAGCCTGTGTCAGACGGAGGCTGTGTGTCGTAGCCTACGTCATAGCCTGTGTTGTAGGATGGGTGGTGTATGGGAGTCAGTGTCATAGTGAGTCAGGGGATTGTGTGTCTGGATTAGTGGTGATTAGTACAGACACTGAGCCCCAACTCCTCCTAGCCACCATGGGGATTACTCCCCCAGTCCCTTAGTCCCCTTTCCTTCCCCCTAGTCCGCTCTCCTTCCCCCTAGTCCGCTCTCCTTCCTCCTAGTCCGCTCTCCTTCCCCTCCAGTGCGCTCTCCTTCCCCTCCAGTCCCCTCTCTGTCCCCTCTCCTTCCCCCCTAGTCCCCTACTCCCCCAGTCCCGTCTCCTTCCCCTACTCCCCTAGTCCCCTACTGCACCAGTCCCCTCTCTGTCCCCTACTGCACCAGTCCCCTCTGTCCCCTACTGCACCAGTCCCCTCTCCGTCCCCTACTGCCCCAGTCCCCTACTCCCCCTATTCCCCTCTCCGTCCCCCCTAGTCCCCTACACCCCTAGTCCCCTCTCCTTCCCCTACTCTCCTAGTCCCCTCTCCTTCCCCGTACTCCCCTAGTCCCCCACTTACCCATGTCCCTTCTCCGTCCCCCCTAATCCCCAACGGCCCCAGTCCCCTCTCCTCCTCCTACTCCCCTAGTCCCCTCTCCTTCCTCCTTCTCCCGTAGTCCCCTCTCCTTCCCCTACTCCCCCAGTCCCCTCTCTGTCCCCCACTCCCCTAGTCCCCCCAGTCCCCTCTCTGTCCCCTAGTCCCCTACTGCACCAGTCCCCTTTCCTTCTCCTACTCCTGTAGTCCCCTCTCCTTCCCCTACTCCTCTAGACCCCTACGCCCCAGTTCCCTCTCCTTCCCTACTCCCCCAGTCCCCTCTCCTTCCCCTACTCCCCCAGTCCCCTCTCTGTCCCCCACTCCCTAGTTCCCCAGTCCCTCTCCTTACCCTACTCCCCCAGTCCCCTCTCCTTACCCTACACCCCCAGTCTCCCAGTCCCCTCTCCATCCCGCCTAGTCCCCTACTGCCCCAGTCCCCTTTCCTTCTCCTACTCTCCTAGTCCCCTTTCCTTCTTCTACTCCCCTAGTCCCCTTTCCTTCTCCTTCTCCTACTCCCCCAGTCCCCTTTCCTTCCCCCTTACTCTCCTAGTCCCCTCTCCTTCCCCGTACTCCCCTAGTCCCCCACTCACCCATGTCCCTTCTCCGTCCCCCCTAATCCCCTACGGCCCCAGTCCCCTCTCCTCCTCCTACTCCCCTAGTCCCCTCTCCTTCCTCCTTCTCCCGTAGTCCCTCTCCTTCCCCTACTCCCCCAGTCCCTCTCTGTCCCCCACTCCCCTAGTCCCCCAGTCCCCTCTCTGTCCCCCTAGTCCCCTACTGCCCCAGTCCCCTTTCCTTTTCCTGCTCTCCCAGTCCCTTTCCTTCTCCTACTCCTGTAGTCCCCTCTCCTTCCCCCTACTCCTCTAGACCCCTACGCCCCAGTTCCCTCTCCTTCCCCTACTCCCCAAGTCCCCTCTCCTTCCCCTACTCCCCCAGTCCCCTCTCTGTCCCCCACTCCCCCAGTCCCCTCTCTGTCCCCCACTCCCTAGTTCCCCAGTCCCTCTCCTTACCCTACTCCCCCAGTCCCTCTCCTTACCCTACACCCCCAGTCTCCCAGTCCCCTCTCCATCCCCCTAGTCCCCTACTGCCCCAGTCCCTTTCCTTCTCCTACTCTCCTAGTCCCCTTTCCTTCTTCTACTCCCTAGTCCCCTTTCCTTCTCCTACTCCCCCAGTCCCTTTCCTTCCCCCTTACTCTCCTAGTCCCTCTCCTTCCCCGTACTCCCCTAGTCACCCACTCACCCATGTCCCTTCTCCGTCCCCCTAATCCCCTACGGCCCCAGTCCCCTCTCCTCCTCCTACTCCCCTAGTCCCCTCTCCTTCCTCCTTCTCCCGTAGTCCCCTCTCCTTCCCCTACTCCCCCAGTCCCCTCTCTGTCCCCCACTCCCCTAGTCCCCCCAGTCCCCTCTCTGTCCCCCCTAGTCCCCTACTGCCCCAGTCCCCTTTCCTTTTCCTGCTCTCCCAGTCCCCTTTCCTTCTCCTACTCCTGTAGTCCCCTCTCCTTCCCCCTACTCCTCTAGACCCCTACGCCCCAGTTCCCTCTCCTTCCCCTACTCCCCCAGTTCCCTCTCCTTCCCCTACTCCCCCAGTCCCCTCTCCTTCCCCTACTCCCCCAGTCCCCTCTCTGTCCCCCACTCCCCTAGTTCCCCAGTCCCCTCTCCTTACCCTACTCCCCCAGTCCCCTCTCCTTACCCTACACCCCCAGTCTCCCAGTCCCCTCTCCATCCCCCTAGTCCCCTACTGCCCCAGTCCCCTTTCCTTCTCCTACTCTCCTAGTCCCCTTTCCTTCTTCTACTCCCCTAGTCCCCTTTCCTTCTCCTTCTCCTACTCCCCCAGTCCCCTTTCCTTCCCCCCTTACTCGCCTAGTCCCCTTTCCACCCTCAATTACCATTCCCGCCATACCCCTGGTCCACGTACAGGAAGTTGTGGTTGCCATGGCCACCCATCCGTCCAGGGAGCACTGTCATCTTCTTTTATTTAGTTATTTATTTATACACAGTTGAAGTCAGAAGTTTACATACACTTAGGTTGGAGTCATTAAAACATTTGTTTACAGACAGATTATTTCACTTATAATCAACTGTATCACAAGTCTGGTTCATCCTTGGGAGCAATTTCCAAATGCCTGAAGGTACCACGTTCATCTGTACAAACAGTCTTTGTGAGACGCTGTGTAGGTGAACCGATGATCTCCGCATGTGTGGTTCCCACCGTGAAGCATGGAGGAGGAGGTGTGATGGTGTGGGGGTGCTTTGCTGGTGACACTGTCAGTGATTTATTTAGAATTCAAGGCATACTTAACCACCATGGCTACCACAGCATTCTGCATCGAGACGCCACCCCATCTGGTTTGCGCTTAGTTGGACTATCATTTGTTTTTCAACAGGACTTTGACCCAACACACCTCCCAGGCTGTGTAAGGGCTATTTGACCAAGAAGGAGAGTGGTGGGGTGCTGCATCAGATGACCTGGCCTCCACAATCACCCGACCTCAACCCAATTGAGATGGTTTGGGATGAGTTGGATGCAGAGTGAAGGAAAAGCATTCCAGGTGAAGTTGGTTGAGAGAACCTGTGACCAGAATAAATGATCTAATGATTCTGTACCGTCACAGAAAAATCTGCAGAGCTGAGATTGTTACATAATATTCTGTTTTTGGCAAGAATGTTGTATAATAATTTCAATTGAAAAACTCGAACTGTTGAATCAAGCGCTGTTTTGTGTATTAGTTCATACACCATGTGCGATGGAATTTGTACATCAAACATTTCTTCACAGCTATTTTGCAACCTGTATGGTACAGCTGTCAACATTTTTGTCCTCAAATGAAACTGGTATATTTGTCTATTTATGCCAATCGTTTTCAGCCTGTTTTGGTCATTAATATATGGCAGACAAACAAATTCCTGACTTTCTCCCAATTCCACCTGCCTCCTCTATTTTTGCGGTAATGCTGAAATCAGTTGGTTGTAACTTTGAAATGAGCAAACATTCCCATATATTTTCAATAGCTGCATGTGTAATAAAATCATGTGCATTTTATTTTGTGTAGAGAGTAGCCTCATGTCACAACTCAACCATTACTATTCATAATATCATTCATAAATATAATACCATTCTTTTTTTTTTTTTTTTACATATTTTATTTATTTTTATCAATTTGTTGTGATATTTGTTCTGTCTTTTCTGGAGGATCAATTTAAATTGTAACCAGCTTTGTATGTCTTGTTTCAGGAAGGGCGATACTTTGAACAAGGTTTCATTTTCAATTAACCAAAAGTGAGAAGTTGTAATCTGTATAAAAGCAAAAAGGCAATTTTTTTTAACAAAGGGTGACCATTTCTTAATAATCTACTGGAGAACCAGTTTGTGTTTAAGTATAACTTATGTATGAGTGTAGCTTTTAGTGAGAGGTTTAATGCTTTAATATTTAATAATTAGCAAAATCATTATCATTATTTAAATAGGCATGTTTAATTTTGTCTGTCTTGGCGTTCCCAAAAATATTTTATATTCATATGTTTTAACAAAATTGTCTGGAGTAGGCAGTGCCGTAAGTAAATAACTGTGATATAAGTGAAGAATTGATCAGTGTAATTTTTCCAGAAGTAGATTTATTTACCTCTCCATGGTTGCAGAATTTTTTCTAATTTTCTATTACAATTTGTTGTGGTAAGTTAATTTATATCTTTAGGGATATGAATACCAAGTATGTCTACTTTTCCATCAGTCCAGTTTATTGGTAAACTACATGGTAATGTAAAAGTTGTATCTTTTAACGATCCAATATGTAATATGGTGTACTTTATAATTTGGTTTTAGTCCAGAGAGGCTAGAGAAGTGATCTAGATCTTCAATGAGACCGTGCAGGGATCCAGATGACAGACTTAAGAGGAAACTGGAGTCATCTGCATATTTTTACACTTTTGTGGTTAATTTCAAACCCCTTGATGTTCTTGTTGTATCTGATTTTAATAGCTAGCATTTCAATGGCCATAATACATAGATATGGAAACAGCGGACAGCCTTGTTTTACTCCTCATGACAGTTTTCTGAGAAGTAACCATTATTTACTATTGTACACTTGGGGTTGATATACATAACTCTTATCCTTTGCATAAAATATTCACCAAAATTAAAATTGTCAAGGCATTTATATATCAATTCCAGTCGTACTATATCAAACGCCTTTTCAAAATCTGCTATGAAGATCAGGCCTGGTTTATTTGATATTTCATGTTTTTGCATCACACCATTGAAGTGTAAGAGGCCTCAAGTGGACTGGATGTTTATACTTACCACCTGGGTCCTGTTTCAGTAGTAGTGAAATCAGACCTTCTTGCTGAGTACCTGATAGTCTACCATTTTTATAGGAGTGGTTAAAACATGCTAATAGTGGGTCTTAAGTACATCAAAACAGGTTTGATATACAGTATCTATACTGGTATGCCATCAAGCCCATGGGTTTTTCCAGACTGAAAGGATTGCGCCCTCTCCTCTTGGGTCCTGTGTAGCTCAGTTGGTAGAGCATGGTGCTTGCAACACCAGGGTTGTGGGTTTGATTCCCATGGGGCACCAGTATGAAAATGTATGCACTCACTTCTGTAAGTTGCTCTGGATAAGAGTGTCTGCTAAATGACTAAAATGGAAAAAATGATGCTGTAGTTCCAGGCAGTGAGGACCTGGTGACATGAGCAGTATAAAGATATACCACATTACTACCTCCACCACATAGTACAGGCTGAGGTGGAGCCTGGCTAGAGGGACATGCTGCTTACTCAAAGAGAAATTGGACTCGCTGATTATTTTGACTTTGAACCGGACGTTTTACTTTAGTTGTGCCTAATCAGTTAGTTAGGTACTCCATTTGCTGGTCCCCTTTCATTCAATGTTTAGCTTTACTTTTGTCATTCAATGCTACAATTAATTGGGGTCTCAGGAAATAATTTTGTCTCGGGCCTGGTGTTGAGCCATGAGCCATCTGTCTGTTCACACTGCCTCAGAGGACCCAAAGCTCCCCCAGGCTCCAGCCTTCAGGCTCTAGCAGTGTCCTAGTCAGTCAGTCAGTCAGCCCCAGAAGGTCCATCATGGGTGCCTGTCTGTAGGGGGGTTATGAGGTCGGCTGGTTGCTGGGACAGAGTGGACTGGAGGGAGGGAGGGAATGGAAGCATTGCTGACTGTTCCTCCTGTCTTTCTTTAAGGATAATGACTCTGCCGGGTTTCTATTCTGAGCCACTTCCTAATCTGACCCTAATGGGATTTACCGTGCTTCTTTCTCTTTGTTTGGATGTTTACATGTGTGAGGAGCGGTGCGGTGTCCAGGCTTGTTACATTATGTGTTGCAGCATGATGTGTGTTCTATCCACTGCTAGGCTGACGCATTGATTTCCCCATTTGATTTAGAAATGTGATTTCAGCATAAGGCCATTGAGATGAGGCACATCGGCAGTAGAATAGATGGTCCTGTGAGTTGTCATGATACCAGTATTGTGGGGTGGGGGGCAAATGTAACTCTGGAAGACAGCAGAAGGCTGTGTGTTTGCAACATTAGAACGTTTTTTCTCAACATCTTTCTCTGCATGTTTTGTAATTGTTTCCACAATACTTCAGAGTATCAACCCTATTATATGGCATTACCAGGTAGCTAGCTACAGTCCTATCAAATGAATCCATTACTGGATGGACTGTATTGTCTGGCCCTCTAGGACAGGGGTTCCCACACTTTTTCACTCAGGCCCCCTTCCAGCATTGGGGAACATCCTGCCCCCTCCTGCGCATGCAATCCGGTTTCCGAGCTGGTCACGGGTACATCTCAGCCACGCTCAAGGTACTAAACGATATCATAACCGCCATCGATAAGAGACATTACTGTGCAGCCGTATTCATTGACCTGGCCAAGGCTTTCGACTTTGTCAATCACCACATCCTTATCGGCAGACTCAACAGTCTTGGTTTCTCTAATGATTACTTTGCAGACAGAGTTCAGTGTGTTAAATCGGAGGGCCTGTTGTCCGGGCCTTTGGCAGTCTCTATGGGGGTGCCACAGGGTTCAATTCTTGGGCCGACTCTCTTCTCTGTATACATCAATGATGTCGCTCTTGCTGCCGGTGATTTTCTGATCCACCTCTATGCAGACGACACCATTCTGTATACTTCTGGCCCTTCTTTGGACACTGTGTTAACTAACCTCCAAACGAGCTTCAATGCCATACAACACTCCTTCCGTGGCTCCAACTGCTCTTAAACGCTAGTAAAACCAAATGCATGCTTTTCAACCGTTCGCTGCCTGCACCCGCCCACCCGACTAGCATCACTACCCTGGACGGCTCTGACCTAGAATATGTGGACAACTACAAATACCTAGGTGTCTGTTGTCTGGATAGACTGTAAACTCTCCTTCCAGACTCACATTAAACATCTCCAATCCAAAATTAAATGTCCTATTTCGCAACAAAGCCTCCTTCACTCATGCTGCCAAACTTGCACTAGTAAAACTGACTATCCTACCGATCCTCGACTTCGGCGATGTCATCTACAAAACAGCTTCCAACACTCTACTCAGCAAACTGGATGCAGTCTATCACATTGCCATCCGCTTTGTCACCAAAGCCCCTTATACCACCCACCACTGCGACCTGTATGCTGTAGTCGGCTGGCCCTCGCTACATACTCGTCGCCAGACCCACTGGCTCCAGGTCATCTACAAGTCCCGGCTTGGTAAAGCCCCGCCTTATCTCAGCTCGCTGGTAACCATAGCAGCACCCACCCGTAGCACGCGCTCCAGCAGGTATATCTCACTGGTCACCCCCAAAGCCAATTCCTCTTTTGGCCGCCTTTCCTTCCAGTTCTCTGCTGCCAATGACTGGAACGAACTACAAAAATCACTGAAACTGGAGACACTTATCTCCCTCACTAGCTTTAAGCACCAGCTGTCAGAGCAGCTCACAGATCACTGCACCTGTACATAGCCCAACCAAATACCTCATCCCATACCGTATTCATTTATTTATCTTGCTCCTTTGCACCCCAGTATTTTTACTTTGCACATTCATCTACTGCACATTTACCATTCCAGTGTTAAATATCTATACTGTAATTACTTCGCCACCATGGCCTATTTATTGCCTTACGTTCTTTATCTTACCTCATTTGCACACATTGTATATAGATTTTTTTTTTGTACTGTATTATTGACTGTGTGTTTGTTTACTCCAATGTGTAACTATGTGTTGTTGTATGTGTTGAACTGCTTTGCTTTATCTTGGCCAGGTCGCAGTTGTCTTGGCCAGGTCGCAGTTGAGGTCGCAGTTGAGAACTTGTTCTCAACTTGCCTACCTGGTTAAATAAAGGTGAAATAAAATAAAATAAAATAAAAAATATTTCTATGGTCACAAGACTGTTCATGACACAACCTGCTCACACCTCTTGTTGGTGGAGAGAAAATGTTGCAGGTTTAAGCTTATTTCCTGCAATTCTACACATTTTGTCATGGGGTGCAGAGAAAATGTTGCAGTTTTAAAGCACATTTTCTTGCAATTCTACACATTTTGTCATGTCTAATGTGTATTGATGTGATATTTGAGTGGCTCAAACATTACAACAAAATCTAAGGGCTTAAAAACCTAGCTAATAAATGTGAGCTGACATGGGCTAGTTGATCTGGACATTTTTGACAAGTTATAAATAGCTCTCTAAGGTATGCAGTCAGGGCATCAAATTAACTTTTTGGTCCACCAGACACTGTGGCAGGTAGATGTAAAAATCTACTAGCCACTCAAAGTTTTTATCAGCCAAAAATATTTTTTTCACGCAAAAATTACACCTACAGAAAACGGATGAGCATGCTTTATGTTTCTAAAACAATACATGTATTACTAGTAACAAGTAATGTGGTATATTGTTTAATTGCATTTTTATTGTTACCTGAGTCTTTTAAACAAAATATCACAAATGAGACAAAAATGTTCACCTGTCCCTTTAAGGCTACCTGTGGTGCGCGACTTCAGTCGTGTTTGTGCCTGTGAGATTGAGTCAGACTAGTAGAAGCGTAGTCTTCTCTTCCCTAGCAGTTAAAACTCAAACATTGAAAACTACCTAGCTTGTGAACAAAACAATTTAAATAGCCAAGAAACACAAGGACAAAGTCTCAAGTTTCAAGTAAATTAGACCAACTTTTATGCCTGTGTGCAGCGCTTCTGAAAATGTATTTTTCACTCAGCTCTTCACATGCGCACAGCCCAGAGGCAGGCTGTGTTACAGCACGAGGTGGAATAGGCTTTATAGGATTTGTAGTTCTTTGACTTTGTGCGATTTAATTTACCAGCTATGAAACAAAACAGTGGAAATTCTTTGAAAACAGCTACCGCAGCATTTATTTTACTATAAATGTGATCATACTTGCCGATTTTTATATACAGATGCGAGTGAACTGCTTGCAATGTGGAGTCCTGACCACACCACCCGTGGCTGGTGAAATAAACATCTTACCCGGCAATGCCAAAATCCTGTACATTTTTAGGCCCTGAATGCAATGACTGACATTACATCAATCTTATTTTGCGCCCCGCCGATCTATAGTTTGTGAGCCACTGCTCCATGACACAATTTCTTCCTTCGCCACCTCACTAGGAGTTTTGTCTGAAGCTTTCCTGGCTCTCCCTGTCACAGACTTCTTCCACACCTCTCACCCCCTACAGACTAGTTTTAACACCCCATCCTCCCGTTATCCTCCACGGTGTCCCCTCATGAACTCTCTCCGTTCTCCCCATCACCCCTGGCCTTTGTCTGTTGTCAGTTCATTTAGAGGAGGGACTGGGAAGGACAAATGTTCTTTCATTGGAATAATGTCCACATTTCTCACCATTATGCTTCCTGCTTATATTAGAGGGAATTGAACTGAGGGAGGACAGACCTAGGAGAAGAGAGACTGTGAATACTCAATGTGAGACGGTGGATGCTCACTGTCTGCAAGGCATCACATTCTGCTCTATCTGCCGAGTATATGAGCCTGAAGTTCCTCCGTTTTTTTACCCTCAAGATCCGCCTGTGCATCTCGGCGTCTGTGTATTAAAGGGGACTTATTGATGGAGTACAGATTTAGCCAGTCCAAATTTTTATGTCTGAATTAGGGGGTGAGTCAAGTGTGTGTGCGTACTTACCTCCATGCATATTTACCACTATTTTAAAATAGCTCTGGTAGCAGGTAAACTGTCCCCTGGCAGGTCACCTCTTCCCTGTTTCCTAGTAGATGTTGTAGAGTAGTGCTGACAGTAGCTCAGGGACGAGTGGTGTCCTATAGCAGAAAATGGAGTATCAGGCCAGCGGCTGATGGAGCTGTCTATCCTGGTGGAGGGAGGGAGGGAGGGAGGGAGGCAGCATACTCTGGCCCAATCCTCTGGATTAAGACAGCCTCCTGCAGGGCAGGAAGAGAGCGCATGGAGCCTGCAGCAGGAGGATGGGGGAGCAGCCCCTAAAGACCCCCAGCAGCCCTACCACTCCAACCCCACCCCCGGATCCCACTGAGAGACTTACGACAGACACAATAGAACAAACAAATAAACAGGCCCTGATCAACAGACAATAGACAGATCCAATCTGTTATCTGACCCCTTAAACAAACATGCTGTGTCAGCTAATGGGCCTTTTAGTTAACTGTCTGTCTGGGGGTTTTAATCTGGATAGATCCCTCATGGGGAGGTGAGAGGGACCAGGCCGTACAGCTGTCGGGGGTGGGGTCACTGTAACCAGGGAGAAACCTTGTCCTGTCTTCTCCTGTAGTCACATAGGGCAGAGAATGCCCCCCTCCCACCTTCCCCGTTGTGGTAGGGCCTTAACTCTGACCATGCCACAGCTCAGTCAGACCACAGGGGAGTGGATGAGAAGAGGTTCTGGACAGGAGCAGTGCATGGCCTCTCTCTACTCTCCTGGTTGTTACCTGATTTTTCTCTCTGGGCGGCTGCTCTGCGGCTTTTAAGGCCCAATGCTCTGAAATATTAATCAGCAGTCTCTCCTGATTGGAGTTCAGTCTTTCCCCTGGGATCTGTCTCTGGCCAGGACAACATGGAGGAGTTAGTCTAGTGCACCCCACACCACACCAACACCCCACCCCACACCCCTCCCTCCCCACCAACACCCAAACCCCTCCCTCCCTCCCCACCCCACCCCACCCCAACACCCCCACCCCAACACCCCACACCCTCCCCACCAACACCCAAACCCCTCCTCCCCACCCCACCCCACACCAACACCCCCACCCCACACCAACACCCCACACCTCCCCACCAACACCCAAACCCCTCCCACCCCACACCAACACCCCCAACACCCCACACCCTCCCCACCAACACCCAAACCCCTCCTCCCCACCCCACACCAACACCCCCAACACCCCACACCCCTCCTCCCCACCAACACCCACTCCCCACCCCAACCCACCCCACACCAACACACCAACACCCCCACCCCAACACCCCACACCCCTCCCCACCAACACCCAAACCCCTCCTCCCCACCCCACCCCACACCAACACCCACACCCTCCCCACCCAACACCAACACCCCTCCCAACACCCCACACCACACCAATACCAACACCCTTCCCCACCCCACAACAACACCCTCCCCACCAACACCCCCACCCCAACACCCCACACCTCCCCACCAACACCCAAACCCCACCCCACACCAACACCCACACCCCTCCCAACACCCCACCCCACACCAATACCAACACCCTTCCCCACCCCACAACAACATCAGAACAACAGTTTTCAGCTGTGCTAACATAATTGCAAAAGGGTTTTTTAATGATCAATTAGCCTTTTAAAATGATAAACTTGTGTTAGCTAACACAACGTGCCATTGGAACACACGAGTGATGGTTGCTGATAATGGGCCTCTGTACACCTATGTAGATATTCCATAAAAAATCTGCCGTTTCCAGCTACAATAGTCATTTAGAACATTAACAATGTCTCCACTGTATTTCTGATCAATTTGATGTTATTTTAATGGACAAAAAAATTGCTTTTCTTTAAAAAACAAGGGCATTTCTAAGTGACCCCAAACTTTTGAATGGTAGTGTATCTTAAATGACTGCGTTTTCATGAATTTTATGATATATTCTTGAATGCCATTCAAAAACAGCAAGGGACATGATCCAGGAAGTTATGAGCAGTTTTTCCACAAGGGTCCGGTTCAAAAGCTGTTGGTGATGGCCAGATATTTATGTTCTACGGAGGCAGATTGGACAGGTCAGGTCAGGTGACATTGACCCCTGGCACCAGGCCAGAGTGGATTGAGAAATTGATGTGTGTGTGTGTGTGTGTTTGTGAGGCGTGTGCGTCCTTTAATGAAGCAGTTTTGCCTGCGTCCTTCAAACAGATTCTACTGTGAGATGTTATGGTTATTTAAGTATCTGCTGCTCACGTCATCCATTTGCGTACGTGTGTGGGTGTGTGTTAACTTTCGTGTGCGTATGAAACCTTAGGTCTAATCCCCTCGCCAAGTCTGCAAATGAATGAAAGGAATTGGCGTATACTAGAGAAGCTGAAGTACAGGTATTGTACCATGCCCTCCCTCACCTTTCTCCCTCCTACTCTCAGCCTCATTTGTACCGACCATATCTGTTCGAGCTAGTATTTGCATCGACCTTGTCATATCATGCTAGAAAATGTGCCAAGTTAAAGTGTGAGCCTATTAGACTGCGGGAGATGTTAGGAATGCCAAGTTAAAGTGTGAGCCTACTAGACTGCGGGAGATGTTCAGAATGCCAAGTTAAAGTGTGAGCCTACTAGACTGCGGAGATGTTAGGAATGCCAAGTTAAAGTGTGAGCCTATTAGACTGCGGGAGATGTTCAGAATGCCAAGTTAAAGTGTGAGCCTATTAGACTGCGGAGATGTTAGGAATGCCAAGTTAAAGTGTGAGCCTATTAGACTGCGGAGATGTTCGGAATGCCAAGTTAAAGTGTGAGCCTATTAGACTGAGGAGATGTTCAGAATGCCAAGTTAAAGTGTGAGCCTATTAGACTGCAGGGAGATGTTCAGAATGCCAAGTTAAAGTGTGAGCCTATTAGACTGCGGGAGATGTTAGGAATGCCAAGTTAAAGTGTGAGCCTATTAGACTGCGGGAGATGTTCAGAATGCCAAGTTAAAGTGTGAGCCTATTAGACTGCGGGAGATGTTAGGAATGCCAAGTTAAAGTGTGAGCCTATTAGACTGCGGGAGATGTTCAGAATGCCAAGTTAAAGTGTGAGCCTATTAGACTGCGGAGATGTTCGGAATGCCAAGTTAAAGTGTGAGCCTATTAGACTGCGGGAGATGTTAGGAATGCCAAGTTAAAGTGTGAGCCTATTAGACTGCGGGAGATGTTCAGAATGCCAAGTTAAAGTGTGAGCCTATTAGACTGCGGGAGATGTTAGGAATGCCAAGTTAAAGTGTGAGCCTATTAGACTGCGGGAGATGTTAGGAATGCCAAGTTAAAGTGTGAGCCTATTAGACTGCGGGAGATGTTCAGAATGCCAAGTTAAAGTGTGAGCCTATTAGACTGCGGGAGATGTTCAGAATGCCAAGTTAAAGTGTGAGCCTATTAGACTGCGGGAGATGTTAGGAATGCCAAGTTAAAGTGTGAGCCTATTAGACTGCGGGAGATGTTCGGAATGCCAAGTTAAAGTGTGAGGATTTAATGACTGCGGGGGATGTTAGGAATGCCAAATTAAAGTGTGAGCCTATTAGACTGCGGGAGATGTTAGGAATAGAATGTGGGGTTCTCCAAAGTCAACTTTGGGCTATTAAGAAAGAACACATATAAAAAGCATTTGTTAGGCTCTGGAAGTAACTCCCCACGGTTTAAGAACTCCCACTCTCTCTCTGTTCCCCTGCAGGTTGGATGGTTTACCCCCAGCCCTGGTCACCATGATTACCATCTCTCTCTGTTCCCCTGCAGCTTGGATGGTTTACCCCCAGCCCTAGTCACCATGATTACCATCTCTCTCTGTTCCCCTGCAGCTTGGATGGTTTACCCCCAGCCCCGGTCACCATGATTACCATCTCTCTCTGTTCCCCTGCAGGTTGGATGGTTTACCCCCAGCCCTGGTCACCATGATTACCATCTCTCTCTGTTCCCCTGCAGGTTGGATGGTTTACCCCCAGCCCTGGTCACCATGATTACCATCTCTCTCTGTTCCCCTGCAGGTTGGATGGTTTACCCCCAGCCCTGGTCACCATGATTACCATCTCTCTCTGTTCCCCTGCAGCTTGGATGGTTTACCCCCAGCCCTGGTCACCATGAGCACCATCTCTCCCACCGACTTCGACAGCCTGGAGATCCAGCAGCAGTACAATGACATTAACAACCGCTGGGACCTGGCCGCAGAGACCAACTGGGACAATGAGAACAGCTCGGCACGCCTCTTTGAGCGCTCGCGCATCAAAGCTCTGGCAGGTAGGACAGGCCCAATGTGTTAGCTCGTGTGTATTGTGCATACGTGTCATGTGTGTCAGGGTATAGGACCAGATGTGTGTTCCCAGTACACCCTCCTGTGCTGGAACATGACCAGCCATGCAGGTTGCAGTAGTGTGGAGGGCCCAGCAGAGGGAGCAACAGGCAACCAGAGACAGCTGCTTCAGGCACCTCTGTTTTACAAAATACTGATCTCTCTGTGGTAGTCACAGTCTCAAACACACCCCACCCTTCACAGACACACCACATCACACTGGAGGAAAAACAACTGACACCACAACTCCAGACTGTGTGAGTACATGATAGTACACTGATACTAGTATACTGTTAAAAGGTTAGCCTCATCATCACACATTAAAAAGCAACCACTCTCTCTGTGGTAACAGACCCGTTCAGACCCTGTCACCATCATAATGTCATATGTATGTTAATGTATGAGATGTTTAACCACTAACCAAATGCCTTATGGATCAGTTATGGAAAGTAGAACAGAGCTGTAATAGTGTGTTGGCTGTTTGTCATCTTCTCCGGCATGAATTCACACACCTCTGCAATAGATCACACTGAACTGACTAACAAACTACAAACTAGTATGACCCGAGGAGTGGAGGTGTGTGTGTGTGTGCTCTTTACTCCCTGGGAATGCTGCTGACACGTCTCCTTTTTACAAGTAGGGGCTTGATGTGCACATTCTTTGACACTTTGCAACAGCTACTGTAGCTCCCCCTCCCCCACAGCACCCTGCATTTATTCTACAATACACTAGGATTTCTTTAGGCAGCGGTGGCAAAGTTGGCGGGGTGGGTGGCGTTGTGGCCAATGGTACGGTTGCAAGGTTAGCTTGGGTGGGTGTGGCAAGTGGCGCGGTTTTAGATGCCCTTCTCTTGCTGTTTTAAAGCAAGTTTCCTGTAATTCTACACATTTAGCCATGGGGTTAGAAAATGTTGTGGTTTTAAAACTAGTTTCCTGCAATTCTACACATTTTGCCATGGGGCTGAGAGAAAAATTAGGTCCATTTTTATTTTACATTCTCCCGGCTGTCTAGTTTTTATTTTGGTGCTTGTTACTTCTCCAAGATGATCTTATTTAAAAAATATATAGCTCCATTATCTTTTTTACACACGTACTTTATATCTGGTTTTAGTTGTTTAAGTTTACACTAAAACCATTTTACCCCGCCCCCACAAAAAAAGAAAATCCCCTATATATATTCCCCTATATATATTCCCCTATATATATTACATATTTAGCAGCCGCCACTAAGTCCATATAGGGGAAACTAGTGCTGTCCCCATTTAGTCGACTGGTCGATTGTTTGGTCGATAGGTTGTTGGTTGACCAAGATTTTTTTTAGTCGAGCAGTAGCAAATATATTATTATTTTTAATGGCGCACAAGACACCTGCCTGATTTACGCCTGTCTCAGTGGATTAATCCATTGAGGAGGCCACGGGGGTGCCACGGTCCAAGAAAAAGGGGTGTGTGGCTAAGCTGCACAAGGCACGTCGCTCTTCAGAATGCGCTCTCTCCCGCTATTTCGTGCATATTCGTTGTTTCATAAGTTCATTGTGTGCATTGTTTACTGTCTATCAATGCCCTTTTACATATATCACCAGTAGTAGCCTACATTTACCATTAGTTCCCATCATTTCTAATCTACAATGTTTGTTTAGTTACGGTCATTTCTGTTAATGCATTTAATATATTATTACAGTCGTTTACCATTGTCATTGTCGGCGTGAACACGTTATTTGCAGAACTCACAACCTATGCTACACTTGTGAGAAACATGTTTTTTTTTTTTTATCCATTTGAGTTTTGTCAATTTATTAATCGTATTGTTTGAAATGCTCCTGTCAATGTTGAGTAAGTCAATGTTGAGCACCTGATTACTCTTATAGAAGTAGGACTAGTCTACCTGGCCTGAACGCAAATGTAGGCCTATAAATGTGCCTATTTGAGGATGTCCGATTTAGTATTTCTGATGGGGCGGCAGGTAGCCTAGTGGTTAGAGTGTTGGACTTGTAACCGGAGGGTTGCAAGTTGAAATCCCCGAGCTGACAAGGAAAAAATCTGTCGTTCTGCCCCTGAACAAGGCAGTTAACCCACAGTTCCCCGGGCGCCGTGGATGTCGATTAAGGCAGCCCACCGCACCTCTCTGATTCAGAGGGGTTGGGTTAAATGTGGAAGACACATTTTGGTTGAAGGCATTCGGTTGTACAACTGACAAATAATGGTGACTTTGACTTTGTCTTAACTCACCACCACTAATTAGCTGTGGAGCTTATCAAAGTATTTCTTTCTTCACCACAAAAAGCAAGTAAACAAAGTCTGTTTTTAGAATCAATTGAGAATGACAATAGTTCCTGAAAGTATTTTGATAACCACTCGACATGAAAGGGAAAAATGTAATGCTCTGATCCAGTGGAGACTTCATAAAATACCTGATTACTTCTTATCCCTTGCACAAATAGCCTACAGCTGTGTCTGTCCCGAGCTCAATGGCACAGATATTTTATGCAATGTTGCAAGTTAGCTAGTGTGCGTTTCGGGCCGACCCAGTTGATAGTTGATACAATGTTTCAATTTCGTTGTAGACAGGCCATGCATAGCCAATGTGATTTATATGATATTTATTTTTATCGGGATATTTTCTACCTGCAGGCTGCAATATTTTTATTTGTTGGCTAATGTAGGCTATTTTTACATAGTTGTCAATGGCAATAAAAGTTACTTTTAGATTTGTATAATTTTAATTGAAATAGCCCCGGTCACCATGATTACCATCTCTCTCTGTTCCCCTGCAGCTTGGATGGTTTACCACCATCCAAGCTGCAGGGGAACAGAGAGAGATGGTAAAGATTATTATAAATGAAACTGTTCCACGAAAATAGTCTTATTTAATCAAAGAGCGTGCTTAAAGCATCAGACAATTTCAGTACATATAGTTGATTTTATTAAAATACATAGGGTGTGTCTATATATGAAAAAAACATTGAGATGAATCGATTGACTAATATTTTTGTTGTTGTTGGGGACAGTCCTAGGAGAAACAGCCTTAGCCCACAGGATCTATGATCAGTCCATCAGTCACAGGATCTATGATCAGGCCATCGGTCACAGGATCTATGATCAGTCCATCGGTCACAGGATCTATGATCAGGCCATCGGTCACAGGATCTATGATCAGGCCATCGGTCACAGGATCTATGATCAGGCCATCGGTCACAGGATCTATGATCAGGCCATCGGTCTCGACTCTCTTTTCATCCTCTGCTCCCCCTACACAGTGAAGGAGCTGATATCATCTCCTGGGCCCAGGCTCATTTGCATGGGTTTGGCCCTCAATTTGTGGACTCCTCTATGCACAACTAGCTCTAAATGTCCTATCTAGACTTACGTAGTCTGAGGACAGAGCCCTAAATATTATGTATAGCTTCTAAGGTTCATTACTCTATGAGCTATTAGGACTGTGACTTCGATCAGCAGCCCCCTGGTTGCCTGCCTTTTTCCCTGTCATGACCTAGTAGTGCCTCATTCCCTCAGGTGTTCATTTAAGTGCTTCCGGCTTCTGTTTGTGTGTGTTGGTGTGATTCATCCAACTGTGTGCGTGGCCTAATAATATCTGACGGATGTCTTCACACACCTGACTGGTGTATCTTGGCCATGGGGAAGCTGTGGAGTGTGAAATGACTGGAAGGTAACATGGCAGGTAACATGACAGACTGGGAGACTCGGGCAGAGAGAGCCATCGGAGGGACGGGGAGAGGAAAACGTGGAGGGTATGAAAGTGCAGGTAATGGCCCTCAGTGTGGAGCCTGAACACTGACAGCCTCAACTCGACCATGATGCCTCTTATTGACCTGCAGAGTGTGGTTGTTTCACTCCTGTGGTGTCCGTAACAGACCTCTTTATCTTTATCTCACATCTCCTCACTGACTGGAATCCCTAAGTATTCAGTCTGTTCTGTGTTCTTGGGCTGAGAGGAATGTGCAGAAGACTAACCGAGTAGAGCCCCTAACAGCATCACAGTGTACAGTAGAGGCTTATGTGAGAGATACTATGTACAGTTGAAGTTTACAGCCAAATACATTTAAACTCAGTTTTTCACAATTCCTGATATTTAATCCAATTTCCATTGATCATCCTTGAGATGTTTCTACAACTTGATTGGAGTCCACCTGTGGTAAATTCAATTGATTTGACATGATTTGGAAAGACACATCTGTCTATATTGTTGTCTCTACCTTATTGCCCTTTCTGCTGTTGTCTGTGCCCAATAATGTTTGTACCATGTTTTGTGAAATAATCTGTCTGTAAACAATTGTTGGAAAAGTAGATGTCCTAACCGACTTGCCAAAACTATAGTTTGTTAACAAGACATTTGTGGAGTGGTTGAAAAATGAGTTTTAATGACTCCAAACTAAGTGTATGTAAACTTCCGACTTCAACTGTAGATCAGGTCTACTTCAACTGTAGATCAGGTCTACTTCAACTGTAGATCCTCCTCCAATATCTTCACTCCTGGGGGTGGATCCCTCCTCTCTTCTGTTCCCCTGTCATATGGTTCACTCCTCTCCCTCCCTGTTCTCTGCTCCACTGTCTCACTCATATTCGTAGGCCAGATCATTAAATGTAATTGCAGTGTGCTTCATACAGGAGCTCCTGCCAAATGGTTGCTTTGTTTTCAAAAGTTGCAGAAAATTGTTGTTTATCCTTGGTTGTTTATCCAGCCATCTGCACAGCAAGCGGACAAGCTGTTTATAGAGGAAGGAAGCCTCTTTATCCCAAGGCATGAGCACACACACACACACACACACACACACACACACACACAGAGAGACCTGCCCTCCTCATTATAGGCCTGCATGTTAACAGGGATGTTTGATATATGGTCTGGGCTGCTCTGTGCTCTTCTCATCACCCCTGGCGACTGTGACAGAACCCATCACCCCCCAGTGAGAGCCCTGCGTCTGTTCTCTGGGACTCATTAGGCCACTTCCTTCTATAAAGTCCTGGTCACTCTGAAACCCCTGGCCCCTAGATCTTCTGCAGTCCACATGTCCCCTGTACTCTACCGTCTTAACAGACTTAACACAAAGCAGGCCAAACACAGCCTATAAAACAACGGATCTGAAGACCAGTGCCCCCTGGATAGGGCAGGGCAGTCTGTAGGCCTATGCCCTAGGTGCTCCTGTATGATTACCACAGACACTGGCTCTGACCTCTACGAAGCAGGTTTACCCAAACCTTTGCTGTAAGAAAGATCATTTAATTTTGTCCTGTTTGTTTCTACTGAACAACACGGCTCTGGTGTGCCATATCCAGGTCACTAGAGGACATTCTGCTGCTGCAGCAAAGTAAGAGCAATGCACACACCTGTTATCTAGACTATTATTTCTGAGGAATGTATTGACATTTTTATTTTAGTAGCATTAAATCATTGTTTGTGTAAAAAGATGTTGTAAATCAATGCTGAGAGGTTTTGATTAGGTGGGTCTCAGTGGACTGTGATTGCTCAGTGAAACCACACACGTATACAAACACATACATTCTCTCTCTCTCTCTCTCTCTCTCTCTCTCTCTCTCTCTCTCTCTCTCTCCCTGCTCGGGCAGGAAAGAGATTGTTGCTGCTGCTGACAGTTTCTCAACTACTTCCTTCCTGTCTTAACACCTTATTTTAGTCCCATGCAGTGGAGCAGAAAGAGACTACAGAGATCAGATGTAAAACAGTGATGGAGAGGATGAGAGAACAACAAAAGTATGGCTACTGTGATACACCTCACTGGCTGACCACACCTCCTACACTACCTACTCGGAATTTAAAAGGATTGGAGTGATATACCTTCTGACTCACCCTATTGTACATTGCAGAATGGTTTAATCCACCTCTCCACTCCTCCTGTCACCCCTCCTCCACTGATCCAGCCCTCTGTCTGCTCTTCCCTCAGGCTCCTCCCTAAAACACACCTTATGCTAATGCCCCAGCTTTCAGAGAGCAGCAGGCTCTGTTTACACAACCGTCCGACCGCAGCCGGTTCTCCTGCTGTGCTGAAAACAAGGTGTGTGTGTGTGAGGCTGAATGCGCACTCAAAGTTAGGAGGAACGGCAGAGCCAGTGTGTGTTAGTGTGAATGTGAAGAGAACCTGTGCTGCCCTAAAGGTTTCTACTTTGCTGAGAGGAGTGTGGCAAAGACTTCAGAACATGAGGTGAAGAGAAGAGAACATTTTGTTCTTAGTAAATACAACACCTCCACCCTTGCACATGCTACTGCTTTTTCAGTGAAGAAGTGAGAGGGGGAAGAAAACAAAGGAGGAAACATTTTTTGAAAGTGGAAGATAGGATGGCGTGCTCTTCCTTTACGCTCTGGTAGAGAAGGAGGACTGGGATTTTAGGAGGGAAAACTGTGTCCATAAAAAGCTGGTTTGGATTTTACAGAATTTTCTTTAACTGAACCTATAGATTATTGAGTAGAATCTACGATAGCTAGCTCCTGTCCTGGGGACAGCCCAGCTGGCCTTGTGCTATGCTGGAGAGCCCACTGGCCCAGGCACGCTGCAGAGCTCCATACCTGAGGAGGTGATTTAGGCTGAGCAAGAGGGAGGGAGAGCTCCAACATGGAGCTGGACCACCAGAGAGCAAAGGAGCCCTGTCTCTCCCCGGCAGCGTTTGTTAACCAGGTGCAGTACTCCAACATCCTGGAGGGGAGGTTTAAACAGCTGCAAGGTAAGAGCCAACTGCTATACTAGGCTGGATTAACGCCTATTCTGGAATCTCCTAAACCTGCTTGAATAAGAAATGAACAAAAGATGTTAAGAGCTTTTTGGCTCCTGATGTATTATATATTATGCTGGGCTAGAGTGCAGAAAATGCATCCAATATTCACCAGTTCAGAGAGATGGAGAGTGAAGAAATGTGTCTCCTTTATTCCTGGTGTGCGTGGTACCACTGGCCCGCTCCTGTCCCTGTTTTTGTGGGCTGTGTTTCAGAGGGTAGTTCCAGGTCTAGCGTCTTTAGGTCAGTTAGAGACACTGACTGGTTGGCCCGACAGATCAGCTCCACCTGATCACCAGGCCACCTGGCCTTCCATATCCAATTACAGCCCTTGCCTCCGTCTGTGGCCTACGCCATCACCGTGACTATAGTAACGCAGGCACACAGACGAATACAAGTCAATAGCTGACTAACATCTAGCCTTGGAGGCTAAGGTTTTGCCATATGTCGTGGCAAAAGGGTAGATTTACCCATGCACTTGGTGATACATTTAGGGCTTATCCTCTTATGCAAATATGGTAATCCCCTTTTTGAGGAAGGCCATAATAGGGTTGAGGTGCTATAGCAGACTAGCAGTAAGGAACGGTGTAGTGTAGGTGTGTGTTGTTGTGTTTATTTCGTCTATCTGGGTTGTGTGTGACCAGGTGTGCCTGGTTCCTATGAGCTGCACTACTCCCTATTCATTGCCCATTAGGCAAGTTTACATTAGCAGGTTTAGAGTGTTATGCAGTCAATCAATGAAGCAATCACTAAAGATCACAACGTTGTGCCGGCCTCCTCGTTGTCGTTAAGATTTAAGAACTGTTGTATGGAATAGAGCGTGTTCAAAGAGTTGACTTGTGGGGCAAGTCAACACACACCCTACATGTTTGACATTCTTTGTGTGCTCTAATGATATTTTACCTCTTGGATTGGGCAATCAGTCCAGTGTCACTAAAGGCTCAAATGCATGACACCGAATGTGGATCTAGCGTTCTTCTGCCGATCGCTCAGCGCACTGTGTTTTAGGGACCACCTGCTTTAGTCGTTATTGTTATTCGTTATTTATTCCTCATCACTATTTTGTATTTTTATTTAATATTTATCTTTAACTCTACATTGTTGGAAAAGGACCCGCAAGTAAGCATTTCACTGTTAGCCTTCACCTGTTGTTTACGAAGCATGTGACTAATAACATTTGATTTGATTTAGATGTCTGACTGCTGACGTTTTTTCTCACGATTCGACGTGGAAAATCGGTTCGCAAATTACCTTCAAGGTGCTAAGTACTCTCGGCCAGCAACTCTATTGGTGTTTCCGGGCCCTAAAATGGAGAGTTTGGGATTGATATACTTCTTTACATTTCCAAAAGTTGTATAACCTCCTTGACACCCCCTCCTCTCACCACAGTTCTGTCCTGTGTGTCTGTCTGTGTGAGGTCCCCCCCTCCGCTTTACCAGTCAGCATGATCTTTCTCCGTGATAACCCCCCCCCACTTGAGATCCTCTCAGTCACTTCCCATGTATTCAAAGAAAGTCAACATTTGTGTGGTGTGTGTGGTGTGTGTGTGACACACCCATCTCCTGATAGGGGCTGATGTACCCAAGCGTAGCTGTAGTCCGACAGGGTCTACACGATGGCTTAGGTGGAGATGCAATGGCTATGTAATGCATGGTAAGCAAAGCAGAACGATGACCGTTTCCAAATCATCTGCGGGACCAACAAATATTTTCATCCAAAAGTTGTCTGTCTGACCACCCGCTCCCTCCTGCAGCATGAAAAATGCAGACCGTGCTGTAATAATCTCTGTTGTGACCCGCTGGTCCCTCGGGCATCCTGCGGGAAAGCAGCCCTCTACCCCCAATGACTTTCTTGAGATCAATGACATGTCAATCTTGACCGTCAAGAATGTGAAATACATTTTCCCATTGGCAAAACATACTCAACATGGTAAAGAATTAACCACCAACACTGGGTGAATGTGTAACAGTTGAAAGTACTGTTGATGAGTGTTTGTTGTTTCTTGGGAGAATGCTGCCCACCAGCACCACAGTACAGATCATATCAGCTGTGTGTTCATCATAATAAGATGATCCAGGAGCCCTGGTTGTTTTACATGGAAAACACTTCTTGTTTAACATGGTAAACAAAACCATCCGATACCAGTCTGATGACCTAGTGCCACAACACAGACAACACACATGCTACAGTTGAAGTCGGAAGTTTACATACACTTAGGTTGAAGTCATTAAAACTCATTTTTCAACCACTCCACAAATTTCTTGTTAACAAACTATAGTTTTGGTGGAGCTGGTCTACCTATAGGGTGGAGCTGGTCTACCTGATTGAGACACACTTAGGACCATACAACCATTGATTAAATCCTGCTGTTGACCAGATAAGAGGTCAGAGAATGTCTGTTTCCTAGACCGGGGATAAGGGTCATTCCAACAGTCATTACACACCTTGTGGAATTGATTTGAAAAGAATGATCTTGCACTGTCACACTCTTACATAAGGGTGAGGTTGGAGTGTGATCTATGTGATGACAGTGGAATGCTAGTTCCTGTAGGGTAGAATGTAGTGGTTAAACTGATAGTATGGTCCATAGAGATATTTGACTATGTGTAAAGAGCTGTCAAACCAAGGGTCACAGCACAGGGGCTTTTTGAATCCTCTTCAGACCAGATTGGCTGCGTTAGCGTAATTGGAGTTGGTGGAACAGAGAGAGGCCATCATTGTGGCTAACTTTGGACTCAGGCAACCTGATGCACTGTAGAAGTGTAGGCTACTTATGTAGATACAGATTAAGTTCTTGTCACCTAATCGCGATTGTGCCCATTTGGAGCATTTAAGCCCTGTGGAGTCTACGTAAATGTTAAGGGATTATGAGACTTGGTCCGGTCTTCCTTCCTCAGGCCATTGGCACGCTTAGGCTCCATTTCCTCAGCATTTTGTTCCTTTACTTTATTTAAGAAGTGAATAGATGCACTTAAGGAGATCCATGTCCCATGCTAGGGTCACATTACAGATGTAGTAGCAGGCTATCCATAGACTCTCTATAGTAACTCTAGGTGACAAAACCTCCTAGTGAAGGCACCTCCAGCTAGAGGCCTCCAGCTCAGAGTCACATTTCCAAGGTTGGGATTTACCCTACACACACACATGATACCTTATCGACAAGAACGCTTTTGTTGACACAGTTGTATTTTTATTTACTGTTTCCTACTTGAGAAAGTAGAAGAAGAATTATGTTTTGGGGGGCTTGAGGGCATTTAGCTGCTCCCTGCCTGCTGGTTGATGCCCATTTTGTGTCCAGATGTTATTATGACTGAGGGATGCCTCTGCTCTGCCTTCATTCCACCGGAACTGGCCTTGGCCGCCCTCTGCCCCTTTTCTCCCCACTAGCTGCCCCTTCTCTCCCCACTAGCTGCCCCTTCTCTCCCCACTATCAGCCCCTTCTCTCCCACTATCAGGAGCAGCTGCACATGGCTGAGAGAGAAGCCTTGACCTGGGCAGGGTCCATAGCTCCACCTTCCCCAGTCACCATAAGACTGGCCTACTAAGTCAAGAAAAGTTTGCCTCTCACTCTAAATTGCCCTCTCTGTTTCTCTCATTCAGTGTTTTTATTAGGGTTTACGTGGACTGAGCTGGCACCAGATCAGGCGTCACGCTCCATTTGTTTTTATGCCTGTGCCCACAAACTGTAAAGAATTAAAAATAACCGGCGTCACACGTGGCTAGTCTGTGGTGGAGCAGCCCTACTCTCTGAAGTCTTCAGCAGTATGGGCGGTTATGTTATTGTAGAGGGGAGGAGGTGTGTTTTTGTGTCCTTCTGCGTTTGTCCTTCAGCATGCTATCCTTTTGTAGACATCTTTAGTCTGCTGTCATGCTATAATGGGAATTTCAGGAGAAGTCCTTGCCCTGGCGCTAGTACAGTTAATATGACAGTAGCACACTGTGCCTGTTTAGCCAGCCATCTTGCTGTACTGTCCTTGGCTAACCCACAGAGGACAGGTGAGCCGTGGCTAACAAAGACGTAGCACTGTACTGACCGGGGACTATAAATGGTTGCTGAAGAAAAATGCCATCAGTTAAATTGATCCCTGTACCAATTCTAAGGCTTTTGGATATGTTACAACCACAGCCGTTGCCACATTAGTCTTGCTCAGAGACTCAGTGTTTTGGTGGAGCCTGTGTGAGGAAGCTGTGTGTGTGTATCTGTGTGTGTGTGTGTGTAGGAAGTGGTGTGTGTGTGGTTCAGGCTGCCTTTGATCTCAGACATCTGCTTGGGTAGTGACAGTTGAAGCGGTTAGTGCTGACATGAGGGTGTGGTGGTTGCCTGCTATTCCCTCACTTCCTCTAGGTGGGTTTGTCTCCATCAATTTTTATACAACCAAGGTATCATACATAGAGGGGCCTGGTTGGATGCAACATTTCCTGTGATGCCTTTATTGCCCAAACTGGTTATGTGAACCAAACTGTTGCTCGACCTAACTTTGCATTTTCAAACGTGTTTTAAACTCCTTTTTTTTCCCTTCCCGTGTTTACTTTCCATGTTTTTATATGGCCATCATTATAATGACAAAAAAAAGCATTTGTTACATCCTATGTTATATAAGGTAGTGAGAGACAAAATTCCCCCCCGAACCTAGACACCTGTGTGTTGGTGCCATCATGCATGACGGATTTCTATATGTGTCTCTGTTTTATGTTTCTTCTTCTGTACTGTGTGTGTGTGTGTGTGTGTGTGTGTGTGTGTGTGTGTGTGTGTGTGTGTGTGTGTGTGTGTGTGTGTGTGTGTGTGTGTGTGTGTGTGTGGTTTAATGAGTACCCTGGCTCTAGCCTCTAATCACAGGCTGCATGGCAGCAGCTGGAGGGAGCTGGCTGAAAAATTGATCTTTCAGGCCAGTTCAGGGTTCAATTACAGAGCTGGAAGATCAGCATCTGACTGCACTAATTCTGCTCTTTTGATGGGGGTACTACACACACACACACACACAGGCATTTCACTACACCTGCAATAACGTCTGCTAAATGTGTGCATGTGACCAATACAATTTGATTTGACATTAATAAACAAATCATCATACAGTAGGTCTATCAGCACGCTGCATATTCCTCTAACATATACTTCTAGCCCAGCATTCATCACCTTTCTACCCCATTTAAATTTACCAAGGTGGATTACAAGTCAAGGCACCCTTTTTCCACATTCACATGAATACAGAATAACAAGCAAACACATCAGAAAGCTAAATGTCACTACACAGAACAGAATTACAATAAACAGAATTGAAATCATTTATTAGAATTCAAATGAATGGCGCCAGAATTAAACATCTAGTAAACAGATGTCTTCAGTCTAACGTCATGATGTGGTCTTACCTGTCTCCATAAATAATAGCCAGATTCTTTATCTCTAGGCACCAGAGATGAATTTAAAAGGCCAGGCTCAGAGAGGGCTGTCAGACTGGGGCTGGTGGCGAGGGCCTCCGTAGTGCCCTTGGGCCTTAGGCAGGATCCCCATAATATCAGTGTGGAGCGTGTGACAGATGGCCGTAAAAGCTGACTGACTGATTGATGCTGGTAGTTTCCTTTTGACCAGAGGTGCTGGTACTGGTTAAACAAGCAGGCAGCCCAGTGGTAGTAATACGAGGGAGGTAGGGCAGATTTTACAGCAGGGTTAGGCAACTAGATTCAACCACGATCCAATTTCTGTCTGAGCGGAGGGAGGCCGTGGACATACTTATACAAATTTGTACACAGCAAATTGACCACAAATAAACCCAACGAGATTGTATTTGAAAATAACAATAATTTCATACCTTGATTACATTGAGACACGATCACATATGTCTCTCTCTTTATTTGTAGGAATACTTGGGAACAGATTTCCAGAATTTATTTTTCTAACCAAAAACTCCCATCTTTAAAAATATATAATAATAATAATAATAATAATAATAATAATAATAATAATAACTTGCGTGCCAGTTTTTGGCCCTCGGGCCGCCTGTTGCCAACCCCTGCTTTACAGGGGCAGTGGGGATTAAGTACTGGGTAGGAAGGAACAATGAAGGGTGATAGAGAGATGAAAGGAATAGAAGAGGACTCAGGAGATTAATGATTAGCAGACAGTCAATACCAGGCAGGCTGGCTAGATGCTTGTTTTGATTATGTGTGCTGGGTAATGTTGTGAACCAATTCACTGGTCAGTGGTAGTAGGAAAACAGTACTAAGGAAACACACACACAGGACGTGTTGAGTTCTAATCAATTGCTCCTAATATAAATTGTACCTAGATATCTATTGCACTGCCTTAGGACTGAGGGAGGGGTAAGATTACTAAATCCACTGTGTGCCCTGTCCTCAAGACAGCCCTGTGGGACCCATGGAGTGGTGAGAGGTGCCAGGCCTGGAGCACTGAGGGATGCCCTCCTGCTTGTTTAGATCAGTCAGCAGAGCCACCTGGCACAGGACTGGAGGGTTACAGCACCAGCACCACTATAGGTTCAGTTGCACCTGCCACGGCATGGCAGACGGGCTGGACAGATTACAACTGATAAGCCATGACATGGAGCTGACTGTAGAATACTGTAGAAGCAGTAAGAAGTGGCAAAGGTGGACATGTTCAATTAGAGGCACTAGACTGTCTGATTGTTGGAGGGAATAAAACCCATCAATCATCTCTCTCTGCTTCTCTGGTGGACATGATGTACTCATCAGTACTGGCACATGGTTCTGACATATTGTGTTGGGCCACAGAGAGCGTGTTGTCTGTACAGCGCATCAATACGTTTGTTGTCAATATGGTGTAAAGAAGACCATTTCAAAATGACACCATTCGTCTTAGACAGTCATGAGAATAACAGACCCTAAAGGGCACTAGACACTACGCAAACAGAGTGACGGAGCGTAGTTCTACGTATACTGAACAAAAATATCTAAAGTGTTGGTCCCATGTTTCATGAGCTAAAGTAAAAGATCCCAGAAACGTTCCATACACACAAAAAGCGTATTTCTCTCAAATTTTGTAAACAAATTGGTTTACATCCCTATTAGTAAGCATTTCTGCTTTGCCAAGATAATCCATCCACCTAACAGGTGTGGCATATCAAGAAGCTGATTAAACAGCATGATCATTACACAGGTGCACCTTGTGCTGTGGACAATAAAAGTAGTCAGTCTTTTTCATATTTATCTTAATCTCACTTTCTATCTACGAACTAAATATACTTTCCTGCAACCCACCTCACCCAATGTGGTACGGATCTGCTATTTCTATTCCTTATAACTGGAACTTCCATCAGGAGCTACCCAGCTAACTAGCTACTAGTCGTTGTTAGCCACAGCTAGCGGTCTTCACCTTTTTTCTCTGTCACCAGCCAGCCTTAGCTCGGACCACACCTGCCAGTCTGCACAGCTCGATATCAACCCAGAGCATATCGGACTGCTTCTCTATACCACATCACCGGATTCTTGCCGCTCTGGATCATTACACTGGATCATCGCAGCTAGCTTGCTGCAAACAAGTGGTGACTGTTAACTAACGCCTGTCCCGAAGCAAGCACAAGCTGGCCTTGAGCTAGTCTCGAACTAGGCCCATATACCCGGGTAATTCTAGGGCTACAATACCTCCTTTGCCAATTGGCCTGGACCCTTTATTGTCAACACGAAGCCCCGCCGATCCATCACGACTGGACTGCCGATGTGATCGCCCGATGTGGTCTCAACAGGCTGTTCTGTTACAATGTCGCCGAAGAACATTCTACTAGCCCCGGCCCGCTAGCTTTTCTGAACGCTGTGTCCTCTGCTCGCCTAGCGTAGTAGTGACTACCGAACGACACCCTGAGCGACTACCGAACGACACACTCTGCTCCTTTTATTTTCTCTCCCCAACGCACTAGACGATCAGTTATTATAGCCTTTAGCCGTACCCTTATCCTACTCCTCCTCTGTTCCTCTGGTGATGTAGAGGTTAACCCAGGCCCTGTAGCCCCCAGTTCCACTCCTATTCCCCAGGCGCTATAATTTGTTGACTTCTGTAACCGTAAAAGCCTTGGTTTCATGCATGTTAACATCAGAAGCCTCCTCCCCTAAGTTTGTTTTATTCACTGCTTTAGCACACTCCGCCAACCTTGATGTCCTAGCCATGTCTGAATCCTGGCTTAGGAAGGCCACCAAAAATTCTGAAAGTTTCCCAACGTACCTTCTCTGCTATGCAATCTGGTTTCCGAGCTGGTCATGGGTGCACCTCAGCCATGCTCAAGGTCTTAAACGATATCATAACCGCCATCGATAAAAGACAATACTGTGCAGCCGTCTTCATCGACCTGGCCAAGGCTTTCGACTCTGTCTATCACCGCATTCTTATCAGCAGACTGAACAGCCTTGGTTTCTCAAATGACTGCCTTGCCTGGTTCACCAACTACTTCACAGAGTTCAGTGTGTCAAATCGGAGGGCCTGTTGTCCGGACCTCTGGCAGTCTCTATGGGGGTGCCACAGGGTTCAATTCTCAGGCCGACTCTTTTCTCTGTATACATCAATGATGTTGCTCTTGCTGCTGGTGATTCTCTGATCCACTTCTACGCAGACAACACCATTCTGTATACTTCTGGCCCTTCTTTGGACACTATGTTAACAAACTTCCCGACGAGCTTCAATGCCATACAACACTCCTTCCGTGGCCTCCAACTGCTCTTAAATGCAAGTAAAACTAAATGCATGCTCTTCAACGGATCACTGCCCGCACCTGTCCGCCTGTCCAGCATCACTACTCTAAACTGTTCTGACTTAGAATATGTGGACAACTAGAAATTCCTAGGTGTCTGGTTAGACTGTAAACTCTCCTTCCAGATTCACATTAAGCATCTCCAATCCACAATTAAATCTATATTCGGCTTCCTATTTCGCAACAAAGCATCCTTCACTCATGATGCCAAACATACAGTGAGGGAAAAAAGTATTTGATCCCCTGCTGATTTTGTACGTTTGCCCACTGACAAAGAAATGATCAGTCTATAATTTTAATGGTAGGTTTATTTGAACAGTGAGAGACAGAATAACAACAAAAAAATCCAGAAAAATGCATGTGAACATTTTTATACATTGATTTGCATTTTAATGAGGGAAATAAGTATTTGACCCCCTCTCAATCAGAAAGATTTCTGGCTCCCAGGTGTCTTTTATACAGGTAACGAGCTGAGATTAGGAGCACACTCTTAAAGGGAGTGCTCCTAATCTCAATTTGTTACCTGTATAAAAGACACCTGTCCACAGAAGCAATCAATCAATCAGATTCCAAACTCTCCACCATGGCCAAGACCAAAGAGCTCTCCAAGGATGTCAAGGACAAAATTGTAGAACTACACAAACCTGGAATGGGCTACAAGACCATCGCCAAGCAGCTTGGTGAGAAGGTGACAACAGTTGGTGCGATTATTCGCAAATGGAAAAAACACAAAAGAACTGTCAATCTCCCTCGGCCTGGGGCTCCATGCAAGATCTCACCTCGTGGAGTTGCTATGATCATGAGAACGGGGAGGAATCAGCCCAGAACTACACAGGAGGATCTTGTCAATGATCTCAAGGCAGCTGGGACCATAGTCACCAAGAAAACAATTGGTAACACACTACGCCGTGAAGGACTGAAATCCTGCAGCGCCCGCAAGGTCCCCCTGCTCAACAAAGCACATATACATGCCTGTCTGAAGTTTGCCAATGAACATCTGAATGATTCAGAGGACAACTGGGTGAAAGTGTTGTGATCAGATGAGACCAAAATGGAGCTCTTTGGCATCAACTCAACTCGCCGTGTTTGGAGGAGGAGGAATGCTGCCTATGACCCCAAGAACACCATCCCCACCGACAAACATGGAGGTGGAAACATTATGCTTTGGGGGTGTTTTTCTGCTAAGGGGACAAGACAACTTCACCGCATCAAAGGGACGATGGATGGGGCCATGTACCGTCAAATCTTGGGTGAGAACCTCCTTCCCTCAGCCAGGGCATTGAAAATGGGCCGTGGATGGGTATTCCAGCATGACAATGACCCAAAACACCAAGGCAAGGCCAAGGCAACAAAGGGGTGGCTCAAGGTCCTGGAGTGGCCTAGCCAGTCTCCAGACCTTAATCCCATAGAAAATCTGTGGAGGGAGCTGAAGGTTCGAGTTGCCAAACATCAGCCTCAAAACCTTAATGACTTGGAGAAGTTCTGCAAAGAGCAGTGGGACAAAATCCCTCCTGAGATGTGTTCCTTGGCATGGTGTCAACTACAAGTGGCCAACTACAAGAAACGTCTGACCTCTGTGATTGCCAGGATTTTGCCACCAAGTACTAAGTCATGTTTTGCAGAGGGGTCAAATACTTATTTCCCTCATTAAAATGCAAATCAATTCATAACATTTTTCACGTGTGTTTTTCTGGATTTTTTTGTTGTTATTCTGTCTCTCACTGTTCAAATAAACTTACCATTAAAATTATAGACTGATCATTTCTTTGTCAGTGGGCAAACGTACAAAATCAGCAGGGGATCAAATACTTTTTTCCCTCACTGTACCCTCGTAAAACTGACTATCCTACCGATCCTTGACTTCGGTAGGATTTACAAAATAGCGTCCAACACTCTACTCAGCAAATTGGATGTAGTCTATCACAGTGCCATCCGTTTTGTCACCAAAGCCCAATATACTACCCACCACCTGTATGCTCTCATTGGCTGGCCCTCGCTTCATATTCGTTGCCAAACCCACTGGCCCCAGGTCATCTATAAGTCTTTGCTAGGTAAAACCCCACATTATCTCAGCTCACTGGTCACCATAGCAGCACCCACCCGTAGCAGCGCTCCAGCAGGTATATTTCACTGGTCATCCCCAAAGCCGGCAGGGTAGACTAGTGGTTGGGGCGGCAGAGTAGCCTAGTGTTTGGAAGGCAGGGTAGCCTAGTGGTTAGAGCGTTGGACTAGTAACCGAAAGGTTGCAAGTTCAATTCCCCGAGCTGACAAGGTACAAATCGTTCTGCCCCTGAACAGGCAGTTAACCTAGGTTAACCTGGCCGTCATTGAAAGTAAGAATTTGTTCTTAACTGACTTGCCTAGTAAAATAAAGGTTAAAAAAAAAATGTAAATGCCAAATGCTCCTTTGGCTGCCTTTCCTTCCAGTTCTCTGCTGCCAATGACTGGAACTAATTGCAAAAATCACTGAAGCAGGAGTCTTATATCTTCCTCACTAACTTTAAGCATCAGCTGTCAGAGCAGCTTACCGATCATTGCACCTGTACACAGCCCATATGTAAATAGCTCACCCAACTACCCCATCCCCATGTTGTTATTTATTTTTTTGCTCCTTTGCACCCCAGTATCTCTACTTGCACATTCATCTTCTGCACATCTATCACTCCAGTGTTTACTTGCTAAATTGTAATTATTTCACCACTATGGCCTATTTATTGCCTTACCTCACTAATCTTCTACATTTGCACACACTGTATATAGATTTTTCTATTGTGTTATTGACTGTACCTTTGTTTGTCCCATGTGTAACTCTGTTGTTTGTGTTGCACTGCTTTGCTTTATCTTGGCCAGGTCACAGTTGTAAATGAGAACTTGTTCTCAACTAGCCTATCTGGTCAAATAAAGGTGATTTTTTTTTTTTTTTTTTTTTACAATTCCACAGACCACAATCAACAGCCTGATCAACTCTATGCGAAGGAGATGTTGTGCTGCACGAGGCAAATGGTGGTCACACCAGATACTGACTGGTTTTCTGATCCATGCCCTCTGTGACCAACAAATACATATCTGTTTTCCCAGTCATGTGAAATCCATAGACTAGGACCTAATGAATTTATTTAAATTGACTGATTTCCTTATATGAACTGTAACAAAAATCTTTGAAATTGTTGCATGTTTCATTTATATTTTTGTTCAGTGTAGTTCTGCATACTTTTGTGGTGCTGAATTTCTGGAACTGACCGTATACGACGGTGTAGCAGGCTTTAAGGTTATGAAGACTTTAGAGATGAGTTAGTTACTAAAGCTGCTGTCAAGCAGCGAGATCTAACATGTCAGGCTCCATGAAGCCAAATGGAGGCGTTCCTAAAGACAGACAACTTTATGTTCTGCACAACTAATAGCCTGTTGACACCATGCCAAGGAACCAGGTAGCAGAGGACTCATTAAGGGCAGGGAAGTGATCTCTGAAATTATAAACCATATCAGGGCAGTCAAGCCTCATGATGTTTTCAAGTGGACTCACTTCCTCATCTTCAGATGATGAAGGTCCCCTTTGCCCTCATCTATAATCGTCCACATGGTTGATAATGGCTGACAATGGCTGTGACTCCAGTCTCCAAGGGTGTCTCGGAGAGTTGGGATACACAGAAACTCATTTCCATTTTAAACAGGACAAATATAAGCACCCGACAAATTATTATTTATTATTATTTTACGCCTTGTCATTATTCTTCCACCAGTAGATGGCATACAGTAGTGAGATGTCAGGGTATAGTCAAAGGGGTCAAACTGTGTTATGTGGACTACATGTTACAGTGTACTACTGTAGCTACCTGCCAGGGAGGTTCATTATCTGCCCATTTGAACTGAAGGATCCAGGCTCAGCCTGTATGGGCCTCACAGACACAGGATTAATACTGGCAGCATTTCTGCCTGGATTACCTCCGGATCACCATTATTATTATCAGTGTTGCAATATAGATGCCATCAGGGTTTGTTGGGGTTAAATTGGAGGGTAGCAGGTCTGACTCAGGCAGTATTGCTATGCAGTGGACACCACATAAGGTACCATTGTGTAGCATTTTTAGCCTGGAGCCAGGGCAAATACGTATAGCTGCCTCCCTGACACAAACACCACCAAAGTGCCTATACATACACACCCTAGAATGCATGTGAATACCACACACACACACACACACACACACACGTCACACAAATACACTTTGAAAACAGGTGATTTTGAGTCATTATGACATGACAGTTGTACAGTTTGTTCTAAACACAGCTGATGAAGGGTTTGTGTGTGCTTAGTGACATGAGGCGGCAGGTAGCCTGGTGGTTAGAGCGTTGGACTAGTAACCGAAAGGTTGCAAGATGGAATCCCCGAGCTGACAAAGTAAAAATCTGTCGTTCTGCCTCTGAACAAGGCAGTTAACCCACTGGTTCCTAGGCCGTCATTGTAAATAAGAATTTGTTCTTAACTGACTTGCCTAGTTAAATAAAGGTAAAATAAAAAAATGAGCAAACGCAGCAGAGATGTGTTTTATGTGTGTATCCTCTATGACCGGTTCTGTTATTAGGAGAAGTGGAGCAGCTAGACAATCGGCCTGGTTTCTGTTAGTACCTCCACCTCCTCCTCTGGGTGCTGTCACAACATGACCGGTGTCTGGAGGAATGTGCCCACCTCCACCCCACAGCCTCCCAGCAGCAGTGTAATCCACCTCCACCCCACAGCCTCCCAGCAGAAGTGTAATCCACCTCTACCCCACAGCTTCCCAGCAGCAGTGTAATCCACCTCCACCCCACAGCCTCCCAGCAGCAGTGTAAACCACCACCACCCCACAGCCTCCCAGCAGCAGTGTAAACCACCACCACCCCACAGCCTCCCAGCAGCAGTGTAATCCACCTCCACCCCACAGCCTCCCAGCAGCAGTGTAATCCACCTCCACCCTACAGCCTCCCAGCAGCAGTGTAATCCACCCTACAGCCTCCCAGCAGCAGTGTAATCCACCTCCACCCTACAGCCTCCCAGCAGCAGGGTAATCTACCTCCACCCTACAGCCTCCCAGCAGCAGTGTAATCCACCTCCACCCCACAGCCTCCCAGCAGCAGTGTAATCCACCTCCACCCATACATCCTCCCAGCAGCAGTGTAATCCACCTCCACCCCACAGCCTCCCAGCAGCAGTGTAATCCACCTCCACCCATACATCCTCCCAGCAGCAGTGTAATCCACCTCCACCCCACAGCCTCCCAGCAGCAGTGTAATCCACCTCCACCCCACAGCCTCCCAGCAGCAGTGTAATTCACCTCCATCCCACAGCCTCCCAGCAGCAGTGTAATCCACCTCCACCCCACAGTTTCCCAGCAGCCGTGTAATCCACCTCCACCCCACAGCTTCCCAGCAGAAGTGTAATCCACCTCTACCCCACAGCTTCCCATCAGAAGTGTAATCCACCTCTACCCCACAGCTTCCCAGCAGCAGTGTAATCCACCTCCACCCCACAGTTTCCCAGCAGCAGTGTAATCCACCTCCACCCACACAGCCTCCCAGCAGCAGTGTGATCCACCTCCACCCCACAGTTTCCCAGCAGCAGTGTAATCCACCTCCACCCCACACCCTCACAGAAGCAGTGTAATCCACCTTTAGTGGCTCATTGACAAGGTTGCACCTACAGCTCCCTAACCTACCTCTGAAAAGGTAACCACACGCTTGGCTCAGCTCAGAGGGAAACCCACATGCTATTGTGTGGCACTTATTGTGTGAGAGAAGAAGAAGCTATTATTACCAATTTTGTTTTTGGGAGCGCCAGGGCAGGTATGATGCCGAGGGGAGGGGGTAGGTGTGTGTAGAGTTGCAAAATTCTGGGAACTTTCAATAAATTCCCTGGTTTCCCAGAACTCCTAGGTGTGTGACTAGGGTTGCACATTTTGGGGAATATTCAGAGGTGGAAACTTTGTGGGAATTAACAGGAATATATGCTAATTAATATTGATACCATTTAAATGTAGATGTTTTTTGCATTGGCTATATTTACCATATCATATGGAGACAGAAACATATACCTTTTACCTTATCATAAGTAGACATAATTGCAAATTATTAAATCCTTCCAATAAAAATAAAAAATCATTTTTTTACGAATTGAACTTTAATTAAATGAGTTGACTCTTCACATGGGATGATTTCACTGAACAACAAAATAAAGGGAATATTGAATGATCCCCAATGATCATCGCATCTCCCAAAAATGTTTTCAACATACATCTGTAAAATGATTAGTCTAGAAACTAAAGCTTTGGTTGTCTTTCTCTCAGGCTTCCATGTCTTCTCCCTGGACCTCCTCAATGTCCACCTCTTGAATATCAGACTCTGAGGACTAATCTTAAATGTCACTTTCCAACCTAGTTGAGGATGGCTCGTTGTCAGGCTCTTAAAGCCTCAAATTTGCCAGGATGGCCACCAATTTTTCAACCCTTGAATTGGTCAACCTGTTGCGTGCTTTGGTGTGTGTGTCTGTCCACCAAACAAGGACCAGTTGCGCTCTGAGGCAGCTGATGTAGGTGGGATTTGGAGGATGATGGAGGCAACAGGGGAAAGAGCCTCATATCCACAAAGTCCCTTCCACCAGGTGGCTGATGAGATATGTTGGCACGACTGCCATATTGCATCTCCATCCCAAAGCCCTTGCTTGGAAGTGTACTTCGCCAGACTGCCAAGAACTTTGCCCTCATCCAGGCCAAGGATGACACGGTAGTGTTGACACCATAGGCCTTGTTGATCTCTGCACCAGACAGGATGCTCTTGCCAGCATACTTGGGGTCCAACATGTACACTGCGGCGTGTATGGGCTTCAGGCTGAAGTCTTCGCTTTTTGATGTATTTCAGAACTGCAGTTTCCTCTGCTTGGAGCAACAGTGAAGTGGGCAGGGCAGTACGGATTTCTTCTCTTACATCTGCAAGCAGAGTCTGAACATCAGACAGGATGGCATTGTCTCCCTCAATCTGTGCAATGGCTTCTGCTATAGGTTTCAGGCTGCTTACCACTCTCTCCCAAAATACATCATCCAGGAGGATCCTCTTGATGGGGCTGTCCATATCGGCAGACTGTGATATGGCCATTTCTTGGCGAGACTCCTTCCCCTCCAGGAGACTGTCAAACATGATGACAACACCACCCCAACGGGTGTTGCTGGGCAGCTTCAATGTGGTGCTCTTATTCTTCTCACTTAAAAATATATATATATATGTTACCTTTATTTAGCTAAACAAGTCAGTTAAGAACAAATTCTTATTTTCAAGGACGGCCTAGGAACAGTGACGGACAGATTTTTACCTTGTCAGCTCAGGGATTCAATCTTGCAACCTTTCGGTTACTAGTCCAACGCTCTAACCACTAGGCAACCTGCTTGGTGAGGTATATTACTGCTATAACTTGATGACCCTTCAGATACCTAACCATTTCCTTGGCTCTCTTGTAGAGTGTATCCATTGTTTTCAGTGCCATGATGTCCTTGAGGAGCAGATTCAATGCATGAGCAGCACAGCCAATGGGTGTGATGTGAGGGTAGGACTCCTCCACTTTAGACCAAGCAGCCTTCATGTTCACAGCATTGTCTGTCATCAGTGCAAATTCCTTCTGCTGTCCAAGGTCATTGATGACTGCCTTCAGCTCATCTGCAATGTAGAGACCGGTGTGTCTGTTGTCCCTTGTGTCTGCTCTTGTAGAATACTGTTTGAGGGGTGGAGATGATGTAGTTAATTATTCCTTGCCCACGAACATTCAACCACTATCAGAGAAGGACCTGCTTGACCTTCACTTGAACTCTGTTGAACTCTGCATCCAGCAAAGGAGTAGATAAAGCATGTCTGGTTGGAGGGGTGTATGCTGGGTGAAGAACATTCAGAAATCTCTTCCAATACACATTGCCTGTGAGCTCTGTATGAACCAGTTGCATACAGAGCTTGAGCAAGACATTCATCAGAATTTCTCTGACACGTTCCTCCATTAAGTCCAAAAAACTTCTGATTCCAGGAGGACCGTGAGCTGTTGCTATCGATAAGGTGTCTGATTCATTATTTTCACCTCGAATAGAAGTAGAGGGACTTTTGTCAGAGGTTGCTTTTTGTGAGCACTGAGGGAATTTTATGCACTTGGCCAGATGATTCTGCATCTTTGTTGCGTTCTTCACATATGATTTGGCACAGTATTTGCAAATGTACACAGCTTTTCCTTCTACATTAGCTGCAGTGAAATGTCTCCACACATCAGATTGTGCCCGTGGCATTTTCCTGTAAAGATTAGAAAAAAAATGAGTACAAAAAAACATACAATTCCATGTACAGATAAATAGTTAAGCAGTTAGATTAAACAACTCCTTTGTAAGACAAATGTTTTTAAAATGAAATATGTATGGAAACAGGTGAATTAACACTCCTCAGTTAGCAGGCTCAAGCAAGCTAAAACCCACATGGTAGCAAAAACAAACTAGCAGAAATTAACAAGTTAGAAATGCTTTAAACACACTTTGCTGTAGGCTACTATTTACTAGTTAACAAAAAATAATGTATAATGTATGTCATATAAAATATATTCACCCCACCCAGTATTGTAATCAAAACTTACCAAAAAACATGTAGTCCTTGGCTCAGACAGTGTAGTAGTGTGGGCTCAATAGCATCTCATTAGTGTGCAAGATCTTGAGAATCAGCTGTACATGTGATGGAAGAGTGCACTGCACATGTGATGGAAGAATGCACTGTGCATGCAGAGGGTTGCGATTCCATTGAATTGGGGATAGTTTAACCAAAATATGCCACAAGACCTAGAATTGCCTTATGTGTATCCCACAAAAAAGGTTCACTGTTATAAGCTAACTTTTTGATGAATTTAAGCAAAATTCCCCAAATTCCAGGGCTTAACTTCCCATGGAAAATTTCCGGAACAATTCAGAAAATTTACTGGAAAGTTTCCGACCCTTTGCAACCATATGTGTGACATGGCAGATGTTCTCACAAAGACCCAGGACAAATAACAACAGTGCCCTCCGCCTTGTGCGGTACACACAACTTCCCTGGCCTCTGCATCCATTATTGTATCTCAGTAGCCTATTATTCCATCCTTTCACAGTGTTTACCTTGAGAGCAGGACATGCAAGAGTAAGTGTGTGTGTCCATGACAACGGTGGCGGCTAAGAACCTTGTGGCAGGGCCTTGAGAAAGACTTCACTATTCCTGACTCTCTGTGCTCTGATACCAGGCCCCACAGCTTTCTGTCCCAAGTCTCCCAAGTACGGCTAGTATCTAATCAACCTTATCTGTTTCCTTGAGTTTGACCCTAGCTGTCTGTGGTCAGAGAACAGTGAGATAAAGTACATATGTGGGTCTGTGAGTGTTTCTATTCAATTCAAGTTCTGTGTTTGTGTGTACTTGTGTGTCAAGTCAGGTCATAGCAGTCTTTGGCTTCATGCCCCATCAGATTTGTCCTGTAAAGAAAAGATGATAATAATAGGTTTAACATTTTTCAACCTCATAACTAGCTACCAAGAAGCCATTTCAGGCTATCAATCAAGTTAGAGTTGCTAGCTTGTCTAACTAACTTAGCTGGCATGCCTGCTGGCAAGGTTGGTAGACGAAAAAGCAATTACTAAAGGTACTGAATAAGACTCACATTCCTTTCAATCTTTTAACCAGAGATGCAGAGAAGAATATTTCGTTTCTTTTAAGAAAATAACCTCCAGTCAGGAGACCGCTCAAGAGGTAAGCTTTGATATCCAGAAAAATATACGTTTTTTTTTTTTTTTACATAGAATTAAGCATAATGATTATGGCTATAGATTGCAGAAAAAGCTGTTTCAGGTGTTTTAAAAATGAAAATTCTCCAACTTATGGACGAGGGGGCATAGCCCCCGTCCGGACCATCCCCTCAGCCATCTTCACATACTTTGTGCCCCCCTCAAATTTTGGGGGTGCATGACGCCCTTGATAATAGTCCTTAAGCTGTTTTTGTTTTGATGTACTGCTGCTGTGTGCCTACCTGTCCTACTCCTCTCTGGCCAAGCCTTGAGGCAAACGCACAAATAAGAGGGGGAGGGGGAGAGAGAGTAGGGGACAGGGAAGGAGAGGGAGGGACTTAAGGGTTAAAAAAAAAAGAAAGACAAATGCTATTGCAGCTAGAAAAGGTCATCTCGAAATGTCATGATTCACACTTGAATTACAGTGAGGTACAGCCGCCGGAGGGGTTATAGGCTTGTCACTAGTTACCACAGCCACAAAGTCAACATTGGCTATAAAGTAAAAATTCATGAAGACAAAAATGTAAGGTTAGCAGTGTGTTTAGGTTTAAAATCGGAATTCAGATATAACATCTTCCTTTTGAGCACTATCCAGACTTTAAAATACTGCGCTCAACATGTTCCAATATGCCTACAGTATAAATCAGCACAATTTACTTTTTCTTATTTTCAAATTGATGCTGTCTTGGAGCTAGAATTGGGATCCTGTATACTGTGCTAATGCCAATTCCCCAAAAAGTGTAACAGAGAGCACTGTACAATATGGCAAACTTAGCAAATGAGGCGTTTGTGGTAAGTACATGGAGGCTGTCATCTTTATGCACCTTCGCCATTATGACTTTGTGGCGGTGGTAACTAGTGACGACTGGGTTATAGACTACCGTGTAGCCGTGGACTTGTCTCAGTCTGCCTGCCTGCCTGCTGTCTGCCTGCCTGCTGTCTGCCTGCCTGTTGTTCCTCTGTCTTTTCCTCTGCTTCTTGTGCCCGGGGAGATAGGGAGGCTTGGGATGTGATGACCAGTATTAAAATAAGCTTTTCATCTAGACTCCTGTTACTCATCGTAGTTGTTCTGTCTGGGTACTGTAGAATAGTCATTTAAAGTGTAGAGATGCATTCACCACCAAATGTTTTTATAGGGGGGAATGTGCTCAACACCGTGAAACACCTATTATTTTTCACTGCAATCTAGCTAAAGGGTGTGGCTTTCACTGAAGCAAGAGAGTCCCTTATTTGCATGTGTGTTTATGCACTGTGTACTGTCTGGCTATTTCTTTTAAGTGTCTGTATTGTGTAAACTGGAGGAAACTACTGTTTGTTGGGACACATGATTTCTGTCGTTGTCCCTTCAGCTTTTTTACTGCAAAGACTGTAATGCAATTTCCTCTGTAACAGCAACGGTTTCTGCTGCTGCCCTATGGTTCATTCAGCACAGAGCCTTGTGAAGAACCTAATTGGTGACAGCGAGAGGTCACTTTTAGGTTAGGAACGAGAATAGGGCTGCATCTAGGAATCCCTAGGGTCATGGCATAGATGTGGCTGTATGTCCACAAATGTTTGTATACAGGTGTGCCTCTAGGTATGTTTGCTGTGTTTAATTAATAATAGGCCTGCAGTGTACTGTAGGCCAGATGGAGTGACCGTCCTTTGTGTTGTGTTGCCTGTTATTCAGACAGTCATTTTGGGGCACAGTCGCTAGCGCGCTGGACTTCGGGCTAGAAGGTTGAGGGTTCGAGGCCTGCTCCCAGCCTGTTTCATTACAATATTAACTTACGATGACCATACTACTGGAAAACTCCTGTGAATAACTGATTAAACTGTGAAAAATCTCTCTTCCGGGCTTTGTTTTGGAGGTTATTGGCAAATGAGGACCATTTATTTTGACTGATTGGTCCGTCTGACTGTGAGTAGTACTGCCCCAGTTTCTAGCTGCTGACAGTCACACACAATTTGCATGGCAAAGCAGCCCTGTCCTGATGAAATGGGTCACCACTGCACCGCACACTTGGCCCTTCTCTCTCTCTGTGCTCTGACTCTTGAGTGTTTTCTGTGGCCCGTCTCACCATTGCATTTCACAGTGACCTGTTTCTGTCTAGATCTCTCTGCAGAGTGCATTCGTTTCCCCCAGCCACGTTTTCAACTGCTGAGCTGTAGATTGTTGGCGCTATCAAAACATATCATGGAGACTAATAGGAGTGGCACTTGGAACAGCTGATGATGTACAGAGGTGAAGTTCAGGCCACTGCTTGTCTGTCTGTCTGTCTGTCTGCTCCACTCCAACAGTCAAGGTTGCCAGATCCAGGCCTAGACTCTGGCCAGGAGGGGTGAGGTTATGATGGCACACACAGAAGAACACACACACACCCACAAGAACACACACGTGCCCACCACCTCCCTAAGACCTCTATGAATCCCAGATAACCTGGGCAAGTGTTCTGTTGCTAGACCCCATGCATGAGCAGCCAGAGTCACAGCCATTGAAGTCCATTTATTTGTTCATTGCTATCTTTATTTAATGTTTAAGAATTTATATGGACGTCAAACATCCCATTATAATCCCAGCCTGCCAAATAGTGACTAACTGCAGTGCAGTGCATCCCTTGTACCCCTTAGCACTATTTCTAGAGGAAGAAATAACATTCCAGTCTTCCCAGTCAGGGGTAGTAGTAGTGGGGTATAGGACGTGTCAGAGCTGCTTCAAAGGGTCAAGCACAGTTTGGGGGAATTTAATTGGGATGGGCTGAAGCAGATTTTCTCGCCAACAACCATAGAGCAGAGTGATCACGCTGGTGGTTTCTGATTATCCAGAATGAGTACATGTTTGTTTGGTATCTGGGTTAAAGTTGTTTATGGGACAGCAGATGTTTCAGTCATTTGGGTTGCCGTACGTGCTTGACTACAGGGCGGAAACTCACTGAACTGGTTTCTGTCTGAGCTATCAGAATGTCGTCATGGGACGTGCTCAGTGAATAGGGGTTCAGTTAGATTTAATGGTCCTCCATTATCTTCTGTGCATTTCTGTATCTGGTCTGATAACAATTAACCTCAGTCCATCTCATTAGAAGTAATCCTGCTTTACAACAATAGTTTGCGAAGGCCTGCGAGGAGCTTATATGCTCCACAATAAAGCCTCCGGGCATCCTACACAATAACTATATAGCGCTACTGTAAAATGGTTTAAAATATAAGTTTGGGATGTGTGGACTTTTGTGTTTGTGTATTGAGTCTGTTCTGGTCTAGCAGTAGAGGCCCTACAGCAAAAATATGTGTAAAGAGTTAACATAGTTAGCCGAGCCTAACTCATTAGGAAGGGCTCCTCCCAGACCCCACACTTCAAATAAAACACCTGGCACAGACAGTCTCTGAGTTGGTCTTTGATGAATACATATACAGTGCCTTGGGAAGGTATTCAGACCCCTTCACCTTTTCCACATTTTGTTACATTACAGCCTTATTCTAAAATGGATTAAATCATTTTTTCAAGCACAATTTGCAATGGGATAAGATGACACTTATGAGTAGTTATTCCATGCTATGAGTAGTTATTCCATGCTATGAGTAGTTATTCCATGCTATGAGTAGTTATTCCATGCTATGAGTAGTTATTCCATGCTATGAGTAGTTATTTCATGTTATGAGTAGTTATTCTTATGCTGTACACAAAGTTTCAATATGGGAGAGGTATTCTGAGTTTATACTATTATACAATGCATTCGAAAAGTATTCAGACCCCTTGACTTTTTTCACATTGTTACGTTACAGCCTTGTTCTAAAATGTATTTAAAAGAAATCCTCATCAATCTACATACAATACCCCATGATGACAAAGCAACAACTCTTTAGAATGTTTTACAAATATATTAAAAATAAAACAGAAATACCTTATCTACATAAGTATTCAGACCCTTTGCTATGAGACTCGAAATTGAGCTCAGGTGCATCTTGTTTCCATTGATCACCCTTGAGATGTTTCTACAACTTGATTGGAGTCCACCTGTGGTAAATTCAATTGATTGGACATGATTTGGAAAGGCACCCACCTGTCTATATTGTTGTCTCTACCTTATTGCCCTTTGTGCTGTTGTCTGTGCCCAATAATGTTTGTACCATGTTTTGTGCTGCTACCATGTTGTGCTGCTGCCATGTTGTGTTGTGTTGCTACCAAGCTGTGTTGTCATGTGTTGCTGCCATGCTATGTTGTCTTAGGTTTCTCTTTATGTAGTGTTGTGGTGTCTCTTGTCGTGATGTGTGTTTTGTCCTATACAGTTTAAGTCAGAAGTTTACATACACCTTAGCCAAATACATTTAAACTCAGTTTTTCACAATTCTTGACATTTAATCCTAGTAAAAATTCCCTGTCTTTATTTTAAGAATGTGAAATGTCAGAATAATAGTAGAGAGTGATTTATTTCAGCTTTCATTTATTTCATCACATTCCCAGTGGGTCAGAAGTTTACATATCCTCAAATAGTATTTGGTAGCATTGCCTATCAATTGTTTAACTTGGGTCAAACGTTTCGGGTAGCCTTCCACAAGCTTCCCACAATAAGTTGGGTTAATGTTGGCCCATTCTTCCTGACAGAGCTTGTGTAACTGAGTCAGGTTTGTAGGCCTCCTTGCTCGCACATGCTTTTTCAGTTCTGCCAACACATTTTCTATAGGATTGAGGTCAGGGCTTTGTGATGGCCACTCCAATACCTTGACTTTGTTGTCCTTAAGCCATTTGGCCACAACTTTGGAAGTATGCTTGGGGTCATTGTCCATTTGGAAGACCCATTTGCAACCAAGCTTTAACTTCCTGACTGATGTAATGAGATGTTTCTTCAATATATCCACATAATTTTCTTTCCTCATGATGCCATCTATTTTGTGAAGTGCACCAGTCCCTCCTGCAGCAAAGCACCCCCACAACATGATGCTGCCACCCCGTGCTTCACGGTTGGGATGGTGTTCTTCGGCTTGCAAGCCCCCCCTTTTTCCTCCAAACATAACAAGGGTCATTATGGCCAAACAGTTCTATTTTTGTTTCATCAGACCATAGGACATTTCTCCAAAAAGTACGATCTTTGTCCCCATGTGCAGTTGCAAACCGTAGTCTGGCTTTTTTATGGCGGTTTTGGAGCGGTGGCTTCTTCCTTGCTGAGCATACTTTCAGGTTATGTCGATATAGGACAAATTTTACAGTGGAGATATATATATATATATACACATTTGTACCTGTTTCTTCCAGCATCTTCACAAGGTCCTTTGCTGTTGTTCTGGGATTGATTTGGACTTTTCACACCAAAGTACATTCATCTCTAGCAGACAGAACGCGTCTCCTTCCTGAGCAGTATGACGGCTGCGTGGTCCCATGGAGTTTATACTTGCGTACTAATGTTTGTAGAGATGACCGTGGTACCTTCAGGTGTTTGGAAATTGCTCCCAAGGATGAACCAGACTTGTGGAGGTCTACAATTTTTCTGAGGTCGTGGCTGATTTCTTTTGATTTTCCTATGATGTCAAGCAAAGAGGCACTGAGTTTGAAGGTAGGCTTTGAAATACATCCACAGGTACACCTCCAATTGACTCAAATGATGTCAATTAGCCTATCAGAAGCTTCTAAAGCCATGACATAGTTTTCTGGAATTTTCCAAGCTGTTTAAAGGCACAGTCAACTTAGTGTATGTAAACTTCTGACCCACTGGAATTGTGATATAGTGAATAATAAGTGAAATAATCTGTCTGTAAACAATTGGTGGAAAAATTACTTGTGTCATGCACAGAGTAGATGTCCTAACCGACTTGCCAAAACTATAGTTTGTTAACAATACATTTGTGGAGTGGTTGAAAATGAGTTTTAATGACTCCAACCTAAGTGTATGTAAACTTCCGACTTCAACTGTATTGAATTTTTTATTTCCCAGCCCGTCCCCACAGGGGACCTTTTGCCTTCTGGTTGGCCGTCATTGTAAATAAGAATTAGTTCTTAACTGACTTGCCTAGTTAAACAAAAAAAATGTATATGTAAAGGTCTCACATAGTTGACTGCATGTCAGAGCAAAATCCAAGCCATGAGGTCAAAGGAATTTTCCGCAGAGCTCCGAGACAGGATTGTGGCGAGGCACAGATCTGGGGAAGGGTATCCAAAAATGTCTGCAGCATTTAGGGTCCCCAAGAACAGTGGCCTCCATCATTCTTAAATGGAAGAAGTTTGGAACCACCAAGACTCTTCCTAGAGCTGTCCTCCCGGCCAAACTGAGCAATCTAGGGCGAAGGGCAGTGGAGGTGACCAAGAACCGGATGGTCACTCTAACAGAGCTCCTCTGTGGTGACAGTTGAACCTTCCAGAAGGACAGCCATCTGCAGCACTCCACCAATCAGGTCTTTATGGTAGAGTGGCCAGACGGAAGCCACTGCTCAGTAAAAGGCAGATGATAGCCTGCTTGGAGTTTGCCAAAAGGCACCTAAAGACTTGAGAAACAAGATTCTCAGGTCTGATTAAACCAAGATTGAACTCTTTGGCCTGAATGCCAAGTGTCAAATCTGGAGGAAAGCTGACTCCATCCCTACAGTGAAGCATGGTGGTGGCAGCATCATGCTGTGGGGATGTTTTTCAGCGGCATTGACTGGGAGACTAGCCAGGATCGAAGGAAAGATGAACAAAGCAAAGTACAGAGAGATCCTTGATGAAAACCTGCTCAGGACCTCAGACTGGTGTGAAGGTTCACCCTCCAACAGGACAACGACCAGCAACCTGACAGAGCTTGAGAGGATCTGCAGAGACGAATGGGAGAAACTCCCCAAATACAGGTGTGCCAAGCTTGTAGTGTCATACCCAAGAATACTCGAGGCTGTAATCACTGCCAAAGGTGCTTCAACAAAGTACTGAGCAAAGGGTCTGAATACATATGTAAATTTAGTATTTCAGTTGTTTATTTTTTATAAATCTGCACAAATTTCTAAAAACCAGTTTTTGCTTCGTCATTATGGGTTATTGTGTGTAGATTGACAATTAAAAAACACAATGTAATCAATTTTCAATAAGGCTGTAACGCAAAGAAAATTCAAGGGGTCTGAATACTTTTGGAATGCACTGTAGTGTGTTTCAAGTTGAAAATCCTCGTCCCTCCCTGATAGGTGTAACCTATGTTAAAGCAAGGGATGAATACCAATACTATCCCTCCACATGCTTCACTCCATCCTAGTGTCACCCAAAGAGAGCTGGGAAGTCTGCAGGCGGTCATCCTGGAGTGAGCTGCTACTGGCCCTCTCCAGACCTCTGAGACCTCTCTGCCTGACCGCCTGCCTGTCTGACCTGGCTGCCTGCCCGTCACTGTCCCTCCCCCCTCCACCTCTCCTCCTGAACAAACCCATTAGCGTTTGATTGAAAGGATCCTCAGCAGGGAGAAGGGGCTTCTTTAAACCTTGTAAAGTGGCCCCCTAATCCTTCAAGTACTGCCATAAATCACCTCAGGATTACCACCGCTCTGCCACCCAGCCAGCTGCTCCTCGGCCCTGTCATCGAGCAGGGCACCGGTTGGGGTGCCGCCTGTCTCTGTCCCCAGCCCCAGCATGGAAGCTGTTAGCTAGGGCTGGGGACGTCATGATACAATATTATCACTATACTTAGGTGCCGATATGTATTGTGATACTCATGATTCTACATGTATTGTGCTTCGATACTGTGAATTTGTGTTTCAATGTTCCAAACATATTGTTCCCCATATGTCTGCGGCAGAGGGACAAGGGCAAGCCATGAGAGTTTTGATCAGTCGTGGAAATAGAAGTGCTGAAAGTGAATTGGCTCCCTTATTCAAATAGAGAACAAGCTATGAAGGAGTTTTGGTGCAGGTACAGCCTACTTTTAGCCAGGACCCAGGTGGGGCATGGCTCAGTCTGATTTACCTCTTGCTCCAGGCCTGAGACAGCAGGGTAGCGTCAGTCCAGATGGGGCTCTAGCTTCCTGGTCATCCTAAGTCACTGTGTGACACGACTTTGCCCTGGGGAGAGAGATTCTGCTTGACATAGCCTATACCTAGATCACAAGTAACACAGGCTACAGTCCTCATGCTGAAGGCTACAGTTGAAGTCGGAAGTTTACATACACCTAGGTTGGAGTCATTAAAACTTGGTTTTGACTGTGCCTTTTAAACAGCTTGGAAAATTCCAGAAAATGATGTCATGGCATTAGAAGCTTCTGATCGGCTAATTGACATAATTTGAGTCAATTGGAGGTGTACCTGTGGATGTATTTCAAGGCCTACCTTCAGACTCAGTGCCTCTTTGCTTGACATGGGAAAATAAAAGAAATCAACCAAGACCTTAGAAAAATTATTGTAGACCTCCACAAGTCTGGTTCATCCTTGGGAGCAATTTCCAAACGCCTGAAGCTACCACTTTCATCTGTATAAACAATAGTACGCAAGTATAAACACCATGGGACCACGCAGGCGTCATACCGCTCAGGAAGGAGACGCGTTCTGTCTCCTATAGATGAATGTACTTTGGTGCGAAAAGTGCAAATCAATCCCAGAATAACAGCAAAGGACCTTGTGAAGATGCTGGAGGAAACAGGTACAAACGTATCTATATCCACAGTAAAACAAGTCCTATATCGACATAACCTGAAAGGCTGCTCAGCAAGGAAGAAGCCACCGCTCCTCCAAAACCGGCATAAAAAAGCCAGACTACGGTTTGCAACTGCACATGGGGACAAAGATCGTACTTTTTGGAGAAATGTCCTCTGGTCTGTCGAAACAAAAATAGAACTGTTTTGCCATAATGACCATCGTTATGTTTGGAGGAAAAGGGGGCTTGCAAGCCAAAGAACACCATCCCAACCGTGAAGCACGGCGGTGGCAGCATCATGCTGTGGGGTGCTTTGCGGCAGGAGGGACTGGTGCACTTCACAAAACAGATGGCATCATGAGGATGGAAAATTATGTGGCTATATTGAAGCAACATCTCATTACATCAGTCAGGAAGTTAAAGCTTTGTCGCAAATGGGTCTTCCAAATGGACAATGACTCCAAGCATACTTCCGAAGTTGTGGCAAAATGGCTTAAGGACAACAAAGTCAAGGTATTGGAGTGGCCATCATAAAGCCCTGACCTCAATCCTATAGAAAATTTGTGGGCAGAACTGAAAAAGCGTGTGCGAGCAAGGAGGCCTACAAACCTGACTCAGTTACATGAGCTCTGTCAGGAGGAATGGGCCAAAATTCACCCAACTTATTGTGGGAAGCTTGTGGAAGGCTACCCAGAACGTTTGACCCAAGTTAAACAATTTATAGGCAATGCTACCAAATACTAATTGAGTGTATGTAAACTTCTGACCCACTGGGAATGTGATGAAAGAAATAAAAGCTGAAATAAATAATTCTCTCTACTATTATTCTGACATTTCACATTCTTAAAATAAAGTGGTGATCCAACTGACCTAAGACAGGGAATTTTTACTTGGATTAAATGTCAGGAATTGTGAAAAACAGTTTAAATGTATTTGGCTAAGGTGTATGTAAACTTCCGACTTCAACTGTATGTCACAATACAGCTACTATATAGTGGTGTTTCTTTCAAACAGAGCATGATCTATAGCGCCTGTCCATCACAGAGGCCGGTCTGTGTCACATGGCACATCTCACCAGGAGTTCCATGTATCTCACTCACACTTCTCACTCACACTAATTCTCTCTCACATGGAGTACCATTTCACTGTGTCTTAGAGATAGCGTGACGCTTTCCTTAACACCATGAAACCCACCAGGAATTTTAAGATTGTGAAGCCATGACCTTTTTCTGATAGGATTTGGAGATGCTCTAATCTTTACTACAGTTAACATCACACAGTTTCACAAATGATCTGCTCTTTTACCTCACTGCTTTCTTACCTCATTGCTCATCTGATTTTAATTTCATTGTATTACAATTGTAGTTTATTTTCACAGTTAATTTCTAATGTGTGTGCCTTTAGCTACTAGACTGTAATGTTATTTTCTTCCCTAGATCTAGCTCACACAGACCAAGACCATGTGACCTAGAATTTAGGTCACCTTGTTTGGAGGCATGTTTAGCATCTTACTCTGCTGCATATGTCAGTGCTGCCTCTGCTACTGTTTAATTCATGGTGTCCCCTTTATCTTCCTGTAACATTATAGGGAACTATTCTCTTCAGACCCCAACACAATTCTGTGCTCGTTCCTGCAATATTGCATCATTAATTTTCTTGGTCCTTCACTTATGTGTTGGTTAGCGTCATTGCAAACCATTAGCTGCGCTATTCAAGACTTGTCTTCTATCCAGACGGTGCAGTCTCAGGCGACTGGCGGATGCCCCGTCAGCAGCCCAGTCACTTAGGTTCAGTTAGAGGCCTAAAGAACCCTCTACTAAGCTGTCTGTCAAGGCAGTAATCCCAATGACCTAATGGCGTAGCTCATCTGTGAAATGAAGTGCTGCGTACCGGAGCTCAGGTCCCCATGATTTACTGGCATCAGTCTCTGAGGGGTGTCTGAGGGGTGATTCAGGCATTTTAATGGCTGTATAACTTCACACTTGCCTGCCAGTCACTATGAGCTGGTTTCTGATTGGTTTACCCTCGCATCAACCCGCCCTCCTCTGCTCTCCAGATGATTGGTTTAACATCAACCCGCCCTCCTCCCCTCTGCTCTCCTCTCCTCTCCAGATGAGCGTGAAGCAGTGCAGAAGAAGACCTTCACTAAGTGGGTGAACTCTCACCTGGGTCGTGTGACGTGTCGCATCGGGGACCTGTACACTGACCTGAGAGATGGACGCATGCTCATCCGCCTGCTGGAGGTGCTGTCAGGAGAACAGCTGGTCAGTAACTCACAATCCCTCTTTATCTGTCCTGTTAACCCTGACCCTAACCTTAACCCTGACCAATCACTCATGGCTCACCTTGTTTGTCCTGAACTAACCCTCTCTCATTCCTGTATTCTCTTGTCCTCTCTCATTATTTTTTCTCTCTTGCTGTGCTCCATTCTGCTTAACATGAAATCTATTTTCATTCTTATACCCTCTTCCCCTCCCTCTCTATTTTCCATGTCACTTTTCATCACTCTCTCACACCATCCTGATTCTCCCCTTTCTCTCCTCTTTCTCTCCCCCTTCTCTCTCTTGTCTCTGTCCAGCCGAAGCCCACTAAGGGGCGTATGCGTATCCATTGCCTGGAGAACGTGGACAAGGCCCTGCAGTTCCTCAAGGAGCAGAAGGTCCACCTGGAGAACATGGGCTCCCACGACATCGTGGACGGGAACCACCGCCTCACCCTGGGTCTCATCTGGACCATCATCCTCCGCTTCCAGGTACCGTGTGACTCCTTGTAATGTTCTGTACAATGCCTTTCTATAGGCCTTCCTAGAGAGTAGAGGGCGCAAGTGAATATTACACATCCCAGCCCACTTGTGTCCCGTTCACCACCCTCACCTGGGTCAACCCCACCCTGCCTAGTTCTAAACTAATGGGAATGGAAGCAGTTACCTCTGTTCTTTTCTGGGGCCATTTTGGTTTCAGAGAATGTTAATATTCTGATGAGATTTCAGTGTTCTATTTTTCCCTCATCTTCTTTTCATGACAATTACATTATTTTTTTCTCAACTGAAAAATAATTGGATCAAATTTCTGCTCTCCTGTTCATCAAACCTAACAAAGAGCTGTATGCAAGACTGATGATTTCAGTGAGGTCTTAATATGAGAGAGATTATGTAGGCGGTGTGTCTGACTGAGAGGGTGCTCTGCTTAACAGATCCAGGACATCAGTGTGGAGACTGAGGATAACAAGGAGAAGAAGTCAGCCAAAGAGGCTCTGCTGCTCTGGTGCCAGATGAAGACAGCTGGGTGAGAAGGGGGAGAGGGAGAGATTTTAGGATGTGTCCAGTAATGTGAATGTATGATAAAGATATGTGAAATGATGAGTTATTTTATTTTATGAATTTCTAGGGTTTGTCAACACCAAAAGAGCCTGGGTACTGAGTTGATGATTAATGAGCTGTTACCTTGACTCTGCAGGTACCCCAATGTCAACGTTCACAACTTTACCACCAGCTGGAGAGATGGCCTGGCGTTCAACGCCATTGTGCACAAACACAGGTCAATGACCTTCCCTCTTTGTCCATGTTGCCTGTCACACTATGTTGCTAGTCACTCACTCAACTGTAGGCCCTGACATTGTCCTTTACCTGGCACTCTGTCCATGTGAAGTGATATATTCATTCTGTCCGTGACTAGATGTCCAGTACCTTGGCCTGTTGTGCTTGCAGTGCCGTTGAGGAATGGGCCTGTTGACAGGGGGGGGTCTGTATCCCCATAAATTTATGAAAATAAAATAGGAGTTAGTTGACCTAGATAACGAATAAAACCAACTAGTTTTGCATGCAAGGCCATGCCTGGTGACTCACCATTGCCCTCTGCTGGTGACTCATACTTTATTACGGTGGGACTCAGGCCGCTAGAGTGTCTGATTTTTAACATGACTACAACTGTAACAAATGGAAGATGCTTATCAGTCTAATACTGGCACAGTTGAATGTATGCCTGCAGCTATGAGTAGTTTGCAATGTGGACTGAATGAGCTACAAGGCAATCATGTACATTCTGTCATGGGGTCGCTCGGAACAATGTTGAAGTTGACTTTGCCTACACATCTTAGAATGTACAACATCATGGTGATGTGTTGATGAACTCAACATGTAGTGGTTAGGATGCTGTCTTTACGCCTTATACATGAGATTCCTTTCATTAAAAGCTACACCTGTTTTCCCCTCCCCGTCCAGACCGGACGTGATTGAGTTTGACACCCTGAAGCGGTCCAATGCCCACTATAACCTCCAGAATGCCTTCAACACAGCAGAGAATAAGCTAGGCCTCACCAAACTCCTCGACCCAGAAGGTGAGTCAGGGAGGTCAGAGCTCAGACTGGACAAGTGTCGGGTTGTATGTGGCCCTTGCCCTCTGGCTAGTTGTCACCAACACAGTGCTCCTGTCCTGTACCAGGCGAGCTGGATGAGCTGGATGGGGTGTGGGAGGAGGATTACTGGAAAGAATTACAACTTAAATGAGAATAGGGGCTATGTGGCCAGGCTGGTCACGGGGCAGGGCTTAATGATGCCCTCTAACATCACAGAGGAAGTCCATACATGGTGAGGGGTTGGAAAAGCTCTGGGGCCATCGGTCAGGACACATTTAGAGACGAGCACCATGTGTGTTTAAGTTGAATTGACTGGGTTGAGATGGGAGACAGTTTCTGTGGGCGTGTGTGTTCGAGTGTGTGTGCGTGTTTGTGTCTGGCTGTGTGGGTATGTGTCACAGTATGTGTGTGATTGTGTGTGTGCAGAGGATGAGGATCAAATGTCTCTCTTTCCAGATGTCAACGTTGACCAGCCAGATGAGAAGTCCATCATCACCTACGTGGCCACCTACTACCACTACTTCTCCAAGATGAAGGCCCTGGCTGTGGAGGGCAAGAGGGTTGGCAAGGTGGGGTACAACGGCTGTTTAACTATTTGTGTGTGTGTGTGCGTGCATGTCTTCCTGTCACTATCTTTGGAGCACGTCTAACCCCTCTCTTTCTCCCTCCCATCCACCCAGGTGCTGGACTATGCCATTGAGGCTGACCAGCTGGTAGGGAACTATGAGAGCCTTGCTTCAGAGCTGCTGCAGTGGATTGAGCAGACCATCCTCACTCTGAATGACCGGCAGCTGGCCAACTCCCTAAATGGCGTGCAGAACCAGCTGCAGGCCTTCAACACCTACCGCACAGTGGAGAAACCCCCAAAGTAAGAATTTAAGAACATGAATGATGTTCTAGATTGGAACATAGAACTCAAGTTAAAAGATACACATTTTCCAGCAGGTTGGAATCATAACTGCACATAGTCCATGTTAGGTGTCTGACCTGGCTGTGTTGGTGTTCCTCAGGTTCACAGAGAAAGGCAACCTGGAGGTGCTGCTGTTCACCATCCAGAGCAAGATGAGAGCCAACAACCAGAAGGTGTACATTCCCAGGGAGGGAAAGCTCATCTCTGACATCAACAAGGTATCACCCACAGGGCTCCAGTTACTCGCTGTTTAAATGCATTACTTTTCCTGAGTAGAGCTTCAATAAACAACAATTAACCCTGCAGGTGTCTAGGATTGTGAATAACACCCCTGGTTTAATTAAGGGACCTCTCTGACTAGCTGTGTTCTGATTGGCTCTGCAGGCGTGGGAGCGTCTGGAGAAGGCAGAACACGAGCGGGAGCTTGCTCTGAGGAATGAGCTGATTCGACAGGAGAAACTGGAGATGCTTGCGGCTCGCTTCGACCGCAAGGCCGCCATGAGGGAGACCTGGCTGAGCGAGAACCAGCGGCTTGTCTCTCAGGTAACACCCCTGGCCGAGACCTGGTAATGTATTCACGATGAGGAGGAGGGCGGTTATATTGTTTGTCTCCCAGGTGTCCACAGACCAGAGATAACAGTAATCATAAGTGATGGTTGTGATGACATTTTGACGGGACATGTTTACTGCAGACCAGCCAGTCTAATTATCTCAGTAATGTGGAGGGGAGTGATAAATGACAACAGACACACTGTAGCTAGCTGATCTCCATTTTAATGGCATTTACAACCATAATTTGTTATCACTGTCATTTCTAGAAGTGAGAGTAGATTTAGCAATTTAATAGACAACCCTTGTATGCATTTGAACACATTGACTCTTTCTATCACATATAAGTTTATGACCAATGTACACACTGACCTCTCCCACTTCTAACCTCAATCTGTCCTCTTGTCCCTCAGGACAACTTTGGCGTGGACCTGGGAGCGGTGGAGGCCGCCACCCGTAAACACGAGGCCATCGAGACAGACATCGGGGCGTACGGGGAGCGTGTGGCGGCCGTGGAGGCGGTGGCCAGGGAGCTGGAGGCAGAGAACTACCATGACGTGCGTCGCGTGCTGGCGAGGAGGGACAACGTGCTGCGGCTGTGGGAGTATCTGAAGGAGCTGTTAGCCGCTCGCAGGGAGAGACTCCACGCACACCGAGACCTGCAGAGACTGCTGGAGGAGATGAGATACATCATGGACTGGATGGGAGATATGAAGGTACTGGAACATATCAACATGCCAACTCTGCACAGACTATATATTCTCCCAGTGTAGAATATGTACTCTTGGTCATTAACAACCTTCTGTAATCCTGTACATTTCACACTATCAACCCTGCATGCTAGTACTCCTTTCAAAATGGTTACTACTCCTGGACGTAATGGGTTTACAGAGGTTGACTGGGTGAATTAAGTCTGTCTTGGGTGTATTCTTAGCTCTTGGCCTCAGCTGATTCCTTTTCCCATGACTACCTTAAAGGGCAAATCGGCCACGTTTTCAACCCTGTATTCATTATCTCCAGCACCATACCAGTGTCTATATAAATGCATCGGTCTGCGGACCCCAAACCTATCCAAATGTTGCATGCATTGGTCAGAAAATCAATTCAAACGTTACGAATTGCCAGTTACCAAAAATGTCTTGCTCCTAGTACATTCTTTCTACCTTCCGAAAAGTCATTTTGCATGCCGAATAACCCCAGACCTTGTCGAACTGCACATTATGCCCAGCTTAGTGAGTTGACCAACGTGAGGTATACAGCCTGTTCCTGACCTTGCACATATGCGCAGCACCTTCAGCAATGTCTTGTGTGATAGTAGGCTTTATTAGTTGAGTGACAAGCTATGTAATTTGCTAGGTTATTGTTATCTCTGCGCTGTTGAAGATGTTTTTTTTTACCGGAATAAAAATAAGCTATTGGAGACAACTCTCATCTGCTATACCTGCTTACAATAGATTTTTAGATTGTTCAGGTTCACAATCATCAGTAGTTTTGGTAGTTTTTCTTTAAATAATCAGTGGGTATATAGTAATTTGTAGATATACAGGGTAAAGTTGATAATTTCAAATCGAGGACAGCAATCACTTATGCGAGGCGCATGGCAGGGGCGGCAGGTAGCCTAGTGGTTAGAGCGTTGGACTTGTAACCGGAGTGTTGCAAGTTCGAATCCCCGAGCTGACAAGGAAAAAATCTGTCGTTCTGCCCCTGAACAAGGCAGTTAACCCACTGTTCCCCGGGCGCCGAAGACGTGGATGTTGATTAAGGCAGCCCCCCGCACCTCTCTGATTCAGAGGGGTTGGGTTAAATGCGGAAGAAACATTTCGGTTGAAGGCATTCGGTTGTACAACTGACTAATAATGGTGACTTTGACTTTGACTTTGGCATGGCCGAATCGAGAGGAGAAGAGATGATCACTCCGTAAAAACTTCCAACCGGTCAAAACCATTCGATTTTGAGATGAGGGTGAAATCTAAAGTTGTGCTGAACACTCAGTGGTCAGTTTATTAGGTACACTCATCTAGTACCGGTTCAGACCCCCCCTTTGCCTCCAGAACAACCTGAATTCTTTGTAGCATGGAAATATTGTGCAATTGGTATCAAGGGACCTAACGTGTTCCAGGAAAACTTTCCCCACACCATTACACCATTGCCACCAGCCTGTACCGTTGATACCAGGCAGGATGGGGCCATGGACTCCTGCTGCTTACTCCAAATCCTGCCATCAGGATGATGAAACAGGAACCGGATTCGTCAGATCAGGCGTTTTTCCACTCCTCAATTGTCCAGTGTTGGTGATCTTGTGCCCACTGGAGCCGCTTCTTCTTCTTGTTTTTAGCTGATAGGAGTGGATCCCGGTGTGGTCGTCTGCTGCAATAGCCCATCCGTGACAAGGACCGACGAGTTGTGCGTTCCGAGATGGCGATCTGCACACCACTGTTGTACTGTGGTGTTATTTGCCTGTTTGTGGCCGCCTGTTAGCTTGCACAATTCTGGCCATTCTCCTTCGACCTCTCATCAAGTTGTTTTCGCCCACAGGACTGCTGCTGACTGGATGTTGTTGTTTTTTTGTCACATCATTCTCAGTAAACCCTAGACACTGTCTTGCATGAAAAGCCCAGGAAGCCGGACGTTTCTGAGATACTTGAACCGGTGCACCTGGCACCGACGATCATACCATGCTCATTGTTTTGCCCATTCAAACATTCAATCGAACAGTAACAGAATGCCTCAATGCCTGTCTGACTGTTTTATATAGCAAGCCACGGCCACGTGACCCACTGTCTGTAGGAGCAACCATTTTTGTGAACGGGATGGTGTACCTAATAAACTGTCTACTGAGCTATGTCATAGCTAATTTGTAAACAAATATTGGTACATTACTAACACAAACACTTAATCTGCAAAAATATTAAGTTCATTAGTGGGTGATGGTGATTTCAGAACCAAAGTGGGGGACAAAAAAACATACACTACATCGCCCCTCCTATATCTGATATTGGTAGATGCCTAGTCTCCCTTATGGCTCAGCTCCGGTGCCTACATAGTACATACACCATAGCTATGAATCATTAACACACACACACACAAGTCGCCTCAGACAGATCCAGCTCAAAGAGGCCCAGCTCATGAGTTCCATCAGCAGCAGATTTTAATTTAGAATAGAAAATGTGTTTATGCAACAAATGTTAGTGCATTGAATCGCACCGAATCGCATGTATCTAGATACGTATTGAATCATTTTGAAAGGGAAGATGCGCATCCCTAGAAGGAAATGGCGTGTTTGTATGACCTGTGGTTAAAAATATAAGAAGAAAGGTCCTAAAAAAAAATAATTCTCTGTGATTTCACAGGGCAGGATTAAAAATAAGAAAACCAGTGATTTTCAAAACCTGCAAGGAGTTTCTAGCCAGGGTGAGGGTTTTTTCTTGCTCCCCACGTCACCGTAAATCTCATAGTGTTTGAAAATAACTAAAATGTCCCTTACACTTGTGGAAATTGGCCTATATGGATTGGGCCAAATGGATGCTTCTAACAGAACTACAAAAAGCATATGCATGACCATGGTAGTAATTGAAAGAACACTTTGGAGATTTATGGGGAAATTATCAGAACAAAGGGGAGGACAACCATTGACCTGACTGAATCCAAACATTACACTCTTGATTTTATGTGCATTTCATTTACTGTACTTTTCATTTGTCAATAACGAAATCTGAAAATACTGGATACATTCAGTAACATAATAAGAATAGTCATTGAAATTTGGAGTAGGCGCAATATATAAAAAAATAAAACAATTCCAAAGGTTTGAGTGAGAGGACTAACTGGTGTCTCCAAGTGGCCACACACCTCTCCAGTTCCTAAGTCATTTCAATGTACTTTTATGACTTAAGGAAAGAGCCTTCAATTATAAGGTGCTATTGAGGAACTGAAGCAAGCACACTTGTAGTTATTTGTTTGCAGCACAGCCCTCACACGCAATCCAAAAGCGTTCCATTATAAATCGCAATCTGGGTTAGGTGTGCATCATTTTGAAAACGTATTCTAGTACCAACATGGCTAGCTAAGTTATACAACTCTTAGTGTTAGGCTTTCAAAAGGCACTTCAGACAATCAGATCGTAATATTGGTGTGCATCGAATGGAGTCAAGTGCATCCAAGTGAGTGTTCTGTTGCTAATGTTCTTCACAATACAACAAACAGGCTCATTCTTTTCAGGACAACCCAGAGTATAACTCATGTCAGGCTTCTAACTGTGGATCTAACATAGCGATCATAAACGTTAATACTGTAAATGTTTTAAATGTACGTTTTCTAATATGGAAATGTGTGCACATTTGGACTCATGGCTGTGTGGTTTGCTTGTACGACATCAAAGCGGTATTCATTATAAGCCTCAATGTCTCATCTTTCAGAACACGTCGAGTCCTCTTGATTTACAGCATTTCCCTCACTCAGACAACAAATGTGCAAAAGTAGCTCAATTAGTGGAAGTGATTGGGGACATCTTCCTGTCGCACGCGGTGCTCAAGTTTATAATGACTGTCAGTCAAAACCCATACAACGTTGTGAAGCAAAGGACCGGAGCTCTGACGTCATGTATAGCATGTGGGTTAACTGCCTGTTCAGGGGCAGAACGACAGATTTGTACCTTGTCAGCTCGGGGATTTGAACTTGCAACCTTTCGGTTACTAGTCCAACGCTCTAACCACTAGGCTACCCGGCCGCCCCTGTACAGCCACTCTGGTCCAATTTAGGCACTTACTGTATAAATGACAAAATCTGCCATTTTCAACCGTTATACGGGATTACAGGGACTGTGAGTGGAAAGGGTTAACTTTTGATGATGTCGTCAGTTAGAACCTTTTAACATTATATTTATTTTTTTGTGCCGTTTTCACATATGTAGACACTGGTATTGTGCTAGAGATAATGAAAAGGAAGTTGAAAAGTGGTAGAATTGCCCTTTAACAGATGTTATTGTGATTATATTGTGATTCAGGGAGCCTTGCCTCATCAATACCTAATGAGCACTCTGTTTTCTCAAGATAAAGTCTCGCTTATCAGTCACCAAGAAAGCTGGCCCCTCATTTACGATATTGACAGCTTTGCTTAATCTATAACTCTCAGTGACTGCTGGAACCATAATGTCTTACCAATTCTCTCTCCCAATTACCATCTCATTAGGAGCATGTCTTCACTATGTAGAGAATTTAGTATTTTATTAGGATCCCCATTATCTGCTTCTAATGCAGTAGCTACTTTTCCTGGGGTCCACACAAAACATAAAACATTGACATAGTACAGAACATTGATAGACAAGAACAGCTCAAGGACGGAGCTACATACATGTATATGATAATATAAATAAAAAAGGCTCTGTACAGAGAGAAGAGAGAGAACTATACTATACTATAGGCCTACATAGTCCAGACATGGTGAATGACTGTGTTTCTAACATGTCTTCCTGCCATGTGCTCTCCCAGGGTCGTCTGCAGTCCCAGGACAGTGGGAAGCATCTGCATGATGTGGAGGACCTGCTGCAGACTCACAACCTGGTGGAGGCAGACATCTCAGCCCAGGCAGAGAGGGTCCTCGGGGTACAGAGAGCTGCTCAGCGCTTCACCTCCGACCAACAGGGTGAGACTACAGACATACACACAAGTTTTATACACACATTGTTACTGTTTGAGTAATTATGATAAAGATAATATTCGACTAATATGCAACATTTGTTTGGATGCCCCTCCACTGCTAACTAAATAACCAGCTATTTTTCTCCATCTTTCTCTATCAGTCTACAAGCCGTGTGAGCCGGCGCTGGTGGGAGAGAAGGTGTCTCTGCTGGGCCGGGCCTATGAGGAGCTGGGCCAGCTGGCTGGGGAGCGGAGGGAGCGCCTGGAGGCCTCACGGCGCCTCTGGCAGTTCCTGTGGGAGATGGGAGAAGAGGCGGCCTGGATCAGAGAGCAGGAGCAGATCCTGTCAGGAGGAGACTGTGGCCGCGACCTCACCTCCGCCCTGCACCTCCTCAGTAAGCACGAGGCCTTCAGGGACGAGATGGCAGCCCGCTACGGTCCTCTCGGGCACAGCATCGCCGCCGGACAGACCCTGGTGGAGGAGGGACACTTTGGAGCCCCAGAGTGCACTGAGAGGATCAGGGACGTACGTGCTCAGTGGGCACACCTGGAAGAGGTCAGTGGGTAGGGAAAAGGAAAAGGAGATGGACAAGTCTGGAGAGTAGTCACTCCACTAGCAAAATGAATATATAGACTATATAGTATTTCAGAAGTTGATGTATTTCCTCTGTTTGTATTCCGATTTCTTCTCTCTCCCTGCGTCCCCAGACATCCCAGCTGAGGGAAGTGCAGCTGAAGGAGGCGGTGGCCCTGCACCAGTTCCAGACTGACGCCAATGACATGGAGGCCTGGATCCTGGAGACGCTGCGCCAGGTGTCCAGCCAGGAGGTGGGCCACGACGAGTTCTCCACCCAGACCCTAGCCCGCAAGCAGAGAGAGGTGGAGGAGGAGATCCAGAGCCACCGCACCCTCATCGACTCCCTGCATGAGCAGGCCCTCGGCCTGCCTCCGGTCCATGCAAACTCTGCTCAGGTCAGTTACCGCCTGGAACAGTATACCAAACCAACTCACACTTTCTACACCTCTGCACACTCTCCCGCTGTTTCTCTCTCTCTCTCTGATATATACAGACACTGGCCCATACAGACTCTCAAAGTCTCTGCTTAAGTGAGACATATTTTATTTATCGTTCCCATTCTGTATTCCTTGACTTGTTATTGACTCTGGTCAGAGGAGCGACTTCTGGCTGACTGATTGATATTGACACTGGTAAGAGGAGCATCTTCTAGCTGACTGGTTGTTGCTGTCTGTCTGTGTAGGTTGAGGGGCGTCTGCCTGCTATTGAGCAGCGCTATGAGGAGCTGGAGTCTCTGTCTGCATCGCGCCGTCAGGCCCTGGAGGGGGCGCTGGCCCTCTACCGCATGTACAGCGAGGCGGGCGCCTGCCAGCTGTGGGTGGGGGAGAAGGAACAGTGGCTGGACGGCATAATGATCCCCACCAAACTGGAAGACCTGGAGGTGGTGCAGCAGAGGTGAGCTGGGGAAGAGAGGAATGAGGGAGGAGTGTTAGAATGATGGTATGAGAAGAAAGAAATTATCTGTAGGCAATGATTTAAATGGCCTTTCCTTGATCGATATCAATCTGCATACTCTGATCATTGTGCTCCGGTAAGTGAAGAGGATATCAAACTGAATCTCTCGCCTCTTTTTAACATCAAAACAACGTTTGAGTATGATAACGCTTCCTTTTATATTATATTTCACCTTTAGTCTCCATTGTCGAGACAAAGCAATGGAAATATGAGTGTTGCTAAATGACTGTCTGATGTATCTGTCTGTCTGCAGGTTCGAGACCCTGGAGCCTGAGATGAACAACCTGGGGACTCGTATCTCTGATGTCAACCAGGTGGCCCAGCAGCTCCTGGGATCAGACAACCGCAGCAAAGAGCAGATCCACCAGACACAAGACCAGCTTAACAACAGGTTAGTAGTACTCAACGTGTCTCGGACATGAAAAACACACATACCATCTGATACACAGCCAATACTCTGTATGAAATGAGCACTGGGAACAGGTGATTGAGACTTCCCCTTGCTCTGGTCCCCAGGTGGAAGGAGTTCCAGCGTCTGGCGGACCAGAGGAAACATGCCCTGGAGTCGGCCCTCAACATCCAGAACTACCACCTGGAGTGTAACGAGATCCAGAGCTGGATGAGAGAGAAGACCAAGGTGATCGAGTCCACCGAGAGCCTGGGCAACGACCTGGCTGGTGTCATGGCCCTGCAGCGCAAACTCACCGGCATGGAGAGAGACCTGGAGGCCATTCAGGTATGGCAGGGTCAACGGTTATGGAGGTGGACAAAGACTTAGGGTAAACCTAATGAAACCACAGCATCAGATAATTTTAAAGAGATTATCAGTATTGTTGAGTCATTAACTGTTAATGACATCATCAATACTTTGTATAGTTTTATGTCAGATGATGTTGGCGACACCCAGGTATGTTTTCCATATCTTTTCAGGGTAAGTTGGACGACCTGAGAAATGAGGCAGAGAAGCTGGCTGAGGAGCATCCAGACCAGGCCGATGAGATCCATGCCCACCTGGGGGGGATCCAGGAGGTGTGGGAGGAGCTCAACGCCACCATGAAGCGTCGTGAGGAGTCTCTGGGCGAAGCCAGTAAGCTGCAGGGATTCCTCCGGGACCTGGATGACTTCCAGTCCTGGCTGTCCCGCACGCAGACCGCCGTGGCCTCCGAGGATATCCCCACCTCGCTGCCAGAGGCTGAGCACCTGCTCACCCAGCACGAGAGCATCAAGAACGAATGGGACAACTACAAGGAGGACTATGAGAAGATGCGGGCAGTGGGTGATGAGGTGACCCAGGGCCAGACAGACGCCCAGTACATGTTCCTGGCCCAGAGGCTGCAGGCGCTGGACACCGGCTGGCAAGATCTGCGCCGCATGTGGGAGAACCGCCACAGCCTGCTGGCCCAAGCTTTCGACTTCCAGACCTTCCTGAGAGATGTCAAGCAGGCTGAGGGGTTCCTCAACAGCCAGGTGAGGACCAGGACACCAGGGAAGGAGAAGAAACATACAAATATTCTGTTTATCTTGATGAAGTTACTAATAGTTCTCTCTCCCTCTGTAGGAGTATGTGCTGTCCCACACTGAGATGCCCTCCAGCCTGCAGGGAGCAGAGGAGGCCATCAAGAAGCACGAGGACTTCCTGACCACCATGGAGGCCAGCGAGGAGAAGATCACGGGCGTGGTGGAGGCCGGACGCCGCCTGGTCAACGACCTCAACGCCAACTCTGACAAGATCCAGGAGAAGGCCGACTCCATCCAGGAGAGACATCAGAAGAATAGGGAAGCTGCAAATGAACTCCTCTCTAAACTGAAGGACAACCGTGAACTTCAGCACTTCCTGCAGGACGGACAGGAGGTACAAACCATAAACTAACTCTTACTATAATAATGGTGGTGTGATACATTTTATTGAGATGCTGTTTGTCCTGTATTCAGAAATCTGACAAATCAGTAGTCAAAGTAATTAACCTGAGGTACAGGTCATTGAGTAATATCCTTCTCTCCCTCTGCAGCTGACTCTGTGGATCAATGAGAAGATGCTGACAGCTCAGGACATGTCATATGACGAGGCCAGGAACCTCCACAGCAAGTGGCAGAAACACCAGGCCTTCATGGCTGAGCTGGCCTCCAACAAGGACTGGCTGGACAAGATCGACAAGGTACAGTATGACTATGAATGATTAAATAATTAAGAGAGGAAAAGTGGAAAAATAAATCAGAAAAGCTGTGTGTGCCAGTATTTTACTGTCTGACCCTCTCTCCCCTCTCCCCCGTTAGGAGGGCCAAGTGCTGGTGACAGAGAAGCCGGAGCTGCAGCCTGTTGTCCAACAGACTCTTGAAGGCCTGCAGAGCCAGTGGGAGGAGCTAGAGAGCACTACGCGCGCCAAGGCACAGTGCCTCTTCGATGCCAACAGGGCGGAACTTTTCACCCAGAGCTGCTCTGCCCTGGACGTGTGGCTGAAGAACCTGTCAGGACAGCTGCAGAGCGACGACTTTGGAAAGGATCTGACATCCGTCAACATCCTACTCAAGAAGCACCAGGTGGGTGACATTACACTGTCCAATCCAAGCATCATCTATACCACTTCAAGTCCTCAGTTGTCATACTCCTGTGTGATCATTTGAATGGATAAGTGTCACTTCAATATAAAAGAGGGTAATAACAAACATGCTCTCCTTCTCCCCGGGTCTCTGTGTAGATGCTGGAGCACCAGATGGAGGTGCGTGAGAAGGAGGTGCAGTCGCTGCAGTCCCAGGCGCTGGCTCTGTCCCAGGACGATGCTGGTGTGGCTGTGGTGGAAGTGGACGGCCAGCAGAGGAGAGTCACTGACAGCTTCTCCCAGCTCCAGGACCCCCTCAACCAGAGGAGGCAGCAACTGCTGGCATCCAAGGAGGCCCACCAGTTCAACAGAGACCTGGAGGATGAGATTGTGAGTGGGACCACCTGACTCTAAATTCACAGATTTTAATACAGAATCATCATGTGTGTTGTATGCACAGTTTTCTCCTGTTTGTAATTCTTGTTTACTTTCTTCCGTCACTTAGCTGTGGGTGAAGGAGAGGATGCCCCTGGCCACCTCCACAGACCATGGCAAGGACCTGCCCAGTGTACAGCTGCTCATCAAGAAGAACCAGGTGCACAGATGAGGGAGGAAGTCTGCACTTCTATCAGAGCGAAAGGACAGTGGGAGGAAATAATTCACATTGGAGTGGAGATGTTGCATTTGGCTAAACCTTTGTTTTGTTTCCCAGACTTTGCAGAAAGAGATCCAGGGCCACCAGCCCCGTATTGATGACATCCAGACCCACCACCAGGGTATGTCCCCAGGGAAGGAGGAGGTGGACGGGGAGTGGCAGTCCGCTCTGGAGCAACGTCTGGTGGAGCTCCGGGACTCCTGGGCCCAGCTCATCGCTGAGACAGATGAGCGCCACGCCCGGCTAGTGGAAGCTAACCGCGCCCAGCAGTTCTACACCGACGCTGCCGAGGCCGAGGCCTGGATGGGAGAGCAGGAGCTACACATGATGTCAGAGGACAAGGCCAAGGTGAGTGGAGAGACGGGCTGTAGCAAAGACGGGCTGTAGTTAAAGAGCTTTCTGTATTAATGATCATGCTAATTATGTCCATTCTGCACACTCAAGTGCTTTGTTAATCCTTTGCTTAATGATGCTGACTCCATATTTGTGATGTGTGTGTCTGTCTGTGATGTGTGTGATGCAGGATGAGCAGAGTGCTCTGGTGATGGTGAAGAAGCACCAGACACTAGAACAGGCCCTGGAGGACTATGCCCAGACCATCCACCAGCTGGCCAACAGCAGCCGCACCATGATGACCAGCGAACACCCAGAGAGGTGAGAGAACACAACAGGTTAATAATGTGGGGTTGGGCCAGTAACCAAGTAAGCGTTAGGCCAGTAACCAAAAGGTTGCTAGTTCAAATACCTGAGATGACACGGTGAAAAATCTGTCTGTGCCCTTGAGCAAGACACTTAATCCTAATTTGCTCCTATGGCTGACCTTTTAAAACAACGCATTTCACTGCACATATACGGTGTATGTGACAATAAAATAAAACTGCTTTAATAGCTCAATACGTAAAGCTAATAGTTTACAATATGATTTAACTACAGTCACAATGTCCCTGTCATTACAACTGGCCTGACTCTCTCATTACAACTGGCCTGACTCTCTCATTACAACTGGCCTGACTCTCTCATTACAACTGGCCTGACTCTCTCATTGCAACTGGCCTGACTCTCTCATTACAACTGGCCTGACTCTCTCATTGCAACTGGCCTGACTCTCTCATTACAACTGGCCTGACTCTCTCATTGCAACTGGCCTGACTCTCTCATTGCAACTGGCCTGACTCTCTCATTTACAACTGGCCTGACTCTCTCATTGCAACTGGCCTGACTCTCTCATTGCAACTGGCCTGACTCTCTCGTTGCAACTGGCCTGACTCTCTCGTTGCAACTGGCCTGACTCTCTCGTTGCAACTGGCCTGACTCTCTCGTTGCAACTGGCCTGACTCTCTCGTTGCAACTGGCCTGACTCTCTCGTTGCAACTGGCCTGACTCTCTCGTTGCAACTGGCCTGACTCTCTCGTTGCAACTGGCCTGACTCTCTCGTTGCAACTGGCCTGACTCTCTCGTTGCAACTGGCCTGACTCTCTCGTTGCAACTGGCCTGACTCTCTCGTTGCAACTGGCCTGACTCTCTCGTTGCAACTGGCCTGACTCTCTCGTTGCAACTGGCCTGACTCTCTCGTTGCAACTGGCCTGACTCTCTCGTTGCAACTGGCCTGACTCTCTCATTGCAACTGGCCTGACTCTCTCATTGCAACTGGCCTGACTCTCTCATTGCAACTGGCCTGACTCTCTCTCTCTCTCTCTCTTATTTGCCACTACTATTAGCGAGCGTATCAACCTACGACAAGCCCAGGTGGACAAGCTGTACGCAGGGCTGAAGGACCTGGCTGAGGAGCGTCGTGGGCGTCTGCAGGAGAGGCTGAGGCTGACCCAGCTGAAGAGAGAGGTGGACGACCTGGAGCAGTGGATCGCTGAGAGGGAGGTGGTGGCTGGATCCCATGAGCTGGGACAGGACTACGAACATGTCACAGTGAGTAACACTTTTCTACTGTAGATGCTCTACAGGCTATCAGTAACACTTCAACTGTCTACTAGCCCTAACCCTGAACTTAACCTTTATCCTAACCCCAGCACTAACCTTAACCCTTATTCTAAACCTAACTGTAACCTTAGCAAGCAGTTGCTAATCAACAGATAGTTTGTTAGTATGACCATCTGTAGAGCATCTACACATGGACTATCCTGACTGTCCAAATAACGTGTGACCTTCAATTAGTTAGTAACACATAAACAAACACACAGTTAGGAACACAACACACACTTAGGAACACAACAGACACATGCACTGATTGCTCACCAACAACCCTTTGTTCTTTGTCAGTATGATGATGTTCACCCATATGTAATCCCCCTCTCTCCTCAGATGCTGCGGGACAAGTTCCGGGAGTTTGCTCGTGACACCAGCACCATTGGCCAGGAGCGCGTGGACGCCGTTAACGGTCAGGCCGATGACCTCATCGAGTCGGGTCACCCTGAGAACGCCAGCGTGGCAGAGTGGAAGGACGGGCTGAACGAGGCGTGGGCAGACCTGCTGGAGCTGATCGACACGCGCACCCAGATGCTGTCTGCCTCCTACGAGCTGCACCGCTTCCACCAGGATGCCCACGAGGCCATGGGGAGGGTCCGGGAGAAGAAGGAGGCGCTGCCCTCTGACCTGGGCCGTGACCTCAACACCGTCCAGCACCTCCACCGACAGCACAATGCCTATGAGCACGACATCCAGGCCCTCAGTGGACAGGTAGGCTGCTGCTTATAACTGTTTTAACTTACTGCACCATGAATTTCCCTTCAGGGACAATAAAGAAGTTGCGTTGAATAGATTTAATTTGACACCATACCACGAGAGTACAGGGATACTTACAGGAACACCAGTCATTACACACACTCTGAACACACTAAAATATTAGATTTAATGCAGACACTACGTGATATTAGCAATTTGTCAGAGCAAAAGGTTAATGGTTTTTAAGATCCCGTCCCTCTCCATGCCCCGTCCCTCTCCATGCCCCGTCCCTCTCCATGCCCCGTCCCTCTCCATGCCCCGTCCCTCTCCATGCCCCATCCCTCTCCATGCCCCGTCCCTCTCCATGCCCCGTCCCTCTCCATGCCCCGTCCCTCTCCATCCCCAGGTGAACCAGGTGCAGGACGACGCAGCGCGGTTGCAGAAGGCCTACGCTGGGGAGAAGGCTGAGGAGATCCACCGAAGCGAGCGCTCTGTCACTGAGGCCTGGGAGGGTCTGCTGGGTGCCGGCCAGGCTCGCCGACACCTCCTGCTGGACACCGTGGAGAAGTTCCGCTTCTTCAACATGGTGCGTGACCTCATGCTGTGGATGGACGGGGTCAACCTGCAGATCGACGCCCACGACAGCCCCAGGTCAGACCTGATCATCTCTCTGTTGTGTGTCATTGTTGTTCTCCAATGTTGGTTTTATTAAGGTCAATGGTTAGGGCTCCAATATAAAATGTGTTTCACCAATGTATTCCGCTCCCCCGCCCCACCCTCCCCATCCTCTCTCTCTCAGGGATGTGTCCTCTGCGGGGCTGGTCATAGCCAACCATCAGGACATCAAGTCCGAGATTGAAACCCGGGCAGACAGCTTCACCTCCTGCAATGAGATGGGACACACTCTCATCAACAACAACCACTATGCAGCTGATGAGGTATGGGCCTGGGCATGTCACCGTTACACCACATACAGTACAGTACACACTCCCGTCAATTCACACACAATAGTATTTAGTCAAGGGATTAGGACAAAAGCCAATGTCAAAGGTGTGTTTATGCAATGTGTGAGTGGGGTTTGTATTGTACCTCAGTGTGTATTGTGCAGCTTGTTCATGTGGTGTTATTGACCTGCCTCACCTCAGATCCGGGAGAAACTGGACCAGCTCCAAGGCAAGAGGGATGAGATCAACAACAAGTGGCAGGACAAGATGGACCACCTTCAGATAGGTATGTGTACTTCAGGCTGTGGTGGTGTTTCTTCATTTGTTTGTGTTTGTATTACATTTTAAATGTTTTAATTTTAGTCATTTAGCAGACGCTCTTATCCAGAGCGACTTACAATTTGTGTGTTTTAACATGCGTGTTAGCGTGTGTGTGTCAGCATGTGTGTGTTAGGGTGTGTGTTAGGGTGTGTGTTTGCATGTTTGTGTTTCAGCTGTGTTTGTAGGGACAGAGGGAGAGATCCTTTCATGGCTACTTTTTTTTTTTCTCCTGTCCCTCTGTCTCAGTTCTGGAGGTGCTGCAGTTTGGCCGGGATGCATATGTGGCAGAGACATGGCTGGCAGGCCAGGAGCCCCTTGTGCGGGGAGCCGAGCTGGGCTCTAACGTGGACGAGGTGGAGAGCCTGATCAAACGCCACGAGGCCTTTGAGAAGCTAGCCGCCGGCTGGGAGGAGCGCTTCACTCTGCTGGAGAAACTCACTACGGTCAGAGGCGGGGGACGGGGTGGGGGCAGGATTGGAGGGAGGAGGGGAACAGGGGGCTGGACTGTAGGGAGGAGGGGGACGGGGCAGGACTGGAAGGAGAAGGGGGACAGGGGGCAGGACTGTAGGGAGGAGGGGGACAGGGGAAGGACTGTAGGGAGGAGGGGGACAGGGGGAAGGACTGTAGGGAGGAGGAGGGGACAGGGGGCAGGACTGTAGGGAGGAGGGGACAGGGGGCAGGACTGTAGGGAGGAGGGGGACAGGGGAAGGACTGTAGGGAGGAGGAGGGGACAGGGGGCAGGACTGTAGGGAGGAGGGGGACAGGGGGAAGGACTGTAGGGAGGAGGGGGACAGGGGGCATGACTGTAGGGAGGAGGGGGACAGGGGGCAGGACTGTAGGGAGGAGGGGGACAGGGGGAAGGACTGTAGGGAGGAGGGGGACAGGGGGCAGGAGAAAATGGGTCAAGGTTAATTAAGAGGTAGGAAATGGGATGATGGTGAGGTGGACCAGGGCAGGAGTTGGGAGGATGCATGGGCTTGGCATTGTTAGGAAGGTAGGGTAGTGTCTTTTCTAACAGCCACTAACCTGGGCTTCTCTTTCAGCTAGAGGAGCAGGAGATCCAGAGGCAGAGAGAGGAGGAGGAGAGGGCGAGGCGACCCCCCACACCACCACCTACAGAAGAGGTGGCCCCGTCGGAGGCCGAAACACATGATGCCAGGTAAGACTGGAGGAACTCCTAGTAACCAGAGATATTTTATTTTTTTCATATTTTCCCGCTAGATGTCGTTCTCACTCTCTTTCCTCCTCCTGTGTAACCCAGGACCAGCCTGGACCAGACCACACTGAACCAGTCAGTATCAGTGAATGGAATCCACAGCGACCAGGACACCTCACAGGTGAGAGAGGACATTGAGAGGCAGAATATCCATATTGAGTCATATCTAGACAAAGATTCTTACCTCCTGTTTAATATACTCAAATTAAACTATTAAAAGCCCCCCATTAAACTCCATATTTAAATATTCCAGATTTTCACCACATTATACAGTGCATTCGGAAAGTATCCAGACCCCTTCCCTTTTTCCATTTTTTGTTATGTTACAGCCTTAATCTAAAATGGATTAACAAAAAAAAAATCCTCATCAGTCTACACACAATACCCCATAATAACAAAGCGAAAACAGTTTTTTGAAAATTTTGCAAATGTATATTATTTATTTACATAAGTATTCAGACCCTTTGAAATTGAGCTCAGGTGCATCCTTTTTCCATTGATCATCCTTGAGATGTTTCTACAACTTGATTGGAGTCCACCTGTGGTAAATTCAATTGATTGGACATGATTTGGAAAGGCACACACCTGTCTGTAGAAGGACCCACAGTTGACAGTGCATGTCAGAGCAAAAACCAAGCCATGAGGTTGTAGGAATTGTCTTTTTGAGCTTCGAGAGGATTGTGTCGAGGCACAGATATGGGGAAGGGTACCAAAAAAAACTCTGCAGCATTGAAGGTCCACAAGAACACTGTGGCCTCCATCATTCTTAAATGGAAGAAGTTTAGAACCACCAAGACTCTTCCTATAGCTGGCCGCCCGGCCAAACTGAGCAATCGGGGGTGAAGGGCTTTGGTCAGGGAGGTGACCAAGAACCCAATGGTCAGTCTGACAGAGCTCCAGAGTTCCTCTGTGGCGATGGGAGATCTTTCCAGAAGGACAAACATCTCTGCAGAACTCTATCAATCAGGCCTTTATGGTAGAGTGGCCAGACAGAAGCCACTCCTCAGTAAAAGGCCCATAACAGCCCAAAAGGCACCTAAAGGACTCTCAGACCCTGAGAAACAAGATTCTCTGGTCTGACAAGATTCATCTTTGTCCTGAATTCCAAGCGTCACATCTGGAGGAAACCTGGCACCATCCTTACGGTGAAGCATGGTGGTGGCAGCATCATGCTGTTGTGATGTTTTTTGAGGGAAAGATGAACGGAAAGATGAACAGAGCAAAGTACAAAGAGATCCTTGATGAAAACCTGCTCCAGAGAGTTCAGGACATCAGACTGGGGGTGAAGGTTCTTCCAACAGGACAACGACCGTAAGAACTCAGCCAAGACAACGCAGGAGTGGCTTCGAGACAAGTCTCAGAATGTCCTTGAGTGACCCAGCCAGAGCCCGGACTTGAATCCGATCTAACATGTCTGGAAAGATCTGAAAATAGCTGTGTAGCAACGCTCCCCATCCAACCTGACAGAGCTTGAGAGGATCTGCAGAGAAGAATTGAGAAACTCTCCAAATACAGGTGTGCCAAGCTTGTAGCGCCAAACCCAAGAAGACAGAAAGGCTGTAATCACTGCCAAAGGTGCTTCAACAAACTATTAAGTAAAAGGTCTGAATACTTATGTAAATGTGATATTTCAGGTTTTTTTATTTTAATACATTTGCAAACATTTCAAAAAAACTGTTTTTGCTTTGTTATTATGGGGTATTCTGTGTAGGTTGATGTGGGGAAAAAAATATTTAATCAATTTTAGAATAAGGCTTGTAACGTAATAAAATGTGGAAAAATTCAAGGGGTCTGAATACTTTCCAAATGCACTGTAAGTCCATAAAGTGTTGTTTTATGTCTTGTTCCTCTTTATGTTGTCTTGTCCATATGTTTTGAGGAGATCTGAATGAAAGATTTTTTTTATGTTCTGTGTGTGAGAGAATGTATTTAGTATAACTGGATCCAAACCTGTAAGTATACAGTACCAGTCAAAAGTTTGGACACACCTACTCAGTCAAGGCTTTTTCTTATTTATTTTTTTCTATTTTCTGCATTGTAGGATAATAGTGAAGACATCAAAACTATGAAATAACACATATGGATTTTTGTAATAACCAAAAAATATATTATATTTGAGATTTCTCAAAGTACCCGCCCTTTGCCTTGATGACAGCATTGCACACGCTTGGCATTCTCTCAACCAGCTTCATGGGGTAGTCACTTGGAATGCATTTCAATTAACAGGTGTGCCTCTTTTTAAAAGTTAATTTGTGCAATTTCTTTCCTTACCTGTGAGGTGTCCACATTTCTTAATGCTTTTGAGCCAATCAGTTGTGTTGTGACAAGGTAGGGGTGTTAAACATAAGATAGTCCTATTTGGTAAAAGACTAAGTCCATATTATGGCAAGAACAGCTCAAATAAGCAAAGAGAAACTACAGTCCATCATTACTTTAAGACATGAAGGTCAGTCAATCTGGAAAATGTCAAGAACTTTGAAAGTTTCTTCAAGTGCTGTGGCAAAAACCATCAAGCGCTATGATGAAACTGGCTCTTATGAGGATAAGTTCATTAGAGTTACCAGCCTCAGAAATTGCAGCCCAAATAAATGCTTTACAGAGTTCAAGTAACAGACACATCTCAACATCAACTGTTAAGAGGAGACTGCGTGGGTCAGGCCTTCATGGTCGAATTGCTGCAAAGAAACCACTACTTAAGGACACCAATAATTAAGGACACCAATAATAAGAAGAGAATTGCTTGGGCCAAGAAACACGAGAAATGGACATTAGACCCGTGGAAATCTGTCCTTTCATCATTTTTAATGTTATTCTACAATGTAGATTTTTTTTTTTATTAAGCAAAACATTTTAATGAGTAGGTGTGTCAACTTTTGACTGGTACTGGACGTTAGATATAAGTGTGCGTCACATTTTAATATCTATTTGTGTGTGTGTGTATGTGTGTGTTTCAGGGTCTCTTTCAAACACGTTAGCATAGTGTAGCATGCTATTTTCAAGCACAAGGACTTCTTAACAATGTCTTGTTGCGTCTTTACCTGCAGTCGTTATCAGTATCATCAGTGTCAGTGGGAAAGAAAGAGAAATGTGAACCTGTCTCTAAACCTGTGTCTAAGCCAAAGCATCCGCCGCGTGTGAGTACCTATCCTAGCCCTAGCCTAGCTTCCTCATCCCCCCCATCACTGCCTGCACTTAGCTCCTGGTCTACTGCAGTACCTCAGCATGGCCTACTAGAGGGCGCCATCAGTCTGTCACTGCTGTACCATTTTGCTTTATTTGATTGTGAACAAGCACACAGTCCCATTGATGTTCAGGCCTCCATGCCTTACACAGATTACATGAATGATGTCATTATGTCTCAATGAAGGAATCTTAGGCTCTCAAGCCTTTCTGGGTGCTGTTCCGTTTGTGCCCATCTTCAAAAGGACCAGGACATGAGTGTTTGTAAGAGCAGTTAGTTGCTGTAGTAGTTTCAGCACCAAGCTATTGTTAGTACGATGTGATGAGTGTTATCCTAAATTGGAAACCATAGCTGTTTCCTAAAATAACAGGTCCCTGGGTGGTGTGGGCCTAGCTTGGTTGGGTGGTTTTGAATGCGGTGTTAGTAGGAAAAGGTTTTTTGCCGAGAGGAAATGTTGATTTCCTTTCAAAATGAATTTGATGTTGGGTGCCAGGAAACGAAGATAACAATGCCACGCCCCCTTTAAACATTTGAGCAACAAGCAAGCTTGTATCATAGCAACACTATGAGAATGTGTTGTGCTGCCGTTGTCATGTTCCAAGTCTGGATTGTAAAAATGTAAACACATTTCAACATTTTTCTCAATTGCCCTGTAAGGCAGGATATGACGTCCAGATGAAGGTTGACCCTCCATCTGTGGGCTTGTAGCTGTTCTGTTCTCCATGTGTCTGTTGCTGTTGGTGTGTTTCTGTGTCAGTCTCTGTGTAGTCCTGTGTTTTCTACACCATGTTCGAAGCTACCATATGAATATGGCCATTTTTCTGTTGTCCCTAAAGCATTGATCATTTTGTCAACTTCAGACCGACAGTCAATGACTGGAATTACAGTTTGGAATGGTTTTGTTCTGACTGTCGTGTGTCTTCCATCTTGGACAACAGGGTTCTGACTCTGACTCTGTGAATGGTCCAGGGAGAGACAGCGGGCTGGCGTCTTCACGCCTGGACCCATCTGCCACGCTACCCAGCAAGAGAGCTGACCCTGGCACAGATGCCATGGAGGGCATGCTCTACCGCAAGCAGGAGATGGAGTCCCACGCCAAGAAGGCAGCTAGCAGGTAAGACATCAGGAGGGGAATTGGGCAGGGGGCATGGAGGGCCGTCTTGGAGGGAGAGTGGGAGTGCCCTGACGGGTAAATGGAGAGTCCTAGTTCATATAGACTTCTGTTGAAGGATAGGATTAATTTAAGCAAATGCAATATCAATTTAAGATTAAGTTAAATGGAAATAGAATTTATGAAATGTACATGCTTTTGTTTCAGAAAATTACATTTTGTGTGTGGTGTGTCGCCATGAACTCTTTGGTGATGTCCCTAACCTTTTCAGGCGCATGCCTGCATGCCTTCCGCCAACAGCTTCTCTCTCTCTTCCCATAGGTCCTGGCAGAATGTGTACTGTGTTCTGCGTAAGGGCAGCCTTGGCTTCTACAAGGACCAGAAGAGCGCCTCCAGCGGGATCCCCTACCACGGAGAAGTCCCCATCAGCCTGGGAGAGGCCGTGTGTGAGGTGGCGCACGACTACAAGAAGAGGAAACACGTCTTCAAGCTACGGTGAGAGGAGAGGGAGGGGGAACTGTACGGTTTGAATAGAGAATAGTCTTGTAAACTAAACTAAATAGCAAGGGAGTGTGATGTGCATCTATACTTTTCTATTCTACATTGTGTGTCTGCAGGCTAGGGGACGGTAAGGAGTTCCTGTTCCAAGCTAAAGATGAGGTGAATGTCACATTTCAAACCAAACAAGATTCTGATGCTCCTCTGGTGTATGTGGTCTACTGAGGACTAACCCTGTGTTGTCTGTCCCAGACGGAGATGGCCTCGTGGATCCACTCCATTCATAGCTCCATCCCAGCAGGGGGGTCAGGAGACCGTTCCCCCGGAGGCCCCAGGGCCCTGAACCGAGCCATGACAATGCCCCCCATCTCCCCCAGCTCAGCAGATGCTGCCGGAGTCACCATGCGCAACAAGGAGGGCAAGGAGAGGGACCGCGAGAAGAGGTTCAGCTTCTTTGGCAAAAAGAAATAAAACATTTTGAAAACAACAACATCAAGGAAAATTATATTCCTCAAAATTCCAACAAACTGAAACAGGCAGAAATAAAAGCACTCTTGTCGCATAAACGCATCGCTGTCGGCCGGGTCCTGAGGGGTTTGTCTAATTTCTGGCTCACACAGAGCTTTCTCTTTCTCGCTCTCTCCTCTCTTTTTTCATTTGTCATCTCTTTCTCTTTCATATCTCTCTTGCCTTCTCCATCTCTCACATTTGGCTTCATCCTACCAATGTAAGCCCTTGTCCATAGCTTTAGTTGCATTTTCAGCCGATAAGCAGAGTTTGTTGATCAGAGTCACTAATAAGAGCTCTCTTTGACCTCATCATCGGGAGAAACCAAGGGGTTTGTTGGGAGAGGAGAGGGCAGGGGGTGGTTAGCATTAGCAGAGCCGAGAGGCTAAGAGGACCATTAAGAGTCAATTCTCTTTCATTCACCCACACTGGATAATTTGTTGGTTTAAATTAGTCCTGGCTCAACCAATCTTTAGACAAGCAAAATACTTTAATGCTGTTTTACAAATAACAGAGAAACTGTTGTAGAGAGTGCTGTCCCCAGGTCCCCTCTTCCAGTCTCTCCTTTTCTCCATCGTGCTCCTTTTTTTTGGGTATTGGTGTTATTATAATTATTATTTATCTTTTTGCTGTTGCAGGTTTTGAGGGGGAACAACTAAATGATTTAAAGAGTATGTCACTAGATATCTTGAGTCATGTTGCAGAGCAAAATAAGAGTTTGATCTACGGGACCATGCTGGTCTTGTTTCTTTTTTTGAGGAAAGACAGTTATTGAGGTGTTTAAAAAAAGAAAGCTCAGTAAATTTTAGCAGTGTGCAGTAAGTGATTTTCACCAGTGGGAAATTATATATATTTAAAGTGGTTTTATTTTAACTTGGATCTTGCCTGTATTCAATTTTGTTCTTCTGAGGGATTATTTCAGATTTGAATTTTGTTGTTTCTTTTCAAACCAGAGACAGTTTGTTTTCTAGTAAGGGTGAGAGTGTGAGTTGTGGTGATGTGGGTTTTGCATGTGTTTTTTGTTGTTGTTCTAAATCAGAAGTGTCCAGTTGGATGCTGCTTTTCTGACTTAACATACATGCACACACTCACCATATATACACACACACCATATACACACACTCACCATATATACACACACACCATATACACACACTCACCATATATACACACACACCATATACACACACTCACCGTATATACACACACACCATATACACACACTCACCATATATACACACACTCACCGTATATACACACACACCATATACACACACTCACCATATACACACACTCACCATATATACACACACACCATATACACACACTCACCATATATATACACACACACACCATATACACACACTCACCATATATATACACACACTCACCATATACACACACACACCATATACACACACTCACCATATATACACACACACCATATATACACACTCACCATATACACACACTCCCCATATATACACACACACACACACACCATATACACACACTCCCCATATATACACACACTCACCATATATACACATACACACACCATATATATACACACACACACACACACGCTCAAAGAAGTTGTTGGGATGGCTTTCTTTGATTCTATTTTTTTTTTTTTTGGTTTGAATATGTAGATGACAATGCTAATTAATTAATTAAACGTTCCTCCTAGATGATTTTCAGACTTCACATACTTCCTCCTGGTCCCTCTGTTGTTTTGTAATGGGATGGCTGGGGCAGGTTAACACTGTTGGTTACCACTGCCATTGCCCAACACTAGTGAGGATTGTAGGCAGAAGCACATCCATGTGGCATGGGGTTGTGGAGGTGGGCTTGTAGGAAGAGGAGAGTGGAGGGTTCATTTCAGATGGGGTAGGGTTGGGTGCTGAGGGCTGGGATTCCTTCTATTTGAATAGCGCTTAATCACAAAGGAAACTTTATCGCTCACAAAACAAATCTCAGAAGAATGTTTAATGTGTGCCCCTTGGCATTGACTCAGTGTATGTATATGGATTCTGTACCCAGGTTCCATTGAGCACATACGGACAGGCTCACCCGCATCAGCGGTTGAAGGAAGTGAAATGCTAGCATAGCTATGTTGGATTGGAAGAAGCGTAACCATGGTGACTGAGAGAATAGTCTTAAATTGTTTTTTTGGAGAGCTTTGAGCTCCTCCATATGTGGCATGACTTCATGTAGGATTGTACTTGTATGTGTCTCATTGTTGTCGCCAATTCTCTTCTACTTTGATGTTCTTGGTACATGAGATTCACCCGTAAGCGATGTACAGCATGGCATGATACCATGAAGCCCATGCTGTGGAAGGTGGTGTATTACACAAGAATTCACATGTGTATCATTAGTACCCCTCTAGCAGTTTGGAAATAATTCATATTGGGCAAAAAGAAAATGATTAAATGATATAAAATAATAGTAAAGTAAAGATGACATTGATACTGACGTCGGGTCCTGCACAGTGAGTGATTTATTTTAGTGTCCGAGATGAGTGGAAGTTTTCTGTACAAGATCTGCTCAAAACACGGAAAAATCCTAATTTCTTGTAGGCAATGGTATCTGTTACTCGGTGGTAAGCTTATCTGGGGCAAGGGTGTGGCATATCAAAGCCCAGTTAGGTTATTGTTTGACAGAGAGGGAAAGAACCACAGTGAATAAATATCAGAAATGTGCAGCTTTTCAACAGGCAAGACTATTGGCCTTTCAGTTCTGTTCATATGATTTGGGGTAAATAAGCAGCAGTAAAGCCATACAAGAGGCTGTAGACTACTTGGTCTGCCTTGGTTTGTATCCCAGCTGTGAGCCTGAGCTCTTGGTCTCTTCCTAATGTACTGAGCTGACCCTCGGCTCCCTTGTCACAGTTCGAACCCCACTGACCTGTTAAATGAGGCAACGAAAGTCTGCGATGCTCAAGAGTAGAGCTGAGTGAGCCTCGCTCTGTCGGTATTCACTGTGAAAAACTACTACCAGGGGCAGTTGGTGCCGGATCGGCCATAGCACTTCTAAAAGTGCTAGTAATCCTGGGCAGGTTATACACAGGCATGAGCAGATTCCTCAGGCCCATTCTACTATGAATTCTTATTAATGTTAACGGCTCTTAAGATGGGTTGGACAAATTGGTCATGTGATGGACATAAGTGTTACTTGGAGACATTATTTCACATATTTCACCCGCACACTACCTCTCTTGCTTTCTCCTCTCTCTCTTACACTCTCTCTCACTCTCACACACTCACACATATCCACACACAGATATACCAAGGTGGAATGACCCTGGCCTTCCAGTCAAGCAGAAAGATGTGGAGCTGGTTGTGATTTGGTGCCAGATTTGGGTTGATGTGGTTCAGTCTGTGTGCTACTGGTGAGCGTTGACCGTAACAGGATAGACTGTATTATTGATGGTGAGAGAGAGCCTAAGAGGGTTTTAAGCATTTTGGTTTAAAAAGTTTAAGTGGGAGACCTAGAAAGGTTTCTTGGTCTCTTATTTGAAGAGCAAAAGAAACACCGTATACATTAACCAGAGGACTGATGGCAAATTTGAGCTTCCATTTTCTAGAGTTAGACAGGAGATGTGCTGTCTCACGGGGTTCTTGTATTTTCTCATCCAATGGTCTGATCTGTTTTGCAGCATTTGATAAACCTTTCCACCCACTGCCATTTCCCTTTTTGTAATAATGTCAGTTCCTTCTTCTGTGACTTAACTAATTGCGAGTTGTGAATACCACTACTATGATTAATTATTATTATTGCTACTGTTATTACTACTACTGTTACTACTGCAACATACTTGTTACTACAACTATAACTGCTGTCCATTTTCAGGTACGTGTCTGTAATACCAGACCCTTCCACAAGATGTCAGTGTGCTGTGGAGCATTTTCATTACAGATCGAAAATAATGTTTGTTGACTTGTGTATCTACATCTAATATTAGGAATAATAAAACATGGTTTAAAGGAAAACAAGAACCGTGTTATCACTAAAGCGTTTATTAAGGTATTGGGTATGTTCCTGGAGGTCAAGTCCTGACATCAGTGGCGATGGACAGATGGTATTTAGCGACACCCCTCCAAGGCCTGTAGAGATGCAGGGTGTCCAGGTGAGGATGAACTTTCATAACCGAAAACACTAGTACTTTTTGATGTGTGCATTCTGTACCATATACTTTACTGTGGGGTCCGAAAGAGATTTTGTTTAACAAATATTAATTATATTTGTCAGAAAGGCAGTGGTCAAAATGATTAACAACACAGTTTTCAATACCTCACCTTGCGAGGATAATGCCACTGAGACTTTTTCTAAAATGATTTATGAGTTGGAGAACACTGGGAGGGATCTTTAACCATTCCTGCATACAGAATCCTTCCTGATTGAGCACTGTTAAAAGCAAAGTTGTCCATGTACTTTCAAGGTGCAGACAGGGAAATAGTCATATCCTCAAGCTCACAGCATGCTGACCCAGAGAGCTGAGGGAGGAAAGGGATTTTCGATATATCCTGTCTCACGTTGGCTGGCCTGGAACAAACACACTTCTTGTTCTTGATTTTTTTTTTTACTTTGATGCACATGCCCTGCTCTGTGTACTCTTAAAGTGGCGTCTTAGGCACTCAGATCACTTTCAATGCATGTCAAAGGCCTAGGTTACCTTACAGGTCTTTCATTATTAATCAAATCAAATTTGTCACATGCGCTGAATACAACTGGTGTAGACTTTATCTTGAAATGCTTGCTTACGAGCCCTTCCCAACAATGCAGAGTTTAAAAGCAATTAAAATACAATAGTAACACGAGGAATAAAATAAACAAGAATGGAGCTATTTACAGGGAGTAACAGTACCAGGTCAGAGAATGCTGGTGGGAGGAGCTGTAGGAGGACGGGCTCATTGTAATGGCTGGAATGGAATATATGGAACAATATCAAACACATCAAACACAGTGCATTCAGAAAGTATTCAGACCCCTTCCCTTTTTCCACATTTTGTAACGTTACAGCCTTATTCTTAAATTGATTAAATTAAACATTTTCCTCATCAATCTACACATAATACCCCATAATGACAAAGCGAGAACTTTGTTATACATTTATTCAAAATAAAAAACATACCTTATTTGCAGAAGTATTCAGACCCTTTGCTATGACACTCAATTTAGCTCAGGTGCATCCTGTTTCCGTTCATCATCCTTGAGATGTTTCTACAATTTGATTGGAGTCCACTTGTGGTATATTACATTTATTGGACATGATTTGGAAAGCCACACACCTGTCTATATAAGGGTTGACAGTGCATGTCAGAGCAAAAACCAAGCCATGAGGTCGAAGGAATTGCCATAGAACTCCGAGACAGGATTGTGTCGAGGCACAGATCTGGGGAAGGGTACCAAAATAAATCTGCAGCATTGAAGGTCACCAAGAACACAGTGACCATCATTCTTAAATGGAAGAGGTTTGGAACCACCAAGACTCTTCCTAGAGTTGGCCGCCCGGCCAAACTGAGCAATCGGGGGAGAAGGGCCTTGGTCAGAGAGGTGACCAAGAACACGATGGTCACTATTACAGAGCTCCAGAGTTCCTCTGTGGAGATGGGGGAATCTTCCAGAAAGACAACCATCTCTGCAGCACTCCACCAATCAGGCATTTATGGTAGAGTAGCCAGACAGAAGCCACTCCTCAGTAAAAGGCACATGACAGCCCACTTGGAGTTTGCCAAAAGGCACCTAAAGGGCTCTCAGACCACGAGAAACAAGATTCTCTGGTCTGATTAAACCAAGATTGAACTCTTTGGCCTGAATGCCAAGGGTCACATCTGGATGAAACCTGCACCATCCCTGGTGGTGTCTGCATCATGTTGTGGGAATGTTTTTCAGCGGCAGAGACTGGGAGACTAGTCAGGATCGAGGGAAAGATGAACGGAGCACAGTACAGAGGTATCCTTGATGAAAACCTGCTCCAGAGCGCTCAGGACCTCAGATTGGGGTGAAGGTTCACCTTCCAACAGGACAACGACCCTAAGCACACAGCCAAGACAACGCAGGAGTGGCTTTGGGACAAGTCTCTGAATGTCCTTGAGTGACCCAGCCAGAGCCCGGACTTGAACCCGATCGAACATCTCTGGAGAGACCTGAAAAGAGCTGTGCAGCAACGCTCCCCATCCAACCTGACAGAGCTTGAAAAGATCTGCAGAGAAGAATGTGAGAAACTCCTCAAATACAGGTGTGCCAAGCTTGTACAGTCATACCCAAGAAGACTCGAGGCTGCAAAGGTTCTTCAACAAAGTACTGAGTAAAGGGTCTGAAAACTTATGTAAATGTAATATTTCAGTTTCTTTATATAATAACTCCTGTTTTTTCTTTGTCATTATGGGGTATTGTGTGTAGATTGATGAGATAAAAAAATATATATAGATTAAGGCTGTAACGTAACAAAATGTGGAAAGGCCAAGCGGTCTGAATACTTTCCAAATGCACTGTATGGAAACCACGTTTGACTCTGTTCCGTTGATTCCATTCCAGCCATTACAAATCAAATGTTATTTGTCATGTGCGCCAAATACAACAGGTGTAGACCTTACCGTGAAATGCTTACTTACAAGCCCTTAACCAACAATGCAGTTCATGAAAGATTGAAGAAAATATTTACCAAATAAACTAAAGTAAAGAAATATAAAAAGTAACACAAAATAACAATGACGTGGCTACAGTTGAAGTCGGAAGTTTACATACACGTAGGTTGGAGTCAATAAAACTTGTTTTTCAACCACTCCACAAATTTCTGGTTAACAAACTAGTTTTGGCAAGTTGGTTAGGAAATCTACTGTACTATGTGCATGACACAAGTAATTCTTCCAACAATTATTTACAGACAGATTATTTAATTTATAATTCACTATCACAATTCCAGTGGGTCAGACGTTTACATACACTAAGTTGACTGTGCCATTAAACAGCTTGGAAAACTCCAGAAAATTATGTCATGGCTTTAGAAGTTTCTGATAGGCTAATTGACATCATTTGAGTCAATTGGAGATGTACCTGTGGATGTATTTCAAGGCCTACCTTCAAACTCAGTGCCTCTTTGCTTGACATAATTGGAAAATCAAAAGAAATCAGCCAAGACCTCAGAAAATAAATTGTAGACCTCCACAAGTCTGGTTCATCCTTGGGAGCAATTTCCAAACGCCTGAAGGTACCACGTTCATCTGTACAAACAATAAAACGCAAGTATAAACACCATGGGACCACGCAGCCGTCATACTGCTCAGGAAGGAGACACGTTCTGTCTCCTAGAGATTAACGTACTTTGGTGTGAAAAGTGCGAATCAATCCCAGAACAACACCAAAGGACCTTGTGAAGATGCTGGAGGAAACAGGTACAAAAGTATCTATATCCACAGTAAAACTAATCCTATATCAACATAACCTGAAAGGCTGCTCAGCAAGGAAGAAGCCACTGCTCCATAACCGCCATAAAAAAAGCCAGACTACGGTTTGCAACTGCACATGGGGACAAAGATCGTACTTTTTGGAGAAATGTCCTCTGGTCTGACAAAACAAAAATAGAACTGTTTGGCCATAATGACCATCGTTATGTTTGGAGGAAAAAGGGGGAGGCTTGCAAGCCGAAGAACACCCTCCCAACCGTAAAGCACGGGGGTTGGCAGAATCATGTTGTGGGGGTGCTTTGCGGCAGGAGGGACTGGTGCACTTCACAAAATAGATGGCATCGTGAGGAAGGATAATTATGTGGATATATTGAAGCAACATCTCAAGACATCAGTCAGGAAGTCAAAGCTTGGTCGCAAATTGGTCTTCCAAATGGACAATGACCCCAAGCATACTTCAAAGGTTGTGGCAAAATGGCTTAAGAACAACAAAGTCAAGGTATTGTAGTGGCCATCACAAAGCCCTGACCTCAATCCTATAGAAAATTTGTGGGCAGAACAAAAAAAGCGTGTGCGAGCAAGGAGGCCTACAAACCTGACTCAGTTACACCAGCTCTGTCAGGAGGAATGGGCCAAAATTCACCCAACTTATTGTGGGAAGCTTGTGGAAGGCTTCCGAAATGTTTGTTAAACAAGTTATGGAGCAAGTTAAAAATAAAGGCAATGCTACCAATACTAATTGAGTGTATGTAAACTTCTGACCCACTGGGAATGTGATGAAAGAAATAAAAGCTGAAATAAATAATTCTCTCTACTATTATTCTGCTATTTCACATTCTTAAAATAAAGTGGTGATCCTAACTGACCTAAGACAGGGAATTTTTACTGGGATTAAATGTCAGCAATTGTGAAAAACTGAGTTTAAATGTATTTGGCTAAGGTCTATGTAAACTTCTGACTTCAGAACTTGTAGGCATGATATAAACTCTACTCTAAACTGTCACTTTTCCATCCTCATTCTTTCTGTTAAAGATGTGTCAACGGCCATAACAACCTCAATTAATCAAGTGTCTTGGATACCTTGGCAACTAGCTACAATATATTGAGGCAATTTTAAAAAGCGCCTGAGCCCCCCTTCTTTCAGGTCCCCACTTTATTAACTTAACAATGGCCTGTTACCCAGCGACCGTTAAAGCTCCTAGAGAAAAGACAAGGAGGTCACAATGCTGTGGAAGCATTCAGCTCTCCCAAGCAAATTGTCTTTGGCATAGTACTGATCAACCTAATATCAACATTTAAAAACTTTGACATGATTAGAAAAGAAAACGGGATACATTTTGTATAATGGAGTTAAAAAAGGAGACAGTTCAGTAAGTTGTCTAACTCTTGTTTTTCATGCCTTCATGAAAGGTTGATGATGATATGAATGTGTCTTTGACTGGGTTTTGAACACTCAGGATCCTATTCAATCAAACTGAGGTTTTTTATCATCTCACACTGAAAAACATTGTTTTCTTGAGTGTAAATGGATTTATAAAATGTTTTGATTTTCCAGAAACCTAGTTAGCTGTTTTGATTGAAATGGTTTCATAATCACTGATACTTTCTCTAGTAAGCAAAAATCTGTGGGCTTGTGTTGCATGACTTTCAAATCAAATTGTATTTGTCACATGCGCCGAATACAACAGATGTAGACTTTATTGTGAAATGCTTACTTACGAGCCCTTTCCCAACAAGTTAAAGTACTTTTTTTCTTGCTTAAGCTCTTATGCATTATGCATGACAGCAAGGCAAGAACTGGGAGGGGAGATGAACACAGTCTGAACACAGGGGAGCTGAAAGTGCACTTGTGTCTTTTTTCGGTTTACCACTCCAAGGACCTGGTGGGAAAGGAACTAAAAGAACAGATGCTGAAAGGACTAAAGCTCAGGCTACCGCATGAACACAGGTTGGTGAAACAAACCTTCCCCAACATCTGGGCTGTATTTTGGGCTGTATGGAAAGGAGGAAGGGGAAAATACAATAGTTAGTCTGCCCTTATCCGGACCACAACTGTTCCCTCTACAGCCTTGTTAGTAGGCCTCTACTCAAAATCTGCATCAACCCAACCGTGTAGGCTACACTCAGATTGTATGGACAGCTTTGTTTTTACAGGTTATGAAATCTTTAAAAAATGGCCTGCACATGCTTTGGTTGAAGTTCAGATGTCATTAAAAACAGACGTTATGACATGTTTGTTGAATCAATGCCCAAATAGCTATCAGAGGAGGGTTGTTGCATTTTTTAAATGCTGCCGTCATTGTACTATGCCTCTCTTATGTTCACCACGTGTTTGCTGTCGTTGCTAAAAGAGCACATAGTGGTAATCACAATTCTTATCTTAAATTGTGGCTAATGTTTTGAGCTCGTTTGAAACTATCCGGAAGAACTGTAATATTCTGTTTCACAGAGTTGGGGCTGAACAAGGACATTGATCATATACATCTCACTGGGTTTTTCAATGCATTGTCAAGACCGGTCAGCAGCCTTGAGTAAGATGAGGGGGGAGGGGTGTGTCTCTTTGTTAAAACAACAACTGGTGCATGGTCTCTAGTTTTTGCTTGCCTGTTTGAAAGCCTCATGATAAGCTGCGGACCATGCTATTTACAAAGAGAGTTTTCATCTATATTTTTCATAGCTGTCTATGCTGGCACTAAGACCGCACTCAATGAGCTTTAATAGGGCCATCGGCAAACAAGAAAATGCACACCCAGGCGACACTTGTCGTGGCCGGTGATTTTAATGCAGGGAAATTGAAATCCATTTTACCAGCTTGTCACCTGTGCAACTAGAGGGAACAAAATTCTAGATCACCTTTACTCCACACACAGAAATGCATACTCCCTTGCCCTCCCTTTGGCAAATCTGATCATAACTCTATCCTCCTGATTCCTGTTTACAAGCAAAAACTCAAACAGGAAGTACCTGTGACGCACTCAATACGGAAGTGGTCTGATGAAGCGAATGCTAAACTACAGGACTGTTTTGCTAGCACAGACTGGAATATGTTCCGGGATTCATCCGATAACATTGAGGAGTTTACCACATCAGTCACCGGCTTAATCAATAAGTGCATTGAAGACATCGTCCCTACAGTGACCACGTACATATTCCAACCAGAAGCCATGGATTACAGGCAACATCCTCACTGAGCTAAAGGCTAGAGCTGCCTCTCCGTAGCCGATGTGAGCAAGACCTTTAAACAGGTTAACATGCACAAGAAAGATCCACAGATGACGCAATCTCTATTGCACTCCACACTTCCCTTTCCCACCTGGACAAGAGGAACATCTATGTGAGAATGCTATTCATTGACTACAGCTCAGCGTTCAACACCATAGTGCCCACAAAGCTCATCACTAAGCTCAGGACTCTGGCACTGAACACCTCCCTCTGCAACTGGATCCTGGACTTCCTGACGGGCCGCACCCTGGTGATGAGGGTAGGGAACAACACATCCTCCACGCTGAACCTTAACACGGGGGCCCCTCAAGGTTGTGTGCTTAGTCCCCTCCTGTAGTCCCTGTTCACCCATGACTGCTTGGCCACGCCGGACTTCAACACAATCATTAAGTTTGCTGACGACACAATGGTGGTAGGCTTGGTCACTGATGATGATGAGACAGCCTATAGGGAGGAGGTCAGTGACCTGGTAGTATGGTGCCAAGACAACAACCTCTCCCTCAACGTCACCAAGACAAAGGAGCTGATCGTGAACTACAGGAAGTAGAGGGCCGAGAACGCCCCCATCCACATCGATGGGGCTGTAGTGGAGCGGGTCGAGAGATTCAAGTTCCTCTGTGTCCATATCACTAAGGAAATAACAGAGCCCAAACACACCAAGACAGTCGTGAAGAAGGTATGACAATGCCTCTTCCCCCTCAGGAGGCTGAAAAGATTTGGCCCTTGGATCATCAAAAAGTCTACAGTTGCACCTTTGAGAGCAACTTGACTGGCTGAATTCCCGCTTGGTATGGCAACTGCTAGGCATCTGACCACAAGGCGCTACAGAGGGTAGTCCGTATGGCCCAGTATATCACCGGGGCCGAGCTCCCTGCCATCCAGGACCTCTAAACAAGGCGCAGGGGAAGGCTCTAAATATTGTCAGACTCCAGCCTCTCAAGTTATAGACTGTTCTCTCTGCTACCGCACGCCAAGCAGTACCGATCCACCCACAGGCTGGAACCAACAGGACCCTGAACAGCTTCTACCCCCAAGCCATAAGACTGCTAATAGTTAACCAAATAGCTACCTGGGCTATTTGCATTGACCCTTTTTGCACTAACTCTTTTGACTCATCACATACGCTGTTTATTATCTATCCTGTTGCCTAGTTACTTTACCCCTACCTATACTGTATGTACAGAGCATTCGGAAAGTATTCAGACCTCTTGACTTTTTCCACATTTTGTTGTGTTACAGCCTTATTCTAAAATAGATTAAATTATACATTTTCCTCATCAATCTACATACAATACCCCATAATGACAAAGTGAAAACAGGTTTTTAGAAATTGTTGCAAATGTTAAAAAATTAAAAAAAATAATGAAATACTTTATTTACAGAAGTATTCAGACCCTTTGCTATGAGACTCGAAATTTAGCTCGGGTGCATCCTGTTTCCATTGATCATCCTTGAGATATTTCTACAACTTGATTGGAGTCCACCTGTGGTAATTTCAATTGATTGGACATGATTTGGAAAGGCACACACCTGTCTATAGAAGGACCCACAGTTGACAGTGCATGTCAGGGCAAAAATCAAGCCATGAGGTCAAAGGAATTGTCCTTTGAGCTCCGAGACAGGATTGTGTCGAGGCACAGATCTGGGGAAGGGTACCAAAACATTTCTGTAGCATTGAAGGTCCCCAAAAACACAGTGGCCTCCATCATTCTTAAATGGAAGAAGTTTGGAACTACCAAGACTCTTCCTAGAGCTGGCCACCCGGCCAAACTGAGCAATCAGGGGAGAAGGGCCTTGGTCAGGGAGGTGACCAAGAACCCAATGGTCACTCTGACAGAGCTCCAGAGTTCCTCTGGGGAGATGGAAGAACCGTCCAGAAGGACAACCATCTCTGCAGCACTCCACCAATCAGGCCTTTATGGTAGAGTGGCCAGACGGAAGCCACTCCTCAGTAAAAGGCACATGACAGCCTGCTTGGAGTCTGCCAAAAAGGCACCTAAAGACTCTCAGACTATGAGAAACAAGATTCTCTGGTCTGATGCGTCACGTCTGGACAAAACCTGGCACCATCCCTACGGTGAAGCATGGTGGTGGCAGCATCATGCTGTGGGGATGTTTTTCAGCGGCAGGGACTTGGAGATTAGGCAGGATCGAGGGAAAGATGAACCGAGCAAAGTACATAGAGATCCTTGATGAAAACCTGCTACAGAGCGCTCAGGACCTCAGACTGGGGGGCGAAGGTTCTTCCAACAGGACAACGACCCTAAGCACACAGCCAAGACAATGGCGGAGTGGCTTTGGGACAAGTCTCTGATTGTCCTTGACTGGGCCAGCCAGAGCCCGATCGAACATCTCTGGAGAGACCTGAAAATAGCTGTGCAGCGACGCTCCCCATCCAACCTGACAGAGCTTGAGAGGACCTGCAGAGAAGAATAGATACATTTCCAAGTACAGGTGTGCCAAGCATGTAGTGTCATACCCAAGAATACTCGAGGCTGTAATCACTGCCAAAGGTGCTTCAACAAAGTACTGAGTAAAGGGTCTGAATACTTATGTAAATGTGATATTTCAGTTTTTAATGTTTAATACATTTGCAAAAATGTCTAAAAACCTGTTCTTGCTTTGTAGTTATGGCATATTGTGTATAGATTGATTAATGTAGAAAAAAAATCATTTTTGAATCCATTTTGGAATAAGGCTGTAACATAACAAAATGTGAAAAAGTCAAGGTGTCTGAATACTTTCTGAATGCACTGTATAGCTCTACCTCAATTACCTCGTACCCCGCACATCGACTAGGTACTGCCATGTGTAAAGCCAAGTTATCATTACTCATGAGGTATTTATTCCTCGTGTTATAATTGTTCTATTTTTCTCTCTGCATTGTCGGGACTGTCTCATGGCCTATCCCTGAGTGAGAAGTGTAAAATGTGCTCTATTGATTGTAGCCTAGCTAAAACTTTGGGTTGCAAAGGTCTACATTGGATTCAGAGGAAGCAGGTTGCTTTCTTACACATACCTGTTAACATAATTAGATTCAAAATCATAGTTATAGGCCTGTGGGACTTAATATTACCTTAATAAGGTACGTTAAGGAAATAGCAACTGACCACGGAAGATTTCAAAATGACACAGGATAGACTGATGCCCGTTGTGGGGGTTGTATTGTAGTCTGGTGTCAGGGTATCAGAATGGAACAGTTATAACGGTTTCCTTCCCGCCAAATGTGCCATGCACGTTTGGCACAGATTTGGGCACCAGGCACACAGTAGAATTAGTTAGCCCTTTTTGTTCTCCTTCCTTACAGGTCTATTCGTATGGTTTGACTCACTCCTCTCGATCTTATCTTGTATAATAGGCACATTAAAGAGTCCAAAATAAACATTTCATGTGAGATTATGATTGCACTATTTCCATTGTTCCAAATGATTGATTGGGGATTCCAAATAAACAAATATGTGTTAATGAATAGCTCTCCAAAGCCAACTCCCTGTGTCAAAAAGAGGTGTGTGATTCCACCGACGAACACGGGGTGTAACTATGAGTCAGTGTGCGCGCACATCTGAACAGCGACGGAAGCGCATGATGTGTTGGAATTTGTAGGAACGAGGAAGACATATAGTCCACCGGAGAAGGGGAAACCCTGCCCTGGATTTACAGCTCTTTCATGGAATGTTCACTGACAACTGTCGTTTTATTTTTTTATCATCGGGAGTTTGGTAAGGTGATACGCGCACTGTGGTACCCTGAGGAATAGGCCATCAAAAGTGTTCTGCGCGAAATCCAGTGTCAGAGTTTTAAGGTATTCACCATTAATTGAGCGCGCACTAAAACCAACGTGCGAAAGCGATACTTAGGGATAAGAGGTATAGCGCATCTCTGATTTCTACGATATCAGCGCATCTCTGATTCTACGATATAAGCACATCGTCGCTTTAGCAGCGGACCATGGCATCAAATGAAGAAGTGGTTATTTGTCCTGTGCATGCACCTACGCTCGCAAAGCACAGGGACTTCTGACATGATTTACACACACTAAAATATCCGACCCCTGCAGTATGCGGGGCGCAGAGGAGACCGGTCTTATAGGTAAAAGTCAGGGCTGTCATAACGGACATCTGGCATCGGTGAGGTAAGCAGATCTAATCTATTCTACCTTCTTGAATGCTGCGCACAGCAACTAAGATGCGTGTAAGAGTATATAAACTATAGCCTAGGTATCCTAGAAATAGGTGAATAGGAGAGGTACTGCGGAAAACCGTACTCCGACATTATCTGCCTCCTCAAACGCCAGGAGAGTTTTACAGACAATGTTTATGTGACCAAATTGGACTCATTTTATGAGGATTCCACATTTCTGTTAGCCCATTAGTCAACCCTTTAGGGAGTGTGTGTGCGTGTTTTGTTATACTGCAGTACACCTCTATTAAAATGATATTCTAGATACTAGGGAACATTTCTAACAATATAGAAAATCATTCATCATCATTGAGAATGACCTGTTCCCTTCTGCTCATTTGAATTTACTCTTCATTCATCCTGTATTTGTTGACAAAGTATGTGTTGATAGAAACTTGTCCTCTTCTTGGGACAGAGGTGGATTTGGGGCAGTGTGCTACAATCCTCAAATGCATTAGTTGATATGTTCATGCAAATTATACTGTTCTATTATGGTTGACCAAACGTCACACATTCACAACCCTTTCCTACCCTAGCTGAGCATTCCCAAATTATCCTTAATAGGTAAGGATTTTTGAAAGAAGTGTCTGTATGGTTCTGTTTGTATCATGAGAAAGGAATCTAAAATACCATCCAAAAACCTTTCAGCTCCAGATCTACTAATCACTTTCAGGAGTGGCTTGTGAGACATGGTTTTTTCTAACACCTGACTTGTTTCAAGCAGACCATCATTCTCTAGCCCTGCAGCAGACCATCATTCTCTAGCCCTGCAGCAGTAAAATGCTTTCAAACTCTGAATGACATGATCATCCCTTCAGCCGTTGAGGCCTGTTGTCTCTCACTGGCCTCCTGTGACAGAAACATTTGAATGGTGACACTGCGAGCATTGTTCAAAAAAGCACTCGGTTGCAGTCAACAGTATGTTCTGGGTGAACAATGTCCTCCTTAGACCTCTGAGAGTTCTCTTTGTGTGAGTTCTGTCAATGGCAGCCTGGGACAAACATGTTATGACAGTATGTCCCATACAATATCTAACAAATGAACAAGCTTTTCAAGGGCTTCACCAAGCATTGTTCTATCTCAGCTGTGGCAGTTAAGAACTGGCTTACAAAGCCTGGTCATTTCATAGATTCAGCTCTCGTCTTGCGTGTTGGGGAAACAAGTTGACACAAGAAGCTATACGTTTTTGGACAATATAAAAAGGGCATGTCAAAACAGACCCTTCAGAATCCTATGTTTATTTTTCCAGTCTATTTTTATTTTTTTACCTCCTTGTAATTGCGTTGAAAGTGCTTCAGTGAGGTCCTCAGTTCAATCTTATTCTGCCTGTGTTTTCCCCACTTTTTGTGAAAACTGGAACTGAATTACGAAAAATTGGATAATACCATGCATGATAAAATGTCTGGAAACAAAGATCTATGTGACGGCTGGTGAGGAGTTATAGGAGGACGCACTCATTGTAATGTCTGGAATGGAAACCAAGTCTTTGTCTGCATTGTATTTATTCCACTGTGGCTCTTTGCTGTGGCTCTTTGCTGTGGCTCTTTGCTGTGGCTCTTTGATGTGGCTCCTTGATGTGGCACCTCTATGGTCAAACTCTGGTTGCTTTTCAGAGAAAAGCAGGGCATGTCACAAGACTGTCTCCACAACATTGGCTCCTTCATCACCTTGGATAAGGGGAGCGGTGGTGTCACACACAACACAGATGGCCAATGTGTCTGAAGTAACGGCTCAGGTGAGATGTCCCTCAACTTTGGCTCTTGGCTGGGCTGTGCCAATGGCTGTATCTGTGGTTGGGGTTTATAATGTCAACCCTGGTGGTCACCCTGGCCTCCCAAACGGTTGCACTTGAGTAGTCGTCTGTCTTTGTTTCTGAACCGGTGCAAAAAAAAAGCCTAATTAATATCATGTGACCACGACCAGTCTTTAATCCCACGGGTCTGCCAAGATCTTGGCTGCTTTATGTTGACAAAGCACTGAAGCATTCTTTCAAATGTGCCTGACAGGCCTTGGAAACTGCTTACTACAGTATATGCAAGAGAAGCGCTCGCTCTGTGAGTGTGCGTGCATACTATGTTTGAGTGAGTAGGCCTATGTGAAAGGTAAAGAGAGAATGTGTTTTATTGTATTAAACATACATGATATTTAAACACAGTATGTGTATAAGTCTTTTCTAACCTGTTGTTACCAGGATTGAATACTATTGACCTTTGATTAGAGTGATCATTAACTCTGACAAATACATTTTATGGAGGCAAAAGAATTTCATTAGTCTGGTCAGCAGATGTATAGCTTTTCCATACGAACAAGACAAAGGATCTGTGACAAGGCTAGAATCTCATTACAATGTTGTTTTGTCCAAACCTTTTCAGTGAAGTATCCTACTGCATTATTAAATTCTAATCATCCTGATGCGTCTTCTACCCTACTCGTTTGAATGAAACAGATTGATTGTGTGCTTTAGACCATTGCAAAGTATTCACGTACACAGTCTGGGTCCACAATGGCATGTCTGAGAGAGACTCTTTCACTGTGGCCAAACAGAATGCAGCTAGGAGATGAGGCGCTTCTCTCTCTGTCTCTCTGTCTGTCATTATCTCCACAGACCAGTGATTCAGTTGGCACTGCTACCCTCTCTGTCTCTTGCAAAGTAATAAAGGCATTTTAAATGTTATATTATTAGCTATGTACTGTTTTAACAATGTGCAAATAGTTGAAGTACAAAGGGAAAATAAACTCACTCTCTTTCTCTTTCTCTGTTAGCACTGACACACATTGTTAACTATCTGTCACCACCCAGAATGCACTCTGTTCTGGTTCAGCAGAGCTTCGATCAAGTTGGTTCGACCAGTTCCTCTCGCTCTACAGCCCTGACATCATGTGACATCATATTGTCTTTTTGGGGCTTGTATTCAGTAGTACCATTGTTTACTTGACATACACGTTGAGGTCAGGTATTGTGTTCCCGTATGCTGGTAGAAGGGAGACGTTGTTTTGTTTTTGTTGCAGAGTGATCTATGTGCACAGTAGCTGACAGCGAACATTAAAGTAAATATTCTGTGAGTGTCTGAGGCTCAAGCTCCTCCTGTGCTCTCAGTGGTGCTACTGTAAAGCTATCCCTATCTCATAGCTGTAACCTAAGAAGCATGCGTTAATGTCAAGTCATGCCCTCTCTCTCATACCCAGGTTTTCCTGCTCTGCTTGGCCAAGGCCCTCACTGAGCAGCAGCACTTTAATCTGCTTCCATCAGAACTACTGTCTGCCAGCCTGACACACACCTGCCTCACTAAAGCTCCCTAAATAGGTTTAAACCAGGCTAACCTCTCTCTCGTCCACAAGGCATGCTACTGAAAGTGTCCTCTCTTATTCACACCTTCACACTCACATTTCGCCCTATCACTCCTCAGCAGTGGATCCTGATTCATTCTGGCATTAACCAAATAAGAACCTTTTCCCATGCCGCATTGCCAACAACAATAGACTGAGTGATTATTTAATGTCCTGTTGTTGATATGATACGATGGAAATATTTATTGAATTACTATCTTTCAGCTCAACTCTATCAAACTAGACCTAAGGGGTCTCTGGGTTCTTATGTGTCGCGGTTGTTTTTTACACTTGAGTGTTTATTTTCCTTACAAATTAAGTTTCTGAACATAAGACATCATGTAATATCATGAGAGTATTGTTCCTCCATGTTTATATAGCATCCATTTTAGAGCAACGGTTCTATGATAGTTTTATATTCTAATGGCTTTCTTCTGCTTGTTTCCGCAGTTGGAGGTGATTGACACCGTGGACACAGTGAGCGGACCTCAGTAAAAAACAGTCGTCGTGCCAACTTCACTTCTTACTCACTGTGAAGCGCTGTTACAAGAGAGTGATGTGGACTTTATTTGGGACTATTCATCAGTAAAGCTGGCTGCAGAAGTAGCAGTCCTCCCTGAGCACCAAGCCTGACTGTTAATAGCTCAGCTCAGCCAGCCAGCCTGGTTCCCTCTCCTTCTTCCTGTGTCTGATTCAGAGAGAAGCTCTGCCCAGCCTCCTCTCCCCCCCACCACCCCTCACGTTGTTGCAGGAGCTGAGTCTCTGCTGCCCAGGGAGGGCTCCCGACATGTCCACCAAGGCGCCCATCTACCTGAAGCGGCGGAGCAGGAAGGGTAAGAAGGAAAAACTGCGGGACATCCTCTCCTCGGACATGATCAGTCCTCCGCTGGGGGACTTCCGCCACACCATCCACATCGGCAGCGGCGGGGGGGAGGACGACCTATTTGGGGACCTGTCCTTCTTGGAGGGGAAGTTCCACCTGCTCCCTGGGCAGCAGGGCGACAGCCTATGCCAGCGCTCTTCCATGTACGCAGAGCCCTTCCAGTTCAGCCGTACTGCCAGCATCAGCGGACACACAGCCTCCTCAGAGAGCTCCCCCCTTCTGAAGAACGCCCTCTCTCTGCCTGTCATTGGAGGGTTGCAGGCCATCACCCTGCCCGTCACCTCTGCACCCCCACTGTCCCCCACCCGCCTCAGAACGCAGCCCCCCCACCCAAACCTCCCCGACTGCACCTGGATGACAAGATCCTGATGTCCCATCACCCAGTCCTGGACTCCCCCTCAGCCCAGACTCCCAGCAGGACTTCCCAGTTCTGCCCACCCTCTCCCAGGCTTTCATCAGATGAGGATGTGTGTATCCAGGACCCCTATCTGGATGACAGGGTTCAGGAGAGCCCCTACTTGTCCAACGCAGGCTCCCTGCTCTCCCTGCACCTGGACCTGGGCCCCTCCATCCTGGATGACGTGCTGCAGATCATGGACAGCCAGCGCCTCAACGGCCTCAATGGCACCTGTCTGCAGGGAGGACGGCAAGAGCTCTACACCTGACCATGGGAAGCCCTCCTCCCTCGGTCCTCTGTCCCTTTACTGTCTTTTGTAGTGTAACACAGGAGGTTCTGACCTCAACCAGGCCTTGCTTGATCACAAGGCTGGGTTTGTACAGTAGTTTGCTCATATTAAGTGCTTTTTTCTGGAACTTAACATCAGTTGCTGTTAGTGTTTTAATTGATATTGAATATCTTTCTACACTTTTCCATATTTGAATTACTTAATGTAGTAAGTAAGTGCTGTCTAATGAGGTGACATGAGCCAAAAGCTGACTGTTAAATCTCCTCTGCCCTTCCTCCAAAGAGGACATGAAGAGACTGGGGAAAGAATACACTGCTGGTCAGGAACTGAGGTCAGCATGTATCTATCTGTTTGGGCTAATATGTCAGTGGGAAAGGTATTGTAAAACCTGAAGGTCGGTGTTAGATCATTTTTTACTGCACCTGAGCTGTAGACTACTGTACGTACTCCGAAGATCACAGTTTGCTGCGTGTGTCATACAGATTTATCCAGCTTATGAAGCTATTCTGGAACATACATTCTATTCAGACTCTACTTGGTTGGAGATATTGTTCTCAAAGACACACACTTATGGAAAGATGAACTGTACGACAGGGATGATGTCATCTCTGCAAGGACAGAGAGCCAGAGTGGGAGAGGAGGTCACCTCCCTGAGTCTCTGTCTCATTTTTCAGCTTTTGTTCATTTTTACTGCAAGATTGTGAAAGCTGTAACTTTGTATCAGGAGAGACAGTGAGTGTTGGAGAGTGCAGTTCCATATCTGTCGTCTTTTCAGCAGATCTACAGAGCAAAGCTCTCTGTTTTTACTGGCTCAGGCTCTGGTCATTGAGATGTTGGACACGCTTGGAGTACTGTTACGTTTGATTCACAAACTGAGACTGCTCATAAAGAGATTATCTCACAGCTGTAGCCCTCCAAGTCCTTGTGTTGCTCCAACTATCTCTGTACCAACACAGAGAAGTTCACAATCAGACTATTACCAATGTTATTTGGAATTCTAGTTACAAGATACTTCAGTGTTTGCAGTACAATACAGCGTAGAGTTGCTGGATCACCAATTGCTGCATGGGGTATATATTTTTCTATTTCAGTATTACATCAATAACAATGTAGCAATCAACTGGATAATGATAACAGGTTAATGATTCTTCACAAACCCAATAAGAAATGCTTTATTATTTGCACCCAGAGGTGCACTGATTCACTTTAACATTGTACAAATTATTTCAAAAGTGGAATGATGGATAATATAATTTAGAACATACGTTGGTTCTTTGATAACGGTGGACCAATGATGTGCAGGTCTACCTTAAGAATGGCACAAAACGCTGGATACCCGTTAACCCATTTATAATGTACCCAACAGGGATTCTATACATTACATGTCCTATTGTAGGCTAACATACACTACATTTATGCATAACGCTAAACAATATCATTATAGTATTATATTTGATTAATCTCATATTAGATCAAATGTCTTGATACTTTCACACACTTACTAAAGCACTATAACCTGTTGGCATTGTAACTTCATATAACTACATGAATTACAGCTTTTAAACTGCTCTAATTTCTGTTGACTTTTGGATATCAACTCATCAGATCAAATCTATCAAAATATAATGTTCTCACTCCATACATATCCACCCTGTCACAGGCTGCCGGTGGCACTTTCATTGAGGAGGATGGGCTCATTAATTATTTGTATTTTTATTTTTTTACCTTTGTTTAACTAGGCAAGTCAGTTAAGAACAAATTCTTATTTACAATGATGCCCTACCCCCGGCCAAACCCTCCCCCTGATTCGGACAATGCTGGCCCAATTGTGTGCCACCCTATGGGACTCCCGATCATGGCCGGTTGTGATACAGCCCGGGATCGAACCAGGGTGTGTAGTGACACCTCTAGCATTGAGATGCAGTGCCTTAGACCGCTGCACCACTCTGTAGTCAATCACAGTAATGGCTGGAACGGAATAAATGGAATGGTATCGAACACATCAAATAAATGGTTTCCATGTGGTTGATATCATTCTATTCACTCCGTTCCAGCCATTATTGTGAGCCGTCCTCCCCTCAGCAGCCTCCTGTGCACCGTGTGCATGCTCAAGTGAGAAGAGGACTGTATTAATAGACATATGTTGCAACTCAGAGAGAGAGAGAGGATGTGATTAGATGTGCTGCTGTGCAGTCTGTTTGGACTCCGAGAGAGAAAGAGAGAGAAAGGATATGGTAAGATGTGCTGCAGTGCAGTCTGTCCGGACTCAGAGAGAGAGAGAGAGAGAGAGAGAGAGAGGATGTGCTGCAGTGCAGTCTGTCTGGAGCTGGAGCCAGAGCCTGCAGTGCAGTCTGTCCTGCTGACCGTGGCCAGGCCAGAATGGTGTTACGTAAGCCTGTGTCTGTTTACTCTGGAGCTCTACTGACAGTCAGATCTGCAGCCAGCCCCTCAGTGAGAGGGGAGCTGTACGGTGCAGTACAGTACATCAGGCTCTCCTGCAGCGTTTGGGACAGCACCTGTTGACAGACTGACATCAACGCTACTAACCTTCACTGGCTCCTCCAACTGCTATAAATCCCTATTTTACAATCTAGTCAGTCGTATGCTGCACCTAATGACTATGGTAACATACTTTGGTGTTACTTTTTTAAGTTGTGATATGCATGGTATGCCTCCTACGACAGCTGAACTCAAGTTATTTCGGCATGTTTCTTATTGTATCTAGCCACTAGTCTAGACCTCCAAGTAAGTGTTGGTTATTTTAGAAAGTGGTTGCAGCATACGGAGCCAAAACCCTTTGTCGTCCTCACTCCGTTTATCATAGTCGCTATGGCACTGGCTTCTGCTAATACCTGAATCGCCAGATATGAGGCCCCAATTCCCTACATGTTTATTTGGACAGTGAAGCTAAAACTTTTAATTTGGTTCTATACTCCACCATTTTGGATTTGAGATCAAATGTTTTAAATGAGGCGATTGAACAAAATGTCACCTTTTTATTTGAGGGTATTTTTCATATACATACTGAATGTTTTACCGTTTAGAAATGAAAACACTTTATGTATGTAGTCCCCCCATTTTGAAGGTATCATAAGTATTTGGACAAATTCACTTAGTGTATTAAAGTAAAAAAGTACAACTCTACTCTGTAACTTTCTCACTCATCATTATTCACGATTCATTCATGATTATCCGTAATCATGGTAGCTTCCAAATTAATGTGCTCAGAATTTAATTTACAATAAAAGTGACTCCAAAAATACATTATTTACCATTCATTTCTATTGGGCACAACATAATACAAAACAAACTGAAAATGCAAACAACAAGTTTGTAGAGTCACAAGCTTGATGTAATCATTGCGTGCTAGAAATATGGGACCAAATACTAAACTTCCCACTGGGCACAGACGTCAGTTCAACATCTAGTTTTGATTTATATTTGGCTGAGATGTCAACCAACGTGAAATCAACAAAACATTTCACCATGTCATTTGATTCAATGTTATAACATAGAATTTTTGGGGTTGAAATGACATGGAAACAAAATTGATTTAGCCAGCTTTTGCCCAGTGGGTTTTGACTATTTAATACACAAAGTTAATTTATCCAAATATACTGAACAAAAATATAAACGCAACATGCAACAATTTTAAAGATTTTACTGACTTACAGTTTATATAAGGAAATTTGCCAATTTTAATTAATTAATTAGGCCCTAATCTATGGATTTCACATGACGGGGCACGGGGCAGCCATGGGTGGGCCTGGGAAGGCATAGAATGATTTTCCCCCCACAAAAGGGCTTTATTACAGACGGAAATACTCCTCAGTTCCATCAGCTGTCCGAGTGGCTTTTCTCAGACGTTCCCACAGATGAAGAAGGCGGATGTGGAGGTCCTGGGCTGGCGTGGTTACATGTGGTCTGCGGTTGTGAGGCCGGTTGGACGTACTGCCAAATTCTCTAAAATGACGTTGGAGGCGGCTTATGGTAGAGAAATTAACATTAATTTCTCTGGCAACAGCTCTGGTGGATATTCCTGCAGTAAGCATGCCAATTGCACGCTCCCTCAAAACTTGAGACATCTGTGGCATCTGTGCACATTTTAGAGTGGCCTTTTATTCAAATCAATTGTTATTTGTCACATATGCCAAATACAACAGGTGTAGACCTTACAGTGAAATGCTTACTTACAAGCCCTTAACCAACAATGCTGTTAAGAAAAAACAAGTGTTAAGAATTATTTACAAACAAAGTAAACAATTAAATAAAGAAAAAAAAAGAAAAAAAAAAGAAAATTGTAAATTAATTAAAGAGCAACAATAAAATTAAAGTAACAAGGCTATATACAGGGGGTACCGGTACAGAGTAAATGTGCGGCAGGGGCATAGGTTAGTCGAGGTAATTGTCGGAATATGTACATATATGTAGGTAATATGATTATGCATAGATAATAAACAGAGAGCAGCAGCAGTGTAAAAATGTGTATGGCCTTTTTAAGGCCTTCCTCTGACACCGCCTGGTAAAGAGGTCCTGGATGGCAGGAAGCTTGGGCCCAGTGATTGTCGGGGATCAGTCCTAGCACTGTTGTGTCGTCGGACAACTTAATGATGGTGTTGGAGTTGTGCTTGGCCATGCAGTCATGGGTGAACTGGGAGTTCTGGAGGGGACTGAGCATGCACCCCTGAGGGGCCCCCGTGTTGAGGATCAGCGTGGCAGATCCGTCAAGAAGTCCATGATTCAGTTGCAGAGGGAGGTCCCAGGGTCCTTAGCTTAGTGGTGAGCTTTGAGGGCACTATGGTGTTGAATGCTGAGCTGTAGTCAACGAATAGCATTCTCACCTAGGTGTTCCTTTTGTCCAGGTGGGAAACGGCAGTGTGGAGTGCAATAGAGATTGCGTCAACTGTGGATCTGTTGGGGTGGTATGCAAATTGGAGTGGGTCTAGGGTTTCTGTGATAATGGTATTAATGTGAGCCATGACCAGCCTTTCAAAGCACTTCATGACTACAGACGTGAGTGCTATGGGTCTGTAGTAATTTAGGCAGGTTACCTTGGTGTTTTTGGGCACTGGGACTATGGTGGTCTGCTTGAAACATGTTGATATTACAGACTCGGTCAGGGACAGGTTGAAAATGTTCAGTGAAGACACTTGCCAGTTGGTCAGCGCAGGCTCGGAGTACACGTCCTGGTAATCCGTCTGGCCCTGCGGCCTTGTGAATGTTGACCTGTTTAAAAGTCTTACTCACATCAGCTACGGAGAGCGTGATCACGCAGCCGTCCGGAACAGCTGGTGCTCTCATGCATGATTCAGTGTTGCTTGCCTAAAAGCGCGCATAGAAGTAATTTAGCTCGTTTTGTAGGCTCGTGTCACTGGGCAGCTAACGGTTGTGCTTCATTTTGAAGTCCGTAATAGATTGCAACCCCTGCCGCATACGACGAGCGTCGGAGACGGTGTAGAATTTCTATTTATTATGGATCCCCATTGGATCCCCATCTTCCTGGGGTCCAGCAAAATTAAGGCAGTTTATACAATTTTAAAATATTACAATACATTCACAGATTTCACAACACACTGTGTGCCCTCAGGCCCCTACTCCACCACTACCACATATCTACAGTACTAAATCCATGTGTATGTATAGTGCGTATGTTATCGTGTGTGTGTGTGTGCCAATGTTTGTGTTGCTTCACAGTCCCCGCTGTTCCATAAGGTGTTTTTTTATCTGTTTTTTTATCTAATTTTACTGCTTGCGTAAGTTACTTGATGTGGAATAGAGTTTCATGTAGTCATGACTCTATGTAGTACTGTGTGCCTCCCATAGTCTGTTCTGGACTTGGGGACTGTGAAGAGACCTCTAGTGGCATGTCTTGTGGGGTATTCATGGGTGTCCAAGCTGTGCGCCAGAAGTTTAGACAGACAGCTCGGTGCATTCAACATGTCAATACCTCTTACAAATACAAGTAGTGGTGAAGTCCGTCTCTCCTCCACTTTCAGCCAGGAGAGATTGACATGCATATTATTAATATTAGCTCTCTGTGTACCGTGCTGCCCTGTCCTTTTTTGTGGCTCGCGGGTCAAGGTGCGACAAAACTAGAGCCTGTAGGACCTGCCTTGTTGATAGTGTTGTTAAGAAGGCAGAGCATCGCTTTATTATAGACAGACTTCTCCCCATCTTAGTTACTACTGCATCAGTATGTTTTGACCATGACAGTTTACAATCTAGTGTTACTCCAAGCAGTTTAGTCATCTCAACTTGCTCAATTTCCACATTATTTATTACAAGATTTAGTTGTGGTTTAGTGAGTGTTTTGTTCCAAATGCAATGTTTTTAGTTTTAGAAATATTTATTCCTTGCCACCCACTCTGAAACTAACTGCAGCTCTTTGTTGAGTGTTGCAGTCATTTCAGTCGCTGTAGTAGCTGACGTGTATAGTGTTGAGTCATCCGCATACATAGAAACTCTGGCTTTACTCAAAGTCAGTGGCATGTCTTAGTAAAAATTGAAAAAAGCAAGGGGCCTAAACAGCTAGGGGAATTCCTGATTCTAACTGGATTATATTTGATAGGCTTCCATTAAAGAACACCCTCTGTGTTCTGTTAGACAAGAAACTGTTTATCCACAATATAGCAGGGGGTGTAAAGCCATAACACATACGTTTTTCCAGCAGCATACTATGATCAATAATGTCAAAAGCTGCACTGAAGTCTAACAAGACAGCCCCCTCAATTTCTCTCCGCCAATCAACAGTCATTTGTGTTGAGTGTCCTTTCCTTCCCTATAAACAATTCTGTTCTCAATCTGTTACTGTAAAACAGAATTGTACCTGGTCAAACGCAATTTTTTCCAGAGGTTTACTAAGGGTTGGTAACAGGCTGATTGGTCGGCTATTTGAGGCAGTAAAGGGGGCTTTACTATTCTTGGGTAGCGGAATGACTTTAGCTTCCCTCCAGGCCTGAGGGCACACACTCTCTAGGAGGCTTAAATTGAAGATGTGGCAAATAGGAGTGGCAATATCGTCTGCTATTATCCTCTGTAATTTTCCATCTAGATTGTCAGACCCTGGTGGCTTGTCATTGTTGATAGACAACAATATTTTTTTCACCTCTTCCACACTGACTTTACGGAATTCAAAAGTACAATTCTTGTCTTTCATAATTTGGTCCGATATACTTGGATGTGTAGTGTCAGCGTTTGTTGCTGTCATGTCATCCCTAAGTTTGCTTATCTTGCCAGTAGGATTCCATCTGTCCCGTATTGACGCTTTGCCTGTTTGGTTCGTCGGAGGGCATAGCGGGATTTCTTCTAAGCGTCCGGGTTAGTCCCGCTCCTTGAAAGTGCCAGCTCTACCCTTTAGCTTAGTCCAAATGTTACCTGTAATCCATGGCTTCTGGTTGGGGTATGTATGTACGGTCACTGTGGGGACGACGTCATCGATGCACTTATTGATGAAGCCAGTGACTGATGTACTGTACTCCTCAATGCCATCGGAAGAATCCCGGAACATATTCCAGTCTGTGCTACAGTAGCAAAACAGTCCTGTAGCTTAGCATCTGCGTCATCTGACCACTTCCGTATTGAGCGAGTCACGGGTACTTCCTGCTTTAGTTTTTACTTGTAAGCAGGAATCAGGAGGATAGAGTTATGGTCAGATTTACCAAATGGAGGGCGAGGGAGAGCTTTGTATGCGTCTCTGTGTGTGGAGTAAAGGTGGTCTAGAGTTTTTTTTCTCCTCTGGTTGCACATGTAACATGCTGGTAGAAATGAGGTAAAACAGATTTAAGTTTCCCTGCATTAAAGTACCCGGACAATAGGAGCACCGACTCTGGATGAGCATTTTCTTGTTTGCTTAATGCCTTATACAGCTCATTGAGTGCGGTCTTAGTGCCAGCATCGGTTTGTGGTGATAAATAGACAGCTACGAAAAACATAGATGTAAATAGTGGGGTCTACAGCTATTCATGAGATACTCTACCTCAGGCGAGCAAAACCTCAAGACTTAATTAATATTAGATTTCATGCACCAGGTGTTATTGACAAATAGATACATACCGCCACCCCTTATCTTACTGGAGGCAGCTGTTCTATCTTGCCGATGCACGGAAAACCCAGCCAGCTGTATGTTATCCAGTGAAACATGAGATATTAGGCTCGATGAAACATGAGATATTAGAGTTTTTAATGTCCCGTTGGTAGGATAGTCTTGATCGGAGCTCATTCAGTTTATTATCCAATGATTGCATGTTGGCTAACAGGACTGATGGTAGAGGCGTGTTCCCCACTCACCGTCGGATTCTCCCCCGACCTACGACCGCTATATCTCTGTCTCTTATACATGCGAATGACAGGGATTTGGGCCTAGTAAAACCTTTGCGTCCAACTCGTAAAAAAAAAAAAAATCTTCATCCAGTACGAGGTGAGTAATCACTGTTCTGATATTAAGATGCTATTTTCTGTTGTACGAGACGGTGCCAGAAACATTATGTACAAAATAAGTTACAAATAATGCAAAGAAAACACACACAATAGCACAATTGGTTAGGAGCCCGTAAAAACGGCAGCCATCTCCTCCAGCTCCATTATTATCTTCCCAGCACAAGGTGCACTTGTGTAATGATCATGCTGTTTAACAGCTTCTTGATATGCCACACCTGTCAGGTGGATGGACTATCTTGGCAAAGGAGAAATGTTCACTAACAGGGATGTAAACAAATTTGTGCACAAAATCTGAGTGAAATAAGCTTTTTGTGCCTATGGAAAATTTCTGGGATCTTTTATTTCAGCTCATGAAACATGGGACCAACACTTTACATGTTGCTTTAACATTTTTGTTCAGTGGACTTATGACACCTTCATATGAGGGGACCAGATACATAAAGTGCTTTCATTTCTAAATGGTAAAACCGAAATGTATGAAAATACCTTCAAATAAAAAGGTGCAATTCTGTACTGTCACCTCATTTGAAACATTTGCTCTCAAATCCAAAATCCAAAATTAAAGATTTGAGTTTCACTGTCCAAATAAATACGCAGTTTAATATTTACCAAACTTAAAGGTTTTGTAGATCTCTCTATTACATCATAACCTTTGCTGATCTTTATGTATGATCATGACTCTTATCGTGCTGCTATCAATTGGCATATTTTACATGTTTGGACAAATTGTTTACTTGCATCACACAATGACAAGCTGTAAATGATTATGAATAAATGCAATGTTATGGATAGAAGAAGAACGACATCCTTGTTTAGTTTTTCTGTGTGTGTGTGCTCGCGTTCTCTTGTTTGCCATGGTCCCTCCAGTTTTTGAATAGCTTTGGGAATGGCTCCAACTTGCTTTGTTAACACAGGGCCCTCGACACACACAGCCAGTGACCCTGAGAGCAGGGGTGGTCTGGAAACATCACTGAGAGGGGCCCTGCAGGGGGAGGCTCTCAGAGGGGAGGTAGACAGGCGGGTGAAACAGCCGGGCGGATGAGGAGAGGGAGAGACCAAATATATATTTTTTGCCTTTTTTCTCTCAATTGGTGTATCTCTGATCAGAGAAAATAGTTGAAGCAAACAAGTTAAAAACATCACTTCTTTCTGTTTCAATTTGATTTGCTGTTGAGATTTTGTTCTGCCTCTTTGAGCTTTAGAGTCTTCTAGGAACTTCAGAGATAGGAAGATCCCACTGGGCACACACTGGTTGAAGATTTCCTAGGTGACCTCCAGAATTTATTTGTGTTGATTCTTAGACCACCCAGTATATTCCTCTCTTATTTAATCATACTCAAAACCTCACGCTCTAAGTGGAACGTGTCCCCGCTGGCCTGGATAAATTATGTAACTCCTAATCTAAAACACTAACGACATTCGAAGGAGACCCCTTGTAAGTTTCACAATCAAACAAGTGTGTTGTGCTTCACTGTCTCCCTCATTGGCTGGGAACACCAGATGTGTGGGTCTAAAAGCATGGCATACACAGATGTAAGAGGGCATAGTGGGAATGGAAAGGCCTGCCTGGAGCAGAGTGCCCAATGCCAGCCTCTTTCTCCCTGGTCTGAGTTTGGACCTCTGCTTGGGTGTAATATGTAATATTGGGCCACTGACAGGCTGAAAGTGGATAGCATTCAGTGAGTTTGACAGTTTACATGTCAGAAAAGCTCCTTGAAATTCATGCCCAGAATGATTCCTTCCTTCCATGTGTTTACATCTCCATCTGCTGGACATTTTTGTATAACACTAAAAGTAGTACAATTAATCAGTTTTAATAGCAACACTGAAGTCTAAAGGACATGTATGTCATACAAGTATGATATTTCCAAGAAAATAATGAAGACATGATTTAATCATATTGCCTGAAATTGCATAGCTGGCTAATGTACTCTGCCCTAAACTATGAGTGATTGTTAGCTTTTTTGTAAGCTCAATTTGATAGATAATTGCAACACTATAACCTTGGTCTTCTTTACAAACTGCAACACAAAAATCCTCAGTGGTTTCCGCCTGATTTCTTGCGCAGGCGCAACCTTTCACGGCAAAGAGAACCAAGATGGCGGCTGTTGTTGAAAATGTTGTCAAACTGTAAGTAACAATGTTCTTTCCCCCTAGCTAGTTAAAGTACACACATGTGTTTTACGTTTAAATGTAAAGGTCGGTGGTAACAGAAACATGTAATGGTATAGTAAATTGTCTAAGATGTTCGGTAAAGGAACCGAATAACTCAGTTATCAAACTGTCAGTACCCATAGCTAAGCTGACCTGCTATGTCAAGTGTTTTTGAATGAAGACTAACATTAGTAAATTAACACTTTGAAAATAACCAAGTGGCATCATTATATAACCAAACGTTGGGCACTAGTTAGCAAATGTACACGAAGAACTGCATATCCGCAACTCCATCTTTAATCCTAATTCCACTGTGAGTTTGAAAACACCCACGGTGCGTGAGATCGGATTGAGACATGTTAGTTTACATTAGCATGTTAGCTGGCAACTTGGTTATTAAGTTTAGTTAGCTGCAGTGCGTATAGCTACTGTTGTTGTTTTACAATGTAGGCCTTCAAGCTTAGAAATTAGTTCAGGTCCTGGTGTTCAATCAGTATTATGAATATATCTGCTGACAGTCTGCATTCGTGGTCCTGGGATGCTTTCATGTGGAAATGGTATGCATTTTTAGCTTTCCAACACTAAATCCATGTCACCACAATGCGTTAGTCACTATGACGAACGCCCTTGAGGCATTGTTAAAACTAGCTCTTGCCAAAAGATTAGAGTAATATGAATCAGATGTTATTCAAGACATTCTACCAATAAATAAATAAAAAATGTCCATGGCATGCAATGCAACAAATGTTTCAAACTCGTGAACTGGGGTGTGTTCATCACGGAAACCATTTACCGTTTAAGAACCAAATGGAAGCAAACAGAGCTGGAAGTGACCTACCAGAAATTTTTGCAATAGAAACTCGTTTTCGTTGTAAACTGTTTTAGTTCGAAGTAAACCGTTTCGCAACAGAACCGGTGTAATTTTTTATTTAACCTTTTATTTAACTAGGCAAGTCAGTTAAGAACAAATTCTTATTTACAATGACGGCCTGGTGGGTTAACTGCCTTGTTCAGGGGCAGAACGACAGATTTTTACCTTGTCAGCTATAAGATTTGATTAAGCAACCTTTCGGTTACTGGCCCAACGCTCTAACCACTAGGCTACCTGCTTCCCCAAATAATACAAGTAATACACCCCTGTTGTCTCTATCATAGACTTCTTTCCATACCCACAAGCTTTTGTATCCCTTTGCCTAAAATTGATTTAACATTGTCTTAGTGCTACGAAGCTTTGAAGACAGATTTATGTAAGTAAAAAATAGGTTTCACTCAAGCTGATTCGTGTTGAAAAGCTGAGCCAGCAGAGGCTGCTGCTCCTAACCAGGCAGACCGCTGTTGCCAAGCCAACAAAAGAGCAACTGCTGACATTCTAACCAGTGACTGAGTCCAGGGACACGATGATGTATTCTGCTTGCCTGCCTCTCTGAGGTGCCAGCTTAAAGGACTAAAAGGTTTTTAGCTGTGGCTGTGATAGATAAAGGCTTTGAAGTTTTAACAATTTTAAGCCTCTCTTACAGCACACTAGAGCAGTAGAATTCAGACAACATGATTTGTCTTGGAGGTGGTAGGACATATATCATACCAACCTCTTATGGTAGAGATACATTCCAGGTTCTGTCAGTTGTTGAACTGATGCATGAAGGTTTATTTATTTAGATCCATTTGCAGAAGCAGCTGTTACTCTTCCTGGGGTCTACAAAAATGTATCATTATAACAGTATACACAGGCAGTGTGTTTCCTGGTGCTTACTTGTCCCTGGCTGTTCCTCTCGGTGTGTGGGTGAAGGCTGGGAGAGCAGTGCTACAGAGATGCCATGGAGCAGTGCCATAACTACAACGCCCGGCTATGTGCCGAGAGGAGTGTCCGAATGCCCTTCCTGGACTCTCAGACTGGAGTGGCGCAGAGCAACTGTTACATTTGGATGGAGAAGAGACACAGGGGACCAGGTAAATACATTACACTTCTATACAAACTGAAGTCACATACCGTATTTCAACTACTGAGTTCACAGCCTAGAGTAGTAGGCTATATGAGTGTTTCTCAACTCCGGTCCTCCAGTACCCCCAACAGTACACGTTTTTGTTGTGGCCCAGACAAGCACACCTGATTGTAGTAATCAGCAAGCCCCTGACAGGTTGAATGAGGTGTGTTTGTCCAGGGCTACAACATAAATGTGTACTGTTGGGGTGTCATTCATCATCTTCTCATGATCTGGAGATGAAAACAAAAGAGATCACTGTAGTTCAAGCACTCGGGAGAAATTATGTTCACCTATTTAAGATGAAACTTTAAACAAAGTTTTTGTACAAACTCACTTTTTTCTTCTAATTTCTTATTTTCCAATTTTTTGTAACATTTTATATTTTTATTTGTTTATTTTGTTTCCAATTTCATGATATCAAATTGGTAATTGCAGTCCCATTGCTGCAACTCCCGTACGGACTCGGATGAGGCAAAGGTTGAGAGCAATGCGCCCCCCGAAATACAACCGTGCCAAGCCGCACTGCTTCTTGACGCACTGCACGCTTAACCTGTAAACCAGCTGCACCAATGTGTTGGAGGAAACACCATACAGCTCTAGCCACAAGGAGTCGCTAGAGCACGATGGGACAAGAACATCCCAGGAGTGGCCCCAGGACAGCTGTACACCTACCCATCCCACAGGTGGAGGAAGAAACGACGAGCCCTCCCCCGGGATCGAACCCGGATCTGTAGTGACGCCTTAGACCGCTGCGCCACTCGGGAGGCCATAAAGTGAAAGTTAATAATGTCTATTTTATAGGTCCACGTAAATGTCTAGGTACGTTAGTGTGCATCTTATCTGTCCTCTCTCAGGAGTGGCCCCAGGACAGCTGTACACCTACCCATCCCGCAGGTGGAGGAAGAAACGACGAGCCCTCCCCCCAGAGGATCCCCCGGCTGGCCTTCCCCTCTCTAAAGTCAGGTACGTCCTAATCATGGGATACTGGTTATCTTAATAACACTATAGCTGTGTTGACATCTTTGTGTGCCCCTCTGTGCCAGCGTTTTCTGTTGGTTCTTCACTTGTGGTTCTCCTTGTCTAAAGAACTGGACCTGGGGGTTAAGAAGGATGCCCTGTCATCATCTGATGGCAGCAGTCTGGAAGCTCTGCTGAAGGGGGAACCTCTGGACAAACGGGGTCCTCCGGAGCTCCAAGGGCCAGAAGAGGAGTCCAGTCTGGCAGACTACACTTGTGGTGGAGTCACCCCTGCAGCACGCGTCAGAAAGGTACCTTAGCCTGCTGTGGTTGGAGGGATCGTGTGATACCTAGCATGGTTTACAGTTTATTACTCCTCCAATGACGTTAGATACTACAGCAACATGCATTCTTCTGTCTATATAGAGAGTCCTGGAGCCAGATGCCTTCCTGGATGACTTGGAGGATGAGGACTATGAGGAGGACACCCCCCAAAAGAAGAGGCAAAGGAAAGGGAAAGGTGGGTGAGGCTATTCTAAAGCAGTAATTGTTGTTAATGTTACATTTAGCGTAGGAATTTAGCAGACGCTCTTATCCAGAGCCACTTACAGTTAGAGACTCACTTTACTCAATGTTACGGGCATGTGATCTGAAATGGTGGATGTGTCCAGTGTGGCAACATGTCTGTACCTATGATATTGAGGATGATGAGTATGATGGTGTGTGTGTCCTTAGGGTCGTGGAGTGAGCAGTGCCAAGAAGAAGCTGGATGCTGCGGCGGCTGCACTGGAGGACAAGGACAAGCCTTACTCTTGTGACAGTGAGTCCCAGCAGGGCCTTGGAGGAGAACAGTGGGAGTGCAGATGGCCTTGGAGGAGAACCGTGGGAGTGCAGATGGCTTTGCAGGGGGGCCTACTCTCTCTACTCCCTAGGAACTCTCTTTTTGGGAAGCGGACAGTCGGTTGTTTTTCACTCCTGAAATTGTCTTCCCTTGCAGCTGAAACTCAGGGTGTTGTTGATGTCTTTCTGATTCTGTCAGTCTGTGAGCGTACGTCTCTGAGTCTCCCCCTCTATGCTGTCAGTCTGTGAGTGTACTTCTGAGTCTCCCCCTCTATGCTGTCAGTCTGTGAGTGTACTTCTGAGTCTCCCCCTCTATGCTGTCAGTCTGTGAGTGTACTTCTGAGTCTCCCCCTCTATGCTGTCAGTCTGTGAGTGTACTTCTGAGTTTCCCCCTCTATGCTGTCAGTCTGTGAGTGTACTTCTGAGTCTCCCCCTCTATGCTGTCAGTCTGTGAGTGTACTTCTGAGTCTCCCCCTCTATGCTGTCAGTCTGTGAGTGTACTTCTGAGTGTCTCTCTCCTTTTCTCTCTTTTCTCTCCTCTCTTTCAGGCACTTTCAAACAAAAGCATATTTCACAACCTTCTGGACGAGGTATATTTCTCTCACTCTTTTTCCTCTGCCTCCAGTCCAGTCTGCTTACTGCCTGTTTGTCTTTCTCTCTGTGTGTGTTAGCTAACATGTAGAATGCTTTGAGGTTAGTAGAGCCCATAGACTAGGCTAAATGTTACTGCGTCCCCCCATGTCCACTGAATAAGCAGTCATTTTCAAGGTACAATTCAATTGACTCTGAGTCTAAGTATCTTGATATGCTTGAGGGTGGATTGTGAATGTGTAGTGTGGAGATGCCTTCTCTGTGCATGAGTTCCACCTCACGGTTTAAGAAGCAGTGTACTTTTGTAATATTTTATTCTTAATGACATTTAGGCTACTCGAAGGTAGTTGTATTCAGGAACATCTTGGCTCAGTTGGTAGAGCATGGCACTTGCAACACCAGGGTTGTGGGTTTGATTCCCACGGGGACCAGTACAAACAAATATGAAAATGTATGATAAGAGCGTCTGCTAAATTACTTAATTGTATTATGTTAAATATGTTTTTCACACATGATATTATTGCATCACATCGTGGGCCTTTGTAGCTCAGGTGGTAGAGCATGGCGCTTGTAATGCCAGGGTAGTGGGTTTGATTCCCAGGACCACCCATACATAAAATGTATGAATGCATGACTGTTGCTTTGGTAAAAGCGTCTGCTAAATGGCATATATCACATCGTATTGCACACACTACAGCCAATGAACTGTAGTCTGTTTTCTTTCATGTCATAATCTCTTAACTGAATGTCTCATTTGCATTTCTTTGCTCCATTTCTTTTTTTCTTACCTCGCCCTGTCTTGTCCTGTCTTGTCCTCCTCGCCTGTTTCTTTAGAGTGAAATAGTGCCTCTGCTTTTGTGTTGAACCAGCTTGATGTCTGGGCTGGCTGTGTGGATCCTGGTGTGAGTGCGCATGGGGGGAGAGATTGTTGAGGAATGCCTAACCTGGGTGCTGGACCATGGACCATGCTGCACAATGGCCTGGAACTGGGGCTAGGGTTGGAACTGGGGCTAGGGTTGGAACTGGGGCTAGGGTTTGAACTGGATTTGGAACTGGAGGGAGTGTAATGGGAGATGGGTGCTGGGAGCTGACCCAGTCAGTAATCTTGCCCTTCTAGGTATCAGATGAAGAAACATGATGGGATTGTGTGAAGAAATAAGAGAGGGTGATTGAGTGAGTGGATGGCTGTCTGGGTGAGCATACCATTGCTCTAGACCAGGCAAGTGGACAGTAATGCATCAATATGATTTTCAGCATCAGTAAATCAAGATCAGATCGAGGCGATATCTTTCAGTGGAGAAAAATGTACTCTGTTCTAGTATGAAGACTACTTAATGGTTTACGAAGGTTTCATTTTAACACGTGTTGTGTTTGGGGGTTTCTCTGGCAGTCTGTGGGAAGCGTTACAAGAACCGTCCGGGCCTGAGCTACCACTACACCCACTCCCACCTGGCTGAGGAGGAGGGAGAGGACAAGGAGGAGCCTGAGGTCCACACCCCCACCCCGCCCCAGCCTGAGGAGCCCAAGAGTAAGTGACTATTTGAATGCATTTGAAACCTTTGAGTGTAGACCCATACTAATCATTTCATTCTGTGTTTCTCCCTTACAGCACCCAAGAAAGGTCCAGACGGTTTGGCGATACCCAATAACTACTGTGACTTCTGCCTGGGAGACTCTGCCCTCAACCAGAAGACGGGCCAGTCAGAGGAGCTGCAGTCCTGCTCAGACTGTGGACGTTCAGGTAGCCCCTCCAACCCTGGCCTTTACCCTGAGAGACAGGGCTAACCTAGGCCTTTGAGACCATTTGTGTATATTTGTATGGGCATGCAAAGTAATGTATGTGTGAGTGGTAGACTTCACTTTAGGATCGTATTGAGTGTGTTCAGAGTCAGACGCATGATGGCGTAGTTACAAAGACCAGTAGTAGTATGATGGCGGCAGACCGTTTGTTCAGTGAGACCCATTCTCTGTGTCCAACCCAGGCCACCCGTCCTGCCTGCAATTCACCCCTGTGATGATGGCTGCAGTAAAGACCTACCGCTGGCAATGCATCGAGTGCAAGTGCTGCAACATCTGTGGCACCTCAGAGAACGACGTGAGTTCACCTGCAGGCTTCATACTTATTACTGTGGGACAAATGAAGTATACTGTATATTTAAAATAAAGTGGTGTGCTGAAAAACTGCGTTGTGTAATGAGCCTGTTGTCTTTTGTCCAGGACCAACTTCTCTTCTGTGATGACTGTGATAGAGGCTATCACATGTACTGTCTCAGCCCCGCTATGGCTGAACCTCCAGAAGGTGAGAGCAGGATAATGGATCTAGTGCATCTGTTCATGATGTACCACTGGGTGCCATTTGCCTGTCTAATAGAGTCAAAGTTTTTGACAATGACTGTTGTGGTTTTATCTCCGTAGGGAGACAGATTTAGCGGAGTACATTTGGCAGAGCAGAATGTCCAAATAGAGCTCTCAGGCGGCGTAGCCAGACAACGATAGCACGGCCGGGTGTTTTACTGATGAATCACCACTTTCAGCAGTTAACTAGCCTTGAAATCTTGAAATGCTTAGTCAATGCAAGGTATTAGAGCACAAAATACCCTGTACCTTTAAACCCAGTGACTTCAACTTGGCTAATGACTAGATGTGGATCCATGGAAGACAGGATATTTATAGCAAGTCTGTGTGAGTCACTCACCACTCTGTTTCCTTGTGTCCTCTTATCAGGGAGCTGGAGCTGCCATCTGTGTCTGGACCTGTTGAAAGACAAGGCATCCATATACCAGACGCCTAATGCCCCTCTGTCGTGATGGACCCCCACCCTCTCACGGGTTCTTCATCACTGGTCAGCAGAGAGGAGTGGGTGGGACAGATGACTTGTGAAAAGGGAAGCATACCTTACCAACCCCCTTTCTGAAACTGGCCTCGGGGAAGCATACCTTACCCAGCCCATTTCTGAAACAGGCCCTCGGGGAAGCATACCATACCAACCCCCTTTCTGACACTGGCCTCGGGAAGCATACCTTACCAGCCCCTTGCTGAAAAAGGCACCGACAGGTCTTGGTTTGGTTCTTATATGGCTGTCACACAGTTCCAAGCTCAAGTTACCCATAGGCTTTTGTTTTCAACTATTTGTCAATATATCAAACTCAACGTGTCAATATCCTGAACTTGACAATATATGAAGTTTGTTTGAGTGGCTTAAACCACAAACAGCTTTTGCCAGACAACCAACTTGAACACAGTTTCACATACAGTTCATGCACACGACTGCTCAGATCCTACTTTTATTTGGCAAAATATCAGTTTTGCATGTAGAGGAGTGAAATAGTTTGAGTCAATTAGCATGCCAATGCTTGTTCATAATAAGAACATGTTCAAAGGTTTTGTATATTTATATATTTGTATAGAATTTAAAGATGGGAATTACTTAAAAGCTGCAATGATAGAGATTGGTTCTGTAATGATCTTTGTGTAGTGCCCATCTTCAATAGGAACGAGTAATGTACAGCTCCTGATGTGGAGCCTGGTTGCCCTCTGTTCAGCCATTACTTTCCACTCCTTGACATTCATGTAATTTGCCAAAGACTGGAGTGCCATGCTAGCTAAAAGACTGGTAGTCAGACTACCTGATGTGGAGAAAACATTGAGTTGGGAAGAATTGGGCATTAAGAGGACCTTACCATTACATCAATCTCTATATCTCGGAGCGATAAAGAGGACTTTGGCGTAACTCTTTAAAAAAAAGAAAGAAATTAAAGATTGGGTGTTTGCTGCGGTTGAGGAATGGGAGTCAGAATGGATGCTGGTTGGCGTGGTGATTGGGTGAATTTTTGTGTATCCTATGTCCACAACCAGCCTTTTACCAAAAATAGTTACCAAATCCATTGGTAGCCAACACTGGTCCTGGAGAGCAGTTTGACATTTTACTGCTAGTAACGTAAGCATTTCGCTGCACCCGCTATAACAGCTGCCAAACTGTGTATGCGACCAATCCCCCTATAACATCTGCCAAACTGTGTATGCCACCAATCCCCCTATAACATCTGCCAAACTGTGTATGCCACCAATCCCCCTATAACATCTGCCAAACTGTATGCGACCGATACACGTTGATTTGCAGCAGTCCTAATCTGGACCCCTTTTTGACTCCTTCTTGTTCTGTGTTGGGAGATCATTTAAAAACAGACAACTACTGAGCACAGGACTTTGTGTTCACCTGCCCATATCAGTTCAGAAGTCTCATCCCACCCTGCTCTAACCTGCCCCACTGTCTCATGTCTTGGACTGTCATGGTCAATGATCCCCTTCATTTATAGCCAGAGGAGGGCAGTAAGGAGCCATTCAAGAGCTACTGGGACTGTGGGGAGATGGAATAATGTTTTTGGGATGATGTGGAGCCATCAGAGGGTCTATTCAGAAAGTGGTGTGTTACCACAAACTGCAGACTGGTGTACCTGCACTTGCTATACTGTAGTGTTGTCCTTGGAGGCAACATTATTAGACTTTTTCATATATAGGTCTATACAGTGCATTCAGAAAGTATCCATATACATTTGTCATTATGGGGTATTGTGTGTAGATTGAGGGGGTTAAAACAATTTAATCCATTTTAGAATAAGGCTGTAATATAACAAAGTGGAAAAAGTCATGGGGTCTGAATACTTTCCGAATGCACTGTATATACACTGAGTGTACAAAACATTAAGAACACCACCTTAATATTGAGTTGCACCCCCCCTTTCGCCCTCAGAACAGCCTCGATTCGTCGGGGCATGGACTCTACAAGGTTTCAAAAGCATTCCACATGGATGCTGGCCCATGTTGACTCCAATGCTTCCCACAGTTGTGTCAAGTTGGCTGGATGTTTTTTGGGTGGAGGACTATTCTTGATTCACATGGGAAACTGTTCAGCGTGAAAAACACAGCAGCGTTGCAGTTCTTGACACACTCAAACCGGTGCGCCTGACACCTACTACCTATCATACCCCATTCAAAGGCACTTAAATATTGTATCTTACCCATTCACCCTCTGAATGGCACACACACCATTCATGTCTCAAGGCTTTAAAATCCTTCTTTAACCTGTCCTCCCCTTCATCGAAATTATTCTCGTCGTTTCATGAAAAGGGAACACCTGTTTTTTTTTTTTTCTTGGATTTTCTATGCTTTTCCCCCAAAGCCGCGTGCAATGCTCTCCACAGGTCTGGCTATGGTTAAAATTAGCTACAATTACTTTACATCAACTAGTGAAAGTATTTTAAAAAAACATTGGATTCATTCTCAGACATGGTCAAAAGGCAAAACAGTAGACATTGCATTCTCTACAGACAGTTAACCAAATGCATGATAATGTGTGCCCTGAACACGCGTGCTCATGGTGTACTCAGATTTGGATTGATCAAGGTGTAAGGAAGTTGTGTAATATCATTTAGCTATACTATCATGTTATATTAATAGCCAAATAACAAATACTAAAGCATTAAACAAGTATTTCTCATTTCATTTGTTTAGAGGCAGTTGCCGTTTGGAATATTACGGTTTTGGTTCATTTTTTAAAAATAAAACAATTCATCAATGATCTTTACTCAGTTGATGTGAAACAGTTGTGGGACTTTATTTGGATTGTAATTGAATGTTTCCTTTAGGGCACAAGGTTTTGTCTTTTTTTCAGGAAAATAAATGATTTGGCGCTGACTGTATTTGGTGCCATGTCCTCTTTTCTCTATTACAGCAGTTGCCATTCAGGATCACTGAAGCACTGTTGTATCAGTGATGTAATCTTTGTCCGTGAAACCAAAACATTGGAAATTAATTCTGTACCTTACCTTGCAAAGTACAAGGCCTGGTCTTGGTGATCAGATGTAACATTAAGGCACACGGGCCAATTCATAACCATGCTGTTTCAATAAACACCATGTCATAAACACAAGCCATTTCCTCAGGCCGTGTATGGACCAATTTACCCATAGAGAGGAATTGAGGGGAGGGTAGGAGGGATTGAAGATAGTCCAGGGCAAGAACAGACTGCATGATTACCATATATGTAGGCAATGTAATGTTCTTAAGATAGGGTACTGCCTAAAAGTAGTATCTATGTAGGTTTTCTGCCATTGCCTGTTCTAGATGTCAATGCACATCGCATTTACCACGTTGGTTTATTTAGGTTTTTATTTAACAGTCAAAAAAGTGATTCTACAAAAGCATCGCCTTGCTTGCATGCATGGTGTCTTTTACTAGGGTAGACCTGACTCTTCCTAAGCCAGCAGGTAGTGTCTAGATTTGAAAAAGTTCAGACAGTGCTGCTGGTCTTGTGTGTCCTGAAGCAGGCATGATTGCTGTGATAAACCTTTCCCCAGTTCCTCTGTCCGGGGCCGCACAGCAGCAGCGTCTTGAAGGTGACAGAAGTGCTCGTTGCAGAGGGCGTAGCAGACTGGGTTGATGGTGCTGTTGATGTAGCAGAACCAATAGCCCAGCTGCCACAGCTTCTCAGGCACACAGTAGGAGATGGACACCAGCGCCATAGTGTTGTACGGTGTCCAGGTCAGGATGAAGGCCAGAAGGACAGCACTCAGGGTCCTAGCTTCTTCTTCCAGATGGTCATGTTCCTCCTCTTGGCTTTGGGCTGCTTGCGGTGTCTGGAGTCTGAAGATATGGAGCCTCTCAGGGAGGACTGCCTGCCCTGTGGGCCAGCTGCACTGTCCCTTGCCCTAGAAGTTATGGGTTTGTGGGTCCCTCCAGTGTCCCTGCCCTGGACATCTCTTAGTGGGATCATGGTTTTAGGGCTTGTCGTAGCGCTCTCCCCCTGCTGCTTCTGAACTGGTTCTTCCTCTGAGGAGGAGACCGAGACAGTAGGTTCTTCCTCATCTACATTTACAGGTGCTGTCTCTGCAGCCCTCCCTCTAGCTACCCCTGGTGTTGCTATTCTCTTCCCCCTGCTCTGCTTAGGCTCCTCTCTCACAGGGAAGCAGCCCTGGGACCCCTCACTGCTCTGTTCCCTGCCAGCAGACACCTCTCTGGACCTGCTCTCACTGCTCTTGGTGCTGCTGGAGTAAACAGCCCTTCCCTTCCTCCCCACTGCTCCCAGACCCCAGCAGCCCCTCCAGACCCTGGGCTTGCTTCTCAATCTCCCAGTAGGTCTTCCAGTACAGGATGCCCATGATGGTGACAGGAAGCTAGAAGGCAGCAAATGCCGTACCGAATGTGAGAGCAGGCTCATTCAGGAATGGGATAGAGCAGTCACCCTTGTCCTGAAGGACCTGCCCACCACTTGGGGCCAGAACAGGATGGCTGGCCCTCACAGGATGAAGGACACTGCTCTGGCCGGCTGCCAGTATGATGACGAAGTAGAAGTGGTCGAAGCTGATGACCAGCAGGTTCATGACAGAGTCCACAGCCAGCCAGACGTAACAGGCCCAGGGCCCAGTGGCCCATGATGATGTAAACAGCATAGAGGTTCATAGAAACCGTGCCCAGGATCAGCAGGAAATAGTTGCTGACAGTGCGTAGCTCACTGTTGACCTGGAAGGAGATCAATGATAGTGACCAAAGAGAGCGGTCCTGTGATGAGTACGATCACCACCACCTCTCATATCTCATGGCCCCACGATGGATCTGCTGTCACATTGGTAATCTCACTAGTCTGGAAGACACAGGAGTGGTTCATCCTTCACAGAGCGATGCTGAGTGAAGTGATGGAGCAAAAGTCATTCTTCTTCATGACAGGGAATCGCTGATGAAGACATCTGGCCTGGAGCTACCATCTCAGGGCCAACTGCAGAACAAGAGAACAGGTGATCAGTCATGAGCTGGAACACGTTTCCAACAACCATGACTTTTATACACGCTTCTCATGAATTTAGATAATTTGTTTTAAAACTTGTCCGTTGGTATAATTAGAGAAATGTCATTGTAGTAAATCCCATGATAATTTCTCCAGCAAGGACAGTTCTGAGAAACTCATTAAATATATAAACCCTTCAGTTTACACACCATGTTTGAAGTCCTGCCTTTCTGTTGACCCAGACTAGGTAACATGCTGTTACTAAGATACATTTATTTTTCATAACTGTTAGTGCTTGATGAGTTTACTGCTGTATGCTAATAAGAGCATATGATTTAAAGGGAGAGAAATGTGTCAGTCAATAATGTTCCTGATGGAGAATTAGTTTACATACAGCGTTTAAATAAGCAGAGCTGGTACATGGTGTCAAATGGCAATAGTGATACTTGTGAATACTTTGGGATATGAACCTAAAGTTGTAGTGCTTGTAGGACTACTGATACTGAACGGTAAACTCGATAGTGAGAAATCTACTGCTCAATTACACGCTCTAATAATGTATCCCTTTACGCAAAAACAAATCTTGTAAAGAAACTATTTCTGGTCATGATTACTGCCACAATAATTAATTAAATTCACGACTGCTTTAAACAACTGTTTGTATTATGCATCAACCAGTGGAGGCTGCTGAGAGGAGGACTGTTCATAATAATGGCCGGAACAGAGCAAATGGAATGGCATCAAACACATGGAAACCATGTGTTTAATGTATCTGATACCCTTCCACCTACAGTTGAAGTCGGAAGTTTACATACACTTAGGTTGGAGTCATTAAAACTCATTTTCAAGCACTCCACAAATGTCTTGTTTACAAACTATAGTTTTGGCAAGTCGGTTAGGACATCGACTTGGTGCATGACACAAGTAACTTTTCCAACAATTATTTACAGAGATTATTTCACCTATAATTCACTGTATCACAATTCCAGTGGGTCAGAAGTTTACATGCACTAAGTTGACTGTGCCTTTAAACAGCTTGGAAAATTCCAGAAAATTATGTCATGGCTTTAGAAGCTTCTGATAGGCTAATTGACATAATTTGAGTCAATTGGAGGTGTACCTGTGGATGTATTTCAAGGCCTACCTTCAAACTCAGTGCCTCTTTGCTTGACATCATAGGAAAATCAAAACAAATCAGCCACGACCTCAGAAAGAAAATGGTAGACTTCCACAAGTCTGGTTCATCCTTGGGAGCAATTTCCAAATGCCTGAAGATACCACGTTCATCTGTACAAACAATAGTATGCAAGTATAAACACCATGGGACCACGCAGCTGTCATACTGCTCAGGAAGGAGACGCGTTCTGTCTCCTAGAGATTAACGTACTTTGGTGCTAAAAGTGCAAATCAATCCCAGAACAACAGCAAAGGACCTTGTGAAGATGCTGGAGGAAACAGGTACAAACGTATCTATATCCACAGTAAAACGAGTCCTATATCGACGTAACCTGAAAGGCCGCTCAGCAAGGAAGAAGCTGAGCCACTGCTCCAAAACCGCCATAAAAAAAGCCAGACTACGGTTTGCAACTGCACATGGGGACAAAGATCATACTTTTTTGAGAAATGCCCTCTGGTCTGATGAAACAAAAATAGAACTGTTTGGCCATAATGACCATCGTTATGTTTGGAGGAAAAAGGGGGAGACTTGCAAGTCGAAGAACACCATCCCAACCGTAAAGCACGGGGGTGGCAGCATCATGTTGTGGGGGTGCTTTGCTGCAGGAGGGACTGGTGCACTTCACAAAATAGATGGCATCATGAGGAAGGACAATTGTGTGGCTATATTGAAGCAACATCTCAAGACATCAGTCAGATGTCTTGCAAATGGGTTTACCCAATGGACAATGACCCCAAGCATACTTCAAAAGTTGTGGCAAAATGGCTTAAGGACAACAAAGTCAAGGTATTGGAGTGGCCATCACAAAGCTCTGACCTCAACCCTATAGAAAATTTGTGGGCAGAACTGAAAAAGCGTGTGCGAGCAAGGAAGCTTGTGGAAGGCTACCCAAAACGTTTGACTCAAGTTAAACAATTTAAAGGCAATGCTACCGAATACGAATTGAGTGTATGTAAACTTCTGACCCACTGGGAATGTGATGAAAGAAATAAAAGCTGAAATAAATCATTCTCTCAACTATTATTCTGATATTTCACATTCTTAAAATAAAGTGGGGATCCTAACTGACCTAAGACGGAATTCTTACTAAGATTAAATGTCAGGAATTGTGAAAAAATGAGTTTAAATGTATTTGGCTAAGATGTATGTAAACTTCCGACTTCAACTGTATTTCGCTCCAGTCTTTCCAATGAGCCCATCCTCCCCAATTAAGGTCCCACCAACCTCCTATGGCATCAACACTTACACTTGTATTGGATGGTGTCCATATACCCATAATAAGACAACAGGTTCAAGCAATGGTCGATCCCTTGTGGTTAAAGTCGTAAAGGTACTGTATAAAAAAGGAGTTACTAGTCATGGGACATCCAATGACAGAAACTTTACTGCCGGTGTCTATTTTGGTCAACCTTGCTGTTCGTGTGTGTAGATTTTATTATGCATATGAATTATTGCTCCTCAAATGGCTTGGTCCTAAGCTGAGGCATGGTGTGTTTTTAGAAGATAAGGTGAGGCATGGTGTGTTTTTAGAAGATAAGGTGAGGCATGGTGTGTTCTTAGAAGATAAGGTGAAGCATGGTGTGTTCTTAGAAGATAAGGTGAAGCATGATGTGTTCTTAGAAGATAAGGTGAAGCATGGTGTGTCTTAAACGATAAGGTGAGGCATGGTGTGTTCTTAGAAGATAAGGTGAAGCATGGACATGAACTCTCTCAACCTGAAAATCACAGGACTGGCCCACACACACACACACACTCTCTCTCTCTCTCTCTCTCTCTCACATACATACATACATACATACATACATACACACACACAGTCTTTCCACCAGTCTGTATTTCAAATCTGAACCCTAGATCATCTTTCAATTAATATTTTATCTGTACTTTTTTTCTGCAGTGTGATTTGCAACACCATATTCATACAGTTGTATATTGTTGTGGGTTCAGTGTGCTGGCGCAGTGGGAATGGATTGGCTGTTATATTACACATCCACAGCTAGGGCTGGTCCAATGACAAGGATGAAATGACTTTTACAACCATTTCATCTGCTGTGTTTGGTGCCTGACAGCACCAGGAACAATGTATCATATTGGATGATGCCATATCACACTGGATATGTTGTAAAAATTATATTTTGTTATAACTTAATTACCTTGTTATTTTCAATTTACCAGCCTCTCATCTGTGGATCCAAATGAAGATAAGGAAATGGGGGTTTCAGTCCCCAATATGTTCATCATTAGGACTGCGATGGGAAACGTGTGTGTGCGTACGTACTTGCAGCATGTGTGCACGTACTGTATATGAGTGGATGGCAGTGTGTGTAGCATATGGTAGGCAGAGATGGGTTTCTGTCTGCATGGCTCCCTCTGGACTCTTATCAGAAGGATGTATTTGCTTTGAGAGACTAACAGGCTAGTAACAACTTACTGCAGCTCCTCAGGGGTTAATGAGTAAATGACAGGTCTGGAATCAGTGAAAGGTAGACACTGGGACTGTTTCCCCTGTTGTCTTCCCACTGGGCACACCCTGGTTGAATCAACGTTGTTTCTACGTCATTTCAATTAAATTATGTCGAACCAATGTGGAATAGACATTGAATTGCCGTCTGTGCCCAATGGGCCCCACCCATCACTTCTCAGAGCTTAACAGTTGTATGTACAGTAACTTAAGGAGAGAGACATGGATTGTTATTGCACAGATTTTATTTATTGCACTCAACAACATACAAAAGTTCTCAATGATCATGTCTAAAGAAACAAATCTCAGTGCTAGAATATCTGGCGGCTCCAACCTAACAGAATAAAACATTGAGGAACAACACACTTCAAACACAGATCTTCCATGTGAGAACTAAATCAGGGTTTTATTTGGTGCTCTGACCTGAACTGCTAACAGAGGCAGGACTTATGACTGGTTGGTTGGTAGTGGGGACTCCTTGGTGGTCTTCCTATCTCAGTAGGTACTTAATAAAGGACTACACTGGACATTCAACAGTTGACTAAACCTGGGATACTTAGCAGCACCAGCATCCAGCCTGTACAACTCAACAGTCTCTACTCCTCTTAAACATATGAGCCTCATTTGAAATGTAAAAAATGTTGAGTGGCTGAAATCAAAGAGCAGAACTATACCGAACAAAAATTTAAACGCAACATGTAAAGTGTTTGTCCCATGTTTCATGAGTGGAAATAAAAGATCCCAGAAATGTTCCATACGCACAAAAAGTGTATTTTTCTAAAATGTTGTAAATTTGATTACATCCCTATTAGTGAGCATTTCTGCTTTGCCAAGATAATCCATCCACCTAACATGTGTGGCATATCAAGAAGCTGATTAAACAGCATGATCATTACACAGGTGCACCTTGTGCTGGGGACAATAAAAGGCCACTCTAAAATGTGCAGTTTTGTCACACAACACAATGGCACAGATGTCTCAAGTTTTGAGGGAGCGTGTAATTGGCATGCTGACTGCAGGAATGTCCACCGGAGCTGTTGCCAGAGAATTTAATGTTAATTTCTCTACCATAAGCCACCTCCATCGTCGCTTTAGAGAATTTGGCAGTACATCCAACCAGCCTCACAACCACAGAGCACGTGTAACCACGCCAGCCCAGGATTTCCACATCCGGCTTCTTCACCTGCAGGATTGTCTGAGACCAGCCACCCAGACAGCTGATGAAACTGAGGAGTACTCCTGTCTGTAATAACGCCCTTTTGTGGGGAAAAGCGTATACTGATTGGCTGGGCCTGGCTCCCCAGTGGGTGGGCCAGACTCCCAAGTGGTTGGGCCTATGCCCTCCCAGGCCCACCCATGGTTGCGCCCCTGCCCAGTCATGTGAAATCCATTGATTAGTGCCTAATGAATTTATTTCAATTTCCTTAAATGAACTGTAACTCAGTACATTCTTTGAAATTGTTGCATGTTGCATTTATGTTTTTGTTCAGTGCAGTAGTTGGATCACATAAAGAATGTATTCTGCAGTCCTTTCATTCAATAGTTGGATCACATAAAGAATGTATTCTGCAGTCCTTTCATTTGGCAAAAAGTTTGAGTCATTTGATCTGATCTGAAATCTAAATTATTTCAGGAAATCATATTAATTCTGTAAATAAATACCTATATGTTTTTGAGAATATACTATTTTGCAGAACAAACCATTAAGTATTGTAATCACAAGCAGGAAATATATAAAATCTCTTGGAAATAATAAATAAAGATACTGAATCAAGGCGGTTCAGTGCTAAACAGGATCTTAGCTTAAATAGAATAGTGGCTTAGAAAGTGATACAATTCGATATAACCTTATTCTCCTTTCATCAGCTCTAGGTGGACTGTGCTGATCTGAAGTGTCAGTCTTATTTAGTATCACTTTACAAAGTGACAAAAATATACTTCATTTTTCAGTTACAGTATATGATATTCTCACAAATATCATGGGAAGAATGTTATTTAGTGCTTATATCAAAAACACCACAAATCTAGTCTGTCTGACATACATTTTTTGTAAAACTATGTAAAATATTTAGTAAACATTTAGAAACAGTAAAAAGTATGGTCTTGTAGACCTAATAATTATTGTACAGTAATACAAACACTGATCGTCCCTAAACGTAGTGAACTATTACAACAGACCCGTACGCATGATATCAAACGTTGTGACACTCATAGAAACATGTAGTCAATAGTAATAACACTTCTAAAAATGCTAAAATCTTAGATTTCACGTTAGCCTATTATTTACTTAGTTTGTAACAGTACATGTTCAATAGCAGTGAGTCAAAAAATTATTAATGAATCCTCTTTGGAGGAACTCGGTCAGTCACTTTACAAATTCTAGTCACATAATCTGCATCTCTTACGAATACCTCTTCTATTATAAGTCTATAACACGTTAACAACAGTCCATTTTTCTTATTGCTTCGTTCATAGTACCTTACTGACAGTTCTATGCTCCACTGTACCCCAGCACTGCTACACATTTGCACAAATGTACACACTGTATCACCACACAACAAGGTAATCTCAGCTAGGGCATACATAGAAAACAAACATGGGCGTTCCAAACGTAAGGTCAATAAACAAGGATTAGTCTACTGTATTATTTTTCCATTGGTCACTGCTGAACATTAGGTGTTGCTACGTATTAAAACACCAAACTTCAGAAGAAAAAGGTTTGTGCTATAGAAAAGACTGCTGTGTGTGTGCATGTGTGCGCGTGTGTGCATGTGTATGTGTGTGTATGTGAGTAGGTTCTTCTATCCTTGAGGGGACCTTAAAATCCCCAAAAGTCACCACAAGTATAGTGAAACAAAGAAAATTGTCCCTCATGGGGACATTTCCCACGTCCCCATGAGGACAAAGGCTATTTTAAGTTTAGGATTTAGGTTTTGGTTTACAATTAAGGTTAGAATTAGGAGTTAGGGAAAATGTTGTGTTTTGAATGGAAATGTATTTTAGGTCCCCACAAGGATAGAAGAACACAACGTGTGTGACTATCCGGAAATCCCCCAAAGTCCCCACAAGGATAGTAAAGCAAGGAAAATTCTCCCTTGTGGACAAAGGCTATTTTAGGGTTAGGGCAAGGGTTAGGGAATATTTTAGGTCCCCACAAGGATAGTAAAACGTGTGTGTGTGTGTATTTGTGTACAATGTCACCCAAGGATATCCTGTTTGTGGTACATCAAATGTTAACTGTAGCACGATGTAGCTGAGGCAGTTTTTTTTGGCTTTAGGACAGAGTATCTCAGGGAGACAGAGGACTCCTGGACGTGGCAGCTGACAGGAAGGCAAATCAGGGTTGACCTTCGACCCCAGCGTCAGCCTCACATCTGCCCAAAGAAGATGGAGCAAAGCAGGAAGATGGCATAGAGTAATATCAGCCCCAGGCCCAGGCGGCGGTCCAGCTTCCAGTGGTTCAGATGGACACTCATCACCTGGGAGGGAAGAGGGGGTGAAGAGAGAACAGGGGATGGGCAGATGGAGAGGGGTTTAGTGGAAATGGGAAAGTTGCATGAGGTAAAGAAAGGAATAGCTTGGCTATGACTGGGTGATTGCGTAATAGATGGAGCCACACAATTGAACTTGTCTAGCACCGGTATGGTGATACTGATGGTTTATTTAAATAGCAGGTTAGGAGAACTAACGTGGCAGGTTATGATAACTAAGTCAGCAGGTTAGGAGAACTAACGTGGCAGGTTAGGAGAACTAAGTCAGCAGGTTAGGAGAACTAAGTCAGCAGGTTAGGAGAACTAACGTGGCAGGTTAGGAGAACTAACGTGGCAGGTTATGATAACTAAGTCAGCAGGTTAGGAGAACTAACGTGGCAGGTTAGGAGAACTAACGTAGCAGGTTAGGAGAACTAAGTCAGCAGGTTAGGAGAACTAACGTGGCAGGTTAGGAGAACTAACGTGGCAGGTTAGGAGAACTAACGTGGCAGGTTATGATAACTAAGTCAGCAGGTTAGGAGAACTAACGTGGCAGGTTAGGAGAACTAACGTGGCAGGTTAGGAGAACTAACGTGACAGGTTAGCAGAACTAACGTGGCAGGTTAGGAGAACTAACGTGGCAGGTTAGAATAACTAACGTGGCAGGTTAGGATAACTAATGTGACAGGTTAGGAGAACTAACTTGGTAGGTTAGGAGAACTAACGTGGCAGGTTAGGAGAACTAACGTGACAGGTTAGCAGAACTAACGTGGCAGGTTAGGAGAACTAACGTGGCAGGTTAGAATAACTAACGTGGCAGGTTAGGATAACTAATGTGACAGGTTAGGAGAACTAACTTGGTAGGTTAGGAGAACTAATGTGGCAGGTTAAGAGAACTAATGTGGCAGGTTAAGAGAACTAATGTGGCAGGTTAAGAGAACTAACGTGGCAGGTTAGGAGAACTAACGTGACAGGTTAGGAGAACTAACTTGGTAGGTTAGGAGAACTAACGTGACAGGTTAAGAGAACTAACGTGGCAGGTTAAGAGAACTAACGTGGCAGGTTAGGAGAACTAACGTGGCAGGTTAGGAGAACTAACGTGGCAGGTTAGGAGATGGAGGTATAGGTAAGGAAAAGGGTTAGAGTTAGGCTTAGCTAAAATGCTACAGTTGTCAACAACTTTAATCCCCAACAACTAGATGGAGCTGTGGTAGCCACAATGGTACAAACCATCAGTATCATAACACCGGAACCACACCCTGCTCCAGAAAGACTGTACTATACTCTGTCTTGCCTGCCGCCATCCTGCTTGTGGTCCATAACAAATATCTTGTAAAAAGCTTAAATACCAGTAAAACTATGATCGTACTGTGTTTGTGGTGTGTAAGAAAAGACTTGTAAAAAGTTAAACACCAATAAAATTGTGATACGTGTGTGGCATTGCCTGTTATGTGGTTAAATGATGCTCAGAACCAGATGTCTAGTGAAACAGTAACTCATGGTGGCACGAACGCATGCACACACACTTACTGTGAGGAAGACAGAGGCCAGCAGCAGGACGACAGAATACACAAGGCCCTTGTTATTGATGTAGACCTGTGAGGAAGAGGAGGATGAGAGGGGTCAGATGTCGATGATTGTTAAATGTCCATAGAGAGAGAGTTTTAATGAACCCACCAATGATCCGTTGTCCACCACCAGAGTGCGCAGAGCCCAGGGGAAACCCAGCCCCAACAGGATGTCAAAGATATTACTGCCAATGGAGTTAGACACCGCCATATCCCCCATACCTGAGGAGAGAGGGAGAGTAAAGTTAAACTAAAGCAGTCTACACTACACCACCAGGACGTCAAGAGGCTGGCCAGGAGTCTGAAGATGACAGGAAGTTGAAAAGAGAGGATGACTGGTACCTTGCCGAGCTACAATGAGGCTGGCCATGCAGTCTGGTACGCTGGTGCCCGCTGCCAGGAAGGTGATGCCCATTATGTAGTCTGGGATGTCTAGTGTGTAGCTGATGATGGTGACCTGGTGGGCACACACAGCTAGTTCAGAGACACCACACACACTCACCCTCTCAATATTATCCTACAACTCTTGGAACATTTCAAGGAGAAGTTCCAATATGGCCTTACGGCTCTGCTGTGGGTCCTTACCATCCACACCATGAGGTAGGAGAAGATGGCTATCCACAGGGTGGAGGCCAGGAAGGTGACCATGAACCAGCGGTGCCAGCGTGGGTACACACAGTTAGGCACAGTGCAGTACAGTAGCAGGCCCAGGGGCCACGAGATCAGCCACTTGACCCGCGCACAGCAACCCCCTGCCATACACACATGAACAACAATATACTGTCGGTCACAGACCAGAACATACCAGAGACACCCACTTTGTTTTCCTCTAATGTAATTTCGGCAAACGTCAGGGAAATTGTATGTAGCCCTATACACTCGTACCCGTATACGGGTTGAAAATGGCAGATTTGGGCACTAATAAGCGCTAAAATTGGAAAGTAGTGGCTGTACAGTATCATGCTATACATGACGTCAGAGCTCTGGCTCTGCACTTCACAGCTCGGTATGGGTTTTGACTGACAGCTGTTCTGAAGTTGAGCACCGCGCACGACAAGAATTTGCTCCCATCCCTCCCACTAATTTGTTGTCTGAGTGAGGGAAATGCTGTATATTAAGATAACTCAATGCATTTTGAAAGATGAGGCATTGAAGATTACAATAAATGCCGCTTTGATGTGAGTAAAGCACTCCAAACACCTGTGAGTCCAAATGTGTACTTCATATTTCCAGATCCTAAAACTCAAGTCATATACCGTGTCAACGTTTATGATCACTATGTGTGATGTAGAGTTATAAGATTACACGGCGTCATGCCCGTGGTTTTTCTGAACAGTATTGTGAAGCAAATTTACCGTTGCACATGCACCTGACTGCACTCATGACTCCTTTCTATGAGCACCAAAATGACCATCTGTTTTATTAGGCCTTGTGAAAGCCTAACAAGATCATATTTCATAGCTAAGTCATGTTGTCAATAGAACATGCTTTCAAAATATGCCCACTTAACCCAGGTTGCGATTTATAGTGGACCGTTTTTGTATTGTGTAAACAACAACAGTAATTGTGTTATGGCGGGGATGCAGGGTTGTGTTCCAAATTAAACTACTATAAGTGTGCTTGTTCTAGTTTCTCAACGGCACAGCTAGGAAAGCTCAAAAAAAATTCAAATCAAATGTATTTATAAAGCCCTTCTTACATCAGCTGATGTCACAGAGTGCTGTACAGAAACCCAGCCTAAAACCCCAAACAGCAAGCAATGCAGGTGTAAAAGCACGGTGGCTAAGAAAAACTCCCTAGAAAGGCCAGAACCTAGGAAGAAACCTAGAGAGGAACCAGGCTGTGAGGGGTGGCCAGTCCTCTTCTGGCTGTGCCGGGTGCAGATTATAACAGAACATGGACAAGATTTTTAAATGTTCATAGAACAGGCAGAACAGCCCAGATTGCGTAGGAACTGTGCACACTGTGGAGAGGCGAGTGGCCACTTAGAGATACTTCAAACCCTTGTGATTGGTTTTGTCTTATGTTGCACCTACCCCACATTTTATAATGTTACTGAATGTATCCAGAGTATTTTCAGATTTCATCATATCACCTGGCCAATGCAGAGGCCTGAATGGCCCATCATCATCATCATCCTCCTCTTCCTCAGCGTGACAGCCCTCCGCTCCTGGCTTCTCCCCACCTGCATCCCCTACCCTGGCCCCGTCAGGGGTCTGTTTCTCCACACTGCCCCCATTCTCCAGACCTCCAGAGCCCAACCCCTTCAGAGGGGTGCCTCCTGCCCCTGGGCTGGCCTCCCCGTCCAGCTGGCTGTTGGGACTCCTGATCAACCTCTGTCTCTGTGTGGGAAAGAGAGAGAGTGAGAGAGAGAGTGAGAGAGAGAGAGTGCACATTAGTTCTTCATAGTGGCTAATGTAGCACCTTGCTGATGTTCCTCCAGTCTGAGTCCAGTACCTCACTGATGAGCACGCGGCCTGCCATGGTGAGCCTGGTGCGAGGGGAGAAGTGGGGGCTGATCATTATCCGCAGGCCGGCCTCGGAGAAGGACAGCTGGTGGGGGTTGAGGATCAGGAGCTCGTCAACCATCACCACTGGAGGAGACTCCTGACCCTGGGGTTGTCCTGCAGGGTGAGGGAGGAATGGGAAGAGGGTTAACACTTTACCTAAAGCCAACAGCCAGGTATAACGCATCATGATGCGCTTATAATGCACTGTGAGACTTGTAATGAGCACAACAAATCAATAACAGTCACAGCTTCTAACACACAGACAGTGAGAGATGTAAGGAACTCCAGTCCAGACAGACCTTTCCTGAGCAGCACCATGTTGGTGTTACAGGTGAGTCCGTCCTCTGCCATCTCCTCGTCTCTGAGTCCCTCACTGACAAGGCAGCACTGACCCGGGCCCCCAAACCGACGTTGCACACATCCCCTGATCTGGGAGTTGAACCTGAAACCACAAAACAGCTGTCATATGAGAAACACAGCACAAGCAGACACTAGCTACATGGATTGAGGACTCTTGTGAGAGGTGTTTCAGCATACTCACTTCATGATAAGAATGTAAACTCCATACATGGTCATTAGGAGCACGGCCTCCCACCTACAATCAGAGAAATACACCGTTCAACTACCACCTAAAACCAGTAAACAGTTCCTCTACCACCTAAAACCAGTAAACAGTTCAACTACCACCTAAAACCTGTAAACAGTTCAACTACCACCTAAAACTAGTAAACAGTTCAACTACCACCTAAAACCAGTAAACAGTTCAACTACCACCTAAAACCAGTAAACAGTTCAACTACCACCTAAAACCAGTAAACAGTTCAACTACCACCAAAAACCAGTAAACAGTTCAACTACCACCAAAAACCAGTAAACAGTTCAACTACTACCTAAAACCAGTAAACAGTTCAACTACTACCTAAAACCAGTAAACAGTTCAACTACCACCTAAAACCTGTAAACAGTTCAACTACCACCTAAAACCAGTAAACAGTTCAACTACCACCTAAAACCAGTAAACAGTTCAACTACCACCTAAAACCAGTAAACAGTTCAACTACCACCTAAAACCTGTAAACAGTTCAACTACCACCTAAAACCAGTAAACTGCTATTTTACTGTACTTTTACAATTCTGACATGTAACATTGAGACTTTTGGCAGCGTTAATCATGATAAAACTCACCAGACAACTTTTGCATCGTATATAACCTACAAAGAGAAAGTTAACACATTAAAATAGTCACAGCTGCATTTCATGCCATCATTTCACTATGTACAGGCAGTTTATACAGCACCGTAATTGTAGAGCACAAGTAAGCTACTGTATACTGGTCTCTAAATGCATTTGATTGTGTGGTCTTAATTTCCCCTCCTCCCTCCCTTGTCTGCCTCACCAGGATGAGAGCCAGCACAGAGAAGATGTAGTAGGTGGAGTCCCTGAACAGAGACCACCACGTCAGAACCACCGTCTGCAGAGGGGGAGGAGCCACACAGAGAGAGATTCCACTAACAGACAACCAACACACAGCTAAATGAAGGTGAAGTCCTCAGGTTCACTCAGCCAGTGCATGTGTAGAAGAATTTCTAAAATACGTTTCCATGTATTCATGAGCTCTTCAGCCATAGCTAGCTACACTGTTAAGACCATAAAGGTGTGTAGTCTTTGAAAGGTCTGTACCTGGCCCGCAAAGATGCCACAAACACCAATGATGACCAGGATGTTGAAGACCGCTGAGCCCACGATGGTGCCGACCCCCACGTCTCCTTTAGTGATGAACACACCTGAGACGGAAAGAGAGGTGTGGGAGGGGCTATAGTGACAAATACATTTTAGTGGATGAAACCAATGGTTATCCCAATGTGTTCTATACGTTGATGTAGAATGAAAGACTACTCATATTGACTCTGCTGACATTATATGGATATTTGTGGCATTACATGATACACAAACATGTTCATTTGGATGGATTGAAGATGCATGGCAAGATGGTGAAAGTTATGGGCCATTTGTATCAGTGAGTGTTGAGCATAATGTATAGTGTTCATTGACACAATTTGGCCACTGATATCAGGAAATATGAGTTGATATACAGAGGGATTAGGAACTGACCAATGAGAGAGGTGAAGAGCTCTGGTGCTGAGCTTCCTGCAGCCATGAAGGTTGCCCCTGCCACATCCTCACTGAGCTGCAGGTTCTGACAGGGACAGAGAGAAGGGGAACATTCTCACACAATCATAATACATGATAAGAGAAATCCTCTTCAGCCTGTCTTCACAAAGTTTATATTTTAAATGAGTCGACTAAAAGTAGTAATACTGTAGAGTGATAAAAAGCAGCACATGGTGCCTCCTTCATCCTGTATCCTGTAAGTTAATTGGTGTTGTTGGTTTTCTCACCTCTGATATTTTCTCCAGGGAAGGGACAAAGTAGTCATCACAGACAATAGCAAGAGCGTAGAACATGTAGATAGCCTAAAAGGTACAGCGAGAGATGAAAATAGAGATACAATCCGTAGGATTGTGATAAGGATGTGATAAGGAAGTGTTTAAGTTATTCAGTTAATTTAGGAAGGTGTACTTCACTGTGATTGGCAGATAAATGATATTATGAAGCATCTGAACATGTGTGGTATGTGTGTGGCCGCAAAACTGCAGTATCATGGTATCATGGTTGTTTTGTGAGGTGTGTTAAACAGGTGTGTTTTCTGCGTTGTCTGTTATGGGACACTCACACACAGCACATGTAACAGCACTGCTCCTCCTTTCAGCTCCTCCTTGGTAAAGATATCTTCTGGAAACTCATGGATGGCTCGGGGAGAGAGATAACAGTACAAAACAGTTATACACAGATCCTACCTCTCTCTGTCTACAGAGGTAGAGAGAGGTAGAGAGAGAGAATGGAGAATGGAGGTGGAAAAGGATAGTCAACAACAACAGCAGAGGGGGAAGGAAATCAGAGTCTTGCGCTAATCTGACTAAATGGATGTCATGCCGCTCAAGACCAAAAGCAACAACTGCCACATTGGTTTGTAATAACATTGCTTTCCTGTCCCTATATCATCATCCTTCTTATCGTAAAGGACAGATACAAGCACTGTAATAGCACAGCATGCCTTCTGGAAGAATGGATGACAATTTCACAAAATTGCTTTCCAGGTCCAATCCTTTCTGAAAGAATACAATGCTATATCAAATCAAATTAAATTGTATTTGTCACATGTGCCGAATACAACAGTTTTAGACTTTACCGTAAAATGCTTACTTACAAGCCCTTAACCAACAATGCAGGCTGCTCTAAACAACTTCTTTGCTCGCTTTGAGGACAATACAGTGCCACCGACACGGCCCGCTACCAAAACCTGCGGGCTCTCCTTCACCGCAGCCAACGCGAGTAAAACATTTAAACGTGTTAACCCTCGCAAGGCAGCCGGCCCAGATGGCATCCCTGGCCGGGTCCTCAGAGCATGCGCAGACCAGCTGGCTGGTGTGTTTACGGACATATTCAATCAATCCTTATCCCAGTCCGCTGTTCCCACATGCTTCAAGAGGGCCACCATTGTTCCCAAGAAAGCTAAGGTAACTGAGCTAAATGACTATCGCCCCGTAGCTCTCACTTCCGTCATCATGAAGTGCTTTGAGAGACTAGTCAAGGATCATATCACCTCCATCCTGCCAGACACCCTGGACCCACTCCAATTTGCTTACGGTCCCAATAGGTCCACAGACGACGCAATCGTAATCACACTGCCCTAACCCATCTGGACAAGAGGAATACCAATGTAAGAATGCTGTTCATAGACTACAGCTCAGCATTTAACACCATAGTACCCTCCAAACTCGTAATTAAGCTCGAGACACTAGGTCTCGACCCCGCCCTGTGCAACTGGGTCCTGGACTTCCTGATGGGCCCCCCCCAGGTGGTGAGGGTAGGAAACAACATCTCCACCCCGCTGATCCTCAACACTGGGGCCCCACAAGGGTGCGTTCTCAGCCCTCTCCTGTACTCCCTGTTCACCCATGACTGCGTGGCCAAGCATGCCTCCAACTCAATCATCAAGTTTGCAGACGACACTACAGTGGTAGGCTTGATAAGGCGAGGTCAGTACAGGTGCATCAAAGCTGGGACCGAGAGACTGAAAAACAGCTTCTATCTCAAGGCCATCAGACTGTTAAACAGCCATCACTAACATTGAGTGGCTGCTGCCAACATACTGACTCAAATATCTAGCCACTTTAATAATTAAAAATTGGATGTAATAAATGTATCACTAGCCACTTTAAACAATGACACTTTATATAATGTTTACATATCCTACATTACTCATCTCATATGTATATACTGTACTCTATACTGTCTACTGCATCTTGCCTATGCCATTCGGCCATCGACTCAAATCTTTAGGCACTTTAATAATAAAAAATGGAATGTAATAAATGTATCACTAGCCACTTTAAACAATGCTACTTTATATAATGTTTACATATCCTACATTACTCATCTCATATGTATATACTGTACTCTATACCATCTACTGCATCATTCCTATGCCGTTCGGCCATCGCTCATTCATATATTTATATGTACATATTCTTATACACACAAGTGTAAAGGAATGAATAAGGTAGTTGTTGTGAAATTGTTAGATTACTTGTTAGATACTACTGCATGGTCGGAACTAGAAGCCCAAGCATTTCGCTACACTCGCATTAACATCTGCTAACCATGTATATGTGACAAATAAAATTTGATTTGATTTGAGTTTTAAGAAAATATAGTTAAGAAAATATTTATTAAATAAACTAAAGTAAAAAAATACAAAAAGTAACACAATAAAATAACAATAATGAGGCTATATACAGGGGGCACCGGTACCGAGTCAATGTGTGGGGGTACAGGTTAGTCGTAGGGGTAAATTGACTATGCATAGATAATAAACAGCGAGTAGCAGCAGTGTAAAAACAAAGCCTATGACTTGGGTGACTGGAGTCTTTGACAGTATATAGCTGAAGGAGGCACCTTGAGGGTTTGTTCCTCCACGGTCCGAAAGGAATTGCTGCAGCTAAGCGTCAGGATCTGGCTCAGACTCCAAGAAATCATACTTATCCGTCGGACACACAGCAGCCTAATAACGGATCTCCTATGGAATTGCTCCCTCCAAGCAGCCAGACACCTGTACAGGCTAGCAGATGCTGCCCCCCTGGGCCGTGTAGAGAGAGAGGAGCAGTGGAGCAGAGCCCTGAGGAGGAGGTGTGTGGAACAGCTGGTTCCTGCTCCTCCAGTCCTCAGGTGTATGTGAGAGTGTTAGTGAAAGCTTCCCCTCGGTTCCCCCGGCGTGACGAGCAGAGAGGAGCCTGCAGCCTGGAGAGCACAGGGCACTGCTGCTAAATCAGAACGCAGGGGAAAATGAACTTTAACAACTGGGGAGCCCAAACCTATTAATAGACCTGCTGCTCTGAGGCAGGCAGCCCTGGGTAGCCTATACAGTCAGTCCCACAATGCACGCTGTCTGACGCATGCTCCACGACTCATTCTACACCAAACACACTTCCTATAATATACATGCTACACATCACATGATGTATGACACACACTACCAAACATAGGCTTCATGACATATACTACACAGTATGCCTACTACATGCCATCAGCTGTGCTGTAAGTCTATGACAGCATGCCATTCTGAAGCTTCTCCCTGTAGATTAGGAGAGCACACCTCTCATGTGATCAAGGCGATTCGATTTTGATTCTTGAATCTGTAGTGTGAAGCAGAGAGGAGAGGGTGCCATATTGTCTAGAGGTCTGTAGGATGACAGTGTGTTTCTAGACAATGTCCTTCTATACTGTGTGTGTATGTGTACAGCATATGGTTATCTAATGTACATCTAGTGATGTAATCAACATCCTGAATCTGAGCCTCAGAGGGTGAGGGTCCCTCTCTCTGCCTCTGCTCGGCTTGTACTTCCACCTCCCAGAGAACTGTGGGGAAAGGAGCTTATTTTCTTTTCTGGCCAGCTGTTGCACTGGGGCAGGACCTGTTCACTAAACCATCCCAGCGTAGCATGTCAACTTTCTGTCAGATGATCATAAGAAAGAGTGAGGCACACATCTGCATCTTATCAGTGTGAGGACATCTGTGCTCTAGTTGTGGTATTATTATCATTTTTTGTTTTCCTTATCCTATAGCTGTGTTTTGGAAAGCAGGCCAGATCTGGATCCTGCCCCAGGTCCCCAGGACATCTAGCCTCAATACACAAGGCCCCAGTTGAACGTGTCTATGTAAATGCCGTGCTGAAACACGTGGCTCAGATGAACATTTTGATGGGTTGCTTCGGTGAAAGCAGTTGCCATGGAGACCCTCTCCCTGGGGACTGTGGTTTGTTGACGGGCGGCAGTGGGAAGCCAATGACGGCTGCTCGAATGGTGAGAAAGGGGGAGGGAGGGGAATGTGTGTTTACCATGGTATTGGCTTATGAAATATGAAAAAAAGAGAAATGACAGGCAGCTCTGGAGAGAAATTTCTAAAAATATGTATTTTTCCTTGCCAACCCTCAGGAGAGGTCTGAGAGAGCGAAAGCATACGAGACAGTGTTGGCTAGGAATTGTATTTTTGAGGATGCTCATCCTCTGTTCCCATTTACCAGGCTTTTGTCACTGGACTGCTGATTGACTAGACCAGCCGTAAGATGATTTACTATATCTGAGCTTGGCTTCCAAAACTGGACACAGGACATAATCAGCTCTCATAAAATATACAGCCTGGGGGGCGAGGGCGGGGCGTGGAGCTGCAGCAGCGTTCACGTGTTTCTTCTCTGGCATCACAGGCTCCTCTCTGCACCATGCACCCTCTCATTACATCTACTAGTGTTACATCTCTGTGTCTGATCTCCTATAGATCTCACAAGGTGATGTTTATTGTCATGAATCTTGCCCTGAAGGCAGAACTGAGAACTGCAAAATTGGCTATATTATCGTAGATATTCATGAAGACAAAAAAATTGCTTTTTGGTCTTAGTTTAAAGTTAAGGTTAGGCATTAGGGTTAGCAGTTTGGTTAAGGTTAGGGTTAGGTTTAAATCAGATTTTGTGACTTAGTGGCTGTGACAGCTAGTGACCCCTCTGCAGAGCTACCTCAAGGGCAAGATTCATGACAATAAATGCCAACCTGCATAGATCTCTCTCTGAGACACTAGATCTTATCTTATTCACACTGTGAATGGGCTTGATCTTATTTAATTTCATTGCTGATCCAATCAAGTAACTAGAGAAGGGTTCAAATGGACATGTGATGTAATCTGTGTGTGTGCCTGCGTGTGTGCGAACCCATAAGTATGCTTGAGTGTGTGTTTAGTGCCATATCAGTCCGGATTAAAAGTGAACCCCCAACTAAATTAAACCACTAAAGCTGTGAGATGATCTCCATTTGAGTCACTCTGCCGCAAGGGACTTAGGAGTGTGACCAAATGGCAGGCAGAGGGAAGGAAAGAAAGAGATGTTATTGATTGAAAAAGCTACAGGGAATCTTGGAGTCAAGCTAAGGTATTGAGTGAAACACAGAGTAAAGTAGTCTCACGCACCAACAGAAACAGCACCACTACATAGACTGAAACAACCTTTTTTTTTGTGGTATCCAATAGGTAGTTACAGTCTTGCTGCAACTCACATACAGACTCAGGAGAGGCAAAGGGGCCAAGCTGCAATGCTTCTTGACACATTGTTCAATTAACCCAGAAGCCAGCCACACCAATGTGTCAGAGGAAACACCATACAGCTGGTGACTGTTGTCAGCTTGCAAGGTGCCTGGCCCGCCACAAGGAGTCGCTAGACCACAATGGGAAATCCCGGCCAGCCAAACCCTCCCCTAACCCAGACCACGCTGGGCCAATTGTGTGTCGCCTCATGGGTCTCCAGGTCACGGCCAGCTGTAACACAGCCTGGAATCGAACCCGGGTCTGTAGTGATGCCTCAAGCACTGCGATGCAGTGCCTTAGACCGCTGCGCCACTTGGGAGACCCTCACTACAACAACCTTGCATTTTTTTAAATGATTTTACAATAGGTCGGCAAGAGCAAAAATAGTCAAAGCCAATCCAACCATACAAATCTCACCAAACCTCAATAACCATCCTTCATCTGACAAAACACTGGCTGAAATAATTTGAGAAATCCTCAGGAGACCTACAGTGGGAGAACAATCAATAAGCTTTAGTCCCTCACAGGAGATTACTCCACCTGTTCAGACACATTACATGGAACTATCCATCGTCTTAAAGCGTCAAGTCTCAATGTTATGTTGGTGGCCTGGGAAACAAAGGAAACTACCGTAGTAAAACAATTAGAATGTCACCACTAATACACTATCTGAAATGAAGATGGGTAGCTGTGAGCCACATTTTATGTTAAACCACACACAGAGCTGTCTGTGAGTGATCTCCATCCTTAACCTAGGACCTTTAAGTCATCATCAGGAACCAATGTGAACTCAGAGAGACGGGATGGGAGCTAAGGATATTCTCCCCAATTTCCAAAGACTTCAGACAAAAACACAACTCCCATGTTTAATGGTCGCATTAGTGGCCATTTGCTTTATTTGACAGCCATAATAAATTACTCCACTGACAAAACTCAAGGACTTTTGAAAGGAAATATCATTAGAGTATCTACCAAAATCTATTTTTCAGTTCTCTCCCGCAACCACTAAAATATCTCTGTGGAAAAATAATCCTCAAACCGACTGGCTCTGTTGCTTGCCGAAACAAACGAATGCATAAAAAACATGAGCCATCGTTATTTATTCAATCTGGATCGTTGAAATGTTGCAGAGAGCACGATAGAAATGTAAAGGTCATTTCGACTGAGCCGACATCTGCAGCATTTACCATGAATGCAGTCTCCGCTGATACGGGAACCTTGCCTATATGTCAATCGATCCGGTAACGCTGAACTTCCACAATACGGATTGAATAGAGCCCTTATTAAAATGCATGGGCTTATCTTCTCCTCTCGGTCTATTTTTAGCTCGATCTGGTTGTTCATTCTGCCTCGGCACTTTGAATGCTTGAAAGACAGAATTATCTGGGTTTCAAAATGTAGCATTCAGTTGCCTAGCAACGCCGGCCTCAAAGGATTGTCGACTGAAGGCAGACGCTGCCATCTCCGTCTTGTTACACAGCGGGGGGATGGAGAGAGAAAGAGAGAGAGCGATTGAGAGGGGGAGAAATAAAGTGAGATATAGCAATAGACGGGGAAACCCGCGGGAGATAAGGGGTAGGGGGGTACTGAAACCTCACTTCCGCTATCCCCAAGAGAATATTCCTAGAGGTCTGTCTGAGCTGGCCGTTTGGATTATGTAATCATTAGCAGTTACAGTAAACAGAGAATAGGGGATTTACGTGAAGATAAAGATGAGTAGCCTGCCCTGTGCTCTGTAGCCTAGGAGTAGTGCAGATCTGAAAGAGCTAATGTCATCTACCTGCCCACAGATCCATCAGCCTACGACCTGCATTTACCATATGACCCATAAGGGAGATGTGTCCTTGTCAAAGATACTGAGGGAGGTCTGTTTGTAACAGAAAGACCACACATCAAGTGCTTGCTTTATTGGTGTTGTAGGTACACATATTGCTTTAATAGTTATCTTCTGCCAAGTGTAAAACTAGAACGATTGTGTCAGGTGTCCTCAGGGAGATAGTGGTATCGAATGCAGTTAATTAATTTTCATATCGCAGACTGAAATCACTACACTGTGCATTGCTCAGTCCTGTTGTCCTGCTGCAGAGCTCTCCTCCCTAGCTGTCTTCTACCCCATGTCCTCCACTGTGTTTACTTACTGTTTATATATTTCCTTGATTCTTCCATTGCACAAGTCTGGCATGGTGCTCTCACCCCTCCAGACAGAACCTTTCCTCTGGCCCGGCAGCCAAGTTTGAGACACAGTTTACAGAGCACAGATTCCTGACAACGACTGCACTGCTGCCTCGGCCCACATTACCTTGTCAGTTAACCCGCAGGGGAGAGCCAAAGTTCACCAGCATACACACAGCATACCCTCACTAACCGCCTTCCCAAAACACACACACACATTAACACACTAAGTCACATCTACACAGCTTAGACACTCCTGGAGCCCCCTCAAGTGTTCCACACAGTTTAGGAAATAAATATTTAGTCAACAGACAGTTTGTGCACCGATGTGTCTTGAGGACTTGTAGGGCTCCTATGGAATCAGTACTTAATCAGCTAAAGCTAAGGAGAAGACTTTTGAGTACAGAGAGACTATACAGTTTGAATGGTCCCTGTCAGCTGTTATTCTCTGAGGAGACAATCATATAAAGCTGTGTGCCAGAGGACATGGTAGGGAACATACACTTTTGTTTAGAATGGGGATCAGGGTCCTTCAGTGGAGGTTGAGGTGGGAGAGAGGTTTGGGGTGTGAGGCTGACTCACCTGGTCTAGGAAGGTCCAGGGTCTGGTTGTCTTCTGTCCACTCCTCCTGCAACAGCCTGCGTCTGGAACGAACTGGAACACCCCCCTCTTCTGGCTGAGACCCGGACGACTCTGGCTCTGTTGAAATGTAAGTCAACTGATTTGTAGTTTGAGTATTTTATTGCACTGAGACTCATCAAAAGACTGGTCCAAAGACAAAACACTATCTTATTGGACACAACATTGAAAGGCTTTGTGTTTTAGTGCAGATGTGACAGATAATAAAAATACAGTCTTGAGGAAGCAACCGGAGAGAGTCAGCAGAGGAGATCATGTCATCTTTTATGAGCGCACTCATAAGCCATTCATCATGTCAGCACTGCAATCTCCTCACAGAGTAAATCCCTGTTCTGTATCTCTCTGTTGATAGCCTATCTCTTTATTTGGACTTCAGCTATTAACCACTATATATGGAAGGACAGCATCAACAGTGAGGACCTCCACTGATGTACTGTATCTGTGTCATTGTCTCCTTAAACACAGAGATAACTGCTGCCACTCACTGAGATCTATGTCCAGAGCAGACCAGAGCAGAGTAGACCAGAATAGACCGGGGCAGACCAGAGCAGTCCAGAGCAGAGCCGGAGAAGACCAGAGCCCGAGTAGACCAGACCAGAGCAGACCAGAGTCCGAGCCTGAGCAGACCAGACCAGAGTCGAGCAGAGCAGACCAGAGCCCGAGCAGACCAGAGTAGACCAGAGCCCAAGCAGACCAGACCAGAGCCCGAGCAGACCAGAGCCCGAGCAGACCAGAGTAGAGCAGACCAGACCAGAGCCAGCCAGCCAGGTGGGGGCCATTACCCTCTACTCCGGTTGTTTAAGAGATTGCTTGATCGCTGTCTGTGTCCAGTCTGTTTCATGATCACTGTCTGCTTTGTTTTACTCTACAGTCCAATCAACGTGTTGCACTAGGTCTGAGAGTGGGGATGCGGAGGCTTTCATGTGGAGCCGTCAAGAGGAACCTGGGTAATATGAAATTCAAATGGGCCTCTGTCACAGACGGTGCCACCATTATCACACTCACAACACGAGCACACATCACAGAACACAGGGCTCCAACCCAGACCCAGACGAAGACTACACTTTGGCCTGAGTCTCGTCTCTTTCTATAGAAGATGTGGGGTTCATTCCTCAAGATGAGGAGGCACTGTTGCTGAGAATTTTCCTGCACAGTAGGAAATCTAAACTTGTAGTGTATTCAAGGTTAAAAAAGGCTTCAAAAGTTTATAATTTCCACTTTACAATTGCAGACTTTATTTAATACACATCTTGCCATTTGCCATTAGAAAGATACATTAAATAATTGATCATGTTTTTTCCCAAGATTAGGCCTATTAATTAATATATGGGTTAAATGCATCAAATCAAACTTTATTTGTCACATGCGTCGAATACAACATGTGTAGGCCTTACCGAGAAATGCTTACTTACAAGCCCTTAACCAACAGTGATGGTAGTTATGAGAGTGAAAGTTTAGTAGGGCAAACTGAAGAATATGACAGCTATTAAAGGAGAATATGAACAACATCAGAACACTGGTTATCACTCACACACACACACACACACACACACACACACACACACACACACACACACACACACACACACACACACACACACACACACACACACACACACACACACACACACACACACACACACACACACACACACACACACACACACACCTCCTGATTAAAGAATTTTACCTGACTATCTGTTGTTTCATAGCTGAGTATTTGAATCAATCCTCCAAGAGGAAACCTGGAGACCTAGAGCAGTAGAACCAGGTCTGTAGAGAATAGGGCCCCTATAGGCTAGATCCCTCAAACTCAATTCTAGACCTCGAAGACAGTTCCACTGCATTTTTTCATTGTTCCCCTCTAATCAGGGACTGAATTAGACCTGGAACACCAGGTGTGTGCAATTCAGGAAGAACAGAAAACCAGCAGTCTCCAGACCTCGTAGGGTAAGAGTTGAGTACCCTTGGGCTAGATGTTGAGCATGCGCTGTTCATACAAAGGATATGAATAACTGCATGCCATCAATGTTCTCTTTTGTTCATACACTCATCCCTTTACACACAGTTTATATGCTATCTATTTTCTCACTGTGGTGCAATTCCAATCATCCGTCTTCAGTGTTACTTAATGCAATGCTTGATAAGAATATGTATTCTCCGGGTTCACTCAGAGTAATTGGTTAGACTCTAGGTGGTTCTGTGCAGATGATTGCCTGAGATGAGAGGTTCTGTGAGGATACCAGGCTGTAGCAGGGGGGTGATGCCAGCAGCATACCACCCTGCATCTAACTGCTGGCTTGCCTCTGAAGCTAAGCAGGGTTAGTCCTGGTTGGTCCCTGGATGGGAGACCAGATGCTGCTGGAAGTAGAGTTGGAGGGCCAGTAGGAGGCACTCTTTCCTCTGGTCAAAAAGAAACAGACTAGAAAAAGATCCCAGAGCAGTGATTGGGGACATTGCCTGGTGTTGGTTATTGGATGTGATGTTAAATGGGTGTCCTGACTCTCTGTGGTCACTTTAGATCCCATGGGACTTATCATCAGAGTAGTGATATTAACCCTGGTGTCCTGGCTAAATTCCCAATCTGACCACCTAATCATCCCCAGCTTCCAACTGGCTCATTCATCCCCTGTAATTACTCACCAGGTCGTTGCTGTAAATGAGAATTTGTTCTCAGTCAATTTACCTGGTAAAATAAGGGTTAAAAAAATTATGCTGAAGGTTCAATGTGACGCACACTCTAGGTGCAGAATATTGGGGGATGGGACAGGGGAGGGGATCATCCAATCTGTTGGTTCCAAATCTCTGTCTTTCATCCCATAAAGCTTATTATCAATATGGTTACATAATGATTATCTTGCGAGAAATTAAATAATCTTGCATATTTAGCCGATGGCAGTATTTAATTGTAAATTGAATGAATGAAGAATGTGAATGAGCTGACAGATCGATCCTTTTCACCCTTAGGTATTATAAAACAATCTGTGAAGATATGAACATGTTCTAAAATGTTATCCATTTTAAAAGGAATAGTAAAAAATATGTGATGCTAAAAAACACCCCACATATACAACCAATAATATACGTTAATTTACATTATGCAAAATGCACCCATCATTATTCCTTGTGGAAAAACTCACCTATCACGTGCGCGACCTGTGCGAGCCAAATGACCGCGAGAAGCCCAACTCCACAGCAGCAGAACCGCTGGAAGGGCCGCCGTCTCCCTGACTGTACCGCCGCCTTCATTCCGAAGTCGGACCCTCACCAGTCAAAACATATCCGTTGCAGTTACGGTCAGGTCGGTTTCCACCTTTCACAGCTTAATTGCACTAGGCTACACTTTTCCCTGCAACTTGAATGTCAAATTAGTTGATTGTGTAAACCAGTGCTAAATCCTCGCAGACTGTAGCCTACTCAATTCGGATTACAATATTTTATTCTGCCAAGGCGCACGGTGACATCCATGCCTTGAGATTACACATGAGGAGTGGGTGGATGCAGAAGTGATGACAGCATTTACAGCCTTCAGATCCGTAGACAGATTGAAATGTCGGCGACAGCAGAATCCGGTTCAAACACGAGAGTTGAGGCGCTGGGAAGCGTTACGGTCTTTCTGCCTTGACACTATTACCACTCTGGTTGTGAAGTCGTATGGGTCGTCGTGTTGTGCGCTGTGTTTGTGTGCGCCTCTAGGCGGCGACATGCTCGGTGTCATTCAATGCATAGAGTGCAACAAAACAAAATCCAAACAGACTGCTGAGCCAATTTTCTAAGATAGCCTATATCCTCAAGCAACCAGCGTGGCAATTTGTCATCTGAACATAGTGATAGAAATTCTTCATGAGCTATGAATTTACAATAGACAATTTTAGGCCAAGGCTACTACTGTGCTACTGTAGTCAAACAACAAGAGTGATGTGTTTGGCAACGTGCAGAATTGGCCTCGTTTTAACTTTTCACAGACATTATATCTGAAACGGAGAGAGCCCTTCCCCCCACCACACACACACATTGCTACACATCACCTGAAACACACTCACACTCTCTCTCGCTCTACCAATCTGACACACACACAGACACCAGTGCATGCTGCCTATGTTTACAGAACATTGGTGAGTCAAACCTGCATTAAGCCCTTGAGCTATGTCTGACACGTTTTGCTCTGGCCCCTAGTGAAGATTCTGCCTGCAGCACCAACCCCAAATAAAGACATAAGACCTGGTATTGTTGTCATCAGCCCTTCTCCAGGTGTCAGGCCACGGAAGATAAAGAGCTTCACCGCTGCTGCTGTTTAGGAAAGCTTTCCAGAGGACAACGTCCAGGGAAGTGTTTTTGTTATGTTGTCTTGGTGTGTTACGGATCACACTTGTGTGGAACGAGATTTGGAAAATGTATTTGCCTTTCTTTACTGTATGTAACATAGTCAAACACAGGCCTAATGTTTCTGTAGAGGTGACTGTGTGTATGTACATGCGTGTGCACATGCATGAGGAGGCAATATATAGTCAATTCCATTAAATAAACACTTCCCTTCCTTTATTTAGTCCTACTGTCATTACACCACGTTGTCACTTTAGTTTCACATGCAGTAAAACTGCTCAGACTGATGGTAAGGCTTTCCATATGAACATTTTCATTCCAAAACACTATATATCAAATTTCAGAAATGTTGGTAAATTTGAGTTTATTATTTAAAGAACTTTTGAAATAGATTGGTGTGTTTTTTCACTATCTAATAATGGCATGTTCAATGACAGACATTAAATCTATCACTTGATGGTTTCATTTCAGAGACAAATAATCATGTTTTTTTGCAAAATGCTAGATTTTACACAGTCAGATGTAACAAATAACTACATTTTTTAATAAATAAATGTACAAATGATACATTTGTGACATCAATATTTAAGACATAAAAATAAATAAAAAAATACAGTAATATGAGATCTGTATGTAGAACATTTGAGTCATTTAGCAGAGTCTCTTATCCAGAGACACTACAGTAGGGAGTCATTTAGCAGAGTCTCTTATCCAGTGACACTACAGTAGGGAGTCATTTAGCAGAGTCTCTTATCCAGAGACACTACAGTAGGGAGTCATTTAGCAGAGTCTCTTATCCAGAGACACTACAGTAGGGAGTCATTTAGCATCGTCTCTTATCCAGAGTGACTTACATTACTGTACATTCATCTTAAGATAGCTAGATGAGACAACCACATATCACAGTCAAATACAAGATACGAACATTCCATTCCAGCTAAACACTGGATATATAGCGTTTTGCAAAAAGAAATTAATACCAATCTCAAATCTATGAATAAAAAATCAGAGAACAGTCATATTTTACACACACATGAAGGTCCCAATAAGCAATCATTTCTGATGAAAAAGCACAAATGTGAAAAATTGGTTGATATAGCATTTTGGAAAGAAACTTCATATCTGGTCTGTACAGTCACCCATAGAAAGCGCCTCAGACTACGATATTTACTTCTGATTGTATCAGTTACATGAATGATGCTGATTACAGCAAATGTAATGTAGGATCTGAAGGGTCTAGTTATTGGATCACTTCAGTAGGAGTTGTGTAATATTTCAATAACCAGGCAGAGTAAAACTAATGATGCAGATCAAACTAATAATGCACTCAAGTCAGAACTTGTAATCTGATGTAATCATGAGGTTACATTGTTATCAACATGTCGCTTTTTATTACACTGAATAGCATCAAAAGAACAATCCTCAATGGGATATTGAACAAAGTGATATCAGCTTCCCAACACTGCCATTTCTCAGGTCTCAGAAAGAAAGAAACATTGAGAATCATAACATGGACACACCAATCACTTCTAAAGGATTCTTTATTGCCATGTCCTCCAGTTCACAGTACATGAACAACATTTAGTCAATTGACTTCCTGTGAGGGAAAGAACCGGTTTAGAGGTGGCATCATACTGAAAACATGTTTTTGTGTTTTACAATACATTCCCTCAGTGTGCCACTGCCTGGTTATGGTAACGTCAGCTCTTTAACTGGCTGAGCTGAGTGCATAATGTGTGCTACCGTTCTGACCTGATGTGTGGCCCAGGCCTGCCGTAAACCTACACCAGGGATATGACTTCATGTGTGGTTCTACTGGTAATAATGTACTGTATTCTAGCTTCCCTACAGTCATGGCCACAGGGATACATCATTTTCTCCAACAGCAACAAAGAGATGACATTCCAGCTCTGTGTGGTAAGTAGGGCATATACTGACACCATGGTTTCCTGTAAGGATGGTGCCATGACATATAAGGCAAACCAATAAGAGGATAACAGGAAAACACTGGCCATATATCTCTGCTCTTACAGCATGGAGGGGAGGAGGCAACATCCACATGTCTCTACCAGGGATCTTTCTCACAGGTTTACTATTGGCTGGGTGAAGATCATTTGCCAGCTGAAGTAGCCTACAACAGGTGAGCGAATGGCCTATTGAATTGTTAATATCTGTAATGTGTTGTTAGGTGTCAGACATATGTTCTGTGTCAGGTGTCAGACATACATTCTGTCAGGTGTCAGACATACGTTCTGTGTTAGGTGTCAGACATACGTTCTGTGTTAGGTGTCAGACATACGTTCTGTCAGGTGTCAGACATACGTTCAGTGTTAGGTGTCAGACATACGTTCTGTGTTAGGTGTCAGACATACGTTCTGTGAAGCATAAATGGGTCTTCAAAGTGTACTCAAGAGTGTGATTTGGAGGATGGTTCATACTTGTCCAAATTATTGTGGAAAGTTGTGTTTTTTTGCATCGAATGATTATATTTCAATAGGGTTGGAGATACTGGTCTTTAACCAGTGCTATACAGAATAATTCCCATTAACCTATCCCATTAACCTAACAAAACCAAACACAAACTTCATATTGTCTTCATATAGCCCATTTGACACTTTCCTGGGGTCCCTAAACCCATCTTATTGTAGGTCTTCTTTTGGATTTATTTAGGGTCACAGAGCGGACCCTGGAGAGACCCCATACCAACCAACCTTACATCTGCGTCTGTCATGTGGCAGATACACCTGTCTATTCTGGCAGATACAGGACAACCTGTCTGCTACCATGAAGAACTGAAATGAAGACACCAAGCGGAGCTACCGTTCATTACACTTTCAGGTAGGCAGAATGTCTGAGAGAGAAGCCTTCACATGAACCAGTCTGACCATGTTGTCTGTCCTGTCCTCTCTGGACAGTCTGAGTCACTCTTTAAGACGTACCTAGTGGCATTAGAGACCTTATTGAATCTGAACGTAGGAGATCTGAATGAATAGCTCAATAGTAGTATGATAATGATAACCAATATTATTTCCCCAAGAAATACTAGAACATTGCAGAAATATTTTTCCTGCTGTCTTCTTGTGTTTGAATTTCTACCAAAAAAATGATTATTCCTTAAAACCAACCCCCATCATACCAGTTTAACTTTATAGCACATGTAATTGCTTCCCCCTTGTATTAAAACATCCAACAAGGAATTTCACATTTGCAAGATTAATAAGTTATTACATTTTTATACATACATACACACACACACACACACACACACACAGATGGGAGCTAGGAAGTTGCCTGGTGCAGTATCATGCTTCAACAACCTGCTAGAATCTAAAGAACTAGACAGAAGAACACAGTAAAACATCCTATATTCTTCCACTTCTCCACTCTGCTAATCATTTCCAACAACAAGGCATCACCATTTCAAACAGCATGGATCAAACAGCCTGTTCGGCCACATTTACACTGGTCTGCTTATTAAACCATCCTGCAATGGACGGCATAAACAACCGAATGCACTAAGTAACATTGAACACTTCAGCTGTACATGTCGTCTTCACATATAGATAAAGTTGAGATGTTTTATTTAATTAGAATATATGGTAATCTGCTGGTACCGGGTAATCACAGTGACTCTAAAATAAAATCACAAGAGGAAGTAAAAGGGTAGGTCTTTAAAAAGTAGCATTGAGACAGTGTGATTGACGATTGTTTGGCATCCCTTCCAAATTTTGAGTCTAGTTATTTTGGGTGTGTGTCACAGCTGGGTCCAGTGGTGTGAGTGGAGTGTAGGAGATCTGCCCTGGCGTCTTTTGGCAGAACAGTCTTGGAGGAGGAATAATCCCGTCCTCCTCTGATCTCATATTGTTATTGGCGTCATCAGCAGTGGACCTGAAGATGAGGTGGGGTGAGATCAAATCCACTTTCATTTTTCAAGCAAGGCATAAACCCGGGCAGGAGGTTAAATAGTGCCCTGTCCCATGCCGATATAGGTTATGCAAAAAGTGCAAAAACAACGCAGAAACACATACAGTAGGTACACACATAGAAAGATGAAATGAAGGAATCCCTCACCCACAGTCAAGCACTCTAGAACCTTTCTGAATTCATTTCAAATACACTGAATTATCATTGTAGCCAGAAAACAAACAAACATAAAATATAATTGAACACAGATGGCTGTGTTCACTAAAGGAATACTGTCCAGTTTACATTAAATCTCTACAATGTTTTTTTCTTTGAAAGGAGAGCTGCCGTGTGGCAATGCATGGCTCAGTCCAGCAGGAGGCGTACTTTCTACAGTGTAGCTTCTACAGCCAGTCTTTAAGGGATAATGCTCCATTGTTTCATCCTCATCCAAGGTATTATCCACTTCCATATCCGTCTCAACTACTTGCACGGAACACCACCAGCTCTCTGAGTCCATTCGGTGAGTCAATTCCCTTATAACTAAATTGCATCTCATTCCCTGAAAGCAGATGTGAAATACTCTGTTACTGGCCGACTCAAGTCCACAACCCTTCAAATGAAGCTGAGGCAGTATGGAGGGGAGAGAATAGTGTCTCTACACAATAAACTAACCATTCTGTGAGCAGGTTGGCAGAGAGAGGCAGGGTCAGTATGCGTCTTTTCAAGCAGGCTGCCTGCAGGCATGTCATTTTCCCTATGTAGCTCCAAGGCCCTCCACTCTAATGGTGCACTGCTGAGCTGTTTGTTCCCAGTCCGAGACATTGCATATCATGGAGAGGGTTGAGCAGAGAGGAGAGAGACTACTGTTTACATACTGTACACACACTTTGGGTCAATTGAAATAAACAGCCATGAAATATGCTGCACACGTGTCTCTTCATCTAATTCAATTGGGTAGCTTTAAGCAATTGCTATTCTGCCCAACTTGTCAAGTATGTGAAGCAAGATAAAATAACCATGGTGACGCACGAACGCGCACACTCACGGTACAAAGAAACACACTATTGGGTAAAGAGCAACCCTGGATATGCTGCACAACTGGTCAAGCTATTGAGAAGACCATCAGATGGTGAGAAATGACGGTTGTTTTTCAGTTGGTTCGACACTCATGGGCTGGTCCAGAGTTCAAATGTCATTCTACAGAATGCAGAGTATTATGCGTGTGTGTGTGTATTAATATACAGTGAGAAACAGTAATAGAGTATGTTGACGTATTGTGCATGGGTGTTTGTATACAATATTGAATGTGGTGTGTCCGGCATGTGTTTATGATCTTGTTTGTGTGCGTTTGTTTGTGTGTGTTTGTGTGCGTTTGTTTGTGTGTGACCTTGTGTGTGTGTTATATTGTGTGTGTGTTTGTGTATCTGTGTACACATAGTGTGTACTGTGACAGAGCTAGCAGGGCTTGTTGACATTGCACAGCAGCTCGGTGACTTTGATGAGGCGGGCCACGGTGCTCTGGGATTCCTCCTGCAGCCGCTGGTTATTCTGCCTGAGGCTCTGCACCTCGGCCTGCAGCACTGCCTTGTCCTCCTTCTCCTGCCAGGGAGCGGCACACAACAACACCCGTCTGTCAGACCACCATGGCTGGGATGGATGGAGGGGTGAGAGGGATCTGGGTGTGGGTGGAGGTGGGTGAGGGCTGGCTTGGACTGGGCTGGACAGCAGGCACGCGCAGACAGACGGGTTCACAAACATACACATACATGCCTTGTGGTAGCAGTGCAATCAAGACAGGGCACTAGAGAAGTACACACACACACCAGATACACGCACGCACTCACACACGCAAATACAAACCAATGTCCTTCTACAAAAGCACTCCATAGGGAGAATTGGAGTATGTTGGAAATGTTTAGACAGATTTACTATGGCAACCACTTGTTCCAGACCAAACAACCAATTAATAAATCAATCTCTCATTAAACGAGAGCAGAGGAATTGCCATGACAATTCCTCTGTAGCTGATTGTTGTACAAGTGAGATTTCTATAAAGACCCAAGCTCCAAAATGTCTTGCATTCCTCATCAACCAAACAGCAGGGGTCACCCTAATCTCTCACTACTTGGAATTCAGTTTGAAATCAGCTATTGCAACTTTCAGAGCGGTGGTTTGCCATAGTAAATGCTTCCTGTTTGCTATGTCACAAACTGTATCAAGAGTTGTGACAGAGACAGGAAATCGGAGGCTTAGGGTAGACAAACAGACAGGGGCCACTAGCAGCACAACCAGTGTTACCAACAGCATTATTGCTTTAACACTAAACCTTTAACTGACACGGGGATGACAAAACATGTATTTTTACTGCTCTAATTACTTTGGTAAACAGTTTATAGTAGCAATAAGGCACCTCAGGGATTTGTGATTTATGGCCAATATACCACGGCGTCATGCATAAGAACAGCCCTTAGCCGTGGTATATTGGTCATTTACCACACACCCTCGTGCCTTACTGCTTTATTATATTGCCTCCCCGCACCTTTGCCTTATGTAATGGTGTTGATTTGTTTGACTATCTACACAGAGAGGGGGTTCTATCCGGACTGACGACTGACTGACTGACTGACTGTCTGTCTGTCTGGTGTGATGTGATGTGATGTCAGTGAGCCGTGGGATGAGGAGGGGGCGGGTTACGGATAGTTGACAATAACAATTAATGATAGATGAGACCAGTTATCATCAATCTGGGTCAATAGGAGTTCTATTTGGTAGCAGCAGTACTGTATGGCCTTGCTGGTTCAACTCCCTAGTGGACCATAGTGCAACTGAGCCCTGGAGCAAGTCAATAAACCAGAAAACCAGTACTCAGCTTTAGAATTGGAAAATTAATAAATGTAAAGATGTAAGTCCAACAGAAAGCAAAGTAACAAATGATCATCACCACATCAGGTGATTGTTCATTGGGCCATACTATACTAGCTCCAGTATGGTAAACCCTCCCGTCTTGGCAGTCAGACAGAAACCAAAGACTAACCAAAAGTAGTCCATGTTTCACAACACACTTCTGAATGGAACATAACCAGCTACTCTGAGGTAAGACAATTCCCACGGTGTTAGCTAATTCCTACTTGTTTCTGCTGGACATACTGTGGGACTGGGACAACGCATAACCAACCATGCTCACTCACTCTACCAAGGCAGAAGGTAAACAACAGAGAAAATGGATCATCTGATGTGGCAGTTCCCTGTTAGGTCGTCTTCCTTCTTGGTTCATTGTCCCTGACTGTTAATGTCTGTGTGTTGTCTAGATTGATGATAACACTGTGTTAATGGTGAGTGTTCAGAGGAAGAGTAGGGAGTTACGAAAACAGAGGGTAAGACTTTGGTTATGTTGGTGTTATAGCCACAGGATTGTGACCAGAATATCTGCAGAGTTTGATTCTTATGTGTGCTTCATGTCTCACATGTTTCAAGAAGTTGAGCGAATAGCATTTGCACTAAAATCCTTAGAATGTCATTCACTTAGTTGGATGCCAGTTTTAAACACTGGCAGCGTGGCGTCTCTTTGATATTTGAGTGGTGAAAAGGACTACGTTGGAGGGGATATAGAACACTGAATACCATAGGTTTCATTTTACCTCAGAGATTAAACACCCTCTTTACTGTAACAAAGGAATCATGTCTCACCCAAATGTGTTTAAGGATGCTTGGGAGGCTTCCAAACCCTCTTCATTTCTCTCTCCTTCTTTCACTCTTTCTCACCCTTTCTCCAATTTGCTTCAGTCTTCCTTTCCTCTCCAGATGCTCTACATTGTGTAACCAACACTACAAGAGCAGTTAGTCATTCAGTAGTTGTGAAAGCTTCAAAGGTCATCCATCCCCAAGTCCCCATGTTTCCCAGAGAAGAGCCTGTGAATGGAGAAATGGTGCTAAGAGGTCCTGAGGCTGCACACAGGGATGACTGACAGCCTGTCAGACTTTCAGGGTTGCGAGGAGGAACTTTGCTTACATCATTCACATCCATGAAGGACCCCACAGGTGGTTTTGGGTTATTGGGTTAATGAACTCAGGTCTGTTTTTTAGTAGTTCCATTTCCAATTTTAATTTTGTTTTCAACGCAACAACAGAGGAAAAATCTCATGCTGTACTTGCCTCTACTGCCATTGGTCGCTTAGTGTTGAGAGAGTGAGCATGGTTGCCCAAAGTCCCTCCAGCCAATCTTCTCATCTCCTCTGTTCACCCTGCCCAATGACAAGACAGGTTTCTTTTGCTTGGCCCACCCTACTTCTACATTCCCTCTGTCTGTCTGGCTGGCTGTCTGTCTGTCTGGCTGTCTGCAGTAGGAATCAGGGGGTTGGGTGAGGAGAAGCGAGGGTGGGGTACAAGGTACAGTGGGGGATAAGTAAGTGGACAGGATGGGGGGGGTCGTGGGGTCACTGTGTGGGCAGGATGCTGTGAGGGGGTCTGGGGAGGGGCTGTGGTTGGCCATCTGAATGGGGAGTACCTTTTGCAGGTCGTCCTGCAGCCTCTTCAGCATGTCCTCCAGCTGGGACACCTTCTCCTCCAGGTGGCCCGGTGAGTCACTGGCGAAACGGGACAGAGACACACACTCAGTATAATGCACATAGTTTGGTGCTGTCTGTATGTGTTTCCTGTATCCAGGGTTCGGCCCTAGCCTTTTGGGGGCCTTAAGCAAAATGTTGTTGGGGGGGCCCCACCACCTCGCAGGTAAAACATTTTAGTGGCCCTGTCGATAATTCAACCACAAGTTTAGATAGCTGGCTAGACTATTTTTTATTTTGTACTTTTTTTTACCCCTAGACTAATTGACCTATCAATTTCTCACATGGAATAGCCTTCATTTCTCAGAACAAGAATAGAATGATGAGTTTCAGAAGAAAGTTATTTGTTTCTGGCCATTTTGAGCCTGTAATCGAACCCACAAATGCTGATGCTCCAGATACTCAACTAGTCTAAAGGCCAGTTTTACTGCTTCTTTAATCAGAACAACCGTTTTCATCTGTGCTAATCTAATTGCAAAAGGGTTTTCTAATGATCAATTAGCCTTTTAAAATGATAAACTTGGATTAGCTAACACAACGTGCCATTGGAACACAGGAGTGATAGTTGCTGATAATGGGCCTCTGTACGCCTATGTAGATATTCCATAAAAAATCTGCTGTTTCCAGCTACAATAGTCATTTACAACATTAACAATGTCTACTATATTTCTGATCAATTTTATATTATTTTAATGGACAAAAAAATAGCTTTTCTTTAAAAAACAAGGACATTTCTAAGTGACCCTAAACTCTTGAACGGTAGTGAGACCGCTTATGTCGCTTATGCCTGTATCCTCTCTGTTTTGTGTGTGTGTGAAAAGACAGCGAGTAAAATAGATGTATGTGTGTGAGCAAGAGAGACTTTGAGTCAGAATGGGAGACACAATAAAGGGGGGAATGGGGTGAAAGAGGAACATGCCATTACACTGAGTCAAACAGAGGGGAGGCTGAGGTACTGGCCGTGACCCCACTCTCCGAGGTCTCAGGGGGAGTTGGGATATGCACAAAAATACATGTCCAATTAACACGTATGAAACAGGACAAATATAAGCAACCACCAAATGATTATTAATCAGAGAGAAAGAATGAGAATACATAACAGCAGGAGAGAGAGAGTTGGAGAGATGATGAGGGGAGATCTAAGGACAGGCAATATGCCAAAGAGCCAGTATCATGATGAGCAACCGAGAGGCTGAAATATGCACACTGTTCAAATGTCCATCTCTGATTTACAACCTCCCACAGGAAGATCCACACAAAGGACAGAGGACAATGAGTCAGACACCATTTGGAGTCCACATACACAGAGAGACATGCATAGAGGTCTACAGTGATCCAATCTCAGTGGGTCTGTGTGCACATGTATTTATTTTGAACCTTTATTTAACTAGGAAAGTCAGTTAAGAACAAATTCTTATGTACATTGGCAGCCTCCCAGGGAACAGTGGGTTAACTGCCTTGTTCAGGGGCAGAACAACATATTTTTACCTTGTCAGCTCTGGGATTCAATCCAGCAACCTTTGGGTTACTGGCCCAACACTCTAACCACTAGGCTACCTACTGTGTATAGCTAGAGACCCAAACCCACCTGTCCTTCATGTCCTTTAGCTTGCCATCTGTCAGGGAGTCTGCTCCTTGGGTCCCATCTCCTGCTTTACGTTGTGAAATATGACACATCACTCGCCCATGTTAGTCACTGAGCCAAACCACACAGAGCCAGTCATACACAGCCAGATAGAAAATAAAGTATTTTGTTTTCAACAGTGCTAATTTGACAATTTCCTGTGGTAATGTATCAAATATGACAGCTGTAGATGCATTTAGTAAAATAACAATCTGTTGTCATCCCATGCAGATAGATGTCTTCTTACCTTCACGTGACAAGGCTTCTAGAATGCTGCGGCATGCTGTGGCTAGATCAGCTATAGACTGCCACTCCTCCTCGGAGGAATCTGTGGTCTCAGACAGGACTGGAAGAGAGAAACAGAGTTTCAATGTGCTTTCATAACAAAGGCATATCAACAAGGTGAGCAGCAGACCATGACAATACAGCAGGACAACACAACAGAATTGTGGGATTTATGAGCAGGCAAATTCCTTCTGTGGTTCAACAAGTACAAAGAGCCACCACCAGGGAGTGCTACCACAATGCTTTGCTGCCTCGGTGGCGCTGCCCGACTAGCTGCAGTGTGAGAGCGAGAAGAGGGTTCTTTCAATCTGTGTGTGTGACAGCCTTCTGGAGTGTGGGGAGGGAAACAGAGACAATCTCCTCCAAGAAAGCTGAAGTATCTGCTGAGAGGATGAGTGTGTGAGCTCTTACAGAAACACTGTGATGAGTCTCATAGCCTCACGGCAGAGAAAGAGAGAGAGCAGATGGTCCAAAAGGGATCCTTGATTTGAGGCAGCCTAAAGCCCACCCCGCCCGCCCCTCCCACCCCCCATCTGGCCCTCCTTTGGTGTGTGGCTGGTAGGGGGTGGTAGAGGGGCGGGGGCATATTGGGTTATGGGGATAGGGGGCAGCCTAGATGAAAGAAGAGGGACAAAGGGGATGGAAGGGAGGGCTAAAGGAGGATAATGAGGAGAGGGGTTTAGGGGAGAAAGGGTCTGGGGGCTAAAAAGGGATTTGAGTCTCAATTACAGCAGAGAGCATTTTTGAACAGTTGTAATTGTTCCGTTTCAGCACCATTCGGCCTGGCCTCATCAGCTGGCACAGGGTCTGCACAGAGGCCTTTTGTTTCAGACGGCCTTGCCTCCATAGTCTTATCATAGCTACTCCTCTCTCTCTTTACAGTTAGCTTTCTTTTGTTTTACTGCTCTCACTCTCAAGCTGTTGTGGCAGTGGAACAACTGTCTGTTTGCCATCATCAGGAGGCTGATCAACATCGCTGAGCAGTTGCTAATAGACGCTATTGTTTATGCATGCCAGTGTTAAAATGTTGTTTAATCAACAGGAGAAATACATGGGAAATAGGATTCATAACACACCACCATCATCACCTAAAACTAGGACGTCTACCTAGGGGTAGTTGATATTTGAGGATGTGGTGATGGTAATGAGGTGGGTAAGGACATTGGAGAAGAATTGGGATGTTATGGAGGATAGAGTGAGTGGTGTGGTGGAACACCCACTCTTGGTGATGGAGTTGTGTAGGCTCAGGGCTCGGGAGTTTCTCTCTGCTCTGTCCAGACACGACAACCGGGTGGAGGACAGGGAGGGGTCACTCGCTGATGCCCTCTCCTCACCCAACTCAGCCCCCACAAACTAGAGGGAAGGGGAGAGATAGAAACAGTCAGACTAGGGGGTGGGGACCTTCATCAGATTATTATCAGGATTGTCATTTGTCTCCATGCCTGTGTGTGTCTCTGTACCTGTTCCTCGTCCAGGGGCATTTTGGGTTTGACAGCCAGGATGAGGTCAGGCGTGGCATCTCTCAGCTCCCCTGGGTTCTCATAGATGTTGTCATACACATGCCTGTCACAGAGAGACACAAAGATGAGACATACAAAGATTATAAATCCGCTGTTTACACTAATGACTTTCCAATCCAATCTTGAGGGCAAACTAGTAATCTAGGGCAAACTAGTTAATCTAGTCATCTTCAGGATAGCTGAGATTTGGGCTAAAATTTGAGTTCATTCGATGAAACCATAAACACACACAATAATACCTAGTAAAAACCATGATGTTTGAACTCATGATGACAAGGATGTCAGAGAATCCTCTGAGGAATAAATAACCTGAGGTTTATGATGGGGCTGAGGGTGGAGGTCACATACCTGTCACATATGTCCCGGCAGGACGGGTGCCTCTCTAGGGAGTAGCTGCGTGTTAGCTGGGAGGGGGTGATCTCCATGGTCTGGTTGAGTGGGTGGTCCTGCAGGGAGGTGGCCCGTAACAGAGGCAGGCTGGGTGGGGAGAGGAGGGAGCCCTGGTCCACCTGGTCCTCCTCACCCTGTCCCGTCTCTGACAGCCTGTCCTCAGCCTTTCCTCCCTCTGCTGGTTCCTCCATCGTCTCCGCCTCCTTCCCCTCTCCCTGTTCCCGCTCCTCTTCCTCCATCTCTTCCTCTTCCTCCTCCTCCCTCTCGTCCAGCACCCAGGCCTCTCCAGACTGGCCCTCCCCAGGCTTACGCTCTGCATCCTGGATGGCTTTCTGGTATAACTCTGAGAAACTCCTGGAGCCATTAGACAGCAGGAGAGCATGAAAAGTTTCACCAACAAGACGGTATTACTGAATAAATATGACATAAATATATACTTCCCTTTTAATACACTCCGTTTATTCATGAATGATACAGTATTCTAGAGCAGTACCTCCGAGGATTTTGCACAACAACAAAAACATATATTTACCTATGAAAAAACATGGCATCTCTTTGAAATCCAAGAGGTGTCATTCCCTATTATAAGATGTAACAACATTTTGACAGCAGCCACACTTTTGGGGTTGTTCTTAAACACGACTGTCAAAAATCTACTAATGAGGGGTTCTCTCTCTCTGTAGATATCTCCACCAGCCAGTTTGACGTGTACGTGGCGAGCCCTGTTGTGAAGCTAATATCCTGGTTAGTGTTGCCTTTCCTCTGTCTGAGTAGTTCCTCTTTTACCAGGCTGCAGTAACACTGTACCACTGTCCATCTGGCTGGCATTAGAAGAATGGAGAGGACATTGCTAACTGCCACTACCTGGGTCACTATCATTAGAGGCCATTAGAGACATTGATTGGTGGTTAACCAGCTGGTGGGACACTGACTACAACACGACATAAAAAATAGAGTGAACTGTGACCCTGAAATGGTGCCTCCCTGGCCTCCTGAATTAATCTATTCCCCTCAGCCCTCCCTCCCTCCCTCCCTTGTCCTTTAACTCCTTATCAACATTAGTCTTCACCTACAAAACTACCACTGACCCCCCTTCACCCCCATTCAGCCCCCTCTCTGACCTGCGGGGCTTGCCGTTCTCATCTGGAGGGATGACGGTGATGTGGATCTTGTGGGCGGTGCGGAGCAGTCTGGTTCTCTCCTCAGGTCCTAGGTGCACCAGGGCGTGGCCACACAGACGCACCACCCGCGCCCCCAGCTGCAGACCCCCGCTCTCCGCATAGCCGAACCGCTGCAGATCCGTCACAAATCCCTCCTCGCTCATCAGGAAGCCTGGCTGGCCCACCCCGTCACGCAGAGGGGTCACCTCCCGTGCCTCGCACCCCCGCGTCACCAACTGGACACAGAAACAGGACACAGTGAGTATCTAGTAATGTATCATCATGACAGAAACAATGATTCACTAACTTAATAGCTTATGAGCAGCAGTGTTTGAAAGACTTCCCACCTCCAGTCTCTGCACCATCTCCCGTATCTCCTCCGCCTGGCTGTCCATCACACTGATTGACACAGCCTCCCCTCTCTCATAGAAGATATCCAGGCAAGGCCCGCCTATGGCCCTGCTGTCTATCACCGCCTTCCAGCCAATCACATCGCGGCAGCAGCAGTTGAACACCACCCTCCGTGTGTATCTCTCAATCAGCACCACTGATTCAGCTGAGACCCCCAGTAGACAGGGCAGCTTGTGTCCTCCTGTCTCCTCCTCATTCCCACTGGTGGCCATCACGGCCCAGACTAACGCCCCAGCACTGTGCAGCTCTGCCCCCTTGGCCCCCTTCAGTTTGTCTTTGCGTTTGCTCCCCAGGGACAGCAGGGGGAACTTGGTGGAGGAGTCGATTGGCGTGGTGGTCACGTAGTTCTCTGCCAGGTCCTTCAGGTACTCCTGTCGTGTCCGAGTGGCCATGGAGCGGAACTTTTCCGCCTTCTCTGCAGCGTTCTCAGCATTCACCGCCTTGGCCAGCAGGAAGTCTCTGAAGGCAGGGGAACGGGGGAATCGAGCACCCTTAGGGAACAGAGGCCCAAATAACGGGATGTCTTTTGAGCGTGTCACCGCCACCCTGAGATAAAGAGAGAGGGAGAGAGAGAGAGAGAAAAAGAGAGATTGTTAGGGTATAAACCTCATAGAAAAACTCATCCAGCCTCATAATCATAGTCTTGCTAAACAGTCATAGTATTGATTCCCTGGTAAGTACAATATAATAACAGTGAACATGTTGTTACACAGTTCTTACACCTGTAATGCTGAAAGAAAATAAACCAACTGAGGCAGTTGTGGAGCAGCCAGGTACAGTGGTAGAGCAGGATAGAAGGTTATTTGCTCACCTGTAGTAGGTATGGTCAGAGCAGGACTGTTCCACCTGGACGATGATGAAGACATGTTGGAAATGGGAGCGGATGGCCTTAGGAGTGAAGGGCAGAGCCCCTGGCTCCTGGAACACTATGGTCACTATGTCATTCCCAATGTGCCTCTTTCTCAGCAACTACCAAACAGAGAGAAAGAAAGAGTGAGAGGGAGAGAGATAGGGTTAGCGAGGTTTGGTTTTGGTTATTTGATCCACTAATGATCATGTACAGTTAGTTATTTGGTGTTAGTTATTTGCATGGTGTCATGTTTCCAAATCTCTCCACCAGAAGAGCTGACATGTGAGAGGCTCCCCAGCCTGACTGCCAGCCAAACAGACAGAGAGGCAGTATATCAGTAGCCATAGGCAGACACAGCATGCTTTTAGAGTGGGTGTTGGACATAGAAACGCAGAGGAACAAAGAATTTGTCTGTCATGCTTGTTGTGCGACATTACTCAAGCGTGAAAGCCTTCATTTGAACATAGTACTATGGGAAATGTGTAGCTTTTACCACCAAAGAATAACCATAACATAAACACAGAATCAAGAAGATTATTTTTTAAATTGTGATTTACTACCGGAATGCTGCTTGTAAACGTTGATTATTCTCTTCACCATAAAAAGATCTAACCGTGCTTGAATAAAAAATCAGGACCTCTGCTTCTGATAGCATTAGGGCTCAAACACACCAATAGTGTTTTCTGGCTAAGAGTATTTAGCACCTCTGAAAGTCATTTGCGACCCCACATGTAGAATCTCGTGAAAAACGTTGGCAGTCAGACGTCTACAGCGGGTGGTCCCTAAAACACAGCGTGCTGAACAATTAGCAAACGAACTCTAGATCCACATCCGGTCGGTGTGATGTGCGCGAGCCTTCAGATTTCAAAAGTACCTTCTAAATACTATACTATCACACCATCATTGCTATAGCTGATTGTTTATTTATTTAACTAGGCAAGTTAGTTAAGAACGAAATCTTATTTACAATGATGGCCTACCCCGGCCAAACCCTAACAGCGCTGGGCCAATTGTGCGCCGCCCTATGGGACTCCCAATCACAACCGGTTGTGATACAGCCTGGAACGAACCAGGGTCTGTAGTGACACCTCTAGCACTAAGATGCAGTGCCTTAGACCACTGCGCCACTCGCTGGCCCCTTAGTTGACTGAGTTTCCTTGGTGTCCTGTAAAGCAGTGTGTATTGTTACCTGTTGTGTGTTGTTGGCTGTGTAGGGCAGCATGGTGGAGACATGGAACATCACCTCATAGTCCTGGTAGTGTGTGTAGAGGGACTGGGTCCCCGTGGAGTCCGCTGTACACACACACACACACAGACACACAGAGAAAGGTTTACACACGCCGCTCTCAGCCTAGTAGTTAACAGAGTGATAGACAGTCTCCAGATAGTGTAAACACAGACTAAAAAACTGTCAGTCGACGGTTGTCTGACTCTAGGGTGCTGAAATTACACAGTGATGGACAGTATTAAGATAGAGGACAAACACAGAGACTATACTACCTCCCCCAATACTGCTACAATTACACAGTGTTAGATAGTGTTAATCTTATGCGTTCCCTGGCAAATAATGCCCTCTAGATAGTGTGTGTCTCCAGACAGGGTGAGCTAGATCCAGCCTATAGATAATGCCCTTTAGATAGTGTCTCCAGACAGGGTGCGATAGATCCAGCCTATAGATAATGCCCTCTGGATAGTGTGTCTCCAGACAGGTTGAGCTAGATCCAGCCTATAGATAATGCCCTCTAGATAGTGTGTCTCCAGACAGGGTGAGCTAGATCCAGCCTATAGATAATGCCCTCTAGATAGTGTGTGTCTCCAGACAGGGTGAGCTAGATCCAGCCTATAGATAATGTCTAGATAGTGTGATAATGACTGTACAAGTGTACTATCTTAATTTGACCAGTTTCTCACAGCAGGAAAATTAATCCTGCAGAAACAGGAAATGTGAATTATTATGTGGATTATAATTAATGGAAAAATATTTTGGGGGGTTGGTACATTTTTTGCTAGGGCAAATCAAGTCCAACATTTTTAAGTGGAAATTACAAACTTTAGAAGCCTTTTTAAACCTTGAATACACTACAAGTGTGCATTCCTGCTGGGCAGGAAAATTCTCTGCAACACCAGTGATCAAATTAAGATAGCAGATCTGTATGCGCAGTGCTCACTCTTGGTGTCCAACTGAGCTCGGTACTTCTCCCAGCCTTTCAGATTCACCCGCTCCCCCAGCAGATCCAGGAACTCCTCGAAGGCCGGCCCCGAGCTCTCGTTGTTATACATGTCCTCCTCAGAACTCTGGCCTGCACGGCAGTACATCACCCCCACCTTCCTCTGGAAGTTCAGCTGGAGAGAGAGAGAGAGGGAAGAAAGGAGAAAGTATTTGTCATTAAATCTTACCTGTTCATCAAACCATAGGAGGTTTACATCTAACAGAGTATCCTGAACAGTGGAGGCTGCTGAGTGGAGGACGGCTCATAATAATGTCTGGAATGGAGTAAATGGAATCGTATCAAACACGTGGTTTCCATGTGGTTGATTCCATTCCAGCCATTATTATGAGCTGTCCTCCCCTCAGCGACCTCTACTGATCCTGATGGATCTGACATTTTATTGGCCAGGTCATGCAGAGTGACAGAACATGGAGTGGGTCAATCCAGCACAGTTAGCGTTACTAACCATGAACATTGCATCCAGTATGTTTAGGATGAATCTCTGAATGACAAATAATAGACCATGAATTGAAATTGCAATGTCGTTATCCATTATATACAGCTGAATATATACAGCTGAAGTCGGAAGTTTACATACACTTAGGTTGGAGTCATTAAAACTCGTTTTTCAACCACTCCACAAATTTCTTGTTAACAAACTATAGTTTTGGCAAGTCGGTTAGGACATCTACTCTGTGCATGATACAAGTAATTTTTCCAACAATTGTTTGCATACAGATTATTTCACTTATAATTCACTGTATCACAATTCCAGTGGGTCAGAAGTTTACATACATTAAGTTGACTGTGCCTTTAAACAGCTTGGAAAATTACAGAAAATGATGTCATGACTTTAGAAGCTTCTGATAGGCTAATTGACATCATTTGAGTCAATTGGAGGTGTACCTGTTGATGTATTTCAAGGCCTACCTTCAAACTCAGTGCCTCTTTGCTTGACATCATGGGAAAATCAAAATAAATCAGTCAAGACCTCAGAAGAACAATTGGAGACCTCCACAAGTCTGGTTCATCCTTGGGAGCAATTTTCAAACACCTGAAGATACCACATTCATATGTACAAACAATAGTACGCATGTATAAACACCATGGGACCACGCAGGCGTCATACCGCTCAGAAAGGAGACGCGTTCTGTCTCCTAGAGATGAACATACTTTGGTGCGAAAAGTGCAAATCAATCCCAGAACAAAGATGCTGGAGGAAACAGGTACAAAAGTATCTATATCCACAGTAAAACGAGTCCTATATCGACATAACCTGAAAGGTTGATCAGCAAGGAAGAAGCCACTGCTCCAAAACCACCATTAAAAAGCCAGACAACTACACATGGGGACAAAGATCATACTTTTTGGAGAAATATCCTCTGGTCTGATGAAACAAAAATAGAACTGTTTGGCCATAATGACCATCGTTATGTTTGGAGGAAAAGGGGGAGGCTTGCAAGCCGAAGAACACCATCCCAACCGTGAAGCACGGGGGTGGCAGCATCATGTTGTGGGGGTGCTTTGCTGCAGGAGGGACTGGTGCACTTCACAAAATAGATGGCATCATGAGGAAGCAAAATTATGTGGATATATTGAAGCAACATCTCAAGACACTCAAGACATTCCAGTCAGGAAGTTAAAGCTTGGTCGCAAATGGGTCTTCCAAATGGACAATGACCCCAAGCATACTTCCAAAGTTGTGGCCAAATGGCTTAAGGACAACAAAGTCAAGGTATTGGAGTGGCCATCACAAAGCCCTGACCTCAATCCTATAGAACATTTGTGGGCAGAACTGAAAAAGCGTGTGTGAGCAAGGAGGCCTACAAACCTGACTCAGTTACACCAGCTCTGTCAGGAGGAATTGGCCAAAATTCACCCAACTTCTTGTGGGAAGCTTGTGGAAGGCTACCCAAAATGTTTGACCCAAGTTAAACAACTTAAAGGCAATGCTACCAAATACTAATTGAGTGCATGTAAACTTCTGACCCACTAGGAATGTGATGAAAGAAATAAAAGCTGAAATAAATCATTCTCTCTACTATTATTCTGACATTATTCTGACATTATTCTGACATTTCAAATAAAGTGGTGATCCTAACTGACCTAAGACAGAGAATGTTTACTAGGATTAAATGTCAGGAATTGTAAAAAGACGGAGTTTAAATGTATTTGGCTAAGGTGTATGTAAACTTCTGATTTCAACTGTATATACAATTATTTATTTATTTTACCCACTTTTTCTCCTCAATAGCCTAGTGGTTGAGGCGTTGGGCCAGTAACCGAGAGGTTGCTGGATCGAATCCCCGAGCTGACAACACTCTAACCACTAGGTTACCTGCAGTCAACCCCCTGCACCTCTCTGATTCAGAGAGGTTGGGTTAAATGTGGATGACAAATTTCAGTTGAATGCAGGTATCCCCCTTTCCCCTTGCCAAATGTTTTTGATCTTATCTCATTGCTGCAACTCCCCATCGGGAGAGGTGAAGATGGAGTCATGCGTCCTCCGAAACATGACCCGCATAACCACGCTCCTTAACACCCTCCAGCTTAACCCGGAAGCCAGCCATGTGTCGGAGGAAACACCGTTCAACTGGCGACCGGAGTCAGCCGACAGGCACCCAGCCCACCACAAGGAGTCGCTAGAGCGCGATGAGCAAAGTAAAGCCCCACAGGCCAAACCCTCCCCTAACCCGGATGACACTGGGCCAATTGTGCGCCATCCTATGGGATTGTGGCACAGCCCGGGAAATTAACTCTAATAATAATCTGTCTATATATTCCATTTCTATGCCCCTGGCAGTATGGCTGTGGCAGTGTAAGCAGCAGCACCGTGGGTGGGACCTACTCACCCCTTGTTCGTCCAGCTTGAGCAGGGTGTCTCTGACCTTGGGTGAGGTGGAGGCCAGGCGCAGGCAGTGGAGGTTGAGCTCCGGGATGATGAACTCCAGGAGCCTCTTAGGAGACAGGCCTCGGGGGGTGGTGTGGCGGGCCGCTGAGGGCACGGACTCCTCCAGGATGGAGCCTCGCAGAGTCTTCAGCTGGGAGGAAGAGAAAGGCAAGAGGGGTGTGAGTGATTGAAATGGATGAGTGTTTTCGTAATGCCATAATGTGTCAGTCTGGGTTTGTGTATGAGTGAATGCCAGTATGTATTCATAAAAGGACCTATAAGTCTGTCAATACTGTCTACTCTTTTTGAGTCTGTGGTGTAGACTGACCTCAGTGGTTCTGAAGATGATCCTGTAGTTATACTGAGCTCCACTAGACCCCTCCTTCTCCTCTCTACGGAAGCTGATGGCCACTGGACCAAGGCGGTCATCCATGCCAAAGAAGTTCTGATGATCTGAGGAGTGGAAAGAGTGTTTTTACACATCTATCACAGGTTTCCTTATAAACACTGTTGTTGACTTACACTATTAATTCATGAAAAGCAAACAACCTCTCTCACACACACCTACGCAGCACTCACCTTTCATGTAGAAGTATTTGCGGTAGTAGTGGGCTCCCAGGTCTGCGTGTTCTATGAAGTAGTTGCTCTTGCCCTGCTGTTGGATGTGGCTCTCTCTGGGTTCCTCCAGTACTGACACAGCATCGTTGGGGTTCCTTAGGCTCAGCCACAGACCCCCTCTGCCCTGCGTATGCCCCAGGCCCGCACGCTCCTCACCCCCCATCTCATTACGGAAGTGGGGGCAGCTGAGCAGCAGCTCGTTGTCGTTGCCATCTCCCTCGTCCAGGGAGGGGTCCTCCACAGCCCCCCCAACACCGCCCCCGCCCTGCGAGGGCGAGGAGGGCGTGGCCTGGGTGAGGGGACGCATCGTCGAGGCAGCCGATGCCCCTGAGGTGATGTTCTTTTTGCGACCGATGCTGTCTCGGTTACTGGCCGCCTCTGTGAGGTCAAACAAAATGCTCTGGACATCATAGTGGGCAAAATTCCTGACCCAGGCTCCTCCCCCTAGGTTGTCATAAGGACCTGGTTGGGGGATCTGTGGGGGAGATGGCTTGGCCTTCTTGCTCAGACCCTCAGGCTTTGGGGGCTTTGCCGGTTTTGGGGTGTCTCCTGCGGGGGTGGACAGAGCCCTGAAGAAGCCGTCTGGCTCTGGGGGGGTTCCCTGCAGGCCCAGCAGCAGAAAGGGGTCTTTGAAGCGGAGGGCGTTGGGGCTCAGAACGCCTTGGTCCTCTGCACTTGGCTCCTGGGTTCCTGACAGACCTATCTGTCTCTCCAGTGAGGAGAGGCTGCCATACTCCCTGTGCAGCACCACCCCTGAGTCCTCCTGGGCCCCGGCACCTGCCTTCTCCCCCACCGCCCGTGTTGCCTTCCCTCCCGCCTTACCAGAGGAGTCCAGGTCTCCCAGCGTCACGTCACTGTTGCTTCTCTGCATGATGTGTCCTCGGCCCACTGACCTCAGGTTCAGACCCACACAGCTCGGGGTAGTAAGACTCTCCCCATCTGTTCCATCCCTCCTCGGGGGCCACTCCCCTGCCACCACCCGCGCCCTTACCCCACCCTCCCGCTTAGAGTCAAAGTTGACCGTTGTCAGAGGGGGTCGCGGCCTCTGCCGGCAAAACTTGCGTAGGAAGAGGTCGTCAGACTGCATGGTGCCTCAGACTCCAACTATCCCTCCTCACTGTGTCAGGCCTGATGAGTATAGGTACTACACGTGGTCTTCATCCACATTCAATAACAAAATGCAAAGGACTATTAGATGACTGTTGCAAGTCCCACAGTCAGATACAATGATATGTTTTAGGTCTGGAAAACGTACACCCATTCCAAGTTCATTTAGGACGTCCTCCAGCTATGGCTTTGCAGATGACTACTATTCTGGTGTGCCTCAGTTGTGGTTTGATCTAGTTGTGGTTTGGTCCAGCTGGTTTGGTCCAGCTCTCTGTCCTCTGGGTTGGGGAGGATTTGTGTGTGTGTTGGCCTCTCTGATCTGTCATCCATCAGCTCCCACCCCTCAGCACCTGCTTGCTTCTCTTTGGTCTCTTCCACTGGACACCTGTACACAGAGACAAAGCAACAGTCATTTTTAAGTATGGTTTGACTGCAGACACCCATCTTGGCTTGACACTGCTATTATCCTTCCTGACACCTCAGATTTCATTCAATGGTTGCAAAGCACCAGTGTTTAAGCCCCTTTGGCCAAAATATTACCATAATATAATATTATTAATATTCAAATGCATTTATTTTCAACAATGAAATGTAAAAACGTAAATAGGAAACCAGGAAGCTCTGACGTGTGTTGTATTGTTCAGTAGCGTTTCACCTCTGAATACTTGCATCATAATTATTTTCCTTTACAAAAATAGCTGCCAAGCAAGTCATATGGCCCACCACATCCACCATACAGACAATCAATAGAACACTGTGGGCTGGAGGAGGGGGTCTTCCTGCCTTAAGACAATTTTAGAATACAATCAGAACATGTAGAGAAGCATGTTTAAAACAATAAACAGTCAGGAGGATACTAGATGTCTTAAGAAGTCTTCTTCAATATGCAGAAAAATAAACATGTTTTTTTTTTACATAGAATTAAGCATAATGATTATGGCTCTAGATTGCAGGAAAAAGCTGTTTCAGATGTTAGAAAAATGTTACATTCTCCAATTCACTCTGGACCCCCCCCCAGCCATCCTAATACTTTGTGCCCCCTCAAATTCTTGAGGTGCATGACGCCCTGAATACAATAGTCATAAACCTAACAATGCTGGCCAGCCTGACAACAGAATAAGATCTCTCTCTCTCTCTTTCTTATCTGTCTGTTTCTCCCTTTCTCTCTCTCGCTCTCAGTCTGTCCTCTATGCCTCTCTATTTGTCTCTCACCTTCTTTCTCTGTCTGTCAAATTGACCGGCTCGTAAATAAAGCATCCTCCATTCAGGCTGCAAAGGCATCATTTCCCTCCTTAACTATCTTTAAATGGCGAGCCGCCGCAAAAGAAACGGGAAAAATATGTGTCTCTTTATAAAACAACATTTTTCACCACCATTTTCGGACAATTTAAGATGTTGCACACCGCGTTCAGCCAAGGGAGGATAGCCTAGCGGTTGGGCCAGTAAGCGAAGGCTAGCTCCCAGAACCAATTCGAATCGGTGAAACATCTGTCGATGTACCCTTGAGCAAGGCACTTAACCATAATCGCTCTGGATAAGAGCGTCTGCTAAATGACTAAAATGTAATGTAAATGTAATTATAGCTAGTTAAGGAGGGAAATTATGCCTTTGCAGCCTGAATGGAGGATGGGGGACACCAGTGTATTACCGGGAATGCACATTGTTCCTAGACGATTGTGCAAATCTAGCCAATACTATCGGCTGCCTAGGCTACATTGATACCAGATCTTGGCAACTCATTCATTATTTCTGTCATCATTTGGGTTGGGCGAGACTTTTCCAGATCCCGCGACAAGCACATTGATTGATACTGTACAGTACAAGTGAGAGTTCCCTAGGTGACAAGGCCAGCCTATTTCTAAAATAGGCGTTATTTCATCATCTAGTTGGCCTATTCTAAACATCCTTATTATTTTTCATTACAGACCATTGATTTTATTTTATGTTTAGATTTATTCACCTGCGAAAATAGGTTGTTTGCAAATGAATTGCGTCGGTTCCTGACATCCCCTTTCTCTTTTCCCTTGACTATGACCAAATTGACGTCAATCACACGATATCGGAAACCCGTTTGGCGTTAATACGAAGGTGAGATAGGGCATTCTTTTACGGTCCTTGCTATCTGGAATCCTTGGGACGTCCCTACCCATTGAAGTTAACATTTAAAATGGTCACGGTAAGGGTTACGTTTAGGGTTCTCAAAATTGCTTCCTGTCTCGTTATTTATCATGCAACTCCTGTCTCCAGATGATATGCAGTCTTGAGAGCAGGTGCAGTGATGCAGCTCAGCTTCCCGGCGCGCGCCACCACACAGCACAGAATGCTGCAGAGACGTGTAGGTGATTGGTGAGTGAGGAAGTAATATCTGTCTCAGTCTCTCTCTTTCTTTATTTTCATCTCGACTCTTTCTCTCTCTTTGCCTCTGTAAAACTGAATGTAAATAGTCACTCCGTTTATTGACTGAATATTGGAGATGGCAATTCCCTGTATGTCTGCAAAAAGGAATAAACACCTGTACCTGGTGGCATGAATCCAATATTGTAGGTCTAGACCTAGGCCATGATGACGTGAACATGATAACATGTTTGGACATGCATTCTGAAATTAAGCCTCCATCTATGAATTGCACTATCTAGATGCCCTTAACCACAGTAACTCACGCTGATATATTTTCCGGATAATATCAATTTATTCTGCAGCAAATCAGGTTTGACTTGTTCAAGGACAGATCAGCAGCATCCATCTCCCTGCTGGTACCAAGCCCAGCCACTTAGTTTCCATCCAAGGATTATGAATCCCCCAGTCTAGTCTCCTGACATGCTGTGTCAGTCAAATGTTTGCGTACAATCTGAAAACAGGATAGAATATTCTGAAATGTGAGCATTACTGTAGTTCCAAACAGGACTAAGGGATCTGTATGTGTTCATTGAGCACACACAGTATTTTTTTGTGGTCTATAGTTCAAGCTGGTACATCCACTGTATAGCCATGCACCTCGCATGCAGCCCTCATAGAGATAGTTCCCTGGTGTTTTAAGTGAACCAATGGCAGATTGTAAGCAAGAAATCAACAATCTCAAAATCTGCACGCACCCACACCAATTACCAATAAATGTAGGTCCCATAAATGTAGGTCATCTCTTTTAACCACACGATAACACATGCTAAATATTTGATCAATCCAGTCTCTTTTTTTCAGTCTCATGCATTATAAATTGATTGCCAGCTTAAAACTGGAAATCCAGTGGTTTTGTTGCCTTGTTCATTACAACCACATAAAGGGCTGCAGAGGAGGCTGCCCTGCAGGCAAATCATTATACTCCCATGTTCTGTGGATTGACTTAGAGACATACTGTACATATTTAAGTTATGAGTCAGATTGATGAAGGGAAACTCTAACCAGTCTAGTGCTGTACAGATGTAGGATCTTACTTTGAGCCAGTGCACTACAGCAGGAAAATAATCCTGCAGCAACAGGAAATTTGAATTTTTATGTGGATTATAATTAATGGACATTTTTGTAGCGGTTGTTCATTTTTGTAGCGGAAAATCAAATATGAATTTTAAAAGTGCAAATCACGAACTTCAGAAGCCTTTTTAAAGCTCAAATACACCACAAGTTTAACATTTCCTGCATTGCAGGGAAGTTCTCCTGCAACAGGGTGATCCGATTAAGATCTTATATCTGTATGTGATGTTCTGTTTCTAACTGCCCACCCCAGGAGAGAGCCTTGAGATCGCTAGTTTAAACTATGCAACAGGGGACCGTGGTGACCACAGGTTCCTGCTCATCTCACCTCTGTGCAGAGCTGCAATGATCATTTCTCCATCCCTCACAGACTACTAACCAACACGTCTGGTGGTTTCTGTGTCTAACACAGTAGTGACTCTGTTGAATGTATCAACGTTATAGCGTGAAAGGTTTCCTCACCCTAAAGGTCATGTGAACCTATTTCTGTCGCATCTGTCCCTTCCTTTTAACCAAATTCAATATCTATTCAGATCTGCATGTTGGCCTTTCATTCAAACAAAAGGTAGAGGGCGGAATGTTAGTTTTGAAACTTGGTAGAAAATGAGATCATGTTTTCATGTGAAATCATTATATGACGGAGAGTTTAATAGATCAATATGCATTCTCCACTTCATTGTATGCAGTTCATATTACAGTAAATCACAATAACCTACAAATTGCAGCGTATTTCCTCCTGTAGCAAAGGATTAAGCAAAGAGGGATTACCCAAGACATGCAGCCAAGGGATTAGAGTGTTCTCCAGGACTTTCTGAAGATTGGGTGTGTTCATCGTGACCGTTCACAGTCAACAGATCCTCTCATGAAACCAGAGAGCAGAGCAGTCTCACTGCCTCAGAAACCCAACCAGGAACGCACTGCCTCGCTACATCATTAAGCCTCAACATTGGTGTTTGATGCACTGTCTAACTACGCTGATAAAACATTGCTAGCAGTGAGTGGCTGCTAATGATCTCAGATCTCAGTCACTATACTGAGTATCTTTGCTCTCTGTGTGACCTGTGTTGATCCAGTCTTTATAGCAGGACTTTGCCTTGGTACTCCAGCAGACTTCCCCTCTACAGGTACAGTGGGGCAAAAAAGTATTTAGTCAGCCACCAATTGTGCAAGTTCTCTCACTTAAAAAGATGAGAGAGGCCTGTAATTTTCATCATAGGTACACTTCAACTATGACAGACAAAATGAGGAAATAAAATCCAGAAAATCACATTGTAGGATTTTTAATGAATTTATTTGCAAATTATGGTGGAAAATAAGTATTTGGTCACATACAAACAAGCAAGATTTCTGGCTCTCACAGACCTGTAACTTCTTCTTTAAGAGGCTCCTCTGTCCTCCACTCGTTACCTGTATTAATGGCACCTGTTTGAACTTGTTATCAGTATAAAAGACACCTGTCCACAACCTCAAACAGTCACACTCCAAACTCCACTATGGCCAAGACCAAAGAGCTGTCAAAGGACACCAGAAACAAAATTGTAGACCTGCACCAGGTTGGGAAGACTGAATCTGCAATAGGTAAGCAGCTTGGTTTGAAGAAATCAATTGTGGGAGCAATTATTAGGAAATGGAAGACATACAAGACCATTGATAATCTTCCTCGATCTGGGGCTCCACGCAAGATCTCACCCCGTGAGGTCAAAATGATCACAAGAACGGTGAGCAAAAATCCCAGAACCACACGGGGGGACCTAGTGAATGACCTGCAGAGAGCTGGGACCAAAGTAACAAAGCCTACCATCAGTAACACACTACGCCGCCAGGGACTCAAATACTGCAGTGCCAGACGTGTCCCCCTGCTTAAGCCAGTACATGTTCAGGCCCGTCTGAGTTTGCTAGAGAGCATTTGGATGATCCAGATGAGGATTGGGAGAATGTCATATGGTCAGATGAAACCAAAATAGAACTTTTTGGTAAAAACTCAACTCGTCGTGTTTAGAGGACAAAGAATGCTGAGTTGCATCCAAAGAACACCATACCTACTGTGAAGCATGGGGGTGGAAACATCATGCTTTGGGGCTGTTTTTCTGCAAAGGGACCAGGACGACTGATCCGTGTAAAGGAAAGAATGAATGGGGCCATGTATCGTGAGATTTTGAGTGAAAACCTCCTTCCATCAGCAAGGGCATTGAAGATGAAACGTGGCTGGGTCTTTCAGCATGACAATGATCCCAAACACACCGAAGGAGTGGCTTCGTAAGAAGCATTTCAAGGTCCTGGAGTAGCCTAGCCAGTCTCCAGATCTCAACCCCATAGAAAATCTTTGGAAGGAGTTGAAAGTCCGTGTTGCCCAGCAACAGCCCCAAAACATCACTGCTCTAGAGGAGATCTGCATGGAGGAATGGGCCAAAATGCCAGCAACAGTGTGTGAAAACCTTGTGAAGACTTACAGAAAACGTTTGACCTCTGTCATTGCCAACAAAGGGTATATAACAAAGTATTGAGATAAACTTTTGTTATTGACCAAATACTTATTTTCCACCATAATTTGCAAATAAATAAATAAAAAATCCTACAATGTGATTTTCTGAATTAATTTTTCTCATTTCATCTGTCATAGTTGAAGTGTACCTATGATGAAAATTACAGGCCTCTCTCATCTTTTTAAGTTGGAGAACTTGCACAATTGGTGGCTGACTAAATACTTTTTTGCCCCACTGTACTACAGTATGTCTGTGTTGGGCTCATGTTTTCTAGTGCTGTCTGTCTTTCACCAGCTCTGCTGGGACCTTAGTGGTTTGGAGGCCATGAGTGCTCAGCGCAGTGGGGTCTCCATCCTGTCTCCATCCCAGGACAAGACTACAGGGCTGCTGGTGTGTGCTGTCCGGATGTGGCCATGGTGACTGTACACCCACTTTAGGGAAGCCATGTTTCCTGGACACTTTTCTTTTTGCGCCATCTCTGACCCCTCCTCCCTTCTAGGCTTCGTCCTGTGCAGCAGGAAGTGATGTCACATGCATCCTGACCTTTTAACCGTCAGAGGATGGGTGTCGTCATCATATCCCTGCTCTGCTCTCCCCCTCTCATCACGGCTAACTGGACTACCAGAGAGAGACCAGGCAGCCTTCAACCTGCCAACCACAAATCTCTGTTTAACTCCTGACCCCCATCTCACATGCCTTCATCAAGCTTAAATCTGATGCATTTTTAAGCCCCTTCTTATCAGCAAATAATTTTGAGGGGGAAAACAGCAACAACAAAAGTATTTGTAGATAAATTATAAATTGTATTTGCTGTAGCCTACAGTAGGGTAAATTCATTAAATGTACTGTATAAATGTATTTCCTTCAGGCCCAGCTCTGTGAGAATCAGCTTAAAAGCTCACCACAGGCAGCCATTAAATGTGATCAATGACCAGGGTAGGTATCCACCCCACGGCCATATCCGCTCTATCACGTGATAAGCTGGTTCTCTATGTAAGGTTTCAGTGGCTGTCTAGGCTTACAGATCCCTTATGGACTCATTGATTTATTCTACTGTATGTTACAGTGTCTGTTGAATATTCAAGCTGGTTCCTGTGTTATAAAACATCTATGCCGTCAATGACTATGCAACCTGCCGTTAAAAATATCAGACTCCCCTGACCTGTTTCTGTTATTGGCTCATGGTTACCGACGCACATGTGGGATTAAAATGATCTGTTGAAATGGGGAACAGGCCAGATTACTATGATAGATCAAACCAAAGGCCATTAAGAGTATATATTTCTGTACTTCTGGCATGATTTCAAAAACCCTTATTAGAACTGCAGAGAAGTGTGAAACATTAACAAGGATTCCAAGCATACATGTTAGATGAAAAGTATAGAAGTGTAATGAAATGATTCTCTCTCCCTCTTAAATACTATCACTAGACTTGAGAGCAACATCGGGTTTCCCACAATTTTCCTCATTGCGTACTAGTATTTTTATGCTGAATCACAGTACTGCCACCAGCTACGCAACCTCAGTCCTCCAAATCACAGTGATTGGTGCTTACGGTAAAATGGAGCCTAAATCGACCATTAGGGATAATTGATTTAGGTTTAGCTAGTTACATTTGGACTGACACTGCACGACTACCGTGTCATTAGAAACACAAAACTGGTTGAAAAGACTAAAAACAGCCAGTGGGTGTATTATTGCTCACAAAATTGGTTTCAGGAAAAAAGTAATGCTAATGCTTCTTCTCCCTCACATCACTTCACCCCTCCTTTCTTCTGCTGCCCGCTGAGTAGGTACTGTGCCAGGTCCAGAGAATGCTAAGTGATTGGTTCTGGCTCACTCTCTCATTTTGTCCTGCATTTTATCTCCGTTTTTTTTATTTCATACAGTTAGCAGACGTCCGTCTGAGTTATTGGTCTCCAAAGTCACATAGCTCCTTTACTCAATAGATTGCCTCGGAAAAGAGGTTCGCTGTCAAAGTAGCAGAGGGGAAGGTGGAGAGTGGAAAGCTTCAGGACTTTTTGTTCGTTTATGAACTCATCACCCCTCCCAGAGCTATGGTCTTAGCTCACTCAGTACCAGTGGAGGCTGCTGAGGGGAGGACGGCCCATAATAATGGCTGTAATGGAGCGAATGGAATGGCATCAAACACATGGAAAATATGTGTTTGATGTATTTGATACCATTCCACCTATTCCACTCCAGCCATTACCACGAGCCCATCCTCCCCAATTAAGGTGCCACCAACCTCCTGTGCTCAGTACAGGATCACATCATCAAGTCTCAGAGATCAGATGTTGATTTAAGGAGTGGTGATTGACATGTGATAGCATGATAGCAACGGGGAGAGCAGTTAGTCCCCCTGGCTTTAGGCAGGCCACCAGGAAGGCCACCAGGCAGGTCACTGCAGCATGTGGGAGTGTACAGATATGACTGTCCCTGCTTTCCACTCATGCTTCTTATCACTTCCCACCCTTCTACCTTTCTACCCTGGTGATTTTAAAATATACGTCACATTGGACGCACAAAGGAAGTTGGATAATTTTTTTGGTCAACTTTCACATTTCCAATGTAATTTTGCTAAGTCTATTTAATGTCACCTTACAGAGTGTGTTGGCTGCTGTCTGCCTGTGTGTCCTCCAGTGGGGGACCTTGTGACATAGTGAACTGGGTGTCTCTTACTACGGTTGGTTGGTGTGTGCAGGTCAAGCCCAACTTTAGGCTTAGGCTAGACTGAAACAAGGCAACAGTAAACATGTTGTCCCCCACCAAGAATGCACCACAAATGATCCATTATATTGACCAGATACTCAAGTGGCCGCTTTAACAATGAAAGTTAGCCTGGGTACCAGTCTCTTTAGTTGATCCACTCCCTGTACTCCATATCATGTGCCAAAGACTCTTTGTCAGTGACAAGGAGTGGCAAATGGAATATTAGCTAAAGAGACCTCTACTCAGACTAGAAGGCAGTCGGGAGGAGGCAAGATCAGGTGGGTCCATTCTAGCCAGTGAGAGGGCAGATATGCATGTGAACAACAGGCACAGCTCCGATATAAAATGTTTTTTCTCAAAGTTGCCGGGATGTCACGTGTCCTACTTATCAGTGCACTTGTAACAACCTATGCTCTACGAAACGTCTATTTGATCAAATAAGACACACGTAGCAAACTAGCCATTCCATTTTTTGTTAGCCAAATTCGACACTCACCATTGCCTCGATTCGGCAGTCTCGTCCAGATCATCATGGCATTTGTAATTCTTTATGATAGCCACATTACCACAATTAGCATTACATTTTGGGGTGGTAAATACAGGCTATTTACACGATTAGCAGAACATCACGCTAGGGTAAGCCTACACAAAACACTCTAACATCCCATATGGGGAAAATGAATGGAACCAAGTGCCTGTTTGACCACTAGGTTTTATGGGTATTATGACTCATACTGTGGTACTCTATAGCCTATTAATCAGATCTAGGAACCAAGTGACAACACTGCCCTCTAGGCTGCGGAAGGAATGATACGGCGTGACTCAATTTTAAGGTATTAAAAAAGTATGTTGAATGCCAGAATGTATTACAAAGAGCCGTGATGAAAAACAACATTGAAACACACCAAATCTAGCGTCTGCAAAGAACTTGTAGGAAGCTTTAAACGTGCATCCATCATCCTCATCCACAACACTCTAGCAAGCCCCCAGCCTACTAGAAGGTAATAGGCACTTACATTGCCCCTAGTGGATGGTATAGCTTCCACATTTCGCCAGGTCTACATGTAATATGGTACCTGCAGAATTCGGCACCTCTTGTCGTGTTCCATAAGAGGCCCTCATACCATCGTGGTCACCTAATCCTCTCCAGTTTCCAATTGGCTCATTCATCCCCCTCCTCTCCCCTGTAACTATTCCCCAGGTTGTTGCTGTAAATGAGTATGTGTTCTCAGTCAATTTACTTGATAAAATAAGAGTTAATAATTCATATATAAGAGAATGGGCTGGTGTGTGTGCGTGTTTGTGTACATAAGTGCATGTTTGTGTGTTCACGCATGTATGAAAAAGAAACAAAAGTATTTTTCAAATGTTCAGTTATTCTGATCATTGATAAAACAGACTGCATCTGTGTTATAACATGCTTATTGAAACATATACAGTACCAGTCAAAAGGTTGTACACACCTACTCATTCCAGGGTTTTTCTTTATTTTTACTATTTTCTACATTGTAGATTAATATTGAAGACATCAAAACTATGAAATAACACATGGAATCATGTAGTAACCAAAAAAGTGAGATTTTAAGAATTTTTGATTATTCAAAGTAGCCACTCTTTGCTTTGATGACAGCTTTGCACACTCTTGGCATTCTCTCAACCAACTTGAGGTAGTCACCTAGAATGCATTTCAATTAACAGGTGTGCCTTGTTAATTTGTGGAATCTGTTTCCTTAATGTGTTTGATTTAATCCATTGTGTTGTGTCAAGGTAGGGGTGTTATACAGAAAATAGCCCTATTTGGTAAAAGACCACGTCCGTATTATGGCAAGACATGGTCAGTCAATCCGGAACATTTCAAGAACTTTTAAAGATTTCTTCAAGTGCAGTCACAAAAACCATCAAGCGCTGTGATGAAACTGGCTCTCCATTCTCTTATATATGAGAGTTACCTCTGCTGCAGAGGATAAGTTCATTAGAGTTAACTGCACTGCATATTGCAGCCCAAATAAATGCTTCACAGAGTTCAAGTAACAGACACATCTCAACATCAACTGTTCAGAGGAGACTGGGTGAATCAGGCCCTTCATGGTCAAATTGCTGCAAAGAAACCACTACTAAAGGACACCAATAATAAGAAGAGACTTGCTTGGGCCAAGAAACACGAGAAATGGACATCAGACCGGTGGAAATTTGTCCTTTGGTCTGATGAGTCCACATTTGAGATTTTTTTTCCAACCTCTGTTTCTTTGTGAGACGCAGTGTAGATGAACGGATGATCTCTGCATGTGTGGTTCCCACTGTGAAGCATGGAGGAGGAGGTGTGATGATGTGGGGGTACTTTGTTGGTGGCACTGTCTTTGATTTATTTAGAATTCAAGGCACACTTAACTAGTATGGCTACCACAGCATTCGGCAGTGATATGCCATCCCATCTGGTTTGCGCTTAATGGGACTATCATTTGTTTTTCAGCAGGACAATGACCCAAAACACACCTCCAAGCTGTGTAAGGGCTATTTGACCAAGGATAGTGATCGTGTGCTGCATCAGATTACCTGTCCTCCACAATCGCCCAACCTCCACCCAATTGAGATGATTTGGGATGAGTTAGACCGCAGAGCGAAGGAAAAGCAGCCAACAAGTTATCAGCATATGTGGTAACTCCGACTGTTGGAAAAGCATTCCTCATGAAGCTGGTTGAGAGAATGCCAAGAATGTGCAAAGCTGTCATCAAGGCAAAGGGTGGCTATCTTGAATAATCTCAAATATAAAATATATTTGTTTAACACTTTTTTGGTTACTACATGATTCCATATGTGTTATTTCATATTTTTGATGTCTTCACTATTATTCTACAATGTAAAAATAGTAAAAATAAAGATAAACCCTGAGTAGGTGTGTCCAAACTTTTGACTGGTACTGTAAATGTATAATATGTCATGAACTGAGCATATTTAAATCTGGTGTTACCTCCTATTTCAGTAAATGCAGGCCAGAAAGAGGAAGTTGGCTTAGAAAAGGCTCTTTCTATGGCATTGTCTGTGTTTTCTGCGTCTAACCCTGACTTCCGATTTTATTGAATACTACCAGCTAATAGAGGGATGATACATTTCTGTCTCTCCATCTTACATTACTATGTCCATCCATCACCACTTTGAGAAAGCCTATGAACATTTTGACTAAGGTATTGGTAATGTGCATGCTCAAAGAACTATATTGTGAGGTTATATGGGAGTACATGGCATGCAAGAGTTAGTCAGAGTGAATGTGTCTGTCTGTCTGAATCTGGCACACTGCCCACAGTGGCAGGAAGAACAGCTGTCCCTCTGCAACGGCACTGTGTGTGATTCTGTCCATGACTGTATGTGTGTGTGTGTGTGTGTGTGTGTGTGTGTGTGTGTGTGTGTGTGTGTGTGTGTGTGTGTGTGTGTGTGTGTGTGTGTGTGTGTGTGTGTGTGTGTGTGTGTGTGTGTGTGTGTGTGTGTGTGTGTGTGTGTGTGTGTGTGTGTGTGTGTGTGTGTGTGTGTGACCGGAACGAGAGAGGAACTGACCCTCACTCCATCACTGCTGCTATTATGTGGAGCTGAACTGCGCACTGTGGTTCCTCTCCCATACGTGCAGCTGGCTCTGAGGCAGAGGCAGAAACACTGCACACACTAGCATTTATAGCAGTCTGAACTGGTACCCCTACCCTGTCTGCTGAGAGAGGAAGAGAAACTGGCCTCCCTCACTTCCTCACTATCCCCGCTATTGTGCCTCGAAATGAATCCTGGTGCCCCTGAAACGACTGCACCGCCCACACACACTCTCTCTCACACACACACTCACCCAGATAGGCTCTATGTATTACCGCACATTCTTTCATCATGAATCTCAGATCTGGCCACCCCATGCACAGTGACTATTAAAGACATTGGTTTATTTTAACTTATGCTTTGCTGTAAAAGTCTGAAACAACACCAACTGCAACAGTATCTGTCCTCTTGCATACCATTTTCTGCATGACATTGATGACTGAGAGGGCAGTGGTTACAGTTAATGTCTTCCACATTCTAGGCAGTCAGACACCTTGCTCCAGTCAGGCCCTCCTGTTGCTCTGTCTCTAGTCTCTAGCAGCGCTGGTCTCTACACCGCCTGTTGCTCTGTCTCTAGTCTCTAGCAGCACTGGCATCTACACCGCCTGATGACTGTCTCTACTCTCTATAGCAGCACTGGCTTCTACACCGCCTGATGACTCTGTCTCTAGTCTCTAGCAGCATGAGTCTCTACACCGGCTGATGGATCTGTCTCTAATCTCTAGCAGCACTGGCTTCTACACCGCCTGATGACTGTCTCTACTCTCTATAGCAGCACTGGCTTCTACACCGCCTGATGACTCTGTCTCTATTCTCTAGCAGCATGAGTCTCTACACCGGCTGATGGATCTGTCTCTAGTCTCTAGCAGTGCTGGCCTCTACACCGCCTGATGGCTCTGTTCTAGTCTCTAACAGCGCTGGCCTCTACACTGTGTGCTGCTCTGTCTCTACTCTCTATAGCAGCACTGGCTTCTACACCGCCTGATGACTCTGTCTCTAGTCTCTAGCAGCACTGGCATCTACACCGCCTGATGACTGTCTCTACTCTCTATAGCAGCACTGGCTTCTACACCGCCTGATGACTCTGTCTCTAGTCTCTAGCAGCATGAGTCTCTACACCGGCTGATGGATCTGTCTCTAATCTCTAGCAGCACTGGCTTCTACACCGCCTGATGACTCTGTCTCTAGTCTCTAGCAGCGCTGGCCTCTACACCACCTGTTGCTCTGTCTCTAGTCTCTAGCAGCACTGGCATCTACACCGCCTGATGACTGTCTCTACTCTATAGCAGCACTGGCTTCTACACCGTCTGATGACTCTGTCTCTAGTTTCTAGCAGCGCTGGCCTCTACACCACCTGTTGCTCTGTCTCTAGTCTCTAGCAGCACTGGCATCTACACCGCCTGATGACTGTCTCTACTCTCTATAGCAGCACTGGCTTCTACACCGCCTGATGACTCTGTCTCTAGTTTCTAGCAGCGCTGGCCTCTACACCACCTGTTGCTCTGTCTCTAGTCTCTAGCAGCACTGGCATCTACACCGCCTGATGACTGTCTCTACTCTCTATAGCAGCACTGGCTTCTACACCGCCTGATGACTCTGTCTCTAGTCTCTAGCAGCATGAGTCTCTACACCGGCTGATGGATCTGTCTCTAGTCTCTAGCAGTGCTGGCCTCTACACCGCCCGATGACTGTCTCTACTCTCTATAGCAACACTGGCTTCTACACCGCCTGATGGCTCTGTTCTAGTCTCTAACAGCGCTGGCCTCTACACTGTGTGCTGCTCTGTCTCTACTCTCTATAGCAGCACTGGCTTCTACACCGCCTGATGACTCTGTCTCTAGTCTCTAGCAGCACTGGCATCTACACCGCCTGATGACTGTCTCTACTCTCTATAGCAGCACTGGCTTCTACACCGCCTGATGACTCTGTCTCTAGTCTCTAGCAGCATGAGTCTCTACACCGGCTGATGGATCTGTCTCTAATCTCTAGCAGCACTGGCTTCTACACCGCCTGATGACTCTGTCTCTAGTCTCTAGCAGCGCTGGCCTCTACACCACCTGTTGCTCTGTCTCTAGTCTCTAGCAGCACTGGCATCTACACCGCCTGATGACTGTCTCTACTCTATAGCAGCACTGGCTTCTACACCGTCTGATGACTCTGTCTCTAGTTTCTAGCAGCGCTGGCCTCTACACCACCTGTTGCTCTGTCTCTAGTCTCTAGCAGCACTGGCATCTACACCGCCTGATGACTGTCTCTACTCTCTATAGCAGCACTGGCTTCTACACCGCCTGATGACTCTGTCTCTAGTTTCTAGCAGCGCTGGCCTCTACACCACCTGTTGCTCTGTCTCTAGTCTCTAGCAGCACTGGCATCTACACCGCCTGATGACTGTCTCTACTCTCTATAGCAGCACTGGCTTCTACACCGCCTGATGACTCTGTCTCTAGTCTCTAGCAGCATGAGTCTCTACACCGGCTGATGGATCTGTCTCTAGTCTCTAGCAGTGCTGGCCTCTACACCACCTGATGGCTCTGTCTCTAGTCTCTAGCAGCGCTGGCCTCTACACTGTGTGCTGCTCTGTCTCTAATCTCTAGCAGCACTGACCTCTACACCGCCTGATGGCTCTGTCTCTAGTCTCTAGCAGCACTGGCCTTTACATCGCATGCTGCTCTGTCTCTAGTCTCTAGCATCACTGGCCTCTACACCACCTGATGGCTCTGTCTCTAGTCTCTAGCAGTGCTGGCCTCTACATCGCCTGATGGCTCTGTCTCTAGTCTCTAGCAGCACGAGTCTCTACACCGGCTGATTGCTCTGTCTCTAGTTTCTAGCAGCACTGGCCTCTACACCACCTGATGGCTCTGTCTCTACTCTCTATAGCAGCGCTGGTCTCTACACCGCCCAGAGTGAATGTGTCTGTCTGTCTGAATCTGGCACACTGCCCATAGTGGCAGGAAGAACAGCTGTCCCTCTGCAACGGCACTGTGTGTGATTCTGTCCGTGACTGTGTGTGTGTGTGTGTGTGTGTGTGTGTGTGTGTGTGTGTGTGTGTGTGTGTGTGTGTGTGTGTGTGTGTGTGTGTGTGTGTTTGTGTGTGTGTTGCTCTGTCTCTAGTCTCTAGCAGCGCTGGTCTCTACACCGCCCGATGACTGTCTCTACTCTCTATAGCAACACTGGCTTCTACACCGCCTGATGACTCTGTCTCTAGTCTCTAGCAGCGCTGGTCTCTACACCGCCCGATGACTGTCTCTACTCTCTATAGCAACACTGGCCTCTACACCGGCTGATTGCTCTGTCTCTAGTTTCTAACAGCACTGGCCTCTACACCACCTGATGGCTCTGTCTCAAGTCTCTAGCAGCGCTGGCCTCTACACTGTGTGCTGCTCTGTCTCTAACCTCTAGCAGCACTGGCCTCTACACCACCTGTTGCTCTGTCTCTAGTCTCTAGCAGCACTGGCATCTACACCGCCTGATGACTGTCTCTACTCTCTATAGCAGCACTGGCTTCTACACCGCCTGATGGCTCTGTCTCTAGTCTCTAGCAGCGCTGGCCTCTACACTGTGTGCTGCTCTGTCTCTAACCTCTAGCAGCACTGGCCTCTACACCACCTGTTGCTCTGTCTCTAGTCTCTAGCAGTGCTGGCCTCTACACCGCCTGATGGCTCTGTCTCTAGTCTCTAACAGCACTGGCCTCTACACCACCTGATGGCTCTGTCTCTAGTCTCTAGCAGCACTGGCCTCTACACCGCCTGTTGCTCTGTCACATCTGCTCTATGTGCGCTGTACCTCATGACCTAAATAGAATTGTGCATTGCCCTGGAACCACGTGCCAGTATGCTAACTGTGCCTGGTGATACAAGCCAATATGCTAACTGTGCCTGGTGATACAAGCCAATATGCTAACTGTGCCTTTCCGTGTGTAGGCTACATCTGTGTATTTGCGTGTGTCTTGCATCATGCTTTAAACACTGAACAAAAATGTAAACGCAACATGAAACAATTTAAAAGATTTACAGTTACAGTTCATATAAGGAAATGAGTCAATTGTAATAAATTCATTAGGCTCTAATCTATGGATTTCACATGACTGGGAATACAGATATGGATATGTTGGTCACAGATGCCTTTAAAAAAAGGTAGTGGCGTGGATCAGAAAACCAGTCAGTATCTGGTGTGACCACCATTTGCATCATGCAGCATGACACATCTCCTTCGCGTAGAGTTGATCAGGCTGTTGATAGTGGCCTGTGGAGCGTTGTTCCACTCCTCTTTAATGGCTGATGCGAAGTTGCTGGATATTGGCGGGAATTGGAACATGCTGTCGTACATGTCGATCCAGTGCATCCCAAACATGCTCAATGGGTGACATGTCTGGTGAGTATGCAGGCCATGGAAGAACAAGGGACATTTTCAGCTTGAAGGAATTGTGTACAGATAATTGCAACACGGGCCGTGCATTATCATGCTGAAACATTTGGTGATGGTGGTGGATGAATGGCACGACAATGGGCCTCAGGATCTTGTCACGGTATCTCTGTGCATTCAAATTGCCATCGATAAAATGCAACTGTGTTTGTTGTCCATAGCTAGCCCATAACATAACCCCACCGCCACCATGGGGCACTCTGTTCACAACATTGACATCAGCAAACTGCTCGCCCACATGGCGCCATTCACACTGTCTGCCATCTTGTTGATGACGAGCATCCTGGTCTCAGATGATCCCGCAGGTGAAGAAGCCAGAAGTGGATGTCCTGGGCTGGGGTGTTTACACCTGGAATGCGGTTGTGAGGCCGGTTGGACGTACTGCCAAATTTTCTAAAACAATGTTGGAGGCGGCTTATGTTAGAGAAATGAACATTACATTATCTGGCAATAGCTCTGGTGGACATTCCTGCAGTCAGCATGCCAATTGCACGCACAACAACTGCACATTTTAGAGTGGCTTTTTATTGTCCCCAGCACAAGGGGCACCTGTGTAATGATAATGCTGTTTAATCAGCTTCTTGGTATGCCGCACCTGCCAGGTGGATGGATTATCTTGGCAAAGGACAAATGCTCACTAACAGGGATATAAACAAATGTGTGCTCAACATTGGAGAGAAATAAGCCTTTTGTGCGTATGGAACATTTCTGGGATCTTTTATTTCAAGTTATGAAACATGGGACCAACGCTTTACATGTTGCATTTATATTTTTATTTAGTATAGTTCAACTATCACAGTATCATCTCGCCACGAGTGTCACTTTAATGGAGTGGTGTGAGAAGAAGACTGTAACCCAAGCACATTGATTTAGTTGAAATCAATGGCAAGTGGCTTTGTAAGGTATGATAATGTAGTGAACAGACACAGATGCTAGTACCCTGAGATATCAAATCAAATAAAAAAAATGGTCACATGCTTCGTAAACAACAGGTATGGACTAACAGTGAAATGCTTACTTACGGACCCTTCCCAACAATGTAGAGAGAAAGAAAATAGTGGTGCAGTGATCTAAGGCACTGCATCTCAGTGCTAGAGGTGTCACTACAGACCCTGGTTCAATTCCAGGCTGTATCACAACTGGTTGTGATTTGGAGTCCCATATGGCGGTGAACAATTGGCCCAGTGTTGTCTGGGGTAGGCCGTCATTGTAAATAAGAATTTGTTCTTAAATGACTTGCTGAGTTAAATAAAGGTTAAGTAAAAATAAATGGTAACTTGGCTATATACAAAGCTATATCTGGTTCTCTGAGCTCTGTTAGTGATGTGTGTGTATTTAGGATGGGAGTGGATCATGGGTATAACACCAGTTTAGTAACTAAGTGATGATAATGAGGAATGGAGAGTATCAGTGCTAGTGCTCAGTGTTTCTGATCCTGACCCCGCTGTGTGACCCTCCACCTTGGTCTGTGAGGTACATCCTGTCTGTGTGTTTCAGCTGCAGCTGTCTGAGACTAGCCTCTCAGGGACACACAGGCAGGACCGATCTACCAGTGCTACAGCTAAGCTCTTCTAATTAGTAACTCTGTTTTTTTGTTATGCTCTTTTTACCGCCAACGCCTTGAAAATGAAAACGCAGCCAGTTGCACGGTGACTCTTTCCACCCTTATTGACTGTAATAGAATGGACATGAAGTGCTTTTCCCACATGGCTATAGCAGTAATGATTTTCACTGTGTTGTATGTGTCTGCCCATTAATGTGATATTGTGTGTTGGAGTCTTTTTCCCTGACCGATTCTCAGTGCAGGCTTGTTTTCTGGCTTTTTGACCAGACTTTGCTCAGGATGGTGAAGTAGTGATGTGGTGGGAGTGTATGGAGAGCTTCATTCAGCACCACTGAATGTCACTGAGGGCCCGTCTCCTATAATGGGAGTTGGAATAACGAGAATAGGTGTTTGTGTGTGTTGTTCAGGCAGTGTATGTATGATATAACTGATTGATTAACAACATTGACGACAGCAAACTCCACACACCCACTGCCTACAGTATTTCTGACTAGTGGGTTATTTACAGTATGCAAATCTGTGATGAGCAAGCGAACCTCCCTACTGTGAATTTATTCAAATATTCAGCAGATGTTTGTGGAGATGTTATGCTTTCATTCAACTGACACCATCTCAAAATTATTATTATCATAATCCTAATACACTTTAAGACTTAATTTAGCTGAAATGACAAACACATAAACCTATACAGGTCAAAACGTGTTCTTTCCAGTTACACAAATGTAGTAGTATAGTAGTATAGTAGTATAGTAGTATAGTAGTATAGTAGTATAGTAGTATGTAGTATAGTGGTATAGTGGTATAATAGTGTAGTGGTATAAAAGTATAGTAGTATAGTAGTATGTAGTACCTTTGTGGCTCATTTTCTACTTCTCACTATCTTTTAAATACTCCTCCTTGCCTCTCTTTCTATTTCCCTCTGAACATTTCTCATCTCTCTATCACCTCTGCCACTCTCCCCTTTCCTTTCTTCCTTCCCTCCCATCACTGTCGCTCGCCTATATCTCTCCTCTCTAGTCCTGCTCATTGTGCAGTCAGGCCCTGTGTGGCAGAGCAGAGCTGGGCCGGCCAGAGCCCAGGGACAGAAATCTGAGGGTGACTCCACTCCAGAGAGGGCTGAGCTCCCATTAAGAGCATGGCCACAGAGGACAGGTGACAAAGGAGAGCACAAGCCGATTAGAGGATCCACCCAGTGGCTTCCACTGCTATCTGCCATCCTACCATCCTCTGCTCTGTCCACCAGGCTCCCTCAGTCACACAGACACACTGCTCACTTTGAGAGATAGAGAGACACAGTCTGGCTAGGCCTAGTAACGCAAAATGGCTCCAACTGAGGGAGACGGTGTAGTTCTGTTGACTCATGTTTCAGTGGAGAGGATAATCTGAAAATGTGTTCCATATTGATGAGGTACCATTGACTGTACATATTGATTATTTCTCTTGAGACACCACTGAAATCAATTAACTATTCTATTTGCCATATTATATATGTCTGGTTGTAATTTTCGCCTATATTGGTCAGTAAAAATATATCCGTTTGGCACGACACAGTGTGAGAGCACCATGGTAAATGTCCTCTCTCGTGGAGCACAGTAGGCCTAGACATAGATTGAATAGCCTTTTCACATCGTCTTTCTGCCTCAGGTTGTTGTCAGATAGGCGCCTGTCCACGTTGTGTTATGTAAAGACAGTTGGTTGACTGTTGAGAGGCTATTCGCCGCAGCGGTCCTACGGAGAGGAGTTGCTTTTGGCATGGAAATATAATTTGGTATGCAAAGAGGGCAGCGGTGTAAGCTGGAGTTGAAACCCTGGGTGACACACAGCTTTAGTACATCTGAGGCAGGCAGGATCTGTTAGCCCCGTGACCCTGATGTGTAACACTGCTTCTCTCATTATTAATTCCATCATATAAGTCATTTAGGGCTTCAATGTTTTAGGATCTCCACTTATTAAACCGGCAAAGACAAACATGTAACAGCTCCTTTACATTTAAGATATATATTAAAGACATCAAGTGGTTCTGTACTTACAGCCTTGATTCGTCTGATCAGATGCCTCATACTATAGTAACTCATTTTAGTTGGATAGATCTGTTCTCTGTGGCCAGGGGCTGGTGTAGGAATGGACAGTGATGTGGAGCAGTTGGATTCTGCAGGAAATACAAGTGGGCCTGATCGATCACAGAGATTAGCTGCTCTGCCTCACCTCTTCTCCCTTCTCCTCTGATCCCCTCTCCCTCTCTCCTCCCACTCAGCTGAAGAATGTGTGCCACACATGTCCCTGCTGACTGACAGAGAGCCTCTCATATTTAAAAAGAGTCCCAGACACCCACAGGTTTTTATAGCTCCATACTGTGACGATACTATGAGTCCTCACTAGATGAACAAATATAGACGCCTACATGCTCTGACGCCAACGGCTAGTTCCCATCATTTGGGTCAAAACAGCATATTTAAAGAGCAACATTTTTAACATGTTCTATGAAAAGGTTTTCTTTTTTAGAGCACCTGAGTGCTTCAACACTTCAGCTAGAACAGGAATATTTCTGTCACTGACACACACACATCTGATAATTATATTATTGTAGGTATAGAAACATCTACCTACTGTCCACAAACTATAAAAGGCAGAGGGGAAAGATTTTTCCTGTTATGTTGTCAAATAATAGAGAAATGTTGGAGTCTACTTTATCCTAAAATACAGGCGGGTACATCCATTAACCTTAATTTGACTGACAAATAAATGACTGTTGGGTTGAGATTGCTGCATTGAATAATTGTATGTCTGTTTAGAGTTGACACATTCATTTGGCTTAATTAACTTAATCAAAGTATACTCAAGTTAACAATACATTTGATCCTAAATTGAATGCTCCTTTGCAACCCTATTTTCTAATTACTACATTATTATTCTGATATTATTACATCATCAATGATTTTGTAATATTTGAGTAGTATTTCATGACAATTTAAACACCATGGTAAGGTCCGTTTCCCTCGGTTACACTGGCATCTGTCCCCATCATTGGCACTGTGACCACAAAGCATCACTAGACTCTTGTACCCATACGCCTTGTGTGCAATGCCACAGTGGTTGCGTGTCATAGTCGCCCAACAAATCTGCTGTTTGCATCTGGGCTCAGTTACCCCCTGTCACATATATATTCATTCTCAGATAGCTTGTTTTCAGAAGATTAACATTGCCTATGTTCTGTATTTTAGATACATTTGTCAGATGTGTCACTGTCAAAGTGAGTCTATGATTGGAGAGCAGAGGGGCTTTCACACACACACACACACACACACACACATCCATGGGCACATCTGGCCAACCATGCAGATTAGCAGTCTCGGATGGATAATGTCACACCCTCTGCCAATCTGACCACGAACGCACAAAGACCGCGACCAAGTCAATAGCCCTGTTTATACCTGCCGTTGATATGTGTCCTTCATCCTGATCTTGTCCTGATCTTGACCTGATCTTGTCTGTTTACACTTATAAGATCTGTTCACAATCAGATCACAATGAGTCTTTTAATTGTCTACACTTGTCTAAAATGTGGCCAAAATCAGAATGTGGATAAGATAAGGACAAAGGCCGCATGTTAGATCCAGGTATAAACAGGTCTTCTGTCATCAAATTTAGACAAGCACACAGCCTGCCGCACTCCTCAGGAAAGAGAGCGAGGACACCACCATGTCAAGTCTCAATGCATTCATCATCATATGGAATGAGATTGTCTGCTACTGACAACCACAGTGAAAACCACATATGATGAGGACTCGTGGTGCAAAATAAATTAAATGGTCCGTCCTTTTAGTGCACTGGCTTATGTAAGCTGTTCCTCAACCCTCTCCTCTTCATCTCCCTCTTTATTCGCCCTTTCTCTTTCTCCACCAGACCTCACCGTCTCTTGCATCCCCGACTCCAAAAAACACAACCCCCCTCACAGCCAAAATGAGAAGGAAAAAAAATCTCCTGCATCCCTCCTTTTCTTTGCCGCCTTGAAAACAACACCCTGATCCCGGCTCTGGTTCTCCATTCCATCATTGTCTGTGTACGTTACATGCAGTACCCTCTCAATCCTCCTTATCATCCGTATCCCCCACACAAAAACAGGCAGGGGCTGCAGACCTTTGTTTGTAAAAAAATAAATAAATAATAATTATATATTTTTTTTAATCCTATTTATCTTGCCTTTTTGTTTCTGTATCACTATAGCTCCTCTCTATTCCTTTCTTTCATTTTCCCTGTCTCTTGCGCTCTTTCTGTCTCTGCTCCCTCCCTTCCTCCCTTCCTCCACCTGGCCCACATCTCTGGGTCTGCAGCCCAAAGCGCCCTACACAGCAAGGTCTGCAGTGGCTTCATGTCAATGTCATAACACCGTTTTTAAACGAGCCCATAACACCAGAGAGAGAGGGGGGGGGGAGAGAACGAGCGTGAAGATAGCAGAATGTTGCTTAGACATCCTTTCCTACCCCTGACATAGCATTCGTTCATTGTGTTGACACATCCTCTGCTCTCTCACTTTTGTACGGCAGAATGTTCTGAATCTCTGGTGGAACCGACTGGAAATAAGAACATATGTATGCTCACATCGAGCCATCTAGGTTGTCCTGATCAAGCCAATCACATTCATTATCACCAGACACAGGACATAGGAAATTTGGAATGTGTGCATTCTAAAGGGTCTGAGTAGAGAAAGACAGGACTTACCTCCACATTTCAGCTCCGCTCCACCCTGCCTGGTCTCATTCTGTTCCTTTCTGTCGGCTCCCTCCCCCCTCTTCCCATGACAGCATTTTTCTGCTATCTATCTCCACACTGAAGACTTTTCTTCTTCTCCCTCTTCGGTTCCCCTTGTCTGCTCCCTTCTTCCCCTCTCCAAAAATAAAACTCCTCTCTGATCAGTGTGGCTAGGAGCTCAGATCTTCCATCCCGTTGTTCAGTCAAAAGAGGCAGGTTGATTTGCTCAGTCCCTCACGCTCTCTCTCACGCCCATTCAAATCACACTAAAGCCAACCCCCTCCTTCTCCTCCCCTCACACACACCACATCACCGATCTCTCTCCTCCCCCTCTCTCTCTCTCTCTTTCTCTCTCGCTCTGTCAAAGAGAGGCTGAGGCAGCAATAGACCGCAATAGGCAGGATGTGCTCTCCTCTCTCTCTCTCTCTCTCTCTCTGAGTCTAATCCGTTTTCTAGATTAATGGTTGGATGATTAGGGCGACTAGATTAAGCGACCAATGACTAAGTGCATCTAGTCTGTCAGCCACAATGTGCTATTCTAAGCACATTTGTGTGTTTTGGGTGGAGGAAGGGTTGGGGAGCAAATTGTATTTATTTTTTATTCAATCTTTATTTAACTAGGCCAGTCAGTTAAGAACAAATTCTTAAGAAGCATATGTTTGCATGTTTATGTTTGTGTGTGTTTAGGGGAGACCTAGTGTGTTTAGGAATGGGGTCGACACTAAACAATTAAATGGTTGCCCAACAATAAGAGTACATTGTTTACTAGACTGCCCATTAAGAGGACTACCATCCCTGTTCACCTCCCCCTCCCATCCTACCCCCTCCCCATGCCTTTCCTCCCAGCAGGTGCTCTGCCACCTGACCTTGTCCTGCATACGTTTCCAAAGACATTACCTTGTCTCCCTAAACCCAGCCATGGCGTGCTCTGATTATGTCATCCTACCAAAGCAAAGGCGTCAGTCACAGACTGAACATGGGAGATGTTTATGAGAGGGGAGAATTATGCTGCGTTATGTGAGCCTTGTACTGTGTCAAATTAAGGTGTTACCACTGAGGATTATGGTGCTTTCCATTTGTCTTCGATGTGTTGTGCCAGCACAGTCATTTTTCTCATTTTTTTCAGATGGATTTTGTCACTATGGGGTAAGGAAGATCACAGCCTACAGTACTGTGTACCTCACTGTAGAATACAAGACTGGGTCCCTACTCCCAGATGCTCCTCCTCTCATCACGCTCAATTGCATCCTCATGTTGGAAACACAGGGAATAAAATAACATGTAATGTATGCTGCATGACTCATAACATTACAGGCATATCCAATATGTGCGTAATAAAGTCACAAATATGTGTATATTGTAAGCATTAGTACATGGTTTCTATACTCAGTTAGGTGCTTCTTTACCCTCACTAACTAATAGCCTTAAAAGTCCAGCTTTAAACAAGCCTTTAGCTTATGTGGCACTGTAGCTGGGGCCTGACTCCATCCCCCTAATTACTGTATGTCCCCCCCTCGTCTGACCATGTGGCCCTGTTAGGAGGTCACCAGCTCTGGCCAAGCCCACAACAGAGCTGGGGGTGGGGGTGGGGTGGGGATAGGAGGACGGTGTTGGGGGTAGTGAGTCTTCAACGGATTACAACAAAGGAACAATGATCATAGTTTAGCATACCCAAGACAAGCATTTTAGTGATGGCACTAGAATGACATTGGTGTATATCATCGAATGACACCTGATGTAAAAAAAAAAAATATATACATTCACTATTATTATGTTGCATTTGAAGTGTGTTCAAAATACCATTCACACATGGCAATACAAACTCCATGAGTAAAATATATACTTTTCATCAACAACTTGTTTATTTAACATAATGTAGATGAAATATCTCTTTCAAATAGGTGTTACTGTATATGCGTCCAACCATTTAAACAGAAAGTAATTTATAAGTATTGATTGTGGATCAGATCAATATTATTCATTTTTACCTTTATTTAACTAGGCAAGTCAGTTAAGAACAAATTCTTATTTTCTGTAATGGCCTAGGAATAGTGGCCTGTTCAGGGGCAGAACGACAGATGTTTACCTTGTCAGCTCTGGTATTCGATCTTGCAACCTTTTGGTTACTAGTCCAACACTCTAACCACTAGGCTACCTGAGTGGTGTTAGTTTTGTCAAAGACCAGACTACCCCCAGCTCATTTACTCTGGGCACTACTTCCCCTTCCTATTTTGTTAGAAAATCAGGAAATGTGTCCCAATGAAACGAGAAACTGACTGCTTCACTTTATATCACTGTTAGAAACAATGACTGAATGGAATTCTACTGCTGTCACATTATCCAACCAAGACCATCATGCTAGAAACTACTGCATCTATCATATTTAGCAAGTCTAGCTGCCTGGCCAGTGTGTTTTATTAACAGGAAAAGGTAGAGTGGTTGTTTTGGCATTGATATAGGCCTAACATAATTACATTCCACCCTATGCAGAGAAATCAAGTTCCTGAATAAACATTCTCTTATAGGTCCAAACAAAGTGAGATCTGGAAATTAACTAAATGGAATGGTTGTTGTTACCCATTTCATGTGAATACATGTTGACAGTGACACAAGGTTTCCACATCCTTTGTCATCTCGCACATCCTGTGTACCGTTAAATTGTCAGTACTAGCTCACAGCAATAGTCAGTACTACAGCGACATCTATTGGTAAAGTGATGTGTCGACAACCTTGTGCCATTATGACCATGCCCAGACTTTGCACCAGTTATTTTCAGAAGGGACAAAAAGGGAAAAGAAGGTGTGTTTGATATATCTTACATTTTATACCTTCTCTGATCCTTAATTTACATTGCTAATTTGCTTCTCATAAAAACAGGTACATAAATACATGAGGCTATTTATTATGAATATGGAGATAGATGGTCACCATGACTTTTTACTAAATAATATTTACCAGCTGCTTAAAAAACTCTGAGAGTGCTAAGACCATGACTAGAGATGCTTAGGCCTATAGAATGTGGTTTCAAGAAACAACACCAGGGCTCTTTTATCAAGATAAAACATGTATTAACTCTCTTGTAGAGGAAAAATAAGATTTCTCATGCCGAGGTTAAGTTGGTATCATGATGAGTCACTGAAGGTTTGTGGGAGAAGACTGCGCGACTAGAAAAGGTACATTTTCTGAAGAAAATGTGTATGCTTGCTTCAGCTGTCTTAAAGAAATTGTATGGTATTGTAAGTTTAAATTGTTTTTTATAACATAAGAATGTTCAACCCTAACCCTAGCTTCATGTCCACATCCCAGTTCAACCCTAACCCTAGCTTCATGTCCACATCCCAGTTCAACCCTAACCCTAGCTTCATGTCCACATCCCAGTTCAACCCTAACCCTAGCTTCATGTCCACATCCCGGGTTCAACCCTAACCCTAGCTTCATGTCCACATCCCAGTTCAACCCTAACCCTAGCTTCATGTCCACATCCCGGTTCAACCCTAGCCTCAACCACAACCCTAACCCTAGCTTCATGTCCACATCCCGGGTTCAACCCTAACCCTAGCTTCATGTCAACATCCCAGTTCAACCCTAACCCTAGCTTCATGTCCACATCCCAGTTCAACCCTAACCCTAGCTTCATGTCCACATCCCGGGTTCAACCCTAACCCTAGCTTCATGTCCACATCCCGGTTCAACCCTAACCCTAGCCTCAACCATAACCCTAACCCTAGCTTCATGTCCACATCCCGGTTCAACCCTAACCCTAGCTTCATGTCCACATCCCAGTTCAACCCTAACCCTAGCTTCATGTCCACATCCCAGTTCAACCCTAACCCTAGCTTTATGTCCACATCCCGGGTTCAACCCTAACCCTAGCTTCATGTCCTCATCCCAGTTCAACCCTAACCCTAGCCTCAACCACAACCCTAACCCTAGCTTCATGTCCACATCCCGGGTTCAACCCTAACCCTAGCTTCATGTCCTCATCCCAGTTCAACCCTAACCCTAGCTTCATGTCCACATCTCGATTCAACCCTAACCCTAGCTTCATGTCCACATCCCAGTTCAACCCTAACCCTAGCTTCATGTCCACATCCCAGTTCAACCCTAACCCTAGCTTCATGTCCACATCTCGATTCAACCCTAACCCTAGCTTCATGTCCACATCTCGATTCAACCTTAACCCTTGCCTCAACCACAACCCTAACAGTGTTTCTTTGTAGTCTTAAAGAAATCTACTTTGAAACAAAAGTATACACCCCACATACATGGTTATGGGCTTAACAAAAAGAGGACACCTGTACTATGTCAGATATAGAGTTGAAATGTGTTAAATTTTGAGTTTGCATCCCGATATTACACTTTATATACAGCACAGAACACTGAAATATAACAAAACCGTTTGACATAGAAACACCGGATTTTCGGTATTTAAAAAAAATAAATGTTTATTAATTATGAAACTATTAAAGAAATATGAATAACATTCCACCCATGAGGCCACTAGTCATTTGACTACCGGAAATGGCTTCTGATATATAGCCATTGATTCTAGAATATTAGAACATATAAATGCTTGATGAGCTTAGTTCAACTATCAGAACCCATGATGTAAGCTTGTTTTACTCCATTGTGTGTAAACAATGTAGCCTAATTGTACACACGCACTGTATAACTAAAAACAATGCAAGCATGATCAATCCTTGCATCCATAGCCATGTCTTTGAATTTGAGAGGGGTTACATTTCTCTGCTGTTTAGCAAAACAAGTTGCAGAGCAGCTGTTACATTTTTCTTCGAATCAGAGGCTGCATCTTTAAGTGTACTGCTGCCTAATTATTCCGTTTTTGATTGTTTATTCATTTTTTTGCTTGTTTGTAGCATATGTCCTGAAATATATTAACAGAAAAACACATATTTGTTAAAAAAATAGGAAAGTCAATTTGTGTAGTTCCATTATGAGAAATAAATTTACTATTTAAAAAAATATATATTTTACCTTTATTTAACCAGGAAAGCTAGTTGAGAACAAGTTCTCATTTACAACTGCGACCTGGCCAAGATAAAGCACAGCAGTTTGATACATACAACAACAAAGAGTTACACATGAAATACACAGACATACAGCCAATAATACAGTAGAAAAATGAAAAAAAAAAATTATAATAATAAGTCTATATACAGTGAGTGCAAATGAGGTAAGATAAGGGAGGTAGGGCAACAAATAGGCCATGGTGGCGAGGTAATTACAGTATAGCAATTAAACACTGGGATGGTAGATGTGCAGAAGATAAATGTGCAAGTTACTGGGGTGCAAAGGAGCAAGATAAATAAATAAATACAGTATGGGGATGAGGTAGTAGGATTGGCTGTTTACAGATGGGCTATGTGTATGTGCAGAGATCTGTGAGCTGCACTGACAGCTGGTGCTTAAAGCTAATGAGGGAGATATGAGTCTCCAGCTTCAGTGATTTCTGTAGTTCGTTCCAGTCATTGGCAGCAGAAAACTGGAAGGAAAGGTGGCCAATGGAGGAATTGGCTTTTGGGGTGACCAGTGAGATATGCCTATTAGCCATCATTATTCTCAGAAGGTTCTCTAAATATAGCAAAAATATATAATGTCCAAGAATTGCTGTTTGTTTGTTTTACATTGTTTTGAGATTATGGGAGACAATAATGTCCCCTATTTGCTTGAAATAAGGGTAAGCTATAGCCCTACACTGTAAGAAATTACCCTTTGGATTAACCTAAAAAAAATACTTCAGCTAGCTAGGTTTTGTCAATTGAAAAAAAGAAAACATTTGTTGAAACCAAATATATTATTCAATGTTTAATATATTAGATTATTAACAAACCTACGTTTCAAGTTTGACCTACTTCTTTCAACATTCAACCTACTTTTCACCTTTGGTTAAACCTAATAAATAACAAACACAAACAAAGATTTCAAGTGTGCTAGAATGGGTTAAATGAACCAAAGAGTAATTTTCGATCATTCCAATCAGCACTTCAGATGAACAAAAACACCTCATGTCACAATGCCTCTCCCCTATTTGACCTAGATATTTTGTGTATGTATTGATATGTAGGCTATGTGTGCCGTTTTTAAATGTATGTAGTTCTGTCTTTGAGCTGTTCTTGTCTATTAATGTTGTGTATTGTGTCATGTTCTGTGTGGACCTCAGGAAGAGTAGCAGAGGCTTTTGCAACAGCTAATGGGGATCCTAATAAATGACCAAATATACAACAGCGCCACCTAGGCCTAGGCCCGCCTACCTGAAAGTTAAACATGGTTGGTTGAGGTGAGGTGAGGTGAGGTGTAGGCCTATATGATTTTAGGACATGAAAAAGAGCTGAGCGTTTTCCACTAGATGGGCCAGCTGCAAAATCAAAATTGGCTATAAAAATTCAAGAAAACCAAAAATCGCTTTTTGGTCTTAATTTAAGGTTAGGGTTAGGGATTAGGTTTAGCAGTATGGTTAAGGTTAGGGTTAAGGTTAGGTTTGACTTTGTGCCTGTGCCAGCTAGAGAACACCTTGAAGAGCAGCCTCCAGAACAAGATGCATGAAAAATACACTAACCTGCAAAAATGACATGAAAGTGGTATAGGCCTATACCTAGCCTACATTCTATTTGTCCCACTATTAAATCGGGGAGGGGACTGTGGATTTTCCTCAGTCCATCAGTACATTCCTTTGTACATTAGTCACACGCAATATCTCAGACAGCACTGGGATGATTTTGATGAAACCTGATGGTGAATAATGCATCTTGCCATAGAGATCAGGCATTTACAAAATGACACTGATTGGCCCTAGGCAGGAGCTGTAGTAATTAACTGAAATGTGTTAGTCACATGCAAGGGGCGCTGCATCATTCGTCGGAGACGACATGATACTGCAACCTCTTGCCTTATTTTTTATAAATTGACACAAATACATATTTAAAAAATAAGGGTTTTTATTTTGAAGGAAATTCCACAAGAGGGGTCAAGAACACATGTGTGTTATCACTGCTACCTTCTCCTAATGTATCACAATTTCTGTCTTTAGATTACACCCCCTGCCTTTACCATGTTTCATCTGACTGACTGGTTGAAAAGGAATTGGAGAGTCATGGTGCTGTAGCTGCATTTTATTTGATTCTATTGTTGTTGGAAGGCTGTGTATTCATGTCCGCGGCAAACTGTACAGCTGTATGTAAATAAGGCAGCACGAACTGCACATGTCCCACGAGTGCCACGGGCCAATCGCTGGCGTTCCTACATCCTTTCCCGTAGCAACAAGATTACACATTCCGAATTCCTCCTGCCCAGGCTGTGTGCTGAACAAAGGCAGTGTAGGCCGAAGGTGGCGGTGCCTCTGTATAGTCCATAGGCTGCTCTAGGGCCAGGCATTGAGGATTCTTCTAAATACATTTTCAAGCAATTGCTAAGACTATGACGAATCATCAATGATGTGCGTGATGATGATGATATAATTGTAGGCATAGTCGTCACTTAATAGGCTAGAGACCAAGGTTTAACCACGACTGACATTTCCGAGGTGTTTGAAAGCGTGTGGTTATTCATTATTTTCATACTTTATGTTTCTCAAAAGCTGCTGCTCTCATCCCCCTTGACTCATGTCTAAAACTGTGAAAGTCATATTTAATTGCCTGGTTGTGATTATGCTCTTATTACATTTTCAAAGTTACTTTAAGATTTTTTATAATAACCCTAACCTACTGAGGCTGAATTAAAATGTCAAATGTAGTACAGGCTCATAAACACCCCAAGTGGCCCATGCAGCATTGCTCTTTTTTATTAGGCTAACATTGTAGCTGTATTCGGTGGATTTAACATATTACTAGATATTACTGCACCAAAGGAGCAAGAAACATAAGCATTTCGCTGCACCTGCGATAACATCTGAAAATTAGATTTTGAGGTTAATGACATTAGTTTGAACGGGTTGACCAGTGTATATTGCGCGTGGCGCATTTTTTAAAACTAGTTTTCCCTTATAGGCCTCAGTGGAGATAGGTATTCCGTTAGTTTAAAAGCGTCACATTTGTGATTCCGTTTAATTATGCCGCCGCTGAATTGTGTGTCTGAGCCGCCAGTAATTGACTAATTCAGGCAGGTCACGTCAAAGAATAGGACCGAATTCAATTCTCCAGCTTTATGCAAATAAGGTGTCACAAAGGTCAGGGCGGGCGCGTGGCTTGTGCCTCCAAAGGCACACGCTTCAAACTTCCAATTCCAACAAAGGCGGAAAGTAAAATAATGGGGGAAGTCCCCCCTTCAACCCCGAACACATAGGCCTATTCAAATACATGCCCTTCGCCTCTCCGTAGTGCAATCCTCCTCGCGCTCCAACTTTTTTTGTCTACTATCCCCAAAGGATGAAAAAAAAATCCAATAACAATCAACGCTCCCGAGACAACAGACCGGTTGGGAGACACCGTACAAAAGCTGGGGGATGTTTGTGTGTGTGTGTGTGTGTGTGTGTGTGTGTGTGTGTGTGTGTGTGTGTGTGTGTGTGTGTGTGTGTGTGTGTGTGTGTGTGTGTGTGTGTGTGTGTGTGTGTGTGTGTGTGTGTGTGTGTGTGTGTGTGTGTGTGTGCGCCCTGAGCATATTCCAAACTATATTGCTGCTGAGGACAGCATCGGTTTCTTCTATTGTGGGACATGCTTATTCTTCATAACAACATTATCTGATGCCTATTTTAAATCAATGTTGACAGGTTAAAAGGAAAGGTATAAGGAAACAGGCTGAAGGTAATGATTTTGTCTGGGTTGATAGCCCTAATATATAATGTCTCTATCAAAACAGGAATTGGGGATGTTGTCTTTTATTTGTATTTTATTTCAATGCACAATAACACATTATCCACAGGCCTATTTCATACAGGAACTTATAGAATTGCAACAATATGCCATAGGCCTACACGCCATTTTGATGTTAAACCCAAAAGAGGCTAAAAACATTCATCAATGCAACTGACAGCTTAGATTGATTAACATTATCAATATATATATATATATATATATATATATATATATATAACCTTTATTTAACTAGGCAAGTCAGTTAAGAACAAATTCTTATTTACAATGACGGCCTAACCCTAACTCGGACGACGCTGGGCCAATTGTGCACCACCCTCTGGGTCCTTACACTGTAAAACCAAGTGTTTAGGATCTGAACACATAACTGAACACTTTTCTGTAACACTTTTTAAATGTGTCAAGGCATTTAGAATTTCAATGAAAACTTGTAAACACCGGAACATGCTTATTCGTTGTAACACATTTTAAACACAATTTATTTTCAGCACAAGGGGTTTAGATTTTAAACACTAAACACTGGGGGTGTTGTTTTGACACTGTAGGGTGTAAAGCTGTATTTGCTTATTTCCCAGCATGCCTTTCGAGTGAATGTGAGAGATACCCATCCATGGCTGTGTTTGTTAGTGACAGAGACATGGTTGTTGCATTATTGCTGGTGCTTTCACCAAAGTGATTGCTTAAGTGAAAGTGTTTCAATTAGAAGTAAATATTAGACATAAGGCTGTTAGTTGTTGCCTAATTATCCTCAACATTGTGGTCTGAAAATGGTTCATAGACCTCCAAGTTTCTGAAGTGATTAGTTAGTTCTATCAGAATACAGCCAGAGGGAGGATATCCAAGAACTTGAATATTATATCACTCACGATCTGCACTCAGAATGACTGCTATGGTGAAGGACTTAATAAATAAGACAGCCTATCAATTAATCAATGTGCAAGAGGAAACATAGATATTAAAACAAACTATTCTACAAATCAACCTGCAACAAAGCATGCTGGGAAATATTATGAGGCCCCTCCCATTTATTTTTCTGTGGGCGGATTCAATTATATTGAGGCAGCGGGGCACCGGTCTATGGCCTGCAGGGTTGGGGAGTAACGGATTACATGTAATTACATTACATGCAAGGGATTACAAGGAACTGTAACTGTAATCTGTTACGTTACTAGCAAAAATATTGTAATCAGATTACAGATAATTTTGAAAAACTAGAGGATTACTTCAAGGATTACTTTAAATTCAGAAAGGATGTTTGCGAAAATAAATCTGACACTTCTCTGTTTTCTCAGTGACATTCAAATCAGCATTGAAAAAAAGGTGCAACCTGAGCGAGTCTGACCACAAGTCAGAGACCACTATGATGACACACCACATGTGTTTGATGGATCGTAGGAAAAGAGCAGGAATAGGCTTTTGTAGGCTACAGTCCAAGCTATGTCTTCCAATGGTGTGACTACTGTCAGCATCCAAAGATGATCCAACTTGAATAAACGCTTGGAGGATGACAGCAGGATGACAGCAGCGGTGTAGTCTACGGCGATACGGATATCACTTATTATTGATATCTACATAGCGCATTGATGTGAATCACACTGCTGCTCTCTCATTTAGCTATTTGCGCCTTACGGATTGTGGTTATTGTGGATGGTTGTTCACAAATCTAAATGTATATTTGAACCTAGCCATAGCCTATGGAATAAAAGTGGGGCTTTTATTGCCCAATCTAATTAATGCTGATAAGAAGAAAAAAAATCCATAGCCCTCTCGCACACTTTTGATAGACTTAAAGGGGCAATCTGTAGTTGCTACATCCATTTTTGGACTTATATATATATACAGTTGAAGTCAGAAGCTTACATACACTTAGGTTGGAGTCATTAAAACTCGTTTTTCAACCACTCCACAAATGTCTTGTTAACAAACTATAGTTTTGGCAAGTCGGTTAGGACATCTACTTTGTGCATGACACAAGTCATTTTTCCAACAATTGTTTACAGACAGATTATTTCGCTTATAATTCACTGAATCACAATTCCAGTGGGTCAGAAGTTTACATACACTAAGTTGACTTCATTTGAGTCAATTGGAGGTGTACTTGTGGATGTATTTCAAGGCCTACCTTCAAACTCAGTGCCTCTTTGCTTGACATCATGGGAAAATAAAAAGAAATCAGCCAAGACCTCAGAAAAAAAATTGTAGACCTCCACAAGTCTGGTTCATCCTTGGGATGAACACCTGAAGGTACCACGTTAATCTGTACAAACAATAGTATGCAAGTATAAACACCATGGGACCACACAGCCGTCATAATGCTCAGGAAGTTCTGTCTGCTAGAGATGAACGTTCTTTGGTCCAAAAAGTACAAATCAATCCCACAACAACAGCAAAGGACCTTGTGAAGATGCTGGAGGAAACAGGTACAATAGTATCTATAGCCACAGTAAAACAAGTCCTATATCGACATAACCTGAAAGGCCGCTCAGCAAGGAAGAAGCCACTGCTCCAAAACCGCCATAAAAAAAGCCAGACTATGGTTTGCAACTGCACATGGGGACAAAGATCGTACTTTTTGGAGAAATGTCCTCTGCTCTGATGAAACAAAAATAGAACTGTTTGGCCATAATGACCATCGTTATGTTTGGAGGAAAAAGGGGGAGGCTAGCAAGCCGAAGAACACCTCGCCAACCGTGAAGCACTGGGGTGGCAGCATCATGTTGTGGGGGTGCTTTGCTGCAGGAGGAACTGGTGCACTTCACAAAATAGATGGCATTATGAGGAAGCAAAATTATGTGGATATATTGAAGCAACATCTCAAGACATCAGTCAGGAAGTTACAGCTTGGTCGCAAATGGGTCTTCCAAATGGACAATGACTCCAAGCATACTTCCAAGGTTGTGGCAAAATGGCTTAAGGACAACAAAGCCAAGGTATTGGAGTGGCCATCACAAAGCCCTGACCTCAAGCCTATAGAAGATTTGTGGGCAAAACTGAAAAAGCGTGTGCGAGCAAGGAGGCCTACAAACCTGACTCAGTTACACCAGCTCTGTCAGAAGGACTGGGCCAAAATTCACCCAACTTCTTGTGGGAAGCTTGTGGAAGGCTACCCAGAACTTTTGACCCAAGTTAAACAATTTAAAGGCAGTGCTACCAAATACTAATTGAGTGTATGTAAACTTCTGACCCACTGGGAATGTGATGAAAGAAATAAAAGCTGAAATAAATCATTCTCTCTACTATCATTCTGACATTTCACATTCTAAAAATAAAGTGGTGATCCTAACTGACCTAAGACAGGGAATTGTTACTAGGATTAAATGTCAGCAATTGTGAAAAACTGAGTTTAAATGTATTTGGCTAAGGTGTATGTAAACTTCCGACTTCAACTATATATATATATATACAGTTGAACTAAGCTCATGATGCATTTATAAGTTATATTCTTCAAGAATCAATGGCTATATATATATTTATTTAAACTCAGCAAAAAAAAAAGAAACGTCCTCTCACTGTCAACTGTATTTATTTTCAGCAAACTTAACATGTGTAAATATTTGTATGAACATAACAAGATTCAACAACTGAGACATAAACGGAACAAGTTCCACAGACATGTGACTAACAGAAATTGAATAATGTGTCCCTGAACAAAGGGGGGGGTCAACCAGCTGCATTAAGTACTGCAGTGCATCTCCTCCTCATGGACTGCACAAGATTTGCCAGTTCTTTCTGTGAGATGTTACCTTACTCTTCCACCAAGGCACCTGCAAGTTCCGGGCATTTCTGGGGGGAATGGCCCTAGCCCTTACCCTCTGATCCAACAGGTCCCAGACGTGCTCAATGGGATTGAGGTCTGGGCTCTTCGCTGGCCACTGACATTCCTGTCTTGCAGGAAATCAAGCACCGAACGAGCAGTATGGCTGGTGGCATTGTCATGCTGGAGGGTCATGTCAGAATCAGCCTGCAGGAAGGGTACTACATGAGGGAGGAGGATGTCTTCCCTGTAACGCACAGCGTTGAGATTGCCTGCAGTGATAATACGTTTTGGGGTTATGCTCAGGTAAAAAAATTGGCTAATCTATACTTTCATATTTCCAAGTCCTATACTTGGAAGATCAAGAGGTATAACATATATTGGAATGACTGGAATTCTGATTGACTTTGGTTTTTCATGTAAATATATCATTTAATTGTATTACTATATGTAGTAGAAAGCGATGGGTTAGAAGAAGCCTACATAACCAACCCATAAAGTAAAATGTAACATCCATATATGGCCAGCTATGTAAACTTTAACATTGATTTATCCTGCAATAGATGTCATTCAATTGGTAACATACATTTTTGTGTTCTTCTAATGCCTCTTAAGGGGAAAGTAATCAAAAAGTAACTAAATGTAATCAGATTACGTTACTGAGTTTGGGTAATCCAAACGTTACTTTACTGATTACAATTTTGGACAGGTAACTGTAACAGATTACATTTGTAAAGTAACCTACCCAACCTTGATGGCCCGTGATGTGAACAGGCAAAAATGGTGAGGGATGAGCGCCCTTCTCAAATGGAACAGTAATCTGCGCCGCTCGGTTATGTTGTCAACAAGGCAACATGGTACACCGTCCAGAAACATACAACATCTCTTTTCCATAAAATATGTCAGAATTTTTTTCAAACTAGTTTTCATTGGGAAGGCAGATAAAGCGTTTTTATCAAAAGCAATCACTTTTGCATTTAAAAACAGAATCCTACTTTTTACTGCACATGCTTAATGACGTCACTTGTTTTGAGACGACTTCTGCATTTGACCACCATTTGCCTCATGCAGCGCAACAGATCCTTCGCATAGAGTGGATCAGGCTGTTGATTGTGGCCTGTGGAATGTCCCACTCCTCTTCAATGGCTTTGCGAAATTGCTGGATATTGACGGGAACTGTAACACGCTGTCGTACACGTCAACCCAGAGCATCCCAAACATGCTCAATGGGTGACATAGCTGGTGAGTATGCAGGTCATGGAAGAACTGGGACATTTTCAGCTTACAGGAATTGTGTACAGATCCTTGCGACATGGGGCCAGGCATTATCATGGTTAAACATTAGGTAATAACGGCAGAGGAATGGCACGACAATGGGCCTCAGGATCTTGTCACTGTATCTCTGTGCATGCAAATTGACATAAATAAAATGCAATTGTTTTTGTTGTCCGTAGTTCATGCCTGCCCATACCATAACCCCACCGCCACCATGGGGCACTCTGTTCACAACGTTGACATCAGCAAACTGCTCGCCCACACAACACCATACACGTGGGCTGTGGTTGTGAGGCCAGTGGGACGTACTGCCAAATTCTCTTAAATGACGTTGGTAGAGAAATGAACATTCAATTATCTGGCAACAGCTCTGGTGGCCATTCCTCCAGCCAGCATGCCAATTGTACACTCCCTCAAAATTTGAGACATCTGTGGCATTGTGTTGTGTAACAAAACTGCACATTTTAGAGTGGCCTTTTTTTGTCTGGGATCTTTTATTTCATCTCATGAAACATGGGACCAACACTTTAAATGCTGCATTTATATTTTTGCTCAGTGTAGGTAAGGTGACAGATTCCTAACACTAATCTGAATAAAAGGCATGGAAAGTCACATCAATTTCTAATTACAATGCACTCTAAACAGGATGATGGGAAAGAAATCTGAACACAGGAGATGTAGGTGTTGACTATCATGTTTAATCTTGCATACTAAACGCCTGTGTTTAAGATGAGAACAATGATTGGCTAATCTAAATGCCTTAGATTCGTTTTAAACACTGACATTTAGTTTATAGGGAAACCTGCAACATGTTTCATGGCTTTACAGTTAGGCTATGGAAGATGTTTGGTCTGTGACCGTTACCATTTATTGATTTCAAACGTTTTTGTTGCCCTTTACAAGACAGCCCTGATTTAGATAGCTTTGCTGCTAATAATATGTATTTTGTAAGGTTGGGGGTTGGGTCTGTATATGTAATGTGTTTTTTTCCGCCAGATTGTAGACGTGTGATGAAAATTGTTAATTTCACTGACAATGACATGACAGACTGTTTCTATTGTTGAGTTGAGACGTTTGACGTTGGCGGTATTCAATGTTTGCCACAACTAGCGAGAATAATTTATTTAAACGTTGATGATAAAATAATTGGGATCCCCTTCACATCAGGGCCTGAAAAACGTAAAATTACTGGAATTACTTTTTGGGTGATTTTTCTTCTCTTGATGTTGAAATCACATTCAATTATATGAAATTGATCAACGGGTTGAATGCCCCTGGACGCCTATGTTTAAGGTGCATTTGAGCAGCGCATTGAGCACTGATCTGCACAGATGTACTGGTGCTGGGCCTCTTCTTCTCTGCCTCTTTACCCCCAAACTGGCACAAGCCTGACTCACCCCCTTCCCCCTCCTCTTGAATCGTGCGTTTTGATGAATGGATGGACGGCTGCGGTACGTGTGTGTTGAATAGTCTCAGAGGACATGGGAGGATAAAGGATGGATAAGTGTGGTGCGGCTCTGTGTAATCTGCATAATGGCTAGGTACCGTCAAGGACGGGACAAGTGGTCTGGGGGGGACTCCGCAATGGGGAGGCTGACATCTGCCGCTGTGCTCCTCAGAGACTCCCGTTGGATCATGTTGCCGGGCCTTTCTATTGACGGCTGGGCTGCTGCCATCTGCGTCCTAACTGACGCACAATGACCGCTCCGGGCCTTTATAAAGACCGAGACAAACGACAGAGGGCCAGTGTGGACAAGTACCGCAGAGCGAATAGGGCGCACTACGATTACGCACGCCTCTTTCCAATTCCTGGCCTCGACTTTAACAGCAAAATCTTATTGAGGTTGTTTATAACGCGTCGTGTGTGCTTCCTGACAGTCACCATGCCAAAGGGTTTCCTTATAAAACGTTCTAAAAAGGCTGGTCCTGTTTCATACAGGATACGCGAGGAGGACTTGGCGCTGGACGCCAACTGTTCTTCGTTGGTCGAGAATGCCCCGGCTCATGCACTGCCTTCCGTGTGTCACAACTTTATCAGAGTTCCCAGCCAGGGTATTTTCGGTGGAATGCCAGAGTCTCACTGTGCGCCTTCACTGAGCCCGACACGGCCTGACAGCGAGGGATATCAATACACACCCGTGGACGCCGCTCATCAAATGCTAAGCTCTCTTTCTCCTGCTCCAGCAGATACCTTCCCCGAGGCAAATTTGGGAAGCTTCACCATTGATGGTTCCCCAGTGTCGTCGTCTCTTCCGGAGATGACCACCAGATTGGACACCATGTGCGGGAATGCTAAATATGCAGCAGTGAAGCGGCCTGCCTCCTCCAACGCTAAATCTCCCCATACTAATTCTAAAAAGCGCAAGTCCTCAAGCCTCCAAAACCAAGAGAAGAAGTCCAGCGTCCGGGATGAGGTAACCACATCTCCCGTCCTCGGATTGCGCATTACAGAGGAGGCAGAGGACGAGGTGAAGCAGCGCTCCAACACCAGCAGTCCGCTTGGAGAATTCATCTGTCAGCTTTGCAAGGAGCGGTATGCAGACCCTCTCACTTTGGCCTTCCACAAGTGCTCTCGCATCGTCCGAGTCGAATATCGCTGCGACGAGTGTGACAAAGTTTTTAGTTGTCCCGCTAACCTGGCCTCCCACCGACGTTGGCACAAGCCAAAGGGTTTTCAAGTGGAGAGAGTCTCATCACAGAGAGAGGAGAGCCGACCTGACACACCAACAGCCAGAGAGGCGCTCCCACCCTCCCCGCCACCCTCAGACTCGGGCTCTGATGAAGAAATTATGTTCAGCTGCCCACAGTGCTCAAAGAAATTCAGAAAACAAGCGTACCTGAGGAAACACTTGGCCTTGCACAATAGGAAAGCAGCTAGTCATCCTCAGAATCAGTCTCATTCGGCCAAAGTCTCCGACCAACAACCCAGCAGCCTGCTCGAGTCCGGCCCAGAAACACTCGAGCCCTCCTCCAAATACGCAGGGACTGAGTGCATCACAAAAGTGACAGGAGAGGTCTTTCCGTGTAGATTTTGTGGTGAAAATTTATTCTCCTCCCCTGGCCTCACCAGACACATAAACAAATATCACCCAACGGAGAGCAGACAGGTCATCGGTTTGTCTCAAACGATTTAATAACCTCTGTTTGCTTCGGCATTATGACTGAATTCCATGTTTGGACAGAGTTCTTGTAAACAATTATTGTGAAATCAGAAATGTTTTGTGTAAATTAGTTTTGTTTTCTACAAAGTTACATTTATCTATCTATCTATCTATCTATCTATCTATCTATCTATCTAATCAATTATTTATTTGATATTTATTTATTTGTTTATTTAATAATGTATGTGTTTGTTTATTTATCTGCCCACATTTGTATTAATCATGTTGCTTTTGACTGTGAAGATTTGCGTAATGACAAAAAAACAATTGCCCCTAATTACCTCTGACCAAATTAATGTGTCATATTTTTCGTTGAAACAATATTACCATGCCATCTTCTTCCTAAAATAATAAAGGGAGTATAAATCTACTATGCAATTGTGTATTTATTGTAGAAAATATGTCATGGTGTTTGTACTTTTTGTTAGGTTAGATCCATTTTCTGCAACATCTACTTACCAAACATACCATATAATCTCCAACACCAATTCTAAAAGTATGCTCTTTATTTAGAGCAAATAGACTATTAAAAAACATGGGCTATTCCATGTCCCCATATGATGTAGAATAGTCCCTATCGACAATACATTTTTCCAACTTTACGCATCGACCTTGATAGTGGTCATTAGGTCCAACTTCAGGGGAAGGGTGCAGTAGGACTGTTTTCCAACTCCAGTCCTCGAGTACCCCCAACAGCACACATTTTGGTTGTTGCCCCTGACAAACTCACCTGATTCAACTCATGGAGGGCTTGATGATAAGTTGACAAGTTGAATTAGGTGTCCAGGGTTACATAAAAAAAATGTGTACTGTTGGGGGTTCTCCGTGGGATAACGGTTATCAGTCTTAAATTCAACAGACAGGATGTTGTTTGTTTTCGACTTCTTACGGGTAAAAAAATCCGGAATAACAATTTTGCCTATATTTACGAAATTATGCACGTTCGTTGTTTTCATAAAATGTAGTGAATAGCCTATTTAAAAAATGTTTCGTGTCACCTTTATACAGGTAAGTCAATTAAGAACGTTCTTATTTACAATGATGACATACTTTTCAAAATGTAACCATATTATTATTTCAAAATGTGTTAGAAATCGGACAAAATATAAGTAAGCTACGCCCTGTTTTTTCACCACTAGTCCAAAATAAATTTAAATGGTTCAAATTGAAATGGCTTATTATAACAGCCAAGGAAGAGTCCTTCATTCATTTTTGACGCAACAGATCCTCTCACATCAACTGGAAACAATTGTTGTAAGCTACACTGTTATCATCCCCCACCCTTGTGGAGAGAGAAAAAAACTAAAACGAATAGCGCAATAGAGTAGAATAGAATGGTCAAGGAAGCGTTGAGAATTATGAAGTTCTTATGACGCACAGATGTATTCCAGTGCCATTCTATACCGTTTCTCCATGCCGAAGGTTTTATTTTACCAGAGACAATCCGGTAAATGCTTAGCGACTTGTTTGTATTGATGCATATTTGGCATATGCCTTAATTAGAAGTGTTTGTAGCTAATGACACTGGGAATTGTTGTGAAGATAAAGTAGTGATGTCATGAAATAATGTCTGACAATACAATAAATCATTGTGCTGCCATCAGTTAGGGCTCAAGGTTCTCCACTATGACCATTTTGGTGGTCAGTAGCTTTACAGGTTGTTACAATAAGAGATTACAGGTTTGATGTTACATGTTTTCATTATACTTCTCTGGTACTCTTCTCTGCGGTGTGTGTGTGTGTGTGTTTAGCCTGGAGTGCAAGATGGAACATCGACCATCATACAGGCAGACAGTGGCTGGAAAGGGCAAGACCCCCAACCCCCCAAACTCACTTACAACATTTTACTACTTTTACATTGAAGAATAACTTCAGAATCCAATATTTATAATCCACACTGTCATCAAATCTCTCTGTACCTCTGTGTGTTTGTATGTCTATGAGCATCATCATTAATTATCTATTATGCAGGCTCAACCAGCCACCACAAGTCATCTGTAGCCGGCAAGCAGCTACACAAGAAGCGAGTGTTCTCAACATGTGCGGCCTTAGATGGTGAAATGTTGAAGAGGCTCATCCAAAAAGGTATGTGAAGTATGGTATACTAACGACTGTCGTCATAGGGGCAAACTGTTCCGGAAAACGTCCACTTTAATTATGTGTGTGCCAGAGGAGGCTGGTGGGAGGAGCTATAGGAGAACAGACTCGTTGTATTGGCTGCAATGGAATAAATAGAGGAGTCAAACATGTTTGATGTGTTTGAAACCATTCTATCCATTCCGTTCGTCATTACCACGAGTCCATCGTCCTCAATTAAGGTGCCACCAACCTCCCGTGGTGTGTGCATCCACCCCTCCCTCTCTCTTTCTCTTTCTCTCAGATGAGCAGCGGAGGATCCAGGAGCAGCGAAACTCTAGGAAAGGTTGGCTGAGGGCATGGGGTGCCCTGCAGGACTGGATGCATCAGCTGTTCAGGATCATTGTGGCCTTCACAGAAGACCCCATGTTTGACAAGTTCATCCTGTTTGTGGTGGTGCTCAACACAGGGACCCTGGTGGCCCAGACATTTGAAAGTGTGACCGTGAGAGGAGGTGTGAGAAACAGGGGAAATACATTGACTTTTTAAAATCTACTTTTAGTAAGTTCTCTATTCTCCTGCATAAAGAGCTCATGTATGGGTTGAAGTGTGTTAATGACATCTGTTTTGTTTCCCAATGCCAGGGTGGTTCTTCTCAGCTTTGGATTCTGCTTTTCTGGCGATCTATTTAATGGAATGTGTGCTGAAACTGCTTGTCTGGGGTCGACTCTACTTCAAAAACCCCTGGAATGACCTGGGTAGGTAGCTATTTGCATTGGCTTGGAGTCAGTCCCCCACTGTTTCATCTCATTTCTATTTTTCCCCTCTGTTCTCTGCCTGTCTCAGACTTTTTCATCATTACGATGAGCCTCATTGACTTCCTGCTGCCACTCATAGAGTCTACAGGGAACTTCAGTGGAGGTCAGGCATCCACAATCTTCCGTATCCTCAAGCTCTTCAAAGGGGTCCGGGCCATCCGAGCGTTCCGGGTCTTGCGTACCATCCGGTAGGATGCATGAGTGTTTTTCAGCATTAACTCATTATTCCGACCGACCACCCCTCTGTTTGATTTCCTTTGATAGCACTTCAATGGATGAACTCTGACACCCCAAGTACATAACCTATATTAAGACAACAATCTAATATGTTTCATAATGGTTCAGTAACATGGCATCCTTTCCTTGACAGCTTTCTCCAAAATCTCCAGTCCATCGTGTCCACCTGTCTCCAGTCTCTCCAGTCCATGGGGGCCATCATCATCCTCATGTTCACATTCCTCTTCATGTTTGCTGTCATTTTCCGAGAGATGTTCAACGAGTCTGACCCACATCGCTTTGGCACCATGTTTCGGACAATTTTCACTCTGTTCCAGCTGCTCACGCTGGATGACTGGGCTTTCATCTACTCTACCAGCCGAGACAACGGTGAGAGAGGGAACACTATAGTGTGTGTCATGCATGGTCTAGAAGTTGGGCATAATCAATCATCACAACTATTTGTGGTCAAGACTTTAACTTTCTATAAATGACAGGTGCACCTCATATTATCATCTTCCTTGTCCTGTACATTGTGGTGGAATACTTCACTTTCCTCAAGTAAGTTGGCTTGAAAATTTTGTAACAATGACACTACATGTCTGACAATGACAGTGCATGTCTGATACTCCAACTATGTTCTTCAAGAGCAAACACCCTTTTTATTGTACATTGTAATTTTCTCTGCATAGTCTATTCATTGCTGTCCTTGTCGACAACTTCCAGATGACAATCAAGAGACGGATGGCGTCAAAAATCCAAAAGGTATTCCGACCATGACAAACAATAAGGCAAAAAAGACAGATAATGGAGTAGATTTTGCTGAACATACCATTGCATTCTTTTCTACTTTAGTTCCAGGATGTATATGAGAGCGAGATGCAGTCAATGAAGAAGTTAGGTTGGTTGGTCGGTCGGTCCTACATTTTTCAAAAGGCTACCACCACATGTACTTGTGGGTGAGGCAAAATACAAACAATAGGCAGCAGAAAGACAGGACTGAACCGGTCTCCTCCTGTCTGTAGAACCCCAGCCTATTGAACCACAGACCGATGAGGAGTTCTATGAAGAGGCCCTCAAATTGACCTATAGTGAAAATAAGTATGGAAAGAGGTAAGAAACTACGTCTAACACGAAACAGGAGAAAAGCCAGCTGTCAACTTGGTTCACAATGCAAACAGAAAAGCCTGTTTTGCCAAGCCATTTTACAAACTGTAGTCTATGTGCTGTAGTTGCAATCTAACAAGAGCCCCAACATGACTGGTCCATAGGGAGATAGAGCTGATCACCAGCTACCTCAGACTGCTGGCATCCATAGATCAGAACCAGCAGACGTTCCGCTCCCAGGGCTGTGTTCTGGAGCGCCTCATCGACACCTTCTTTGAGGTGAGAGCATTTCTCTCTGTAGACAAAAACTTCTTGAGCGGAGTACAATATAGTTGTACAATATTTTACAGTTGAAGTCAGAAGTTTACATGCACTTGGAGTCATTAAAACTTGTTTTTCAACCACTCCACAAATTTCTTGTTAACAAACTAGTTTTGGCAAGTCGGTTAGGACATCTACTTTGTGCATGACACAGTAATTTTTCCAACAATTGTTTACAGATTATTTCGCTTATAATTCACTGTATCACAATTCCAGTGGGTCAGAATTTTACATACACTAAGTTGACTGTGCCTTTAAACAGCTTGGAAAATTCCAGAAAATTATATCATGGCTTTAGAAGCTTCTGATAGGCTAATTTACATAATTTGAGTCAATTGGAGGTTTACCTGTGGATGTATTTTAAGGCCTACCTTCAAACTCAGTGCCTCTTTGCTTGACATCATGGGAAAATCAAAACAAAACAGCCAAGACCGCAGAAAAAAATGTGTAGACATCCACAAGTCTGGTTCATCCTTGGGAGCAATTTCCAAATGCCTAAAGGTACCACGTTCATCTGTACAAACACCATGGGACCACGCAGCCATCATACCGCTCAGGAAGGAGACGCAAATCAATCCCAGAACAACAGCAAAGGACCTTGTGAAGATGCTGGAGGAAACGGGTACAATAGTATCTATATCCACAGTAAAACGAGTCCTATATCGACATAACCTGAAAGGCTGCTCAGCAAGGAAGAAGCCACTGCTCCAAAAACGCTATAAAAAAAAGCCAGACTACGGTTTGCAACTGCACATGGGGACAAAGATCATACTTTTTGGAGAAATGTCCTCTGGTCTGATGAAACAAATATAGAACTGTTTGGCCATAATGACCATTGTTATGTTTGGAGGAAAAAGGGGGAGGCTTGCAAGCCGAAGAACACCATCCCAACCGTGAAGCACGGAGGTGGCAGCATCATGTTGTGGGGGTGCTTTGCTGCAGGAGGGACTTGTGCACTTCACAAAATAGATGGCATCATGAGGAAGCAAAATTATGTGGATATATTGAAGCAACATCTCAAGACACTCAAGACATTCCAGTCAGGAAGTTAAAGCTTGGTCGCAAATGGGTCTTCCAAATGGACAATGACCCCAAGCATACTTCCAAAGTTGTGGCCAAATGGCTTAAGGACAACAAAGTCAAGGTATTGGAGTGGCCATCACAAAGCCCTGACCTCAATCCTATAGAACATTTGTGGGCAGAACTGAAAAAGCGTGTGTGAGCAAGGAGGCCTACAAACCTCAGTTACACCAGCTCTGTCAGGAGGAATGGGCCAAAATTCACCCAACTTATTGTGGGAAACTTGTGGAAGGCTACCCGAAACGTTTGACCCAAGTTAAACAATTTAAAGGCAATGCTACCAAATACTAATTGAGTGTATGTAAACTTCTGACCCACTGGGAATATGATGAAAGAAATAAAAGCTGAAATAAATCATTCTATTATTCTGACATTCCACATTCTTAAAATAAAGTGGTGATCCTAACTGACCTAAGACAGAGAATTTATACTAGGATTAAATATATTTGGCTAAGGTGTATGTAAACTTCCGACTTCAACTGTACATATAAATTGATGTCTGCTGCCTAAGGCTGCGTTTACACAGACAGCCCAATTCTGATATGTTTACCAGGAAATTGGTCTCTTGACCAATCAGATCAGCTCTTTTGCAACTAATTGGGCAAAATATCAGAATGGGGCTGCCTGTGTAACTGCAGCCATAGATGCCTGGAAATGTGTAAACAGCCAAGGAATAAGGTTTCTGATTCAGCTCCTAAACAGTTGTATTGATGTCCTTTTCAGGCAACAGAGGACATTCAGGGGAATGACCACGAATAGGGAAATAACAAGGGTCAAACTTAGTAAAGAAACCCTTATTTCTTTCTCCAGATCAGTGATGGCAACTCATGTTATCCTTTGAGAACTCATTAAATCATGAAATCCAGTAAAAGTATCCTAGTTTATTAGATATGTGTAAATCCATCTCTTTAGGCTTTTATATAAATCTCATGTTTGTTAGATTTATAGCCTTTCAGTGTTGCCAAAAATGTGCATGTTATTTTTTTTTTTTATCACCCATTCCCTCACTCTAAACCACTTACAAACCCATACACTGTTCAGATAATACAAGAGAAAACAAATCAATGTTGAATTTCCCCCCTCTAATATGAAGGGAAATAAGTAAATATTAGCAACAACAAACAAAGTATGAATCACTTGTTACAAATTGCTAATACACAAATGTACAGTAAATAGTAATTAAATTAAATGACATTGTGCCTAACATTTACATTCAAGTTTAAAAAAAGGACAGAACTGTACATGTATCCACATTTACATTCTTGTAACAGTTCGACATGGCTTATTTTCTGTACTGAGCATCCCCGCACATTACATATAGAGAAATGCTTCACCACTTTAAAAAATAATTTATAAAACAGGATAGTGTATATACAATTACAAGCAGTTAGATCTGTAATTCTCATAGTATGTTGGATCAATGAAACTGTGGACGTATAGTCAAAATCCAGGATTACATCAAAACAATAGAGTGATTTTCACTAACATGAGCACATATTCTGAATAGTCCAAGAGTGCCTTTAACAGAGTGTGCCAGGAAGGTGACGAAACCGAGGGTAGGAGTCCTCAATCTGAATTGTGACCATTCCTACTATTGAGACTAAGAAACTTGATCTACTTGTGTCAAAGACATAACAGTGAGATGAAACATGGGCAATAAACAATTCTTGTTCATTTATAAATCTTCAACAAAAAGGGTCAGATGACAATAGGGGGAAGAAAAAAGATTTATATTGAAGCCCCCTCTCTGAGGAGACCTGTGGTGCTCTCCAACCTGATTGCTTCAGGAAAGTCTGGTAAGAGGGAGAGTGGGACCAGGAGAACCAGACAAGGTTCTACCACTTGCCCCTCTTGCTCCAGTCCTTGGGGGTGAAGTGAAGGCATTTGGGGTCGATGGGCAGGTGACGCTTCTGCATTGCTCTCTCATGCCCTTCCACTATGTCCTCTGAAAGAGTCAGAATGTACTGGCCCTGAGAAACCATAGGGAGAGAAGAGGTTCAAATATGCTGATCAAGATTGTTCCCTTAACAGCTAAAAGTAGTGCTGAAGTGCTGTCCCCTGCACTCTAGTATCTCTCACCTTATAGTAGTTTATTAGGTTTAGGTACTGAAGTGTAGATATGACATCCTCTTTCTTCACACTGGTGATCTCGCTGATCTCACTGGAAATATACAAGACAATGTGATATTAGGTTACAGAAGCAACTTGATATAAAAGAAAACAATCTGAGAGAATAACAGGACAGAGTCATACTTGATTGTGATCTGAGGCCTTTCCCCATTGTCAGGCTTGAGGTCCATGAGAATCTCCAGGATGGTCTGAGACCAGTAGGAGCGGTAGGAGAGCAGCCCCAGGTCAGACAGAGGCTTCTCTGGTGTGCCCGTCTTCCCCTCTACCTTAGACAGCTCATAACCTGGAGACCAACAGAAACAAGATCCTTAGTTACGGCATACCGAATGGCCACATTTCAACACTCCCACAGATATTTTGACACAGAGGTAGAAGAAGTATAATGGTTGTACAGATTTACACCGAGATCCAATAATTAAAAAGTCAGTTATGTCACTTACTGAACTCAATGAGCAATTTGCCGTAGCCTCTCCTCTGGTATGGAGGTAAGGTGAGGATACAAGCCACGTTGTAATCTTCCGTCGACTCTTTCTCCTGCGCACAGAAAGCAAGGGTAAGTCAGCTGCAAAAAGCTTATGTATTTTCAACATGTCTACGGAGTTACTTCATAGGATTATTACTGATATTCGTGAGCAGCGGATGTTACCTGCTAATACCAGGATATAAGGGGAGTTCAGTGTACCTTGGAGAAGTAGCCCACTATGTGGAAGCCCTTGGAGTCGTACTCTGTCATGACGTAGAAGAGGAAGGGGTCTGTGTCATAGTATAGCGTCTTGTGGTCCAGGAAACACTTGGCCAATAAACACAGGTTCTGAGAGTACGTCTGGCAAACATGGGAGAAACGAGCTGTGACGTGAGAATCTCAATGAAACTCAATAGAATAACGAGGGGTAACCATGCAGCTGGGAGGATCATGGACTTTACTCACTTTGTTTTTTCTGCCGTCTATTTCAAAAAAGGAGATGGTGCCCTTGCGGTAGATCTCATTGCCAGGGGGATGCCGAAGATTACACTTGGTCTGGATGAGAGAGCAGGAGAATAACATGGGATCACATGCATAGACATTGTGGATCTGTATCCAAGCCCTTAGTGGACATATACACCTTTTGAGTTGTGCCCCCTTTTGCCCTCAGAACAGCCTCAATTTGTCAGGGCATGGACTCTACAAGGTCCAATGCTTTCCATTGGAGTCAATGGAAAGCATTGACGCCAATGTTTTCCAGTTGTGCCAAGTTGGCTGGAGGTCCATTCTTGATTCACACAGGAAACTGTTGAGCGTGAAAACCCCAACAGCGTTGCAGTTCTTGACACAAACCGGTGCGCCTGGACCTACTACCATAGCTTGTTCAAAGGCACTTAAATAATTTGTCTTGCCCATTAACCCTCCGAATGGCACACATACACAATCCATGTCTTAATTGTGTCAATGTTTAAAAATCCATCTTTAACCTGTCTCCTCCCCTTCATCTGCACTGATTGAAGTAGATTTAACAAGTGACATCAATAAGGATCATACCTTTCACCTGGAGTCACTTGGTCAGTCTATATCATGGAAAGAACATGCATGTTTTGTATACTCAGTGTAGCTATATGCCTTAGCTCAGCCTAGCTGGTTGGTTGACCCCTGGGCTGCTGTAGCTCAAACAATACCATGACTGCACAGCAACCCTGTCTCTCCTGATGGTATTACACACATTACATTGAGATATTCTTATGTAGCGTCTCACCAGATGCCTCTGCAGACACTTAAGGCTCTTGAGGTACTTGAGGCAGAACTCGCAGAGGTAGAGAATAGGCAATGTGGTCAGTTCCTGTGGGTAGGGGGAGAAGTACCAGGGCTTCAGCCTGTGGCGGCCCAGTTCAATGCAGTCAATGTTCTTCATACGCGTGACAATGTCGTCATGGCTACGGTCTGACACCAGACTGCCGGTCATGCGAGGGGCAGAGGGGATGCCATCGGAGCTGTCCTGCGAGTCCTGACACAAAATAGTAGGAAAGGGAAGACAACAATAGTATTCCATATCTGATGCATTGTGTTAGAACCTTGTCCAGACAAAAGCCAATACATTCAAATGAAATAACTGATTAAACATAGACCGTTTTTACAGCTAAACAAAACCAGACAGAGAAATAGCTCTCATATGAAATAAAGGTCTGATCGAAGGCCATAACCTTTCAAATAATTCCAGAAACAAAGACACACAGGCAATGAGGAGGAAATGAGACGGACCTCTCCTGGCGGCAGATAGACATTGGCACATCGAGGGCTGTTATACTGGAAAACCTTAATTATCTAGCAGAAAAACAAGCAGATTAGAGGGCTTTTGGACACTGATTTCAGAGGGACGGAAAATAATTAACGTTTATACTAATTATACCAATACAGGACAACTCAATGGTTAAAGGTCAACATGGAGATTTCCTTGTTAATTTGGGAGGGATATCTTAACATTAAACAGAAAGGGGAAGGCAATAAATCACAATAGTTGATCATTCCTGAGTTCACACATAATTGTGCTTGTCCTGATGCCAACACGGGCTTCTGATACAGATGACTGTCTAACTGAAACCATATAACCATGAAAGATAGACATAGGTCAAGGACAGTAAGAGTTAACACTAGTCCAGTATCCCGGCTCAGATTAGTCTAATGTAGTAAGGGCCCTAGCCATAACTGGATATTATTGTGCTTTATCCTGTGTGAAAATCTAAATATATTTTTGATGCGTTTCAACTAAAAGGATACTGATGCAATTTCCAAAAACATAAGAATGAATTGTTGATGCCAGTATAACGCTAAAGTGTGTCAATCTATAAATGTGAATGATGGGAGAAGAGATGGTCTACAGTTAAAACAAGAGCAACTAATGAGTCGATTAAAGAAACAAATAGTCATCATCCCTTAAGTGTTCCATACCTCATCGGTTCCCCCACAGTTGGGGGGCTGCTTCCTCTTCCTTCCTGGTTGATTGGGCATGGAGCGACGGGCAGTACCATTCTGGGAAGATTCGAAAAGAGGAGGGGATAAGAAATCAACACACAGACACAGTAATAGTGGGAGGCTAGAGATTGATCATTACAGAAGGGCAAGGTTATAAAATGTTGGTGTACCGTGGTGAGTGAGGTAAGCTGCTCGTGATCATCGTGGGCGTTGGATTTGAGGTTGAAAGTGTTGGTGTCCCTCACAGCAGGGTAAACTGACACCTGGGAGGCTTCAGCCGAACCTGGCAAGGATGGCACGGGGGTTGCCGGGGACACTTGTGTTGCCAGGGACACAGACTCCGCTTTCCTCTTCTGTATGAGAGGCGAAACATGGGCATTACTCAGAGACATTTAATTAATCTCTTAAGATGATGGGATTTCAAATGCCAACCACACCAAAGGCATAACTAAGGTATTATAGTCTTTTACATTACCAGTAATATTCTAGGGCCGGGGCAAAACCCCCCAGTCAACAATATCACATACTCCAGCGGTTACAAACCTTTGAGTCAAAATGCAAGCCGAGATCACCACACAGAATATTTTTTTAAAGAAAAAAAAATACGCCTATGCAACATTAACAAAATAAAAACAGTTCTGTAGCAATGATGTTAATGCAGTAGGCTATAGGCCGAATTCCTTTACCACCACATATTTGCTATGCTTCATTTGCCCTACCAATGTTCTTCCCATACCATTTTGAAATTATATTTAAACACTAGTAATAGCTAGCTTAGTCTCACAAGTAACACAACAAGTTGAGTGAGCATAATAATTAGCATAATTTTTGGACTGATGGCCTGCATCTGATGGTCAGTCTGACAGGAGGGAGGGAGCGGCGATGAGGCTGCCTTACCTGACTCACCTTCCCTCCTCTCTCCCTCCCTCCGCTGAGAAAAGGGACATATTCTTCCAGCTGATGGCGATACTCAAGTCGCGCTGCATTATTTCTGCCTCATGCACCAATTAATGTTGTTACTCCTATGACCAGAGAAACTGAAATATTCCACAATTTAAAAAAAGACAAGCCGCTAATGAAAAACAACGCAAGCTTATCGGAGCACTTTACTACACTCATTCATTGCACCTGCAGTGCTGGTTGTAGCGTGAGTGGAAGTAGGGAGAACACGCATTATGGCTTATAAAAGTATTGACAGTGCTGAACAAGAACTTACTCAAAAACAGCAGCTCTTTGCTATATTCGTCTCTCGCTTGCCAAGGTTTTAAAGTCTTGAAATCTCACAGTATCAACTTTGCTGTGCATTCGAGGCTTCTTTTTAGACTATGGCTCGAGGAAACGGTGTAGACATGATCAGAGTTATCTGTTTGGCCAGTGGTAGGCCTATAGGTACACTTGATTTTCTCTCTGGACCTACCCGGTAGGCGGAGTTCTACCTTCGCTAGGCCTGCTTAATTAAGAGCACCTACTGCAATCAGTGCGAAACAACATTTTAAAAAATAGGAACGCAAGGCTTTATCGTTGTTTTTTTACAGAAATGTTTGGTGATCGACTAGGAATGCGTTGGAGATCGACCAGTCTGAGCACTGATCTACTCGCAAGATGTTTCTCCTTGATTTAAGAATTATACATCTGTAAGTTCAAAAACAGCTGGAGTGAGTCTACATTTGGTTGTTGTTACTATACAAATTTAGCTATGAACCCATTCTGACTGTGGACAAAACAGTAGTTAATCATAGCTCTGTGTAGAATGGGTAATTTGAAGCTGTACCGGTGTGGGCAGGGTTTTGCCTCTGGAAGGAGCTGTGGCAGTCTGAAGGTTGAGATCAAGACTCTTCCTCTGAATTTGAACAGAAAGGAAGAGAGAAGGGGATTAACTGACAGTCACACAACTCCACAAGCATTGAGTTGCATTTTTCACCTGAACTAAATCATGTTATCCATGAAATATTGTAATAGAAGCATAATCAGTCAAGACAGCATATATTCGAGCAGTTGAAAATAAACATGTGGTTTGCACATGCCTGTGAATTAGTTTATAAGCCAGTGTATAAAAAAAATTATGACTGTATAAAGGTCAACACAACCATTACCGGAGTACAAATATGTAGTTAAATTTTTTGGGGGGGCCAAAACATTTGTAAATGCATTTATATCATGAAACAGAAGAAATACATCCCCTGGTGCTATATTTTTCCACTTCTGTCTCCTCACAGAGGCAAGACCAGAAATCTTGAATGAAGCCACTTGACGTTTCATTTTATGAGATATTTGAAATAATTTATGAAGCACCAATTGTGCCATTTTCATTTAACAAAGGTCTATAAATCATTTAAACCTGTCTATTTGAATAAATTATCATAGCTTCAAAAGACTATATACCAAATGAGGGTGTTCACAAAATAAGTTGTACTTTAGTGGACGGGTTTAACTTCTTAGGGCTAGGGGGCAGTATTTTGAAGTTCGGATGAAAAACGTGCCCAAAGTAAACTGCCTGTTACTCAGGCCCAGCAGCTAGAATATGCATATAATTAGTAGCTTTGGCTAGAAAACACTCTGAAGTTTCTAAAACTGTTAAAATAATGTCTGAGTATAACAGAACTGATATGGCAGGCAAAAACCTGAGCAAAATCCATCCGGGATGTCTGAATCAGTCATGTCACACTGTTTTCAATAGGCCAGCTATTCAAAGCCTCATAATTTAACCCCCAGATTGCAGTTCCTATGGCTTCCACTAGATGTCAACAGTCTTTAGAAAAAGGTTGGAATCTTCAATCATGAAAATCAAGGGAGTAAGACCACTTGTTCCTGAGTTCATGTCAAGTGTCCTGTTTTGGATTTTGCGCGTAACAGGGAATGCGCGCTCAGTTCTTTTTCTCTTCAGCAGGTTATATTCCGTCTGAAATATTATAGTGTATATTCATTTTAGGGTATCTGAGTATTGATTACAAATGTTGTTTGACTTTTTTCAACAAACTTTACGGGTACTTTTGGGATATCGTTTGTCTGCATGGATGAAAGCCTTTGGGCAGGTGGATTACTGAACAAAACACGCCAACCAAAACGGAGCTATATGGATATAAAGAGGAACTTTATCGAAGAAGAGGACCTTTTATTGTGTAACCTGGACGCTTTGACATGCCATCAGAGGAAGATCAAAGGTAAGCGATTTATTTTATGCTATTTTTGAGTTGTGACACCTCTGCTGGTTATGTTATTATGCTAATTGAGTTTGAGTGGGGCGCTGTCCTCAGACAATCAAATGTTCTGCTTTCGCCATAAAGCCTTTTTGAAATCTGACAATGCTGTTAGATTAACAAGAGTCTAAGCTTTTGAAGGGTGTGCAGCATTTGTATTTTCATGAATGTTTGAAAATAGTATTTTTGTCATTTGAATTTGGCGCTCTGCATTTCACTGGATGTTGTCAAAATCGATTCACGGGATTGGATCCCTAAGAGGTTAACCTCACAAGCTCCAGCAGCAGAGGTGACTGTTTTGGAGAGCCTGGCGTGCCCAAAGTAAAATGCCTCCCATTTAGGCCCAGAAAATGGGATATGCATATATTTAGTACCATTGGATAGGAAACACTCTGAATTTTCCAAAACTGTTAACCATTTGTCTGTGGGTCAATCAGAACGCATATAGCAGGCAAAACCCTGAGGAATCTCTGTCCTGGAAAAAGTCATTTTGACACATTGCTCATTTTGGAACCCCTCCCTATCGAAAATGACCATATATAGGCATGTGAACGCAGTGCACGTTGCTTCCTTATGATGTCATCAACCACGAGACGGTGTTTTACTCCATCTTGGAGGAATTTCGACCATTGATACACAGCATGGCAATGGGAGACCACGTTCTGAAAACTCTTCAGATTGCGCACAAGACGAGAAGCGCGCTGTGCCTTATTTATAGTCTTTAGCGCTCAGTTTATATTCGGCTGATTTATAATAGTAAATATGTTCCTAAGGATACATTTAAAACTATGTTTGATTGTTTTTGGACAAGTTTATAGGTATAATTTGAACGAGTTGGCGCCGCGTTTCAAAAGAGGAGTGGAGGCTGTTGTTTCTGATTATAACGCGTAACCAAATGGAGGATTTATGGATAAAAGACGTTACTTTTTCTAACAAAAGAACCATGGATTGTCTTCGTTGGACACTTAGGATGACCTCAGCAGAAGTTCTTCAACAGGTAATTGATTTGTTTTCGCTGTGAAATGTGTTGTGTGTGTGCCATGATGGCTAATCGATACATGGCTATTGGAAAATATGTGAGGTGCTAGCCTCAAACAAATGAATGTGCTGCTTTCGCCGTAAAGCCTTTTTGAAATCTGACAACGCTGTGATATTGCCAAGAAACAGAGCTTTTGATGAGTATGGAACACTTGTATATTGCTGGATGTTTAATAATTCAACTTTCGGGAATTTAAATTTGGCGCTTTAGATTTTCACTGGTAGTGTCGGGATGAGCCCGCTAGCGACCCACTGGTAATTGAGAATGCTTAAGAGGTTAAACAGATAGCGGTCCAAAATCTCAGTACTAAACAACTGCAAAAAAAAATAATAAAAAAAATCTAGGTTACAATGACAATGTTAGTTGTCAGCATCAGGGTACAATTCCCAGGACTGGGCTTAAGACACTACTGCCAAACCTGAACTTGTTGTTGCAGCACTTGAAAGTCTGGTATAGAAGTCTTGGTGGGTAGAGACTTCTGCTGGGCTTGCGGCTGGGGGCGGCTGGGGGATGTTGGGGGCCAGTTCCGGCCGCTCTTACCACCTCTCTCTCTGGGGAGCTGGGCCGTGAACCCGGAAGCCCGTTCTTAGTAGGCGTTTTAGCCTCCTTCTTAGGGAACTGGAGCTTCTTCATGTCAAGCCTTTCCGGAGTAACCCACTCATCCAGACGCTTGTTGACTTTAAACACAAGCAGAGACACAAACACCTATAAATCTAGTCAAATGTTTTCCAAATTGGCATGTGCTTCTACTGTGAAGATCAAGGATGGCAATGTTGGAACATTACACTCACATTCACTCTGAATTACATGAAGCATAAGCTACTCACAGTCAATATAGTGGACATAGTAGAGTTTTCTCCCAGGGACCTCTTTCACACTGAGAATTTCAGCCAGGGCTGCAAAGAAAAACATCACACGACATGACAGATATCAATACCTAATCCTATCCAAGCAAATGAGCATCTTGGCGGTCCCAATTTATATATTAGGTAGGAAACTAACTAGATAGCCAAGTACGCCATATAGCTAACGTTAGTAACGTTTTATACTAAATACGAACTGCGCACATCATGCGACTATAACGTTAGCTAGCTAACTGTAACTTCAGCATTCACACGCTATCAAAACACGTAGTTAGCTAACTAGCTAGCGTTCACACACAAGTAGAAAGCATTTTAAATCCCCGTAAAACACAACCAGCGCATTTGTTTCCAATATGCCACTAGCCGTAGCTAGCCGCTTGTGTTTTCAAACATTCAGCCATGACAGTTGTTTTATTATGCAGCTAGCGTAGCGCTAGCTACCCTACTAGCGGTAGCCAAGAGACACTCACGCCACTCGTCTTCGTTTTCTTGATTTTTTCGGAGAACAGGAAGCCGACAGCCCTCAATAACATCGACCTGTCGAAATAAATATATTGAAAATGTATATTAATGAAAGTCGAGGGCAAACATCTACATATAAACGTTGTAATTGTATAATAATTTGGGATTATCGAGTACCCACCGACGAATCCGCCATTTTGGTCATCTGTGAACATAGAAGCGCGCAAGGAGTTATGGGGGAATTGACATCGCTTGAGGACTCATCTTTGTATCTGTGCCATTATAGAGATATATATTAATGGCGTCTTTTTGTAGCCACTAACTCCGCCATGGTTCGTTAGACTAAATTTATATAGAAATTAATGGCGTTTTTGTAGTTTTATTTTTTATAAATGACGAAAATAAGGTATGTGTTAAACACAGGCGTAGGAGACGTTTTGTTCTATGAGATAATCTTCATCAACGTTACTTTTTTAGAATTTTGAAACAGTACGTAATAAAAAACACATGAACCACATAAATGCATCATAATTCATGAAGGTCATCTTAACTTTTTATTTGTTATTTATTTAACATTTATTTAACTAGGCAAGTCAGTTAAGAACAAATTCTTATTTTCAATGACCTTCTAGGGTGGGTTAACTGCCTTGTTTAGCGGCAGAACGACAGATTTTTACCTTGTCAGCTCGGGGATTCAATCTTGGGGATTCAATCTTGCAACCTTCCGGTTACTAGTCCAACGCTCTAACCACTAGGCTACCTAACTGACTTGTGTTTGCGGGTACTATTTAATGAAGCTGCCAGTTGAGGACTTGTGAGGTGTCTGTTTCTCAAACTAGACATTCTAATGTATTTGTCCTTTTGCTCAGTTGTGCACCGGGGCCTCCCACTCCTCTTTCTATTCTGGTTAGAGCCAGTTTGCTCTGTTCTGTGAAGGGAATAGTACACAGGGTTGTATGAGATATTTCGTTTCTTGGCAATTTCTCGCATGGAATAGCCTTCATTTCTCAGAATAAGAATAGACTGACGAGTTTCAGAAGAAAGTTATTTGTTTCTGGCCATTTTGAGCCTGTAATCGAACCCACAAATGCTGATGCTCCAGATACTCAACTAGTCTAAAGAAGGCCAGTTTTATTGCTTCTTTAATCAGAACAACCGTTTTCAGCTGTCCTAACATAATTGCTAAAGGGTTTTCTAATGATAAACTAGCCTTTTAAAATGATAAACTTGGATTAGCTAACACAACATGCCATTGGAACACAAGAGTGATGGTTGCTGATAATGGGCCTCTGTACGTCTATGAAGATATTCCATAAAAAAATCAGCCGTTTCCAGCTATAATAGTCATTTACAACATTAACAACGTCTACACTGTATTTCGGATCAATTTGATGTTATTGTAATTTACAGAAAATGTGCTTTTCTTTCAAAAACAAGGACATTTCTAAGTGACCCCAAACTTTTGAACGATAGTGTACAGTCACACACACACACACACATGAATCCTAGCCTTAATCCTAGCTCCTAACCATAAAACCAACCCTAGCTCCTAACCCTAAACCTTATTCTAACACTAATTCTAACCTTAACCCCCCTAGAAATAGCATTTGACCTTGTGGGGACTAACAAAACGTCCCCAGTTGGTCAAATGTTTGTTAGTTTACTATTCTTGTGGGGACTTCTATGTTTTCTAAACACTTCTACATTAATGTGGATGCTACCATTATTAGGAATAATCCTGAATTAATCGTGAATAATGATGAGTGAAAAAATTACAGACACACAAACTCTATACACCAAAAAATTATGTCATGTCTTTGGGGTAGGATATTTGAACTCACGATTCATTCAGGATTTTCCATTAATGTAGAAGTGTTTAAAAACATATAATATTCTTATTTACAATAAAAGTGACTCCAAAATGACACAATACATTATATACCATTGATTTCTATTGCGCACAAAATAATCTGAAACACAAATTTTGCAGCTGTTGGTCTCTTCTTCCAAAGTGTTATTCTACTACAGTCCATAGGAAATGCACTACAGAAGACTATAGCTGCCATATACGTTAGTTTCTTTCAGGTCTTTAGGCAGTATGCACTGTAGCAGGAGACCTATGTGGTTTCCTGTGAGATAAGCCTAAAACAGACTTTGTGACTGACTGTGAATGTAGGCCTGCCTCATAGCTATGGGAAGTAGGGGTGCTGAGGGTGCTGCAGCAACAAAACATCGGAATAATAACAACAACAAAACCGATATAGCCGTCTGCAGTGTGGGAAAAAAGTTTCCCCCATCGGCCACAAACAAAATCGCAGGCACCCCACCTCCAAACGACTTCTATGGCCTGCCTCCATCCTTCCATCAGCCTTTATGCCTTGGTGATAAATTACATCTTATTATTTTTAACAATAACAACAACAGAGCAAATAATAAGCCATTTTTTATGCATGACATTAATATTACCGATGTAGCTTATTGAATACATTTCAATACAAGAATACACAAACATTTAAAAACGAAATAGACTTTTATAACGTCAGTAAAACATATTGTATGGTCGAGTAATAACAATACAATTCTGACTTGTGGAAATGGTAGCCTTTGCAGAACGTGTTCAACTGACCACTTTCCCATTGAAAGTCTTGGTCACTCTGACAACCTGTTCTAATACTGCATGTCCATGTAACGTAAAACTATGAAGAGGTGCATTCTGAGATCCAGATATTCATGGGTGTTTAGATGGCTTCATGACCACCAGTCAGCTTGAAGAAGAGCTCCTGGTTCAACACCTCTGCCTGCTCTTTGGTGCGTGTGGCCATAAAGATGTAACCCCCAATGTACTCGTGCACAACCTTGCAGGTAGCAGTCACACAGCTGAAGGCAATGTTCACATTGCCATTGAACTCAATGGCCATCTGGAATAACGAAAAGAGGTTTAACAATCGATTCCACTTATAGGTCTTCTTCAGATAAACATTTAAGTCATAATTATTTGGTACATATTTGATACAATACAGTAGACAGACCTAGTAAGATATAGATGAAGACACATTAGGCAGACAGTGAGACGTCTTACCTGTTGAATATCCCAGTTGACATTCCACTGCCTCATGGTGTTGTATCTCCATGTCTTCACCACATCTCCTATGCTGAGGTCAATGCGAATGAGACGGTTGTTGGTTACCCCAAGGACTTCATCTTTACGGCATCCCTTAAACCTGTGATTATACAGGAAATGTGTAGAATTTGGGTAATTTCAAGTGAGATAAGATTTAGTGCTATGCTAACAAGGCGGATAGATGGAAAATATTTGACAAAAGGACAAGTACTCACCTCACCACAAAATAAGACACCCCAAAGTCAGGTAGACCCTGCCAGATTTGAAGAAACCTGAGGAGGGCATCTGTTAGAGGGAGCTGGGCCACATTCTGATAGGCTTCCAGGATGCGAGGAGTTAGCTGACAGAACAGAGGAATAGTTAGAATCAAGTTTGAACGTTATGGTTGCTTCTATTATCATACATTCTGTAATATTACGCGAGTTTCACCCAGATCGCCATGACTCTTACCTGTTTGGCTTTGTACTTTTTGTGGTAGCGTGGGGATACAAGGCTGTGTGTGTTGATGCTGTCATCAGTCTGAGCAGTATTGGCCCCGGGGTTGGTTTGCTGCATGGCCAGGAAGGACTGGATATTCTGCACCTCACTAGAGAAGGAGCTGTCTGCTAGGGTCTTCCCCTTGGAGGCTAAACGGCAAGCTGCCATCCACCTGCTGTACTGCAGGTCCTAGTGACAGGAGATGAATGGACATAAGATGGAAATATACCATAGTCGAGCATGACATAGCAGGACTTAGTACATTGATATGTAGCAGTTGAGTCTATTCCTTGGAAAAGGTTACATAGGATGATACAAATAGCTTCTCATTCATGGGATGAATTCTCTAAACAGAGTGAGCTGAGAGTTGAGTTCCTTACATTCTCACAGCGTAGGTAAACTTCGTTCATGCCCTCAGCCCCAGGGATCAGCAGTCTGATGCAGAACTTCTGACCAGCCACACTAACGTCTGGGGCCACCTCACAGCCTGGGGAGCACAACAGTGTCTTAAGTGGCCAGGTTGGACTCACATGGCTTATTGAAGTCATCAGCGATTCATTATATCTAGAATAATATTGATTGACCCAGAAGTGAAATCTTGCGTAGAATGTAATTTCTGAAGCTCTATGTACTAGAATGGATGCTGTATGTACACATCTTTGCAGTGGTATCAGCTTGTGTGGTTGTGGTCGTATGTGGAAATGTGGGCTGAGTGTATGTGCATGTAGCTAGGTGTGCAGTTTCCCCACAGCGTTTGTCAGTGCATTTTACCTTTGAGGTTCATCTGCTGAATGGGTTCCTTGAGGCTCTCCTCTTTACTCTTGTAGTAGGAGATGGATGTGTTGTTGAATGTAAACCAGAACTGTTTATAGCCCTTTAGTGTCAGTCTCTTTGGTCTAGGTGGGAGAAAGTGAGATAAAACAAAGTACTACTAAAATGCTAACGTTTTTCTGCAACATTGGAAAGGATATGCAGTTGAATGTGTGTGTGAGTGTGCATGTCAATATAACTGTGGCTGCATCGGCGTGTGTGTTTGCTTGTGAGTGTGTGGGTGAGTATGCGTATGTCTCATAGAAACTCCTCAAGACTATCTGAAAGTCTCATATATCTTGCATGATCAATATCCAATCTAAAATCCAAGGCAGGAAAAGGTTGTCACCGGCAGAAAGATGGATCTGAAATGAGAGGGCATTCAGACAGCCAGCCAGCAATGATGTACGTTGTCAACCCATCTTACCTGAAGATTTTCAAGTAGTCCTGCAGCTCTGGTGCTACCGTCATTGTTTCCTGTGTAGAGATAAAATCACGTGTCTATTTTGTGTTTTCATGTGCAGTTGCAATTCAACTTCTTTCTTGCTGCCTTACAAATCAGCTATGGCCACAGCTACAGACCGTTACAGTATAGTGTTTTGCATGTCAGCAATCAGGTTTTCAAGATATCACTTTAAAAATACTGAAATACAGCCGGTATGATGCAATATGATGCTAAATGCATCATACCGGCTAAATGCATCATACCGCTGTATTTCTGCATTTTGAAAGTTATATATCTTGAAAACTTGATTGTTGACATGCAAAACATTTTGGGACTATATCAACAATGGACTAATGAAACAAATAGTTTTTGAGTGGAATTTTCGTTTAACTCTAACCTTAACCAAACCCTAACCTAATTTTAACCAATTCTGAGACGGAAATCGATTTGCAGGTCAGGAGTGTCTGTATAGCCTTTTCCGACTCAGAGGGACTAACCAGCATGTCCGCAGTAATGCTCTCCTCCGCTTCCATCTTCACCTCCAAACACTGAAGGGCAGAGTCAAGATCATCCATGGCAGGACATGATGTCATCGGCTGCGGCTCTGACAGAGACACCTTACCAATGTGGTACTGAGGATAGTGTACACACACAAAGCACATACACAAACGTATAACATTGTGAAAGAGAAGGGAAGCAATGTGTCACAGATAGGGAAAAACCTTTGGTGACATTTCAATCAGTCGTTGTTTACCTGAAGGGCAGCAAAGAGCATCATCTCTTCCTCTGTGCAGTCAACATCCTCCAGCAAGATGGCCCAGCGAGCCTGCTCATACAGCTGGGTCAGACGGACCGCATCATACTGGAGACAGAGACAAGGTAGATAAAGTGACAGATTACACACAGCCCAATTCATGGCCACCATGAGGTAAAATAACCAATAGCCAAAGAGTGGTGCAGGCCTACCTTGGGATCCAGGTCATGGAAGCAGTAGTATTTGAAGCGTAGCAGCAGCCTGTCATGCTCCTGCACTCCCTGTTGGAGCAGAGAACGAGACGAATCCAGCCATCTAAAGAAAATAAGAAAACACAGATTTAATTACACCCTCTATCACACAGAGTAACCTACATAAACATATCTATGTGTGCTGTGCACACATAAACAAGACACACACCTGCTGTGAACTTGTGCCTTGTCCACAAGGCTGGTGGGACGGGGCATCTTGGTGATAGTCTCAGGAGCAGGTGCAGGTAGGCTGACAGACAACATCTTATACACAGCCTCAGTCTGCGGTGAGTCAGCAAAGTGCATAGGCATGCCATTGGACAGGGTGTGAGCTGGACCTGTCGTTATTACACATGCAGTTATGATATGTTACACAGTATTTGGTATGTGCTGTACAGTGAAAGATACTGTACGGAATGTTACACAGACATTTAGAAATTTGCAGTGTACCTCCAATTCGACTGGACCTACCTGATGAGGTCCGAAGGCCTGTTAGATCGTATACTACTTCCTCTTCTGCGTCCTTGTCTTTTTTCTTTTTCTTCACCTCCATTGGCCGTAACAACGACAGCTCCTCTGGGTGACGCAGGTCTGAGGATGACCAGAGGGAAGCAGTGTAAGGGGATACAGATGAACATCTGCAACAATAAAAAGAATCTCTTACTTTATTTAGGTGAGAACTCTTCTTCATATATTTACTTACTCAGCAGATGACAGACCCCCATGACCGTTTGGAAGACTGGACGAGAGAAGCATGCCTGAAGCCTCAGGGTGGTCCCGTTGGGTAGGCCCAGTCTCAGAGGCTTGTGCTGGGAGGTGAGGCTCAGGCGAGCGTCGGCATGGATCTCATACTTCTCAAGGGTCCAGGATGGCCGGAGCAGCCACTGCTGCTTCTGCTCCCACCACAGGGCATGGTCTGACCAATCCTTCTTTATCTCTGGAGTGGACAGAGAGGTGTCTGGCGATGATGTATATAAACACATCTATGGTGCCTGGTGGTGATCATATTTGACTCAGCCAAATACAGTACAGTCTGTTCTTTTCATTTGCATAGATATTTTGAATGTTGTTTTGTCTGACTTACAGATGTTGTGGAGTATGAATTAATAATAACGTAATACTCTACACCCCACGGTTGTATATGAAATAGATGTTCATATGCAATCTGAAATTATAAACTGGGTGGTTCGAACCCTGAATGCTGATTGGCTGACAGCCGTGGTATATCAGACCGTGTACTACGGGTATGACAAAACATTTATTTTTACTGCTCTAGTTACATTGGTAACCAGTTTATAATAGCAATAAGGCACCTCAGGGGTTTGGGATATATGGCCAATACAACACAGCTAAGAGCCATGTCCAGGCACTTGCATCATGCCTAAGAACAGCCCTTAGCTGTGGTATATTGGCCATATACCACATCCCCTCGGGCCTTGTTGCTTAAATATACTATTATCTTTAATATACTACCAAGATGGATGGAAGTTGAAGTGTACATTGGTAGGGAACTCACGTGTCTTCTCCACAATTTTGAAAATGACACCACCAATGTGCAGGTCTGAGGTCACGCTAACTTTGAGGGGTGGGGCCTCTGGGCCTAGCTCTTCCACTATCACAGACAGATCCCAGGCAGCCATACTTACAGAGAGGGAAAATATAGCACTCATCAGCACAGTGAACAATTATCACTCAATTATCAGGTGTTAATTGTGATAGCTGATGCTACATCATAGAACTAACAATCAACTCTCATATTTAAGGTGCTGTATTAAACTGGTAATAAATCCATCTGCATTAACACATTTAAGATAGAAACACCCAGTATTAAAATACTTTTCAATTAAAGCAAAAATGAGTGTTTTCTCATTGCAAGTGAAATACTGAACATTGATAAGACAGTGTATGGTTATTAGATCAGACAAAAAATTGTGAATTCGGGTATTACAGTGAATCAAACTACAGGAAAAATCTTGTCTGCTCTGCACGTGACCCTCTTAGCAAACCCCCACGTTAAAATCTATTGAAATGAAGTACTCCACCAGCATAAACCTCATTATGTTGTAATTATAAGAAACCAAAACCGTATTACTTCCTGTAAATGAATGATCCCTTTCTCAATAATCTGTTCAACAACAGATAATACCCCTATTCAATATTTTCTATCCTTTCTTTACTTTTAGACTATCATAGGCATAATCAAATGTTACATCAGTAAGCCACTAATCAGAGTCTGTTCCTAAACATCACCCTGTCTGTCTTCATTTTCATTTAGCATATTTCTACTCTCTGCCCTGACAGGACATTGTTGTTCCCTTACCTAGTTGTAGTCCCAAACTAATTTTCTTCAGAGTTAAACACCAGGTGCCCTCTGCCTCTTCCTGTCTTTGCAGCTTGTGAAATCTGCCTGTTACTTCCTCCGGTCTCTCTCACAACGTCTTAGTTGCTGCGGTCTCATCATGTGTGTGCAAATGTCAAGAGAGCGATAACTGTTCCGCTTTTACATGCCATTTTTCTTTAAGGGGGAGTTTATCATCAGATATTGTTTCTGTGAGACAATCGTTTTCCATAGGCTATACAAATAAAATCAACTAGTAAACACATATTGGTATAGTTATAACAACTTGATTAATTGGCATCTAAAATATGTATGCTACCATTTTTTATATCATGAGAACTTGGCTAGTTTGTGAACGGGTAGGTAGGGTGAAGTTGAGACACTCCTGAGGGCTTGGTGAGTAATGCCCTCTAGTGGTTAATTAGAGGCAAATCATGAGATTAAGATCAAAATAGATTAAGATGCATAAAAATGGCAAGTCTAGTCATAAAGCCAAGGTTTGTTTTCAGGGCATTGGATAAATACTTCTCATACATTTATACTGAACAAAAATATAAACACATGTAATGTTTCATGAGCTGAAATAAAAGATCCTAGACATTTTCCATATGCACTAACATATTTATCTCAGATTTTGCACACACATTTGTTTCAGGCCCTGTTAGTGAACCTTTCTCATTTGCCAAGATAATCCATCCACCTGACAGGTGTGACATATCAAGAAGCTGATTAAACAGCATGATAATTACACAGGTGCACATTGTGCTGGGGACAATAAAAGGCCACTCTAAAAAGTGCAGTTGTCACACAACACCACAGACGTCTCAAGTTGAGGGAGCTGCAATTGGCATACTGACTGCAAGAATGTCCACCACAGCTGTTGTCAGAGAATTTAATGTTCATTTCTCCATCATTAGCAGCCTCCAACGCTGTGTTCGAGAATTTGGCAGTACGTCCAACTGGTCTCTCAACCTCAGACCAAGTGTAACCACGCCAGCCCAGGACCACTACATCCGCCCTTTTCACCTGTGGGATCATCTGAGACCAGCCACCCGTACATCTGATGAAACTGAAGAGTAATTCTGTCTGTAATAAATGGCCTTTTGTGGGGAAAACAAATTCTGATTGGCTGGGCCTATACCCTGCCCAGTCGTGAAATCCATAGAATAGGGCTTAATGAATTTGCTTAAATTGATTGATTTCCTTATGTGAACTGCAACTCAGTAAAATCTTTGAAATTGCTGCATTTATATTTATCAGTATAAATATAAATGCAGTATATTTCAATTGACTGATTCCCTTATATGAACTGTAAGTAGTAAAATCTTTGAAATTGGTGTATGTTGAGTTTATATTTTTGTTCAGTTTAAAAAGTGTGTTTTTTTTATTAAGCAGTCTGCAAATCCATGCAGATTAGCACAAACTAAATATGCTTGGAGTGGTTTCCCAGTCGGAGAAGAGGAAGGACATAACCACAGACACAAATGAAATTAAAAATACATTCAGATATATTTTGCAGAACAGGATTAATTTCACTTGTACATTACACTTCTGGGGATTTGTCTTTGACATACAGCATGTGTGGGTGCCACTTCTGATAATGGACTGGTTGTGTAATCACAGGACTCAAATCTGCCATGTCTAGTCTACTGGCACCCAGAGTCCTGAAGAACTCTAGCATCTCAAGGCTATGGTGAAATGTTTTTTTTTTTTTTTTTAAAGGAGGCTTGAAGGGAACAGTACATATTTTAACACAACTCTCCCACATTACTGTAAGAACCAAACAAAACATCCTCGGGTGTGACATTGCAGGTCTTAAGAATTTTGTGCGCCATGTCAAGCAGAAGAGCTTTAACACAAGCGCCAAACTAGAGATGATACTTCTCTCTGCTCTGTATTATCAGTCAAAGGGGTTTAACGACAAGAGAAGATATTCAAAAAAGTTCAATCACCATTTAACTTCCACAGCTTTAATCCAGTTCTGATCCCAAGATCAGTACTTCCATGACCGCACAACACTCATTTCTAAAGATCTGGAAAGCACAGTACTGTGAGCTCGTAAGCCTGTACACCAGTAGCACAACTACATTGCCCTGAATTTATGAAAGATACCCTGTCCAGAAAGGGAGGAATCTTAGTCAGGCGCCTTACACAGATATTGACTGGCCATCTGATCTCAGCAGTCTTAAAATACACAAAGGAAGTGAAAAACGAAGCAGTCGTATTGCACCTTGACATCATGGTTCAACACCCAACAGACGAATAGAACCTTACTTGTTTTGTTATAAGCTGCAGCACTGATAGGAATGCAGTGTCATTGTGCCAACCAAAGCACTAGCCTGGTCTGCTGCTCCAGTAATAATAACTGTTGCTCCAGTTTGATAAGTTTGCCCAATCAAATGATTTGTTTCAGAGAGTTCTGGGATGAGGAAGACACTAAGTACAATTTCATTAAGGCTGTAAAAATGGACAAAGAAAATGAAACTCTTTGTTGGTTTGGGCGAGATGGCATACAGTATCATTTTGAGGGTCTAAGGGAGGGGTTATATCTGGAGGGAATGGCATCTTGATCCTCTGTGGTCTTGCGGTTGGTTCTTCATGAGTTCTGGCCCTGCTCTCTCCTCACCGGATGGCTATCAGTCCCACATCTATCAGTTTCTGGATCTTCTGAGCAATGCCTGGATTCTTAAGGTGACTGAAAGGGTCCAGGGAGAAAGAGAGAACCAATTAACTAAATGTCAAGCTCATTTGGCCAATTACAGTGTGTGATTATGGTGCATGTGTTGTATACTATGTAGATAGTGTGTGTAAAATGTGTAGCTGCAGAGCTGGCCTGCTTACTCGCTGAGTGCCTGTGGGTCCTTCTGCATCTGCTCTAGGATCATGCGCATGGCTGGGTCACTCATAATCTGCTGCACCTCCGGGTCAGCCATGGCCCTCCTCTTCACGTCCTCTGGACTGTCGTCATTCCTCACGTGCTGGCTCATCATGCAGCGCTGGATGCCCTCTGTGGCCTCCTGCACTCGGAACAGAGATGGTTTAACTACTAGCCTCAGTCAGCTCAATGACACCAACAAAACAAGGTAGAAGAAACATAGAAACCGCATACAAAATAAACTTCACTTTCAGTTTCTTTTAGAGTTGGTTGGTAAAGGAGATCCTGCTCTAGTGCACCAATGTAAATCTGTCATACTGTACCTTGGAAGTAGAGTCAAGCTCCAGAGCCTTCTCGTAGGCAACCATAGCTTTAGAGAAATCTTTCATGGCCTCCAAAGCAGCTGCCTTGCGCGTGTACCCCTTTACTGTGGAGAGAAGTTAGATGAAGTCTATGCTTTTAAATGGCCTAGGTTTGATACAGTTCAAACAATTGCACGTCAGCAGTCAAGTTTTCAAGATGCAATTTATCTTCGGTCTTCTGATGACCAAAATCAAGTAGGAGCAAAAAGTAAACACGGCTGCTATTAGAAAAGCTAGGAGGCCTGCATGTGCTAAATAAATTAAAATGGTGGACTAACCATTTCCTTTTTAAAGTAAAAAGGTTTAATACGTACTGAAGGTAGGATCAAGTTTGATACAGTCCTCGCAATCCTAAAAGAGAGAAGAAATATCAGTCCTAGTCCTTTGACTGATAAAGTGGATATCATCAAGTGTTTATTAGTTAGTAATGAGGATAAAGCTCATGTACATGCATGGCACCACAGTAGTCAGGTGTGCTGTACCTTTAGGGCAAGCTGGAACTCCAGCAGCTTGGTGTAGCAGGCAGCTCTGTTGCTGAAGAGCTTGGCGTCATTGGGGTTCCTCTTGATGGCCTCTGAGTAATGTCTCATGGCTGAAGGATAGTCTCCTGTAGAACAGAGAATAAACACAGCATGTCAGATATCCTAACACTACCAGAATCTAAAATGGTATGCAGACAACTAGAGAAATCTTACCACTAAGAGTCCAAATAGGCATGACACATAACAATTAATACTTTCAACCGTTGTAGATCCTCCATTTCACAGACACACACCTTTCTGGAAGGACTCGTTGCCCTTGTTCTTCTCTTCCAAGGCCTGCTCTGGGTTGATGTAGGCCAGCTTCTCCTGCTCCTTCAATACCTTCTCCGCCTGCAGACATAGAAGGGATGGTGAGAGTGACAGGACGGTGATTAACAGACTGGTTAAAGAGTTGTTATCGAACCCAGCATAATCTACCCTGACAGTCCTCATTCAATAGGGTCAACACTCTCTGTACCTGCTGGCACTTCTTAAGGACATCAGGGGTGCGATGCTCTGTCAGACTCTTGTTGTAAAACTGGACTGCTTCTTTGTATTTCTCTTGCTTGAAGTACGAGTTGCCAACCCTAGCCAAGGCCCTGAGAGAGGAGGATAGGGATAAAGAGACATTAAGCACAGATGACTCAAACTCTGACATTCCATTTCCCCGGTTTGTAGCAGAGCCCACCGTTACCGAAATGTGACCTGGCAATGGTGAATGCAAGGATTTAATTGGCTGCTTATTCAGGAGACCTAATCTCTCCTCATCCCTTGATGGACACACCGTGTGCAACAGCCCCCTTCAGACTCCCAGCAGTTTACACCCTAGAGGGTGACTCAGATGTGTAATTCTTTTCAGTGAATTGACGAGGAACTCACTTGGCAATGTGTCTGTAGTCCTCCCGGTTCGCTCTGCCCACCTCGATGGCCTTGTCACACAGCTCCCTGCACATCTCATACTCAGCCTTCTCAAAAAAGACAGCTGAGATGGGAACACAGACAAATAGAGACACCTTAGAAACCACCTCATTATCCAATCAAATTTTACAGATCATAAAAACTGTGCATATAAAAATCATATGACATTGTCTGCATGATGGTAAGCTGACATAGTATTTTATTAGATCCCCATAAACTACTGCTATGGCAGCAGCTACTCTTCCTGGGGAGATAAGACCTCCATGGTAGGAAAAGCCTTCTCACTTGGAGAGTGATTGAGTAGATTCTAGATCCTTTTGACAATAATTATTCTTAAAAGCAGGACAAATCTATTCTGTAAAATTACTTGCTGAGGACCCACACAAATTGGTCAAATGCTATGCTGCTTTATCTGCCCTTAATCGTATGGAAATAGAATGTTGTACCCAGGATTAGGGGGTAGAGATATTCACTCAGTTAATCGCATTCGATTCTGATCAATTAGTTCCATCATGGATAAAATGACAACATTTTTCCATATACATACTTCAGAGATAAATAGAACTTCACAATTTGTTAAATGGAGGAAAACAAGTGTAACCCATGAAATATTAACCTCTCCTGTTAGCATATTTAAGACAACTGTAAATGGGAGTCCAACAAGGCACCTTGAGTTGGGAAGATTCTAGAATTCACTCAATGTATAATAGCCCCTTAGATATTAATTTAGAATCCTATAAATTTAATTTGATCTACAAGGACATTTTATCAATCTAACAGTTTTTCATTTAGAGATCATTTTTTTTATTTAACAAGGCAAACAAATTATTATTGGATTATTCATCATGGCAACCACTCGTTAGCATAAAAACAAAACATTTCAGTTTGTTGGCTTTCTTGGAGATCAGACATTTTCATTTGCAGGGATATTTGTTTTGGACCAAGTGTAAGTCAGAAAAAAAATACTTATTTAACTTTTATAATTATAATAATCCTGTTGCTATATGTAAATACAATAAATGTGTATGTAGAGGGGTAAGTTTTCACCAGTTCTCTTACCATTATGTACAATTATGTGATTAGCCTACCAGTTGGTGCAACTGTAATGTTAATTCTCGAGAGGAATTATGGTGTGTTAATTTTCTTATTGTAAATTGTGTATAGAAATTGCTGACATGACTGTTTAATGTAATATTGTTTATTGGATTTACAATGTAGTAATTTTCTATTTATTTTATCCCGTTACCCTCTGTACACAGACCACATGTATACTCTGTTTCATCATTAAACTACTAGACTTGGCTTCTGTGTCTGTCATCACTGACCAGATTGCAGTCTGGTACCCGTTTACTCCCAGTGGCCTATCCACACAGAGAGCATCAGACTCTGTTTTACACAATATTATCTGTCTCTCTATGTGTGTATACACAATGATGATTCTATACCTGCTTGGTTAGAAAGATATGTCATGTTGGTCGGGTCATGCTTGAGGGCTTCTTCATAATGTTCCAGTGCAGTGGCAAAGTCTTTCTTCTTGTACGCCTCGTTGCCCAGCTCCTTCTCCTTTAGAGCCTACGGAAGCACAATGGACATTTAAGCTGTTAAAGACAGTGCTGAGAGGGCAATAAATCCCACAAATCGTAGTGGGTGCTGAGAGGAGATGCATGCACAAATTACTATTGTCCCAGACTGTGAAGGACAATAGGATTACTTATAATGCAATATATTTACTTGTCTCTTGTTCTCAGGTAAGTCTTCCTCCTTGGGAGGGGGTGTCTGAGTCTTTTTGGGTTTGGGAGGTGGGGGTGGAGTAGGCTCTTCCTCTTCATCCATGCCAGCCAAGTCTAACCCCAGCAGGACCGACAGGGTGGTCATTACTCTAGGGTCCTGGAGCTTCCTACAGGTAGGAGGACAGACATAGTGTACTTGAATTAGATCACAGGAAATTCACAGGCGCTACAAAGGAATGTTGTGTTCTGGTACTTATTACTACAGTCAGACAAGATGATCTTGGTGTTGAATTTATTTGGCATTTGGAAGGAAACTGAAAGAATGTAGTATATTTCTAAATGTACAGGTGCGGTGCAACAAGACAAATGTGTCCACGGAAACACTCACGAGCCAAGCATAGACGGTTTGTCCCGGAGCTGCTCCAAAAGTGCTCTGTACTCTGGATCTTTCATCAGGGCATGGGTTCGAGAGTCACTCTCCAGCTTCTCAAACATGTTGGGCATGGAGAAGGGGTTCATCATCTTTTTTTCTGGTGAGGCAAGAGGTGAAATTCACAACACAGGGAAAACAAAGCATGATGAGCAAACAAAATCCCATTGATTTGTTTATAATGTGAGTGAAAGTGTGACAGGTTCAAATATTTCTACCTGCTAGCCGGGCTTCTATGTTCTGCAGCCCCTCCTTGAGCTGCTGATTAGTGGGCTCTTGTCTGAATCCCTCTTGGTATGTCAATTTGGCATCCTCAAACCGTCCAAGGAACTCCTGGGCTGCCGCTTTCCTTGAGTAGCCCTGTGCAAGCACAAATTATGGTGATGAGGCTTGTCACTTTTGACAACAGCTAGTGCAAATAAGTCACCCTCTCTAGACAACTGTGCTGTGATGTTGTCTCACCTTTCCCCAGTCAGGTTTAATCTTGATGGTCTGACAGGCGTCCTCCAGAGCACTCTCGTAGTTGCCCTTCTTGGCATGGGCAGCCGAGCGGTTGCTGAAGAGGACATGGTTTGAGGGATCGAGGGCCAACGCTTCTGTGTAGCAGCGTATGGCCTCGTCGATCTTCCCGGCACTCAGTGCCTTGTTGCCCTGATCCTTCAACTGTGACACCTGAGGAAAGAGGGACCTGAATAAATTCACTTTAATCAAATATGTTTAAATATATTGCTTTTTCATAACATTGATTTTCTACTAAACTGACAAGTAAAGAAATACTGTAATCTCGATTTGGCCAATTTGAGCTCTATAAACAACAGATTCCTAAAGCAGCCATGGTCTAACGTTAGGAGCAAGCAGTCAGGTTAAACCAAACAAGCCTCGACACCTACATGCTATGAGGCCATTACATATTGCAGAACCTAGCCATGTTTCAGCTAAACGGATATAGACTGCTAGCTGAACCACTACGATTTTCAAGGTGGTTTACTGAGTTGAACTAGCTACTGCTATATGATGGCTAGCAAGTTTGATTGCTGACTGACTTGTAGTCCTGCCCAACGCTTAACTTATCTAGCTGGTTAACTTGCCAGTCATGTCCTCTAACTTAGTAGTTAGTTAGCTAACTAACTGGAAAAGCTAGCTAGATAGCCATGTTAGTAAACGTGAAAAAGTTAACTAGCAGCAATGTTAGCCATTTCACAGCATGAAGTCATTCGTGCCTGCACTTTGGTTTTTTCTGATGATCGACAGACCATGCGTATGTAATATTAGCTAGGTAACTAGCTAGCTATAATAGCCGATTAGCTAGCTAACTACCGGTTGTTAACTAATCGGCTGGCTAATACACTGTTCTGGACCAAACATATTTGCCGGCTAAATTAGCCAACTACAATTGAAAGCTATTTCGTTAGCTAATGTGCTAACATTACCGGTTAGCTAAATAGCTAATACGCTAACATTACCGGTTAGCTAGCCAGCCAACTAGCTACCGTTACATGGCGAGCTAGTAACAATGAAGTCCGCATTGAGTAAAACGAGATAGCTAACGTTACCTAGCAAATTAGTTACATTTTTATATCAATCTTCAAATAGGACAAACGCGTTACAATTGACCACCATACGGTGTGACAATACTGTAAATATTGCAGAAGAAACAGTTTTTGACCAGAATATTGATGACAGTTGCTACTCACTTTCTCCATGGTATAACCATGAGGTTCCAGAAACTACTGTGAGACGAGAGCACCGCCCCTGCACAATATGGAGCTAGGTTGCCAGATTCTGTTCAAGAAAAGCTAAGATCTGAGATCAAGAATGTTGCAAAAGTGTTTTGTGGAAGTTTCCTTAAGGATGTTTGCTATTGTTTCTTAAATATAGATTTGTGTATTAGATAATTAATCAATATAAAAAGTGTTTATAAAATTGATTGATAACCAAACCGTGTGTTACTCTAAACTCCTGAATGCATACATGGCAACCCCAGTGCTTACCCATATAGTTCAGTAATATTTCTGGCTTTATGCGCACTGGTGTATGATTGGTTCAGGTTAGTTAATCGAGGAAAGCTCAGCAAATCAAAGGCTAGTTCGCATTGAGTACGATGAGTAAAACAACAAACGTCGAGTCAACGAACGTTACCGTATTCATTCTAGTTCTAGAAGGATCGATCTGGTTCATCTCCTTTCTAGAACATTCTGGACATATTGGGAAACGCTTGCTGTTGTTTATATAAATCATCAGTTGAGTGTGATATGCTGTCAGTGGACCTGGTATGACAAAGGAACAGAAGGACAAAATTAGTTAAGAGTGAAATCTCCCCTTAGAAAGACTTTTTCAAATTCTTTACGTTTCAGCCTTATTCTAAAATTGATTAAATTGTAATTTTTCCAAATCAATCTACACAGAATATCCCATAATGACAAAGCAAAAACAGGTTTAGAAATGTTGGCAAAAAAAAAATATATATATATTACATTTACAGAAGTATTCAGACCCTTTACTCAGTACTTTGTTGAAGCACCTTTGGCAGCGATTACAGCCTTGAGTTTTCTTTGGTATTGTGCTACAAGCTTCGCACGCCTGTATTTGGAGAGTTTCTTCCATTCTTCTCTGCAGATCCTCTCAAGTTCTGTCAGGTTGGGGGGGGGGCGTCACTGCACAGCTATTTTCAGGTCTCTCCAGAGATGTTCGATCGGGTTCAAGTCCAGGCTCTGGCTGGGCCAGTCAAGGACATTCAGAGACTTGTCCCAAAAGCCACTCCAGCGTTGTCTTGGCTGTGTACTTAGGGTCATTGTCCTGTTGGAACGTGAACCCTCACCTCATTCTGAAGTCTTGAGTGCTCTGGAGCAGGTTTTCATCAAGGATCTCTATTTTGCTCCGTTCATCTTTTACCCGATCCTGACTAGTCTCCCAGTCCCTGCCGCTGAAAAACATCCCCACAGCATGATGCTGGCACCACCATGCTTCACCGTAGGGATGGTGCCAGGTTTCCTCCAGATGTGACACTTAACATTCAGGCCAAATATTTCAATCTTGGTTTCATAAGACCACCGAATGTAATTCTCATGGTCTGAGTCCTTTTGGCAAATATCCAAGTGGGCTGTCATGTGCCTTTTACTGAGGAGTGGCTTCCATCTGGCCACTACCATAAATGACTGATTGGTTGAGAGCTGCAGAGATGGTTGTCCTTCTGGAAGGTTCTCCCATCTCCACAGAGAAACTCTGGAGCTCTGTCTGAGTGACCATCGGGTTCTTGGTCACCTCCCTGACCAAGGCCCTTCTCACCCGATTGCTTAGTTTGGCCGTGCGGCCAGCTCTAGGAAGAGTCTTGGTGGTTCCAAACTTCTTCCATTCAAGAATGATGGATGCCACTGTGTTCTTGGGGACCTTCAATGCTGCAGAAATGTTTTGGTACCCTTCCCCAGATCTGTGCCTCCACGGACAATTCCTTCAACCTCATGGCTTGGTTTTTGCTCTGACTTGCTTATATAGACAAGTGAGTTCCTTTCCAAATCATGTCCAATCAATTGAATTTACCACAGGTGGACTCCAATCAAGTTGTAGAAACATCTCAAGGATGATCAATGGAAACAAGATGCACCTGAGCTCAATTTCTAGTCTCATAGCAAAGGGTCTGAATACTTATGTAAATAAGGTATTTCTGTTTTTAATACATTTGCAAACATTTCTAGAAACCTATTTACACTATCATTATGGGGAATTGTGTTTAGATTGATGAGGAAAATGTTTTATTTAATCAATTTTAGAATACGGCTGTAACGTAATAAAATGTGAAAAAAGACAAGGGGTCTGAATACTTTCCGAATGCACTGTATATGTGATGTTATTCCTTTCCTATTGATGTAACGTTAAATACATTTAATGAATAGTATATGCTGTTGGTGCGACACCTATTTGAGCGGCGTTCATTGTTTTTGTTTTGAGTGAGTAACAATAAATATGTTTAACTCAACCCGGTACGCTGCGCCTTGGTCCGTCAATGAAGATCGTGACAATCAGTCCTAACCCCCAACAAAGCATTGAGTTTCAGGACAACATGTTGATGAACACATTTAAAGTAATGCTGATATTTACGATTTCACTGGATGTTTTGTAGGATTTTTTGGAAGTTTATGATTATATAATGTATATGATCATATAATCATTACATAATTCATCTATCTGCTTGCCATCACAATGCAGCAACAGTGTGGATTTTCTAAAGCACATGTGATGTAGGATCCTTTTTTAAATTTTATTTAAATTATTTTATTTATTACATTCAAAACATAGGCAAGTCCACTCCCACTGGTCTCCAAATCCACATACCAACCCTCAGCTTCCCTCAGCCCATCCCATCTATCTCTGCTGCCTACCCACTTCAGGTTTCTACGCATCACATATCTTTCAACTATGCTGTGATGTTTAATGTATAATTTCAATCTATCTAATCGAATAGAATCCCCAGATTGCGAGTTGAAGATAAATACTTTTACTAAGAGTATTAGTATATTAGTAATTGACGTTGTTATGTTGTCATTAATCCTTTGCAGTGCCTTGCTGAGTTGTAGTTACCCCTGTATGTCGGCTGATGGCAGCAGGAGCTCAGCATCGCTCAGCATACACTGCTGGGTGTTGCTGACACAACCCCTGGATTCTTCTTTGAAAAAAAACTGTTAATTTATGATGACCATAGTAAGAGATACTGTATGTGTGAATGTGTGTGTGTGTGTGTGTGGGTGGGTGGGAAGCCGGGGCAAGGGGGACATAAACCAGCAACCGTGAACAAGGTTGTCTCCCGCTGCTATACGCCAATAGGCTAAATCACCTGTCAAACTCATTCGGAGGTCCGAATATCTGAGTGTTTTAGCTACTTCCTTGTACTTGATTGATGAATTAAGGTCATTGGTTGGTTAGGAACTCCCCTCATCTGGTTGTGTAGGTCTTAATTGGACAGAAATTGAAAGGAAAAAACAAAAACTAGCAGACATTCGGCCCTCCACGAAATGAGTTTGACAGCTCTGGTCTAAATGATCCCATCCTAAATGTGTTTTTGTGCCATTTCCAAGCCCTTTAGAAAACACACTGAACAGCTTGGCAGAAAAAAATATGAAAATGGCAATGACAGTTTGGCTCTGCATGAGAGAAAAATTGTAAAAAGAAATATATATATATGTCCATGACTCTGCCTATTCATAAAAATGTCTTATGTCCCATCACCCTATGCCCCCAATGCTGCTGAATCAACCTACATAACTTTTATGTGACAGATAATGAAATTGAAGAGCAGGTGTGTGTATGAGAGTGTCAGCATAAGAACGAGTGTCTGTATATACATATCCGTGTATGTGTTTGAGTGTGTGTATATTGGTGTGCATGCGTTTGTGAGTGAGGGAGCGAGAGAGAGTCTTTCACAGCTCACTGCACAGCTAGATTGTCTGCAGAAGAGGTGACAAATTAGAGAGGCAGTGTCAAAAGAGAAGAGAGCAACATCACCCAAAGAAGTGGTAAGGATGGGTGGAGAGAATGTGATATGTGAAATTACATGGGATTTGATGTGATGTGATACTCTGTAATGACATGAAACAAACACATGAATCACTGAGAGAATAGTGAATACAGGATTTTGAAAGCAGTGGTGCTGTCAGAGCAGAAGGGGCGACTGTAAAGACAAAGAGGCAGACGAGAGGTCAGCCTGAGAGCTGAGGAGGTGGGGAGAGAAACAACAACAGGGAAGGTTGTGGGTAGGGACAGGGGGAGAGTCAGTTTGTGTGGCAGTGGCATCAATTGATTTATTCCTGCTGTATCGATCAGCCGACAGCCCTGTCCGTGAAGGAAAAGCATGAGGATTAATGCATTGACTTTTGTAATGAATGGGGCTCCTGGAGTGGGGAGAGAGGGGCTGGCACTAAATCAGTGTGGTGTTGATCATCCAGATGGGCCCAAGAAAGCATGAAATAGGTACAACAAGGTGTGTGTGTGTGTATGTAAGAATGCTGTTCATTGACTACAACTCAGCATTCAACACCATAGTCCCCCCCCCAAGCTCATCAAGCTGGGGACCCGGGGACTAAACACCTCCCTCTGCAACTGGACTCTGGACTTCCTGACGGGCCGGCTCCAGGTGGTGAGGGTAGGCAACAACACCTCCGCTATGCTGACCCTCAACATGGGGGCCCCTTGGGGGTGTGTGCTTAGTCCCCACCTGTACTCCCTGTTCACCCACGACTGTGAGGCCCCGCACGACTCCCACACCATCATCAAGTGATAACACAGTGGTAGGCCACTACAACAACCTTTCCCTCAACGTCAGCGAGACCAAGGAGCTGATCGTGGACTATAGGAGAAAGAGGGGAGAGCACGCCCCCATCCACATCGACAGAGATCATCACTAAGGACTTAACAAGGTCCACATACACCTGCACAGTCATGAAGAGGGCACAACAGCACCTCTTTTGCATGGGCCCCTCGGATCCTCAAAAAGTTATACAGCTGCACCATCGAGAGCATCTTGACTGGTTTCATCACCGCTTGGTATGGCAAATGCACTGCTCTCGACCGCAAAGTGTTACAGATGGTGGTGCGGAAAGCCCAGTAGATCACTGGGGCCTAGCTCCAGACACCCCAGCTATAGACTGTTCACACTGATACCGTCCTGCAAACGGTACCGAAGCATCGGCTCTCGGACCAACAGGCTCTGAGACAGCTTCTACTAAATAGCCATAAGACTGCTAAATAGTGAATTAAATAGTTACCTGCACTGACCCTATCTTGCACTGACTATATACATATTCACAAGATTATATATGCACACTATATACACACTCACTCACTCACACACACTACACTGACACTCACACAAACCAACACACATTCACAAACACTACATATGCACATACACACACATAACACACACGCATACGGACACAACACAAATACACATACACCATTACAATCATCATATGCTGCTGCTACTCTGTTTTTTATTTTACTCTTATTATCCAATGAGTGTACAAAACATTTCCACGACATAGACTGACCAGGAGAATCCAGTTAAAAGCTATGATCCCTTATTGATGTCACTTGTTCAATCCACTTCAATCAGTGTAGATGCAGGATTGTGTACAGCCAGATCACCCATGATACAAGTCAGTATTCGACATCCATCCATGTCTGACGACGTCGGGAGATGACGTGGAAACCAGCCACTAGGGGCATCAGTGAGCGCTGTTACCTTAATAGGTTCTGGATTTGCTAGAGCGTTGTGGATGGGCGTTGCCTCTGATTCCAATGATTAAGGTAAGAGTTAAGGTTTGGGATAGGGTTATGAATGATTTAGGTAAGAGTTAAAGTTTGGGATAGGGTTATGAATGGTTAAGGTATAAGTTAAGGTTTGGGATAGGGTTATGAATGATTAAGGTAAGAGTTAAGGTTTGGGATAGGGTTATGAATGGTTAAGGTAAGAGTTAAGGTTTGGGATAGGCTTAATACTAAAATCTCCAAAATTACTTTCTATCGATGGATTTCAACTAGTAACCTTTTGAATCAGAGGCATCAACAACTTTTTTTGATTTTCTATCCTAAACCTTATAGAGTCCATGACCCCAACAAATTGAGGCTGTTCTGAGGGCAAAACGGGGTTCAACTCAATATTAGGAAGGTGTTCCTAATGTTTTGTACTCTCAGTGCATATCCTGATACCTAGTCACTTTAACCTGCCTTGTTCATGTCTACCTCAAATACCTCGTACCCCTCTGCACATTGATCTGGTACTGGTATATAGCTCCATGTATTTTATTCCTCTAGTGTTACTATTTTTATTTTTATTTATATTTTGGGAAGGGCTCATAAGCAAGCATTTCACAGTAAAGTCTACACCAGTTGTATTCAGCGCATGTGACAAATACAATTTGATTTGATGTGCTTAGGCAGTAACAATGAGCTGTCTAAACCAGCGTGCAGTCAGAGCAGGCCACAGCCGTCCCTTCCCAGTGAGTCAGTCCCCATGCAGACTGCTTGCTTGGGTCGGGTGACCCTCAACCCGCCTTAGACACCAACACAGCTGATTACACACTTATTATTACAATCGCATTTGATGCGGTCAAGAACTTGTACCTGCGCTTCGTTTCTCCTAATTTGACTTCTTTATAACAAATTGTCTGCACTGTATCTAAGAATTAAACAAAACTATATATCTTATTTCAATCCACGATCACAATCGCAATATGATTTGGAACCTAATTAGACACTCGATTCCGTTACTTTTCCAGAGCAATGGCTCGAAGGCAAGTTCGTTGGGCTTTGCTCAGAATAAAATTGGATTGACTGATTGATTTATGTATGTCAAATGAAGGACACACACAGACAGACAAAGAGAAATTCCACACAGAGCGAGAGAGGGAAAGAGGAGGGGAATCACGGATGGATGGATGAAGCAGAGGCAGTAGATGGGGGTGGTGGGGTATAGAAAGAGACAAAGACAAATGGAGTGTGTGAGACAGAGGGAAAGAAGTGAGACGCATGCCTACTGACCTCCCCCTACTCTCAGCTAATCCATACAGAGAGGGGAGGAGGTGGAGGAGAGGGCTGTTTGTGTCACTCCCAATAAAGATAGGAAATAGAGTGACATTGGCTCGCCCCTGTCTCACTCCCCCCCACCCCTCCAACCTTTTGACATGCTTCTATTTAATATGGTGCCCTGGAAATCCTATAAAAGACAAGAGGCCTGGAGCACTTAGACTGTCCTCTGGAGGAGGGGTGGATAGGGGACACAACGTATCTCCTGTACAAATTACTGTTTCCTTGGGCTTGCATGTCTCTGTATATTTGCCCAACTTGTTTCCTTTTGCAGTCAGGATTGTTCATTGGACTAAATCCACAGTAATGCATACAGCTAATGTGTACACCTCTGCCGGAGACTATAAAATCCAAAATGGTAACTTCCTCTTTCAGACCGGCTAGGCAAAGAACTAGAGGAAAGAAACAGCTGCCTTAAAACATAAACAACATTTATTTTCCGAACTAAATGAGTTCATCGGAAGGTTCCTACTGTTCTTAGCAGCTTATTGTCCCAGTAGACTAATTCCCGTGTTACTCATAGTCAGCCAGCATTGCTGTGATAATGTTCTTTCAGTATTAGTGCATCCAGCAGCCATGGACATAGTTTAAAGATGCTCATGTACAGGCCAGTATGAATGTGAGAGCAGGTTAATGCCGGCCCATCTGTTCTAGGAGCTGCTTGTTTTTGAACAGAGGAGGAAATAAAGAACAGCGAGAGAGGACAATGAGTGTAATGGTCATCATTGTAGGTCTATCAGCTGTGTAGAAGTGTGAACATGTGTGTGTGTGTGTGTGTGTGTGTGTGTGTGTGTGTGTGTGTGTGTGTGTGTGTGTGTGTGTGTGTGTGTGTGTGTGTGTGTGTGTGTGTATTTGCTTGTGGGTTATGAGGGGGCCAAAGCAGTGGAAATCAATACATCTATACCACAGCCAACAAAGCTGCTTGGCTTCGGTTTAGACCCCTGTGTGCTAGGACACAACTTTAACGAGGAACAGGTACACTCAAACAGACACAAACACACTAATGCTAGACAGGCAGACAAACACACACAGTAACACACACACTCACTCACTCACTCACTCACACACACAAATAAATGGACTCCACAAGGCTTTGCACATTTCCCCTTTAATCACATTGAAGAGACATCCTTTATACAAAATAGTTAATTTTTTCTCAGTATAACACAGAGTCCAACAAAGGAAGAGAGAGTGATGTTTCAACAGCAGCAACTTACAAAAAACACAGGACAAATATGGAGGGGTAGACAAAAAAAGAACATTAAAATTATTTTTTAAAGCATAAAACCAAAGACCATTGCCTTGAATTTCCTGTGTTATGCCGTGTTTATGTCATGTTGGACACTCGGGACCTCAGAGTTAAAATGAACGTAAGTTATTTGCGTAGAGCTTCCTATTGGTTGATTCTGATACTTCCCAAGTGGGAAACTCGGGTATCATCTTTCTACAATGAGTAAGCAAGTCGGAAATCTCAAGAGTTTCCAAGTTTCCGACATGATGTGAAAGTGGCACAAGTTGGCGCCTGAAACCTGGATCCACTCAGCATACCAAAGGCTTCCAACTCTTGTGTGGGTTGGGTGATGGGCACTCCACTAAGAGAAGGGGCATGAAGAGGGCGCGCTGAATGTGGATGTGAATGTGCAATAATTGATGATAATGATGATAATGATGAGCACCATTTCACCCAGAAAGCTTTATAAAGTGTGCTGGGTGTCGGATCCCCAGCTGACCCTGTTTTCACTCTCTGTTATTGTGCAGCTAGCATCAATCTGAGCACAGAGAGGAGTGGTTTATTTTTTTCAGAAACACAGACTATGCAAACAGGGCCTTTCGGTGGAGCCAGGCCAGTCGCAGCAGGGAAGGGAAGACATCTGTGTTAATGGGCTGCAGGTGGAACAACTGCTGGTCTGAGTCGACAGGAGCCACACAATCTGACACACACACAAACACCAACTGCTGGTCGAGTCGACAGAGAAGTAAAATCGGCAGATGGTCTAAAAAAAACGAAACAAAATTACTGTAAGTGCTCCCTGCGATGCACACAATCTGCATACTTACTATGGTACTCTCTCTCTCTCTCTCTCTCTCTCTCTCTCTCTCTCTCTCTCTCTCTCTCTCTCTCTCTCTCTCTCTCTCTCTCTCTCTCTCTCTCTCCGACTCCATTTCTCTCAAACAAACACATCTAGGCATGCAAGCTCAACTAGAAACAATAATTAAAAAAATATATATAGTCACAGTGAAATTTGGTGTTTTACAGGGTCAGCCATAGTAAAGCAAATTAGGGTTAAGTGCCTTGCTCATTTTTCACCTTGTCAGCTCATTTGAACCAGCGACCTAGCAGTAACTGGCGCAACACTGTGTTTTATATGAGAGAGAGGGAGTTACAGTAAACCATGCTGTTTGTAAGCTGGTTACCTGTGATATGATTGTTCCCCTTACTATAACCCATATATATATATATATATTTTTTTTAACCTTTTGTTTACTAGGCAAGTCAGTTAAGAACAAATTCTTATTTTCAATGACAGCCTAGGAACAGTGGGTTAACTGCCTGTTCAGGGGCAGAACAACAGATTTGTATCTTGTCAGCTCGGGGAATTGAACTTGCAACCTTTCGGGTTAATAGTCCAACGCTCTAACCACTAGGCTACTCTATGTGTGGTTACTTAAAAAAATAAAAAAAAAATATTTCAATAGTTATTTGTGCTCTTACATATGGTGAAATGGCGACATTGTTGCTGTAATGTGATAGATTATACTGTATTATTACCACTCTCTGAGAATTGATTTCTAAAGAAGGTGTACACTCAATAGGGACCCTACCACAAAAAATGTGCACACTTTTAAAAGGCTCAGTATTTTGTTTTTCCTGTAGAGACAGGTGTGGATGGTATCTCAAAGTGGAAATTAGTGGATGTCATGGTAACAGCATAAAATGAATAAAAAAAAAAAAAAAAAATGTCTATCAATATTTTTTAAAATAAAAACCTGCCACCAACAGCATAATTTGTTCCAGTTTCACATGTTGTATTCAAAATAAAATGAACGCTCCTTTGACATATTGTCTGACAGTCAACCTACTATGAAATCCTAACAGACAAAACAGCCAAGGATTTATGATTTGTTTCCACCATGGAAACAGTAAAGTGATAAACAAGCAATGGAGAATATTAAAGCAATGTGGAGTAGCAGGCTATGACAAACAGGTTTATGCATGGGTTAACTCCGTCGTTCCAGAGCCATCATTTCTGCGTTGTCTTCTGCATTTGAATCTGTCGCTCTCTTTTCCTCTGTGTCTCTCTAGGTCTCCCTGTCTGTCATTATCCCCTCGTTCACTCCCTGTTACGTAGCTGTAAGTGCTGATTCATTTACATTTGTAGTGCTGCTGGGTATAGGGGAAGTGGACTGAGTAGCAGGGTTGGGCTCAACTCGAAATGAAGGCAGTCAATTCAAGAAGTATACTAAAATTACAATCAAATGATCTAAATAAGGGCATTTATTTTCAATTACTTCTCAATAAACTGAAAAGCTATTTATTTCAAGAGTTTTAAATTAAAATCACTTCCTGAATTGACTGCCTTCAATTCGAATTTAGCCCAACCCAGCTGAGCAGAGGATTATCATCAGTGCCCACACAAAGGAAAATAGAACTCACCCCATTGTCGCCTCACCCCACCTCCTCGGATCCTCTACCTACTCACTCCCTCCCACAGTGCAGGTCCACAGTGTTACGGTTTGATAATCTACCTGATATCCTCTAGCTGTTTACATACTAATTGTATGGTTCACACTTACAAGACTGCTGTGTCTGTCCACAGGATGCTCCACAGAAGTCCTCTGTCCTGTTGGGAATCGGCCCACTAGTGAACAACTACAAAAAGCCATCTATTACCAAGCGGAGGACCCCCTTCTCACCAGAACACCACCACCTTCTAAGGTAACTTGATAAGGACACAGAGGGAGAAATGGAGGTTTGACTCTTATGTCTTAAAGTAGTGATTTGTCAGTCTTGGGAGGGTACTCTATTATTAACCAAGTTCTGTATTGTAAACTGATAATGTCTCTTTTGCTTCAGATAGTTTTCATTGAAAAGGTGTACATAACATAAACATTCACGCTGGTGCAGTCAAGAGAATTCGAATCTTCAGTTTTTTATTTATTTTTAATCTTCTTCTTGCTCAAAAATGACCTATAACAAATCCGTCGTCCCCATCAAGGGTGAGTGTTCTCACTGAACAAAAATTTGAGTAATTTCTCCATCAAAAATGTCAAGGCCCAGCTAAAAAAAAACGCACAGAAAACAAAACAAATAAATAAGGGTAGCGATGAGGGACTGATCAAAGCACTAGCTCTGATCAGTGGATGTCTATTTAAGTAAAGTATCTACAAGCCTGGGCTGCATTGAATTCAATGCATTGTTCCATTATAGAATCTAGCCAGAGTCATCAAGGACATCTTCAGGGACAGCCACCCCTGGGCCCCGACAAGACCCTCACCCTGTGGAACCACTGGATCAGACTGCAACTAGTCTGCTTTAAGACAAGCGGTTATGTGGGCCGTTTGAAAGAGATCCATTCACAGCTTTAAAGAGCCCTGTCTTCAGGTAACTGATAGGACAAAACGGGCACATCAGGATAGTTGAGGCATTTAAACAGATGAGCCAAGAGGGCAAAATATGGCCAGTGGGCAAGGGATGCATTTCAGTCTGTCTCTCTGACCCTTTCATGAGTTTTTAACCTTACAGCTTTGTTAGTGTGACTTGCCATATGCCCTGAAATGGAACTGTACTGTATGTGAAAATATCTTGCCGTTTCAACACAGCACATTATTTACTTTGTCTCACTGAGAGAGGGAGCAGTGAGGAAAAAGTACACTGACCATTACTAATGGTGTGAAGAAGCAGTCTGTAGCAACACCTGTAATGGGACGTTCGTTAGTCCCTGCTGCTGTGTACCAGTAGCGGTTTCCTGCAGGCATCCCAGCCAATTAATCAAATAGTGTCCGTGCAGTGAACAGCAGGCTTAGCTGGAATGGGAGACTAGAAGAGGAAGGCACAAAAGGGGGTACTTCAGAAGAACCCATGCGGACAAAAAAACTGTGCATTTATACAGTACATCTAGAACAGTGTGGAACTGGCCAGGACTATCACGTGTAACAGTAGTCTATATCTGGGATCCCTCCTTCTCTATAGCCACGGTTGGTGCCATACCCTGCATTGGACACTTGGTGGGCACCTTTGTATAGGCCGGTGCCATTGGAGGGGAATATAGTGTGGATGATGTAATCCTCCCGGAGGGGCATGGGCTGCAGCGGCTGGTGGGTAACCATGGGCGTCATCTGGAACCCTGGGCCTCGGATCTCCAAGATGGTGGTGTCCTTCTTTGTGCCTGACTCAATGTAGTCATCGTAGTGCTTGCTCTTTCTGGAGCTGCCACGGCTGTAGTGATCACGAGAAGACAGGCGTCCGGCCCGATGCCTGTACCAGCAAAAGACTGCAACTATGAGCGCCAGAGAGACGATGGCCGTAGCTCCTCCAATGATCCCAGCCAGAGGCAGAGTAGCCATGTGTTCAGGGTCCTGGTTGTCCTCCTGGCCCACGTCTGGCTGACTGGGATCTGACATCTCAGCTTTAGCGCACACTGGAGCTTCATCTGAGTCAGTGTCTCCACCTGCCATGGCTCCTTTACCCCCGGAGATGGCCGCCAGGGGCACCATGCAGATGATGTAGCTGGAGTGAGGGTGCAGGGAGGTGAGCAGGTACTCTCTGCGGTCTCCTCTCACCAGGGTCTCTGTGATGGAGCCCATGGCAGCGCGGGTTCCCAGCCGCAGCCAACTGAGTCTGAAGGAGGAGGTGGGCTGGGCCACGCTCCAGGTGACACGGATGCTGTCGGGGGCCAAGGGCTTGACATTCAGGGCCAGGCTCTTACCTACTCCACTGCTGCCCAGTGTGTAGTCTAGACCAGAGTCTGGGAGCCCCAGGCCGGGCCGCTTGGAGCGCAGGGTGAAGAGGGAGCCCTGTGGAGGGGCGAGGGTGGTGGATCTAGCAGCAACCCCTCCTACTTCTGCTCCATCACCTCTGTCTCTGGTCTCACTTCCTGTGGCCCCGACCCCAGCCCCAGCCCCGACAGCCACTATGCCTGGGACTTCACACTCCTCCATCTGACTGGTCAGGTCCTTAAGGGCCATGTCTCGAACCTTGTCGGGCCCCTGGCAGGTGAGGCCCCTCACTGTGATGGAGTTACCCCTAGCATGCAGCCAGTCATGTAACCAGCGCAGGTTACAGCCACAGTGCCAGGGATTCCCCCGTACCAGCAGTTGTCCCAGGCTGTCCAGGTCTTTGAACAGGCCCCGAGGCAGGGTGGTCAGGTTGTTGCCAGACAGGTCCAGTCTCTGGAGCCTCCTCATGCCATCCAGGGAGCCACGGGGAATGTGGATCAGAGCATTGTCCTGCAGAGAGAGACGCTGCAGGTGGGTACTGGGCAGGTTGAGTGGCGGGGTCAGGAGGGAGTTACGCACCAATGAAAGCTCTGACAGGTTGGAGAGGCGGGAGAAGGTGTCGTCTGCGATGCGCTGGTTGGCCAGAAGGTTCCCGTCCAGAACGAGGCGTCGCAGGGAGGAGAGGCCGCGGAAGGCATGGGTGGGGATGGTGGATATGCGGTTGTCGTCCAGCCTCAGTTCCTCCAGAGAGGCCGGGAGCCCAGAAGGGATGCTGGACAGGTGGTTACGTGACAGGAAAAGCAGGCGCAGCCGTGGGTTGTCAATGAAGGCATGGTCCTCGATGCTTACGGTGGAGACAGAGTTGTCGTCCAGGTGCAGCTTCTCCAGTAGGGGCATGCGGGCCAGGGTGGCGCGGGGAAGAGTACGGATGTTGTTGTCCTGCAGGTGCAGCTCCCGGAGGGAAGGGGGCAGGTGCATGGGGAAGTCATCCAGCTCGTTATCATACAAGTAGACCACTCGGACGGTGAGTTGACGCTCCAGGGAGGTGGGGAGCCCGGCGTTGTCTATGTGGTTGTTCTGAAGGTAGAGCACAGTGGCAGAGGGGGGCAGAGGGGGGATAGAGCTCAGGCCACGGTCGTTGCAGTAGATGAAGTCCTCGTCACATCGGCAGACAGAGGGGCACACTGGGTCTCCCTCCTCGTCGTACCCTGTGGCTGCAGCAAGCTCCAGCACCTCGGCCAACAGAGTCAGGCAGAGCATGAGCAGGAACAGCCAATCACGCAGCTCGACCACTCCCTCAGACGCCATGGTGCTGATGATGAACGTCCCTTCCTCTCGATCTCAACTTCCTGGATCCTTGAATCCTAAGGATAAGCTCAAACCAGGCCGGATCCTTCAGCCCTAGAAAGACTGAAAAGGAGACAGGTTTTAGTTAACAATTCGCTCAAGTGACCAGATCACTAAGGTTTAATTGAAATTCCCAAATCACTGAAATGCCAGGATATAACAAGCTTGACAATGTACCCTTATTTCATTATGCCTAAACCCTATCCCACAAATTACACATGGTCACATGGAAATTGAACCGCTACAGTATATTAATCCCTCTGAGGGTCTATATCTCGACTTCAATCCCCTTGTCATGGTGAAGTGGCAGTAATCTGCTTCCAGCAGGAGTTGGAGGAAAGGAGAGGATTTTGTCTTCAAATCAATGTCAGTAAAATAAACCGTGGCCAAACATGTTTGAAAATATTGAACATAATGAAATATATATTACATTTTTTCTTGGCCAACAGTATTCCTATAGGGAAATTACTATTCCAAAAATACAGTTTTTCCAGACCATGTGGTCTGTCCACTGAAAGAATCCAATAACTAAATCAAATCAAATCAAATCAAATTTTATTTGTCACATACACATGGTTAGCAGATGTTAATGTGAGTGTAGGGAAATGCTTGTGCTTCTAGTTCTGACCATGCAGTAGTATCTAACAAGTAATCTAACAATTTCACAACAACTACCTTATACACACAAGTGTAAAGGAATGAATATGAGTATGTACATATAAATATATGGATGAGCGATGGCTGACCGGCGTAGGCAAGATGCAGTAGATGGTATAGAGTACAGTATATACATATAAGATGAGTAATGTAGGATATGTAAACATTATATAAAGTGGCATTGTTTAAAGTGGCTAGTGATACATTTATTACATCCCATTTTTTATTATTAAAGTGGCTAGAGATTTGAGTCAGTATGTTGGCAGCAGCCACTCAATGTTAGTGATGGCTGTTTAACAGTCTGATGGCCTTGAGATAGAAGCTGTTTTCAGTCTCTCGGTCCCAGCTTTGATGCACCTGTACTGACCTCGCCTTCTGGATGATAGCAAGTGAACAGGCAGTGGCTCGGGTGGTTGTCCTTGATGATCTTTTTGGCCTTCCTGTGACATCGGGTGGTGTAGGTGTCCTGGAGGGCAGGTAGTTTACCCCCGGTGATGCGTTGTGCAGTCCTCACTACCCTCTGGAGAGCCTTACGGTTGTGGGCGGAGCAGTTGCCGTACCAGGCGGTGATACAGCCCAACAGGATGCTCTCGATTGTGCATCTGTAGAGGTTTGTGAGTGTTTTTGGTGACAAGCTGAATTTCTTCAGCCTCCTGAGGTTGAAGAAGCGCTTTTGCTGTTGCGCCTTCTTCACCACGCTGTCTGTGTGGGTGGACCATTTCAGTTTGTCCGTGATGTGTACGCCGAGGAACTTAAAACTTTCCACCTTCTCCACTACTGTCCCGTCGATGTGGATAGGGGGGTGCTCCCTCTGCTGTTTCCTAAAGTCCACGATCATCTCCTTTGTTTTGTTGACGTTGAGTGATAAGTTATTTTCCTGACACCACACTCCGAGGGACCTCACCTCCTCCCTGTAGGCCGTCTCGTCGTTGTTGGTAATCAAGCCTACCACTGTAGTGTCGTCTGCAAACTTGATGATTGAGTTGGAGGTGTGCTTGGCCACGCAGTCATGGGTGAACAGGGAGTACAGGAGAGGGCTGAGAACGCACCCTGTGGGGCCCCAGTGTTGAGGATCAGCGGGGTGGAGATGCTGTTTCCTACACTCACCACCTGGGGGGGAGGCCCGTCAGGAAGTCCAGGACCCAGTTGCACAGGGCGGGGTCGAGACCTAGGGTCTCGAGCTTAGTGACGAGTTTGGAGGGTACTATGGTGTTAAATGCTGAGCTGTAGTCGATGAACAGCATTCTTACATAGGTATTCCTCTTGTCCAGATGGGTTAGGGCAGTGTGCAGTGTGATTGCGATTGCGTCGTCTGTGGACCTATTGGGACGGTAAGCAAATTGGAGTGGGTCTAGGGTGTCTGGTAGGATGGAGGTGATATGATCCTTGACTAGTCTCTCAAAGCACTTCATGATGACGGAAGTGAGTGCTACGGTGCGTTTGGTGAAATCTCCTGACCTTCTAACAGTGTAATATAGTACTTCTTTGAATTCTCCCAGAGACTAAGCAGATTGTGAATACAGTACATCTCACTGTTTCTGCATTCACTACGGAATATTCATAAACTAAGCTATGAGTGTGCATATGTGCGTATGTGTGTATATTTGCGGTGAGTGTACTATATGTGTGTGTGTGGCAGAGTAGAGTGAGGGGTTGAGTGTGTTTTTTTTTAGTCTGAGCAGCTGTGCAAAGAAGTCTGTCAAACAGAGGGGAGTATTTGGGTCAGTTCCTTCAAAGGCAAGATAGAAGGAGAGTGAGATCGATGTGGTGGAGAGAGTGGGAGGGATTAGAGGAACATATGGAGTTGTGATTGGGTGGATTAACAAAGAATGGCAGATAGATAGATCTTAAACACTTTCTACAGTTACTTTAGTTTCTCCCTCCCATGGTTACTCATTACTAGCAGGGCTGGTCTAATCCACAGACATTATGACATAATTTACAGTGCCTTCAGAAAGCATTCATACCCCTTGAATTGTTCAATTTTTTTTTGTATGTTACAGCCTGAATTCAAAATGTATTCAATAGATTTTTTTCTCAGCCATTTACACACACTACCCCATAATTAGAAAGTGAAAGCATGTTTTTAGACATTTTTGCTAATTAATTGAAAATGAAATACAGAAATATCTAATTTACATAACTATTCACACCCCTCAGTCAACACATGTTAGTATCACCTTTGGCAGCGATTACAGCTGTGAGTCTTAATGGGAAGACTCTAAGAGCTTTGCACACCTGGATTGTACAATATTTGCACATTATTCTTGAAAAAATTCTTCATGCTCTCTCAAGTTGGTTGTTGATCATTGCTAGACAGCCATTTTCAAGTCTTGTCATAGATTTTCAAGCCGATTTAAGTCAAAACTGTAGCTAGGCCACTCAGGAACATTCACTGTCTTCTTGGTAGGCAACTCCAGTGTAGATTTGGCCTTGTGTTTTAGGTTATTGTCCTGCTGAAAGGTGAATTTGTCTCCCAGTGTCTGGTGTAAAGCAGACTGAACCAGGTTTTCCTCAAGGATTTTGCCTGTGCTTATCTCTATTCTGTTTCTATCCCTTGCTGATTACAAGCATACTCATAACATGATGCAGCCACCCCCATGATTGAAAATATGAAGCTTGGTACTCAGTGATGTGTTGTGTTGGATTTGCCCCAAACATAGCGCTTTGTATTCAGGACATAAAGTACATTTATTTTAATTTTTTTTTGCAGTTTTTCTTTAGTGCCTTATTGCAAACAGGATGAATGTTTTGGAATATCTTTATTCTGTACAGGGTTCCTTCTTTTAACTCTGTCATTTAGGTTAGTATTGGGGAGTAACTACAATGTTGTTGATCCATCCTCAGTTTTCTCTTATCACAGCCATTAAACTCTGTAACTGTTTTAAAGTCACCATTGGCCTCATGGTGAAATCCCTGAGCGGTTTCCTTCCTGACCGGCAACTGAGTTAGGAAGGACACCTGTATCCTTGTAGTGACTGGGTGTATTGATACACCATCCAAAGTGTAATTAATAACTTCACCATGCTCAAAGGAAAATTCCATGTCTGCTTTCTTACCCATCGACCAATATATGCCCTTCTTTGCGAGGCATTGGAAAACTTCCCTGGTCTTTGTGGTTGAATCTGTGTTTGAAATGTACTGCTCAACTGAGGGACTTTACAGATAATTGTACTTTATGTGTGGGGTATAGAGATGTGGTAGTCATTTAAAAATCATGTTAAACACTGTTACTGCACACAGAGTGAGCCCATGCAACTTATTATGTGACTTGTTAAACACATTTTTACTCCTGAACATATTTAGGCTTGCCATAACAAAGGGGTTGAATACATGTTGACTGAAGACATTTCAGCTATTTCTTAAAAATGAATTTGTAAACATTTGTAAAAACATAATTCTTCTGACATTATGGGGTATTGTGTGTAGGCCAGTGATACACAATCTCAATACATTTTAAATTCAGGCTGTAACACAACAAAATGTGACAAAAGTAAATGGGTATGAATACTTTCTGAAGGTACTATACGTCTATGGTACAGATCCATTGAGGGTGTGAGAGTGTGTGTGCGTGTGTGTGTGTTTGTGTGTGTGGATGTAATTGTAGAGTACAGTGACAGAAGTATATAGACGTGTGTGTGCGTGAGCCAGACTGTACAGGACCCGTGTGTGTCCACACAAATTGTTGCAGTCAAAGTTGCAGTCATCTGTATTCAGGAGACACCAGACAATGCGGGGCTGTGTGGAGGGGATGGGGATGAGGAGGGGGAGGGGGTTGGTGTGGAAATGGTCTGGCCAGACAGACAGTCGCCTAAAGCAGGGAGGGTACAGTACACAAAACAGCCATACACTTTCCAATACTGGAACTGGAGCAAGAAGGAGAAGATCAATTTACCTAGAGATATAGAGAGAATGAGAGAGGGGTGGGGGGAGAGAGAGAGAGAGCGGGAGGAGAGAGGGATGGGGAAGGAGAGAGAGAGAGAGTAGTTCTAAAATGATAGCATTGACTGTTGCTACAGTATCTTCACTATGAAATCCACTACAGAAACCGTAACTGGCAGCACTCATATCCACATATTTATGTTAAAAGAGGAAAATCTGGGAATGATTACCAAAGAGGATGCTGGTGTATCGGGAAATCCACTCTATTGATGGCAGGGTAGAGATAACACTGGCAGGAAGCTTATCTTACATGCCTATGTCCATGAATGTCATTTAAAATGTAGAGATTGGTGCTTGGGAAGGAGTGGTGCAAACAAGAGATGGCCATGGTGCTGAAGGGGATAAATGAAGGGATCAAAGGATGAATAAATGAAACACAAAAATAGAGGAGGAAGAGACTGAGGATGGAAAAAAAATATATATACAAGAAAAAACGATGACCCATAATTTTTTTTTTTACTGTGACCCATTTACTTTTTTACTATGGCCATTCTCAATCATTGTTGTACTATCAACTCTCCAAAATGTAATTTCCGTATATTTTAATTTGTATGTATCTCAGTGTACAGTGCATTCGGAAAGTATTCAGACCTCTTGACTTTTTAAACATTTTGTTATGATACAGCCTTATTCTAAAATGAATTCAAAAAGAATAATTCCTCATCAATCTACACACAATACCCAATAATGCCAAAGCAAAAAAAAATATAAAAAATTAAAACGGAAATATCACATGTACCTACAGTACCAGTCAAAAGTTTGGACACACTTTTTTTTTTTTTTTATCTTTATTTTAACAGGGAAAACAGACTGAGACCTGGATCTCTTTTACGGCTGTGCCCTGTGTAAACATGTTGACATGTACAGTTCTAGGCATACAGACAAGGACATTTCAAAACATACAAAACAAAGACACACACCTACTCATTCAAGGGTTTTTCTTTATTTTTACTATTTTCTACATTGTAGAATAATAGTGAAGACATCTAAACTATGAAATAACACATATGGAATCATGTAGTAAACAAAAAAAGTGTTAAACAAATCAAAATGTATTTGATATTTGAGATTCTTCAAAGTTGCCACAGCTTTGCACACTCTTGGCATTATCTCAACCAGTTTCACCTGGAATGGACAGATTTCTACCGGTCTAATGTCCATTGCTCGTGTTTCTTGGCCCAAGCAAGTCTCTTCTTCTTATTGGTGTCCTTTAGTAGTGGTTTCTTTGCAGCAATTCGATCATGAAGGCCTGATTCACGCAGTCTCTTCTGAACAGTTTATGTTGAGATGTGTCTGTTACTTGAACGCTGTGAAGCATTTATTTGGGCTGCAATCTAAGGTGCAGTTAACTCTAATTAACTTATCCTCTGCAGAAGAGGTAACTCTAGGTCTTCATTTCCTGTAGAGGTCCCCATGAGAGCCAGTTTCATCATAGTGCTTGATGGTTTTTGCGACTGCACACAAAGTTCTTGAAATTTTCCGGATTGACTGACCTTCATGTCTTAAAGAAATAATGGACTGTCGTTTCTCTTTGCTTATTTGAGCTGTTCTTGCCATATATATATTTTTATTTTATTTTAATTTTTATTGAACTAGGCAAGTCAGTTAAGAACTAATTGTTATTTACAATAACGGCCTAGGAACAGTGGGTTAACTGCTTTGTTCAGTCAGCTCGGGGATTCGGTAAAAATCTGTCGTTCTGCCCCTGAACAAGGCAGTTAACCCACTGTTCCTAGGCCGTCATTGTAAATAAGAATTTGTTATTAACTGACTTGCCTAGTTAAATAAAGCTTAAATTAAAAAATTAGTTAAAATAAATAATTATATTATGGCAAGAACAGCTCAAAATAAGCAAAGAGAAACGACAGTCCATGGACTTGGTCTTTTACCAAATAGGGCTATCTTCTGTATACCACCCTTACCTTTGCCACAACACAACTAATTGGCTCAAACGCATTAAGAAGGAAAGACATTCCACAAATGAACTTTTAACAAGGCACACCTGTTAATTGAAAGGCATTTCAGGTGACTACCTCATGAAGCTTGTTGAGAGAATGCCAGGAGTGTGCAACGCTGTCATCAAGGCAAAGGGTGGCTACTTTGAAGAATCTATTTTGATTTGTTTCACACATTTTTGGTTACTACATGATTCCATATGTGTAATTTCATAGTTTTGATGCCTTCACTATTATTCTACAATGTAAAAATTAAAAAAAGAAAGAAAGAAAAACCTTTGTAGGAGTAGGTGTGTCCAAACTTTTGACTGGTACTGTAAGTATTCAGACCCTTTACTCAGTAATTTGTTGAATCACCTTTAGCAGCAATTACAGCCTATAGTTCTTGGGTATGATGCTACAAGTTTGGTACACCTGTATTTGGGGAGTTTCTCCCATTCCTCTCTGCAAATCCCCTCAAGCTCTATCAGGTTGGATGGGGAGCGTCGTTGCACAGCTATTTTCAGGTCCCTCCAGACATGTTCAATTGGGTTCAAGTCCGGGCTCTGGCTGGGTCACTCAAGGACATTCAGAGACTTGTCCCAAAGCCACTCCTGTGTTGTCTTGGCTGTGTACTTAGAGTCGTTGTCCTGTTGGATGGTGAAGATTCGCTCCAGTCTGAGGTTCTGAGCGCTCTGGGGCAGGTTTTCATCAAGGATCTCTCTGTACTTTGCTCCGTTCATCTTTTCCTCGATCTTGATTAGTCTCCAAGTCCTGCCGCTGAAAAACATCCACACAGCATGATGCTGCCGCCACCATGCTTCACTGTAGGGATGGTGCCAGGTTTCCTCCAGTCGTGATGTTCAATCTTGGCTTCATCAAACCAGAGAATCTTGTTTCTCATGATCTGAGAGTCTTTAGGTGCCTTTTGGCAAACTCCAAGCCGGATGTCATGTGTCTTTTACTGAGGAGTGGCTTCCGTCTGGCCACTCTACCATAAAGGCCTGATTGGTGGAGTGCTACAGAGATGGTTGTCCTTATGGACGGTTCTCCCATCTCCACAGAGGAACTCTGGAGCTCTGTCAGAGTGACCACCGGGTTCTTGGTCACATCCCTGACCAAGGTCCTCCACCGATTGCTCAGTTTGGCAGGGCGGCCAACTCTAGGAAAAGTCTTGTTGGTTCCAAACTTCTTCCATTTAAGAATGATGTAGGTCACTTGGGGGTTCTTGGGGACCTTCAATGCTGCAGAAATGTTTTGGTACCCTTCCCCAGATCTGTGCCTCAACACAATCCTCTCTCGGAGCTCTACGGACAATTTCTTCGACCTCATGGCTTCGTTTTTGCACCGACATGCACTGTCAAATGTGGGACCTTATATAGACAGGTGTGTGCCTTTCAAAATCATGTCCAAACAATTGAATTTACCACAGGTGGACTCCAATCAAGTTGTAGAAAGGATGATCAATGGAAACAGGATACACCTGAGCTCAATTTCGAGTCTCGTAGCAAAGGATTTTAATATTTATGTAAATAAGGTATTTCTGTTTAAATAAAATATATAATGTGCAAACATTTCTAAAAAACGCTTTGTCATTATGGGGTATTGTGTCTAGATTGATGCCGAAAAAAAATTATTCAATCTGTTTTAGAATAAGACTGGAAAATGTGGAAAAAGTCAAGGTGTCTGTCACGTCCAGGCCTGGAAAGACAGGCTGGCGTGTTTTGTTTTGGTTTTGGTGTAGGGTTTTTATGTCCTAGGTGTTATATATCTATGTTGGGGTAATGGTTCCCAATTAGAGGCAGCTGTGTGTCGTTGTCTCTAATTGGGAACCATATATATGTTTGGGGTTTTCGTATAGGTTTTGTGGGTTATTGTTTGGTCATAGCTGTGTGTTTTGTCAGTTATGGTTTCAACTTCATGGTCTTCGTTTATGTTTGTTTATTTTGCCCAGTTACGTGTGTTTCGTTTTTCAAAATAAAACATGTATACTGGATGCCTCGCTGCGCCTTGGTCTGTCTATCCCGAAGATCGTGACAGTGTCTGAATACTTTCCGAATGCACTGTTGGACGAATTCACCATTCTGCAAGGCATTTAATAGTTTAAATACCTTGTCTTTGGCAGTACTGTATATAGTCGTTTCTGTGAGAGAGAAACTATTAGAAGCCGTCCATTGTGCTTGAGTCAGCAGAGTGCAATCAGTGAGCTTCATTGCTTGTCTGGAACAGACCCTAGGTCTCTTCAGAGTCATTAGCTCTGAACTGATGCTACTGCTACTAAATCTGAATCAGCTGCCTTCAAAATGTCCAGTAGAGTACAAACCAACCTAATGCTGCAAAACACATGATTGTATTAAATACAATTAAACTAATTATTAATGGCTTGAAAGATAATCAATGCACATCAATGTATAAATAATTACATTAACATATTACCTAATCCACTCAATCTATAAATTCAGAGCAGATGCTTTAATCAAAGTAATGTACAAACAGTACTGTTACCATATTGCACATTTCATCTGAATACTCCATTAGGGCCATATTCTAAAATGAGATGCACCCATCAAAATTTAAACTTTAACTCAAATCTCCCAGTGACATCTATACATGATTTCTGTGAATGTTTCAGTAACAGTCGTGAATGTTAAATTAGAATGTTACCCATGAGCCATTGAGGTTAAGTGCCTTGATATGAGCACTACATCACTATGACATGTCCTCCTGGGATTTGAGACAGCATCAGTCTTGTCACTAGTCCATTTTCCTAACCACTCTGCTGCTGCTGCTGTTACCACTGTCACTGCTGCTGCACGTACTACTGTCGCTGCTGCTGCTGTTACTACTGTCGCTGCTGCTGCTACTACTGTAGCTGCTGCTGCTGTTACTACTGTCACTGCTGGTGCTGCAGGTACTGTCGCTACTGCTGCTGCTACTACTGTCGCTGCGGCTGCTGTTACTACTGTCGCTGCTGTTACTACTGTCGCTGCTCCTGCTGTTACTACTGTCGCTGCAGCTACTAACGACAACGCTTGCGTTGCTTAATACTGTCCCTGCTGCTGCTACGACTGTCGCTGCTGCTGCTGTTACTATTGTCGCTGTTGCTACTGCTGTTACTACTGTTGCTGCTGCTGCTACTGTTACTACTGTTGCTTCTGCTGCTGTTACTGTTACTACTGTTGTTGCTGCTGCTGCTACTACTGTTGCTGCTGCTACTACTGTCGCTGCTGCTGCTGTTAGTAATTGTCAGCCAGTTGCTGCTGTTACTTCACTGTCGCTGTTCCGTTGTTACTACTGTCGCTGTTTGCTGTTACGACCGTCGCCAGCTACTGCTGTCACTACTGTCGCTGCCAGTTAATCACTGGTCGAACAGCCAGTTTGCTGTCGCTGCTGCCGCTGTTACTACTGTCGTTGCTGCCGTTGTTACCACTCGTCGCTGCTTACTTTCACTGTCGCTGCTGCTGCTGTGTTACTCACTGTCGCTGTTGCTGCTATTACTACTGTCGCTGCTGCTGCTACTACTGTTGCTGCTGCTACTACTGTCGCTGCTGCTGCTGTTAGTACTGTCGCTGCTGCTGCTGTTACTACTGTCGCTGATGCTAATGTTACTGTCGCTGCTACTGCTACTACTGTCGCTGCTGCTGCTGCTACTACTGTTGCTGCTGCTGCTGTTACTTCTGTTGTTGCTGCTGCTGTTACTACTGTTGCTACTGCTGCTGTTACTACTGTTGCTGCCACTGTTGTTACTACCGTCGCTAGTTATCACTGTCGCCAAGCTGCTGCTGCTTTGTTACTACTGTCGCTGCTGTCGCTTGTTACCACTACTGTCGCTGCCCCACTCACTGTCGCTGCTGCCGCTGTTACTCACTGTCGCTGCTGCTGCTGTTACCACTGGTCGCCTGATGCGTTACCGTCGCCAGCTGCTGCTGCTACCACCGTTGCTGCCACTGCTGTTACCTGTTGCCGCTGCCGTGTTACCACCGTTGCTGCTGCTGTTGTTACCACCGTTGTTGCTGCTGCTGTTAACTAATGTGCTGCTAATGCCGTTACCACTGTTGCTGCTTGCTGCTGTTACCACTGTCGCTGCTGCTGCTGTTGTTACTACCGCTTGTTGCTGCCAGTGTTACCACCGTTGCTGCTGCTGGCCACACTGCTGCTGTACTGTTACCACTGTTGTTGCTTTGCTGTTACCACTGTTTGCCGCTTATCTGCTGTTACTACTGTCGCTGCTGCTGCTGTTACTACTGCAGATGCTGCTGCTGTTACTATTGTCGCTGTTGCTACTGCTGTTACTACTGTTGCTGCTGCTGCTGCTGTTACTACTGTTGTTGCTGCTGTTAATTACTTTAGCAGCCATTTAGCAATGTTACTACCGACGCCTGCTGCGGTTGCTACTGGTCGCTGCTGCTGTTACTTTGCTGCTGTCGCTGCTGCTGTTATTCATTTGCTTGTTGCTTGCTTGTTACTACTGTCGCTGCCGCTGCAGTTAATGTCCTGTTGCCGCTGTTACTACTGTTGTTGCTGCTGTAGAACAACGGTCGCTGCTGATGCTGTTACCGTGCGCTGCCGCTGCTACCACCGTTGCTGCCGCTGTTTACTCTGTTGTTGCTGCTGGCTGTTACTACTCGTTGCTACTGCCGCTGTTACCACTGTTGCTGCTGCCGATTTACTGCCGTTGTTGCTGCTGTTACTAATGCTGCTTTCACAGCTGTTATTACCGTTGCTGCTGCTGCTGCTGTTACTACTGTCGCCGCTGCCAGCTGTTACTACTTGTTGCTGCCAAGTGTTACAGCCGTTTGGCTGCTGCTGTTACCACTGTCGCTGCCGCTGCTGTTAATACTGTCGCCGCTGCTGCTGTTACCACCGTCGCTAATGCCACGCTGACAGTTACCGTTGCTGCTGCTGTTACCACTGCGTTGCTGCTGTTACTATTGTCGCCGCTGCCGCTTGTTACTCACCGTTGCTGCTGCTGCTGTTTCACTGTTGCCAGCTGCTGTTACTACCGTCGGCTGCTGCTGCTTGTTACTACCGTCGCTGCCGCTGGCTACCACTGTTGCTGCTGCTACCACCGACGCAGAGCTGCTTGTTAGCACCGTCGCCGCTGCTGTTACTACTGTCGCTGCTGATGCTGTTACTACTGTCACTGCTGCTGCTGTTACTACTGACGCGCTGCCGCCGCCACCACTGTTTGCCGCTGCTGCCGCTGTTACCACTGTTGTTGCGAGCAGCCGTTACTAATGTTGCCAGCACAGCTGTTTACTGCTGCACTGCTGGCGTTGCCACTGCTGTTGTTTCACCGTCGCTGCTGCTGTTACTTCACTGTTTGTTGCTGCCAGTGTTACCACTGTTGCTGCTGGGTTAGCCACTGGTTGCTGTTACCGTTACTTCACTGCTGTTGCTTCTTTGCTGCCACTTCACCGTTGCTGCATCCGCTGTTACCACCGGTCGCCGCTGCCGCTTGTTACCACCGCAACCGATGCTGCTGCCGTTACCATTGTCGCTGGTTAACTGCCAGCTACATTTGCCGCTGCTGCCGCTGCTGTTACCACTGTTGTTGCTGCTGTTCCCACTTTAGCAGCCATTTGTTACTAATCGACGCCAGCGCGGTTGCTATTGCTGCCGCTCGCTGTTACTTCTGTTGTTGCTGCTGCTGTTACTACTGTTGCTACTGCTGCTGTTACCACTGTTGCTGCTGCTGCTGTTACTACTGTTGTTGCTGCTGCTGTTACTACTGTTGCTGCTGCTGCTGTTACTACTGTCGTTGCTGCTGTTACTACTGTCGCTGCTGATGCTGTTACTACTGTCGCCGCTGCTGTTGCTGCTGTACCAACGGTTACTCTGGTTGCTGCTGCTACAGCAAGGCTTCTGTTACTACTGTTTGCTACTGCTGCTGTTACCACTGTTGCTGCTGCTGTTACTACTGTTGTTGCTGCTGCTGTTACTAATGTTGCTGCTAATGCTGTTATTACTGTTGCTGTTGCTGCTGCTGTTACTACTGTCGTCGCTGCTGCTGTTACTACTGTTGTTGCTGCTGCTGTTACTACTTTTGCTGCTGCTGCTGTTACTACTTTTGCTGCTGCTGTTACTACTGTCGCTGCTGCTGCTGTTAATACTGTCGCTGCTGCTGCTGTTACTACTGTTCGCTAATGCTGCTGTTACTACTGTTTCTGCTGCTGTTACTACTGTTGCTGCTGCTGTTACTATTGTCGCTGCTGCTGCTGTTACTACTGTCGCTGCTACTGTTTCTACTGTTGCTGCTGCTGTTACCACTGTCGCTGCTGCTGCTGTTACTACTGTTGCTGCTGCTGCTGTTACTACTGTCGCCAAGCTGCTACTGTACTGTTGCTGCTGTTACTACGTCGCTGCTGCTGCTGTTAGCACTGTCGCTGCTGGCTGTTACTCAATTGTCGCCAAGCTGATGCTGTTACTCACTGGTCAGCTTTCCTGCTGGGCTACGGCACTGCTGCTGCTGCTGTTACCACCGTTGCTACTCGCTAAGGTTGTTACCACTGCTGGCCGTGCTTGTTACCACGCGGCTGCTAATGCGCTGTTACTACTGTTGCTGTTGCTGCTAATGCTGTTACTACTGTCGTTGCTGCTGCTGTTACTACTGTTGTTGCTGCTAGTGTTACTACTGTTGCTGTTGCTGCTGTTTCTACTGTTGCTGTTACTGTTACTACTGTTGTTGCTGCTGTTACTACTGTCGCTGCTCGTTAACACGTTCACGCTGATGCTGTTACCACTGGTCGCCGCCGCCGCTGCTACTCACTGCTGCTGCTGCTGTTACTTGTTGCTGCTGCTGCTGTTACCACCGTTGCCACCGCTGCTGTTACCACCGTTGCTGCTGCCGCTGTTACCACTCGTTGCTGCTGCTGTTACCACCGTCGCTGCTGATGCTGTTACCACTGGTCGCCAGCTGCTGCTGCTACCACCGTCGCTGCTGCTGCTGTTACTCTGCTGCTGCTGCTGCTGTTACCACTGGTTGCCACTGCTGCTGTTACCACTCGTTGCCGCTTGTTGTCACTTGCTAAGCCAGCTGCTGCTGTTACCACGCTGTTGCTGAATGGCTGTTATTCTTGCTGCTGTTGCTGCTGTTACTTCACTGTTTAGCCGCTTTTGCTGTTCAGCACTGCTGTTGCTGCTACTTCACTTTGCCACGTTGCTGTTGTTACCACTTTGCTGCTGCTGTTACTTCACCGTCGCTGCTGCCGCTGTTAACACCGTCGCTGCTACTGTTGTTACCACTGTCGCACGCCGCTTGTTACCACCGTTGCTGCTGCCGCTGTTACCACCGTTGCTGCCGTTGTTACCATTGTCGCTAGCTGCCGCTGTTACCACTGCTGCTGTTTGCCGCTGCTCAGCTGTTTGCTGCTGTTGCCAGCGCTTGTTTATTGGTCGCAGCAGCTGCTCTGTTTGTTAGCCTTCACTGTCGCCTGCTGGGCACTACCGTTGATTGCTGCTGCTACCACTGTCGCCGCTGCTGCTGTTACCACCGTCACCGTTGCTGCTGTTACCGACGCCGCTGCTGCTGCTGTTACTACTGTTGCTGCTGCTGCTGCTGTTACTACTGTTGTTGCAGCTGCTGTTACTAATGTTGCTGCTAATGCTGTTACTACTGTTGCTGTTGCTGCTGCTGTTACTACTGTCGTTGCTGCTGCTGTTACTACTGTTGTTGCTGCTAGTGTTACTACTGTTGCTGTTGCTGCTGTTACTACTGTTGCTGCCACTGTTGTTAGCTTAACTGTTGTTGCTTTGCTTGTTACTTTAATTGCTGCATCTGTTGTTACTACCGTCGCTGCTGCTGCTGTTACTATTGCCGATGCTGCTGCTGTTACTATTGTTGCTGTTGCTACTGCTGTTACTACTGGTTGCTGCTGCTGCTGCTGTTACTACTGTTGTTGCTGCTGTTACTACTTTAGCAGCTATTGCTGTTACTACCGACGCTGCTGCGGTTGCTACTGTTGCTGCTGCTGTTACTCTGGTTGTTGCTGCCGCTTCGTTACCACTTGCTTGCTACCGCTGTTACTACTGTTGCTGCTGCTGCTGCTGTTACTACTGTTGTTGCTGCTGCTGTTACTACTGTTACTGCTGCTGCTGTTACTACTGTCGCTGCTGCTGTTACTACTGTCGTTGCTGCTGTTACTACTGTCGCTGCTGATGCTGTTACTACTGGTCGCCGCTTGCTGCTTTACCACTGTCGCTGCTGCCGCAGCTGTTACTCTGCTGCGCTGCTGTTACCACTGCTTGCCACTGCTGCTGTTACCACCGTTTGCTGCTGTTACCACTGCTGTTGCTGCTGTTAGCCAACATTTGCTGCTAATGCTGTTATTACTGCTGCTGTTGCTGCTGTTACCACTGGTCGTCCGCTGCCGCTGTTACTTACTGTTGGCTGCTGTTACCACTTTTGCTGCCAGCTGTTACCACTCTTGCTGCTGCTGTTACTAATGCCGCTGCTGTCTCTGTTAATACCCGTCGCTGCTGCCGTTGTTACTACTGTCCGCCAATGCCGCTGTTACCACTGTTTCGCTGCTGTTACCACCGTTGCTGCTGTTGCTGTTACCATTGTCGCCGCTGCTGCTGCTGTTACTACCGTCGCTGCTGCCGCTGTTTCTACCGTTGCTGCAGCTGTTACCACTCGCGCTGCCGCTGTTACCACTGTTGCTGCGCTGCTGCTGCTGTTACCACTGGTCGCTGCTGCCGCTACCGTTGTTGCCGTTCAAACGTCGCTGCTGCTGCTGTTACCACTGTCTCGCAACGCCAGCCGCTGTTACCACTGGTTTCTGCTGCTGTTACCACTGTTGCCGCTGCTGTTGACTTACATTGTCGCTGCTGCTGTTAACAGCCAACCCGTCGCTGTTGTAGAGCACTGCTGTTTGCTGCTGCTAAAGAACAACCACTGACCTGTCGCGCTGCGCTGCTGTTACTACTGCTGAGCTGCTGCCGCTGTTACCACTGCGCAGCAGCAGCTGTTTGCTGCTACTCAGCAGCGCTGCTGCTGTTAATTTGGTTGCTGCAGCTGTTACTACTGTTGCTACTGTTGCTGCTGTTACCACTGCTTGCTGCCGCTGTTACCACTGGCTGCTGCTGCTGTTACTCACGTTGCTGCTAACGTTTATTACTGCTGTGCTGTTGCTTGCCGCTGTTAGCCACTGTCGCGCTTGCTGGCTGTTACTCACTGTTGCTGCTGCTGTTGTTACTACTTTGCCAAGCGCTGCTGCTGTTACCACTTTGCTGGCGCTGTTACTACTGGTCGCTGCTGTTGAACACCGTCGCTGCTGCTGTTACCACTGTCGCTAATGCCGCTGTTGCTGCTGTTACTACTGTTGCTGCAGCTGTTACCATTTGTCGCCGTTGCCGCTTGTTACTCACTGTTGCTGCCGCTGCTGTTTCTAATTGTTGCTGCTGGGTTGTTACCACTGGTCGCTGCTGCTGTTACTTCACTGTCGCTGCTGCTACCACTGTTGCTGCTGCTACTACTGTCGCAGCTGGGTTGCTGTTAGTACTCGTCGCTAAGCTGGCTGTTACCACTGTCGCTGCTGATGCTGTTACTACCGGTCACCGCTGCTGCTGTTACCACTGACGCCGCTGCTGCCACTACACTGCTGCCGCTGCTGCTGCTGTTACTTCACTCGCCGTTGCAGCCGCTGTTACCACTGCTCGCCACGCTGTTACCACTGCTGCTGTTGCTGCTGTTACTCACTCGTTTGCTGCTGCGCCGTTTACCACTGTTGTTGCTGCTAGTGTTACCACTGCTGCTGTTGCTGCTGTTAACGTTACCACTGCTGTTACTGCTGTGCTGTTCACTGCTGTTGCTTTGGCTGTTACCACTGTTTGCCGCATCCGCTGTTACCACTGTCGCCGCTGCTGCAGTTACTATCAGCTTACGCTGCTGTTTACTATTGTCGCTGTTGCTACTGCTGTTACTACTGTTGCTGCTGCTGCTGCTGTTACTACTTTAGCAGCTATTGCTGTTACTAATCGACGCTGCCGCGGTTACACTGTTGCCGCTGGGCCGCTGTTACTCTGATTGTTGCTGCTGCTGTTACTACTGTTGCTGCTGCTGCTGCTGTTACTACTGTTGTTGCTGCTGCTGTTACTACTGTTACTGCTGCTGCTGTTACCACTGTCGCTGCTGCTGTTACTACTGTCGCTGCTGCTGTTACTACTGTCGCTGCTGATGCTGTTACTACTGTCGCTGCTGCTGCTGCTACTACTGTTGCTGCTGCTGCTGTTACTTCTGTTGTTGCTGCTGCTGTTACTACTGTTGCTACTGCTGCTGTTACCACTGTTGCTGCTGCTGTTACTACTGTTGTTGCTGCTGCTGTTACTAATGTTGCTGCTAATGCTGTTATTACTGTTGCTGCTGCTGTTACTACTGTCGTCGCTGCCGCTGTTACCACTAGCTGCCGCTGCCAGCTGTTACTCACTTTGCTGCCGCTGCCGTTACCACTTTTTGATGCCGTTGTTACCACCACTCGTCGCGCTGCTGTTATAATTGCTGCTGCTGCTGTTACTACTGTTCGCTAATGCTGCTGTTACTACTGTTTCTGCTGCTGTTACTACTGTTGCTGCTGCTGTTACTATTGTCGCTGCTGCTGCTGTTACTACTGTCGCTGCTGCTGTTACTACTGTCGCCGCTGTTTGCTATTAGTCGCAACGCTGCTGCTGCTGTACTACTGCTGCTGCTGCCGCTGTTACTTCACTGTCGCTGCTGCAGCTACCGTCGCTGTTGCTACGCTACTACTGTCGCTGCTGCTGCTGTTAGTACTGTCGCTGCTGCTGTTACTACTGTCGCTGCTGATGCTGTTACTACTGTCGCTGGGTTCCGCTGCCACTGTTGCTGCCACCGCTGTTACCACTGGTTGCCACCGCTGCTGTTACCACCGTTGCCGCTGCTGTTACTCACTGCTGTTGCTGCCGCTGTTACCAGCGTTGCTGCCAATGCTGTTACCACTGCTGTTTGCTGCAACACGTGCTGTTACTACTGGTCGCTGCTGTTACTGGCACTGCGTTGCTGCTAGTGTTACCACCGTTGCCGCTGTTGCTGCTGTTTCACTGTTGCTGTTACCGTTACCACTGCGTTGCTGCTGCTGCTGTTACCACTGCTGCTGCTGTTTGTTACCACCTGTTTGCTGCTGCCGTTGTTACTAGCATTGTCGCTTGTCGCTGCTGTTATTGCTGTTGCTGCTGTTACCACTCGTCAGCTGCTGCAGTTAACACCGGTCGCTGCTGCCACTGTTACTACCGTCGCTGTTTGCTGCTGTTACTTCACTGTCGCTGCTGCCGTTAATACGGCACTGCTGTTGCTGCTGTTGTTACAGCAACGTTGCTGCTAATGCTGTTATTAATTGCTGCTGTTACTTCACTGTCGCCGCTCGCCAGCTGTTACTACTGCTGTTGTTGCTGCCAAGGTTACCACTTTTGCTGCTGCCGCAGCTGTTACCACTTGATGCCGCTGTTACTACTGTCGCTGCTGCCTGGTTGTTAACACTGGTCGCTGCTGCCGCTGTTACCACTGTCTCGCCATCGCTGCTGTTACCACTGTTTCGCTGCTGTTACCACTGCTTGCTGCTGCTGTTACCATTGTCGCTGCTGCTGTTACCACTGTCGCTGCTGCCGCTGTTTCACCGTTGCTGCTGCTGTTACCACCGGTCGCTGCTGCCGCTGTTACCACTGCCGCTGCTGCTGTTACCACTGTCTGCTGCCGCTACTACCGTTGCTGCTGCTACCACTGTCGCTTTGCTGCCAGCAGGTTGTTGTAGCACTGGTCGCTGCTGCTGTTACCACTGTCGCCGCTGATGCTGTTACCACTGTCGCTGCTTCTGCTGCTACTACTGTTGTTGCCGCTGCTGTTACTACTGTTGCTACTGCTGCTGTTACTACTGTTGCTGCTGTTACCACTCGTTTGCTGCTGTTACCAGCTGCTGCTAATGCTGTTACCACTGTTGCTGCTGGCACACGCTGCTTAACAATTCACTGGTCGCTGCTGGTTCGCCGCACCACTCGTTGTTGCTGCTAGTGTTACCACCGTTGCTGTTGCTGTGGTTAGCTGCTACTGTTACCACTGGTTGTTGCTGCTGTTACTACTGTTTGCTGCTGCTTGAGCCACTGTTGGCAGCTGCTGCTGTTACTACCGCTCGCTGCTGCTGTTACCACCGCCGATGCTGCTGTTTTATTGTCGCTGGTCGCGCCGCTGTTTCACTGTTGTTGCTGTTTGTTACCACTGGGTCGCTGCTGCTGCAGTTAATACCGTCGCTGCTGCCACTGTTACCACTGGTCGCTGCTGCTTGCGGTTGTTACCACTGTGCTGCTGCTGCCTGTTACTACTGTTGTTGCAACTGTTGCTGCTTGTGCCACTAATTTTAGCAGCCATTGCTGTTACTACCCGACGCCTGCCGCGTTGCCACTGTTGCCGCTGCCGCTGTTACTTTGTTGTTTGCTGCCGTTGTTACCACTGCTTGCTGTTGCTGCCGCCGCTGTTATCACTGCTGTTGCTGCCAGCTGTTACCACTGTTACCGCTGCTGCTGTTACTAGCCGCTGCCGCTGTTCACCGTTGCTGCCGTTACCACTGTCGCAGCTGGATGCTGTTACCACTGGTCGCTGCTGCTGTTGCTACTTGTTGCTGCCGTTGCTGTTAACTGCTTGTTGCTGCTGTTGTTACTACACTTGTTGCTGCTGTTACTACTGGTTGCTTTGCTGCTGCTGTTACCAATGTTGCTGCACGCTGTTATTACCGTTGCTGTTTGCTGCTGTTAGCTTACATCACTGTCGCCGCTGCTGCTGTTACTACTGTTGTTGCTGCTGCTGTTACTACTGTTGCTGCTGCTGCTGTTACCACTTTGCTGCCAGCTGTTACACTGTCGCCGTTGGCTGTTAATACCGTCGCCAAGCTGCGCTGCTGTTACCACTGTCGCTTAATGCCGCTGTTACACCATGCTTGCTGCTGTTACCATTGTTGCTGCTGCTGTTTATTGTCGCTGCTGCTGCTGTTACCACTGGTTGCTGCTGCGCTGTTGCCGCTGTTACTCACCGTCGCCGCTGGTGCTTGTTACCACTGTTGCTGCCAGCAGCAGCTGTTACCACTGTCGCTGCAGCTAACGCCACTGTTGCTGCTGTTACTACCGTCGCTGCTGCTGCTGTTAGCACTCGTCGCTGCCGCTGTTAACAGCCGTCTGCTGCTGATGCTGTTACCACTGTCAGCCAGTTGCCGCTGTTACCACTGTTGCTGCTGCTAGTGTTACTACTGCTGCTGTTGCTGCTGTTACTACTGTTGCTGTTACTACTGTTGTTGCTTTTGCTGTTACTACTGTTGCTGCATCTGCTGTTACTACTGTCGCTGCTGCTGCTGTTACTACTGCCGATGCTGCTGCTGTTACTATTGTCGCTGTTGCTACTGCTGTTACTACTGTTGCTGCTGCTGCTGTAGCAACGTTGTTGCTGCTAGCATTCACTTTAGCACATTGCTGTTACTACCGACGCTGCTGCGGTTGCTCCTGTCGCTGCTGCTGTTACTACTGTCGCTGCTGCTGCTTTTACTACTGTCGCCGCTATTGATGTTACTACTTTTGCTCCTGCTGCTGTTACTACTGTTGCTGCTGCTGTTACTATGCCAATGCTGCTGCTTTTACTACTGTCGCTGTTACTACTGTTGTCGCTGCTGCTGTTACTACTGTCTCTGCTGCTGCTGTTACTACTGTTGCGGCTTCTGCTGTTACTACTGTTGCTTCTGCTGCTGTTACTACTGTTGCTGCTGCTGCTGTTACTACCTTTGCTGCTGCTGCTGCTGTTACTACTTTTGCTGCTGCTGTTACTACTGTCGCTGCAGCTGCTGCCGCTGCTGATACTACTGTTCGCTGCTGCTGCTGTTAATACTGTCGCTGCTGCTGCTGTTACTGTTCGCGCAGCTGCGCTCGCTGCTGATACTCACTGTCGCCGCTGCGCTGTTAATACCGTCGCTGCTGCCGTTACCACCGTCACCAATGCTGCTGTTACTACTGCTGCTGCTGCTGCCGCGCGACACTGTCGCTGCTGCCGCTGTTACCACTGTCGCCACGCTGCTGTTACTACTGTTGCTGCTGCTTTTACTACTGTTGCTGCTGCTTTTACTATTGTCGCTGCTGCTGCTGTTACTACTGTTGCTGCTGCTGCAGTTACTACTGTTGTTGCTGCTGTTAATTCTGTCGCTGCTGCTGCTGGTACTACTGTCGCTGCTGCTGTTACTACTGTTGCTGCTGCTGCTGTTACTACTGTCGCTGCTGCTGCTGGTACTACTGTTACTGCTGTTCCTGTTACTACTGTTGTTGCTGCTGTTACTACTGTCGCTGCTGCTGCAGTTAATACTGTCGCTGCTGCTGCTGTTACTACTGTCGCTGCTGCTGCTGTTACTACTGTCGCTGCTGCTGCTGTTACTACTGTCGCTGCTGAGGCTGCTACCACTACTGTCGCTGCTGCTGCAGCCACTGTTGCTGCTGCTACCTGTCAGCTGCTGCTGCTGTTACCACTGCTGTTGCTGTTGTTACTATCGTCGCCGCCAGTTATCACCGTCGCTGCTGCCGCTGTTACCACTGTTGCTGCTGCTGCTGTTACCGCCGTTGCTGCGCTGCTCACTGTTGCTGCTGCGACCTCTCCTGCTGCCGCAGCTACTACTGTTTGCCGCTGTTACCACTGCTGTTGCTGCTGCTGTTACCACTGCCTGGCTGCAGCCGCAGCCACCGTTTTGCTGCCGCCGTTACCACTTGCTTGCTGCAGCCGTTACCACTGTTGCTGCTGCCGTTGTTACTTCACTGTTGTCGCCGCTGCTGTTACTTCACTGCTGCAGCTGCTGCTGTTACCACTGTTCGCTGCTGTTACCACTGTCGCTGCTGCCGCTACTACCTTCTGCTGCTGCTGCTACCACCGTCGCTGCTGCTGCTGTTACCACCGTTGTTGCTGCTGTTACCACTGTCGCCGCCAGTTCACCGTCGCCGTTAATTGCTGTTACCACTGTCGCCGCTGCTGCTGTTACTTCACTGGTCGCTGCCGCTGCTGTAAACACTCGTTGCTGCCGCTTACTCACTGGCCTGCTGCCGCTGTTACTTCACTGTTGTTTGCTGCTGTTACCAGCCCGCCGCCAGCTAATTGTCGCTGCTGCCGCTGTTACCACTGTTTGCTGCCGCCAGTTCCATCACTGGTTGCTGCCGCTGTTTCAGCCGCTGCTGTTACTAATTTGCTGCCGTTTCGCCGCTAGCTGCTGTTACTACTGGTTGTTGCTGCTGCTGTTACCACCGTCGCCGCAGCCGCAGTTACCACTGTTTGCTGCTGGCTGTTACCACTTTGCTGCTGGCTGTTACCACTGTTGCTGCTGTTGTTACCACTGCTTGTCGATTGCTGTTTCTACGTTGCCGAACTGCTGCCGCTGTTACCACTGCTGCTGCTGGGTTGTTACTACTTGTTGCTGCTGCTGATTTGCTGCTGTTAAGCTGCTGCTTGCTGTAATTTGTAGCTGCTGCTTTCGCCAGCTTGCTGCTGCTGCTGTTACAGCAACAGCTGCTGCTGCTGTTACCACTGTCCTTGCTACTGGGCTGCTGCTGTTACCACAATGTTGCTACTGTTGTTGCCACTGCTGTTGTTACTCGGCTGCCGCTGTTACTGTTACCGTTGTTGCCGTTATTTACCACTGTTGTTGCTGCTGCTGTTACTACTGTTGTTGCCGCTGCTGTTACTACTGTTGCTGCTGCTGTTACTACTGTTTTTGCTGCTGCTGTTACTAACAGCAAGCTGCTGTACCACTCGTTGCTGCTGCTGTTACTACTGTTGTTGCTGCTGCTGTTTCTCACTGTTGCTCGCTGCTGCTGCTGACCTGCCGCTGATTTACTACTGTTGCTGCTGCCGCTGTTATCTGCTGCTGCAGCAGCTTTACTACTGTTGTTGCTGCGCTGCTTTACCTGCTGTTGCTGCTGCTGCTGTTTCTACTGCTGCTGCTGTTACTACTGTTGCTGCTGCTGCTGTTACTACTGTTGTTGCTGCTACTGTCACTACTGTTGTTGCTGCTACTGTCACTACTGTTGTTGCTGCTGCTGCTGTTACTACTGTTGCTGCTGCTGCTGTTACTACTGTTGCTGCTGCTGCTGTTACTACGGTTATTGCTGCTGCTGTTACTAATGTTGCTGCTGCTGCTGTTACTACGGTTGTTGCTGCTGCTGTTACTACTGTTGTTGCTGCTGCTGCCCTATGAATTAATTTAGCTCCATGTCTCTTCCACAGGAATCCCAGATTAAAAGTAAATCCTCTAACCATTAACAGAGGAGTCGTGGCCCCCTGCAGCAAAATGCTGTTGCATGGAGTGGAGGGCCACTCTGCCACATGAGCAGAGACGATGACCAAATACATCAGAATATATAAAATAGGAATATATGAATGTGAAAATGGGGCGTGTGATTTCTGGGTGTGATGATTTCAGTGAATTCCTGACTGTAATATCTCCAGGTTGGCTGTCAGATTAGATCTGACATGAAAGAGGTGCTACATCATGGAAGCTTTGCCATGTTGGCATTTCACTCTCCCTGTTATTGCATTTCCCAGTCAGTCTATCGCTACTGTAGTGGATTCACACAGCCTGCTATAAAATCCATTAGCTTGCAAGGCAATACTGCACACACATGATTTTTTGAAAACTCAATATACACGCATTAACCTTTTTTTATACAGGTATGTTACTTGGCAAATACAGGAAAGATTAGATTTAAAACACTTTAAATTCACTTTCTTTCTAGCTCCGTTTCTATAACACTCTTTCCATCTCAATCACTTATATTTACCCTCTAACTAGCCATGTTGATATTACATCAAAATGGTTCAGGAAATACGGGAGTACATTTTTTATAAATTGAGTTGGCCCCTACATCACATCCAGTTGAACTAAAGTATACATTAAAAGCAAAGAATACCCATTAATAAATAAAAATCAACAATTTAGAATCGACGTCGGGTTTTTTAGCAAGCACTGGGTAATGGTTGGGCACCATATATATTTGACATGGATTAGTGTACTTGGAATAGTTTTTTGCTAACGCCACTCTGATCCTGCTTCTCAGTTAGAGCATGGTGGTGGTTGGGAGTGAAGTTGAAATGGACATGCAGACGCGAGGCGAGGCAGAGCCAGCCTGTATCATCTGTTGAGACCATAAGCCACCCACTCCTCCTGCTCACGCTCCCTCCTTCCTCCTCTCTCTGTTGGCATTATGTGCACATCGACACATACCCTGGCCGGTATCACAGATTAGAGATACAATAGGCTTTTCTTTTTGTTGTTGTTATTGTTTGTGTATTGTTGTATTTTACATGTGTGTGACTGTCCTCGTCTATCAGTGTATCAGTGTTTTGTTACTTGTCATGTTTTGTGTTTTTTGTGGACCCTAGGAAGAGTAGCTGCAGCTTCTGCAAAAGCTAATGCTGATCCTAATAACCAAACAAATAAATACAAATAGCACAGGAAATGACCTCTCCACCTGCATGCACGTTTATATTTGCCTTTGTTTACACACGTGTGGGGAGGACTGAATTTGTATTCAGGCCAATACTATAGTGTGCAATATAATGAGTTAGCTTTGTGTATCATTTCAAATTGAAGACGCCCTCTCTCTTTTTTCCCTTCCTGCCTCTCTTCCTCCCTTCCTTGTCACACTCTCCTCTCCTGCACTTGTCCTGCGTGAACAATGAGGCAGCTGATTGAGTCACAATTTCTCCTCTCTCTCTCTCTCTCTCTCTCTCTCTCTCTCTCTCTCTCTCTCTCTCTCTCTCTCTCTCTCTCTCTCTCTCTCACACACACACACACACACACACACACACAAGCCCTTCCACTCCCTTTGTTGCTTCCCTGTTTCACAACCTCTCTCTCTTCCCCCTCCATCCTCTTCTCTTTCCCTTAGGCTTGCTATTCACTCTGCTTTCTCTCCCTACACTTACATGTATTTATTTATTTCAAAACATTTCATAATCTTTCCTTCTCTCTTAGTCTTCTAAGTTTCTCCTCCCCCTCTTCCTTTGACTCTTCCATGTCATCTGTCTCTCTTCCTCTCTCTGCATATTTCTCCTCATCTTTTGGTCTGTGAGCAGTGCACTACTCACTCCTCTCTTCCTCGCTCTCTTTTTCTCTCTCAATATTTCTCATTCTCTCTCTCTCTCTGGTCTACAGCAGTGATTCTTTAATCCCTTCTTACACAATCTCTTTCTCCTTCAGCTGATGAAAACCTAAAAGAGAAAAAACATGGAAACCCTCCCTATGACAAACCCTCTCAGTAAACAAATGCTGGATAATAACCTTCAGCATCTCTTACAGTCCTGTATACTAATTGTTATCGCCCCAATGAGGAAATCACAACACAATTCATCCATCTGTTAGCCGACTACAGGAAGATTTTCAATATAAATGTGTATAAATGTGAATAAAAACACACCTTGTGTTGTAAAAGATACAGATTTGGAGCTGTGAGTCTGTCTCCTCTGGAGCTGTGAGTCTGTCTCCTCTGGAGCTTGTGGGTCCTGGAGCGTGTGGGTCCTGCAGTGTGTGGGTCCTGGAAAGTGTAGGTCCTGGAACGTGTGGGTCCTGCAGCGTGTGGGTCCTGCAGTGTGTGGGTCCTGGAAAGTGTAGGTCCTGGAGCATGTGGGTCCTGCAGTGTGTGGGTCCTGTAGCGTGTGGGTCCTGGAAAGTGTAGGTCCTGGAGCATGTGGGTCCTGCAGTGTGTGGGTCCTGCAGTGTGTGGGTCCTGCAGCGTGTGGGTCCTGGAAAGTGTAGGTCCTGGAGCATGTGGGTCCTGCAGCGTGTGGGTCCTGGAGCGTGTGGGTCCTGGAGTGCGTGGGTCCTGGAGTGCGTGGTTCCTGGAACGTGTGGGTCCTGCAGCGTGTGGGTCCTGGAGTGTGTGGGTCCTGGAGTGCGTGGTTCCTGGAACGTGTGGGTCCTGCAGCGTGTGGGTCCTGGACCATGTGGGTCTGTCTCCTCTAGTGCTTGTGGGTCCTGGTGCGTGTGGGTCCTGGTGCAGTGGATGAACAGAACAGTCCACCTCCAGGATTCAGACTACCACGCTTGCAGGCAGCCCTACTGTACACTTGCCTTAGGCCTTGGTGTGGGCTTGAATTTTCCCATGAAAAAAATCACTGATAAAATGCTGCTGGCTGTGTGAGTACCAGGGTGCGCTCTATCCCAGTAGAGCCCTCGCGTTGATTCCCGGAATGTCTGATCTCAAAGCCATATCCAGATCGGAACTGAGACTCCACATTCTCAGCTGAGTCCACATCATCTTATTAATTTCCCTCTCAAAGCTGGGCAGAATGGGGTGGAATATATTTAGGAGACTGGATATTTTTGACTGATCTAAAAAGATAAGAAGTGGGTTGCTATATCAGGGTTTAGCCTCGGGTAAGATCCTGTAGCCCCATTCTATACCTCAGTTCCTTTATCAAAAATGAATCCCACCAAGTACTTTAATCTTATACGAAGACAGAAATGTGTTCTTGAATGAACAGCATTGGGAGGGTTAAACCCTGGCCGTGTCAACCATTAGGCTTGATATTCTAAAAACAAACTGAGGCCAATCACAAGACATGATACTCAGTCCACTTCAAAGACTTGATATCTTCATGCTGGTTCCAGCCTTGCTTGTTTGAGGGTAGCGTTCTTGAAACTTTTGTGAAAGTTTATTTTAGGTCGTCCTGTTCTGACGTCAGTTGAGACAGCTCCCTCTCTATGTTGATCAGAGTGGCTGAAATCTCTCTCCAGTCACATCTGTGGTTTGGTACTCCTCGGAAGCTTCAGTCTCTGACAGTCTGTGAAGAAAACAGACACAGGCACTATTAATACAGTACAAAAATAAAATAAAATAATAATACATTTAATTTATATAGCAGTTTTCATTACAATCTTATCTCAAAGCTCTACATAGGCAAAAATAAAATATAATGATACAAAAATGTAATACAAAATAATATACAATAAATACATCATACATTTAGAATGAAGACAGACAATGTCATCCAATCCTGGTCAAAATGCTGCTAGAACTTGAGAAGGGGTCACAGGTTATAATTTGGATTATGACAAAATGATGTGTTACGATGATTAATGAATGGTGAAAAGCGCAATAAAATACTGCATAAATCGGAATAAATGCTAGAGAATAATTTGACCATCTATCCCTCCATTCATTGATCATTGTATCCAACGGTTGTATTTACAGTGTGAACCCTTCCAGGTGTCGGTTATAACACTCAGTAATAATACCACACGGAGCTCTGGAGGAAGCCGTTCCAGGTGTCGGTTATAACACTCAGTAATAATACCACACGGAGCTCTGGAGGAAGCCGTTCCAGGTGTCGGTTATAACACTCAGTAATAATACCACACGGAGCTCTGGAGGAAGCCGTTGGTGTGAGAGCAGAAACAGTCTTGATGCAAGAACTATTTAAATCTTTTCACATAGGTTTGGCCCTTTATGCTTCAGGGATTTAGCAGAAGTAAATGCACGTAAATGCCCTTTATGCACCTTTTACTACGGTGAACAGCATTTAGCCAACGCACCTATTGGTAATGGATAATGTCGGGCGGGAAACGATATACACATTGGAGAATTAACATTTCAATGTATTCAGAATGCAGACCCATGTCTCACATTGGACTGCAATGATGTCTGAGAAACAGCTGTGATAACACCCTTTTAGTAGTGGGAAGTAAGAAAGAGACTTGAACAACATTCACATATATGTGTGTAAATAAAACTGCATTTATGTAGGACTGTAGCTGTGAGGGTGAATGTGAATATGTGAGTGTGTGTGTGTGTGTGTGTGTGTGCGCCTAGGTGCACGACTCAAGTGTGTGTGTGATCCTCGATCTAACAGTTTAACTATTCTGCACACACCACCACCTCATCTCTGCCTCTCAATTGATCATTTAGTGAGGGATGGAAGGGAGATGGAAGCGGAGTGAGAGAGAGAGAGAGAGAGAGAGGGAGTGACAGAGGGAGAGAGAGAGAGAGTGTCAGAGGGAGAGAGAGAGAGTGTCAGAGGGAGAGAGAGAGAGGTAGTGACAGAGGGAGAGAGAGGGAGAGAGAGAGAGCGGGAAAGGGAGATGACAGGGAAGAGAGGAGGGGGTCATGAACTCATTGGAGAATAAGTTGGAGGCAGGAATTGCTGTCAGCCTGAGCAATGGTTCACTTAATTGGAGACTGAGGTCAACCAGGGACAGGGAAGGGGCACTGGTCAATTCTGAGGAGAACCCAACGCTGCTCAAACACAATCCTAAACACGTATGGCTGTGTGTGAAGGGGTATTATCAATGGGATTTTGTGGATGATTGCTTTGGTATTTGTTGAGTATATGTGCTCTAAATGTGTGATGGAGATGCTGTGAATGCTTACATTTTTTTTATATGTGGGTCTTCTGCATCTTGTGTACAGTATGTGATTGTGAAGACACATGAATGTGATAATGTCGTGGTTGTCTGAATTAGTCAGTCCAGAGTCATATACTGTATATATACACTCTTAGAAAAAAAGGTGCTATCTAGAACCTAAAAGGATTCATTAGCTGTCCCAACACGAGAACCCTTTGAAGAACCCTTTTTGGTTCCATGTAGAACCCTTTTGGTTCCAGGTAGAAATCTTTTGGGTTCCAGATAGAACTCTTTTGGGTTCCAGGTAGAACCCTTTCTACACAGGGTTCTACCTGGAACCCAAAAGGGTTCTCCTATGGGGCAGCCAAAGAACCCTTTCAGAACCCTTTTTTCTAAGAGTGTAGAGAGTTCAGACAGGTTTTAGAATGGCTGTCATGTTAGCGCCTTTATTATCAAAATGTTTGTAACGTAACAATACGAAAGCGCCTCTGACAGTTCTCCATGAAAGGACCAATGATGTATATAAACCCTGGATTGCTGATGCTATGTATTGGCCATTGAGGCTTTGAAGCCACCGATTGGCCATATTGGCACTCCACAGTAGAAGCAGTCCTCCATAGGAATGAATGGAATTCTACAGTATTTCAATTAAATTTTTCAAGCACAAACATACATGTTATAGGTTGTAGTGGGGACAGTAACATTAGTAAATCTTAAAAAAAAAATTGTTCTATATTTTTTCATCCGTTTTTTTTATGTTTAGCTCACATATTGTAATTTAAAACTCAAAAAATTATACTTTAAGGGAAATCTTTAGCTCACATAATATAATTTAAAAGTATGCATTAAGGTATCTGTTATATAATACATGTGACAAAAAATGAAAGTAGAATAATAAATGCATTTCTATTGCTTCCAAAATATTTTGTACAATGCTGAGGAAGCTTCAACACAGCGCCCCCATCAGTCATCTAGTGTATATATAAATCATTGTAAAGGAGCCGCTGTAAACAAACAAAACAGAGCAGCGAATTTAACAGATTATTCATTAACTAGCATTGGGGAGAATGTGTATCCAAGTCTGTACTGTGTGGTAGTGTCAACAAATTGCATATCTGCTTTCACTGGGCATCATCATAGGTTTTGAAAACTATCAGAAATAACCAGCACAACGCGGAAGTGTCAATTACCACTTAGCAACGGTGATGGAGGAGAAAGGGTCTCTCTCGGAACGTTCAGACAGAAACCACATTGGCCCAACTCTCTATATATGGCTTGAAGTCAGTCTATCTGCATATGAATTGTAAGTATGATGTGTGGATGATGTGTTGGTACTGTATGCAGAACAGCCACCCAGAGACAGTTGGTAGTCAACAGTCAGCAGTCAGCAGTAAAATGTGAAGATGTGCCGGTTTTATTACACAGTGTTTAATAGCTTATTCTATTATAAAGAATTCCTTTATAAACTGGGTGGTTCGAGCCCAGAATGCTGATTGGCTGACAGCCGTGGTATACAGGTATGACAAAACATGTATTTTTACGGTTCTAATTACGTTTATAATAGCAATAAGACACCTCAGGGGTTTGTGGTATATGGCCAATATACCACGTTGCGTTGAGCCAAAGAACAGCCCTTTGCCGTGGTATGTTGGCTATATACCACACCCCCTCGGGCCTTATTGCTTAATTGAAGCATCACTGCCCTCTCTTCCCTTCTGTCTGCCTTTCTCTTCCACTCTCCTTCCTGCCTATATTATTCCCAAGGGGTATTACAGAAGAGTAAAATCCTTTATGTGTCGAGTACATAGATTGAGAATACAATACAGTGTGCGTCGATTTGTGTGTGTGTGTGTGTCCATTTATTAGTCACTCTGATTTAATATTAATCAGTAACTGGAGACAGAGGAGGCGCAGTAACCTGAAATGATTGGACACACAGACAATACGCTCACACACATACACGCTGCGATGTGACTGGACTTTTAACACTGTGTTACACATTACATCTATTCACTGGCAATGGCGAGAGAGAGAGAGAGAGAGAGAGAGAGAGAGAGAGAGAGAGAGAGAGAGAGAGAGAGAGAGAGAGAGAGAGAGAGAGAGAGAGAGGAGAGAGAGAGAGAGAGAGAGGATACAAAAAAAAACAGAGCAAAGTGATAAACTAAGTTAGATGAACTGACATTAAAAGATGGCCTCAGACTTTTCTTCTTTCCTGCTAAAGACAACATGTCCTTCTGATTCCCTGTCTCTCCCATTTTCTCTGTGTCTGTGAGGCCGGGCTGGATGTGCAGCTGAAGGAGAGCGTTTTCTCTTCCTCCCTCCACTGTAGAGCATCAGTCCTAATAAGAAAGCTTTTAACACAGTTAATTAAGAGACCCATATGCAGTGCATGTGATGCTCATTTTACCCTCTCTCATTTTCTCTGTCTCCCGCCCTCTCCACCTCTCTCTAAACTCATTCAGAATCATTATCGCTGACTCCTTTTCTCCTCATCTGTGGATTTCTCTCCATAAAATGATTTCCATCCCCCTGCTCTGTCTGCAGCCCGGTACCATTTTCAGCCCTTCAGACGGTTCCATCCTCTATTCCCCTCTCCGATCAGTCGCATCTCTAAACGCTCAACTGGATGATCTGTGACGTGCCTAATGCAAGTAGAGGAGAGAAGAGGGGGAGAGAGTGGTTGCGGGGGAGATGTGAGGAACGAAAGAGGTGGGAGAAATATTAAGTGATGAGATAGCGGCAGGAGAGCAGTCTTTCTCGGAAACACAAATATTGGTGCGAACTGAGCCAAGTGGAGTAGCCAGTGAGACTCATGTAAAGACAGGAGGGAGAATAGAGGAGGAGGAAGAGAGGAGAAAGAGGGAGTGAAAATGGAGGGACAAGGAATGATGAGGGTGTGGGTTTTGAGGGTCAAGAAGGAAAGACAGGCCATGTTCTAAAGGATATGAGAATGGAGAGATAGAGGTGGAGAGAAACGGAGGGGGTGATAGAGGGGGAGCTGTTTAAACGGTCCTCCTTGTGATGGAGCTCTAATTAACAGTCTCAGGTTCATTATCAGATGATTCATTATTTCACTGGTCATAAAAGAGCTGTGTGTGCATCCCTGGGGGACGAAGACAGGTCAATAAACCTGTCACACACACACATGCACACACACACGATCCATGTGCCACGCGCTAATATACTGTACACACAGAGCAGTGGAGGCTGCTGAGGGGAGGACGGTGTCACGATTCACTTCTGAGGGGACAGACCAGGCGCAGCGATGTAGCCAGAATCATGATTTAATAAATCCACGGGAACAAGACGGAACAAAACAAAGAACGGAGAGCATTAACGATGAACATAACTGAGCAAACAAACACAGCTATGAACATACAATACCCACTGAACCCAGAGTGAGAGCCTACTAGCCTAAATATGGTTCCCAATTAGAGATACTAACACCTGAATGAACAAACCTCACACAAGACAAAACCAAAAGCGCTCCAGCCTGAAACTCGGACTGGGCGTTAGTACCAAAGGCGCCGTGGACTCCCGGACGAAAAAGTCTGTGGGGGTGCCGGGTGGGTCGCTTTGTCCCAGGTGGAGGCTCCGGTGCTAGCCGTGCTGGTCTGACATCCAGAACCGGAGGCCCTGGGCCTTCTCCTGGAACTCTGGTGTGGAGTTGGAACTGGCCGTACTGGACTCGTGATGCTCACTGGAACGCTGAGCGTGAGCAGGAACTGGCAGTACTGGACTCGTGATGCTCACTGGGACTCTGGTCGTGGAGCAGGAACTGGCAGTACTGGACTCGTGATGCTCACTGGGACTCTGGTGCGTGGAGCAGGAACTGGTCGTACTGGACTCGTGATGCTCACTGGGACTCTGAGTGCGTGGAGCAGGAACTGGTGTACTGGACCCGTGATGCTCACTGGAACTCTGCGCGTGGAGCAGGAACTGGCAGTACTGGACTTGTGATGCTCACTGGAACTCTGGTGCGTGGGCAGGAACTGGCAGTACTGGACTTGTGATGCTCACTGGAACTCAGTGCGTGGAGCAGGAACTGGCAGTACCGGACTAGTGATGCTCACTGGTACTCTGGTGCGTGGAGCAGGAACTGGCAGTACTGGACTTGTGATGCTCACTGGAACTCTGGTGCGTGGAGCAGGAACTGGTGTACTGGACTTGTGATGCTCACTGGGACGCTGGCGCGTGGAGCAGGAACTGGCAGTACTGGACTCGTGATGCTCACTGGGACTCTGGTGCGTGGAGCAGGAACTGGTCGTACTGGACTCTCTGAACGCATACGGGAGCTTGAGTGCGCGGAGCCAGGACAGGACGTGCTGGACTCTCTGAACGCATCGGGGAGCTTGGTGCGGGCCGGGACAGGACGTGCTGACTCTCTGAACGCACGCGGGGAGCTTGGTGCTTGTGGGCCGGGACAGGACGTGCTGGACTCTCTGAACGCAGAGGGAGCTTGGTGCGCGGCGGGCCGGACAGGACGTGCTGGACTCTCGGAGCGCCGCGATGGGCTGTGCGCGCGGGCGGAACAGGGCGTGCTGGACTCGGAGCGCCGCAGGGAGCAGTGCGCGGGAGCGGAACAGGGCGTGCTGGACTCTGGAGCGGAACAGAGATCTTGGAACGTGGAACAGGGATCTTGGAACGTGGAACAGAGGATCTTGGAACGTGGAACAGGGGTCTCGGAACGTGGAGCAGGGACTGGGCGTGTAGAAACCTCTACCCGGACCGGGAACCTGATATGGAGAAACCCGACACCATGCCTCCAGCTAGCTCACTAACCCTGGCCTCATGGGTGAGTGGAGCTGGAATCTCTCGGACTGGGCTGTGGATCCGTACCGGAGATTCTGCCCGTAGGACCACAGGATAACATGGACCCAAAGGCGCACTGGAGGTCTGGCTCGTAGAGTTGGCACCACTCTCCCAGGTAGCACACAGACCTCGCCCGACCAATGAGTGGCGCTGGGATCTCTCGCACTGGGCTGCGAGACACGTGCCGGAGACACCGCACACGGAACTGGAGCAGGATATCCGGGTCCCAGGAGACGTACCGGGGACTTAGTGCGCAGCGATGGCACCACTCTTTCTGGCTGCACCCTTATTTTCCCCCGACTGATGAGTGGAGCGGGAATCACTGCACCGGCCTCTGAATCCCTATAGGGAAACCGTGCATAACACTGCATAGCACGGCCTCCCTTAGCTGCGGCGCTCTCCCCACGCTCTCTCCATAAAGCACGGGGAGTTGGCTCAGGAGTCCCTCCTGAACCGGCCAACCTCCTCGTGTGCCCTCAAAGTTTCTTGGGGTAGCCTTACAGGACCTCCGTGCCAGGCGAGATCCGATGAGGTCCTCCCCTGGTCCAGCACTCCCGAGTCTCGCTGCTTGGTCTTCGTTTGGTGGGTTATTCTGTCACGATTCACTTCTGAGGACAGACCAAGACCTTGCGATGTAGCCAGAATACAAGGATTTAATAAATCCTGGGAACAGGCGGAACAAAACAAAGAGCGGAGCGTAACGATGAACATAACTGAGCAAACAAACACAGCTATGAACATACAATAACCCACGAACCCAGAGTGAAACCTACTAGCCTAAATATGGTTCCCAATTAGAGAATCGACACCTAGAATGAACAAACCCTGCACAAAGACAAAACCAAAACGCTCCAGCCTGAAACTCGGGACTGGGCGTTACAGACGGCTCATAATAATGGCTGGAACGAAGCGAATGGAATGGCATCAAACACATGGAAACCACGTGTTTGATGTATTTTATACCATTCCACCTATTCCACTCCAGCCATTACCACGAGCCCATCCTCCCCAATTAAGGTGCCACCAACCTCCTGTGACACAGAGGTAAGCCAACCAGTAAGATTTGTAGTTGAAGAGACCATCCCCCTACTAAAAGGGTCAGCGTGTGATTGCTTTGCTCCAAGCATGTGATCAATAAGCGATCAAGTTGGCACGAGGACAAGTTATTCTAATCTAATGAGCATGTTTCCTCTATCTTACAGGACTGAGCTGTTTCTGAAGACTATTTCTGTCTAAGATAGGCTATTCACTAGTTGATTTAAAGCACTGCTTGTTTTGATGTTTTCAAGACAGGGTTCAAACACACTGCTGTCAAACCCTAGCTTCTTTACAAAGAGACATTTCTCAAACAAGAATTTTGCTAAGACTGTCTGGGAGGGGTCTGAGTGGGGAGGGGAGTACTGAAAACTAACCTTTATTGGCAGAGGTTTGGAACTCTCTTTATTGGTCTATTAACTAATTTACCGCCTGGTGATGTCACCAGCTCGGCCAAAAATCCCTCCCACCAAAACAGGCTGAAATGTCAGGCCGTCTTTTGAAACAGCTCTCACACTAAAAGTGAATTACCATCATTATTCTAACCTCATAGTGTGTATAGAAAACACAGGAAAATATATTTTGACTGCACTGGGCCTTTAGCATATCAGCTGTTTATTCACCCCCTAATAACAGGCATCATCACTTGCCAATGTGCTGAATGATTGCACTCAGCAAAGTAATTAAGTAGTATTCATTAAGAATCCCTAATGCACCTTCCTTCTCAGATGATGGGTTCAGCTCCTGTCATCTACTTCTGTCACAGAATGTAAGGCAGAAGATCCACCATTCCCTTTGCATTTACTTGCTCTTATACCTGTGTAGTAACACTGTAATAATACTATAGTAGCAACAATGAATTATCAACCTGTTCTTACATAAAAATATATGTAGCTAAGTACATGAGAAAAATAACATTACCAGTCATACATGTAACCCTATAAGAATACACATGACTGAAAAGTGCACAAACCCCATTTGTCCCTATTTGATGTGTAGTGGGATACAAATTGCAGAGTTGCAGGCAAAAATTGTTCATGCCCTCGGCTGAGTTGGATAAATGCTGTCCGCTGAGCTCTACTAATCACTGCAGCCTGTCACACAGCACAGACACGCCCCTTCTCCCCTGAGAGGAGAGATTCTGCTGCCGATCTCAGGGCTGCCACACACTGGCACCCCCTTCAACACACACGCACGCACAAACACACACACACAGTGTAATTGATGCGATGACTGGAAATAAACAGGCAATTTAAGTGCTAGACACCTCACTGCTCTCTCTCTCCCTCCTCTCTGCTATCTCTCTCCCTCCTCTCTGCCCTCTCTCTCTCTCTCTCTCTCTCCCTCCTCTCTGCTCTCTCTCCCTCCTCTCTGCTCTCTCTCTCTCCCTCCTCTCTGCTCTCTCTCTCTCTCCCTCCTCTCTGCTCTCTCTCTCTCCCTCTGCTCTCTTTCTCTCCCTCCTCTCTGCTCTCTCTCTCTCTCCCTCCTCTCTGCTCTCTCTCTCCTTCCTCTCTGCTCTCTCTCTCTCCCTCCTCTCTGCTCTCTTTCTCTCCCTCCTCTCTGCTCTCTCTCTCTCTCCCTCCTCTCTGCTCTCTCTCTCTCCCTCCTCTCTGCTCTCTTTCTCTCCCTCCTCTCTGCTCTCTCTCTCTCCCTCCTCTCTGCTCTCTTTCTCTCCCTCCTATCTGCTCTCTTTCTCTCCCTCCTCTCTGCTCTCTCTCTCTCCCTCCTCTCTGCTCTCTCTCTCTCCCTCCTCTCTGCTCTCTCTCTCTCCCTCCTCTCTGCTCTCTCTCTCTCCCTCCTCTCTGCTCTCTTTCTCTCCCTCCTCTCTACTCTCTCTCTCTCCCTCCTCTCTGCTCTCTCTCTCTCCCTCCTCTCAGCTCTCTCCCCTCTCTATACATCTCTGCTTCCTCTCAACCTCCCTCCTCTAATGCTGAAGTCACACAGTCACACACAGGTGGAGCGAGGGAGGGGACAGGGTCAATGCACAGAGAAAAGTTTGGGAGGGGGAGACAGTGACGGAGAGAGGGATGGAGCAAGAGGGAGAGAAGCTGGGAGGGAGGCACTGGGGATGGGAGTTAGGGGGAGAGGGAGGGAGAAAGAGAGGGAGAGAGAGAGCAGAGAGGAGTGAGAGAAGCTGGGAGGCAGGCACTAGAGGAGGGAGGGAGGGAGGGAGGGAGGGAGGGAGGGAGGGAGGGAGGGAGGGAGGGAGGGAGGGAGGAGAGAAGCTGAGGAACAGTCACTGGGGGAGGGAGGGAGGGAGGGAGGGAGGGAGGGAGGGAAAGGGACAGAGGGCGTGCAGAGAACCCAGGCTTATCTCATCTGTGACTCATATTTGGATGACACCTTTAAATTACAACTTTCAACCCCTCAGGAGGGTGACAGGGTGTCATCCACTAAACCATAGTTGCCGCCTGTGTTCCCAGGTTATTTGATCAATACAGACACTGTTTTTGGTCAATTCCACATTTTGGAAAGTGTGAAAAATGACATATCGGCTTCGATTGATGGTGAAGCAAGGTAGAGTGGGAGGAGAGCTGAGTGAGCAGCACTGTCTGTGACTTCCATTTAAAAGGTTGCATCCTCAGCTGTGTGTTATTCCGAGTTAATAATAAATGGGCTCTAATGATTTAATGGGTTTGCACATTGACACATCCCATAGGCTTTGGGCCACCATAATGTACAATACACACACTATGGAGAAAGAGAATGAGGGATAGAAAGAGGCAGCAGAGAGAGACAAATGGAGGGAGACGGCAGTAAAGAGAGAATAGGGGGACATTGGGCAGTCCCAGTTTAATTCTCGAGATTCTCTCTCTCTCCCTCTGACTTAAAACATCCCTAATGCTTCTACATCTCAGTCTCCACATGCCCACTTGATTGACTTTTTGTCACTCTCCATCTGTCTCTTGTTTCGCTCCCTTTACTCTCCTATTTTTCTCTTTCAATTCCTTTTCTCTCTGCAGTCTACTCCAACAACCCCCCACTCCACTCTAACTCTCTCTCCCCAACCCCCCCATCTCTCTCTCTCTCTCTCTCTCTCTCTCTCTCTCTCTCTCTCTCTCTCTCTCTCTCTCTCTCTCCTCTCTCCTCTCTCCTCTCTCCTCTCTCCTACTCTCTCTGTGTCAACTTTTCTCTTGTGGGTCCTTTCCCACACTGACCACAAGGCAATATTCCATTAGCTATATTGCAGATTTTACAATTGAAAGTGAGTGCAGCTCTTCCTTTAGTTCTTGAAAAGCTGCTAGTCATAAACCCACTCCCTTAATAACACCGCCACAAAGGCAATAACTTCCCTTCAATGTTGAGACAACTTCGTATGTTTGCTAAGCTAGTATTTCTCGAATATTCCCTTTTCTTTAATTTCCAGACAGCGTGTATGCTGGAACAAATTCACACTCATATGGCTGACTATGAGTCCTCTACTGAAGCCTGTTAGCTGTCTGACACCTTGGAAAATTGTATATCAAGAATTCAGGTGGCACTATGTATTATTTCTGTAAAATGGAGAAAAGACATCTGCTATAGTGACACCACCCCCTCCCACCCCAGCAAGATGAGCTGCACAGTGACAGGCCTGTGCAATACGCTCTCATAGGTATTCTGGTGATCCACCAATGCGTCTCTCTGTGTGACAATAATATTCACCTGAACCTGACTACACACTGGAACCTCTGTATTAGAGTATTAACAGAAATGCAGCATCCAGGGCCTCCAGAGTGGTGCAGTGGTCTAAGGCATTGCATCGCAGTGCTAGAGGCGTCACTACAGACCAGCGTTCGATCCCGGGCTGTGTCGCAGCCGGCCGCGACCGGGAGACCCATGAGATGGCGCACATTTGGCCCAGCGTCGTCCGGGTTAGGGGAGGGTTTGGCCGGCTGGGATGTCCTTGTCCCATTGCGCTCTAGCGACTCCTTGTGGTGGCCGGGAGCATGCACACTGACTTCAGGTCACCAGCTGGACAGTGTTTCCTCCAACACATTGGTGCGGTTAAGCGAGCAGTGTGTCAAGAAGCAGTGCGGCTTGGGGGATCGTGTTTAGGACGTGTCTCTTGACCTTCGCCTCTCCCGAGTCCGTACGGGAGTTTCAGCAATGGGACAAGACTGTAACTACCAATTGGATATCATGAAATTAGGGAGAAAAAAGGGGTAAAACAACCACTGGGCACAGATGTCTATTTCACATTGGTTCAATGTAATTTAATTGAAATGACATGGAAACAAAATTGATTCAACCAGTGTGTGCCCAGTGGGTATGGAATAGAGGTCTTCACAGGTTCAAAAAGTTGGACCGTTCCAAAATGGACCTGGGCTTTCCCACCCGATATGCATAAATACATTTTTAAATAGAGACACCCATTCCCGAATGGACCCGAGGACAGCTAGACCCATTCCGTTTAGACCTGGTCGGATCCAGACCCGGTCCGATCCAATCCAAGTGTGGGAAGCAGCAGAAAAGTACATTTTTAAGCTACTTTATTAACCAGAGCTGATAAAGCGTGAGAGGAGGGAGAGAAGTCCAGTTCTAGAAGGCTGGAAGGGACTATACTGTGAGTGAGTGACACAGGGAGGAGGGAGCAAGAGACGAGAGACAGCAACCAACCAAGACTTGCGCTATAGTAGACTAATAGCTGCCATAGTTAGGTTATTTATCATCAAATATGATTACGTTGTAACTGTCTTGACTGCATCAAACCGGGAGAAGCTAGTTAAGCTAGCTAACGTTAGCTAGCTAGGCTAACTGAGGCTGCAGTGCATGACCTTCCTCCTCCTACAGTTACACATAACAACAACTCCATTCAGAACATTAAGCAGCAGCCTACCTGTTGGCTCCTGGTCATTGTAGCCTATCCTTCTCCTTTAACTTTTGAATCCATCATTTTGATTCCATTTTCCATTGATTAGATACAGGGTTGGGTAGGTTACTTTCTAAATATAATCCGTTACAGTTAATAGTTACCTGTCCAAAACTGTAATCAGTAGCTTAACTTTTGGATTACCCAAACTCAGTAACATAATCTGATTACATACCGTTACTTTTAGATTACATTCCCCTTAATGAAGAGGCATTAGAAGAAGACAAAAATGTGTGTTACCAATTGAATGACATCTTTTGCAGGATAAATCAATGTTAAAGTTTAAATAGCTGGCCATATATGGATGTAAAATTTTACTTGATGGGTTGGTTATGTAGGCTTCTTCTAACCCATCACTTTCTACTACATATAATAATACATTTAAATTATATCTTTACATTAAAAACCAAGGTCTATCAGAATTCCAGTCATTCCAATAAATGTTATACCCCTTGATCTTCAAGAATCGGACTTGGAAATATGGAAGTATAGATTAGCCAAATTGCTTTACCTGAGCATAACCCCAAAACTAAGGACTTATTAGCCAGTCCTACTCTGTTGTTTATGATTCAAGTTGAAAAAGAAATGCTGTGCTCATAAAAAACAATGATTGACAGGCAGCTTAAACGTCTTGAATTCAACCATTGTTAGGTTCAAATACACATTTAGATATGTGATCAGCCATCCACAACAACCACAATCCGTAATGCGCAAATAGCTAAATGAGAGAGCAGCAGTGTGATTCACATCAATGCACTATGTAGATATCAATAATAAGTGATATCCGTATCGCCGTAGACTACACCACTGCTGTCATCCTTACCTCCAAGCGTTTATTCAAGTTGAATAATGTTTGGATGCCGCCAGCAGTCTCACCATTGGAAGACATGGCTTGGACTGTAGCCTACAAAAGCCTATTCCTGAACTTTTCCCACGATCCATCAAAAGAAATTGGTGTGTCATCATAGTGGTCTCTGACTTGCGGTCAGACTCACTCAGGTGGAACAGCCTTTTTCAATGCTGATTTGAATGTCATTGAGAAAAGTGTAAAAGATTTTTTTCGCAAACATCCTTTCTGAATTTAAAAGTAATCCTCAAAGTAATCATCTAGTTTTTCAAAAGTATCTGTAATCTGATTACAATATTTTTGCTGGTAATGTAACGCATTACAGTTACCATTTTTTGTAATCTCTTACATGTAACGGATTACATGTAATCCGTTACTCCCCAACCCTGATTAGATATCTCCTAACTTTTTCCACACACGGAGCTAGGCTCTATAACTGTAGCCTAGCTACACCAGCATACATTTTGAAATTTGTCTCTCTGTCTCTATTGCAGCAGTCGCATTCGGATCTGTATGGGCCCTTCTAGACAAGTCAGTTAAAACCATATCGGATCCGACCCAAACCCGTGACATTATTTAGAATTGTGGATCCGGATCCGCTCGGGTCCCAGATCGGGTCTCGGGTACAGGTGGTTCCGTGAAGACCTCCAGTATGGAAACACACCAGACTGAGAAATAAGTAATTAGTGGTGGGACGTTTCATCCCAAGCCTCGTCCAAATTTCACTCCGGCTCTACAAGACAGAGAGCAAAAAAACAAACATCCAGGAGACACAACAGTGCCAATGAACTCTATTTGAACTATTCTGCAACATTTTCTGCATAACTGATTTCACAAACAAGACGAGAGAGTCTGAAGCATAAAGATGACCAGAGAGCCTGAAGCATAAAGATGACCAGAGAGCCTGAAGCACAGAGATTATTTCTGGTATGGATGGAGGGAAGGAAGGAAGGAAGGAGAGAGCAATGGTGCAGGAGGGACAGGTCTGTCTGGACATAAGCCTGTTTCTACTCGTCACACACACATACATATGCCTCTCGGCGCTGCTTTCCGGAAGGCCATCCACCTGCACCTGATCCAGTCTCATCTTCACAACAAACTGTGTTTGAATGGGACTTATTTAATTCAGGCCTGTCTTTGTTGCTGTGAATGCGATCTGCTAATGTAATCCAATTAGGTGCGGTCCTCTGCCTTATCTCATTATGTTAAGCTTCCTGTGACGGCTCGTCTACCGCTTAACACACATCATCCACTAAAACATGATTGATCGAGGGGTTGAATTGAAGGAATTATTGATTGGTCGGTTGGTTGGTAGAGAATATATCCCCAAGTAAAACACAGTTGTGGGTATAATTTATTTAGGGTTCAGATGAAGGGCGTAATTTGAGGTAATCCACACAGATGTCTCAGGGGGAAAACATCTTGACAGGCTGTGGGCTCAGTTACCTCGAAATAGCTCTCTAGTCTACATTCAGTCTACTGCCATATCCTCAAACTGTGGCTCAGAATGGGTCTCTCTGGAAAATGGTTGAGAAATAACTAGCTATATAGGGTAACTGATGGATTCCAATAAACCATTACTCTACACTGCTCACCTTATTTATGAGTACAGGAAAATTCACTTTGTGATTGGATGAATGCATTTTTTCCCCCGAGATACTTTATAGCCATGCACAGGGCATACATAACTATTATCCACAATTTCCTTAGAACCCCCCCCCTCAAAAAAAAGACATAGTAAATATAAGAGTTTTATGAACACAACCTTTGAGTGTTGATCTGTCAGTGTTATAAACATCTGCATTTGATCTATGTTTTTAACTCAAGAACCTGTAGAGGTACTGGAGGAGTAGAAGTACTGGAGGAGTAGAGGTACTGGAGGAGTAGAAGTACTGGAGGAGTAGGAGTACTGGAGGAGTAGACGTACTGGAGGAGTAGAGGTACTGGAGGAGTAGAGGTGCTGGAGGAGTAGAGGTACTGGAGGAGTAGAGGTACTGGAGGAGTAGAGGTGCTGGAGGAGTAGAAGTACTGGAGGAGTAGAGGTACTGGAGGAGTAGAGGTACTGGTTGGAGTAGAAGTACTGGAGGAGTAGAGGTACTGGAGGAGTAGAGATACTGGAGGAGTGGAGGTGCTGGAGGAGTAGAAGTACTGGAGGAGTAGAGGTACTGGAGGAGTAGAGGTACTGGAGGAGTAGAGGTGCTGGAGGAGTAGAAGTACTGGAGGAGTAGAAGTACTGGAGGAGTAGAGGTACTGGAGGAGTAGAGGTGCTGGAGGAGTAGAAGTACTGGAGGAGTAGAGGTACTGGAGGAGTAGAGGTACTGGAGGAATAGAGGTGCTGGAGGAGTAGAAGTACTGGAGGAGTAGAGGTGCTGGAGGAGTAGAAGTACTGGAGGAGTAGAGGTACTGGAGGAGTAGAGGTGCTGGAGGAGTAGAAGTACTGGAGGAGTAGAGGTGCTGGAGGAGTAGAAGTACTGGAGGAGTAGAGGTACTGGAGGAATAGAAGTACTGGAGGAGTAGAGGTACTGGAGGAGTAGAGGTGCTGGAGGAGTAGAAGTACTGGAGGAGTAGAGGTACTGGAGGAGTAGAGGTACTGGAGGAATAGAAGTACTGGAGGAGTAGAGGTACTGGAGGAGTAGAGGTGCTGGAGGAGTAGAGGTACTGGAGGAGTAGAGGTACTGGAGGAGTAGAGGTACTGGAGGAGTAGAGGTGCTGGAGGAGTAAAGGTACTGGAGGAGTAAAGATGCTGGAGGAGTAGAGGTACTGGAGGAGTAGAGGTACTGGAGGACTAGAAGTACTGGAGGAGTAGAGGTGCTGGAGGAGTAGAAGTACTGGAGGAGTAGAGGTACTGGAGGAGTAGAGGTACTGGAGGAATAGAAGTACTGGAGGAGTAGAGGTACTGGAGGAGTAGAGGTGCTGGAGGAGTAGAGGTACTGGAGGAGTAGAGGTACTGGAGGAGTAGAGGTACTGGAGGAGTAGAGGTGCTGGAGGAGTAAAGGTACTGGAGGAGTAAAGATGCTGGAGGAGTAGAGGTACTGGAGGAGTAGAGGTACTGGAGGAGTAGAAGTACTGGAGGAGTAAAGGTACTGGAGGAGTAGAGGTACTGGAGGAGTAGAGGTACTGGAGGAGTAGAGGTACTGGAAGCCTCAGGGGAGAAATCTTTGAAATGCAACTCACAACATCTGAATGCCAAGCAGGCGAAATTAGCTCAAACATGCCAGCTCGCCTGTCATTAATTAGTGTTGATGATAAAAATTGCGGTCACAATGATATTCATCTGATAGGGCAACTGGAAGGCATGCAAACTGTCTCACATCTCCACAGAGCCCTGGTAAATCCTGTTATCTTTCTCTCTCTCTCTCTCTCTCTCTCTCTCTCTCTCTCTCTCTCTCTCTCTCTCGCTCTCTCTCTCTATCGTTCTCTCTATCACTCTCTCTCTCTATTGTTCTCTATATCGCATCTCTCTCTCTCTCTATCGTTCTCTCTCTCTCTATCAATCTCTCTCTCCATTGTTCACTCTCTCTCTCTCTATGTCTCTGTATCCATCTCTCTCACAACAAGTCCTCCTCCCTCTTTGTCTTCATCACTGTCTCTCCTCTCTCATCCCTCCATGTTCATCTTGATCCTGTCCTGTACTTCTTTTTATTTCTATTCCTGCCTCCCTCTAATCTGCTGCTGCATTGTGTGGTGGCTTTAATAGGAAGTGTCTGACAAGCACTGCCTCTCTGCACTGTAATAATCCCGGATTACACATAGCTATTGAGTTCATGTGTTTACGTGTGTGTGTGCGTTTTACGTGGGAACTCACGTGGGTATGTTTCTGGGCACAACTGTAACAATGTATTAATGTGTGTGTGAGAAAGAGAGAGAGAAGGGGGGGGCGAGAGAGTGTGAGGGCATACATATCCATTTATGTGTGGGCGCATGCATGGGCCTAATCTTGTACTATAATCTTGTCTGCTGCCACTCTACATTTGTGTAGCCATAATCTCATGTGTTTGCAATGGCTGGCATCTGTACTTTCATAATCTGGTGGAGAGGTCTGTAACCCAGCCCTCCAGAAAGCCCAGAGAGATCAAATCCACGTTTTCTAATACTGTTGTTAAGCCTCCAGCCCCCTCACTAACATCAAACCAACCCAAATGTCAGGCCCCATTTGTGGAAGAAGGCTGAACATATCTCTGGGAATCTGAATCAACAGTCTGTCAGAATTGTGATATTAAAACCTTGCCATGAAGAGTTGATGAAATATAACTTTCAGAACCAGACAGTCTGTGGAGAACATTCCTTATCAATACCTTCCAGAGTTGTCCGCAAGTTTAATCGATGAAACTTGCAACTGTTTTCATGTATGCTTTATGGCAGCGAGCTCAGTTTGATTTGAAGTACTTTACTCCAGGTGTTGATCACTTCAGATAAATTATGGGTCTTGAGGAAATTCTGCCTGAAATTATTCTAGCTGCTCCTAATAACTGAACGTTCAGTTCCTCTTTTACTGTTCAATCGTTAAATCATTCTTCTGTAGGCTAGCTGTTTGTTACAGATGTTTTACAAATCTAAAGAAACATCTTATTGAGCTTTGCTTCTTGGTTTTGTGTGAGCAACAGGTTAGTAAATGTCTATTATGTTGCTGTGTTATATCAATAAATATAAACTGGGTGGTTCAAGCCTTGATTGCTGATTGGCTGACTGCCGTGGTATACCATGCGTATGACAAAACATTTATTTTTACTGTTCTAATTACGTTGGTAACCAGTTTATAATAGCAATAAGGCACCTCTGGGGTTTGGTATATGGTCAATATACCACGGCTAAGGGCTGTATCCAGGCACTCCGCGTTGCGTCCTGGATAAGAACAGCCCTTAGCCGTGGTATATTGGCCATATACCAAACTTCCTCTGGCCTTATTGCTTAAACGTCTTCCTCTTACTTTTTGTGGTCACTCGGGAGCATCTAAAATAGTATGCCATTATACAGCATTTCTTCTTATCTGTATGCAAGTCTCAAAACACTTGAGGGTTTCAGAGTCAAAATGCAGAATTTCCACTTCAGGCCAACATGCACTGCTGATATGCATTTAAGCTAATTATGGAAATATATTCTCACCTCTGCAGCAGTAGTGATTGTTTGGTCATTGTAATGCACAGAAAACAAAACCCCACTCATTTTCATTAGCAACACTATATATCTTCCGAAAGTCTTCTTAAAACCAGCTGTAAGTGTGACACACCAATTAAAAATAAACAACCAACAGCATGTTCTGTTTTTAATCCTACCCTTAATCAACAGTAATTATGCATTCTTCAAAGGTCTCATGTGACTTTCCTGGACCAATTAACTAGTATGGCGGTGCTCCAATATATCTAAGGAATAAGGTAAAAGGAGCTTTACTGTTCATCTTAAAGGACCTGAGTTACTACATGCTGTACAGAATGGTCTGTAGCATGCTAAAGTGATCTGAGCATGTGTTAACAGATCCACAGATCCACAGATCCACAGATGATGCAATCTCTATTGCACTCCACACTGCCCTTTCCCACCTGGACAAAAGGAACACCTATGTGAGAATGCCATTCATTGACTACAGCTCAGTGTTCAACACTTTAGTGCCCACAAAGCTCATCACTAAGCTAAGGACACTGGGACTAAATACCTCCCTCTGCAACTGGATCCTGGACTTCCTGATGGGCCGCCTCCAGGTGGTAAGGGTAGGTAACAACACATCCGCCACGCTGATCCTCAACACAGGGGCCCCTCAGGGGTGCGTGCTCAGTCCCCTCCTGTACTCCCGGTTCACTCATGACTGCATGGCCAGGCATGACTCCAACACCATCATTAAGTTTGCAGATGACACAACAGTGGTAGGCCTGATTACCGACAACGACGAGACAGCCTATAGGGAGGAGGTCAGAGACCTGGCCGTGTGGTGCCAGGACAACAACCTCTCCCTTAACATGATCAAGACAAAGGAGATGATTGTGGACTACAGGAAAAGGAGGACTGAGCACACCCCCATTCTCATCGACGGGGCTGCAGTGGAGCAGGTTGAGAGCTTCAGGTTCCTTGGTGTCCACAAACTAGCATGGTCCAAGCACACCAAGACAGTCGTGAAGAGGGCATGACAAAACCTATTCCCCCTCAGCAGACTGAAAAGATTTGTCATGGGTCCTCAGATCCTCAAAAGGTTCTACAGCCGCACCATCGAGAGCATCCTGACTGGTTGCATCACTGCCTGGTATGGCAACTGCTTGGCCTCTGACCGCAAGGCACTACAGAGGGTAGTGCATACGGCCCAGTACATCACTGTGCTAAGCTTCCTGCCATCCAGGACCTCTATACCAGGCGGTGTTAGAGGAAGGTCCTAAAAATGGTCAAAGACTCCAGCCACCCTAGTCATAGACTGTTCTCTCTGCTACCGCATGGCAAGCGGTACCGGAGTGCCAGTCTAGGTCCAAGAGGCTTCTAAACAGCTTCTACCCCCAAGCCATAAGACTCCTGAACATCTAATCACATGGATACCCAGACTATTTGCATTGCCCCCCCTCACCCCCTCTTTTACACTGCTACTACTCTCTGTTATTATCTATACATAGTCACTTTAATAACTCTACCTACATGTACACAATACCTCAATTACCTCGACTAACCGTTGCCCCCGCACATTGACTCTGTACCGGTACCCCCTGTATATAGCCTCGCTGTTGTTATTTTACTGCTGCTCTTTAATTATTTGTTACTTTTATTTCTTCTTAAAACTGCATTGTTGGTTAAGACTTGTAAGTAAGCATTTCACTGTAAGGTCTACACCTGTTGTATTCTGCGCATGTGACAAATACCATTTGATTTGTATGTTCCATTAAGTGTGTACAGTTTGAGTGTGTGAGAAAAAGGGAGAGTGAGTGAGCGATAGAGAGCTGTGTATGAATTAGTTATGTTCTATGTGTATGTCTCTGGGAGTTGGCAAATGCCTGTACTTGTGCTGGCATGTCCACTGTGTCCTACTGGCTGCCAGCTGTCACTGAGTGAGAGAAGAGGATGGGGGAGAGAGAGAGAGAGAGAGAGAGAGAGAGAGAGAGAGAGAGAGAGAGAGAGAGAGAGAGAGAGAGAGAGAGAGAGAGAGAGAGAGAGAGAGAGAGAGAGAGAGAGAGAGAGAGAGAGAGAGAGAGAGAGAGAGAGGAGAATGGTTTGATAGAAAGTTGCAACTGCCTATTACTGCTAATGCTAATATAAGGCCGGGGTAAGGAATGATTATGCATGGGCACTGCCACTTCAGAAATGTCTCAAGGTTTAATTAGAACAAGCTACACAACTTCAGGGGACAAATAAAATATAAGGAGAAATCATGGGAACAGAGAGCTGGTACCTGTTATGGCACCAAACCCTAAACTGAAGAGATATCCCAGAAACCACTGATCTTTATACCCAGGGCAATAGCATCCGGTATCACAAAGAAGGTCATCAAATAGCGATCCCACAGTAACAATACTGAACATTGAGTAGTAATGTAATTAGCATATCATAGCACTGGTAAACGCAGATGCTGATTGAACTGTAGGCTACGTTCATGTATGCAGAGGGACTCAGTGACATTTAAAGATAATAATAATATGCTATTATTCATTATGCACACATTGGCATCACTGTGTTTGCATGGGGAACTAGGTGTTCACCTCGCTCTGTTAAAGTGCCCATATTCATATGACTTCACTGAGTAATAAGGACAAACTGTCTGAGAATAAATGTGGTTCCACTCTCTGTATAAATAGAAAAACCCAGGATTCTCTAACAGACCCAAATGACACCAGGAAAACTCAGCCATAATAACACAGATAAAATGGGAGGAATTTATATTCTGAGTCGGAGAGTTAAGAAAGGTACATTTGCATGAAAAATCAAGACCCATTCCCAAAGCGATTCATTCATTCCTGCGTGCCTCCAGCCCCATTCTAGTATAGTCCATTTAGCGAAGGAAGGAAGGAGTGTGATTGATGGTTCATAATGGTGCCTGCTGTTCTGCCACTCAATGGATGAGGTGCTGTACTTAAACCATTGTCAATACCTGGGGAATTTCTCTCTGATTTTAATACCATCCTCCAACAGCCATAAATGATGCAAATGCCCATCTATGGAGGAACAGAGAGGTAAAGGGAGCGAGAGGAGAGAGGGAAGGACATGGAGAAAATGAGAAAGAGAGAAATGGAGAAGGAAGGCTGATGGGGTCCAGTAGAGAGAAGGGGCTCTGGGTGAATTCAGCCTCAAAAAGTCTAGAAAAATCATTTCACTGCAACTAATACACCTACAGGCATTTAGAGCTGCTTTGTTGTGATGGAAAACCTTAAGAAGAACCTAAACTCTCACCACCACGTAAAAATGTCAAGGAAAAGCAATCTCACAAAGAATGAGTTCCTCGATGGCCTGTATGTATCCCTGTTTTCCAAAGCTAAACCTGTTGGGGCCAGTGTCAGTCAATCTCCCCGATGTGCTGCTGTATGAAATAACACACGCTTTTGAGGAAAGGGGTGGGACTAGGGTTGCAAAAGTCTGGTAAGTTTCCCCAAATTCCCAGGAAACCCAGTGGTGGATTCCCAGATTTTCTGAGGATATTTGGTGCGAGGCTGAAATACACTTTATATACAAAAGTATTTGGACACCACTTCAAATTGGTGGATTCGGCTATTTCAGCCACACAGTTACTAACAGGTGTATTAAACCAAGCACACAGCCATGCAATCTCCATAGACAAACACTGGCCGTAGAATGGCCTTACTGAAGAGCTGCCTCTGGAAGCAACGTCAGCACAAGAACTGTTTGTCGGGAGCTTCATGAAATGGGTTTCCATGGCCAAGCAGCCAGACGCAAACCTAAGATCACCATGCAATGCCAAGCGTCGGCTGGAGTGGTGTAAAACTCACTGCCATTGGACTCTGAAGCAGTGGAAACGCATTCACTGGAGTGATGAATCACGCTTCACCATCTGGCAGTCCAATGGAAGAATCTGGGTTTGGTGGATGCCAGGAGAACGCTTCCTGCCCCAATGTATAGTGCCAACTGTAAAGTTTGGTGGAGGAGGAATAACGGTCTGGGGCTGTTTTTCATTGTTCGGGGCTAGTTCCAGTGAAGATAAATCTTACAGCATACAATGACATTCTAGACAATTCTGTGCTTCCAACTTTGTGGCAACAGTTTGGGAAAGGCCCTTTCCTGTTTCAGCATGACAATGCCCCCGTGCACAAAGCGAGGTCCATACAGAAATGGTTTGTCGAGATCGGTGTGGAAGAACTTGACTGGCCTGTACAGAGCCCTGACCTCAACCCCATCAAATCCCTTTGGAATGAATTGGAACCTCGACTGCGAGCCAGTCCTAATCACCCAACATCAGTGCCCGACCTCACTTATGCTCTTGTGGCTGAATGGCAGCAAGTCAGCAATGTTCTAAATTCTAGCGGAAAGCCTTCCCAGAAGAGTGGAGGCTGTAAAGGGGGGGACTAATCCATATTAATGCCCATGATTTTGGAATGAGATGTTCGACGGTCATGTAGTGTATATATGGGCTGTAATCTTCAAACCACAAGTGAGCCTGCAGAATCCAAGGGATAGCCCTATGATTTATATTCTAATGGTATTTATCCTCATTACACATTGATATTTCAGTTAGTTGGTTTAGTCAAGCAATTTAAATATGTATATTTGGGCTGTTGCTGGCCTGAACACTTGTAAGTGGGATATTCTAAAGGTGCTCTGTTCCAGGTCGTCGAGCCTTTCAACCTTTACTGGTACCCCCATAGGGCCTGTCATAGAGGGGAGTATGCCTAAAAGGATACAACAGTATCACAGAAAATGTGTTCCACTGCCACAACCAACTTCATCGTCGCCGTGGGCTACAGCACCCTGGTTGACTGTCTTCTCTGCTAACGTGCCGCATTAATAAATAAAAAAACGCACGCAAACATAAACACACAAGGAGAATTTTTCACGCACAGGTAACCCACACGGGAAGTAACTGCTCTCCAATATCCCAACTTGTTCGTGCGGCCATTACCGCCTGTATAGGCAAAATGAAATGTAATGTAAACGTTCTAAAGGATATTCAAGTGTGCATGAATTTGTAACCTTTAGCCGTGGTATATTGGCTATATACCACACCCCCTCGGGCCTTAGTGCTTAAGTTAGTCATATGGAAAAAGCATTCGTTTTGAAAAAAAAACGCTTGATTTTTTTATTAATATGAAAAATGTGCAAGAGGCTCACCACATTTACGTATTTAGTAGCCTAGCCTACTTTATCAAGACAGACACCACTGTTAGCTTTGACTTGTCAAGACTGTCTGTAAGCAAGCCTCACCCAAACTGATGCACAATGCAATAAGTGCAATAGCTAGGCTACTGACAATCCTCCCCTGGCAAAACGATCAACATTCACCTTACCGCCTTTACACCAGTCGTATTTTTCTCCCAGGCTTTCTTTTGTGCGCCTCTCAGAGCGTTGTTCAGGCAATTTGCAGGTTCGTCCCGATGCCCTCCAGAAGCAGACGAAACGAAAGAATCGCCCTTGCTTGTAGTTCCAAATTAAGTCGCCAGCGTCAAGTGTGGATCAGTCACTCACCATCATTATAATAATGTGCTGCCAAGTCTCTCTATCTCTCTCTCTCTTAGCAACCTACCTCCCTCTGCCCTTTTCAAATATCCTCCCGCTGCGACATAGCATACAGTAAATGTACAGTCATAATGGAAATGAATTAAATTGGTTATGCCAAGACAGCTGGACCGCTCTGATCAACTTGTGCGTTAGGTGATAAGAATTTGTGATTACTCATTATCCATCTTCACTCCCTAGATTATTTTCCTCGAAGTTCTCAGCACCCGCATAGCGATGGCTTAGCAGAAATTGCAATGAAACGTGATGTATTTACCCTCTTCATCTCTCTGCACTGACCATTGTCGCTGACGCTAGTTGGAAAGGGTTTCAAGCATGTAGAGCGGGATAATAGGATGGAAGGGGTGCTGAAGGAAAGCAAGTGAGACTGACTCTGCTGGTGGTCAAAGGAGAGAGATGACTTTTTCTGTGCCTGAAAAGAGATGTGACCTCTCTCGCTCGCTCTCTCTCGCGATGTCTCTCTTTCTCTCTAACATGAAGACATGTCAAATGTGGTTAATCATTCCCATATCTATAGTATTTTCCCCCCACATAGACCTATATTTATTTATTTATTTAAGTGTGTGTACTTGAGTAAATTTGCGTCTGCTGTTTTCAGAAGGAAATTACAAAAAAGAAAGACACAAATTGAAAACAAGCACACCATAATATCTAATTCATTCTAACCACAATGACCGAGTTTCCTTTTAAAATAATAAAATAAGAACTTCACATTGTAAACATCGGCTTACTTTTCACCCATCTAGTCATGTCAGATCAGTGATTAGCCTACAACAACAGAGAGAGGAAGAGCTGAAAGAGGGAAGAGTGCAGTTTGAGAGTATTGGAACAGGACAGAGCCGTTTTGGAGGATGAATGTGGATGATAGATTCACCAACATGGCGGTCAGTCAAAGCTGGAACAGGGTGTTTTCGAGGTTAACAAGAGGTTGGACATCTGTTGCAGTCCACTGATTAGGGTGGAACTCAGAACACCTAAGACTCTGTTTGGCTCACAGGGTGGGCTTAGCCTCCCCCTTGGAAAACGTCATCCTGTGATGTTTTTGCAAAAAGATAAGCGTCACAACATATGATGTTTATGACAATACATTGCAGTCAATAGTAAAAGATTAGCGTCAACCAATTGACTACATTATGGATGCCTATGAACATGACACCCTCCTGTCTGTTTGTGAGTGAGTGAGTGAATATGTCTGCCTGTCTGTATATTTTTTATCTCTGTCTGTCTTTCTGTGAGTTTATAAACTGAGTATACAAAACATGCTCTTTCAATGACATAGAATGACCAGGTGAATCCAGGTGAAAGCTATGATCCTTTATTGATGTCACTTGTTAAATCCACTTCAATCAGTGTGGATGAAGGGGAGGAGACAGGTTAAAAAAGTATTTTTGTCTACCAAAACCTACTATTGTGTACCTTGGCACCTTCTGTCTACCAAAACCTACTATTGTGTACCTTGGCACCTTCTGTCTACCAACACCTACTATTGTGTACCTTAGCACCTTCTGTCTACCAAAACCTACTATTGTGTACCTTGGCACCTTCTGTCTACCAACACCTACTATTGTGTACCTTAGCACCTTCTGTCTACCAAAACCTACTATTGTGTACCTTGACACCTTCTGTCTACCAACACCTACTATTGTGTACCTTAGCATCTTCTGTCTACCAAAACCTACTATTGTGTACCTTAGCATCTTCTGTCCACCAAAACCTACTATTGTGTACCTTAGCATCTTCTGTCCACCAAAACCTACTATTGTGTACCTTAGCATCTTCTGTCTACCAACACCTACTATTGTGTACCTTAGCACCTTCTGTCTACCAAAACCTACTATTGTGTACCTTAGCACCTTCTGTCTACCAAAACCTACTATTGTGTACCTTAGCAGCGCTTCCCTTCCTTTATTTCTACAAGGATTTTTAAGCTTTGAGACAACTGAGTGCAACTCAACACTAGGAAGGTGATCCTAATGTTTGGTATTCTTCAACCCTGTGACACTCATCTTTTCTCATTGACTGCAACATATTGACATAAACATTATTGACATAAATGCATAAATATCACAGGATGACGTTTTTAGGCAGATAATAGACTGCACAGCTAAGTGTGTGTTGTGAACCCTAGAAGCATGTTGTGAACCCTAGAAGGTAGAAGCATGCTCAGAATAATGTTTTTTATTTTATTACATTTTTTACAATTAAGTTAATGTTTTATGACCTGATATATTGCCAGCGGTAGATGGGCTGGTTTTCTATTTTATCACACAGTGTGATTGGATGAGGTGCAGAGGCAATCTTTCTCTCCAGCCCAGACAGTGTGACTGCCTTCAACTTGAGAGAGGGCAATTTTGATGCAATTTGTCTGGAGATAAGATAGCATTCCTAAAATGTCCTTAGGGCATATTGCATAGCATACTGTTGCTGCTGTACTATATGACTCATTTCCTATAATAGAACGTCATCAGATATTTCATGAATAATTACAACACTGAGCATTTTTATGTAACATTGAAATGCAATAAAAACATTTAGAGATGAAACACACATGACAAGATCAACGCACAATACTACACTCACACAGTTTCAGGGATTTAATATGCATAGAATTAGAGTTAGTAGGATGGAATGCTCTGGTGGGTACATCAAATTGAAATAAAGTATGAGGAACTTGGTTTTAACCATTTATGACAAATTAGAGTCACAATGGGAAACTGTATCAGTGAATGTCATTTAAGTGTTCCTCCATTATGAAGCTTTGAAAATGTGTTTGAATTGTTGGCTTTTGTAACCCACAGTGATACACCTAACTTACAATGCTTCTCTGGATGCCCATATATATTACAAGTCAAATGTAACCAGGGTTGGTTAGGTTACTCTCTAAATGTAATCCATTACAGTTACTAGTTACCTGTCCAAAATTGTAATCGGTAACATAATTTATTAAATGACCCACTCAGTAACATAATCTGGTTACTTTCAGTTACTTTTGGATAACTTTCCCCTTAAGATGCATTAGAAGAAGACTAAAAAGATCCACCAAAAGCGTGTGTGTCATCATAGTGGGTCTCATAGTGAATTTAATATAATTGAGAAAACAGAAAGGTGTCATAATGTACTTTTTTGCAAACATCCTTTCTGAATTTAAAAGTAATGCAAGAAGTAATCATCTAGTTCTTCAAGAGTATCTTTAATCTTATTACAATATTGTAGCTGGTAACGTTACTGATTACAAGTTGCAATTACATGTAATCAGTATCTCCCCAACCCTGAATGTAACCCATGTAAATTGTACCCATATCATATGAATGATTAACTGTATATGTGCTGCAAGCACTTACTGTTAGTATGTAGGTACAGTATGTTATAGGCTTGCCTAGTATGTAGACCCATAAGGAGACATTCAGATACATCAGCCTGAGTGATTATATTAATCAATTTTTCTCTCCTTATTCTCCCTCTTTCTTTCGCTCACTTTTTGCATTTGTTTGTTTCTCTTTGTTGCAGGAATGCATAGGGAAGAAGAGACAGAGATAAAGATTGGCTATGGCACATCATTGTTTTTCCTCCTGTTATGTCAGAACAATTAAAGAGTGGAATTGACAATCACAAGCAATTAAACTGAGAGCGGTAGCAGCACTGCAGAGGGAGGAGGAAAAGATGGATGGAAAAAAAGGAGGCTAGGACTTGTAAATCTTACACCATAGCAGAAACATTTTGGTTATAGTCTCAATGGGCATGTAAACAAGGGAGAGAGAGAGAGAGAGAGTGAGAGAGCGAGAGAGAGAGAGAGAGAGAGAGAGAGAGAGAGAGAGAGAGAGAGAGAGAGAGAGAGAGAGAGAGAGAGAGAGAGAGAGCGGGGACATGGGGCCTAAACAACAACCATCTAATATAATTGTTTTGAGCATCATCTAAGTAAAGTTAAGTGTAAATAAAGACAGTTTCATGGTTTAGATGATTTTCTTATTTTCTGAAAATAACAGTGTAACAGTGCAAACGTTGTGTAAATGCTAAATGTGCCCACTGTTGAGTACATTCAGACCCTTAGTCCATGCTGTGAGACAGTCTTCCATATCCAGGAAAATAGCAGCATCTCAACACATCCTTTCCCAGCCATCATTACATCATCTTCCCGTCTCTTCCTCTCACTCAGTCTGTACATCTCTGTCTATTTATCTCTCTCTTTCAATCATTTAAAAAATGTCTTACCTTTTTGCCACTTGTCAATATTGCAGTGACAGACTAAAGGGAGAGAGAGAGGTGCCACCAGAGACAAATAAAGCCATCTCCCTCCTCCATAATTAACTTGGCTTCAGTAACTAGCCTTTGGGCCTCGCCATTGCCATGGCTACCCCCCATCCCCAATATTTTTCAACTGTGTCTGTGCTTGGATAGTCCCTCCTCCTCTCTATCGCACTCCCCCTGTCTTTTTTGCACACACACACGTAGCCTGCCTATCATTTTAATAAGGATTCACAACTCAAACCGAAGCCAGCATTTGAGTCATTTAGCAGACACTCTTATCCAGAGGGACTTACAGGAGCAATCAAGGTTAAGCGCATTGCTCAAGGGCACGTCAAATTTCTTTCACCTAGCCGGCTTTGGGATTCAAACCAGAAACCTTTCAGTTACTGGGCCAATGCTCTTAACCATAAGGCTACCTGCTGCCCCAGCCTAGTCTTTGGACTAGGCTGGGGGTATAGTATTGAATCTCAGCAAACCTCATATTGCACAGAGGTAGGATCTTAATTTGTTCACTATTTTGTTGCTGAAAATGTTCCTGCACGGCAGGAAATGCAGATGAGCTTCTTGATTTACATAAATTCACTGAAATCCCACACTAACACACGGCTATATTAAGAGTATTGCACTTTTCATGTAGCCTACTTTTGGCCAGCAGATAGCCTAACCACCGATCAAGCAACATTATGGACTAAACGTTCAAATCCTGTCGCTGCAGGATTATTTTGCTGTGACAGTATAGGTCATATTAAGATCCTACATTTGTAGGTCTCCGCATGGGCTTTTTGAACTATACATGAGCATAACTTCAAAGCCAAATACAAATGATGATCATTATTACTCCACAGACACTGTAATAATGATAGTGATATTGGCCGTTGATGTTATATGGAAGTAACCATCTGTGTATAATCTCACTATATTCTCTCTGCTGCCTTGGTTACCGTTGTTAATTTCCATACAAAGGGTCCATAGTGGACACGGTGGCCATGCAAAGACCACATCAAAAGGAGCACAGTAGATAAAGGATGACGTCAGTCCGTTTATTTCCATCTATTTCGTGTATCCCACTCTACATCTCCTCATCTGGGGTTGTGATTTGGGAAGTGTTCACCATGGGGGTGGAGGGCTAAAGAGGCTGGGCATCCAATCAGAGCACCAGATACACTAGTTGCTGATTGGCTGGCAAAGGTACGGCAATTATGTGGCTGGCCAGGGTTTCTTGATTACTGTAACACCCTTCCTCCCTGTCCAGGGACCTTTAATGACCGTGGTTAGGACCAAAAAAGGAAAAGGGGGAAAGGGAAGGGAAAGGGGGATACCTAGTCAGATACCTAGTCAGTTACCTAGTCAGTTACCTAGTCAGTTACCTAGTCAGTTACCTAGCCAGTTACCTAGCCAGTTACCTAGTCAGATACCTAGTCAGATACCTAGTCAGTTACCTAGTCAGATACCTAGTCAGTTACCTAGTCAGATACCTAGTCAGTTACCTAGTCAGATACCTAGTCAGTTACCTAGTCAGATACCTAGTCAGTTACCTAGTCAGATACCTAGTCAGTTACCTAGTCAGTTACCTAGTCAGTTACCTAGTCAGATACCTAGTCAGTTACCTAGTCAGATACCTAGTCAGATACCTAGTCAGTTACCTAGTCAGATACCTAGTCAGTTACCTAGTCAGATACCTAGTCAGTTACCTAGTCAGTTACCTAGTCAGATACCTAGTCAGTTACCTAGTCAGATACCTAGTCAGATACCTAGTCAGTTACCTAGTCAGATACCTAGTCAGTTACCTAGTCAGATACCTAGTCAGATACCTAGTCAGTTACCTAGTCAGATACCTAGTCAGTTACCTAGTCAGATACCTAGTCAGTTACCTAGTCAGATACCTAGTCAGATACCTAGGTCAGTTACCTAGTCAGTTACCTAGTCAGATACCTAGTCAGATACCTAGTCAGTTACCTAGTCAGATACCTAGTCAGTTACCTAGTCAGATACCTAGTCAGTTACCTAGTCAGTTACCTAGTCAGATACCTAGTCAGATACCTAGTCAGTTACCTAGTCAGATACCTAGTCAGTTACCTAGTCAGATACCTAGTCAGTTACCTAGTCAGATACCTAGTCAGATACCTAGTCAGTTACCTAGTCAGTTACCTAGTCAGATACCTAGTCAGTTACCTAGTCAGTTACCTAGTCAGATACCTAGTCAGATACCTAGTCAGTTACCTAGTCAGATACCTAGTCAGATACCTAGTCAGTTACCTAGTCAGTTACCTAGTCAGATACCTAGTCAGATACCTAGTCAGTTACCTAGTCAGATACCTAGTCAGTTACCTAGTCAGATACCTAGTCAGTTACCTAGTCAGTTACCTAGTCAGATACCTAGTCAGATACCTAGTCAGTTACCTAGTCAGATACCTAGTCAGTTACCTAGTCAGATACCTAGTCAGATACCTAGTCAGATACCTAGTCAGTTACCTAGTCAGTTACCTAGTCAGATACCTAGTCAGTTACCTAGTCAGTTACCTAGTCAGATACCTAGTCAGTTACCTAGTCAGTTACCTAGTCAGATACCTAGTCAGATACCTAGTCAGTTACCTAGTCAGTTACCTAGTCAGATACCTAGTCAGTTACCTAGTCAGATACCTAGTCAGTTACCTAGTCAGTTACCTAGTCAGATACCTAGTCAGTTACCTAGTCAGATACCTAGTCAGTTACCTAGTCAGTTACCTAGTCAGATACCTAGTCAGATACCTAGTCAGTTACCTAGCCAGTTACCTAGCCAGTTACCTAGTCAGATACCTAGTCAGTTACCTAGTCAGTTACCTAGTCAGATACCTAGTCAGATACCTAGTCAGATACCTAGTCAGTTACCTAGTCAGATACCTAGTCAGTTACCTAGTCAGATACCTAGTCAGTTACCTAGCCAGTTACCTAGCCAGTTACCTAGCCAGATACCTAGTCAGTTACCTAGTCAGTTACCTAGTCAGATACCTAGTCAGTTACCTAGTCAGTTACCTAGTCAGTTACCTAGTCAGATACCTAGTCAGATACCTAGTCAGTTACCTAGTCAGATACCTAGTCAGTTACCTAGTCAGATACCTAGTCAGATACCTAGTCAGTTACCTAGCCAGTTACCTAGCCAGTTACCTAGTCAGATACCTAGTCAGTTACCTAGTCAGTTACCTAGTCAGATACCTAGTCAGATACCTAGTCAGATACCTAGTCAGTTACCTAGTCAGATACCTAGTCAGTTACCTAGTCAGATACCTAGTCAGTTACCTAGCCAGTTACCTAGCCAGTTACCTAGCCAGATACCTAGTCAGTTACCTAGTCAGTTACCTGGTCAGTTACCTGGTCAGATACCTGGTCAGATACCTGGTCAGTTACCTGGTCAGATACCTGGTCAGTTACCTGGTCAGATACCTGGTCAGATACCTGGTCAGTTACCTGGTCAGTTACCTGGTCAGTTACCTAGTCAGATACCTAGTCAGTTACCTAGTCAGTTACCTAGTCAGATACCTAGTCAGTTACCTAGTCAGTTACCTAGTCAGATACCTAGTCAGTTACCTAGTCAGTTACCTAGTCAGTTACCTAGTCAGATACCTAGTCAGATACCTAGTCAGTTACCTAGTCAGTTACCTAGTCAGTTACCTAGTCAGATACCTAGTCAGTTACCTAGTCAGTTACCTAGTCAGATACCTAGTCAGTTACCTAGTCAGTTACCTAGTCAGTTACCTAGCCAGTTACCTAGTCAGTTACCTAGTCAGATAGCTAGTCAGATACCTAGTCAGTTACCTAGTCAGATACCTAGTCAGTTGTACAACTGGGGTTGATGAAAGTGAATATCAACCTCTGCATGAATAGTGTAAATTAGTGCAAGTGTGATCAATGATGCATGAGCTGTCTTCATATACGCCACAGTTACTGTGTGGTTTGCTCTTCTCTCTCCCTCTTCGCTCTTTCATGTTATCCTGTTCCTTTAGCATGCATACTGGTGGTATCTACAAATGGCTCTGCCGGAGGTGCAAGGGTGATGGTGTGTCTGATAGGGCAATCCCAGATGCCCGGCTATATAAATGTGCATTAGCAATGAATGAACACATACACTGTGTGTGGGCCACCTTTCAACAACAGCTCTATTTGTAGCTGTGTTTTGTGGTTTCACGATATTTGTATGTATGAGAGAGATAAAAGAGAAAGGGAGAGAGAACTAGAGAGCGAGAGAAAGGGAGAGAGAGAACATGTGTGATGCATCTGTGCATCAGCAACTTCCTTTGCGTGTTTTGCAATTGTAATTTATGGTGTGAAGTGTGTCACTATGTAAATATTCATTTATTTCTGAGTGTTGACTCACTTTGGGGTGTTGCGCTGGTGTGTGTGTGTGTGTGTGTGTGTGTGGGGGGGCTGTTAAGTGCCTGGCTGTGCACTGATCAATACCAGTGATATATCTGCACTGCTAATTCCATCAAAACCCTCACTCTCCTCTTCCTCCACCACCTCCCTTGCTTCTGTTTCGCTTTGACCTTCTCGCTTATATTTCTCTTAGCCTGTCAAGTTAATTTTGCCAATAGATCAACAAACCATTTCAAACAAACTGCCTCTAGACAAAACATTTTTTCCACTTCTTCAAGATTTATTGTGCTTGCCTTACATCATGCCACATTCTGCTACTGCGGAGACACTGTTGCATTGGCAGATGTATTTGTTTGATTTTGCTGCTGGGAGTTTATCTTTGGAGCCCAGTGGTAGGAATAGTGTACACTGGCATGATGGCCTCTCTGGGGAGAGATGTGTGGTGCTCTGCAGTGTGCCAGTAAGATAGTAGGTCAACTCATTGAAGAGGCATCTAAGAGTATGCTACTCTTTTTCAGGACTGATATCTGGGAGGCAGTACCTGTGTGATTTTGTACTGCAGGCTCAGTTTATCACCTGTGACAGGGACATTATTTCAATGTTTGAGATGGTCTTTGTCAGTAGCTGTGACCATATTTTTCATAGCGAGTTCTGTTTCAGTTCCTGGCATTACTGCAGCCAATTGAATATAGAATACAAGTAAGTATAGATGTATTTTTCCATTTGTGACCCAGACTCAGAAATGTTGCAATTATGTCACATTCACAGGCAGTACAGGCTTTCTAGTAACATGCAGTTCTGCCAGCCCATACACATTCAATTCTGCCCATATATCTATCACTGATGGAGACAGAATGAGTATTCTCTGTTCATAGGGAAGTGATCAGAATTTAAACTGATGTTTTTATTGATGGAGCATGTACTTAATCAACAGTACTAGTTTCAGTAATGCCTTGATGGTTGCTGCACATGTACCTGTGCTTTTAGAGTAGGAGTGAAATGTGCACCATCCCTACATCCCTCTTTCCTTGTCTCTCTCTCTCTCTCCCTCTCTCTCTCTCTCTCTCTCTCTCTCTCTCATTCCCTCTCTCTCGTCCCCCCCCCTCTCTCTCTCTCTCTCTCTCTCTCTCTCTCTCTCTCTCTCTCTCTCTCTCTCTCTCTCATTCCCTCTCTCATTCCCTCTCTCTCTCATGTCCCCCTGGGTTTTGCTGAGAGCAGACAAGCATAGAACCTTGGTGTTAATTATTGAGGGACTGAGAGAGAAGAGAGGAGATCATTTCCAAGGGATACAGTATGCCTGATGAAGCAAGAGACAGGGGATGGGGAATGAAAGGTAGAGTGGGAGGAAAAAGAGAGAGTGTGTCAGAGAGCCAAAGTGAAGTTGTGATAAAACATCATGAAAAGTCAGTAAGACATGTCAGCACCTAGAACTATTCAGCCAATTTAAATGTAGAAAGATGCTTAATATATATTTATAAGAAGAGTTTTTTTTCAAAATGCTAAATCCACACATTATTCTAATTATTTTTTTCAGTAGAAATTATTGCTTATAGATACCTTCATGTGTGTGTTCATAGATTTTAGAGGTGTATTAAAAAATATTTATTTTTAAACGCTTTTCTGTACATCCATTGTTTAGCTGGAATGGAATGTTTGTATACTGTATATTTGACTGTGATATGGTGTCTCACCTAGCTATCTTAAGATCAACATGATATTTGTCTCTCTGAAATGAAACCATCAAACAATAGATTTAAATCCAAAAACAGTAAGTGGCTTTGCATAAGAGCATCTGATAAATGACTAAAATGTCAAATGTCAATGTTTTACATTTTTGAAAATGTTTTAAATATTGATGTCACAAAGCATTTGTAAAGTTCTTTATTAAAAATGTAGTTATTTGTTAGATTTGACTGTGTAAATCTAGCAGTAGGGGAGAGTGGGGTAGGAAAGAAACTACATGGAAAAAGTAGTAAATAAGTTAGGTCTAAAAAACAGATTTTGCCCAAACTTTTAGGTTTCTAAACCAAGTTGTTCATTTTAAGATTGATCAATACATCAGTTGGGATCTCTATAAGCTTCAATATGAGGTCATAAACCTAGCATGAAAGCGCATCCTTGTGCCTGTGTGGGCTAATGTAGTCAAAAATGTTTGCCTTGGGGTAAGTTGAGCCCATGGTTGAACCAATGGCAAGTTGAGCCAATTGAAGTTTTTTCTTCCCAGGCTTAATGCAAGGCATTATTCCTGGGATATGAGGTAACAACAGGGCCTGGCCTATGTTAAAAGAGTTTTAAACAGAAAAGTGTTTGTTAGTTGTTAAAGCTGCAATACGTAACTTTTTATGCGACCAGACCAAATTCAAATAGAAATGTGAGTTATAGATCTGTCCTTCTCATTGAAGCAAGTCTAAAAAAAACGATATTTGTGGTTATTGAAAGGATATTTCACATTGGTTTAGATGGTACAATGATTCTCTACAATGTACTTTGCTTGTTTTGTCACTTAAACTGAAATTAGGCAAACTATTAGAATTTTAGCAACCAGGAGATGGTGGAGCGATTTCTACATAATGCTTAAAATCATTAAAAGACAAAAGAGCAATTGTGATTGTGTTGAATTGTGTTTGGGAAATAAAGATAGACATGGTTTTAAAAATGTAGTGGTCATATTTCATTCAGTACAGAAATGTGTGTGCGGCTTAACTTACCCGGTTCGGCGGATCAATTTACCCAATACCCATGTCAAGAGACCACCTTTTTTGGACAAGCTTTAAAAATTCTGATTATTTCCAGGGATACACACCATCCTGAAATATACAGTATGCAGACCTTTGTTAGAAAGAATATTATATTTCCCTTGACATAGTGATGCTGAATGTAAAAATGGCTCAATTTATCCCACTCTTCCTTAACGTTGCACTATGCAGAAATCGCTCCACCATTTCCTGGATGCTAAAACTGTAATAGTTCACCTCATTTCAGTTTATGTGACAAAATAAGCTAATATAGTAATAGAGAATCATTGTACCATCTAAACCGCTGTGAAATATGTATTCCAGAACTAAAAATATAGTATTTTCAGCTGTTTGAAGCTTGTGTACAAAACCAAAAGTAAAAGACAAAAAAACTCAACTTAAGAATGGGACGCATAGAAATAGTGCACAAGAACAGATCTACCACTATTAGACTTGCTTTCAGGTAGAATGATTGATCTATAACTCACATTTCTATGTGAATTTGGTCATGTTGCCCAAAATGTTACATATTACCACTTTAATACTTATTCCTCTGAGAGTGACACTGATATATAGCTTTATGCAAATAAACATAATATTTGTCTCTCTGAAATGAAACCATCAAACGATTTAAAAAAATAATAATTATATAACCAGGCAAATTCTTATTTACAAGGATGGCCTACACTGGCCAAACCCAGACAACGCTGGGGAAATTGTGCACTGCCGTAAGGGAATGCACAAATCAAGACCAGATGAGATACAGCCTGGATTTGAACCAGGGACAGTAGTGATGCCTCTTGCACTGAGACACAGTGCCTTAGACTACTGCGCCACTCAGGAGCCCTCTTGAATGACCCCATGCCATGATTAGATAGTGAAAAACACACCAATCTCTTTCGACCTCATGCCATGATTAGATAATGAAAAAACACACCAATCTCTTTCATAAGTTCTTTAAAAAGAAAAGCAAATTAACCAACATTTCTGAAAATCTATATATAGTATATTGGAATGAACAGGCTCCGTTATCTAGTTAGTGCTGGGCCTGTTTGCACCTACTAAGGAGCCTGTGTGTGTGAGTTTGTGAGTATGCGTGTGTGTGCGCTGCGCGTGTGCGTATGTGTGTGTGAAGAGGAGGTGTGGGGTGTATGTGACACAGAGAAGCCAATGATCCCCAAGGCAACCGCTGCTCTCTCACTATCTGACGCACTCTGCACAGCCTCTCAATCAACTCGGCACTGATAAGAGCTCCAACATGTTTGCCCTCTCTCTCCCTCCTTCCCCCTCCTTCCTCGACACCCCCCAGCTCACCCTCTCGCTGTTTCCCCTAATCTCTTCCATGTGATATACTGTGTTAACATCACCAGTTGTGTTTATGTTGCTCTCGTCCAGTTCTAGGATTTTTCTTCATGCTCTTACTGCAGTGTACATTTTTCCTCATCCTCACCATGTTTTACCACTGTGTTTTGTTCACATACTACATCAACTCATCTCTCCCTCGAGCCTTCATGGTATCTCCCCCTTCAGCCTGATGTTCCTATATCTTTTTTAAGTGGCTGTCATCATTTTCCTTGGAGTGTGAGTGATGTGAAGAATCCTTCTCCCTTTGATTACTGATTGAGCATTCTCAAGCTCTTTGTTTCCTGCTTGATTAACCCCAACTCTAATTCTACCTGCAGGGCAGCAAAGATCAACTGAACCAAAATCAAAGTTTTTTTTTCACATGGACAATCACAGTGAAAATAAGTACTTTAAAAATGTTATTGGCTCAGTTACCTCTGTTGGGATCCATGAATGCCTGGCTAAGCTTACACACAAGGTAGCAGCCCTGTTTTTCAAAAGCATGATGATGAAGCTATTGTTAATGTGTGTAATATTGATATTATGAATCTGTGCCTTTATTATATAAATTAAGACGGAATTAATTCCCTTTTAGCAGAGTACACATCTGCACAAAGCCTTGGAAACATGCTCAAATAAATCAACAAAATTATTCAGATTGCTCTCGTTTACACTTAACAACAAGATAAACAAAATGAGTAAATAAATCTACTTTCCAACGTCGACTCACAAGGCCCAAGTCAGATCCCCCTCCATGTACTCCGCCCGCCGCCCTCTCTCTCTCTCCTTTCCCATTTCTTCCCTCATCCTTCTCGCTCTCCTCCGATGCTCTCAGTGGGAGTGTGCAGTAATTACGCAGTCAGACTGTGTTTACAGATGCAAAAGCGCTTAAATTTATTCCAACAGTTAGCAGTAATTCCCCACTTTAATTTATAGCTCCCCCACCCCATAGGGAGAGAGAAAAGGAGAGAGAGCAAGAGAGAGAGCAGATACAGTATTATAGTATTGACCCCACACACTGTACACTACCCTGCTTACCATACCATGCTTTAAAGTGGCAATCAGTAGTTGAAACAATAGCAAAGCCGCCTCCCCGCCCCTGTTTCGGTAAAAAGCTAAGGGATGGGGTTGGAGAAATCAAATTAAATCAAATTTTATTGGTCACATACACATGGTTAGCAGATGTTAATGCGAGTGTAGGGAAAGGCTTGTGCTTCTAGTTCCGACAATACAGTAATATCTAACAAGTAATCTAACAATTCCGCAACAACTACCTAATACACACAAATCTAAAGGGGTGAATGAGAATATGTACATATAAGTATATGGATGAGCGATGGACGAGCGGCTTAGACAAGGTGCAGTAGATGGTATAAAATACAGTACATACATGTGATATGAGTAATGAAAGATATGTAAACATTATTAAAGTGGCATTATTTAAAGTGGCATTGTTTAAAGTGACTAGTGATCCATTTATTAAAGAGTCCAGTTATTGGGTCTCAATGTAGGCAGCAGCCTCTCTGAGTTAGTGATTGCTGTTTAGCAGTCTGATGGCCTTGAGATAGAAGCTGTTTTTCAATCTCTCGGTCCCAGCTTTGATGCACCTTTACTGACCTCGCCTTCTGGATGATAGTGGTGTGAACAGGCAGTGGCTCGGGTGGTTGTTGTCCTTGATGATCTTTTTGGCCTTCCTGTGACAGCGGGTGCTGTAGGTGTCATGGAGGGCAGGTAGTTTTCCCCCGGTGATGCGTTGTGCAGACCGCACCACCCTCTGGATAGCCTTGCGGTTGAGGGCTGTGCAGTTGCCGTACCAGGCTGTGATACAGCCTGACAGGATGCTCTCGATTGTGCGTCTGTAAAAGTTTGTCAGGGTTTTGGGTGACAAGCCACATTTCTTCAGTTGCATAGACAGAGCTATGGATGCAAGGACTGACCATCCATGATATCAAAATTATAGTTTTAACCATGTTTTAATGCTATATAGTGTTTGTTAACATTTACTTTGTTTACATACATTGGAGTAAAACAAGATTATATTTGGGGTTCTGATGGGGTAGGACAGTTAAACTAAGCTCATGAAGCATTTACAAGTTATATTCTTCAAGAATCAATAAGTGCATATCATTAATTTATAAGTCCAAAAATTGATGTAGCAACTGCAGATTGCCTCTTTAAGTGATGTAATAATCATTTTCCAATTTACTAGGCCTTTTCATTGGATGATTCAGTTCTATTGAAAAACTTTGACCGACAAGAAATTGGAAGGGATTTGACCCTTTTCTGTTGAAACCAATTGGAAATATAATCTGTTCAAGAGTGGATTCCTCTGGAGACAGGCAATGATGTAGAATCTTTTCAATTCCATGAAGAACAAACCATAGGAAAGGAAAATATTTCCAATGATCTACATCAAAATGACCCTTAAATCTGGCCTTTCATTCATGTCCCTGGAAGGTCTGTGGTGTTTGCGTGCTGACTGTTGAAGCTTTATTAATATCATCCATTAATATTAATATCCAGTGTGATAAGCTGGATGGCCTGCAATGACATTTCAGATACTGTGTTCGATGACGTCAAACGCCACGTTTATCAATGTGGTTCCAAAACGATCAATGACTTTGTGGCCATTAGTCAGTGTGGCTAATGTCAGTCTTGCTGTGGCCATTAGCACTTCATACATTTAATATTTACAGTCAGAGGACCCCCCCATTCACCATGGCCAGATCAAACAGCATGAGGTACTCTGTCTGGGCATTAAGTGGTGTCGTCCGTCAAGCTTTTTAGTGCTTGGTCTTCCTATTTACAGAGAGTCTCTGTCTCTAGGGGGGAAAGCAGAGTGTGTTATGTGCTCATGTATGTGTTTTCCATGGGCTTCCATAGTGTTTGTGTCTATTAGAATTGGAGTACACGTTTGAGTGGTAGATGTATGATGTATCGCCAGATGGGGGATAACATTCTAACCGTCCTGTTACTTTAAGGAAGAAGGGAGAAGGTCATCATACTGTTTAGACTGAGAGCTTATTAATCTGGGTCCAGGGAACCAGTCCCAAGATATCATGTGTCAGACATGGATGTGGCAGTAGAGTAGGAGTTCGCTATTCTGGTGTAAGCATGGGTAGAGCCTGGGCTGAGCATGGGGAGAGGGAGGCAGCCCGGAGGCCCATTGAGGGTGTTGTACCACTGCATGGGGCTGCTCCTAGAGGGAGAGGGGCGGTGGGGCGGTAGGAGGGATACTGTATGTGCAGCAGGGAGACTTTGTAGTTTAGTTTAGATTTGAAAGGTAGTAAAATACAGGAGGGGTTTGGTCTTGTGTTTGAGACTGTTTGGGTGTTTTGGGGGATTTGTTGTTGGTGATAGGGGTCCCTGAGCCAACCTGTGTACCACTGGAAGGTTCACCCCAGTGGAGCAGAGAGAGAGAGAAACAAACAGAAGCCATCATCATGGGGACCCAGCGTCTGGTCTCTCTACCCTCTGTGGCTAATTAACATCAGAGAACGCCCACATGGCCTTACACATGCACATCCCAGACGTTCCTCTGTGTTTCTCACAAAGAAAGTTGCTGATGTACAGATCCATCACACATGTGCTCTCTCTCTCTCTCTCTCTCTCTCTCTCTCTCTCTCTCTCGCGCGCGCGCGCTCGCTCTCTTTCTCTCTTTCTCTCTGAATTATGTTCACTGTTAATGGCATGCAAGATATTCAGCATGTATCAAAGCATGAAGACAATTGATGAATGCAACACTTAACACGAATGAAACCCTTTCTTAGGCAGGAAACATCAATGATGTTGCACATTTAAATGTTGAAAAGCGAACAAGGTTCAAAGCATGGCACTTAGACCGCTGTGCCTCCCGAGTGGCACAGCGGTCTAAGGCACTGCATCGTAGTGCTTGAGGCGTCACTACAGACCAGGGTGCACAATTGGCCGAGCGTTGTCCTGGTTAGGGGAGGGTTTAGCCGGGGGGGGCTTTACTTGGCTCATCGTGCTCTAGCGACTCCTTGTGGCGGGCCGGGCGCCTGCAGGCTGACTTTGGTTGTCAGTTGAAAGTTGTTTCCTTCGACACAATGGTGCATCTGGCTTCCAGGTTACGCGGGTGGGTGTTAAGAAGCGCAGTTTGGTGAGTCATGTTTTGGAGGACGCATGACTTGACCATCGCCTTTCCAGAGCCCATTGGGGAGTTGCAGCAATGAGACAAAAAGGGGGTAAAATACACCTTCCCTCAAAATAAATATATACACTACTGTTCAAAAGTTTGGGGTCACTTAGAATTTTTTGTCCATGAAAATAACATAAAATTGATCAGAAATACAGTCTAGACATTGATAATGTTGTAAATGACTATTGTAGCTGGAAACAGCAGATTTTTATGGAATATCTACATAGGCGTACAGAGGCCCATTATCAGCAACCATCACTCCTGTGTTCCAATGGCACGTTGTGTTAGCTAACACAAGTTTATCATTTTAAAAGGCTACTTGATCATTAGAAAACCCTTTTGCAATTATGTTCGTACAGCTGAAAACTGTGGTTATGATTAAAGAAGCAATAAAACTGGCCTTCTTCAGACTAGTTGAGTATCTGGAGCATCAGCATTTGTGGGTTCGATTACAGGCTCAAATTGGCCAGAAACAAATAACTTTCTTCTGAAACTCGTCAGTCTATTCTTGATTTGAGAAATGAAGGCTATTCCATGCGAGAAATTGCCAAGAAACTGAAGATCTCATATAGCGCTGTGTACTACTCCCTTCACAGAACAGCGCAAACTGGCTCTAACCAGAATATAAAGAGGAGTGGGAGGCAAGAGGACAAGTACATTTGTGTCTAGTTTGAGAAACAGACGCCTCACAAGTCCTCAACTGGCAGCTTCATTACATAGTACCCGCAAACCACCAATCTCAACGGCAACAGTGAAGAGGCGACTCCAGGATGCTGGATTTCTGTATTTCTGATCAATTTGATGCTATTTTAATGGGCAAAGCTTTTATTTTCTTTCAAAAGCAAGGGCATTTCTAAGTGACCCCAAACTTTTGAACGGTAGTATATACATTCACTGGCCAGATTATTAGGTACACCCATCTAGTACCAAGTCGGACCCCCCTTTGCCTCCAGAACAGCCTGAATTCTTTGGGGAATTATACAAACTGTCGCAAATCTTCCACAGGGATGTTGGTCCATGCTGGCAAGATGGCATCACGCAGTTGCTGCAGATTGGACAATGGTACGTTCATGTTGCAAACAGCCTGTTCAATCTCATCCCAAAGATGCTCTATTAGGTTATGGTCTGGGGACTGCAGGCCACTAAAGTAAACTGAACTCGCTGTCATGTTCCAGGCAATGTTTTTCCACTCCTCAATTGCCCAGTGTACCTACAATAATTGATGCTGTTTTGAAGGCAAAGGGTGGTCACACCAAATATGAATTTGATTTAGATTTTTCTTCTGTTCACTCACTTTGCATTTAGTTAATTGATAAATATAATCTATTAACATGTCTATTTTTTAAAGCATTCTTACTTTACAGCATTGTTTCACACCTGCCTAAAACGTTTGCACAGTACTGTATATATAAAGGCCTCCACTCTTCTGGAAAGGCTTTCCACTAGATGTTGGAACATTGCTGAGGGGACTTGCTTCCATTCAGCCACAAGAGCATTAGTGAGGTCAGACACTGATGTTGGGCAATTAGACCTGCGAGCTAATTCATCACAAAGGTGTTCGATGGGGTTGAGGTCAGGGCTCTGTGCAGGCGAGTCAAGTTCTTCCAAACCGATCTCGACAACCATTTCTGTATGGACCATCTTTTTTTTGCACGGGGGCATTGTCATGCTAAAACAGAAAAGGGCCTTCCCCAAACTGCTGCCACAAAGTTGGAAGCATAGAATCGTCTAGTATGCCATTGTATGCTCTGGCGTTAAGATTTCCCTTCACTGGAACTAAGGGCCTAGCCCCGAACCATGAAAAATTGCCCCAGACCGTTATTCTTCCTCCATGAAACTACAGCTGGCACTATGCATTCGGCAGGTAGCTTTTGTTCTGGCGTCCGCCAAACCCAGATTCTACAGTCGGACTGCCAGATGGTGAAGCGTGATTATTCACTCCAGAGAACGCGTTTCCACTGCTTCAGAGTCCAATGGCGGCAAGGTTTACACCACTCCAGCCGACACTTGGCATTGTGCATGGTGATCTTAGGCTTGGAAACCCATTTCATGAAGCTTTGATGAACAGTTCTTGTGCTGACATTGCTTCCAGAGGCAGTTTCGAACTCGATAGTGAGTGTTGCAACTGAGGACAGACAATTTTGACGCGCTACGTGCTTCAGGACTTCTGTGAGCTTGTGTGGCCTACCACTTCGCGGCTAAGCCGTTGTTGCTCCTAGACGTTTCCACTTCACAATAACAGCACTTACAGTTGACCGGGGGCAGCTCTAGCAGGGCAGATATCTGACGAACTGACTTGTTGGAAAGGTGGTATCTTATGACGGTGCCACATTGAAAGTCACTGCACTCTTCATTAAGGCAATTCTACTGCCAGTGTTTGTCTATGAAGACTGTATGGCTGTATGTGTGCTCGATTTTATACACCTGACAGCAACGGGTGTGGCTGAAATAGCCGAATCCACAAATTTAAAGGCATGTCCACATACTTCTGTATATATAGTGTATATATATGTACACTAGCTAAAAGCTATGTATAGCTAGCTTACTTGCGGCAACATTTCATATTTGACGTTTAAAAAGGCTTCCCGTAGCTCAGTTGGTAGAGCATGTCTTAGGTTTGATTCCCACAGTGGACTAGTATGAAAATGTATGAACTTACTACTATAACTCGCTCTGGATAAGAGTGTCTGCTAAATTATGTGATTGTAAAGTTAGAAATTTCAGACTTAATTTTCCATGTATTAACTCCTACAAAAATGGCCATTAATTATAATCCACAAAATAATTCACATTTCCTGTTGCTGCAGGATTATTTTCCTGCTGTAGCAAACTGACTCAAATTAAGATCCTACACCTGTAGGCAGCGTGTTTTACATTCAAAAACGCCCTCTCTATTGTTGACTGCATTTGATATTACATTTCTTAATTGTTATTCATGGCTTTGAGGTCCTTTTGAGTGGTGCAGTGGTCTAAGGCACAGCATCGCAGTGCTAGCTGTGCCACTAGAGATTCTGGGTTTGAGTCCAGTCTCTGTCGCAGCAGGGATGTCAGGGATGTCCTTGTCCCACACATTGGTGCGGCTGGCTTTCGGGTTAAGTGGGCATTGTGTCAAGAAGCAGTGTGGCTTGGCTGGGTTGTGTTTCGGAGGACGCATGGCTCTTGACCTTCACCTTTCCCGAGTCTGTATGGGAGTTGCAGCAATGAGACAAGACTGTAACTACCAATTGGATACGACAAAATTGGGGAGAAAAAGAGGTAAAGAAAAATTATTTCATAAAAAAAATGAATGGCCTTGAGGGGAAACACCCTCAGAAAAGCATTCTTGAGGTATTTAAGTTCGCAGACAGAAAGACCACCAAATCCCTCATTTTATTAATGTCATCATAAATCTATTTTATTATCTGATCTCAACTCAAGTGCCTTTTCTCCTCTTTATAGATTCCTATTTTCATTTGCTGGTCACCTGAGACAGCAGGTTGGGAGAGGGCCATGGCTGAGAGGAGTCAGGGCTGAGGGGGAAGCAGGACAGTGAGAGAGAACAACGAGTAAAATGAGCAGATAGCCCCAGGGAATGAGGCCAGGAAGGCTTTTGTGGCACTGTATGGTCAGAGTGTCTGCTCCGCTGAGCACCAATGGGGATGACCGATACTGGTGAGCCATCTCACTGTCCCATACCAGCACTGACAACAAAAGTAAAACCACTTATAAATAAACCGACTTTCTGCAAGCAAATCCGCAGCCCACACACATGCTCTTGAGATGTTTAAATTTGAACTGGTGCTGAGACATAACTGACTTAACAGCACTACTGATGGGTTCCGTTGACTGAATGTGCTGTACACATTGCAATCTTTTGATCAAATTGATGAGCAAACCAGATTCTATTGCTTCTTTGGGTAATGCTCTCTCACCTTTTCACACCATCTCTCATGCACACACACACACTTTCTCTCTCTCGTCCCCCTCTCCTCTTTCCCCTCTTTCTCTCTCCGTTACTCCCTCTTTCTGTTGATGTATGGCCTAGGTGACAGGTAAAACAAACACAGGGCCAATCGATGCTGTAAACAGGAATGGAACGAGGTTGTAAATAAGCCATCATAGCAGAGGAACAGGACAGCTAGAAAGGGGCGGAGGAGGAGAGGAGGAGTTAATTTTTAATTTCCTGCTTTAATATCTCATTTGCAATAAATCAATAAAATCACACGGCATATAATAAACACCTCCCCCTTTCACAAGAATTCTGTTACGCAATCTCACTCAACCACTCTCATCAAATCCAATGAACATTTGACTTGACAGGAAATACTCCAATGAGCTACACAGAACTGAGAGGGACAGATAGTAACCCGTTCAAAGTATTTATACTGTTTATCATAAAGTGGGTGGTTCGAGCCCTGAATGCTGATTGGCTGTTTATTATGCGGCCTTGATGATGTAATCTGTGTTATCATTGTTATGAAATATTATAGGAAGTAACCAACCAACCTATGATTAATATGTTGATATCGTTCATCCCAGCTGGTCTATTGTGGCTGTTTCCTCTCTCTCATCTCTGTAACTCCACCTGGGTTCCTTGTTCCTACTGTTGTTGTTGCTGGGGGGAGAGTAAAAGGCGTCACACTGGGACTGCAATAGTAAGGTTGAGGACAGGGGGGTGTGGGGAACGGGGAGTTGTGTTGAGTCAGCGCACACGTCTTGCCTGGCCTTTTATATGAAGAAGCCAATCATCACACAGAGGCTAACATAAATCACAGATATATCAAAAGTATGTATGCAGCATCCACATAGCCGTTCAGTGCAGAAACAAAGAGAGAGAGAAGGGCCTGGGGTTGGTACAAGCACACACAGCAGGGTGTGGAGAGAGAGAGAGAGAGAGAGAGAGAGAGAGAGAGAGAGAGAGAGAGAGAGAGAGAGAGAGAGAGAGAGAGAGAGAGAGAGAGAGAGAGAGAGAGAGAGAGAGAGAGAGAGAGAGAGAGAGAGAGAGAGAGAGAGAGAGAGAGAGAGAGAGAGAGAGAGAGAGAGGGAAAAGTGGGGGTGCAGAAAGAGGAGCATCTCAGCAACACCACACCCTCTCCCTTTTGGGTTCCATGTAAAACCCTTTCCACAGAGGGTTCTACATAGAACCCAAAATAGTTCTCCCTGGAACCAAAAAGGGTTCTCCTATGGGTACAGCCGGAGAACACTTTTGGAACCCCAGAATACAATCCTTAATGGACAATCCAGTACTATAATCCATTAATAGTATTTATTTTACAGCATATTACCAGTATATTACTACCATATAATACAATTAACAATCATACTAAAATAAAAAAATTTAGAGTTTCTATTTCAGTATCCTCTCCCTTGTTCAGATTACATGTTGGACAAACACCCACTAAACTGGTGGGCTTGTCAGGCTGGCTGACTGACAGAGACAGCACTTGACAGGCTTCCATTGAGAAGACGACACAACAGCTCTAAAGGTTTCAGTCCAGCTGGCAGAGTGGGGAGTGCGTACTTTAAAATCCCTCTGAGCTCTTCCTGCTGGGCACAACTGTAATGATGACTGCCCCAAACAGTTTTATCCTGACACATACACTAGATTGTATTAGATCAATCTTAATGATGATGATAATGAGGGGAGGGATGAGGGGGGACTGACTGGTTGTGAACGATGTGGTTGCACTCCACTCCTCCTGTTTGCTTTACGTGGTTCCTCTCTACTCTACTTGTCACCTTACCCCCCCATCTCCCACTACTCCCTGCCTCACAATCCTGGTATGAATCACCTCAAGTGTAATCATTATGCTACACTGACACTCTGTTTGTGCACAAGGGCGAGAATGTAGTCAACAGAGCATCCCTCAGTGGTTAGAGCTAGCTCCAACACACAGGGAACCTATAAAAGGCATCAAGCCTGTGAGGACTCCGTGACTGTATGCACTGTGAAGTCCACACTGCGATTCAGCTTCAGTTCAATAGAGAGAGATGGAGAGAGAGGCTAATAAGAGCAGTGGCGTCTCCACAATGCAGTTGATTGTGCTGCCTTTGAAATGATGGCGCTGCACGCGTTGTCTCTGTGCGTGCCTGACCGGACCCGTAATTGCACACACACAAGAGAGAGAAGGCCTTGACCTAGATCACAGATGGACATGACAATTCATGACAGTTTGTCCTTTTGAACGCTTAACATCCCAATAGACAAGGCTGTCCATTTCACAGCCTCAGTGTCTGATGCCCTCAGGCCTGCATTATGAGTTCCTCTGAACGGTCCCCCCCACTTACAAGGGAAAGTAGGCTACTTAGAAAATACTAATGGGTGGGGCAGCTTGTTTATTTGAGGACAGAAATATGCTTGTGTTGGTTAGTTAATCCCACTGCCTGCGGTCCTACATTCCCCATTTCCCCCGCTGTCCGTCCCATTGTGTTTAACCTTGTCAGAGATACGCTGTAGCGTCCCATTAGGGTCTGTCTGCTGTTTCAAGATAGGGTTGAGCATTATAAGCTCATTTAGAATGACTTTCACTTTTTAATAAACTGCTCACGGCCCTGTAGATCAGATACTGAGGGAGGTGCACTTAACAATGACAGAGAGAAAGATGAGTCGTTATTTCATAGGAAATTATACCAACCAAAGGGCATCCGCCTGAAACCCTCTCTTCTGTGTGCTCCCTCTTCACCTCTCCTCCTCTAATTTGACATGTTTGACACCTTCAGCAGTCGTATCATCCTCTGCTCAGCGTTGAGAGGGAGGCAGAGAGAGAGAGAGAGAGAGAGAGAGAGAGAGAGAGAGAGGGGAGAGAGAGAGAGGGAGGGAGGGAGAGAGGAGGGAGGGAGGGAGGGAGGGGAGGGAGGGAGAGAGAGAGAGAGAGAGAGAGAGAGAGAGAGAGAGAGAGAGAGAGAGAGAGAGAGAGAGAGAGAGAGAGAGAGAGAGAGAGAGAGAGAGAGAGAGAGAGAGAGAGAGAGAGAGAGAGAGAGAGAGAGAGAGAGAGAGAGAGAGAGAGAGAGAGAGAGAGAGAGAGAGAGAGAGAGAGAGAGAGAGAGAGAGAGAGAGAGAGAGAGAGAGAGAGAGAGAGAGAGAGAGAGAGAGAGAGAGAGAGAGAGAGAGAGAGAGAGAGAGAGAGAGAGAGAGAGAGAGAGAGAGAGAGAGAGAGAGAGAGAGAGAGAGAGAGAGAGAGAGAGAGAGAGAGAGAGAGAGAGAGAGAGAGAGAGAGAGAGAGAGAGAGAGAGAGAGAGAGAGAGAGAGAGAGAGAGAGAGAGAGAGAGAGAGAGAGGGAAGGGAGAGAGAGAGAGAGAGAGAGAGAGAGAGAGAGAGAGAGAGAGAGAGAGAGAGAGAGAGAGAGAGAGAGAGAGAGAGAGAGAGAGAGAGAGAGAGAGAGAGAGAGAGAGAGAGAGAGAGAGAGAGAGAGAGAGAGAGAGAGAGGGAGAGAGGGAGAGAGAGAGAGAGAGAGAGAGAGAGAGAGAGAGAGAGAGAGAGAGAGAGAGAGAGAGAGAGAGAGAGAGAGAGAGAGAGAGAGAGAGAGAGAGAGAGAGAGAGAGAGAGAGAGAGAGAGAGAGAGAGAGAGAGAGAGAGGAGAGAGAGAGAGGGAGAAGGAGGGAGAGAGAGAGAGAGAGGGAGAGAGAGAGAGAGAGAGAGAGAGAGAGAGAGGGAGAAGGAGGGAGAGAGAGGGAGAAGGAGGGAGAGAGAGAGAGAGAGAGGTGGGGCTGGTGGGTGGTCGGTCAGGGCAGAGCTGGGCAGGATGATGATAATTGGTGTTAGGGGTGGGGGTCAGTGTAACATCACAGACAAGGGACAGAGAGTAAAGAAGACAGGGGTCATCTCTCACTCTTACCCTTTCTCTCTCAAATGAACCAGAAATGAAGGGATGAGAATAAAGGGGGTGGGTGAAAAGATAGGGAGATCGAAGAGGGGGGTTGGCCAGTGTGGAGGGCGAGGTTAATGGAATTGCAGGAGTAAATTGAGTTAGGGGGGGTGAAATGGCATTTGAATTGAAAATGCCATTTTAGCCGTTGAATCGATGTACTGCTTCGCTGTCTGAGAACCTGTCACAGTTGGGGATAGGGTTAGTGATGACTCGTGGTATAAAGGTGAATGGGTGCAGAATGAGTGAGGAGAAACTGGGGTAAACTGCTGTTTACGTTCAAGGATTTAGAAACGAAACATCAACAATCTCATTTCTTTCAGCCCCGAGACCAATGCTGTAGTTGCTTAGGTTACCGTTGCACATCTCAGACAAATTAATACTGAGCTAGAAATTAATTGGTTTTATGAAATGAGTTTTTTTAACCAATAAACAAACAACCGATTAATCATTTCCTATATATCTGTGAAAGGTTATGCAAAGACTAGACACACCTCAAATCACTTTCATCAGCATGCAATGACAGCCTTATGCAGAGGACGTGGGGCAGCTAAATTGAAGATGAATTTGTCCTCTTATTCATTATTATGGAAATGGTTTTAATTTGTTTAAAAGGAAACACAACAGCTTTTCATTTGCACAAAAGACCAAAATCTGAGTGTTTCAAGCAATAACCTCCATCAATCACAAGTCACAAACCAAATCAAAATTCTAATTACCATAGAAAGAACAGAGTGTATCCCTAGCATAGCCTAAGGCAGGTATAATTATGATATAAGGGACAGTTCGGGGGTCTGGTCCAACTCAAGGTGTCATAAAAAAAATGAATTAACTCAAAATAATGTTTACAACCACAAATAACAATAACTGTAGCAACCCTGTGTTTATAAACGTGGATATTGACTTTGCTACTTCAGCATGCTTTTGTGGCACAATCGATGTCTTGCAGGGCTACGGGTCAGAAGGTGGCGGGTTCGCTGATCACCACGGACGAGCTCCCTCTCCTTGCCTGTTTCATTACACTACGATCAGAACCGGCTGCAGACAATGATCAGCTAGGGAAAATCAGATTTTCAACATTTTGATGACATCTTTATAATTATATAAAATATATGCTACAAATTTCCCACCAACAGGTTTCTGTGCCAATCAGTGGTGACCCGTCATTCAGGGCAGGTGGGGCAGAGCCCCACATTTTTAGCTCAAAATAAAATGTACAAATAAAATTAAAATAAAAAATGTGGCTTGCCTGTTTTGCGTGTTATTTTGGCATTAATACGTGTCACATATCAGTTCATTGAGTTAATAAAGCCGCATACAAACAAGGTCTCTTTTTTGATTTCTTGAATAAGGCAGCGCCAAAATGCAGGTGTTTCAGCCTAGCTCAGTGCTTTCTGTGATGGTGGGGCAGCCAGCGGAAGATACAGAGCGCATAGGTGTTGGTAATGTTCTCTAGTTGCGCCGTAATTGGCTCAGTGTTCTGTCACTCATGGGGACACTACATTACCGCCAAGTCAAAGAGTAGAGCTTGAAAATTCTAGCCCCTTGGGTGCTGCCATAGAGTTACATTAGAAGTGCCTATCCAAGAAGGCTCAAGACCATTGTCCACAGATAAAATGACATCAAATCACGTTATATCTACAGTAGCTTTGATTGGACTGATCATGTCAACATCATACTTTCAAAATCTTAGCTAGCAGTCATCATCATGAATCATGTCGACAATCTACAGGCAAATCCTTTTTAATCCTTGTCATATGAAGAGAAACAATGAAGAGAAATTATAAATAAAATGTATCGGTGCTCATCAGCCATTGGACATAAACATTACACAACAAGTTGGAAATCGCAAATTCAACAATGAGTGGTTTGGAAGGAATCGGTGGCTAACTGCAAGCATTGCAAAGTGGCTGTGTGGTCCCAAGTCTGGGATTAAGGGTCTCTTTTCCAAGTTTAAAATGATAAAATCTGACTTCAGTGAGTTCAAGACCACTGGGAACTCGGGAAAAAAAACGAGCTCCGACTTGGAAAATACATTTTGAACGGTCATCCAACTTAGAATTGCAAATCTGGAACTTGGGCCTCTTTCTAGAGCTACGACCTGAAGATCACTGACGTCATCATGATTCAACCTTGTTTTTTTTTCAGAGTTCCCAGTTGTCTTGAAAGCACCATAAATCCAGAGAATGCCAGACTTTGATGACAAAGTTTGATGATTTGCCCAAGAGGGACCGCCATGCCACCTTCTTGTTCAAGTGAGCACAGCACAACAAGGTGAGTCCAAAAATGTCTTGTATGCTGCTGCATAAATGATGTAATATGCCAGGGAGATGTGTATACTGTAGCTAAGAAAGTAATACTAAGTGTATGTTGTGTAGTAAGCTGTTAGTAGCCCATGTGCCTCACTCTAATAATTTGGTCTATTTTCCCCTCTTAATTTTGCTTAGTGTTCTGACTTGGTGGTACACATGTAGCCTATAACCTGTTTTAGAGAAATGTAATCATCAAATATTGTAAGAGCTTTCATTGTCTGCTTATATGCCCCCTTTATTTATCCTATGGTTCTGATTTGGTGTACTAGGAGAACACTTTAAGAATGGCCCATGTTCTGAATTCTGTCGCTGTACATTTCAAAAGTGCTGAACAAATAGTCGTATTGACTACATCCGTCCTAGCACGCTCATTAATGTCTTAATCGAAATTACGGATTGAATCTTATCCGCTTGTCGTCCCCTTATGCCATAGTTTCTACTTCTCAATTGTCAGTAGAAACCACATTTGTTAAAGCAAGTCAGCCATATCAGCTATGTTTTTAAAAAGGCAGTAAATGAGGCTGAATGAACTGTTTCGCTGCCAGACAAGGCTCCGCTGATAGCCAGGTGTAGTAGTGGTAAGGTGTTGGGACTGCCTTTATGCAGGCCCTAACAGTTTGTGGGCACCGTTTGTCACCGTTATAGTGCAATTAATGTATTGTTTAGTGTTGTGCTGTGTATTGGCTTTGCTGGCATACATCCCACACTACATTTTTTTGCCCGACCAACATGCTAAAATAGCCACTGGTCCCAATGAACCACACAACCAATAAAAAAAATAATATCGACTTCGGGCACTTCAGTACCATGGCTTGCGTTTTCAACACCACAATAAAAATACTATGTCAATCTCGACAAACAGAAAATACATCCCTCCCTACCTTGTAGGCCTACCCAGTATTGAAGGCTTGGCTTGACAATCTCAGAATGTCATTAAACTTTTTGATGTTTTGTAACAGATGTCTCTTTCCATTCATCAGATGGCCACTGCACAGTTTGGATTGACTGATTTTATTTGTCAGTTAAAAAAAATACATACAGACACACAGTACAAATCTTTTTCAAGTGACCAGGATTGCACAATAAAGTCGGGAACCTATTACCATTGTGGTCCCTATTTTTTTTTTTTACATAAATACCTATACAATTACATACACTATACAATTAAATACATACACAATTACATACAAAATCTTTTGTCTTGCTCGTTCACAGTCTGAATGGCACACATACACAATCCATGTCTCAATTGTCTCAAGGCTTAAAAAGTTTACGTGGATTTAGCAGGTGACATCAATAACGAATCATATCCTAGCTTTCACCTGGATTCACCTGGTCAGTCTATGTCAGGGGTCTCCAAACAAGTCACAAGCTACAAAAAGTTTGTCTAGCTTTCAAATTGGCCCATTCTTCTCTTCTCCTCTCCCCTGCAACTCTTCCCGGGGTCCTTAGTGTACAAGAGAAAGTAGTACACTGTTTTCTGTCAATATACCTGGTAAAATAACGGTTAATAAACAACTCTAAGGGGGGCCCAATAAAATCAGTGACTTTATTCTCCCAAATTCTGTTTTATGTTTTCCCAAAATATTCCTTTTTTTTTTTAAATTCTTCATAGAGAAACAACAAAATCGGAAGCTCATTTCACGCCTACTCCCGTTCCCTCTCTCCGGGGCTCAACGCCGCCGGTCTACTAACCACCAGTCCTGGCAACCCACATTACGCACATCTGGCAACCTTCATTACACACAACTGCTCCCCATAGTTATGCACACTTGGACTTCATCATTACCAAGTCAGTTAAGAACAAATTAACTGCCTGTTCAGGGGCAGAACGACAGATTTGTACCTTGTCAGCTCGGGGATTTGAACGTGCAACCTTTCAGTTACTAGTCCAACGCTCTAACCACTAGGCTACCCTGCCGCCCCACAATGGTAATACCACAATGGGACCACAATGGTAATAACCACTAGGCTACGCTGCCATATCACAACTGGCCGTGATTGGGAGTCCCATAGGGCGGTGCACAACTGGCCCGATGTAGGCCGTCACTGTTATTCCCCTTTATTTAGCCCTCAGTAGCCTCAGTCTTCAGGCAGTATTGGTTTTGTTTATGTGTTGTCTCTACAGCTCTAGTGGACTCTGGTGCCGCTGGGAACTTCATTGACCAAGCCTCCTCCCTGAACTTAACTTCATACCACTGTCACGCCTACTCCCGTTCCTGACCTCTCCACCACTCGACCTCGCCGGTTTAATAACCACCGGTCCTGGCAACCCATATTACGCACACCTGCTCCCAATCGTTATGCACACCTGGACTTCATTACCTTGATTAGTTCCCCTTTATTTAGCCCTCAGTAGCCTCAATCTTCGGGCAATATTTGTTTTTGTTTACGTTCAGTACGCTACACCTGTTTTGTTTATCTTCATGTTTCTTATTAATAAACTCACCTTCTGCACCTGCTTCCTGACTCCCTGCATATATAGGTTACAGCTCTGAGTCCATGTCAATGCTTAAGTCACATAAGACAAAAAATATATTTTGGTCTGGAAGAAAATTTGAGTGTAATTCCCCTTTAATTGCGCATCTTGCCCTTTAATTGCACATCTAGCAAGTGAAGAATGTGCATCTAATGTAAGGGCTAGTGATGGTTCTGTACTGCTGCTGCTCATTTCATGGCAAAGTTTGCAAATAACAAAAAGTAGATACAATTTCTATACTTACTCATGATATACTTCTGCCAGGTATGCCTACTTTGCAGTTAACATTTAATTGAGAAGGTTTTGGGGAAAGTATTTATATCAACCCATAAGATGGTTATCACATAATAGCCGCTCGGATTGGAGGATGCAGAGAATTTATTAAGCTTTCCTGAAAAACTGGGCCTGCCAGGAGCTATGTGGCCATATTATTATAGGATGACTTGGGAGAATCATGATCTGCAACAGACAGCGCATTCAGTATCAGAAGTAAAAATACAGCCAGACTGCTACTGTGCTTTTCTAGAAATTATAAATTGTCGAGATTAGGCCCACAACTGATCCAAATGGAATGAAACATTAAAATCACAGGTCTTTTGCGCCGCTATTCAAATGACATTTTCACTGCAGAATTTGGCACTCTTGAAAGCAATAACGCAATTCTATCTTGTATTGTGGTGTTGTTGTAGGCTAGACTTGGGTAGGATACTTGTATTGTCCCGATCAATATGGAGGCTTTTTGAGCTGCATGCTTCATGTCTTCATTGTTCTTTCATGCACAATAATGCACCTGGCCTCTCCGGTCCGCTGCCTATCAGCTATTCCTATTTGTTCTTGTGGATTCATATCGAAAATGTATGCAGCTTTAAATACTTTTATGTGTGGTATGATTGCTAGTTGCCCTATTGTAGATCCAGACAACCGACCCACCTACCCCTATTGGCACTATAAATGGTGGATACAGGGCAGGATATACAGTTACACTGGTAGACTATATTGACCTGTGGTATAGTAAAAGTTTGTGTGCAGAAAAGCGTAGTGCATAAGGGAAATACCAAAACACCTTGGTATAAGGAAGGCACCCGCAAGCAGATGAGGAAATTTGGCTAGGATGGAAGAAATATTCGCAAAAGAGCAAATGTAAACCTGGGAAAAACCGCACTTCCCTCCCCTGTGCCCAATAAAAAACAACACAACCCTCCCCAAAGCAAAACAAACAGTTTGACAACCCTAAATTTAAATCGGCCCTTAAATATAATCCAATTCAATTTTGACAACCCTCCCCTACATTTAAATCTGTCCCTAAATATAATCCAATTCAATATTGATCAATGATCATGATAGCCCAAGGCTCTTAAAAGGCAAGCTATTCAAATGAATACATGTACTAATGTTTAAAAAGTCTTGGCAGAAAACAATGAAAGATAATTTTGTTATTTTTCAAGCTATTTAACTGCCAGTGGTAAAGTGGATGCTCACCGAAATGACAGGAATAGGAGAGTGATTGCGTGTGTGTGTATTGTTCACACACTCTCTTAGTCAGATGTCTCAGACCTACTCACAGATGTTGCAATGTTGACTGTTGCAATATTAAAGTGTCTTGTGTAAATGTCATTGAGTGAGAGGCAGGGAGAGGTAAAGGGGGACAGGACAGACACTGAGGATCACTCTTACCTCCTCTTCTCCTTATGACAGATGGCTAATGCAGTATTCAGCAAGACATCTCCCAAAGCATAAGGACACTAACACTGCCACCCAACACATGCTGTATGGAGAAGCACACACACACACACACACAATGGATAAATAGCCTATATGTAGATTCAGCTTATACAGTGCCTATAGAAATTTTACACCCCCTTGAACTGTTTTCACATTTTGTTTGCCTTACAAAGTGGGATTGAAATAGATTTAATCGTAATGTTTTTTCATTGATCTACACAAAATACTCCATAATATCAAAGTGAAAATAACATTTTTAGAATAACTAAAATATCATTGTTGCAAAAGTATTCAGCCCCTTTGTTTAGACAAGCCTAAATTAGTTCAGGAGTAAAACGTATCTTAACAAATCACATAAGAAGTTATATGAACTCACTCTGTGTGAAATAATAGGGGTTGACATTGTATTTTACTGACTACTTCTTCCTCTGTCCCCCATACATACAACATCTGTAAGGTCCCTCAGTCAAGTATTGAACTTCAAACACAGATTCAACTACAAGACCAGGGAGCCTCACAAAGATGGGCAGTGATTGGTAGATGGGTAACAATAACAAAACAGACATTGAATATATCTTTAAGCATGGCGAAGTTAATAATTATGCTGTGAATGATGTATTAAACAACCCAGACACATCATAGATGCAGTCGTCCTTCTGAACTGAGCTGCAGGACAGGAAGGAAACTGCTTAGGGATGTCACCATGAGGCCATTAGTGATTTTAAAACAGCTACAGAGTTCAATGACTGTGATGGAAAAAAACATTGTAGATAATACAAAAATGATCTAAATTACAGAGTGAAAAGAAGAATACAAATATACACAATAAAAATACTCCAAAACATGCATATTCAGTATCAGTATTCACAGTATTCATAGCCCTTGACTTATTCCACATTTTGTTACAGCCTGAATTCAAAATTGATTAAATATATTTTTCTCACCCATCTAAACACAGTACCCCATAATGACAAAGAGAAAACATGTTTTTAGGAATTTTATCACATTTATTGAAAATGAAATACAGAAATATCTCAATTACATAAGCATTCACACCCCTGAGTCAATACATGTTTGGCAGAAACTATAGCTGTGAGTCTTTCTGGGTAAATCTCTAAGAGCTTTGCACACCTGGATTGTGCAATATTTGCCCATTATTCCTTTCAAGCTTTGTCAAGTTGGTTGTTGATCATTGCTGGACAGACAATTTCAAGTCTTGCCACAGATTTTCATGAAGATTTAAGTCAAAACTGTAACTTGGCCACTCGGGAACATTTACTGTCGTATTGGTAAGCAACTCCAGTGTAGATTTGGCTTTGTGTTGTAGGTTCTGCTGAAAGGTAAATTCCTCTCCCGGTTACTGGTGTAAAGTAAACTGAAGCAGGTTTTCCTCTGGGATTTTTCCTGAAGAAGACTCACAGCTGTAATTGCTGCAAAAGGTTTTCTAACATGAATTGACTCAGGGGGGTGAATACTTATCTAATCAAGGTATATTATTGTTTTATATTTCATGAATCTTAAAAAAATAAGAGAATTTTGTGGAAATCGTTGATTAAAAAAATGACAATTCAATCCCACTTTGTAACAATAAAATGTGAAGAAATCCAAGTGGGGTAGACTTTCTATAGGCACTGTATGTTGCCTTGCTTACGCATATTCCTTCCATGTTTTCCCCTGAGCCAGCAACACATCCGTCAATGTGACTCTAGTGCTTGGGCTTACAAATGAGCACTCACCACCAGTGACCTTGCATGCGGACACCCTCTTGGCCTCCAGTCACGATTGCTGGTTTTGCCTTTTCTACCTGATAGCACTGGAACTGTTTGGGTTCAATATAGAACATGCTGGTGATGGAATGTTTCCTCCTCAGGTTATATGGTGCACAGAAATCATGTTATGGTACCGGTGCTTAATAATGAAAGGAGTTTTTGGAACTAAATAATACAATTTTGATGGCAAAGAATAGAGAGTGGTAGGTCTGCCATGAAATCAACCTTGATGCATTGACACGAGTAGAGCTTCTCTACTATTTTAATTATTTAAAAGCTTGGTGGAGGAATGTAAGACAAAGTCTATGTGTGGTGTTTGTAGGGCTCTGGGGTCTGCCAAAGCAGTTTGCGTGGATCTGTGTTAAAGGGCTGGCTGTATCTGCTCATGTATACATTTAATCCATCCCAGTGTGTTTGTGCGTGTGGGTGTGTTCGCATGCTCTCTTACCAAAGACAAGCTCACGCCTTGGGTCACTTGCAGATTGTACTGTAATTGATGAAATGTTTTTGATTTAGTTTCATCCATATCCATCTGTGTCATGCTCAACATATAATAATTTCCTATTCAAATGATCCACTCAAGTATAGTTTTGATTAATGGCAAAATTATATGTTATAGCCATGTTGTCTATTGGTTTTCAATGGCTCATTGTGCCTGTTGGCCTGCTACTGGTAAGCACACTACTGTCCCCTGCTGGTTACATTAACACTAAAGTCCATTTATGTCAACTGTCACAGCCCATACTGTACCTCATGTATCAAATATTTCCTGGATGCATAAAATTCAAGACAAATTTGAATTAAAAATATATATCAGTCATTATCTCCAAAGCAAAAAGACTCAGGGCAAATTTATGTAGGAGACTAAGAATTAAAGAAAATGAACATATATATCGAGTAAAATCATATTTATTTTTCTCCAGAATTAAGTGTTCGACACAAAGCATTACAAATTATTGTGACATAGTGTATCTCAATATCATGATATGCTTTGAAGAACATTTTATATTTTTTGCCAAAAAGGACAACAATACATGGCATAGGCAGTAGCTCATTAAAAATTGTATCTCAAATTCATAACATTAAAAAGACAACATACGACATCAACAGCCAAATGAAAATACAAACAATAGCATAGAACAAAAGCACAGTTCCCGACACAAAATAATGTTTATAAGAAATAACAAATAAAAATTATATTTACTACATTAACTTGCAATAATGGTTTATCTGGAGACTAAGGAAAAGAGCACATATAATACCCAGAACCTGTCACGCTGCGCACACGCAAACCAATCAACATGCATACAGTACATCCACTCAAACCCACCAAAGGTAAATCAGTCTGAAAACCATTACCACAGCATCAGAAAAACACATCACAACCCATAAAATGTAATAAATAGTAAAATAAGCACTGTGTTTAAAGCTGAAATGTGTATCACTGATTAAATGACTTTGTGCGATATCCAGGTACAAATCTAATCAACAGTCAATATATTTGGGTAAAAAAGTGATTGGTAAATGATCAGTGTAACTGACATTCAATGATAAAATACCTAAATGTCTCCAAAAAAACACAACATTCTTTAAATCATGGTGACAATTCTTACTCACAGTAAAAAAAATAATTCATTTTTTGATTTGTCCCTTTGAGAAATATAGCGAAAAGTTGCTCTGCTCATAAGAACAACACCCATGAGCTCTAGGGCACTGTCATCTGTGTATGAGACTATAATATCAAATCAGAATGTTTATCATAACCCACTGTTCTATTTCCCCGTCTTATCTTATTTAGTCAGAATCATGATGGTTGTTAATTAATGAAGCACACATATACACACACACACACACACACACAGGACAATGGATGCCGTTATTTGATTCACAGGTGAACTTCAGTGAACCAGTTAAGTACACACAGCGAGACCAATGTCAATAGAACACTGAAATCTCAAGCCAAAGGGAATGATACTAAGGTTCCTGTAAATTGGCAGTATGGGACAAGAACATCTGGGTCACAAAGACTGCATCCCATGGACTGGGATCATCACGCAGGGTCAAAGTTCACTTGAACAGCTGTCCGCAGTAATAACAATAGATTTTCTTTGATATAGTACAGTAGCACCATTATTTCTCAATCTCAACCACACCATTAGATACAGTGAGAGACTTCCAACAGACTCCTAACCACTGCCTCGGTTTGCCATGTGATGAGTGCTGTGTATGTATCTACAAGTGCTCCGCGGTGTAGAGGTCATGCCCTATGTATATATGGCTTGTGCTCATTACGGCTCTTCATTTCCCTTTACCCCTCCCTCCCTCCCCCCCCTGCCTGCCCTTCCTCCCTCCCTCCCCGCCTCTGGCACTGAGAACATGTTAACATCAGGATAACGGCATGCTCACCATCGTCACCCTGCTAAGGTGACTGAAATCTTCATTAGTATGACCTTAAAGCCAACAGTCTTCCATAACCTACCATACTGATATATATCCTCTAGACCGGAGTTATGAAAACACTGGTCTAAAGCTTATTTCCATCAAGAAATTACATGTTAGTTAATTTCTTGAGAAATAAAATGAGATGGTACAAGCTACTGCAGTGTACTGCAAATGGTATAAACACATATAGATAAAGTCATTGCATCATTACGATAATGGAAAAAGCATCGTCTTTCTAAGAAAACAGGGAGGTGAACCCTTAAAAATGTAACTAGTCTCTTAGTTGGTTCAGAAATAAGCTCTTAAGACTTAGAATTTGGAGATTCTAGATGACTTTGGAATTCAAATCAAGTCATCTCTGGTCTTTCAGAGACCTTATCCCAATCTGTCATAGCTGAATTAATGTGCTTCCTTCTCCTAACTTTATTCCTCCCACTCTTCCCCCTTCTCCCCTTCTAGTGCTTTTCTAGCTTCGGGGGCAGAGTTTGGTGTGGTGGCTGTGTTTTTGAGTTTGTTGCAGCGGCAGAGGCAGCTGAGGAAGAGGAAGAAGAGGACGAGCAAGAGGAGCTCCGTCGAGTCTCCACACCTGTACTTGTCATCTTGAGCTTGCGTCGCTTTGCAAGGGGGGCGTTGTCAACACTCTTCAGAAAGAAGCCCTCCCCTCTTCCCCTTGTTGAACGCCTAATGGAGAGAGGATGTACATACAATAATATAAACTGGGTGAATTGAGCTCTGAATGCTGATTGGCTGACAGCCGTGGTATATCAGACCGTTTACCACGGGTACAACAAAACATTCATTTTTACTGCTCTAATTACGTTGGTAACCAGTTTATCATAGCAATAAGGCACTTCTGGGATTTGTGGTATATGGCCAATATACCACGGCTAAGGGCTGTGTCCAGGCACTCCGCATTGCGTCGTGCTTAAGAACAGCCCTTAGCCTCTTCCTCCTCTGGCCTTACAGCTTAAATATAACCTACCTATTATATTATATTGCACATACACCACCATTATATTTCTCTATTGTGGATATTTCTCTATTGTAATTATTTTACATACCCTTTATTATATTCCTATAGTATTTTTTTATATTGTGTTCTCTATTTGTTTTACTACTAAATTTAACTTAATTTTTGATTGAATACTTTTTTATAGATGTTGCACTGTTGGAGAGGAGAGCTTGCGAGTGAGTAAGCATTTAATTGTAATGCGTACAATACGCTGTACTCTGCATATGGCAAATACACTTTGATTTGATTGGGAGAGTAGAAAAATACAAAAGATATATATAAATAAAAGAACACAAGGAATGTAATCTACTGGTTATAGAAATGTATACTTTCTTCCCACTGGAATTCCATTACCTTGTAGGTGGCGTTGACATAGGAGCGGACGATGGGGCCGCTGGACTCTAGCACATCTGGGGTGCAGAGGGGGGTGGAGGATAGGATGGCCCCGCCCTGCAGCCAGCTGTTCTCTCTCAGAGCAGACAGCTTGAGACGCCTCTCTGGATCCACCGTCAGCAGCCCTGAACACAAACAGGAAGGAAGGAGATTTAGAAGAGTTAGGAAGGGAAGAAGGGAGGGAGGTTTAGAAGAGTTAGGGAGGGAAGGAGGGAGGGAGGTTTAGAAGAGTTAGGGAGGGAAGGAGGGAGGGAGGTTTAGAAGAGTTAGGGAGGGAAGGAGGGAGGGAGGTTTAGAAGAGTTAGGGAGGGAAGGAGGGAGGGAGGTTTAGAAGAGTTAGGAAGGGAAGAAGGGAGGGAGGTTTAGAAGAGTTAGGGAGGGAAGGAGGGAGGGAGGTTTAGAAGAGTTAGGGAGGGAAGGAGGGAGGGAGGTTTAGAAGAGTTAGGGAGGGAAGAAGGGAGGGAGGTTTAGAAGAGTTAGGGAGGGAAGGAGGGAGGGAGGTTTAGAAGAGTTAGGGAGGGAAGGAGGGAGGGAGGGACAGCAAAAATGAAAAACATGAAAGGTTGGGCGGGGGTTAGTTTATAAGAGGGAGAGAGAGAGGAAAGGAAGGAGCAGGGAGGGGCAGATAACGCATGACAGAAAAGAGGAAAGTGAGCGAGGGCAGAGACAGATAAAGGCGGGGGAAATGTTTAAAAGATTGAGTGAATGGAGAAGGAATAATTGCATCGTGATTGATTGATGATTGTCAACTACAGGTAAAGGAGGGCTGATCACGCCCCCAATTCTCATCGAAGGGGCTGTAGTGGAGCAGGTTGAGAGCTTCAAGTTCCTTGGCATGACAATGCCTATTCCCCCTCAGGAGACTGAAAAGATTTGTCATGGGTCCTCAGATCCTCAAAAGGTTCTACAGCTGCAACATCGAGAGCATCCTGACTGGTTGCATCACTGCCTGGTATGGCAACTGCTCGGCCTCTGACCGCAAGGCACTACAGAGGGTAGTGCGTACGGCCCAGTACATCACTGGGGCCAAGCTTCCTGACATCTAGGACCTCTATACCAGGCGGTGTCAGAGGAAAGCCCTAAAAATTGTCAAAGACTCCAGCCACCCTAGTCATAGACTTATCTCTGCTACCGCACGGCAAGCGGTACCGGGAGCGCCAAGTCTAGGTCCAAAAGGCTTCTTAACAGCTTCTACCCCAAAGTCATAAGACTCCTGAATAGCTAATCAAAGGACTACCCAGACCCCTCTTTACGCTGCTGCTATTCTCTGTTTTATTATCTTTGCATATTCACTTTAACTGTACCTACATGTACATATTACCTCAATTAACTCGACTAACCGGTGCTCGGGCACATTGACTCTGTACCGGTACCCCCTGTATATAGCCTCGCTATTGTTATTTTACTGCTACTGTTTAATGTTTTTTATTTTTTTATTTTCAATTTTTTACTTGAAACTTTTTTTTCTTAAAAACTTCTTAAAGCATTGTTGGTTAAGGGCTTGTAAGTAAGCATTTCAATGTAAGGTCTACACCTGTTGTATTCGACGCATGTGACAAATAAAATGTGATTTGGATCATATCAATGAGTGGATAATGTAAGGGATGCAGAACATACCTTTCACAAGCTCTTTAGCCTCCCCTGACACACCCTTCCAGGCTTCTCCAGCCAACGAGAAGTCTCCCTCTTTAATTTTATGCATGATGTCAGCAGCATAAGATGAGGTCATCCCCGCTCGCTGCTGCTGCTTACTCTGGAAGGGCACCTGTCCTGACAGCATGGTGTACTGCCGGACGGACGGACACACACAGTCATTAATAACACAACGATAATTAGTTTTACTAATGACACATTACAGAGTCAGTTAGGAGAGTAAGTACCAGGATGACCCCAAGGCTCCAGAGGTCGCAGGCCTGGTCGTAGCCGGTGCTGTGGAAGAGCTCAGGAGCAGCGTACTGCAGTGTGAAGCAGGGAGTCTGCAGGGGGGCACTGCCCGCAGGGCACAACCGTGCAAAACCAAAATCTATCACCTTCAGCACCGAGTCCTCCCCCTCGTCTGCAAACAGCACATTCTGAAAAAGAAAAAAGGAAAGAGAAAGAGAGAGAGCGAGAAGTGAGTGGGCCGTGCAGGAACAACACAGTCAACAGAAGGTTACAGTCATTGGCTGATGTAATGGAGCAACAAATGTCAATTTATTTTAGCCTGAACCAACAAAATAAAATCATAAACCTGATAGGCCATGCCTAGTGGTTTTTACAGCATTGCTAAAGACTTTGATCTCATCATACTCACTGGCTACAGGCCTTGGTTGGTACAGAGTACTATTGCAGCAAACTCAATGTGTGACTTCTTTCTGGCCATACATTTCTATAGAATATATTTAGACTCCCTCTCTCTCTCGGTATGTGTCTGTCTGTTGGCCCACCTCTGGTTTGAGGTCTCTGTGCACCACTCCAGCCTCGTGCATGAACCCGACAGCTGACACCAGGCTCCTGAGCAGCTGACTGGCCTCTGATTCCCCAAACAGCTTTTTCTTCTTGATCCTCTCCAGCAGCTCCCCCCCACGCAGCAGCTCCATCACCAGGTATGTATGGAACTGAGAGAGAGGAGGGAGAGAGAAGGAGGGAGGATGGGGAAAGAGAGGGAGGTGGGGGAGGGAGGATGGAAAAGAGGGGGAGGTGGGGGAGGGAGGATGGATGGAAAAGAGGGGGTGGGGAGAGAGAAAATAATAAGGTTGTATGATGAGAAAATAGTTTATTACTGCATGATTGATTAAGTTCCCCAACAAATACCCCAAATGTCAAACATTATTGTGATTCAAGACCTGAAACCTTGTAAGTAAACACAGCCAAGGACAATAGAAAGAAAGTGTCTGTAGTTCTCAGTGCTTGAACGTGCGTGTCTGTAGTTGTTAGTGCTTGAACGTGCGTGTCTGTAGTTGTTAGTGCTTGAACGTGCGTGTCTGTAGTTGTTAGTGCTTGAACGTGCGTGTCTGTAGTTGTCAGTGCTTGAATGTGCGTGTCTGTAGTTGTCAGTGCTTGAATGTGCGTGTCTGTAGTTGTCAGTGCTTGAACGTGCGTGTCTGTAGTTGTTAGTGCTTGAACGTGCGTGTCTGTAGTTGTTAGTGCTTGAACGTGCGTGTCTGTGGTTGTCAGTGCTTGAACGTGCGTGTCTGTAGTTGTCAGTGCTTGAACGTGCGTGTCTGTAGTTGTCAGTGCTTGAACGTGCGTGTCTGTAGTTGTTAGTGCTTGAACGTGCGTGTCTGTAGTTGTTAGTGCTTGAACGTGCGTGCCTGTAGTTGTTAGTGCTTGAACGTGCGTGTCTGTAGATGTTAGTGCTTGAACGTGCGTGTCTGTAGTTGTTAGTGCTTGAACGTGCATGTGCATAATATCATCCTTCTGTACCTGATCAGTGTAGACCTCATGCAGTTTGACAATGTTGGGGTGAGCCTCACACTGCCTAAGAGCAGCAATCTCCCTCTGAGTGTTCACTTCCATTCTAACAAGCAGGAGAGAGAGAGAGAGAGAGAGAGAGAGAGAGAGAGAGAGAGAGAGAGAGAGAGAGAGAGAGAGGGTTCCAAGGCATTCACACATGAAAGGTCAACAACACAAAGCACCTCAGTGCGCCAAACAGCCTATGAAACAGCTATGGTAAAAAAAAATACTTTTTATTAGGATCTCCATTAGCTAACGCCGTAATGCTAGCTAATCTTCCTGGGGTCCAACACCAATTAACAAGACATTACAAACACAAATCAAGACTTCACAAATATTCAACAAGTAGACAATTCAGACAATTAAAATACCTGACAGGAAACACATTTAACATTCTGTTGATGCTTTCTATTTCCTGTCCAGTCACATGGTCTATCGCATAAGATGTTTTTTTTATTTGGATTTACTTTTTGCCTGAGAAATATGGATTGGTAAAGAGTTCCATTCAGCTATATAAAACTGTAGATTTAAGGCGATTTGTCCTTGGCTTGGGTTGTCTTAGCTGCCCTGAATTTACCTGTCTGGTTTGGTGGTTATGTGTGTTGCTAGTATGTACTAACTGGCCTGAATAATACTGTGGTTGGTAATGCCTTGGCTCTACCCCCTTAAAATAAAATAAAGAAATAACAGAATGTCATGGAATAGGCATTAAAACACAGCAGCATGAAGTATTTAATTCATAATGCTGGTGTAACAATGACACATTGCATTAGCGCGTGACAGAGACTCAGCCAGCGCCACACCCCGGCTGACTCACCTGCGGCTGATGATCTTAACGGCGTACTCATGGCCACTCTGGTGGTGTCGACACTTCCTGCACACAGAGAAGCTGCCCTCGCCCAGGGGCGCCCCCTGCAGGCACAGCTCATACAGCTGGAAGAACGTAGAGTCCTGCAGAGGACAAGAGAGGGAAGTCAAATACAACTGCACAGGAAATTGCAGAATGTTTCCAAATCTTACCCTTGTTAAATCTTTAAATTTCTGCCTGGACGGATATTTATTAAAGCAGCTCAGATTTAGCTCAGGCCAACCAGCAAACCCTGACGTAATACATTCACCTAACAACTTTCCTACATCCAGGTCAGGACTAGTTCCATACCTCTAACATAGCACTGGCTTTCCTACAGCCAGGTCAGGACTAGATCCATACCTCTAACATAGCAATGGCTTTCCTACAGCCAGGTCAGGACCAGTTCCATACCTCTAACATAGCAATGGCTTTCCTACAGCCAGGTCAGGACTAGTTCCATACCACTAACATAGCACTGGCTTTCCTACAGCCAGGTCAGGACTAGTTCCATACCTCTAACATAGCAATGGCTTTCCTACAGCCATGTGAGGACTATATCCATACCGCTAACACAGCACTGGCTTTCCTACAGCCATATGAAGACTAGATCTATACCGCTAACATATCACTGGCTTTCCTACAGCCAGGTCAGGACTAGTTCCATACCACTAACATAGCACTGGCTTTCCTACAGCCAGGTCAGGACTAGTTCCATACCACTAACATAGCACTGGCTTTCCTACAGCCAGGTCAGGACTAGTTCCATACCTCTAAACATAGCACTGGCTTTCCTACAGCCAGGTCAGGACTAGATCCATACCTCTAACATAGCACTGGCTTTCCTACAGCCATGTGAGGACTAGTTCCATACCACTAACATAGCACTGGCTTTCCTACAGCCAGGTCAGGACTAGTTCCATACCACTAACATAGCAATGGCTTTCCTACAGCCAGGTCAGGACTAGTTCCATACCTCTAACATAGCACTGGCTTTCCTACAGCCATGTGAGGACTAGATCCATACCACTAAAATAGCACTGGCTTTCCTACAGCCATGTGAGGACTAGATCCATACCGCTAACATAGCACTGCGACGGACAGTGGCTGAGCCCGGCCGCTCTGCTCCCATCTGGCCCTCCATGAAGTCCCCCATCACCACATTCTTGTTGAACAGAATGGAGGGAGCAACGAAAGAGTAGCCCTGAAATGGAAGAGAAGAGTATTTTTTTTATTTTAACATAAAATATACTTGCAGTGAAGCAGCTCAACAACTACATCACACCAGTCATCCAACAGAGTCCCATTCAGAGCGACACACAGAAGCATCCAGGATCAACGCAATGCAAAAAAAACAAAGGACATCAAGGACAACTAAAATCAAAACAGCAAGGCCAACTCTATATGTTTGACTGCATGTCTGGCACTATTTACATATGTGTGTGTCCGTGTATGTGTGTATATGCATGTGTACAAACATCAGCATCAGCCTCAGGCAAACCGGCATTAGCTGTAAAAACACTTCTCCTCAGTGTCATTCAAACATACTTTTTATTATGTTTTATTTTGACTTTATTCTTTGTACTTTATCGTTGACCGTCATTCGATCTCCCACCCAGCAACTCCACTCCCACTTGTCTCCAATTCCACATCCCAACCCTCAGCTTCCCTCAGCCCATCCCACCTATCTCTGCTGGCCACACTCTTCGGATTTCTACGCAACATATACAGTGGGGCAAAAAAGTGTTTAGTCAGCCACCCATTGTGCAAGTTCTCTCACTTAAAAAGATGAGAGAGGCCTGTAATTTTCATCATAGGTACACTTCAACTATGACAGACGAAATGAGAAAAAGAAATCCAGAAAATCACATTGTAGGATTTTTAATTTATTTGCAAATTGTGGTGGAAAATAAGTATTTAGTCACATACAAACAAGCAAGATTTCTGGCTCTCACAGACCTGTAACTTCTTCTTTAAGAGGCTCCTCTGTCCTCCACTCGTTACCTGTATTAATGGCACCTGTTTGAACTTGTTATCAGTATAAAAGACACCTGTCCACAACCTCAAACAGTCACACTCCAAACTCCACTATGGCCAAGACCAAAGAGCTGTCAAAGGACACCAGAAACAAAATTGTAGACCTGCACCAGGTTGGGAAGACTGAATCTGCAATAGGTAAGCAGCTTGGTTTGAAGAAATCAACTGTGGGAGCAATTATTAGGAAATGGAAGACATACAAGACCACTGATAATCTTCCTCGATCTGGGGCTCCACGCAAGATCTCACCCCGTGGGGTCAAAATGATCACAAGAACGGTGAGCAAAAATCCCAGAACCACACGGGGGACCTAGTGAATGACCTGCAGAGAGCTGGGACCAAAGTAACAAAGCCTACCATCAGTAACACACTACGCCGCCAGGGACTCAAATCCTGCAGTGCCAGACGTGTCCCCCTGCTTAAGCCAGTACATGTTCAGGCCCGCCTGAAGTTTGCTAGAGAGCATTTGGATGATCCAGATGAGGATTGGGAGAATGTCAGATGAAACCAAAATATAACTTTTGGTAAAAACTCAACTCGTCGTGTTTGGAGGACAAAGAATGCTGAGTTGCATCCAAAGAACACCATACCTACTGTGAAGCATGGGGTGGAAACATCATGCTTTGGGGGCTGTTTTTCTGCAAAGGGACCAGGACGACTGATCCGTGTAAAGGAAAGAATGAATGGGGCCATGTATCGTGAGATTTTGAGTGAAAACCTCCTTCCATCAGCAAGGGCATTGAAGATGAAACGTGGCTGGGTCTTTCAGCATGACAATGATCCCAAACACACCGCCCGGCAACGAAGGAGTGGCTTCAGAAGAAGCATTTCAAGGTCCTGGAGTGGCCTAGCCAGTCTCCAGATCTCAACCCCATAGAAAATCTTTGGAGGGAGTTGAAAGTCCGTGTTGCCCAGCGACAGCCCCAAAACATCACTGCTCTAGAGGAGATCTGCATGGAGGACTGGGCCAAAATACCAGCAACAGTGTGTGAAAACCTTGTGAAGACTTACAGAAAACGTTTGACCTCTGTCATTGCCAACAAAGGGTATATAACAAAGTATTGAGATAAACTTTTGTTATTGACCAAATACTTATTTTCCACCACAATTTGCAAATAAATTAAAAATCCTACAATGTGATTTTCTGGATTTCTTTTTCTCATTTCGTCTGTCATAGTTGAAGTGTACCTATGATGAAAATTACAGGCTTCTCTCATCTTTTTAAGTTGGAGAACTTGCACAATTGGTGGCTGACTAAATACTTTTTTGCCCCACTGTATCTTTCAACTATGCTGTGATGTTTAACGTACAATTTCAATCTAGCTAATCGAATAGAATCCACAGATTGCGAGTTCAAGATAAATACTTTTACTTAGAGTATTAGTATATTAGTAATTGACTGACCCGGCCTCTCCAAATCTCCTAACAGTACTATTTCTAGGGTCAATTTTAGATCAGTGTTATGAATTGTCAGCCATTCCTGAACCTGAGACCAGAAACAGGCTACCTGAGGGCAATACCAAAATAAATGGTCTATTGATTCTGTATCCTCACAACAAAATCTGCAGAGCTTGGATGATTTTATGCCCCAAATATTCAACATTTTGTTGGTGGCAAGAATTCTATATAATAATTTTCACTGAAAAGCACGAAGTCTTGAATCTTGCGTTGTTTTATATATCAACTCATACACCCTGTACCATGGATTCGGTACATCAAAAATCTCTTCCCAACTATTTTGCAATCTGTATGGCACAGTTGTCAACATCCTGGTCTTCAAATGAAACTGTTATACTTTCCTATTTATGATATTTTTATTCCTCCGCCAGTTTTGATCCTTTATATTGGGCAGACAGACCAGTTCACTACCTCCTCCCGCTGCCACCAGCCTCCTCCATTTTTGGGGTAACGCTGAAATCAATTGGTTATACTCTTGGATTGAGCAGACCTTCCCATACAATTCTGATAACTCCATGAAAGACATAACTCTACCATTCCAATTTACAATATAATTTAAGAACAAAACACCCTTTCCCATAAATACAGGTATTTTATCAACCAGCACATTTGAGTTTAGCCATAATATTTGTTCTATCTTTTCAAGGGGATGAAATTGAAATTGTTGCCAGCTCTGCAATGCTCTGAAATTCATTGTGGAGAGCTTATTTATATATTTTGTGATATGAATACCAAGTATGTCTACTTCACCATCAGCCAATTTTATAGGTAAACTGCTGGGTAATGTAAAATATGTATTTTTTGAAGATCCAATATCTAATATAGTACAGTTATCATAATTAGGTTTTTAGTCCAGAGTCCAGAAAAGTGATCTAGATCTTCAATGAGACATTGCAGGGATCTAGCTTGCGGACTTAATATAAAACTTGGAGTCATCTGCATACACGGACACCTTTGTTATTAAGCCTTGGAGTTCTAATCCTCTAATGTTGTTATTGGATCTGATTTTAATAGCTAGCATTTCGATGACCATAACGAATAGATATGGTGACAGCGGACACCCTTGTTTAACTTCTCTTAACAATTCAAAACTATCTGAGAAGTAGCCGTTATTAACTACTTAACACCTGTGGTTGCTATACATTACTTTTACCCATTTTATAAGAGAATCACCGAAATTGAAAAAATCCAGGCATTTATAAATAAAATCCAGTCTTACTTTATCAAATGCCTTTTCAAAATCCGCTATAAATACCGGGCCTGGCTTCTTAGATGTTTCATGATATTATATTATTTATAGTAATTGTCGTATATTAACTCCAATGTATCGTCCATGTAAAAAACCTGTCTGATCAGGATGAACAATACCTGGTAAAACGCTTTTATTTCTGAGAGCTATGCATTTCGCTAGTATTTTTGAAGTGTAAGGGGCCTGGATCTTTATATTTGCCATCTGGGTCTTGTTTTAATAATAGTGAAATCAGACCTTCCTGCTGAGTACCTGATAGATTACCATTTCTATAGGAGTAGTTGAAACAATCTAACAATGAAGCTTTCAGTATATCAAAAAAAGGCTTGATATACCTCCACCGGTATGCCATCAAGCCCTGGGATTTTTCCAGACTGAAAGAATTTAATAGCCTCAGAAAGTTATTCCTCTGTAATTTGGCCATCACACTGATCTTTCTGTACATTTGTTAATTTTCAATTTTTTTTTATTATTTGGAAAGAATTCCTTACCGTAATCTTCATTCAGTGGGAGAGGATGAGACGGAAAAGAGAACATCTGCTTAAAATATTTAGCTTCCTCTTTTAAAATATCATTCGGAGGATCATAGATGACTCCGTCTTCAATAACGAGTTTCTGCTAATTATTTTTGTTAGCGTTCCTATGTTGGAGATTCAGGAAGTATTTTGTGCAATTTTCTCCATATTCCATCCAGTTTGCTTTATCAAGTTTTTTGTTTTTCCTCTCTTATTTTGTATCTCTGTAGCAGCCTTTCTTAAAGTATGGATCACGACCCAAAGTGGGTCACAGACCTGTTAATGGTGGGTCGCGAGGTGTCAGAGTACATTTATAATCATTTCATTAATTACTGGAATAGATTTTGGCCAAGTGCAACTGCACTCTCTGTTCAGTGCGCTCTCTGCTTAGCGGTGTCTCTGCTCAGTTTGGCAGCTGCGTGAGAGGGAGATGCCCGTGTGGTTTGCGGTTTAACAGATATTTTTTCTGCAGTTTTCTTGAAGATCACTCAGCGACCCACACGCTGCAGTGCTGTTGTTCAGCAGCAGGTGATGTGCTGGCAGCCACTGGCTTGTAATTCCCACTCGCCATCACTCACCGCTGTCATCAAATGGACTCAAGCTAGCCACAAGTTCTATTGTCATTAAACGCAAATACAGCGATGAGTTTCTCTCTCTTGGTTTAATACAAACTTTGAGAAATAACGAGGAGCACCCACAATGTATTTTGTGCAGAGAAGTGCTTAGTAATGAGTCTCTCAAAACGAACAAATTAAAACGACAGGTCTTGACCAAACATCCACAGCATGACGGTAAACCCAGGGAGTTCTTTCAGAACAGGGCAGAATACTTAAGAAAGCAGTGCTTTGACAGCGGAAAAGTAAGTCAGCTAGCAAGGCATTGTTGTAATTGTATAATTATAAACGGTTGCTGTTAAATAAGCAGAAATAAGGGAGTACTACTCTCATAGTAGTCGATGTGAGTTTCTCGTTCAAACAATCCCCTGGCCTTGTACACAGCTAATAGCTAACATCTAGCTACTGATAGTAACGGTACAGATGAAGATGGAAAATAAACTGTTGCTGTTAAAATACAAGCAATAATTTTTATTCGGAACTGGAATACACTGATAGACACAATATGCTTTTTGAGGCTGAGAAACTGACTGAGAAAGCAGTAGATGTTCTGATCCAGTTTGACACCACATACCTGTGCGAGTCAGGGTTCTCAACTGTCAAAAACGGAGCCCAGAATAGACCTGCTTGCTGAAAACTTCAACCAGTCACACACCTATCATTAGGACTATGTGTGTGTGTGTTTTATGGTCTACATCTGTGTGATGTGATCAATCAGTTTATTCCAGTGATTTATTGTATTTTAACAGCAACAGGTCCAACCTAGACACATATGTAAAAGTGTTCTAATGGGGAAAATAAACATGAATAGCTCTTTTATATGGATATTTCATTTAATTGTTCTTTGTCTATGTTGCATTTGTTAATGGGCATAAGGGCAATGAAATGTATCGCTATTTACGTATAGAATTTCTCATTTGGGTCCCAGGCTGAAAAAGTTTAAGAACCCCTGCTCTGTAGTACTGTTTTTATTGCTATCTATCTGTACTATTAGTTCATGTTAGTCTTGTCTCTTTAGCCAGAAACTGCTTTTTTATTATTGATGAATATTGAATTGAATGACCTCCGATGGTACATTTAAAGGTATGCCAAACAATAAGTGGATTTGCTGTTCCTATATTATAGTGGAAAAATTCAGTTATAAATTATTTTGTCTTAGTTAAAAATAAGTTGTCCTCCAGTAAACTTTGATAAATGTTCCAATATCCCCTTACACATGGAAATTCTATAAGAGTTATGTGAAGGCCAATTAGATGATGATCCGATCGCATTCTGTCTCCTATTAAAACTTTTTTAACCTTTGATGCAAGAGAGAAAGAGACAAGAAAGTAGTCAAGACAACTAGCTTGATTAAGTCTTAAGTATCTCCCACTAGGTCAGGGTTTTTTTAGTCTCCAAATATCCACTATTTCTAATGTGTCCATAATATTTGTGATTTCCTTAAAGACACGGTGATGATAGTTTGTAGAGTGATTTCCTTTACGGTCCATTGAGGTACTTAACACTGTGTTATAGTCTCCTACCATAATGAGAAGAGTCTTATTTGTGGAAGGACTATAAAAAGGTGTCTTTCTGTGACAGTGTAGGCACAGAGCATGTATTTTGCGTATTGCAGAGGGTAGGATTTAAGGGGTACCTGGAACAGTCGATCAGTGCTTGGTGGGGTGCTGGCTGGAGAGTAGAGAGGATTCATGCCAGTGAACTCCTCAGCAAAGTTCCCTGTATCCAGCTCACTTCTGATCTCTGGTTTGAATGGGCTGACTACCTTCTTCTCAGCCAGGTCTGACCAACTGAGACCCTATGAATATAGAGCAAAGGGAGGAGAATGGTGAGACTGTGTGTGTGTGGCAGTTGGGAGAGAGACCGAGGGAGTGAGATGGGCCAAGAGACAGAGCGAGAGGCATGAGGGAAAACGAGCACCTTGAAGAAGGCATGAGTCTTGATGTCTTCGGCCCTTCGTGGCCCAGAGCCCAGTCTCTTGTGGGGGTCTTTGACCAACAGCTTCCTCAACAGGTCCTGAGCCACGGCACCAATCATAGAGGGGAACGGCGGCTCACAATGTAAGATGCGCCTGAAAGAAGGGCAGGAAGGGGGGAGGGCCGAAAAAGAGAAAGAGGGAAGAACAATCACTGTATACACTGTGTAAACCCAGCCCTAATTATAAGCCAACCATTATGGCCATAAAGAACACGATTGCAAATCAACACATTAACAGAATTTCTAATTAAGCTGCAGGCTTTGTTACACAAAGGACACAGCACAACTAATTTATTTGTTATTGTATTCAGACAGCAAGCTAAAAGAGAGGGTGAAAGGAGCCACCTTTACAATAGACGTCATTATTTTGATAAGTTGCTGAGGGCCATAGACAATGATGAAAGAGTGGGACGGAACCAGTGTTTGTGAGGAGGGGTGGATGACACACAGCACTCACTTGGACACCTCACTCTGGGAGTTCCTCTCCCCCTCCAGGGTGAATGGTGACGCCCCCGTCAGTAACTCAAACATCAGGATCCCCAGACTCCACCAATCTACCGACTGGAGAATGGAAGGATGACAAAATAAAAGAAAGATGACTCTTTGTGTTCTACAGTAATTGATGTGTAATAAAACACTGTAGCTCACAGCGCATGTCCAAAGTTCTCTCCCTGAGTGATGGGTTAACTCTTACCTTTCCATGACCAGACTTCCCCCTGATGATCTCTGGAGCCATGTACTCTATGGTGCCACAGAACGAATACGTCCTTTCCTTCTGTAGTGGGGAAAATAAACACACGTCTCAGTCTGTAGTAACCTAACATAGCAGACGTGAAAAAAAAACGTCTGAGTTCCCACATCCAGTTTTCAGCAGAAAAGGAAGCTAGGTTGAATTATCTGTATCCCTGAAAACCAGATAAGATTAGTCTGCAGTGACAAAAATATATGCATAGATACATACATGCACAGATTGTGTCCACACAAATAGAAGCATAAATTAAAAAGGGTTTCATTTTTTTACGTACCTCCTCCTCCAGGAACTCTTTGCTGAGCCCAAAATCTGTCAGCACTAAATGTCCCTCGCTGTCTAAGAGGATGTTCTCTAACTTGATGTCCCGGTACACAATGCCCAGCTGTACGAATCATACCGAACAGGAAGTTATATACACAGGATAACATACAATTAACAGAGAGAGGATAGAATCTATCCTTCACATAATTATGTAAGATTAACATGTAGGAAGTAAATAGAATGGAAAATCTGCCAAGTAATGTAAAGGACAGAAACGCTCGATAACATACCTTGTGGAGGTGCTCCAAGGCCAGGATAATCTCCCCAATGTAAATCCGCACCTCTTCCTCAGAGAAGTGATCCCGCTGGTACAAGTGTGTGAACATCTCCCCTCCGCTCACATAGTCTATACACACGTCCACAGATACAGACAGATACATATAACACTTGAATAGACAAACACAAACCACACACATACACAGGCATATAGACAGAAACATACAGTATACACACAGAAAGATACACTTTCAGCACTTCAAGATCATAGCCGGAGAGTTCCATGTATGGGTCTTTTTGACCCAGCGCTCACCTAGGATGAGATGGAGCTTGGTCTGGGTCTGGAAGGCGTAGTGCAGTGTGACCAGGAACGGGGACTGGCGGATGTGCTCCAGCACCTGTCTCTCTGTACGCGTGTGCTCTGCAGTCTTTGCCTTCTGAACGATGGCTGCTTTCTTCAGCACCTGAGACATAATCATCAACAGTCAGTCAACCCACCCATACATTCTCCCTACATCAGACAATGTCAAAGCTTGGGTTGTCTTTGGACCAATGTCACAGAGACTCACCTTCATGGCATACAGCTTCCCTTCATCATGACCACTGTTCTTTCTGACCAGAAACACTTTCCCATAGGCTAGACAGAGACACACAGCACAGAACAGAAAACTCTGCATCACATTTGATTGTAGCCCCTACCACCCACCCAGGAGCCTCCACTACATTTAATACGATTTATTCTAAATGTTCTACAAAAAATAGACAGTAAAATTAAGTTATCCAGGTCTCCAATAACACCATGACCCACCTATGCTATGAACCACAGATCGGCACAGTGAGACTCACCTCCTGTGCCCAAGACTTTGAGAAGCTCAAAGTTCTCCATTCCCACTCTCTCAGTATGGCCCGTGAGGTTTGCTGGCATGGAGGAGAGAGTACAGTATCAGTGCTTGCACACACACAACACACGCTCGTGCACACACACACTGAGGAAATACAGCTGAGCACAGTAAACTGGGATTATTTTGTGACACCACAACAAACATGATTGATGGTCTGCTTGCATTCATCCATTGCTGTGGTCCCAGGTATCGAGTCATAGAACTAGAATGAATAGAACAGGCTTGGAACCTCTAACCGTGGCAATATGACTGTTAAACTCATGGGTACACTCACAATGCCTGCCTGGTATTGTGACGCAATAATTTCCATAGAAATGTATAATGTTCATTCAAATTATGTTAACAGGTGTGGCTCATGCAATGGAATGTATTTTTTGTAACGTCAGTAGAACTAAACCAATAAATCAAAGCACATATTGATGGGTACACTTCCTGCTTTTACTTCCTGCTTTACTCCTATGGGTACACCCACAATGTCCGCCAGTCAACCATCGACTTGAATTGGGGAAGCCTGTTCTATTAATTCACTGAAATACTGATGGGCAACATTTACCCAAAGTGTATAGCATATTTAAATCCTTTTGCAGGTTCAAATAATACATTATGAAACAGTAGTTTACTTTGATGGTTACTTACCATTGGTGATCTCATGTTTGACAGTGCAGGCTTTCCTCCGGATCCCAGTATCAGAGTCCTCGCTACTACTACTATCCGAGCCGTCTCCAGACATTCCAAATGTTTATGTGGCTACTCTTCACAATAAATAAACCGATTTTTCTTAAGTGTTTTGTATAATAACCTCCGACGCATCAGATTTTATGTAGTCAAAGAAAGGAACAAATGTAGCCTTATGTAAGAATTCATTTGGGAGACGTTGCATGCATTATAAACATAGTTTTGTTGTTTTATTTTCTAAATAATATCATTGCTAGACTTAATCCCCTAGACATCCCGCTGTTCCGCCTAATCTACTACTAAAACGAAAATCCTAGCCAACACTGTACTACTAATATACCAGAATCGTACATATGTAGCTAGCTAGATAACTGTGTCCACTAGGATGTTACTGCTGCTGATCTCTCTAGCACTGATTTGGTTACAATATAGCGCCGAACTGACCAGACAGCGTTCAACTGGCTACATAGTAGCGAGTGGCCTATTTCTTGCTAGCTAGCTACCTTTTGCAACAATATTTTTGACAAACTGAAATGAGCAACTAGCTAGCTACTCATTTGTAGCTATGCTAACCGGTGATAGACAATTACAGCTAACTGTAGTTAACTAACCTTCAGTAATACGTCGAAACAATGTAAAACCTCGGCAACTTCACAACCAAACTGTTAACGTCGTTACCTAACTAATGTTAGAAAGCTAGCTATCCCTGTCAGAGCTAGCTAACGTTAGCTAGCTTGCTGACTATCAGTTAATTTTAATTTCATAGCAAGCGTACTGTTTATAGCTAGCATGTTGCGAATACCTATTTTATGCTATTTCGTCCGGATAGGATGTGACACACGCTGAAGATATACCACTTTTGAAGTTATTTGACAACAATAGTTGTAAAAGTAGGTTAGCTAGCTAGTTGATGTTGTGGCTGGAGTAGTCCATAGTACGGAAGCCGCAATGTCACACTTTTTGGAGAGAGACCTGTTGTTTAGACTGCTTAGAAGTGGGCTGCTACAGCCTACAGGTAATACTTTTAGGTCTACCAACTACCCGAAATTGTGCTGATAATAGCTAGCTAAGTTATTTGACTGTGGTGATGATGATGATGGGGATGACAGTGATGGGGATGATGACGATGCTGATAATTATTGTTATGATATTGATTAATTATCAGCTATCATAATCATTCAGTAATATTATATAGTAGGCCTACACATAATTATTCCCAGTTGTTTAATCTTATTCCATATAAGGCTCCTTGTATTTCTGCTTTGCATAACAAACCACCAGTTGTTTAATATTTTTCCATATAATGTTCCTTGGTTTTATTGCTGTTTTGAATAATAAACCACGTCTTTATGTATCTCTTCTCTGCTGCATGGCCTGCTGGGGCAGCAGCAACTGCTGGGGCAGCAGTTGGAGTATTATCCCAGGGATTAGCAGAGTTGTGAAAGGTGTCAGGACAGAGGTCACAGACATTGCCCTACTCACAGCTTTCATTGCATTAATGACATCAATCATCACCTTTATAATCCTATTCCTCCCACTGACTGACACTTACGGAGCGCAGAATAATTGATGCATTTACGAACGCACCCTTAGAGAGAGGGTTACGGGTCGAGTGAGAGAATATGAGAAAAATTAAGTGTGTGAGCAAAGTGTGGGTGGGTGGGGGGTCAAAAGGTGGAAATGGTATGGAAACAAAGACACATAGACAAAATGACAGAACTCTACAAATCAATTAAAAACTTGAACCTTTAATATTTCTCTGTCATAATAGTTCTGTAATAAAGTGCTGTGTATGTCATATTGCTGAGGGTTACATAGCAGAGCATTGAGTCTTTCTACAGTCAGCTTTACATTGCTGTTAGTCTTTTACGCAAAATGTAACATGGTTATATAGGGCTTTTTAAAATATTCCCAAAAATGTTAAATGTTCATATATTCTATCCCTTAGTAATTGGAGATATCTTTGCATTGTTAAGTGTCAACCATAATATTGTTGTGGTATTAACTGAGAGAACACTGCAATGGTGAGGTGGAAATAAACATGCATAGCAACCCCCAGTTATAAAAGTAAAAATTACAATAATAATGTGTTTTTTATTTCTCCTTTGGGGAGTAAATGTAATTGATTAAACATCGAAAGCTTATTTAATCATGGAGAATTGTGGAGGGCTTGGGGTGAGGTTAATGTGATTAATGTGTGCCTGTATTGTGTGTGTGTGTGTGTGTGTGTGTGTGTGTGTGTGTGTGTGTGTGTGTGTGTGTGTGTGTGTGTGTGTGTGTGTGTGTGTGTGTGTGTGTGTGTGTGTGTTAGTGCAGCCATGGATACCTAAGACTGGGGTGCATTGTCCCCGGACAACTGATACAAAAATATATTAGCCCTCAAGTGACTGAAATAGATTACAACATTCATGTCACTCGTTTAGGCAGAATTTCTCAAACTCTTTGCCCTAGCACTCCACAGCTGATTCAAATAATCAAAGCTTGATGATGAGTTCATTATTTGAATCAGCTGTGTAGTGCTAGGGCAAAAACCAAAACGTGCACCCCTTGGGGTCCCCAGGACCGAGTTTGGGAAACGCTGCATTTAGGAATAAATCATTAAACATAGAAATATATCGGCATTAAAATGGATTGTGATGTCAAAGAAATACCAGATTATTTATCACCCAATAAAATGCCACGTTTGTCCCCTACACCACCCTGTCTGAAACATTTTGATTTCTCCACTTTATTTGGCGGGGGTCGCCTAAGCTTCAGTGTCTTCACTGCCCACCTGGTTCAGCTGAAGGAAAACCATCACAGGAGTCACATACTCCATGATCGTCTCCTTCACCCCTTTCTCCAGCAGATAGCCCTCGGTCTCAATCTCAGTGTTCTCCTGCCCTGCCAATGCTTCCATGGTTGTCTGCAGGTACCGCAGACTTACCAGCACAGATGACTGGAGGGGAAGGATAGGAGAGGGAAGAGAAGGGAGAAAGGTTATACAGGAGGAAGGTGGAAATACTGTATTACTACTCAACAGCGAGCTGCAAGTGTAATTGTGGCCACTCACAGGAGTCCGGGAGCCTTCTGATTGCCACATAGGACATTAGCTCACTTTTAGGTGTATAGGTTGATATATACTGTAAATCTGCACAGTACCTGCAGCAGGAAGACAGACAGGACCCCAGCACCAATAGTGTTCATCAGGCCCATGTAGTAGTTGACTAGAGCTTCCCTGCAGCCGCGGATGTAGATGTTGAGCTCCTCGGTCTGGTGCTCATAGCTGTAGTGGGCTGAGTTGTTGGTGAGGCGGTCCTGGATGCAGGGTCTTGGGGAGCTGGGGTTGCAGCAGCTGAAAGGGACCCCGTCAAACAGGTAACGCCCGTCCACGTTGCTCTTAACACGGCTAAAGAAGAAGAGAAGAGGGAAGGGAAGTAAATAGAGAGTAAACGGTCTACATCATGCCTTTGTATTACCTCAACCATCTCATTTACTATAACCTTAATGATTTATTTAAGTTATAATCTGACATGGGATTCTTCCTTTACCAAAGACTGTCAGACTGCTCCCAATACTCACTCCTTCACTTCCTTAGAGCTAAAGTCTAGGTAGCGGTTGCTGATCCACTGGACCTCGAACCAGTCCTTGAAGTCGGTGTTTCCGCAGCAACGGAACTCCATCTGCAGGCGGTCAATGGTCTGCTTCTGGAAGCAGCGGCCGGGGGGTGTCTGTGTCCTTGTAGAAGCGGATGCCGTTCTTCAGGCCGATCTTCAGGGAGGACTCCAGGTTCCCCTTCATGGCATAGCTCATGATCACAGCCATCAACATGAGCAGGGTGAAGAGGAGGGAAACACCCCAGTAGGGTTGCATGAAGGTTTTCCAGCGTGGAAAGCGTCCGGCGTCCAACGCATCCTGGCACATACGGCCTGCGAAGTAGTTGATACCCAGAGAGGCCAGACCCACTATCATCAGGGTGTTGGGCACAGCATGGATCTCTGTGTTGTCCATTACCTGTAGGCAGAAGAACCTCATGCATCAGTGATGCAGCAAACTATACAGTATAAACTGATATGTTAGGCTGTCAACCCATTGATCACATATGTAAGGAAAAGTGAACATGTAGAGGTCAGTGAATAATCTCATGGTTTACAGTGGGGAACATAACTAAAGGCTAGATTGTATGTTGGAGGAAATCAATTAGGTTGTTTTTATTTTTACTGAAATTGAACAAAGATTTGCTGCAAAAAGGCTGCATTGAGAGTCATTTTGTTTCTTTTGATGTATTCAACAAGTGCAATAATTGACAGTATTTTATTCAAAAATACTGTAATCTCAAGAGATAGGTTGTGAACAGGATCATAATAAAACTGTCAATCACTCAGTCACTCCACATTCTGTTGGTCAGCTCATCTTATCCCTATTATGAGCTTATCACCGGTATGTTCAGACCAGAGACAGTTGCCCCTTGTTCATAACGTTCACATCTGACCACCTATCCAATAGATACCTCATCCCAATCCCACTCATGAGAGCATTATCAAAGGCTCCTGAATTCTACATGAGATGTTATCTTCAACACTCCAATGCATTTCATTGTCATCTAGAAACACTCAAACAATTAACTCTTAATTTAAGCTCCAATACACTCAAATAAGGTGTAATGAATTTCCCCCCCTTTCACCCTCATGCTTTTCGTGCAGTTTATGACCAGGAGTTTACTAGTATCACTCTTTGATTCAGGCATACTGTAGAACTTCACTGAATACACCCTAAACACCAGAGGAAGACCCTGAGAAAGTGAAGCTTCTGGATAAGTCATATGTATTGTATTGGAAGAACCCTAGTGGCGTTGTACGCTCTTAGAAAAAAGGGTTCTAAAATAGTTATTCGGCTGTCCCCATAGGAAAACCCTTTTTGGTTCCAGGTAAAACCCTTTCTGGTTCCAGGTAGAACTATTTTGGGTTTCATGTGGAACCCTCTGGGGAAAGGCTTCTATATCGAACGCAATAGGTTTCCACCTGGAACCCAAAATGGTTTTCAAAGGGGTTTCCTATGGGGACAGCTGAATAACCCTTTTAGGTTCTAGATAGCAAAACTTTTTTAAGAGTGTACAGTGTAAAGCTGTAGAGCTTTGCAGTAGCCTACCTCTGCCCTCCTGCGGAGCTCGGTCTTGAGGAAGCAGCCCAGGGTGAAGGTGAACGCTCCGGCCAGTGTGGCCATCCAGGAGAGCAGCCACAGCCCCTGGGCCAGCTTCACCCTCTTCTCAAAAGGAAACTTCATCTTCATCAGCACCATGGTGGTGGTGGGAGCCTACGGAGGCTCCGAGGGTTACTGGGATAAATAAATTAGGAATGTGATGAAGGGATGATGAGTTGATTCTGAGGGGAAGGAGAAGAGTGCAGTGACCTAGAAAGGGTGGGTAAGGTCAAAGGTGAAGAAGAGTAAGTCTAGAAAACTTGAAGTGCAATTCAGAATTTGAAGTGGAGTTGACTGATTCCGATGAGTGTTTCTCACAGGAGAGATGGTAAGAGGATTCTTGTAGGAGAAAGATGGGTTTGTAATCCAGAAGAAAATAAGGAATAATCAGACCAAAATGGTTTAGTGAACAAAATCTGTGGGGAGAAATAAAAGCCACAAAATACTGAACGTTGTATCTTAATTGGTATCTCCTGGATTTGTTAGTGGTGGTGTGTCAAAGTTCACCTGCTTGATCCCCCAAAAAAGTAATTAAAGAAAGTCCAGGTGACCCTTCAGTCCTATTCTAGCACCTGTGTGCCCATGCTTAGGTAGGTGAAACACAATGGATTTGGACAATGTTGGATATCGGGAGAGTCTTAGCCCTAATCTCTCACCTGTCCTATTAAACAGGCCTTTCCAATTGGAATCCAGGCCACTGTCTGGTCAGCAAAGCTAGCCTCGCTTGAACCAGGGGTGGGGACATGGATGAGCTCTGACTAACCAAATTGAAGATGACAGGGTGAAAGATACTCTATAAGCATGGGCTCTGATACATTTGCCACTCTATAACCTGTAACCTCTCTGAAATGTTAGCATGAAGCTAATAATTATTATATATATTTTTTAACTATGTGTATGGCCTTGCTCTCAAGCACTGTGGTCAACATTTATTGGTGATTGATATAAATTTTGATTATATTGATATAGTCAAATATATATCTCAAGACCCCAAATCAATATTTTTTACTAACATATCTGGTTATCAGGAATATACTGTACAGTCTGAAAAGGATGCAGGTAAGCACTAGCGAAAATGATGTACAAGCATATTGGTAATAAACCTACCAAGGATATAGTTACTCTTCCTTAATGGAATTGAGAGGGGGGAAGAAAGAGAGAGTGAGAGAGACAGGGAGAGAGGGGGAAAGTGAGGATAATCCTGTCTAAAGCTCCTGTAACTGCCTCAGCAGGGTGTTTAAAACTACTGAACAGCCCATTGAACAGTGAAGAGAAAGCGTTCAAATTATACCTATCAACTTTGCCCAAACAAATCAAACATCATTTATAACGTATCCTTAGGTATACTTTACGGATAATATCCTAAACGATAGAAAAGAAAAATACCGAGGAGCGCACTCATGGTCTCGCGCACAAAAAACTCAAGTGACTTCCTCCATCCTCTTACATATTCTTCTTCTGTTCGGTTGCCTTCCATGATAAAGGCATGAAACCTTGTCTAAAGACTGTTGACATCTAGTGGAAGCCATAGGTACTGCAATCTGGGTCCTATTTTACTGAGAATCCCATAGGCAGCCATTGAAAGTGAGGGCATGTCACACAAAAAAAAATCTGGACAGAAATTCCTCGGGTTTTCGCCTGCCATATTAGTTCTGTTATACTCACAGACATTATTTTAACAGTTTTAGAAACTTCAGTGTTTCCTATCCAATAGTACTATGTGCATATCCTAGTTTCTGGGCCTGAGTGGCAGACATTTTACTTTGGGCACGCCAAACTCTCCAAACTTCCGAATACTGCCCCGGTGCCTGTAGTGGTTAAACTAACATGGAAAAACATTTCCAGCCTTAAAACCTAAGATAGATAGAGGACATGCACTTCTCTGTTTACTGGGTGATTTTGTGACAGTAACACCCATTTTAAACTGCTATGATGTGGCTTGCTCTTGACAATTCAGAACGAATATACTTTTAGTCATGCATGTGACACACTCAATGGGTTGCCACTAGTTATCACAGCCACAATAATGGCTAAACTCTGCCTATTTCTACAATTTTTATTTTAAACCTAAGCCTAACCTTAAATGAATACCAAAAAGCAAATGTTTGTTTTCATGAATTTGTATGATTTAGCCAATTTTCACTTTGTGGCTGTGGTAACTAGTGACGACCATAAAGAAGGTGGACTGACATGACCTTATGAAAGTACATCTGTGTTAATAAAACCTTAAGAACAAGCCAACCCATAGCAGGTGTAAAAAGATGCTTGAGTGGAGTCCCCATATCCATTTTTCAGGAGAAACAGAAATTAAGTTGAAAATACCCTGGAAACCGGGAAACATCCGCTTCATTTCCAACCACCGCGGAGAGTGCCCCTAAGTTAACAGGCCACTAATATGGCCTGAGAAATGTGTAGAAAATACATTTACTCATATATTACTCATATCTCAGTAAAGCTGCTGCATGCAGAGAAACCATAAATCAAAGTGGCTCCCCTTGATTGACTGACTCTCATCTCCCTCAATCTAACGCTGTCACCATCTAACATATTCAACGGAATCAATTAGGCTAGATGTTTTATGTAATTATTTGATGTTAATACATTTGTAAATTATAGATGACTATATTTATTGAGAACATTCAGACACATTTATAGGACACAACACAACTATAAAAATACAGACAGTAGCAGCTCTACAGTGCTAAACCATATCACACATGGTTCATTTCAATTAAGATCAACCTAGGGAATTAGAACAAGGTGAAATATGGTGATAGCAACCACCATTTATAAATAATATGTAACATATACCGTAAATAGTGGAAATCTATCTATCCATCACTGGTCCTGTAATACACCATGGAGGACAGAGGTATGGATTGGAGGGTGAGGCAGCAGAGAGCATGGCAGCATAGTCATCACAACACACTGTGCTTTCCTCACATTTTGACATGTGGCACAGTGACTATGACTTTGGTTGAAAATAGAGATGTATGTTCCCAACATGTCTCTACTTGCTAGGTTGAAGATAAATAAATGTTCTTTATAGTATTTTTTTCAACCTTGCCTATATGCTTCTTCCAATCCATCCAAATGTCTTTACTATGGTCACCAGACGGAAATCCCATACAGGACAAAACAGAAATGTGGCATAATAACATTGCTTATACTGTATCATACATACACTACCGTTCAAAAGTTTGGGGTCACTTAGAAATGTCTTTGTTTTTGAAAGAAAACCACATTTTTTTGTCCATTAAAAAAACATCAAATTGATCAGAAATACAGTGTTGACATTGTTAATGTTGTAAATGACTATTGTAGCTGGAAATTGCAGATTTTTTGTGTACCTGTAATCGAATCCACAAATGCTGATGCTCCAGATACTCAACTAGTCTGAAGAAGGCCAGTTTTATTGCTTATTTTATCAGAACAACAGTTTTCAGCTGTGCTAAGATAATTGCAAAAGGGTTTTCTAATGATCGATTAGCCTTTTAAAATGATAAACTTGTGTTAGCTAACACAACGTGCCATTGGAACACAGGAGTGATGGTTGCTGATAATAGGCCTCTGTAGGCCTATGTAAATATTCCATAAAAAATCTGTCGTATCCAGCTACAATAGTAATTTACAACATGAACAATGTCTACACTGTATTTCAGATCAATTTGATGTAATTTTAAATGGCCCAAAAATGTTTTTCTTGCAAAAACAAAGACATTTCTAAGTGACCCCAAACTTTTGAATGGTAGTGTATCTCACTGGACTGTTGCATGCCTCTGGTGACCACAATGATAATGGTGATTCAGTTTTACATTAGGTCATGTTGCTTTTCCCATCATATCAACATGGAGACATACACATCAATAGTATAAGATAAAACATAGTTTGCATGCAAGAAGAATAAATATGTTTCTTTGTTTTCCCCATGGATTCTTAACTATTACTTTAAGGAGGAAACCTTTATACATTCTAGCAGTTGGAACCACACACACCAGACCACACGATTCATTCCCAAATTCTGTTTTCATTTTATCTCCATTATCTAAAACCTGTCTTAAGAAAGCTTATTTCCAATCCACCATGAATGTCCAACGGATACTAGTTTATGGTATACATTGTTCAAATTAGACCTTGCATTATGTCTATGTCTGCAGGTGAATTAATTTATGAGGAAAAACAAAGTATATCTATCTACATGTCTGACATCTTACCTAAGGACCTACATTCTATGAAAAACTTGTCGTCTTATCTAACATGCACGCACCGAGAGAAAGACACACACCAGTATAATGAATTATGCACAAGAGGTTCTGAAAGGATGTATTTTCTATAAGTCAGTGGAAAGGGCGAGAATCGGCCGTGGTCTCCATGGTGATGGGAAAGCGTTAGGCTGTGAAGTTCTCGGTGCTCTGCTATGATGAGACGGGAGGGAGGGAGGCCTGGACAGTGTTTCCAGGAGAGATCGCACCCGGGAACAGGAGATATCAAAGCGACGTGCTTTTTGTTTGATGTTACCTCTGGAGGACATCAAAGCCATTCCCTGCATAGCGCAACAAAAAACACACACCAGGACATGTTTTTGACTATGAATAGAGAAAAATATAATAAAGATCAAAACGTGGAGTTACTTAATAGCTTCAGGTGCAGAACAAAAATAATGTTTGAACGTTTCTTTCTTACTTGTTGCTGGCTGTTTTTTTAATGATTAATAATATTTAGGCCTGGAAACTTTCAAATCAGATTGAAATAATTGAATTATAATTTAAATGATTATTATTAAATACAACATGCTCATAGATTGGGGCGGCAGGGTAGCCTAGTGGTTAGAGCTTTGGACTAGTAACCGAAAGGTTGCACGAGCTGACAAGGTACAAATCTGTCGTTCTGCCCCTGAACAGGCAGTTAACCCACTGTTCCTAGGCCGTCATTGAAAATAAGAATTTGTTCTAAATTAATTATGAATATCAAATGTAATCAAAATCAATAAGTTTAATTACTTCAACAACCATGCACCAACCCAGTCAACATCTGCGTCTCTGTGAAGAGATCAGGTGTCACAGCTGTGTTCTTTCCCCATTCAGCACTTCGTCCGGTATCCCTTGTCCTCCCCCTCGCTGGGCTGCAGCTGGCAGATGAAGTGGTTGAGCATATTTTGGGCCGACTGCAAGTTTTCCAGACTGCTGCCAGGATCTGCCTCCGTGGTATCCACACCGCCATCATCACCCATGTCCCCGCTCCTTGTCCTCCAGTTCCGGATGATCTCATCTTCTGAGTCATCCATGGTACCATCCTCTGGTTGGTGGAGGTCCATCATGGCCTCTGTGCCCTTCAGCTGGCCATGCTGCTCCTCCTGTCTTTGATTCTTCCCCCTACAGGAGGGGATCTCATCCAGACTGGCTGACAGGATGCGGATGGGAGAGCCTAGTTTGCGGCTCGCAGTGGCCCTGTACACATCCCCTGTTGGGCCATCAGCTGAGCTCTTGAAAATGGTGGTGAGGGTGACACCATCTATGGGGGCTGGTAAGGTCTCAGAGTGAATGGTAACATGGAGATGGGGGAACTGCTGGGAGCGGAGAGGGTGTTGTCTGACAATCTCCTCACCCCCTGACTCACTCTCTGTCTCTCCCTCTCCCTGCCCTGCCCAGCGAATACGCTCCTGTCTCCACGGTTGAAACGCTGTACCACCATGATGACCTCCCCCTGACCTCAGAACACATTTTAGAGCCTCATCCCCCATTTCTGACCAATCAGATTCCTCCTCTTCTGGCAATGTTCCCAGCGCTTGGTCCTCCCCTGTGGCGGTGACCTTTCCATAATGATGACTATCCATGAATTGGACCGGTGGTGGCGCAACAGGGAGATTTAATTGATTGACAGAATCATCTCGGTGGAAATGTTGGTCGAGGGCTTCCTGCAGCAATGATGTTACCTAAGGGGTGAAGGAGTAATCAATCGATTCATCAATCATGGTCAAAAGTTAAAAACACAGAACAGAATACAGGCATATTGTTGACAAAGAACAACACACAGTTATACATCAAGAAAAAAATAGAAAAAGAAATCAAGACTAAAAGACAACTCATAGCTTCATAACAATGAGTTTTTAGAAATAATAGGTTATGTAAAACAACATTTATTAACTACATGCAGCTCAAAGCAAAAATAATGGTTTCTATTGGTGGTTTTACGCTCAACTAAAATGGGCATGATGAATAAACAGAAGGTCAAACTAAAGGGAGATGTGGGTGGTGAAAGGTAGGAGACATTTTATACTATACAAAGAGGAACATAGTTACAATTTGCTACATTGTGTAAGTGCATACCATGCACTATAGCTGATTCTTATTGCAATGCATTCCTAGGTTGGGGCTTGAGGGTCAGGGGACCATAGAGGTCAGGCGAATTTGTTTCAGGGCCTGTACTAGTAGTATTTTTCTGTACTTGGCCTCTGGTCTGGTTTTGCGCACGTTTTAGGTTGTCTTTTTGTCTCGGCTAGATCTGTTCATCAGGAGGAGTTCTCACGTTAATAGTCTCCATGCTGTGGATGGTGTTCTTCGTTGAGGACAGCTGATCTGTCAGGGATGTGATCCGCTGGTTCAGATGCTCATGCTCCCTGTCCATACTCTGACCCTGACAGACCACACACATAAGACAGAACGAACATAAACATGATGAAAATGGTGATACAATTTTCCAGATATATGAACAAAATCCCTTCTATTGACTTATCTAATGTATACTTGTATGCAAAATTAGCTTTTTTTTTATTCTGGTGCCTCACCACTGAATTAAGCTTCTGCTCCAGGAGATCTTTGGTCTGTTGAGTGTAGGAGTTGTTATCTGTAAGTCTGAAATGGGAGAGAGAGATACATAAGGACTGTGAGAGGTACAATAATAGCACTATCTAAGCTTGACAACGTCATGCATATTACCTCAAAATGAATGCTGATTTGAATTTTTCTAAACTTTTGACTGAGTTCCTGTAAAAGGCAAATAAAATGGATTGGAACTGCCTCTCCGAACCCCCTCATAATTCTAGAGGTACCCGTCCCAACGTCTCATCACACGCCTGACCTTTTGAATATGTCCAGGAGGTTGCTCAGCTCAACACAAGTGTTCTGTAGTTCTGACTCAAGGAGCTGGTGACTGCTCTTAAACTCTGTGCCCATGCACTCCATTCGCACGGCAGTCTGGCACAAACGGTGGTGCAGATCCTCATTTTGCTCCTGAAGCATCCTGAATGAAGTAGGAGAGAGGAGGGGGAGGGGTTTAGTGCTCAGTTATATAATAATGTGCATCTTCAAGAAAAATGTATTTCTTGTTAAACAACAAACATATGGAAGAGAGGATATTTTCTTTAAACTTTATTTTCTCAATTAAAATGATTCCCCCAAAAAACAACAAGACGGAGATCAAATTAAACAAAATCAAACTTACATTATTCGATTAACCTCGGATGCTTCCTGTATGGGAAGGACAAAACAAAAAAGTATTTACAGTCGTCCACAACTTGCATTTCTGAAATAGAAATTGATTCTGCAGCTTCTAGTTAATAGATATTGATAACCAATAGCGACACATTGTGTGATAATTTGATGTGCATGAGTTTGCATGTGATCACTTTTTCCATGTGTCATCCATGATTACATAGTTAGGAAGGAGCCTGCATGTTTAATTCCACAATCGATGGAAAACAAATGAGTGGAACATTCTTACATAATTTCTTAACTAAGAATGTAAAACACGTGTAATGATACAAAATGGTCAATAAATATACAGTATACTGTAGATAATGCTTGACATAACCAGCGATAGTGATAAACCCAACCCCCGGAGCAATGTCATACTTTATGTAGAGAGGTAGTTGAGCCGCTGTAGCCCGTCTGCCGCTCGTCCTGACTCGTAGGGCTGCTGGTATTCCTGGAAGAACCAGACTTGCTGGAATGGGACAATGATTCCAGCTCTGTAGCCGAAGCACTGTCAGGAAAGTGCTCCTTAGAATGGCTTGATGGGCTGTGGTGACCGTCATGGTGCTGCTGTGTGTCTGCAGGTGAGGGATGTTGGTGAGATTCAGAATTGGAAGGATGGTGGTTGGTAGAAACGTGATGGGGTTCAGAATGGGAGTGTGAATGGTGAGATTCTGAATGAGAGAGGTGGTGGTGGGAATCTTGGTGGGAACTATGGTGGTGATGGAGAGATTCTGTATGGGAGCCATGGTGATCGTGAGATTCTGGATGGGAGCCATGGGGATCGTGAGATTCTGGATGGGAGCCATGGGGATCGTGAGATTCTGGATGGGAGCCATGGGGATCGTGAGATTCTGGATGGGAGCCATGGGGATCGTGAAATTCTGTATGGGAGCCATGGGGATCATGAGATTCTGGATTAGTGTCTCGGTGATGGAGAGGTTCTGTATGGGAGCCATGGGGATCATGAGATTCTGGATTAGTGTCTCGGTGATGGAGAGGTTCTGTATGGGAGCCATGGGGATCGTGAGATTCTGTATGGGAGCCATGGGGATCGTGAGATTCTGTATGGGAGCCATGGGGATCGTGAGATTCTGGATGGGAGCCATGGGGATCGTGAGATTCTGGATGGGAGCCGTGGTGATGGAGAGATTCTGGTTGGGAGCCGTGGTGATGGAGAGATTCTGGATGGGAGCCGTGGTGATGGAGAGATTCTGGATGGGAGCCGTGGTGATGGAGAGATTCTGGATGGGTGTCGTGGTGATGGAGAGATTCTGCATGGGCGCCGTGGTGATGGAAAGATTCTGGATGGGAGCCATGGGAATGGAGAGATTCTGCATGGGCGCCGTGGTGATGCTGAGATTCTGGATGGGAGACGTGGTGATGCTGAGATTCTGGATGGGAGACATGGTGATGGTGTGAATCTGGGTGGAGAGGATTGTGGTGGTGTCCATGGTGATGAGTTGGGCTGTGGTGGTGTCTATGGTGATGAGTTGGACTGTAGTGGTCTCCATGGTGATGGGTTGAGCTGTGGTGGTGTCCATGGCGATGGGGGTGAGTTGGGCTGTGGTGGACTCCATGGTGATGGGGATGAGTTGGGCTGTGATGGTCTCTATGGTGACAAGGATGAGTTGGGCTGTGGTGACCTTCATGGTGATCGGAATGACTTGGGCTGTGATGGTCTCCATGGTGATGGGAAAGTGTTGGGCTGTGATATTCTCCATGGTGATGGGGGTGAGTTGGGTTTTGATGGTCCCCATGGTGTTGGGGATGAGTTTGGCTGTGGTAGTCTCCATGGGAATGGTGATGGGTTGGGCTGTAGTGGTCTCCATGGTGATGGGGATGGCTGGGGTTGTGGTGGTCTCCATGGTGATGGGGATGGCTGGGGTTGTGGTGGTCTCCATGGTGATGGGGATGAGTGGGGCTGTGGTGGTCTCCATGGTGATGGGGATGAGTGGGGCTGTGGTGGTCTCCATGGTGATGGGGATGAGTGGGGCTGTGGTGGTCTCCATGGTGATGGGGATGACTTTGGCTGTGATGATCTCCATGGTGATGGGAAAGCGTTTGGCTGTGAAGGTCTCCATGGTGATGGGGGTGAGTTGGGCTGTGATGGTCTCCATGGTGATGGGGATGACTGGGGCTGTGGTGGACTCCATGGGGATGAATTTGGCTGTGGTGGTTTCCATGGTGATGAGTGGGGTTATGGTGGTCTCCATGGTGATGGGGATGACTTTGGCTGTGATGATCTCCATGGTGATGGGAAAGCGTTTGGCTGTGAAGGTCTCCATGGTGATGGGGATGACTGGGGCTGTGGTGGACTCCATGGGGATGAATTTGGCTGTGGTGGTTTCCATGGTGATTAGTGGGGTTATGGTGGTCTCCATGGTGATGGGGATGAGTTTGGCTATGGTGGTCTCCATGGTGATGGTGATGAGTTGGGCTGTGGTGGTTTCCATGGTGATGAGTGGGGTTATGGTGGTCTCCATGGTGATGGGGATGAGTTTGGCTATGGTGGTCTCCATGGTGATGGGGATGAGTTGGGCTGTGGTGGTCTCCATGGTGATGAGTTGGGTTGTGGTGGTGTCCATGGTGATGGGGATGAGTTGGGCTGTGGAGGTCCCCATGGTGATGGGGATGACTGGGGCTGTGGTCTCCATGGGGATGAGTTGGGCTGTGTTGGCCTCCATGGAGATGGGGATGACTGGGGCTGTGGAGGTCCCCATGGTCACGGGAGTGGCTTGGGCTGTGGTGGTCTCCATGGGGATGACTTTGGCTGTGGTGGTGTCCATGGTGATGGGGATGAGTGGGGCTGTGGTGGTCTCCATGGTGATGGGGATGAGTTGGGCTGTGGTGGTCTCCATGGTAATGGGGATGAGTTGGGCTGTGGTGGTCTCCATGGTGATGAGAATGAGTTGGGCTGTGGTGGTCTCCATGATTATGGGGATGAGTTGGGTTGTGGTGGTCTTCATGGTGATGGGGATTAGTTTGGCTGTGGTGGTCTCCATGGTGATTGGGATGAGTTGGGCTGTGGTGGTCTCTATGTTGATGAAGTGGGCTGTGGTGGTCTCCGTGGTGACGCTTTGGGCTTCGGTGGTCTCCATGGTGATGAGATGGACTTTGAAGACCTCTGTGATGGTGGTGAGATTGAGAATGGGAGAGATGCTGGTTATGATGGTGTGGTGTTGAAGAACGGGAGTGATGTCTTGATGAGGGGCTATTTTCTGGGCTAGTGCTGTCATCGGTGTGGCTGCTAGGACTGTGGTGCATGTCTCTTGCAGGCTGATGGTGGCAATGGTGTAGGTGATGCTGGTGTTTGCCGAGATGGGAGCGAGAGTGCTTGATGGAATGAGAGTGCTTCCTGGAATGGGAATGCCTACTGATATGGGAGTGAACACTAACTGTCGTAGAACTTGCACTGCCAGGCCGACTACTCTTCTGTCTTTGCCTCTGCTCCCCTGTGCGTTCCACCTTGGGGAACCTCAAGGAAGCTTGTCCTGGGCTGCTAGGCCTGTGAGCAGCGGTGACTCCAAGAGAGGTGAGTCTGTATGGGCTGAGCACCTGCCTGGTGATCTCATTCAGAAAGGCAGAGAACTTCAGCTTGTCCTTCACTAAGTTCTTATTGGCTACCTCCTTGCTTTTCTCCAACTCCTCCTGATCTACAATGGTATCTACATCACCATCCCTGTCCTCACAATGGGACAGCGCCTCCATTGACTTTGCCTTGCGGACTTTGACAGCCATTCCTACCAATTTAGCACTCTCCTGCTTCTTCAGGGTGATCTTGGCAGGGGTCAGATGAGAGGACACAGCTTTCTTTTCCTTTTTTCCTTTCAGGCTCCTTTCCTGGCTGAGGGACTTGTGGAGATAGCCTTCGTCATCTATTAAAGGAGCGGTGTCATCTTCCTCATCATCATAGGCCTTCCTTCCCTCAGAGATTTCAGTGCAGGACTGTGAGTACCTGGGGTTCTGCAGTGGATGTTTGTAATCCTTCACAGACTGATTTATATTGGTCTGAGAGGACCAAGTGGATGAAGAGCCAGAGGATGACGAGGAGGAAGAGGATGATGTTGAGGAAGAGAAGGAAGATGAGAAAGATGATGATGATGATGATGATGATGAGGAACCAGAGGAGGAGCTGGAGGAAGTTGCTGCCACCTGAGGGTGGGAGGTCACATCTGTAGCATGGTGATGCGGTTGGTGTTGGTGATGAGGATGGTCAGGGGGAGAGTGGTGTGATTTCTCATTGTGGTGGTGAGAGTGATTGTTGTGGCCATGGTGATGGTGGCAGACAATGTTGCCCTCCGATGAATGGTTGCTACTGCAAGAGGAGAACAGGATGACAGCAGTGTTCAGAGACCATACTCTTAGGGCTCAGTTACACCAGTGGAGGCTGCTGAGGGGAGGACAGCTCATAATAATGCATGGAACATGGAAACCATGTGTTTGATACCATTTCACTTACTCCGCTCCAGCCATTACAACAAGCCCGTCCTCCCCAATTAAGGTGCCACCAACCTGAGAGTTACACGTTTTACAATAACGCAGCGCTGGTTAAATGAACTAGGACAAGATCATATTGTCACATCTGAATATTTCTCAAAATATGTAACATTTCCAAAATGTTGAATATAAAAACAAGATTTCTGAAATTGGTGGGAGAAAAACTAATTTAAATCAAACATACCCATGATAATTGTGATCCTCTGACCAATCTAGCTCGTGCTGGTGATGAGGATGGTGATGATAATCATGGTTGTGGTGATGGCGGAGACGGTGTTTGTGGTGATCAGTTTGTGGGTCAGCCATCTTGCAATGCTTGTGGTCCCTCTCGTGATGGTCATGGAGGTGGGGCCTGCTGTGCCTGTGGCTCCTGGTCCCCTGCTTATGCTGCACGGGAGTGAAATACTTCTCCATCACCTGCTGCTTCCCCAAACCAAAGTCCTCCTTCACTGCTTTCTTGTGGTAGTCCCTGGGTGCAGGGACAATCTTTTCCCTGCTGTGCGGTCTGCAACTATTCCTTTCCCTGTGTTATTTCCTTGATACTTTCTGCTGATTCAAATATATTTTCTGGATCAGAGCTCAACTCTTTGGAAAAATAACATAGCATTAGAGCAAAGTTAGGACATTACTACATGCTGAATACATTTTCTGTGAGCTAATTTAACTGAGCACTTTCATAAGGGCATAATAGTTACGCCAACTTAAAACAGGCAATTAACCACATTATCAACTTCAACTATTTTCTTCCTAAATGCAGCGGTTACAAAACTACTAACATCTGTTAAGGTATTCTTGAAATACTTTAAGTCAACAAACATAATATATCAGCAAATACCATCCATCTCAAATCAGTCAGACTTACCTAAAACATGGTGTGAAATGTTTTAGATGTGCCAGTAATTCAAGAATCCTTGTCTAAGTCAAGAAACATAAAGTCAACTTAACTCAATTAACTTGATCTTAATCATTAATTATGATATCCTAAATCACATAAGCAGTGAGCGCTAGCACATACTCTGTCAGAGGACCCATAACAATGACACAGGTTGAGATGCTCATTGATGTTTTGTACTAGGATTCTAGCATCCATCTGATGTAACAATTTTCCAATTGCGGGTGGAGCATGCATGAAACCACAGAAACATCAATAAATCCTTTGCACCCATCCACTAGCCCCAAGTAATTTCAAAACTCATGTGAAAACTACTTCATAGACAAAACACATTCTCTTTTCGTAATGCCCGATAAAATTAGACATTGGTCAGCTAATCTATTCAAGTGACATGGTATGGGCAATGTTCATTTAAAAAAAAATACTTATTTGTACAACAAGCTTAGTTTATTCAGTAACTCAATTATAATATTCAAGAATTCACTATTGTTATGTTCATGTCAAGGCACTACATGAAGTTTAGACTGAAACCAATATGTTGTCTGTGCATTTTCTCAAATAAAGTTGCCCTTAAGTTATGTATACAATTCAACTGTTTGGATTTTAGTGTTTAGGAAATTGACTAGTTATTACTGCCCAGCTTGCTATTGACCTGCCTGCCCCTATTGTATCACTGCAATAGACACCATGACAATGAAAATTAAGGAAAGCGTTGAGACCCCCATTGAATTCCAATAGCATGACAAGCAACCACATACCAAGAAACATGATTGAATGTGATCATTAATTGCAAACAATTACCATATCACTAGACCCTGACAGTTGGTAAGTAGAGGAACACAAGTGCTTTTGGGATGTTTGACACCAGTTATATAGACATTAATTTAAATACATTTCTAGCTCTGAGGTTATAGCAATACAATCCTATTGTCTGTAGTTGTCCATTGCCCGCAGCCCCTTTCCCCGAATCGATTGCCAATTGTGTGATACAGCACAGCCCTCCACTCGCAATCAATGGCAGTGCTGCATTGAGACCCTCCAGCAAAGAGAAGGGAAGGACAAAGCAGTGTGGGGCTAATGTGAGACCCAACCCAAATATAGGTTAGATAACTAAGAAATCAAGTGACTCCTTAAATTCTAAGGACAATCTTTTTTTCAGAGACCTAGAACATTGATACTTAATATAAACAAATTGACAGTCAGTATCACTGGCCTGATAAAATGTTAATTCAAAAAGTATGTTTGAAGAAAAATGAATTACCTTAATGAAGGCATCATGTAGCACAGTTCTAATACCAAATCCATACAAAGGACAAAACATCTACAACTCAGTGTTTCATAAAACCATTAGACAGAATATAGCTCAAACTATTTATTATATTCATGAAACAGAAATTTGCAAAAAGCAACCACTATAAGCTAGTCCTTACAACAAAAATACAATATTCTGGAGTCAGTCATGGAGAAGTCAGCCAATAAGAAGTGTTAAATCTGATAATACATTTGATCAGATAAGTCTTAAACCACTAACATCTAAACCATCATACAGTTGAAGTCAGAAGTTTACATACACTTAGGTTGGAGTCATTAAAACTCGTTTTTCAACCACTCCACACATTTCTTGTTAACAAACTATAGTTTTGGAAAGTAGGTTAGGACATCTACTTTGTGTATTACATAAGTAATTTTTCCAACAATTGTTTACAGACAGATTATTTCACTTATAGTTCACTGTATCACAATTCCAGTGGGTCAGAAGTTGACATACACTAAGTTGGCCGTGCCTTTAAACAGCTTGGAAAATTCCAGAAAATGTCATGGCTTTAGAAGCTTCTGATAAATTATGTCAATTAGCTTGAGTCAATTGGAGGTGTACCTGTGGATGTATTTTAAGGCCTACCTTCAAACTCAGTGCCTCTTTGCTTGACATCATGGGAAAATCAAAACAAATCAGTCAAGACTTCAGGAAAAAAAAATTGTAGACCTCCACAAGTCTGGTTCATCCTTGGGAGCAATTTCCAAATGCACCACGTTCATCTGTACAAACAATATTATGCAAGTATAAACACCATGGGACCACGCAGCCGTCATACCGCTCAGGAAGGAGACGCATTCTGTCTCCTAGAAATGAACGTACTTTGGTGCGAAAAGTGCAAATCAATCCCAGAACAGCAAAGGAACTTGTGAAGATGCTGGAGGAAAAAGTATCTATATCCACAGTACAACACGTCCTATATCGTCCTATAGACCTGAAAGCTCAGCAAGGAAGAAGTCACTGCTTCAAAACCGCCATTAAAAAAAAATACAGACTACGGTTTGCAACTGCACATGGGGACAAAGATCGTACTTTTTGGAGAAATGTCCTCTGGTCTGATGAAACAAATATAGAACCGTTTGGCCATAATGACTATTGATATGTTTGGAGGAAAAAGGGGGAGGCTTGCAAGCTGAGGAACACCATCCCAACCGTGAAGCACGGGGGTGGCAGCATCGTGTTGTGGGCGTGCTTTGCTGCAGGAGGGACTGGTGCACTTCACAAAATAGATGGCATCATGAGGCAGGAAAATTATGTGGATATATTGAAGAAACATCTCAAGACATCAGTCAGGAAGTTAAAGCTTGGTCACAAATGGGTCTTCCAAATGGACAATGACCCCAAGCATACTTCCAAAGTTGTGGCAAAATGGCTTAAGGACAACAAAGTCAAGGTATTGGAGTGGCCATCAGAAAGCCCTGACCTCAATCCTATAGAAAATTTGTGGGCAGAACTGAAAAAGCGTGTGCGAGCAAGATGGCCTACAAAACTGACTCAGTTACACCAGCTCTGTCAGGAGGAATGGGCCAAAATTCACCCAACTTATTGTGGGAAGCTTGTGGAAGGCTACCCGAAACATTTGACCCAAGTTAAACAATTTAAAGGCAATGCTACCAAATACAAATTTAATATATGTAAACTTCTGACCCACTGGGAATGTGATGAAAGAAATAAAAGCTGAAATAAATAATTCTCCTGTTATTCTGACATTTTACATTTTTAAAATAAAGTGGTGATCCTAACTGACCTAAGACAAGGACTTTTTACTAGGATTAAATGTCAGGAATTGTGAAAAACTAAGTTTAAATGTATTTGTCTAAGGTGTATGTAAAACTTCCGACTTCAACTGTATATGAGAGGAATAAAGAATTCAATTTCAACTAATATTGTATTAGTAAAAACAGTGATGGAAGAAGCCACAACAAGAGGGTGAGAGCACCCTATAGAGAACAAATGTGATAGGGGAATGCATGACATACAGCCTTCAATCAAATCCAAAAGCACAAGTTCTGAAATCATAGTAGGACATGACAATCTGCCATGATAAAGATTCTTAGTTTGGACATCTTCTGTCCCAAATTCTAACACTTAGGAAAGTAACAAAGTAAAAAACAAACAGCTGTAATCTCAACATCACAGAAAATGCTTTGTAAATGAATCTTACAAGTTAAAACACACCTGATGTCTGTAATCCAATTTACAATGATTTAACAATAATTTTAAATATAAAAGGATGCTCTTCAACACAAGATAATGTCCCTGTGACCTAATGAAGTTGTCATCTCAAAAAGAAAAGAAATATCAACCTATCAAAGTGACAGGAACATCAGAACCTCCTATTCCTATTAGGTCACTTTTTAAACCAATCTCACATTTAGAACGTTGAAAAAGCCTACATCTACATTTCTGTATTGTAAATTAATCCTGTTTGTTGTTCCCATAGGTGCCATATTTATGCAAATATCAACTACTTTCACGCCTCATCGTCTTTGAAATGCAATCATAGAATTGTAAAACGTTAACTTTCTCCAATCTTGGCAAAAAGGATTTCTAGTTACATGTCGAAGTCTTTGAGGATGACATATGAGTTTATTCCACCACCAAATCAAATCCTTCCGCCTCTTCAAACTCTGCATTCATCTTTGCCGCAAGGTCGTCCAGCTCTGCCAGCTGGGTAGGAAGGAAATGGAAAAGTAGATCAACACAAAGGTACATATTCTCTAGGGTCTTGCACATCTCCACCTTGAAAATAGTTTAAGCGAGCAATAAGTGTTACTTTTCATATCTTGATGGTGTTTGGCCCTGTCCGGGGGTATTGTCGGACCGGGCCACAGTGTCTCCCGACCCCTCCCGTCTCAGCCTCCAGTACTTATGCTGCAATAGTTTATGTGTCGGGGGGGCTAGGGTCAGTGTTATTTCTGGAGTATTTCTCCTGTCTTATCCGGTGTCCTGTGTGAATTTACGTACGCTCTCGCTCTCTTTCTTTCTCTTTCTCTCGGAGGACCTGAGACCTAGGACCATGCCTCAGGACTACCTGGCCTGATGTCTCCTTGCTGTCCCCAGTTGCACCCTCTACAACCACTGTGATTATTATTATTTGACCCTGCTCGTCATCTATGAACATTTGAACATCTTGGCCGTGTTCTGATATAATCTCCACCTGGCACAGCCAGAAGAGGACTGGCCACCCCTCATAGCCTGGTTCCTATAGGTTTCTTCCTAGGTTCTGGCCTTTCTAGGGAGTTTTTCCTAGCCACCGTGCTTCTACACCTGCATTGCTTGCTGTTTTAGGCTGTGTTTCTGTACAGCACTTTGTGATATAAACTGATGTAAGAAGGGCTTTGTAAATAAATGTGATTGATTGAGTGTACACTAGTCTACATGGTTAAGTTGTTTATCAATGTTGTCAACAGTGACCGCAGTAGTATCATATTCCCTCTGCTCTCACAGAATCACATTATTGGAAACCAAGACTGTTCTCAGGCAGGCGTGGTTGTAGCTAGATATGTTCAAGTTGTGGACAATTTTAGCTAACCCTATTCATAATTGTTCTAACCTGCTGCATAAGTTCTCCTAACCTCCTACGTAGTCACTTCTGCTAGTCAAAACCGTCAGACCTGCACTGAGAGCAGTGGGTATCCACTAATGCAATACAGTTATGATCTCACTTACTTTAATTTGAGGAACCTTCTTCCTCCTCCTCTTCACCTTTTCCACAGCAACTCCAGGGATGTTGACATCTGGCTTAGGGTCGGGAGCAGTGGCAGCATTGTCGTCCCCCTCTAGCAGGGTGAAGGAGCTGACCCCACAGAAAGACCTGGAGGCCTCAGGGCCCACCATGGACTGCTCCACCTTGCGGAGAACCTGGGGTGTCTGAAGCTTCTCAAACCCGAACAGGGTCTCCCGACGCAGAGATGGTGAGGACACGGCCTGGCCTTGGGGACGCTCAAATGAAAGGTCGCCTAGGCTTAGGCGGCTGTAGGACCGACGCACCTTCTGTGACCATGCTGAGTCCTCAGGGTCCACTGCAGCCTGGGGACAGGGTGGTGAGGGGGCCAAGATCGGGGAGAGCATGGTAGCTTTTGGTGGAGGAACCTGGGCAGGTCCTGGGGTAGAAATTTTGGCCTTCTTCAGACTGCCTTCAGACAATCTTTGTTCATTTTCTTTGTTGTCCTCTGAGGGTACCTGAAACAAAAGCAATTATGCACATATGACTGGGCTGATATGAAATAGCAGGACCAAACATATTAAAACTATGCAGCTTACTCTGGAAATGAATTTGCTGTGTTCTTTCAACTCACATTGAATTGTGTTTTCCTGGGTGCAATCTTCCTCACAGTGATGCTGCGTTTCACAGTGTCTGTAGGAGCCTGTGGATTACAGTAACATTACATATCCTTAGACAAAGCACTGAAGATGCTTGCAGGATGCAGTTTGACTACGTCAAAAGGTAAATTGAAATGTTACTGGTTGAGCTGAAAAAGGTACTTCTTACCGAGTTGGGAACATTTTGATTTGGAGAGGTCAACCGCGCTGACCTCCTTCGTGGCTGGCTGGTAGAATCTGGTATGATAAGACAAAGAATTGTCCAACCATCAACAATATTGGCTCATTGGCTTCCCTTTATACAGCTAACAATGATGTGAGATCTTTAGTTAGCAACATGACTTGACTGGTCCCTTGACTGATAAAGTCAATTGACTGGTCAAGTTGAAGTGACTTTTTCTTTTTTTATCTAAAAACTTGGAGTAATGTCGAGATATTGTGAAGGTCCAGCTGTATGCCACAATATTTCCATAATTGTAATGTCCATCTTCGACATTGTTTTGAAATTGGTGCATATAGCTATCTATCTAACCGAGTCTGCACAATAGATAACATTTGACAATTTGACTGATTGAGAATAATCTCGCCATTGGAGTGAGCAACACATCTGCTAATTACAGACAAGCACTACTATAAACAGAAGCACTTCTATAAATTAAGAAATGAAGAACAAAATAGCAAACATACTGACCAGCCAAAAAGGGTTGAGGTGTCTCGTTGCTCATCCTTGCCGTCTGTCCAATTTATTTACTAACGTTAATACATTAATTCGGTGGCTAATTAGCTAGCAAAACTACACATGAACGTTAGCTGGCTAGTAGCTAACGACAAAAAAGCAAGCTAACTTGCGAAATTTGTACCAAAAATATATATTAATTAGCAAATAAATATATCACACAAGCTAACTAGGAAACAAATAACTAATGCAAAATTAAGACTGGATAACAGAGTAGTTAATTTTGATTGAACTTGTTAGTCCTCAAAGGTTTCAAAATTGCCCGCCTGGAAGTACCGGAAGTGACATTTGAATGCACTTCCTGTCCGTTATGTTATCTTTTTTTTTTTTTTTTTTTTTTTTACCTTTATTTAACTAGGCAAGTCAGTTACGAACAAATTCTTATTTACAATGACGGCCCATCAAAAGGCAAAAGACCTCCTGCGGGGACGGGGGCTTGGACTAAAAATTAAATATATAGGATAAAACACACATCACGACAAGAGAGACAACACAACACTACATAAAGAGAGACCTAAGACAACAACATAGTATGGCAGCAACACATGACAACACAGCATGGTACTGTAGCAACACTACATGACGACAACATGGTAGCACTGTCCAGTTTGATTGTTTGTTGCAGCTCGTTCCAGTCGCTAGCTGCAGTGAACTGGAAAAAGGAGCGACCCAGGGATGTGTGTGCTTTGGGGACCTTTAACAGACTAGAGCTTGAGGTAGGGTTTAGAGAGCTTGAGGTAGTCACCTCATAAAAGTACTTGGGAGTATGGCTAGACAGTACACTGTCCTTCTCTCAGACAATATCAAAGCTGCAGGCTAAAGTTAAATCTAGACTTGGTATCCTCTATCATAATCACTCCTCTTTCACCCCAGCTGCCAAACACTCTGATTCAGATGACTATCCTACCTATGCTAGATTACAGACGTAATTTATAGATCGGCAGGTAAGGGTGCTCTCCATTCGGCCATCAGATTTGCCACCAATGCTCCTTATAGGACACATCACTGCACTCTATACTCCTCTGTAAACTGGTCATCTCTGTATACCCATCGCAAGACCCACTGCTTGATGCTTAAAACCGTCTTAGGCCTCACTCCCCCCATCTGAGATATTTACTGCAGCCCTCATCCTCAACATACAACACCTGGTCTGCCAAACCACATTTATTTTTTTATTTAACCTTTATTTAACTGGGCAAGTCAGTAAAGAACAAATTCTTATTTACAATGACGGCCTACACCAGCCAAACCTGGACGACGCTGGGCCAATTGTGCGCCGCCCTATGGGACTCCCAATAACGTCCTGTTGTGATACAGCCTGGCCTTTCTTTTGGAGGTGTTCTTCATAACCTTTCACTTCAACACTGCAACACTAAATTAATGATAAATATGTGATTCTATCTAAATAAATAAACTACGATAAAGACGTTAGTGTATTAGAATTAGGCGGGAGTCGGATGTGGCAAGGCTTGCAAACTATTACAGACTACAAAGGGAAGCACAGCCGAAAGCTGCCCAGTGACACAAGCCTACCAGATGAGCTAAATAACTTCTATGCTCGCTTCGAGGCATGTAACACTGAAACATGCATGAGAGCATCAGCTGTTCCGGACCACTGTGTGATCATGCTTTCCGCAGCTGATTTGAGTAAGACCTTTAAACAGGTCAACATTCACAAGGCCAGAGGGCCAGATGGATTACCAGGACGTGTACTCCGAGCATGCGCTGACCAACTGGCAAGTGTCTTCACTGACATTTTCAACCTCTCCCTGTCTGATTCTGTAATACCAACATGTTTCAAACAGACCACCATAGTCCCTGTGCCCAAGAACACTAAGGTAACCTGCCTAAATGACTACCGACCCGTAGCACTCACGTCTGTAGCCATGAAGTGCTTTGAAAGGCTGGTCATGGATCACATAAACACCATTATCCCAGAAACCCTAGACCCACTCCAATTTGCATACCGCCCCAAAAGATCCACAGATGATGCAATCTCTATTGCACTCCACACTGCCCTTTCTCACCTGGACAAAAGGAACACCTATGTGAGAATGCTATTTATTGACTGCAGCTCAGCATTCAACACCATAGTGCCCTCAAAGCTCATCACTAAGCTAAGGACCCTGGGACTAAACACCTCCCTCTGCAACTGGATCCTGGACTTCCTGACGGATCACCCCCAGGTTGTAAGGATAGGTAACAACACATCCGCCACGCTGATCCTCAACATGGGGGCCCCTCAGGGGTGCGTGCTCAGTCCCCTCCTTACTCCCGGTTCACTCATGACTGCACGGCCAGGCACGACTCTATCACTATCATTAAGTTTGCCGATGACACAACAGTGGTAGGCCTGATCACCGACCACGACGAGACAGCCTATAGGGAGGAGATCAGAGACCTGACCGTGTGGTGCAAGGACAACAACCTCTCCCTCAACGTGATCAAGACAAAGGAGATGAATGTAGACTACAGGAAAAGGAGGACCGAGCACGCCCCAATTCTCATTGACAGGGCTGCAGTGGAGCAGGTTGAGAGTTCCTTGGCATCCACATCACCAACAAACTAACATAGTCCAAGCACACCAAGACAGTCGTGAAGAGGGCACGACAAAACATATTACCCATCAGGAGACTGAAATGATTTGGCATGTGTCCTCAGATCCTCAAAAGGTTCTACAGCTGCACCATCAAGAACATCCTGACGGGTTGCATCACTGCCTGGTATGGCAACTGCTCGGCCTCCGACCGCAAGGCACTACAGAGGGTGGTGCGTACGGCCCAGTACATCACCGGGGCCAAGCTTCCTGCCATCCCTATACCAAGCGGAGTCAGAGGAAGGCCCTAAAAATTGCCAAAGACTCCAGCCACCCTAGTCATAGACTGTTCTCTCTGCTACCGCACAGCAAGCGGTACCGGAGCGCCAAGTCTCGGTCCAAGAGGCTTCTTCCCCTAAGCCATAAGACTCCTGAACTTCTATATTACCTTAATTAACTCGACTAACCGGTGCCCCGCACATTGGCTCTGTACCGGTACCCCCTTTATATAGCCTAGCTATTGTTATTTTACTGCTGCTCTATAATTATTTGTTACTTTTATTTGTTAATTTTTTTTGTATTTTCTTAAAACTGCATTGTTGGTTAAGTGCTTGTAAGTAAGCATTTCACTGTAAGGTCTACACCTATTGTATTCGGCGCATGTGATAAGTAACATTTGATTTGATTTTAATGTGGGTGAGGCTGACACGCCCATTAAGTGCGCCAACGTTTCTTTCTAATGTAAAATAAAATCTAATTGATGATCAGCTCTCGCCAAACCAATCGTAACATGACAACCTATGCTCAAACTGTAAAACCCGACCGTGGACCAGCTGGTATAAAATGTGGGTCCCTGGCAAGAAGGGATCCATCTTTTGTCAAATTAACGTCAGGTTTGATTTTTCGAATTAGGTTAGGAGAATTTACGCAGCTGGTTTGGAGAATTAACGTAGCAGGTTAGGATAATTAGGTAAAAGGTTAGCTAAAATTTAAAAAAATATAAACTTTTGACTTTCTAACATTACCGTAGATATTCCGCGTTTATGTGACATCATTATTTTGCGACTGCCGGAAGAGACGTGGCAAAATGTCCGCTTCTGAAAACCATCGTATTTTCTAGCTTTAGTTATTTGTACAATCTTTTCCTTCAAACGATAAATCGTCGAGGAGAAAGCTTGTGTGACAGGTAAGGTTCAGTTAACTTACAACTAAAGCCAACCGAAACGCATCTGATGCTCGTGAACTAGCTTAGCTAATGTTAGCTCTAACTATAAATCTACATTATCAATACATACAAGTAATGTCTTGCGCCTATGCAATATGTAATAATCAAACTACTTTTGAACCACGAGTATATTTGCCTTGGTTACCAGCTATTGCTTAGTTAATAGCAATAACGTTAACTAGTTATGTCGTTGCTGAAGCTTGTTTTGGTGATCACTTGTCTACAGCACGACAGACAGACCATGGGTCTGTGCAAGTGTCCTAAGAGGAAGGTGACCAACTTGTTCTGCTTTGAACATCGGGTGAATGTGTGTGAGCATTGCCTAGTCTCCAACCACAACAAGGTCAGTGGGTGGGCTGCTCTAAGTACCCAATGTGTCATGTTAAATTAAATATAGACCACATAGTAGCTGTGTTTGCCAATAAACTAAAGTATTTTCTCTACCTGTCTGATCCCAAGTGTATAGTGCAGTCCTACCTCCAGTGGCTTCAGGATAGTGATTACAACCCTAACTGTCGACTGTGTAATAACCCACTGATCTCCCAGGATACTGTCAGATTGGTCTGCTATGGTAAGAATGTCAACATCTAGGATAGATCCTTATTGCTGTTGCTTGATATTACTGCTGTATGGGATTTGCACAAACCCTCTGGTTCATTGCTCTTTCTTTCTCTCTATCCAAGATGTATTCCACTGGGCCTGTCTTCATCACCTGGCAGCCCGGTTGCCACTACACACTGCACCTGCAGGATACCAGTGCCCCAGCTGCCAGGGTCCAGTGTTCCCCCCCTCCAACCTGGCCAGCCCAATAGCTGATATGCTGAGGGAACAGTTGTCCTTAGTCAACTGGGCCAGAGCTGGACTAGGCCTACCTCTGGTGAGGAATAAGGGTGGGCTGAGTCACACTAGCAGTCAGGGACACTGAATAGTGACAAGGGGGATACTGGTTCAAATGCTGGCTGACATTCAATTGTGTATTATATTAGTGTAAAATACTGTATGTTAGAGCTTAAACAGAATTTACTTTTTAGTACCCCATAAATCAAGTGTTTCTTTTAGAGAGAAGACGTATATTATGAAATAGGTTTTCTGTGACAATTCAACTCTAACAGGTACATCATTTCTCCACTGCAAGATTGAAGAACCTGTAAAAGCCATTCAAGACAGCACACAGGATGTCACTGATTATGCAGACTGGTCCACGTTTGATGGTAAGTAATTGTTTCTGCTATGGATACTGCCTTATTGGTCCACAGTAAGGGAGCCTGTATTGCAACTGAGTACATAATACAATAATGCCATTTATCAGATGTTTTTTAATTTATTTATCCAGGGCGTCATGACATGCTAAGCTAAATGTTGGAATTGTTTGTTTGAATCAGGGAGTTTACTGTAACATTTGCCTTCCCTTCTCCCCTACTCTGCTAGCACCAGCATTGGAGCCTACTGAAGCTTACCCCACCCACTCCTACGCCTCCCAACCACACTCTAGCCTCGCCCCTACTCCAGTTCCAACCACAGTACAGGAAGATCATGGAAGTCTCCACAACAACGGGGAGATGGTGGCTCATGAACAACACTCTTTGGTCAACATGATCACTGCAACCACCAGTGACACCATCACGCTACACACAGGTAAAGGACTATGAATGGTACCCAGGTTTAGTGGAGCTATCTTAATCCTAACCATTACCAGCCACACACTGTTGCCATGCCATACGTGCTAGTCCAAACCTTAGCCTCAACTCTAATCCTAGTTCCTGACATTTTTGATGACACATCTGATATTCCTCACATAGATGCATGTGTATAATGTATGCTGTATCCTCATATTTGGTTGATTCATTTAATGTGAATTATTGCTTCCAGCATCATCCCCAAGGAAGATCTATGACACTAGGGACTCTGGACACAGCTCTGTGACACAGATTGACTTTGATGACGACAAGTACCGGCGACGACCAGCACTCAGCTGGTTTGCACAGATTCTCAAGTCAGTAATGTTACTAGTTATTTAAATTCACTGCTTCATTTTGTTATTACACAGCAAGTACATCTTTCATAGCAAACCTCCTTACATATGGACAACAGTATTTGACTTAAATTTTATAGATCCGATTATCTATTACTCCGTCTCCAATTTCTCTAAACTCTGAAAATGTAAATTCATTTGTGTTCTCAGAAACCGGGCGGGTTCCAAGAGGACAGGCCTGTCCTGGAAGCAGAGGGTCTTCATGCTCCTTCTGGTTGGAGTTCTGGGATTCTTTACCTTGATCATCATTATGGCTAAACTGGGCCGTGCTTCAGCCGACTCCGACCCCAACTTAGACCCCCTACTAAACCCCAACATCCGAGTGGGCAACAACTGACCAACACCCACCTCCAAGTCCTAGTTAGTGTTGAACATGGGGCCGATATAAGTCCATCTAAGATGGTGGGACCAGTAAAGGCAGAGATACCTTCTCTCGCTCAGACATGAAAGAAAAGAGGATGTGGTGGTGCATTTTGTCCTGGAAATGATGGCAACCTTACACCCTTCTTCCCTCTTTGGGATAGGCAGGTGCAGATTTCCTAAGCATCTACTTCTCTGAACTAATAGGATATATAAGCGACTTGTGTGTGTGTGTGTGTGTGTGTGTGTGTGTGTGTGTACACACACTTTCAAACGATTATTATTTACATTGCTTTTAGAGCTATATGTACAATTAATTTATATATATTTTGACCCACTCCACATCAAATGAGATTGCAATGTTGGAATGAATGGTGATGGGGAAAACAGATTTTCACAACAGAAATACTGTATTCTATGACACACGTGGCTTGTTGCAACATCTGCTAAAACAAAGGTATTTTTGAAGGGGGCATCAATAAGTTAAAGTTAATTGACTGAGTGTGAGGTTTGTGTTGAATTGGAAGAATGCTACGTCTGACATTCACATACTGTATTGTATGGTGATTAAATGAGTCTGTAAATATAGAAATATAATGAAAGATGGTAGTGTTTGTGTTGAACTGGAAAAAATGTTTAACCAATTCTCAAATTCTGTATGCAATATAAGTTCATATTTTGTGGATAAACAAAATGTACAACAGATACTGTGAGGATATTGAACTAGTGGTTAACCCATTGTACATTGGTCTTGGTTTAGCATTACAATAGCAAATGCAGTCTTAAATCCACAAGTGCCCTGTGCTCAGACACTGTTTGAGAGTGATCTACTTTCTCCAGAGTTTGAAGTGTTACAAAAGGTGTTAGTGGGTGGGTGTGTTGATGGGACCTCTCAAATAAGTACAGTCCATTCGGACGGTATTCAGACCCCTCAACTTATTTTCCACCTTTTTTATGTTAGACTTATTTTAAATGGATTAAAGTAATTTTTTCTACACACAATACCCCCATAATGGCAAAGCCAAGACAGGTTTTTAGACATAACGTAACAAAATGTGGAAAAAGACAAGGGGTCTGATACTTTCCGGAATGCACTGTGTATATGTTTGAGAAGTCACATTTTATGCATTGAAATCAAATTTCTACACCACCTATATCAGTCTGCTGTTATTATATATCTGCACTTTTCTCCAAGTGACATTAAACACCTTCAATTATTTGAGGAACAAACATCTCTCTTGCTGATGCTTACTCTGCAGAAGACAGTTCTGTCAGTGTAACAATGTATTTTTTTAGGAATATGTGCTTTTGATAAAGCAGACATACAACAAAAAAAACACCCAGTACATTTTTCTATACTATTCACATATTTCTCAATTAAAATATCTGTAAGTACTTCATTGTTATCTATGAACACACACTTGTAGGCCATATATCATGTCATACAGATAATTTTCACATGGCAACATGTCCTCTGAGAAATAATGATGATCCTTGCAAGTGGTCTGTGTTTCCTGAGGTTAAGGTGTTTCATTTATTAGTATTCAGAACTGCTCTCTTCTGTACTGGATCATGAGTAACTCATAACAGAAGCGAGTGATGAAAATGACCAAGTTAAAAACTAGAAAAAAGAGAGAAATGAAGGCGCTCATGTCAAACAGTAACTGGGACATGCAATAACAAACAAATAACCTCTGGATCTCTAAAATTAGGAGTGATGAACATGCAGACATTGATTGACTCACAGACTGACAGTAGGGCAATGAAGCCCATCTTGCGATTTCCTGCTTGGAGTGAATACACTGAGCCCATCAGTGACCAGTAGAAACTCACCACCTGAAACAACTAAGTAAAAAATAAATATCAGGGATTGTCTATATATTAACCTGATATCAATACCCAGACATAATATCTCCTTTCTCATTTAACCTCTATCAATGATAATTATCAAGTGAGAAGTAGCCAACCAGTATGGCCTCTGTGTGGTGCTGGCTTGGAAAGCTGTTGTCCTTGATAACAAAGTGCAGGATGACATCAGCGACCAGTAGACCTAGCTGAAAGATGCAGAGGAGCAGCGACATGGTTGTGTACAGCCCTCTCTTTGACACAGACAGGGAAAACAGCCATGCCATCAAAGCAGAGGTGTTGCCCTGCTCACAAAATGGATGAGATGAGAACAAGCATTTTCTGTATTTGAGTATAAAATAAGGATCATTAGTAACTGGATCTATGATAAATATCATACATATCATTATATGATTAGATTTGTAAAGCATTGTCTTTGTCCAGCAAATGGTAAGACATTTCATATTTATGTATGTGTGCATTGATTTGTGTGTAAAAGGAGAAACAGAAGATAGTTTACATTCTTGAAGAGGTCACCACTTTCTGCCATGTCACAGACTACTGGTGGCCCACTCTTGAGAGACCTAGACCGACACTTGCACAATGATACAGATTCTTGGACTGGATAAAATTGTCCCAACTTCTAATTTGACAGCACACCTACTGTGATGAAGTGTGGATCTATCTGAAGGTAAATAGAATGTTCATATTCTCCAGCTATGACATCACAGAAACGTCAAGAACCAAGATTCTAAATATTGGATCAAAAGAAACATCTTTGTCTTGAATCTTTTCATTGTAATGAACACAAGCCTATTTACAAATAAATAGAAGGCTCTGGCCATGGAAAGGGAAAGTGGGATAGCTAGTCAATTGTACAGCTGAATGCATTCAACTGAAATGTGTCTTCCGCATTTAACCCAACCCCTCTGAATCAGAGAGGTGCGGGGGGCTGCCTTAATGCACATCCACGTCGTCGGCTATGTTGTGGGTAGTGAAGGGTCCTCAAAATTAGAAATATGTACTGTAGTCATACCAAGGGTGTAGTTTTTAATGAACAAAATTGAAGACTCGCCAATCATAAGAATGAAAATGACAATTGATTCGCCATCATACAGTTTAATGTGAATAGACAAAAAGCTACCTTTTCACGTGTCAATAAAACAAAACATAAGAAATTCATCAATCTGTCAACAATCAGGCATGGTATCACACCACATATTTAGGCCTACACACTGTAACAATACATAGGACAACAGGATAGGCACTCAATCTCCTTATTGTTCTGAAAACCTGTAGTTTTCCCTGCCAATTAATAAGATTAGCAAGTACAATATTGTATCTTTGACAAGAGGCACATTGCCAACTAGAAATGTATGCATTAATTCTATGGATTTATTACATTATCCTGGTGAGCAGGGTTTCCCAAACGCGGTCCTGGTGCCCCCCGGTGCACGTTTTGGTTTTTGCCCTAGAACTACACAGCTGATTCAAATAATCAACTCATAGTCAAGCTTTGATTATTTCAATCAGCTGTGTAGTGCTAGGACAAAAACCAAAACGTGCACCCAGGGGAGGCCCCAGGAGGGCAACTAGTAGACAAAGGCCAGAAAAGAAAATGCATGTATCTAATTTTTGACTAATTGACCTACAAATAGCCTACCAAATGTCGGGAATTATACCCCCTGTCAAAAAAATATGTTTCCGCTGTCTCTGCATTCACCCCAGAGGTAGACGGAGGAGGGTGACTCAAAGGTTCAAAGGAGTATCCTCTTTTGTTTTGACTTCACACAAGAGATGTTTGACGCTGCATTCAGGGCCTTCATGCCAATCGCCACTGCTCTAACACCTACGTCCAGAGCATAATATACCTGCAAAAAGAGATTAGATCATAACAGTAACCACTAACCGATGAGAAACACATATCCCCAAATAAACTTGTTTTCAAATGCAAATAGAGGCATCATGTCCTAAACAGAATAATTCCATTTTTTTGTCCCACTAATAGATCAGCTCTGATGGGAAAATATCTGATGTGATTAGTGGAAAAAATATCAAAATTGGGCTGCCTGTCTATACGCAACCATATGGACTTTAATATGTAACATTCATCTCCCATTTTAAAAGGTATTTTTATCTCCCATTTTATTTAACCATGCAAGTCAGTTAAGAACAAATTCTTATTTACAATGGCAGCCTACACCCGGGCCAAACCCGAACGACGCTGAGCCAATTGTGCGCCGCCCTATGGGACTCCCAATCACGGCCGGTTGTGATACAGCTTGGATTCAAACCAGGGTGTCCATAGTGACACCTCTTGCACTGAGATGCAGTGCCTTAGACTGCTGTGCCACTCAGGAGCCCATTAGTCCAGCTTGGCAACTGGCACAAACAATAAACCAAGGCATAGACCAAAAGTATTGCTTTACCAACATCACAGGATATGTCATGATATCCTTAGAAGGATATCATGATTGTCAGCACACACACCTGCCGGGACTCTCCCTTCCCATATCTCAGCTCGGTGACAAAGTGTTCACAGTTTCCCCTCAGGATGCAGTAAGGCATCTCCAGGCCCAGGAGGCTGCGGGCATCCCTCAGTATGTCATAAACACTCCGGGGTTTGTGTTTGCCATCCAGCAGGTTGTTGACAAGGAACCTGTCCTTCCCCACTATCTCCTCCAGGCTCTCCTTGGTCACAACGGCTGTGTCACACAGCACAGACACTAGGCTGTAGGCACCAGCCCCGGCTGCCTCAGCTTAGGTAGGAGAGGTAGGATGAGTAGTGTGAGGCAGGGGCACGTGAGAGTGGAGGAAAGAGCAGAAAGGAAAATCTTAGGAGGGGGTCAGATTCAGATCAGTGATGTGTACTATGTTTATCCTATAGAGTTTATACACAATTTTATAAACATGATCATAAGCATATTTTTCTAGGTCCATGAATCCCTTATACATGTACTTTATAGGCTTCTCTGTGCCATGACATCCAGTATTAAAGATCAGGAGCAAATTGTACTTACTGGGGGGACAGAGGTGGACGATGTAACCTTCTCCAACATACAAGGCCCAGTGCTGATAGGTCCCCCGGAATATCTCAATCAGGTCCCCAGGTTGAGGCTTTGTTTGATATTGACAACACAATATCAGATTTTTACATTACAACTGGCAATTAGTACACTATGTAATCAAGTCTATATTCAATGTTAATTCAATATTTGACAAAGATTACCCCACAAGTACAACAAAAATACCAAAGCAGGTCTGTCAACAAGTCAAATACACTGCACGTTGTTACTGACTTACCATTATTGGGACAATGTCATTCCTTTTGATAAGATTGTGGCAAAAACATAACATATCCAGGTTTTGATTTGTTCTTGCATATACTGTATTTATCCAGCATGTGAAAAAAGTTCATACTTGCAATATGCTCCCCTGTTGATTAAAACAGACATGCTAACCTAAAGGCTACTGCGTGTTACTTAGGCTACAGTGGATCAAGCCATTAATTGGATTTTAACAGTCTATTTTGGGTAGTAAACACTGATCTCTGACTGTTGGAGTAGTACTTGTGAGTTGTGTTGAGCGGATCTCTCAAAATATGCAGAGCTGACCTCTCAAAATATGCAGCGCTGACCTCTCAAAATATGAATGGCCTTCAACTAGAGTTTCCTTTGTCAATGAGATAATCTATGTAAATGTTTAATGGTAATGAGTGATTGGTGCCTTCTTGGGACCATCAGATTCCACTGTTAGATTAGGTTTGTAACATGTCTGGTGTATTATGGCCGGCTTCTTTTATGAAACTTTCTTCTTGCCTGTTATGGATTGTTTATAAAGTGATCATAAAAAGTAACAACAATCCATACCAGGCAAGAAGGAAGCAGCAATGATTTAAGCGCTGCAATACAAATACAAATTCACAACAATACGATTTTTAAAATATATAATGAAAATGTTCAGACCTGAATTACGAAAGAAAATACAGTTATATCAACTATAGTTCAACTTTCTTGAACCTTTGTTTAACTAGGGAAGTCACTTAAGAACAAATTCTTATTTACAATGATGGCCTACCACCGCCAAACACTAACCCAGACAGCTCTGGGACAATTGTGCGGCGTCCTATGGGACTCCCAATCACGGCCGGTTGTAATACAGCCTGGAATCAAACCAGGGTCTGTAGTGACACCATTAGCATTGAGATGCAGTGCCTTAGACCGCTGCGCCACTCGGAAGCCTATACTCACAACGAGTTTTTAACCTGAAAGCCTTTCTATACAATGTGTGCTCATAATGTTGCTAATGGCTATCCAATAGTAGAAGGAATTCAATTAACCATAATTAAATGTCATTATAAAACAATTTCCATGATAGCACACTCCAAAGTTTGTCAAACTTCAGAAATAGTCTAATGTTGAGTCCATGCCCATCTTTACCATTCATTTGGGATGGACTCCTGGGCTACTTTCAGTGGCCGAACGTTGCAAATAGAAATGACATGAACGAATAGAGCCGACGTGCTTCCTGTTCTAGATAGCATATTTCTATCTGAACGTTCCAAAAACCCAACGTGTTTAACGCGCCTCTGCTATGCACACGCGCCTCCCTCGTCAACACAAACTGACCAATCATTGAATGACTCGCGGCAAAGTGGAGCGCATTCAAGATCGAAACGCTAAGCAACGGTTCACAGAAAGCACCACGTTTAGAGCATTTATTATTATAGCATCCCACTACCATTTCAGATTAGGCAATAACAGGAGTTCGTCTAATTTGAAAATGTGCTAATACGTCTACAAAATGGACAGGGTTGGCTCTGACTGTCACCCAAATAACACATTGTTGTTGCCTACAGGCATCTATACTTTATATTTGTCAAATCATCTCTGCGTGCACATGATTTGAAGGGGCGAGGCTTAAGAGCGTAAACTAGCTGAATCAAGATGGCGAACTTCATTGAACGGTAGTTATTACAATTCAGGTCCAGTTAGCCTGCTAGCTAGCCATTACAACAGAAAACATATACTAACGTATACTATTGCATCAGTCTTTGTGGATATTATCTATATATGCTACATTTGGTCAGTTGTCTTTTGTCACGGATAGCTTGCTAGCTAGAGGAAAACTACCTACCTAACTAATCAGTTCAGCAGCAACATGACTTAGCTAGCTGGAATATGATCATTGCAAACGTAGTTACATCACTGTTTATTTCCATTCTTCCCTAGAATGTGCCTATATCTTGTGCTCGTGCTGTCTGTTTTCCTGAGCATCACTCAAGCTGTGGATCGCAGTAACTTCAAAACATGTGATCAGAGTGCCTTCTGCAGGTGATGCCTGCCTCCCTCCATCAATTCACTTAGAAAAACGTGTAACAACAATAACGTTACCTAGATATACATTATGTAACGTGTGTGTGTGTGTGTGTGTGTGTGTGTGTGTGTGTGTGTGTGTGTGTGTGTGTGTGTGTGTGTGTGTGTGTGTGTGTGTGTGTGTGTGTGTGTGTGTGTGTGTGTGTGTGTAGTCGTCAAAGGGCGATGAAGCCAGGCCAGTCATCATACAGAGCCTTACTGGAGACCCTGGAACTCAGTGACTCCCACCTCACAGTGCAGCTCCTGAATAACAATAATAAGGTCAGAATGAACAAGACCTGCTGCACACGTAAACAAGTTGTCATAGAGGTTGGGTGAAATAACTTTGCTTTGATAATGGATTACCTGGATGGCACACAATGGAAATCCACCATACACTTTTTGTTCTTCCACATCGTGCAAACCCTGTGATCATTTCAATGCCTGTGTTCAGGTGCTCTTGCTGCTCGAGCTGTATCGCCTTCAGGGGAACATGACCAGAGTGAAGATCAATGAGCTGAAGCCCGTCAAGCCTCGATATGAGGTGCCTGATGTTCTCATCACTGACCCTCCCACTGAACTGTGAGTTTGTCCATTTATTTTATACATGTCAATATCAGCCCACTATTGATGTCTCACATTCTAGGGTGGTTTTGTAACGGATGTAAAGTATAGAGAAGGTCCATAGTGGGTGTGTTGGCATGGGTGTAATGGCTGCTTCTCTCCAATGCAGTATGTCAGTGGTGGCCCAGGATGAGCACAGGGTGGTGCTGTCTCTGGGTGGGGAGGACTGGAGGCTCATCCTCAGTGCCCAGCCCTTCCGCCTGGACATCATGGAGGGCCCACAGGTGCTGCTGTCCCTCAACTCCCGGGGCCTGCTAGCCTTCGAGCAGCTCCGCATACGCAAGGACACGTGAGTCGCTTATGCAGTCTTGCATGTACAGGACGAAACCTTGCATTTATATTACATGGAACAATGCAATTGAATGCGTATACTAGACCTGTGATGGACTTTGACGGAATATTGCCGTGTAATATATGTTGTGTAATTTCATGTAAGGCTTTTAATGAAGGCTTCCACTTGTACTCTCCTGCTGAATTTGATAATTGTCTCAAAGGTTTTCTAAATTGCACTTAGGTGTGCTGTACTGATCTGTTTTCCCGTCCTATTCTGTTCCTTTCCTTTCCCTCTCCTGTTTCTCACCATGTCCTCCAGTATTTCCCACAAAATAAGTAGCACAGTCGGTAGCATGTGGGATAAGATCAAGAGCGTTTTCTCTAGGTAACTGGTCTTAGCTTGCCTCTTGATGTAATGTTTGTGTGACACCAGAGTTGAACTACTGAAATAGCTTATGGCTGTATTGTCTTATAGTAGAAATGCCACAAGTCATAAATGAGGTCAACAGATTTTTACTTTTGATCTTAACTTTACCAGAGAAACAATAAATATATGTAAACATGTTGCTGTGTGCAATTTCTCCATAAGTCTGTACAGCCTCTACTGCTCAGTGTAGTGTACATATATTTACTAAGCTTCCCACCACCCTCTAAACAAATTATTGCATGTCATATTTTATTGTTCAGTGATTTGATTGGTTTACCCATTGATAATTATTAACAAATAAAAAATCTTCTGAATCATTGTCCTGCAAAGTTTAGAAATGTGGGCATATCTGTACCCATTACCAAGTAATTTTCTATGGGCTGAATCCTAACTTAAAATCTGCACATTTTTGTGCAACCCCCACATTAACATCAATGCAAACATAAGTTAAGATGAACCGCTATGTCAACAAGATGTCAGTACATAATGCATGTTTAACTCAATGACAATTATCAAATTGAAAGAGTTTGTCCTTTAATTGATCACTAACAACATGTCAATCCAGGTGATGATATGCAGTTTATATTGCTTCACTTGTCCTTCACATTTCTCCATGTGGTTTCTATAGCAATCAACCACTCCTTTGACATTGATATGTATTATTGTGTGATGCAGCAAAAGCCAAACAGACACAAAGGAAGCTGTGGAGAAAGAGGACACAGAGAAGCATGATAAGGAAAAGGTGTGTGGTGTTCTATTCTAAAGATATTGTTCTGATACAAATACTGCATGGGTTTATTGGTGCATTTATAGACCCCGTTCTGTCCATTTTTGTGTTCAAAGTGTGTAGAGATAACAGGTCGTGAGTAGTAGCCTAGTATTGTGAGAGAAGAGCTTCAATTTCTGGTATCAATTTGATGTAAACTTTGAACTAGGGTGTGTACGAGTAGCACCTTTCTGAGACACTTGAGCTACATGTTTGGCCTCTTTTCTGGTTCTCCACAAAACGCCTCTCACGTTCCAGGTGTCAGAAGGAGAGGAGGCGGAAGAAGAGGTGGATCAGCCAGGAATGTGGGAGGAGACGTTCAAGACCCATGCCGACACCAAGCCTAATGGTACATCATTGTACTGTACACTACAATTCCATAGGAAACAAACTGTTACTCAAGTCCATTTTTCCCCCCACCTATTTACTTACATTGACATCATGTGTTACATTTTTTTATAAATAAAAACACTACTCTGGTGTAACCTGCCTCCTGTCCTCCAGGTCCCTCCTCCATCAGTCTGGACTTCTCCCTGCCTGGAGTAGAACACGTCTACGGCATCCCTGAACACGCAGACGGCCTCAGACTGAAAAACACAGAGTGAGACTATAAACTGACTTTGCCCCAATGTCATTTGCACTCAGCTCATCAAAGTGTAGTTTTTTATTCTTTTGTTGGTCATCCAGTGCTAACCCAGTGATTCCTGTTCCTCTCCTCAGTGGAGGAGACCCCTACAGGCTTTATAACCTGGATGTGTTCCAGTATGAGCTCTTTAATCCTATGGCTCTGTATGGAGCAGTGCCTGTCCTCCTCTCACACAACACCCACAGGACTATGGGTCTCTTCTGGCTCAACGCAGCAGAGACCTGGGTGGACGTCAGCTCTGGACAGGTGGGTGTGTGTGAATGGATCTCACACTGTCTTGCCTTTCCTTCTTTGCCCTTGGATCCACTTGGTTTGATCTCTAGATCCTTTTTGTGCATGTTTGATTGCGTTCAGGGCTCCAGTGAGGTCCCTCAGACAGATGTCCGATGGATCTCTGAGAGTGGCATCATTGACGTCTTCATCATGCTGGGACCACGACCTAATGATGTGTTCACACAGTACGCTTCATTAACAGGTACACTACTTACACACTCACTAACAGGAACACAGGTACACGTCACTCACAGTATATTCTACACATTCACACCAAGCACATTTTAATGTTCAATACATCGTCAGTTTATATCTCCACTGCTCACTATCCCAGAAGTGTTACCTTCACTTTATAAATGACCCTTCTGTACTCTGGCTGTCGTAGGCACTCAGGCCTTCCCTCCTCTCTCTTCGCTGGCCTACCACCAGTGCCGTTGGAACTACAACGACCAGGAAGACGTGAGTGCGGTGGACCAGGGCTTTGATGAACACGACATCCCCTATGACTTCATCTGGCTGGATATTGAGCACACGGACGGCAAGCGCTACTTCACCTGGGACAACAACAAGTTCCCACAGCCCAAAGACATGCTGCAGGGCCTTCTGGATAAGAGACGCAAGGTGAACTTAATAATGGAAACATAGGATTTTGAAATGGTGTGTGTGGTAATGAGAAGATAATTTACAGTTTTGCCACTCTTCTCTCCCTCCTCCACTCACTGCGCCCTCTCCTGTCCCGGCTGTCCACAGATGGTGACCATAGTGGACCCTCACATTAAGGTGGACAGCAGCTATAAGATCCACACTGAGATTCGCTCTAGAGGCTACTACATAAAAAACAAAGATGGCGGTGACTATGAGGGCTGGTGCTGGCCAGGTAGGAACATGTCAATATGTACACTGTATTGTACAAAAGTATGTGGACACCCCTTCAAATGAGTGGTTTCGGCTATTTGTCACACCTGTTGCCATACAATCTCCATAAACAAACATTGGCAGTAGAATGGCCTTACTGAAGAGCTCAGTGACTTTCAACGTGGCACCCTCATAGGACGCCACCTTTCCAACAAGTCAGTACGTCAAATGTCTGCCCTGTTAGAGCTGCCTTGATCAACTATAAGTGCTGATATTGTGAAGTGGAAATGTCTTGGCTCAGCCGTGAAGTGGTAGGCCACACAAGCTCACAGGATGGGACCGCCGAGTGCTGAAGCACATAGCAGATAAAAATAGTCTGTTCTCGGTTGCAACACTCACTACAGAGTTCCAAACTGCCTTTGGAAGCAACAACAGCACAATAACAGTTCGTCGGGAGCTTCATGAAATGGGTTTCCATGGGAGAAGCAGCCGCACACAAGCCTAAGATCACCATGCGCAATGCCAAGCGTAGTTTGGAATGGTGTAAGGCTTGCTGCCATTGGACTCTGAAGCAGTGGAAACGAATTCTCTGGAGTGATGAATCACAATTCACCATCTGGCAGTCTGACAGATGAATCTGGGTTTGGGTTTGCCAGGAGAACGCTACCTGCCCCAATGCATAGTGCCAACTGTAAAGTTTGGTGGAGGAGGAATAATGGTCTTGGGCTGTTTTACATTACATTCTAGACGATTCTGTGCTTTCAACTTTGTGGCAACGGTTTCAGGAAGTTCCTGTTTCAGCATGACAATGCCCCCGCGCACAAAGCGAGGTCCACACAATTTTTTATTTTTTCGAGATCGGTGATGACTGGCATGCATAGAACACTGACCTCAACCCCATCAAACACCTTTGGGATGAACTGGAACGCCGACTGCGAGCCAGGACAAATCGCCCGACATCAGTCCCCGACCTCACTAATGCTCTTGTGGCTGAATGGAAGCAAGTCCCTACAGCAATGTTCCAACATCTAGTGGAAAGCCTTCCCAGAAGAGTGGAGGCTGTTAACCAACTCCATATTAATGCCCATGATTTAGGAATGGGATGTTCGACGAGCAGGTGTCCACATACTTTTGGCAATTTAGTGTATTTTATGGATTGATACATTTTAAAACGTACCAGACAACACAGTGCAGGTTATCATTTGTCATGAATGTTGCCCTGGAAGCAGCTCTGCAGAGTGGTCACTAGCTGCCACAGTCATGAAATCTGATTTAACCCTAACCTTAACCACACCGCTAACCCTAATGCCTAACCTTAACCACACCGCTAACCCTAATGCCTTTTAAATTAAGACCAAAAAGCTAAATCATCCATTTTTCTGAAATAGCCAATTTGCCCCATCTAATGGAAATCGCTCAGTTCTGCCTCCAGGGCAAGATTTTGACAATAAATGTCAACACAGTATAAGATTTGACTGTTTTTATACTGATTCAGTCACCCAAAGGCTAGTAATTGTTTAGAACTGTTATGTATATGTACTCTATATTTTCTTGTAACAGGGAATGCAGGTTACCCAGATTTTACCAACCCTGAGATGAGGAAGTGGTGGGCCAGCATGTTTGCCTATGGCCAGTATGAGGTGAGTAAACCCTGTATCAGTTCGTCTCGTCTCCACATTTAAACGCAGTTACTTTTTTCTCTTCTCCTTTCTTGACTTCCTTCGTGAGGAGGACAAAGTTTCCTGAGTCAGTTAGTATTGATGTCACTGGTTAACCAGTAAAGCTGCTGGAGCCTTGAGCTACTGATTTACCTATACGACCCCAGATGTACTGACATGTCTTTATCTCCCGTCTCTCTTCTCCAGGGCTCGATGGAGAACCTGTACACGTGGAACGACATGAATGAGCCGTCTGTGTTCAACGGTCCAGAGGTCACCATGCACAAGGATGCCCTCCATGGGCCCTGGGAGCACAGAGACGTCCACAACCTCTACGGCTTCTATGTGGTGAGGAAGGGAAGGAAGGGTGTTACTAGGACTAGATAGCCCCGGGGGTGTTCACTGTCCACATTGTTGGGATTGTTTTAGATTAGTTACAGCATCCTTACTTATTTACTGCCATCTACTCTCTCTTCCCTTCTTTCCCTCTCTCAGCAAATGGCGACAGCAGAGGGTCAGATCCAGCGCTCTGGGGGGTTGGAGAGGCCTTTTGTTCTGACCAGGGCCTTTTTCGCTGGCTCTCAGCGCTATGGTTAGACCCTTCAAAACGCCTCCCTCTGGTTACTATAAATGTTGTATACTGTATGTCTTCACTGACCCCAACCCACTCTTGAAGTGTTTGTTCTCTCACACACGCGTTCACCCACTCTCCTCCAGGTGCAGTGTGGACGGGTGATAATGCAGCAGAGTGGGGCCACCTGAAGATGTCCATCCCCATGTGTCTCAGCCTGGGCCTCGTGGGCATCTCCTTCTGTGGAGGTGAGGCTGGCAGGGATTGGTGCTGCACAGATTGGATGGCTCGGTCTATCCTAGTTTGATGGTAATTCTTAAAGTATCCTAATCACTCCTCTCATCCCAGCTGACGTGGGGGGTTTCTTTAAGACTCCCAGTGCGGAGCTGCTGGTGCGTTGGTACCAGGCGGGGGCCTACCAGCCCTTCTTCCGCGTGCCCACGCCCACCTGGACACCCCGCGGAGGGAGCCCTGGCTTTTTGGCCCTGACAACACAGCTCTGATCCGGGAGGCTGTGCGTCAGCGCTACACCCTTCTGCCCTACTGGTACCTGCAGTTCTACCACGCCCAACGCACTGGCCAGCCGGTCATGAGGTAGGCTCATCAAGCCCCATGCAGGACTTGACATGAACTTTTTTTTAGACCCTTTTTAGTTATTTTTTTTTGTTAACTTTTTACTTGTCAGCTCAAGTCACTAGTGCCAAAATAAACAGTCTTCTGTAACACCATAATAACCATTATTATCACAGGTATGGAAGGCTGCTGGTCTCTGATCCCATGTATTATGTCTCCTGCTGTTGTGGCCTTGAGCAACCCACTTAACCCCCCACCAAGTAAAATACTGCACTTTTATAAAGGCTTCTGTATAAAACCCATATGTGGAGAGCTACTGTTTGTGCAGGTTTTTGATCCAGTCCTGCTCAAACACACCCGAGTCAGTTTATCAAGGGACTGTTGAGAGGCTGTTTTTTGTCTCACAATGTGTTAGAGCAGGGCTGGAGCAAAAGCCTGCAGCCCCAGTAGCTCTCCTGGCAACCCTGCAAAATTACAATTAAAACCAAGTACTTTGTCTTAAAAAATAATTTCCTCATTCAATAAACCAGGGATCAAATGGCTATGGTGGGTGACTTCATAGCAAGGTAGATACCGAAGACATGTACGTCTACACCATGTTTTGAATTGGCTATCTAGTTAGTCTGTTGTATATGATTATTTAGTCTCTCTCTCCCCTCTGGCAACGGCCCACTCACACTGACACACACGCAGGTGATGCACACACTGACTTTTCCAGGATTTTCATTGCTGACCAAAAATGAGCTATAACTGGGAAAATAACTCACTAGCAATGAATATCAACAAATGTGCACACGCGGCTAGGCTCGCTTTGATCTAAAGGCATCTTGCGACTGCATGATTGAAACGGCTCATGCCTGTCAGTGAAGGCCTGCAGAGATGGGAGGACGGTGCGCAACACATCTCATCCGGAGGACCCTGATCTAATTCTGATCAGATTAGGCTTTTTTTTTTTTTTTTTACTTGTCCATGTGGAAAACTTAACTCTATAATTGTCTTTCTGACAATGTGTTTTACATGCCCCGGGCAAGCAGACAAGCATTAATGTCGAGCCCTGCCACGTCTATTTTTTTGAAGGTCTATAGCTGGCACTAGTCTTTAAGAAGATAGTAGAGAGAATCCTTGTATTTTGTTTCACCTTGGGTTGTGTTCTCTCTCTGTCTGTACTATAGGCCCCTGTGGGTGGAGTATCCAGAGGATATTGCCACGTTTTCTATTGACGATGAGTTCCTGATTGGTAAGTAGGTTAGGGAGAGTGGCCTTTAGACCGATATGTACTTCTTAACCTTTTATGATACAATACTTTTGAATAGCTAAATGTTTGGATGAAGTTGAGCTCTTCAACCTGGTGAGGATGATGCATTAGCCCAGACTACCTCTCCCCCTGTGTGTTCATCAGGCAGAGATCTTCTGGTTCACCCTGTAACAGATGAAAGGTCTAGTGGGGTCACAGCCTACTTACCTGGGAATGGAGAGGTGAGTGTGAGGAGGGGGAAGGCTGACTTGGAGTTTTGCCTGTTGAAATATACCACATGTTCAATCAACCTGATACCTTCTCGTCCTCTGACCTCCTCACGCTTCTCTCCCCGTCACAGGTCTGGTATGACGTCCACACGTTCCAGAGACATGACGGAGCTCAGAACCTCTCTATCCCTGTCACCATGAGCTCAGTAGGTTCTCTGTTAACATGGATCCGCTGTCTGTTTCTCTCAACTCCTATGTTCTTTAGCCATCTCCCACCCCTCAGCACCTTTTCCCACAAATAATTATCTCGCTTTTCTCTCTCTTCTCTGTCCCACCACCTCTTCCTCTCACAGATTCCAGTGTTCCAGCGAGGAGGTTCCATTATCTGCCGGAAGAACCGTGTTCGCAGGTCCTCATCCTGCATGGAGAACGATCCCTACACCCTCTACGTGGCCCTTGACTCACAGGTATAACCTTCATTTACACCACTATGATATCACTACCATTGTTGTTGCACCGTTTTACTTTCAGGGGCTTTGTCATCATTTAAATGTTTCTCTTTGTTCCAGGGCAATGCAGAAGGAGAGCTTTACATAGATGATGGTCACACCTTTAAACATGAGACAGACAAGCAGTTTATTCACAGACGCCTGAGTTTCACTGCAAACAGCCTCTCATCGAGGTCTGTCCCTCTAACTAACATTATCATTCAAACCAGGCCGTGTTCTCCCCTGTGTTTCTGTATCGAGTGTAACCTGTCTCTTTCTCTGATGCTGCAGGGACCTGTCTCCTGACTCCCAGTTTCCCTCTGCCTCCTGGGTAGAGCAAGTGAACATCCTGGGAGCTCAGAAGCCTGATGCTGTCACCCTCACAACGACAGGTTAGTCATGTACCGTCAATAACCAGGCAATATGGTGTCACGTGTAGAGCCAGGAGTTTCCCCTGAACGTCCTTCTGGTCAGGTAATGTAATGGAGAAATAACTTGTTTCAGTGAAGTAATTTTTTTGTTGGCAGGCTAGTGCAGAAAGTGTTAAGGGTTGTGAACATTGTAACAAACCCTAATGTGCCTGATGTTCTTCACCCATCCTCCACAGATGGTGGCGAGTCTTCTGTGGAGTTTGCGTTTGACCCGGACACAGCAGTCTTAACTCTTCGTAAGCCAGGCATGAACGCAGGGGTCAACTGGACATTACATCTGCGGTAACACAGGACACACAGAAGTCAAGAGACAAACGAAATGTCACACACAGACTTTTGGACAAACAAGTAAACATACAACTACAGAAAAGCACACAACCAGATTCAACAGTGTGGCTAGGATTTGGAGCAGTTACCTGAACCCTGAGAAAGAAAACGCAGGAGAAATGGATCCGGGTTATTGAGAGTATGCAACTCAGGACCACAAATGGTGTTAGTCAGGATAAATTCTGCACCACTAACAAGAGGCTGAATTTTTGATACTTATCTTAATTTTAAGAAATATTTTTTCCAGGGTAGAAATTATGACAATGATGATAATGACTCCCTATAAGACTCTATATGACTAGCTGTGTTAAATAAAATAAATATGACAATGATTGTCCAAATGTAATGTTTGTATTTTTTCCCTTTCCATTTTTGTTACAAGTTAATAATGAATTTGCTTTTACATGGGTCAACAATGTGAATAGACAAGTATGAAGAAGAGATGACCTTCTATCGGACATTATGAAATACAGTGGGTATTATAAGTATTCACCCCCTTGGATTTTTTCCCATTTTGTTGCGTTACAAAGTGGGATTGAAATTAATTTAATTGTTTGTTTTTTTGTAATTGATCTACACAAGATACTCTATCAATGTGGAATATTTTTTTATTTATTAGAATGTAAATAAAAAATAACTAATGTACCTTGAATAGATAAGTATTCACTCCCCTGAATCACCTTTTGGCAGCAATTTACAGCTGTGATTTTCTTAGGTAAGTCTCAAGAGCTTTGCATACCTGGATTGTGCAAGATCTGGGAAGGTGTTGAGGATCATGGCTAGACAGCAATTTAAGTCTTGCCATAGATTTCCAAGCAGATTTAAGTCAAAACTGTAACTTGGCCACTTGGACCATCTGTCTACAGTGTAGATTTTGCCTTGTGTTGTAGGCTATTGTCCTGCTACAGTGTAGATTTGGCCTTGTTGTAGGTTGTCTTGCTGAAAGGTGAATTCCTCTGTCTGGTGTAAAGCTTAGCTCCATCCCATGTCTTTTTATCCTGAAGCAGCCACCACCATGCTTGAAAATAAGGAGGCAGTTTCTTAGTGACGTGTTGGATTTGCCTCATGCATAAGGCTTTGCATTTAGGCCAAAACGGTTATTCCTTTTATTTTTATTCTGTATATTTTTATTCTTTACACTTCATTGTGGAGTAACTAAAATGTTGATCCATCCTCAGTTTTCTCCCTTCACAGCCATTTAACTGGAGCTGTTTTAAAAGCACCAATGGTGACATCCCTTAGCAGTTTCCTTCCTGTCTTGCAGCTCAGTTCAGAAGAACGACTATCTTTGTGTGCGTGGTTTAATAGATCATCCACAGCATAATTAACTTGACCATGCTTAAAGAGATTAAATGTCTGATTTGTTATTGTTACTCATCTACCAATCACAGCCCTTCTGAGGCTTTTGAAAAGCTCCCTGGTCTTTGTAGTTCAATTTTTGCTTGAAATTCAATAATTGACTGAGGGAGCTTAAATATGTATGTATTGGGGACAGAGGAAGAGGTAGTTATTAACAAATCTTGTCAAGCCCTATTATTTCACAGTGAGTCCATGTAACTTGTGATTTATTGAGATACATTTTACTCCTGAACTCATTTAGGCTTGCCTAAACAAAATGCCTGAATACTTTTGCAACAACTGTTTTTGTTATTAAATGTTAACATTTGTAGACTTTTCTTTGGTATTCTGTGATGCTCAATGACAATTCAGACATTGCAAGAAGTAAAATATGCATCAATTTACTAAATGTTTACATGTTGGAGAAGGAGGTTTAACTTAAAAGTCAATGATTTGAATTGAGGATTGGTTGTCAACAATAAACCAACTACATTCCCATTTGCTTCAATTTTTGTTTATTACAAAGTTATTATAAATGTAGGCTAGGAAGTTCATACAGTACACCAGTACATAAATACACCATGTCTTGGCATAAACATTTGGTTTCCAGGAGTTTTCATATTCAAGGTTTTGTTGTCTGTCATGATATAAAATACTGATAGTATCATAGCTCTCAGAGGTGATGCTGTATGACAGTTTATCCATAAGTATGGTGACACCCTATGATATCACAGCACTGTGTCCTATAACAGCATCATGAGCCCTGTCTGAGTGCCCACATTGAGGATAACCTAAAAGTGTGAAACTCCAGTTTAGCAGACACAATTCTGAGTATAGCATGCTAAGGTATACTGTATATACCAGTTAATTTCACATAATGGTGGTTTGCCCATCCAATGTTGGTATTCTTTCCATCATTTGGTCCGACCGGAGTGTATCCAGGAGATGCATATAGTCTTGTGGTTAGTCTGCAGGCGGCCGGGTGAGGAACCGCATCAGGCTCTCATAGCTGAGGAAGGTGATGGCGTTGACAGGGAAGGCCCTCAGGCTGTTCAGGAGGAGCCCCTTAAAGAACACCCTCACCCCCTCCTCTTTCAGACTCACACTCATGCAGTGCAAGAGCCCCCGGTACACCCGTCCCCCAGCACCGGACATCTGCAGCCGCGCTTTCACCACATCCATGGGTGTGGCAAAGGCCCACGTCACCACGCCTGCCACCCCACCCGCCATTAATACCGCAAATGTGCCTGCAGATACAAACCAAATAATTACCTGAAAATCTATAATTGCACTAGTACTCAAATCATCAGCAATAAATTGTCAAATCTAGACACAGACTAGCATGCTCTCTCCTCACAGACTAGCATGCTCTCTCCTCACAGACTAGCATGCTCTCTCCTCACAGACTAGCATGCTCTCTCCTCACAGACTAGCATGGCCTTTGAACTGTTAATGACACACACACACTCCAAGTCGTCTCGATTGCAGCGACGTATCACAGTTTATCACATCTCAAAAATGCCTGGAGATGAGCGTAACATCTCAGGAACCACATTCTTATAATATAGCAATCTTTTCATATGTGCAATGCAATTGCAAAAAAAGATGGCCTGGATCACAACCTCTCTCTCCAACTGACCTGGCCGTTTGCCTTCTTCAGTCAGAAACCTGCAGCTGATTTCATAAGGCAAGAAGTAGATTCCGTAGCAGGGTACATCTCTCAGGGTAAGAGCCAACCCCCCTCGAAACAATCCCCTTGGCCCCTCCTCCCTCAGGATGACAGTCATACAGTGAATGGGACCTCGATACCCGTCACCACCGACCCCAGCCCAGCCCTTGGTCTGGGACTGCAGGCGTACCTTCACCAAGTCAACAGGCGCAGTAACCACCACCTGGCAGCAAAGACAAGCTTGGTGTTAAAAAGTACACATAACAATGCCATATTTCAGGGCCATTTAAAGCACGTTCCATATTACCTGTGCCAGACCTGAGAAACAGCCAGCGGCGAAGACTGCTGATGCCGAGGCAGGGTTGCCTTGGATTCGGTCATTCCATTGGGACTGGGTGAGGCAGTCTAAAGCATTGCTATAGGAACCAAAGACCACAGCGTTGGTGATGCCAGTAGTCAGGACAGGAAATGCCATGCCCTTGAAGAACCCAGGAATCTGATCCGACAAATACAAAAATAGTATAGTTAAGGAATTGCTGATGGTACAACATTGTACCATCACACATCGACAAATCCCACTGGGCACAAACTGGTTGAATCAACGTTGTTTCAACATAATTTGTCACGTGAAATCTACGAGGAAAATACATTAGATCTGAAAAAAGTAATCAACTGTTGTTTTCTGGGTAAGATTTAAACCACAGGATTATGTCATCAGGATAACCACATTTCAACATAGACAAACCTTTAATAAAATATGTTGAATTTGTACCTTTAAAAGAACTTCAGATCTTCAATGATAAAATCCACTATCAGAAAAAAACAACTATAGGCTGGGCAGCACCTCCTACTGGAGAATTGATCTATCAGAAGCTACCCTTTGGTATCCCATCCAGGGTTTTAGCATTTATTTGGGTTGCAATCTGAGGTGCAGTAAACTATAACGAACTTATCCTCTGTAGCAGAGGTAACTCTGGGTCTTCCTTTCCTGTGGCGGTCCTCATGAGAGCCAGTTTCATCATAGCGCTTGATGGTTTTTGCGACTGCACTTGAAGAAACTTTCAAAGTTCTTGAAATTTTCCTGGATTGACTGACCATGTCTTAAAGTAATGATGGACTGTCATTTCTCTTTGCTTATTTGAGCAGTTCTTGCCATAATATGGACTTGGTCTTTTACCAAATAGGGCTATCTTCTGTATGCCACCCCTACCTTGTCACAACACAACTGATTGGCTCAAAAGTATCAAGAAGGAAAGAAATTCCACAAATTAACTTTTAACAAGGCACACCTGTTAATTGAAATGCATTCCAGGTGACTACCTCATGAAGCTGGTTGAGAGAATGCCAAGAGTGTGCAAAGCTGTCATCAAGACAAAGGGTGGCTACTTTGAAGAATCTCAAATATATTTTGATTTGTTTAACACTTTTTTGGTTACTACATGATTCCATAGGTGTTATTTCATAGTTTTGATGTCTTCACTAATATTCTAAAATGTAGAAAATAATAAAACATTGAGAAAAACCCTTGAATGAGTAGGTGTGTTCAAACTTTTGACTGGTACTGTAATTAGGTGGAGACCCGAGGAACCTCAAGAGTTAACCAATACTTTGTTTTTATACTTCAACAACGAAGATATATAATCTTACGTAGCTTTTAAACAAGCTCATCAGTATGTTTTTTATACGTTAAATGCTTGTCAATCCAAATGCCCAGATATTTAAAGGTGGGAACCCAATCAATGAGAGAACCATTCGATGAATAAATACACTGAGTGTACAAAACATTAAGAGGTTGGGGTAATGGCATATATAACATACAGATAAAAAAAAAATGTTGTGTGTTTGGTTGTCAACACAAGCATATAATCAACATTTGAAGGGGATGTATATTCTGCTTGGATAGTTCCATCTGTGCCATTGACTTTAATTCAAGTTTGTTTTCAAATTGATAATTAATATGTTGGATTCACGTCTCTATCTCAACCAAAAATCAAGTTAAAGAATAGGACTAAATCAAATCAAAACTTTATTTAAAGTGCATTTCAAGTTTGTTTTGATTTAGTCCTATTCTTTAAATTAGATTTTTGGTTGAGATGGAGACATAAATCCAACATATTAATTATTCATTCATAAACAAACTGGAATTAAAGCCAGACAGTGGCACAGATGGAACTATCCAAGCAGAAGATAAATCTCCTTCAAATGTTAATATTTGGTTGCGTTGACAACCAATGAGCTTGACAAGCTAATTTCACAACGATGGCTCACCACTCATCGTACTGGGCGACTTTAACCTCCCGACGAGGACTTCAATTCATTTATTTCCACCTCTCTGTTTCCACTCCTTTCCTCATGACCTCACCCTTTCCCAGTCACCTCCCACTCACAAGGCAGAAAATACGCTTGACCTCATCTTTACTAGAGGCTGTTTGCCTACTGATCTCACTACAACCCCCCTCCAGGTCTCTGATAACGACTTTGTTTTCTTTTCTCTCCATCTCTCCTCCAACCCTAACCACTCAGCCCCTATCCAGATGGTCATGCGCCGCCGCAATCTCGCTCTTTCTCTCCCGGTACTCTCTCCTCTTCTATCCTATCCTCTCTTCCACCTGCTAAATCCTTCTCCCACCTGTCTCCTGACTCTGCCTCTTCGACCCTCCTCTCCTCTCTTTCCGCATCCTTTGACTCTCACTGTCCCCTTACCTCCCAGCCGGCCTGACCTTCCCCTCCTGTTCCGTGGCTGGGTGACTCACTGCATTCTAACAGAACAGGGCTGCGGGCAGCTGAGTGGAAATGGAGGAAAACAACTTCTGGAGGACCTATCATCCTTCCACACCCTCCTCTGTAACTTCTCTTCCTCTGTATCTGCTGCTAAAGCCTCTTTCTATCACTCTAAATGTCAAGCTTCTGCCGCCAACCCTGGGAAACTTTTATCCACTTTTTCCTACCTCATTAATCCTCCACCTCCTCCCCCTTTCCTCTCTGCGGACGACTTTGTCAACCACTTTGAAAAAAAGGTTGACAACAGCCGCTCCTCATTCACTCAGTCTACTAAGTCCACTAGTTCCACTCACACAGAACTACCCTACGCCTTAAACTCTTTCTGACCTCTCTCCAGATTAAATCCTGTGACTAGTGATGTCCAGCCGCCCAACAACCTGCCCACCTTCTGACACACAGGTGGCGACACACATTTCTGCGTGCCTGGCAGACATATCAGCTTGGATGTCGGCCCACCACCTAAAGCTCAAATTCAACAAAACTGAGCTACTCTTCCTCCAGGGGAAGATCTGCCCTCTCCATCCCTGTTAACAACTCCACAGTGTCCCCCTCCCAGAGTGCAAAGAAGCTTGGCGTGACACTGGACTACAACCTGTCGTTCTCTGCAAACATCAAAGCAGTGACTCGCTCCTGCAAGTTCATGATCTACATCTGTAGAGTCCGACCTTTCCTCACACAGGAATCGGCGCAGGTCCTAATCAAGGCACTTGTCATCTCCCGTCTAGACTCCTGCAACTCTCTGTTGGCTGGGCTCTACACTTGTGCCATCAAACCCCTGCAACTTATCCAGAATGCTGCAGCCCACCTGGTGTTCAACCTTCCTATGTTCTCCCATGTCACCCCTCTGCACACTCGACTGGCTTCCAGTCGAAGCCCTGGTGCTTGCCTACGGAGCAGCAAGGGGAACTGCACCTCCTTACCTTCAGGCTATGCTCAAACCCTACATCCCAAACCAAGCACTCCTTTCCTCCATCTTGGGTCTCTTGGCCCTCCCACGCCTACGGGAGGACAGCTCCTGATCAGCCCAGTCAAAGCTCTTCTCTGCCTTGGCACCCCAATGGTGGAACAAATTTCTCCCTAAAGTCAGGACAGCGGAATCCCTTCCTATTTTGAGGAAAATGTCTGAAACCTTAACTCTTTGAAGAGTATCTTAAATAACTTCACCTTTGTGTAATAATCTGTGCAGAATCTTGAACGGCATAGATCACTTGCACTATGTACTTTTAATGTAATCTCAACAGCAATCCAGGTCATTTGGTTCTGCTATTAGATGAAGCACAGCGATAACACATTAAATATATTGTATAAATAAACTAAAATCCTGACATTGTATTCCCACTTGAACTTTGCGGTGCATGGTTGAAAGCGCAGTGATAGAAATTTTTTGTGAAAACTAAACCAAAAATAAGACATTGTTTTTTCATTGGAATTTGGTTGTGCTTTTAGATGGTTGAAATTCTAGGTAATACACATTGGAAATGCAACTAACTTTTGGCTGTCTTTTTGAGTGGGTGAATATAGGTTGTAATCTCATTTTTCGTCTCAACCAATTATTACCCAATTATCCACATTGAAATGACGTGCTATGCAAAGTGGGATGAGTCATATAATACCAAAGTATTCAAAACCTTACCCCTTCACGAGTGTATGTCCTAGCCACACAGTCAAAAATCCCCTTGTATTTAACCTGGGTCTGCAGACGCACCTACATATGGAGTATAATATACATATTATGTGACTTGTCAACAAGTTTTGATTCCTTGGTCTAAATGAGTGGATATAATCATCAAGTTTGAGTGAGTCCAATACTTGTACCTTCACGGTGTCCATTGGATGACCAAAAGCCAACCCTACTGCTCCTAGAATATATTCATATAGCCCTAGTCAAATTCAACCTCCATATTCATGTCCAAAAATTTTTTTATACACAAAGACCTATGTTCTCCCTATACATTACCTGAGATGCATCCTGCTATGAATTCCACAAACGGCATGGTAGGCTTGTTTAGTTGCTTGCTCACACTAAAACAGATAAATTGCAGTACAACTATCAGTCCCAGGTTAATGATGATGCATGAATAGCCATTACAGTTTAGGAGTAGGGAAAAATATAAAATTATTAATAATTTTCTCTGATGACATTAAACAGTGGGCACAGATGTCAATTCAACATATTGGTTCAACATAATTTAATTGAAATGATGTGTAAACAACGTTGATTCAACCAGTGTGTGCCCAGTGGGTAGACTCACTAGACATTAATACAGATTTCACAGCACATGTTTCTGGATCTCAAAGAGTGATCTTTGAGCCTGAGAGTGCAATCATTGCAGTCTTGTGCATGTCACTATGTTTTATTATTGTTTGGGGGTGGAGTATGCGGAGACCCATCTTTCCCATTACATTACCATTTTACCGTTTCCTTTGGCAATACATCCTTCTATTTTACTGTGATGTCTAACGAGGTTCTTGAACCTCTGTATTTGTACCGTTTCTACCGAGATTTCCCTAAAATACCTAAGAGTATAATCATATTTCCCATTGGTTGATCTTGGTTTTTCAGATCTCCTAACAGTAGGCCTACTGTTTGTAGGTCCATCTGAACACAGACATTATCACGTACCTGTCTTCAAACCAAGCCACCGAAGTACAGTACCAAAAGAGATAATCTATTGATTATGTTTCCTCGGCGCAGAGTCTGCACAGGGCGCTCTGTTCAATGTCAAGATATCTATTGGAGTCCCGTTCTAAATCATTGATAGAAAATATAGGTCGCTAAAGCATATAGCATAGCTTATATGGCTTGTATATGGCTAGTGATATGCTGCTATTCAACCTGTGCAGAATTAATAAACGCACCCATCAGTCTGGCGCAGTAAACCAGTTAGAAATATACTAAATGAATTGGGGCGAACATCCACGTCGCTTTTTGCGCTTAAAAGAATGAAAGCCAATATTTTGAAGAGTGGGTTCGACTAGAAAGTTTGGTCGGTGACCTAGATCAGATGGAGATTTACCTGATTTGAGCGTTACGTCATCGTAGAATACACACCAACACAAGTTATATCGGAGCAGTATACATTCTTGATCGACCCGCACTATTGTATGACTTCCTACAAAGTACTATATCTCAAGGCAAATCGTCTTTGATTCATTTTTCCAGGGTAAGGTTTTGCTGGCCTTTAGCGGTAAAAATGTGCACTGTCCGGTATAAATATATATATTTTAAAGTGCAGTCCCCATGCAACGGAATAAAGCCCTTAGTCGTGGTATATTTGCCATATACCACAACTCCCGAGCCTTATTGCTATTATAAACTGTTTAGCAACGTAATTAGAGCAGAACAATTAATGTTGTCATACCCGTGGGAATATATGGTCTATTAGAAAATTGGTGGTTCGAGCCCTGAATGCTGATTGGCTGACAGCTGTGGTATATCAGACTGTATACCACAGGTATGACAAAACATGTATTTTTACTGCTCTATGGCCAATATACCATGGCTAAGGGCTGTTCTTACACACAGTGCAACGTGGAGTGCCTGGACACAGCCCTTAGCCATGGTATATTGGCCATATATCACAAACCTAATCTGGCCTTATTGCTTAAATATACCACAGCTGTCAGCCAATCAGCATTCAGGGCTCGAACCACCCAGTTTATAATTAAGCAATAAGGCCCGAGGGGGGGTGTGGTATATGGACAATATACCACGGGTCAGGGCTGTTCTTAAGCGCGACGCAATGCGGAGTGCCTGAATACAGCCCTTAGTCGTGGTATATTGGTGAAATATCACAAACCCCTAAGGTTCCTTATTGCTATTATAAACTGGTTACCAAAGTAATTAGAGCAGTAAAAATACATGTCATACACATGGTATACAGTCTGATATACCACAGCTGTTGCAAAGCCCTTAGTGTCACACCCTGATCTGTTTCACCTGTCTTGTTCTTGTCTCCACCCCCCCACCAGGTGTCTCCCATTTTCCTCCATTATCCCCTGTGTATTTATTACCTGAGTTTTCTGTTGGTCTGTTGCCAGTTCATCTTGTCAAGTCTTACTTTTCTCGTCCTCCTGGTTCTGACCATTCTGCCTGCCTGACATTCTGTCCCTTATTGACACTGTTTTGGATTACCGACCTCTGCCTGCCTGCCGTCCTGTACCTGTCGGACTCTGACCTGGTTACGAACCTCTGCCTGTCCTCGACCTGCCCTTTGCCCTCACTCCCCCATGTTATAATTTATTATCTGAGAACTGAATACTTAGCCGTGGTATATTGGTCATATACCACAAACTGCTGAGGTGCCTTATTGTTATTATAAACTGGTTACCAATATAATTAGAACAGTAAAAATAAATGTTTTGTCATACCTGTGGTATACAGTCTGATATACCATGGCTGTCAGCCAATCAGCATTTAGGGCTCCAACCACCCAGTTTATAATTGCAGGTATATTTGCAAGTAGAATTCAATGGTTATAGTTCATTCTTACAAGTTATGTTTGAGCTGCTTTTGAAAGCAAAAGTCCAATTGAAAACATTACTGCCATTGTTGAATTGGATTTTCATAATGGCAAGCTTAGACTGATGGTTTGGTTAGCTAAACTAGCACGTTTGTTTGTTTTGGTTACCACGGCAACTACTGTAGCTATGTAGTCAAATTGCTAGCTAGCTACTTCAGTGAATGTTGAACACATTTCTTCCGGCAAATGAACAAATTTATGGCGGCAACTGTGTTAAATTATAGCCATGGGAAAATCAACTCTGGAGTCTATGCGTTGTATGGAAAATAATGCAACTCCGTAGAAGTTCAGTTCCACTCTAGCACGTCGTGGAACACGCCTTCCACGTGGTTCATTATTTTCCATAGAACGCATAGCTCCTCGTTGATTATCCCTTACGTGATGTATATATTTATATCTAGTAGAGATATAACCCTAACTCATTTCGAATAGGCTAGACAGACAGTGGTTCCCTATCCCATTGGGCCTATAATGTGAGTTCAATGGTATTGGTTCTGCTCTAGACACAGTGCGCACACTGCCTCTGGTTTTAGCATAATTGCTCAATTATATCTAACCACAGAATAATAGCTAAGCAACATACTACAATTCCAGAACGATAGATGGCGGTAATGCACGATAAAAGTTGAGCTGCACAACAACAAAAATCGGATTTTTTTTACCACAGAACAATGAGACAGATATTTCACTGGATGTATAAATGTGAAGCATCTGCTTGGCATTTTCACTCACTACCAAATATGGTAGTGAGAGGAAGCCCGATGGCGGGCAGTGGCAGAAGATGGAACGATATGGATTTTGTCCGACATTCTGCACATTTTCTCATTGATGAATTATTTGATCTCAATACATTTTTCTGTTCCCAAAACTTAACTCTGTTATGAAAAGAGTGGATAACGTTTTGTAGACTTACCCTTTGCAAAATATTTTAAAAAATCGCGTTGTTTAGAAGTTGTGCAAAGGCGAATTGAGCTATTGCACACGCGCACTGCACAGAGTAGGCGTTTCCTAACGCCCAAACCACTCCCCGTTCTACAACGCTTTGAGCGCTCACCAAGTCCGGAAGTGAATATCAGGTAGAGCGAAATTTCAGTCACTGATTAATAACATTTGCCCTTGTACTTCAAGATTGAAAAATATAACAACATAACGTCCCAAAGACAGATGCAATGGCTTTAGCTCAGTGTATTCGACTGAATGATTAGCTAATAAATATTAGAGAAATTATGAATAATAAGCATATGCTTTTACCTGAAAATAGACTACTAATGATAATGTAACAACTTCAAATACCGAGCTAGTAACTTTAAGTAGCCACCGTCTCTGCGCTGATGGCCTGTGAGTGAGACAACGCTAACTAGCCAATGGGAGCGTAGTAGAACGTGGTTTTGGCGTAACTGCGTTGGGAAAAAGAAAGACTCTTCCCGCGTCCCTAACGGACATGTGCAGATATACGCTAGTAGAACACGCCAATAGGATCTCGCTAGCTCGTGCTTGGCTCTGCCCACTATGACTGATTTGTTACAATTGGAAACGACAGGCTGTGGTTTATCTTGGTTTACGTATAAAATATTAGTTTTTACTGTCTCGACACTTCCGGATTGGAGTTAGGACCGCGGTGGGCGCAGTTCTCCAGAGTTGTCAGTTTGCTGGTAAACTGTTGAAGTTGTTGTATTGACAAAATACTGAGTTTTTATACACTGTCAATACCTCGCCAGTAAAATAAGGTAATTGAATCTTACTGGTTTAGCGCACCGCTGACTTCTTGCTACTAGTAACTAGCTAGCTAACATAGTAGCTATTCGTACGTGAGCTGTCTCTGTTCGCGCAGGGTGCTAGATGTGAAATGTCGCTATCCCGCCTGTCAAAAGCTGGCGGCTAACGTTAACTATTTTCTTACGACTAAACAACGACGAGTAAATCAAAGCCTTGATATGGATTATAATTAAGCAACTAGCAACCAACGTAGCTTCTGAGATGGCTAACATTAAGTGTGTCAGTGAATTTCCTGGAAAACCTTCCAAATAAAACTCTTAATTTTTGTGTGCCACATAGATGGAGGAAGGAGATGAGTGTGGGCGGTTTCCTCCAGAACCATCGGAGGGTAAATCACAGAGGGGAAGTGTGGCCTCCTCAGTCACCCGCGGTCAGTTCCCTTTTTTCCTTTCAGTCTGGTGTTTATAATAGAATATTGTTTTGTCCCTCTGTGTTTCTTATTTGGAAGATCCAAGATGGTGTTTGTTAGTGTTATGTCAACTTCCCTCCCTGTGTGTTTTCTCCTACAGCTCAAGATGTGCTTGTGTACCTGGTGGGTGACAGTGCCGTACACCTGTGTGTGGAGGGGGTTGGCTGTGTGAGTGTCCAGGAGCTATGCCACAGTGTCCGGGAGGCTCTCCACATTCCTGATTCGGCAATGGATGTCTTTGCCTTCTGGCTCTGCTCTCCTCTGCTCGGTAATGACAGCTCTCTCTGTAATGCACCCCTCTTCCTCCTCCCCTAGCCCTCAAACAGCTGTGCTGCACATGCTGTGCTGTTATTTTAATATAAACAACTGGGTCATTTGTCATTCATTTGATGTTTTTGTTCAGGGGGAGGGCTGATTTGTATTACAAAGGAATAGTGTTGTGGCTGGTCTGGTTCACTATCATGTATGTGTGGAGCTTGTAGAGTCCTTGGGCCATAAGCAGAACACTGCCCATTTTGTATGCTTCTCTCTTGAACTACTGTATTGTTGGAAGACTGGCATTGTTTGTAAAATATGAAAGATATCACTACAGCAAAATTTGTGTAGGCCAAGTCTATAGCTTGTGGATATAGTGTGAAAGATTAGCATGCTTTGTCATGCTAAAATCATTTGATCTTTGTTATACCATGAGAATGTTTATTCATCCTTTCATAAATAATGACATTTGGTTGTCTACATCCTGCCTTTTCCTCTTCTCTCAGAACTGCAGTTAAAGCCGAAGCATCAGCCTTACAAACTGTGCCGCCAGTGGCAGGACCTTCTGTATCGCTTCACCGAGGCCTCGGAGGAGGACATATCTCAAGGTGAGACTGCCTGTGGTTCTGTGTGTAGGGATGACCCTGTGTGTATTTTTTTTATTTTAATTAAGCTTTTGTATTTGTTTCTGTATTTTGAGCAGATTCATATTTTGTCTCCTGTGTTATTTTCCCCTCAAATTGTTTAGTTTTTTCATCCCCACTGCTGAATTCATGTTGCTTTGTCAACCTGACCTCCTGTTAACTCTGACCCAACATCACTAATCCTAAACTGTACATCTGCCATCATAAAATGTTCTGTTATACCCTCCACGTGCTGTATTCTTTATTTTTTTTCTCCAGATGAGCCGAGCCTGCAGTACAGAAGGAATGTGTTTTATCCCAAGTCTAAAGAGCTGCAGGTACTGCTTGTTCCATTTTCTCAAACTTTACATGAACATGAAGCTGTTGGAAAACATATTCCTTAATAATATCAGTAAGGTTGTATTGTCAAATGGATAGATTATACTTTCCTGGTCGTAGACACATACCCTGAGTACTCTAGCACCAACCGTCTTTGTTACAAGAATGAGGAAGGGAAATTCCACAGTAATGGAAATTGCGCTGACTAAGATTCTTCACTTAATGTATGCTAAACAATCATGCAAACCATACAACTCTAGGACTAGTTTCAACAGTCTACACTGAACATTTTACCAAAACATTTTTGGAAGAACTGGGCAGATGCTGATTTCGGTAAAATCTCTGTTATTTTGTGTCCATGTTTTCCAAAAACTTAAATATATGCTCTGAATTAAGATTCAACGATGTCTACAGAACAAATGGGGTGTCCGCTATGACATGAACTTTGAAAAAATGCTACTTTTCTTTACTGTACTAAACTATACTCTTATTTACTGTACTGTCCAAGCTTGTGAACACAACTGTGGTTTGATTACTAATGATTTCCCATTATAGCCAATTCAATTGCTGAAATCCGTTACCAAATCGTTAACGGAATTGAGTTTTAATCACTTAATAATTCATCAACAAAATTTATATCAGTAAAAACACTAACTAATTGATAGGTATGCCTTTACTTGTTACTTCAGTGAACTTTCATTATCCTTCCTCCTCATGAGGGAGAGAAATGAGAAAATATCTTAAAGATATGTGGGGTTTTGGTAATGGAATTTTAAGACACAAGGCAATATTTCTTAAACTTACAGAAGGCAGAACAATTTCTCTAAATATGTGTTTATTCGTTGGCATGGGTCTTCAACATTGTGTTAGATTTATTTCTAATACCTTTTTAAGCCTTTCTGGTAAATGTTTTGTTTTTATATTTGTTTGACCAGAAATCAAAGCCATTGCTTATTCTTAATTTTAGGTTGGAAAATGGTTTAAAAGTATGCCTTAATTTCTCAAATATTACTTCGCTTTCATTTGACACGCAATTTGAGATGCTCTTATGAACTTCACATGTTGGTGCTCGTGGGTCCTTTTACATGGAAATTACCCAAATTCCCTTGTTTCTGTTTGGATCCTTCTATATTCCACCTGTTATTGCATGGTCTTTCCCTCTAGATTGAAGACGAGGGGGTGTTGAGACTCCTTTATGATGAGGCACGGGTTAACATCCTCGCGGGCCGCTTCCCCTGTGACCCTGAGACCTGGATGGGTTTGGGCGCACTGTCTTTTGCTCTGGAGCTGGGAGTCGGTCTGGATGACCAGAAAGCCACTGCTGCTTTAAGGTTAACTATGCCAGGGATTTGAACATCTGCCTCTTGCTGAAGTTATTGTGTTGTATAACTCATAATATTTTAAATACCTGGCTGCATACCCTGATTATTGCCCCTCTTCTCCCAACTCACTCAGGGAGAAGAAGCTGATATCCTTCCTGCCTGCACATGTTTCAGGGGGAGGTGGGGGGCTGTTCTCTACCCTGAGGGGGAAAGGGGGCCGTCAGGCAGGGCTAGAGCACAACCTGTTGGAGGAATATCGCAAGATCAGCACCTCAGGCAGCACTCCCCTGGAGCCCACTCAGCGTCTACGCCAGTACCTCATCACATGCCACTCTCTGCCTTACTACGGGTAAGGAACAAGCTGGACAAAATGGCCTCAACTGCGTGGTGCACATTCAGTTTCGATCTCCATGTGCCACTTGCATCACGTCTCGCTGGTGTGAGTTTGCTTTTTTTTTCTGGGCAGGTGTGCTTTCTTCTCGGGGGAGATTGACAAGCCAGCTCAGGGGATTCTTCATAGAGCAGGACGGAAAGCTGTCAATGTGGGCATCAGTCTGGAGGGGGTGTATGTAATGGATGTCAAAGAGAAGGTGAGACCTGGAATAATGTCAAGTTAAAATGATCACTCCTTTCCCTAACAAGCAGAATATTACCTATTTTATTGTGTGTGATTTCGGTATTGGCATGAACCAGAGGGATCCTTTTCACTGAATGACCCAACCCTCTCCCTTTCTGCCTCTCTCTGATGCATCCCTACTCCATAACAGCATGTGCTCCTGGGCCTGCGCTTCAGTGAGCTGTCTTGGGACCACAGCTACCCTGAAGGGGAGGGTGACTCACACATCCTGTGGCTCGAATTCGATGGGGAGGAGGCCGGCACCCCTGTCAACAAGTTACTGAAGATCTACTCAAAACAAGTAATGAAACACAAACTTAACTTCTCTATTTCCAATTGTGCTTTTCCTTAGTAGGCGGTCATGGATGCCCTTGAAGTGACCAGAATTCCTACTAGTCTTTGTACCCTCCTTGTACCTCTAGGCAGAGCTTATGAGCGGCCTTATAGAGTTCTGTGTGGAGCTACGTTCTGCAGCCGAAGGAGGGACGGCCACGGAAACAGACGGCGATGTCGGTCCATCCCATCAGCCTGCTGGACAGGCGGGGGGCAGTGGTGGAGAAAGGAATGGTCGCCGTGGGAAACTGCATAGGCAGAGCAGTGTGGTGTGCAGTCGGGTCCATACACTGAACACCATCAGCTATGTCGACAACGGTTAGTCTGGGGAGGGAGAATCATGCATGCCATTCATTTAGTCAGTATTAACCATCCATATACACCAAAAGTATGTGGACACCCCTTCAAATTAGTGGATTTGGCTATTTCAGCCACACTTTTTTTTTTTTTTTTTTTTTTTTTAATCGAGCACACCGCTATGCAATCTCCATAGACAAACATTGGCAGTAGAATGGCCCGTACTGAAGAACTCAGTGACTTTCAATGTGGCACCGTCATAGGATACGACCTTTTCAACAAGTCAGTTCATCAAATTTCTGCCCTGCTAGAGCTGCCGCTGTCAACTGTAAGTGCTGTTATTGTAAAGTGGAAATGTCTAGGAGCAACAACGGCTCAGCCGCGAAGTGGTAGGCCACACAAATTCACAGAACGGGACTGCCGAGTCTTGATGTGTAAAAACTGATGACAGACGGTTGCAACAATCACTACCGAGTTCCAAACTGCCTCTGTTCAACACAAGAACTGTTCGTCGGGAGCTTCATGAAATGGGTTTCCATGCCCGAGCAGCCGCACACAAGCCTACGGTCACCATGCGCAATGCCAAGTGTCGGCTGGAGTGGTATAAAGCTCGCTGCTATTGGATCTTGGAGCAGTAGAAAAGCGTTCTCTGGAGTGATGAATCACGCTTCACCATCTGGCAGTCCAACGGACTAATCTGGTTTTGGCGGATGCCAGGAGACCGCTAACTGTAAAGTTTGGTGGAGGTGTAATAATGGTCTGGGGCTGTTTTACATGTTTCAGGCTATGCCCGTTAGCGTTAAGAGTTCCCTTAACTGGAACTATGATGATTCTGTGCTTCCAATTTTGTGGCAACAGTTTGGGGAGTCCCTTTCCTGTTTCAGCATGATTTTATTTATATATATATATCTTAATTGCCCACGTGCACAAAGGGAGGTCTATACAGAAATGGTTGTCAAGATTGATGTGGAAGGACTTGACTGGCCTGCACAGAGCCCTCACCTCATCCTCATCGAACACCTTTGGGATGAATTGAAACGCAGACTGCGAACCAGGCCTAATTGCCAACATCCGTGCCCGACCTCACTCATGCCCCTGTGGCTGAATGGAAGCAAGTCCCCGCAGAAATTTTCCAACATCTAGTGGAAAGCCTTCCAAGAAGAGTGGAGGCTTTTATGGCAACAAAGGGGGGGACCAACTCCATATTAATGCCAATGATTTTGGAATTCGATATTTGATGAGCAGGTGTCCACATTCTTTTGGCCATGTTGTGCAAGTTTCACTTGTTTGATGTAAGGTTGTAAAACGAACTGTTAAATGTGTTTGTTGACCCGGCAGGTAAAGAAATCAAACGTCTGAAGCCGAAGAGAGCTACTTCCTTCTTTACCAGGCAGGCACAGCCACCAACATATTCTGCAGTACAGGTGCAAGAGAGTTTGGCGCAGCGGTGATCCTCAATCTCCCGGTATAGGCACTGCTCTATGCTAACTGGAGACCAAAACTGAACATGCACGTTAAGGTTGAGAGAGGAAAAAGATATGCAAGGAGTTGGCGTTTATCTTGTTGTTTGTGAAAACATAATGGACCAAGAGTGGGATTTAAGTGTGAATAAATATTTATGCATAATTGTTGTGTATATGAAGTTAGATGAGAATATTGGCATTATTTAGGTGCTGTGAAGTTGAGTGTCGTTGCTTCACAGGTCAAGTTGAACCGGCTACCTATTGGTAGTTTAATATGAAACTGTGGAGTAATGGTAACATTCACAGTAGCACCACTTTGTATATTTACCCTTGTGAGAAGGGACCTTTTTTACTGTTCTCCCTCAGATGGAATTGATGTAATATGACTACATACAGTATCACCCATTGAGACGTATGCAACACTATTGGAAACCAAACAGCACGGGCATTGTATTGTCTAAAAGGAGGGTGATATTGAAGGCTCTGCAACTATATCTTGTTCAAACCTCAATCTTTGTACCAAAACAAACATGTCTCCTGTGGTAGTCTATGCTGCTCTGTGCTAAACATACAGTCCATGAGAGACTGAGTCTGTGTCCTCCTCCCAAAAATTACAAGGTCAACCATATTCCAGACTGCACCCTTTTCCAAGTGGGTTCAGATTTCACTTTTTGTTATTGTTATATTGTACAACATACAAGGGCAGTTTGACTTAGGAGCTGTCCAGAGGATGTTTCTTGATGACTCTTCTCCTGCTGGCATCTCCTCAGTGTGTCAGTATGAGAGGAGTGATTCTACTGTACTGATGCAATTTAGTGTTTATACAAACTGAAGAATGTGGTTTCCACTGTTATAACTGATATTGTCAATTATGCAAACCTACAAAAGAATCAGAACAACAAAATGGTCTAATTCATTGTTCCTAAATCAAGCTCTCTATTCCTGTTGTATTCTTTTAAAACAAGTGTAATGTACTCTCTTGCTTTTATGTGCACATGACTCAATATCTTAGACTGCACTGTTGATATATTTGAAATACTGTAGTGTTTTTACATTTTGTAATTATTGGAGTAATACCTTATGACCTTTTCACTCTCATACACCGATCTGTCTTTCTCACACAAATTAGGCAATGGGTCATTTGAAACCTTATTCCTTTACAATGCAGTCTCTGTATAAAAAAGACCAAGTGCCTTTTGTTTCAGTATTAATTTGGCATTGAGAGACTAACCTGGTATTTGTGTTAGCTTGTTTGTCTGTTAAACATGATCACCAGAATGTTACTATATTCCTTTTTATCTGCTTGGTTTGCTATAAATTTACATGACCTCGTGTGTACACATCGAGACAGTCAAATATATCAAACCCTTTAACTTCAGTTTTCTTTCCTTTGTAATTTCTATAATGTGCACTACCAAACTAAACAGGTGGCTGTAGGTATAGTCAAACGCATAAAACCTTTTTATTCAGCTTTATAGTGTTTTGACCAAACAGTTGAAACAGATTTTTATATTGTTTTTATTTGAAACATCAGTTTTGTTCATTTTTGCAATAAAAACGTTTGTCCATATCAGAGCCTTACTGTCTTGATTTTGTGTTCCTTTAGTCCTTGCTGCCACCTACTGGCTCATGTTCTACGAGCTTCTCGTCATGACAGTACGGTAATTCTCTTGCAGGTTTGGTAGTGTCGGGGCACATAGCTGGTTGTCTGTCAGTTGTATTTAGCTAGCTATTATTTGGTTTGTTTCGCAGATATTCGGTCGAAATGGACGGGGATATTAATGCTTCGGCTCCGGCCACCACCCCACCTGACTCCGACCCAGCGCGGAAGCGCAGAGTGCACGGTATGTTGAAGCTCTACTATGGGCTGAACGAGGAAGGAAAGACCGTGGATCAAGCTGAGTCCATGGATCCTTGCGATATAAACGGGCCGCATTTCGATCCTGAGGTTTATCTCAATAAGGTAAAATCCAGTTTCTGTGTCTGAATGCGACATATATAGTTCGCTATTCACTGTCCATAAGACGATAAGTGAAAGGCAAAAACTTGGTTTTACAGTTGCAAAGGATTGCTATTATTTTACCGTACGAGGGAGCCAACTGCTTGTCTGTCATTGGTGTCACCAAGTGGTGTATATAAACAAAATCCTGGATTGCTGACGCTATGTATTGGCCAATGACAGGCTTCGAAAGCACCTGTCGGCCATATTGGCACTCCCCAGAGGACTTGTGAGGCGTCTGTTTCTCAAACTAGACATTCTAATGTACTTGTCCTCTTGCTCAGTTGTGCACCTGGGCCTCCCACTACTCTTTCTATTCTGGTTAGAGCCAGTTTGCGCTGTTCTGTGAAGGGAGTAGTACACAGCGTTGTACGAGATCTTCAGTTTCTTGGCAATTTCTAGCATGGAAAAGCCTTCTTTTCTCAGAACAAGACTAGTCTGAGTTTCAGAAGAAATGTCTTTGTTTCTGGCCATTTTGAGCCTGTAATCGAACCCACAAATGCTGATGCTCCAGATACTCAACTAGTCTAAAGAAGGCCAGTTTTACTGCTTCTTTAATCAGAACAACCATTTTCAGCTGTGCTAACATAATTGCAAAAGGGTTTTCTAATGATCAATTAGCCTTTTAAAATTATAAACTTGGATTAGCTAACACAACATGCCATTGGAACACAAGAGTGATGGTTGCTGATAATGGGCCTCTGCAAGCCTATGTAGATATTCCATACATTTCTGTCGTTTTCATCTACAATAGTCATTAACAATGTCTACACTGTATTTCTGATCAATCTTATGTTATTTTAATGGACAAATAAGGAGCTTTTCTTTCAAAAACAAGGACATATCTAAGTGACCCCAAACTTTTGAATGGTAGTGTATATGTATATCTAATTTGTATAGTGTCATTTAAAAGTATACATTAAGGTGTCTGTAATAGAATAAACGTGGCAAAAGCAAATGTAGATATTAATAAATACATTTATATAGCTTCCAAAATATGTTTTACAATGGTGAGGAGTGCCAAGATAGAGGCTACAAAACACCTGGCTTGAAAGCACCTGTCGGCCATATTGGCACTCCCCAGAGGACTTGTGAGGCGTCTGTTTCTCAAACTAGACATTCTAATGTACTTGTCCTCTTGCTCAGTTGTGCACCTGGGCCTCCCACTACTCTTTCTATTCTGGTTAGAGCCAGTTTGCGCTGTTCTGTGAAGGGAGTAGTACACAGCGTTGTACGAGATCTTCAGTTTCTTGGCAATTTCTAGCATGGAAAAGCCTTCTTTTCTCAGAACAAGACTAGTCTGAGTTTCAGAAGAAATGTCTTTGTTTCTGGCCATTTTGAGCCTGTAATCGAACCCACAAATGCTGATGCTCCAGATACTCAACTAGTCTAAAGAAGGCCAGTTTTACTGCTTCTTTAATCAGAACAACCATTTTCAGCTGTGCTAACATAATTGCAAAAGGGTTTTCTAATGATCAATTAGCCTTTTAAAATTATAAACTTGGATTAGCTAACACAACATGCCATTGGAACACAAGAGTGATGGTTGCTGATAATGGGCCTCTGCAAGCCTATGTAGATATTCCATACATTTCTGTCGTTTTCATCTACAATAGTCATTAACAATGTCTACACTGTATTTCTGATCAATCTTATGTTATTTTAATGGACAAATAAGGAGCTTTTCTTTCAAAAACAAGGACATATCTAAGTGACCCCAAACTTTTGAATGGTAGTGTATATGTATATCTAATTTGTATAGTGTCATTTAAAAGTATACATTAAGGTGTCTGTAATAGAATAAACGTGGCAAAAGCAAATGTAGATATTAATAAATACATTTATATAGCTTCCAAAATATGTTTTACAATGGTGAGGGAGTGCCAAGATAGAGGCTACAAAACACCTGGCTTCGAAAGCACCTGTCGGCCATATTGGCACTCCCCAGAGGACTTGTGAGGCGTCTGTTTCTCAAACTAGACATTCTAATGTACTTGTCCTCTTGCTCAGTTGTGCACCTGGGCCTCCCACTACTCTTTCTATTCTGGTTAGAGCCAGTTTGCGCTGTTCTGTGAAGGGAGTAGTACACAGCGTTGTACGAGATCTTCAGTTTCTTGGCAATTTCTAGCATGGAAAAGCCTTCTTTTCTCAGAACAAGACTAGTCTGAGTTTCAGAAGAAATGTCTTTGTTTCTGGCCATTTTGAGCCTGTAATCGAACCCACAAATGCTGATGCTCCAGATACTCAACTAGTCTAAAGAAGGCCAGTTTTACTGCTTCTTTAATCAGAACAACCATTTTCAGCTGTGCTAACATAATTGCAAAAGGGTTTTCTAATGATCAATTAGCCTTTTAAAATTATAAACTTGGATTAGCTAACACAACATGCCATTGGAACACAAGAGTGATGGTTGCTGATAATGGGCCTCTGCAAGCCTATGTAGATATTCCATACATTTCTGTCGTTTTCATCTACAATAGTCATTAACAATGTCTACACTGTATTTCTGATCAATCTTATGTTATTTTAATGGACAAATAAGGAGCTTTTCTTTCAAAAACAAGGACATATCTAAGTGACCCCAAACTTTTGAATGGTAGTGTATATGTATATCTAATTTGTATAGTGTCATTTAAAAGTATACATTAAGGTGTCTGTAATAGAATAAACGTGGCAAAAGCAAATGTAGATATTAATAAATACATTTATATAGCTTCCAAAATATGTTTTACAATGGTGAGGGAGTGCCAAGATAGAGGCTACAAAACACCTGTCATCTAGTGTATATAGAAATGATTGGTGTCATCCAGGTAGTACAGTAGCTGTCTGTTGTCTTCAAAAGTGACTTTTGAGTCCTATTGGTGTCTGTAGCTCAGGAGAGAATGTTCCCTTGGAGAGCTGATGGACCAGGAGAGCTGCATGGTCAAGCAGATCCGCTCCTTGGACAGTGACATGCAGACATTGGTGTATGAGAACTACAATAAGTTCATCTCGGCCACAGGTAAGACAATAGGTGATAGGGTATGCAATGCGTTGGACATCATGTTGTTGAATTGGATCATGTTGGTATCACTCTGTTCTGTGCACATACAGTACCATGTGATGAATGAATGAATGTCCTCATCTTCTTCTACTAGACACAATCAGAAAAATGAAGAATGATTTTAAGAAGATGGAGGATGAAATGGACTGTCTCTCTACCAACATGGCTTCTATCACAGATTTCAGTGCACGCATCAGTGGGACTCTTCAGGACCAGCATGCACAGATCACCAAACTGTCAGGTTGGTAATGAAACCCGAGGTGACGCCTCCACCGCCTGAAATGAAAACTTAATAAACAAATCGTATTTGTTGGTCGTATATCTATCATTGTAAGACTACTTGTGTGGACTGTGAACCACTTCATAATACGCTACTACCAATTATGTATATAAACCCTAGACTGCTGATGCTATCTATTGGCCATTGAGAGACTTTGAAGCCACCGGTTGGCCATATTGGCACTCCCCAGTTGGAGCAGTTCTCCATAGGAATGAATGGAATTCTACAGTATTTCAAGTAAATGTTTTAAGGACAAAAGTACATGTATTTAAGTCATTCTTATTGAAGTGATGATGGTAACAATAGTGCAAAAAAAAATATATAGTTTAAGGAAAATGTTTTTTTCTGTAATAGAGTAAATGTGTCAATAACGAATGTAGACATTAATAAATGCATTTTTATAGCTTTACAATGGAGGATGAGTACCAAGATAGCTGGTTCAGTGTCTTCAATACAGCGCCCTCTGTCAGTCATTCAGGGTTTATACACATTATTGGCTACTACAGTGTTAATTAAGACAGGCAGCCCAATTCTGATTATTTTTTTCACTAATTGGTCCTTTGACCATCAGATCAGCTCTGAACAAAATTTGATTAGTGAAAAGACCAATTAGTGGAAAAAAAAATATCTGAATTGGGCAGCCTGTCTAAACGCAGTCCCCCCACCACCACCCACCCAGGAGTCCACACTCTCCTAAGGAAGCTGCAATTCCTGTTTGAGCTGCCTGCAAGGCTGAATAAGTGCCTGGAGCTGCAGGCCTATGCCCAGGCAGTGAGCTCCCATCGCCGTGCCCGCTGCGTGCTGCAGCAGTACAGCCACATGCCCTCCTTCAGGGGCATCCAGGATGACTGTCATGCCATCATGGACAAGTTGGCACAGGAGCTTAGGCAGAAATTCAGGTAGGAGTCTCAGGAAACATTCAGTTGGTATTCACTTTGGTATGGTTGCAAAACAATGGTGTTTTCATTTTAATTTCTGGTTCATATTATATAGCAGTAGTTAGGTTTGCATCCACATAAAGAAAATATGCGCATCTTCCCACCAGTGGTGTGTTTCCACCAAATTGACTTGTTGTGGATAAAATAATCAGTGCTTGATGACGTAGTGCACACAAAATGTATTTTTTCACTTTCGTTTTCATGTACCAAATAAAAATATAAAGTTAAATGTGTTTCCATCGCATTTTCAGATCTACCAATAGTTTTGTCACAAAAACAGTTTCCTTAAATAGCAAATGTGCCTCTTCTGGTCTTGGCACATGCACACTAGTCAACAGCTCACAGATACAGTGTGTTATTATGGATACGAGCGAGAATATTTTTATTTGTCAAACGGCAGTCAAGCATCGATCAACATGTCAATAAGACCCTCGATATTTATTGGAAAGGAGCATCAAGCTCCTCACGTGCACTTTCAGCACCCTGGGAAGTTCATAAAAACATATTTAATCTGTAGCCTAATAAACTGCATGCTTTCCAGAGTTGTAGTGGGAGGACCACACACCATATCATCGCAAGTTTACTTTGATATGATGGTTATTATATCAATATTTATGCGTTTCCACCGCCATTTCTCACATCATTAATTTGAATTAACAAAAAGATCCCACCATGTCGCCATTTATAAAATGTAATAGAAACTTCCTGTTTCCATCAAAGCTGTCGTGATTTATTTTTTTGTATGTTATGACTTTACTCGCATAAAAACTGTGGATGGAAACATGGTTAATATTACACTATAACTGCATGAATGCCTCATCTTTGTTTGGTGTTTGCAGAGATGGAGGTTCGAATGCGAAGGACCTTTCAGAGTGTGTGGAGCTTCTGCTGCAGCTGGATGAGCCGGCAGAGGAACTCTGTGACAAGTTCCTGAGTCACGCCCAGTCACGATTGGAAGCAGACCTCCTAGGACTGGAGGCGGAGCTGAGACCACCATTGTCCTCTGGACCCACAGCCGTGACGGATCCCTACACTGGCCCCGCACGCAGATTGTCAGTTGAACCCACTGCTGGATCTCCCACTGGCCCCACCTCGCTAAACAATCCCTTCCTCTTTCCCAGCTCAAGGACTGATATTTTGGAATTCATAGACAGAGGTTGCAATGAATTCGTCAGTAGCCTTTGCTTGGTCATTGCCTCGTACCAAGAGTTGTTTGTCAACCGGCCGCAAGAGGGTGAGCTGGCCTCCAAAAACATCCCCCAGATGGCTATTGGCAAGCTGCATGCTTTTGTGGATGCCCTGGCCACCCGCTACTTCTCCCTGGTTGAGAGGAGGATACAGGAGGAGAAAAGTGTTGGAGACAACTCTCTCCTGGTCCGGGCTCTGGACCGTTTCCACCGCAGGCTCCAGGCCGTGGCCAAACTGCTGCCTGGGTCTGCTGTGCCCAGCCAGGGGACTGAGATCGTGGTGCGAGCAGCCAGGGAGAGGATCAAGCAGTACCTGGCAGCCCTGCAGAGCTTCTACCTGAACAGCCTGACAGACGTGAGGCAGGTCCTAGCAGCCCCTCGGCTGGGTGGCAGCTCAGCCGGAGGTGGGTCTCATCTAGGGGGGCCAGCCACTGGGAAAGATGCTCCGGCCAGCTTGCCAGAGCTCCTCTCCACTCTGTCTGCCTCCATTCTCAATCAGATCAAGTCAGTCCTGGCATCCGTGCACCTCTTTACTGCAAAGGACATCACCTTCTCCAACAAGCCTTACTTCAAGGTGAGCTAGATGAATATTCATGCTATTGGTGGTTAGTTAGTTGGCCCCATGTATTTTTTTAATGCCATTTATGTAACTGACTGTATGTTAACATTGACAGCCCGGTTGGATCTTATTCTCCTCTCTCTCTTTCTTCAGGGGGAGTTTTGTAGCCACGGTGTGCGTGAGAGCCTGATGGTTAACTTCATTAAATTTGTGTGCCAGTCCTCGCGTCAGTTCTGTGAGAGTGCAGGAGACCGGGGCGGCTCTACACCCCCTGCCCTCCTACTGCTGCTGTCACGTCTCTGCCTGGACTATGAAACCTCCACCATCACCTACATCCTCACCCTCACAGACGAACAGTTCCTCGTGCAGGTAAATGTGCCAATGAACCTCTGAAGACTTCTTGAAGGCAATTGATGGGAATATAAGAAAATAATGTGTAAATGATAAGTCCTCTTGAGTCATGAGAAATGTGTATCACATGCTACTACACATGCTGTTATATCCTCTGGTTTATCTTGTGTTCACAGCATCACTCTCCTGTAACTGCAGTCACAGCTTTATGTGGAGAGGCCAGAGAGGCAGCACAGAAGCTGCTGAACCATTATGTCAAGGTACACGTTTTCTCACCTTCATACCAACAAATGACAATTGCTGCAAATGGCCACTTCAGGTCTATTCCTATTTCTCTGCTGACCCCTTCTCTGTTGCTGTGGACAGGTTCAGGGCCTGATCATATCCCAGATGCTGAGAAAGAGTGTGGAGACACGAGACTGGGTCAACACCATCGAGCCACGGAATGTCCGTGCTGTGATGAAGAGAGTGGTGGAGGATACCACCTCTATTGATGTGCAGGTAACGTCCGTTATCTATATAAAACCCTTTGGTAAACATGCTTTACAATGTGGGAAAACTGTAATTACTGTATAATTGTGAGTGGACAAAAGCAACATACGTGCTAGGAATCTTAACAGGTTTACTACCTCCTTGATCTGTCCCTCTCTCCTTTGTGTTGCCCTACAGGTGGGTCTTCTCTATGAGGAGGGGGTGAGGAAAGCCCACAGCAGTGACTCCAGCAAAAGGACCTTCTCCGTCTATAGCAGTTCGAGGCAGCAAACCCGCTACGCCCCTAGCTACACACCTAGGTACCGGAACTACAGTTGCCTAACACACAATATGTTTATAATAACATAATATACACTGCATCACAATGTGTGGAGGTTTGGCAGAGGCTGGGTCAGTCAAATGTTAGTATGATTGCTATCTTCCCCAATGAATAAAGATTAAGAACGGTTTTGTCTCGCTGCAGTGCTCCTATGGATACCAATCTCCTGAGTAACATACACAAGCTCTTCTCTGAGCGGGTCGAAATATTCAGTCCTGTGGAGTTTAACAAGGTGGGTAGTGAGTGGTTTGGACACAGAGCTCTGGTTCCCTGCCCCCCCCCTCCATTAGCCTTTTTATTGCCTCAACTCTTTCTGTCTTGATCTCTCAGGTCTCTGTGTTGACGGGGATCATAAAGATCAGTCTGAAGACGTTCCTGGAGTGTGTCCGCCTGCGTACATTTGGTTGTTACGGCCTGCAACAGATTCAGGTGGACTGCCACTACCTGCAGATGTACCTCTGGCGCTTCGTCTCCGATGAGAACCTGGTCCACTTCCTGCTCGATGAGATAGTGGGCAGCACAGCCCACCGCTGCCTGGACCCCCGCTCCCATGGAGCAGAGTGTCATCGAGGTCATCTGTGAGAGAGGTTAAAGGCTAGAGGTCACATTGGTTGAGGAACTGGTGAAATGCGATGGTGAAATTGAATAGTGTGTAACAGAGTTTAAAACCAAAATAATAACATTGAAGTCAACTGAACTGGAAGACTTAAAAAATAGGTATTTTGCTGGATACACTGGATTCCCATGATGTAAATGTGGGATCAGTAGGGGATTAAGGCTACCTACTATTGCTGCATGTAGACAGGCAGACCAATTCTGATCTTTAATTGGTATTTTTACCAATCGGATCAGCTCTGAAAAAGATCTGATGTGAAATAACTGAATGTGGCAGGCGTAAAAAGACGCCTGAGCGGAGTTCCCACATCTGTTTTTTCAGGGGAAACGGAAGCTTTGGTTAAAAATATTGTGTCCCTGAAAAACGGTAAACATCCACTTTGTACCAACCCCCTGGAGAGAGGATGTGAAAATATCTGATGTCATTGGTCAAAAGACCAATTAGTGGAAAAAATATCAGAATTGGGCTGCCTGTCTAAATTGTGATGTTTGGGTGGGGTGCATCTATAATCATTTGTTTGCTAATTACTAAAATTGTAACGTGGTAATATGGTGTAATTAAAAAAATGTTTAATTCATGAACAGGTGCAGTACTGAGTTGCCTCTCCTGCCTTCAAGGTCATGTGATCTCAATTATTTTCTTTCTCTTCTCCGTTTTGCACACTTAATTCTGCGGACTAAATTATAATGATTGTGTCACAATTATTCATCTCTGTAAAGTATGCTATATAAAGTGTCTATATTCCAAGTGGGGCGGCAAGTAGCATAGTGGTTAGAGCGTTGGACTAGTAACCGAAATGTTGCAAGATCGAATCGCCGAGCTGACAAGGTAAACATCAGTTGTTCTGTCCCTGAACAAGGCAGTTAACCCACTGTTCCTAGGCCGTCATTGAAAATAAGAATTTGTTCTTAACTGACTTGCCTAGTAAAATAAAAAATAAATAAAAAATATTTGTTTCAATTTATTTTTGAATCATGATTGATTGATCGAAGTTTGAATCAATGACTGAAATCATTGGAAATAATTGGAAATGTGTAGCGTCAGTATTTCCTCAAATGTCATAAGCATGAGTCCCGTCTCTAGCAACCAATAAGCGCGCAGTCGAGTAAAAAGGTGTACAGTAGAAATTTGACCATCACTTTTCTTAGCCGTTTGATAAAGGTGGTCACCGCCCTAGTTTAAATTTCATTGGTTTAACACTCCACGTTCTTCTGATGACCATGGCTTAATCTCATTGCTTTAGAAATGGGACATGTTCAGAGGGGCTATTTTGGGGCGGTTCGGTGCACGCGTTCTTATGGTCGCACTGTGCTTATTGTTTGGAGTATGCATACATGAGGAATACAGGTGAGTGATGCTAGAAATTGTGCTACGATGAAAAACCCTTTAATATTGTTGGTTTACGTCCAACGCAAAACGGTTTACTGTTCCTGGTATCTATTAAAGCGCATGTAATTGTTTTTCTGCTGTGATATCACCTATATATGTTGTATAACCTGTCTATGACTTTGGTAATTGGATCGAATCGTATCCTTATTACGCTAGAGAAACTATTTTGGCTCTGAGTTATGTTTTTATTTCTCAACATCAACAGTACAGTACGACCATTACAGTCTATACTAGTCCAAATACATTCAAAGGCTCCGAAATGGAACTGCCTATACAGATGTCTCTTTAGCATGCTCTCTAACAGTGTCCTAATTTTAAAATGCTCACAGGAGACAGATCATGAAGCTAAACAAACAGAAATCCTCACAAGCAGAAAGGGAATTTGGAGGGACTTTGGATGAGTCCAATAGTGTGTGTTTTATTATAAAGAATACTAATTTTGTATGTTCATTTTAAAAAGTGATATTGCACAATCCCAACCTCGAGCCCTCTGTCAGTCTTCTCAACTGACCTCACTTCTTCTCCCCTGAAGGTGCCACATGCATCCCTGTCTTCCTGCCCCTGACGGTGCTTTACCTGCTGTGTGTATGTCTCTCTCCTGCGGCCAGCGTGCTCCAGTGGCCCCCTGTCCTGCCCACCACAGCCCAGCTATGGGACCCCTTGGCCCCTGTTCTCATACTGGCTGGAGGACCCTCCAGATCTTCCTTTACCCGCTGCCTATGGGGAAGGTGAGACCAGCTATTAATTAGGAATACATTTGAGTTCTTGTCGATTGACTGTGTTGTCATGTGAGATTTGGCTGATATACTTGTCTCTGTCTTACCTGCAGCTGTCTGAGGGTATGGTGCTGAAAGATGGATCGAGACTCAAGTACCCCATAAACGGTATTGTAGGGTTGGAGGGTGCAATAGAGCTCGCCAGCTTGTAGTCCTAAATGAGTTACTCTTGATTCGTTCAGCCATTCCTATGGGGAAGATGTATGGAGAATGAATAGGGTTTTTGGATAAACTCTGAAAATAAGGTCTGAGGTTAACACAGGCTTAGGAGATCTCAGATGTTTGGTCTATGATATAATACCAGTCAGTAAACATGACCTTTATGAATATTGAAGACTTTATGTTTGATGTGTTTTTTTATTATTATATAAATGCTTCAAAATGGCAAACATGCATAAAGATGGCGGAATTAAATTATGACATCATTGTGTCTATCCACAGATTTTTTTAAAACTACGGAGCACGATATGGTTCAATGTGCCAACAAATCAGCACAATCACATTTTTTTTTTTAAATTGTTGCTGTCTTGGAGCTAGAATTGGGATCATGTACACTCTGCTTATCACCTTACAAAAAAGAGTAACGGAGAGCACAATACGGCGAACTGAGTAAAAGAAGGAATTTGTGGTAAGTGCACAAAGTCTTGTATAACTGACCTTGTGGGGACACAATTCAGTCTCATTCAAAATATAATTTTCCATAAACCTTACCATAACCCTAACCTTATCCCTAACCTTACCCCTAACATTAACCTGAAAACCTTAAACCTAACCCTAAAACTAACCCTAGCTCCTAACCCTAACCTTAAACCTAATTCTAACCTTAACACTAATGCTAACCTTAACACTAAACCCCCCTAGAAATAGCATTTGACCTTGTGGCAGATGCTCTGTGGAATGAGGTGAGAGGAGGATGGTCCACAGGAACAGTCCACAGAAAATAACAGTGGTATAACAGTGGTAGCAGAGTGATCTCTGATGATGATGCCAATTTAATTTATTATGGTGGTACCGTTGAGCCCTGAAATAATTCATTACATTTCTGCAGTGCTGTATAATGTTTCATTTGAAAGTAGAATATGTGATATTGCAGGAGGCTGTACTGACCACCATGGACATAGTGCATGATGGCTTTGGGTTTATGTTAGCCTTTGGGGACCTGGCCTGGGTTCCTTTCACATACGGCATGCAGGCTGCCTTCCTGGTGGTGCACCCACAGTCCCTCAGTCCTCTAGGAGCCACAGCTATAGTTACATTGAATGGTAAATCAAGTTTCAAGGTGTGGGGCGGGGCAGTGTGAATGCTTCGTCTTTTAATCATTTGAATATTTGGTATATTGTATGCACTCTTATTCATATATTGTAATTTTTTCTCTTCCTGTTTCCGTTTTTCTCTTCCTGTTTCCCTGGCATTAGGTGTTGGGTATTATATCTTCAGAAAATCCAACTCCCAGAAGAACCAATTCAGACGGGACCCTACGCATCCCAGTGTTGCAAGTCAGTATTCAACTTGTTGATTAGAGTTCTGGTATCTCCTGGCATGGCAACATCCACACATTTTTTTGTTAATAAACCTTTCTTAAATCAGTTTAACAGTTTTGAGAGGATAGAATTTGGTCTTCTCTCTGGTGACAGCTTTATTACTGTCTGTTTCAAATTGCATTTTCCATAATGGATCAAAGTGCGGATATGAATACAGTGGATGGTAGGAAGCACCACAGAGTAGAATCTGGGCCCATTAGAAAGAGCAGATGGAGTGTGAATAATTTGTAATCTGAGCTCTCTCAAATGATTGCCAAAACTGAAAAAATAATGTCTTCCCCCGTGCCTTACTGTAGACCTGGAGACTATTGACACAGCAACAGGGAAGCGCCTTTTGGTGTCAGGCTGGTGGGGCCTCGTCCGCCATCCTAACTACTTAGGAGACCTTCTCATGGCCCTGGCATGGTCCCTGCCATGTGGTAAGTACAGAGAAAATAGATAAGATCCTCTCTGCAGCCACCCTGCACACGTGTCCATAACCAGTGGCTGTTCCAGATAGAATGTCAGTGATACACTATCCCTCCTGCTTCCCGACAGTATTCTGATTCCCATGTACTATATGTCTTTCCCCAGGATTCAAACATCTTCTACCTTACTTCTACGTTGTGTACTGCTGATTCACCGAGAGGCCCGTGACGAGAGGCACTGCAGGGCCAAGTATGGCCTGGCCTGGGGCGCCTACTGCAGACGTGTGCCCTACAGGATATTCCCCTATGTCTACTAAGCTGGGCTGGACCGGTCAGGGCAGAGCCGGGGCCCAGGAACATGCAATAGGATAGCCAGCTTTGTTGTATAAAGTGAACGTTCTGAACCTCAACAGACTGGACTGAACAAATACTAGTGAAATGCTGTCTTTTTTCTGTCATAAAGAATATGTACTTTAAACGTGAACACTTGTGGAGAGAATGACACTCCTAACTGGATGAACAGACCAGACAAGCTGACACATCAGCCCAACAGCTTTAAGTTGTTCACAGTAGTGATGTCTGTCCAGTGAGTCTCTAACACGATCAATCTTGACCATCACCTTTTGTACTGATCTAGCCATACTTCCTCAAGATTGGACACTATGGGCCAGTTTCCCAGACAGATTAAGTATAGTCCTGGACTAAAAAACATGCTCAATAGAGAATCTCCATTGAAAGTGCTTTTTAGTTGAGAAGTAGGCTTAATCTCTGTCCGGGAAACCAGCCCTAAACTTAATTTCAAATGAATAGATTAGTCACAGTCATTTCAGTAACTGTGATGTATAAGTAACACTAATCTGAAGTATATTCAAATGATCATGACAATTTATGCATGTATTGAAATTAAGGTCATGTTGGATTTTTTTTTTTTTTGGAATGACAGTGTAGGCCTATTTCTTTAATATTGATAACCGAAATGTAAGCCTTATTAGTTTACATGACATTTATTGCATAACTGAATTGTAAGCAAAAAACAAAACAAACATGTCTCAATGGTAATTGCAGTCAGAATACATTTTTACAAAATGGTATACAAACAAATACCAGTCTTGCCCTGAAATTGAATTGAAAACAAGATAATAAAGAGACTCATATTTACTTAACTGTCATAAAATACCAAAATGTTCTCAATCTATTTCTTCAATCAACAAACCCTTCGCTTTTCCTCTTCCCTTCTTCCAGCCTTCTTCAACTCTCCTCTTCTCCTTCTGCAAAGCACTCCTCTCATCCTCCCTCTTCCTGTGCTCTCTCCATAACTCAGCGGCCAGTCTTCTCACCTCCTGGGCATTGTCAGACACCCAAGCTTGAAAGAACTCACATTTCTTCCCTGCCAGGAAATACTTCTTTCTTATGTCCCCTTCATCTCCCTCTTTGGGCAGAGCTGCCCTGGCCTGGGATAGTACCGTACGGAGTTGGCTCAAAGCTGCCAAGGAGTATCCAACGACATCTTGCTTACTTCTCCCAGTCAGAATATGAGCCACAGCCTCCACAGCCCTGGCCGGGGAATTGGGGTCCTCTCGGTCAAAGTAGCCCCCGGCCAAAACGGCTGCCTCCCCTCCCTCAAGGGTCTCCTGAAGGGAGCTGAACACCCTGCCTGAGCTCAGGGCCTCGGACACAGTGAGAACCATCTGACAAAACTCCTGAGTTAGGTCTGACTCTATGTCACCATTGAACAGGCGTAGGGCGAAGGTGTAGCCAAACAGTGCATCGACCAAGCCATGGCGAACAAGAGGGGATGGATGGGAAGACAAGGAGCTCAGAGGTGGTATTTTGACATTGATTGGAGGCACACCGGGGGTTGATTTTGGTCCCTTGGCCTTGCTCGCCCCTTTTCTGTATTTTCCCTTACCCTTTCTCTGTCCCTGCTCCTTCCCTGATTCACCCACACTCTCAAGTCTTTTCCCAGAATCCTTGACTTCATTATCCGCAATGACCACAATTTTACTTTCTGCCTCTCTTCTTTCACAACTGGATAAACCTGCCCCTTCTTCCTTCCACAGACTCCCCCTCTGTCCTTCTTTATTTGTCTTCAGTGTTTCTCTTGTCCTGCTCCCTCCCTGTCCTGCTGCATCATCTCCCTCTGGCTCGCCCATCTCCTCCTTCATTACTTCCATCATAGCTTTTTCCCCCCCTCCTCGTGCTGCTCCCACCAGGGTCTCCACAGGGGGACCAGAGCTCCTACAGCGCCACCCTTCACCAGACTCCTAAACTTCTCCTTCTGCTGGCTGCTCAACAGGTCCCACAATGCCTCCTCAGAGAGAGCATCGATATCCAGCCCCGAGAGCCTGTCAGCCAAGTCCAGCTCCTCGGCGTCTTCGACCCCCTCATCGAAGTCTCCAACATTTGCAGAAACCACCTGCGCTGCTTCTTCATCCTTGTCTCCTAACTCTTTGAGTTTTGTTAAAATCTCCTCAATCTCCTCCACATTCCCTTCCCCAGATGATTGAATCTCTGCTAACTTGGAGAGGAGCTCTAAAACCTGTGCTCTTTCCTTTGTCTCCTCACTACCTCCCATCTCCTCCTCAACAGTCTTTAAAACACCCTCCATCCCTCCCTCTGCCCCATCTGCCATATGTCTCAGCCTTAGCAGAATATCCTGCATCTTCTTCCTCCCCTCACACTCTGTTTCTCCCATATCTTTCAGCTCCTGTAACACAGACTCCTTATAAAATTCCTCTGAGCACACAGAATGATTTGTACTCTGGTAGCATTCAAGGCCACAGTAAGGTACATTGCATCGTGGACAGGTGTAGTAAGAGGGTTTGCATATGCACAGCCCACACACTTTGCTTTGTGTTGTGGCATCTGTATGGTCTGCAACTCCATCCTCTTTCCCGGTAGCTGGTGTCAGAAAATCACTGTTATTGGTGGTTCTTCTGGCAGGAAGCTCAATTCCATCTCTAGTGACAGTCTCAGGCTCTGTGTCAGTCCATTCACTGCAGTGGTGCTCATCCCTTGGTCCAATGTCAGTCAACAACTTCCGCACAGATGGAGGGATTCTCTGTCTAAGTATTGGATTCATGATTTTGGGTGGGCAAATTAGTTCCTACTTCTCATTGCATGCTAATGTAATTCTGTTGAGTGAAACGATGAACGTCCAATTTGCCTGAAAGGAAAGACAGATTTTACAACTCGAGTCCAATCACAGAATTGAATGTAAGATATATTATAACTTGTTTCACTATGGCCGTACCTTTAGAAGCCTTCCCAGTACGTCGTCAGACACATGCAAATCCCAATACTTCAATATGTAGTACAGTAATTACAATTTGTTCGGCGTTTAATCAACCTAAAACTATCATAGAACTTAACATGGGAGACTAACTATTTCGGACTAAACGTTGGTAAAACTCCTGCCGTAAATGGTTTCTGAGCTTGTCGCTATTGGATGACGTCTCCCCGTCGTAAAACGATCGCAAAAACAAATAACTGCCAGACACCGAAGATAGTTTCCATTCGTTACCACTGCCAGAAAGTCAAAATCGGCTATATCGTAAAAATGTATGATATATTTTTTTGGGGGGGCTTTTTGGTCTTAATTTAATGTTATGGTTAGAAATAAGGTTAGCAATGTGGTTAAGGCTAGGGTTAGGTTTCAAATCACATTTTAAGATAAATTGTAGAAATATGCGGAGTGTATGACTTTGTGGCTGTGGTAACTAGTGACGGCCATAGAAACTGGATAAAAAGGCTGCATTTAAAAGTGGCAGAAAACATATCAGCATCGTGAATTTCCCTCAAGTTTAAATTCCTATGAAAAAATCCATCAACAGCTATGAAAAATATGTGTAAAACACCAAATCCTAAATTAACTTGCCAGTATTGAGTATTGACTACACCACTAAACAATGAACACCAGTGGCGGTCGGTGCCGGGTTTTTTTTAATGAGCATGGCCATTTCTCTATTACAGCATATTGGATGACTGTCATTCATATTCCATCCGCCCAGTACAATGTAACAGTGATAGTTTTAGGCTACTGCATGAGGTTGCTAAAACCTAGCCTATGAATGAAAGTTTACAACGTAGATGCACACAGGTCAAGAGAAACATTTCAGGAGACAGATGAACACATGGGTAAAATGTGACACATTCAATACCGCCTTGCACACTCTTGAATGCATCTAGCTGATCTAGGGTGTAATCATTAGTCCAACAGTTGCAAACAAGTTTCTAATGGACAAATTCAGGTATGTGTATCCCTGTTTCGTTCCATTATTTTTTTTCTACAGAATTGGAAGAATGAATACACACCTTATCACGCATAAACCCAGCTCACTATCATAACAGCCACGTTGTATTCATTCTCGCATCTATGTGCCCTCCTCCTCTCACCTTTTCCCTTCGCTTGTGGACTTCAATGCACAACACATTAGCTGTATGTGACCAGGCAAAAAAAAACTTTACAAGCCAAACCATATCTTAACCGCTATACACAGCCTACACCGTTGTCACCATATTAGCTAAAGTAACGTCATAGTCAACATAGCTAATAGAACTAATGAGTTAGTAAACACGTTACAATCATGCAGTAACGTTGGTGCACAGTCAGTAAGCAGTTTAGCACTTACACCAGCAGGCCCTGGTGGCAATACATTTGTAAAACCAAAAGCTTACCCTGACTTGGAAGAGTTACAGTGTTGTGTTGGATAGTCATAGCCAGCTAGATAACATAGCATCCCTTTGTTTGAGCAGAGTGTTTGAGTAGGCTAAAATAGCTAGCTGCATTTGCTAGCTAAGTAAGTGAAACTGAAAGTTAATATTTTAAACAAAATCTCTCTCTCTTGCGGCCCCTTCATTTTAATAGAAATTAATTTGTTCAAAACTGTTCAACTATTGTCTTTCTCTCTTCAAGTCAACTACTCACCACATTTGATAGACTGCAGTGCTAGTTAGCTGTAGCTTATGCTTCCAGTAGTAAATTAATTATTTGATCCTTTGATTGGGTGGACAACATGTCAGTTCATGCTGCAAGAGCTCTGATAGGTTGGAGGACGTCCTCTGGAAGTTGTCATAATTACTATGTAAGTCTATGGAAGGGGGTGAGAACCATGAGTCTCCTAGGTTTTGTATTGAAGTCAATGTACCCAGAGGAGGACGGAAGCTAGCTGTCCTCCAACTACACCATGGTGCTACCCTACCCTAGTGCTGTTGAGGCTACTGTAGACCTTCATTGCAAAACAGTGTTTTATTATAAATTATTTGGTGATGTAAATATTATTAATATAGTTTTATCTAAAAAGGATAACTTTAAATATTTTATAATTTAATTTTTATGAAATTCACTGAGGATGAATCCTCTTCCTCATTTGAGGAACCTCCACTGATAAGCTGTGGTATTATTTTACAGCAATGAATACATGAATCACATATCAAACTTACAACTGATATTGTTCCTGTGGATATAAAAACAATAACAAAAATAAAGCAGACATCCCACTCATAGGAAATGGCCATTTAATGATTCAACTTTGAATAACTCTTGTCATCTGAGCGTAAGGTGTTACATACAAACAAATATAATTGACATGAACATTAATAAACAACTGTCTCTTATTTATCTACTAATTTCAAAATGTTGTGTGCATATAGAAAAGTAAGCACTATTTTTCTTTGACAACTGTTCTGTGACAGTCTACCCCCTCGCCAAAGGTTCACTTAGAATCACTTCTTCACCAGCCACTCCTTCAGCGCTGTATCAAAGTGACCTTTGACTCGAATTGTCATGGTCACTTCATTGACCTGGGTTGGCAGGTCTTTGCCAGTAAGCTGTTGCAGGTACTCCTTAAAACTTCTTAAGGATCAGTGGGGTGCTAGCGACACACCTACGACAACATCCGGAAAAATGCAGAGCGCCAAATTCAAAATACAAAATTAGTCATATTAAACATTTATGAAAATACAAGTGTTGCACACCATTCAAAAGCTCAGAATCTTGGTAATCTCACAGCGTTGTCAGATTTCAAAAAGGCTTTACGGCAAAAGCATAGCATTTGATTGTCTGAGGACAGCGCCCTGCATACTTCCTGCATTAGCATAATAACATAACCAGCACGGGTGTCACAAAACTCCAAAATATCGATAAAATAAATCGCTTACCTTTGAAGATCTTCCTCTGATGGCAATCCAAAGGGTCGCAGCTACACAATAAATGGTCCTTTTATTCGATAAAGTCACTCTTTATGTCCCAAAAGCTCCGTTTGGTTGGCGCGTTTTGTTCAGAAATCCACTGTTCCACTCGTTCAATATACAAGTCATAGAAAACGTTGAAAGGTTACCTATAAACTTTGTCCAAACAACGTTTCTAATCGATCCTCAGGTACCCTAATATGTATATAAACGATAATATTTCACACGGATAATAACCTGGTCGTTAGGAAAGGAAAAAAAACGAAGCGCGGGCTCTCTGTCACGCGCGCTAAACAGTAGAGTCCACTCCTGAGTCCACTGACAAAAACAGCTCTTACTCCTTGGTTTTTCAAAATAGAAGCCTGAAACCTTGTCTAAAGACTGTTGACATCTAGTGGAAGCCATAGGAACTGCAACCTGGGAACTAGATCCCCCTGCTTTCAATAGCATGTCAACGGAAAAAGTGTGACATCAGAAAATCAAATTTTCCCGGATGGATTTTCCGCGGGTTTTCGCCTGCCAAATAAGTTCTGTTATACTCACAGACATTATTTTAACAGTTGTAGAAACTTCAGAGTGTTGTCTATCCAATACTACTAATTATGTGCACTCCAAACCTCCTAGATAAACCTAGATAAATACAAGAGCTCTTATACTTATACTCTGGTTTCCAGCCAGTCATCCTTACTGATATGCAATTCTGCAGAACTTTCAACAATGCTTTGACAGAAGAACCCTAGAAATGTTGTCTCACTCACCCAGATGTCCCCTTCAATCTTGCGTACAAGGGTTGTCTTGCGGCTGACATGGGTGAGGTAAGTGTAGACAGGAACATTGTGCATTCGGGAGCGACAGATCATGTACGGGAAAGCAAGAGGCACCTCTATAAAATGTTGGGTCAAAGGGGGTGAGAAAAATATGAAAAATATTTAATTCAGGTTAATTAACCATAAAGTAAATAGCACCTGATACCCAAGATGTGTTTGCTGAGACTATGGTCTCATTTGGCAAAAAGCCTGTCCTCTTTCCTCTCTCCTCCATGACGTGGAGACTGACGTGGTCGAGGAGAGTGTTTATTTGTTTGTAGGCTAATGGAAGAGTGTCCGCCCCTCCTCGATAGACACTTTCAACGGGGACAGTCGTGTATCCTACCGAGTTCTGTGTAACGGAGTTCTTTGTGGAAGAGTTTTGAAATGTGGCACACCCCCTATATTGCTTTTTTAAAGGAGAAAAGCATGCAAACATTTAAAAAATGATCTATAAAATGTCTAGCACAACAGCTAAATTTGTTTTTAGCACTTTACACATTTCTTTTGGGATTCCACCCCTGTAAACTTAATTTTCCTGATGACGTGCAGTGGAGAAGGACCATTTCATTTCAAACAAGCACATCTCCATCCACCTTCCCTCTACTCGCCGCCCCTCCTTCATTATCTTTGACTTTTTTTCAAAAGAAGGTGAGAGAGGACGGAGAGAGAACACAGGAGTTCAGCAATCCAATTGAGAAAAGGCCTATGAGAGATGTGTATATAAGACTATAAACGACTAAGTGTTGGCAGATAAATCATGTACAGAACATTAGAAGCGTAAAACAACTCGAGCAACACATTTAAATGTAGTAAGGTATTTGAAGCAGAAGTTGAATCAGTGTGAGAAACCGAACCATTGCTCTCCATTTTCCTTAAAACAAAGGATAACGTAAGGTGTCAAGTTTCACCTGATGGAGGAGTCCAGCCAAATGGGGAAGGACCATCATGTTTAGGGGGAAAGGGCACTCGTGAAGGTGGTATCAGTTGTTCCACAAATGTGTATTCTTCTGTAGGTGCTAATATCCCACTCTTTGAAGGGGAAGTGACAGGGAGAAATGTATTCTTGTGTGCTCCTGATAACTAATTCATTTAAAAACTCATTGACAAATGCATTGAAAATGGAAAAGAAGTAGTGTCTGTCATTCAATCCATCCCAATTCCACACATTTATGCAGGGCTGGCCCTAGGGCCCTCTCTTTCTAAAATTATCCACAGAAATTGTTGCAACCCCTATTACTAGCCTATTCAACCTCTCTTTCGTATCTTCTGAGATCCCCAAAGAATGGAAAGCTGCTGCGGTCATCCCCCCTGCATAGTGGAGAAGGTACGTTGGGATTCGAAATGGTCGGTGATCTGTTTATTAAATTGGCTTTCGAAGATTTTAGAAAGGCAGGGCAGGATGGACATAGGTCTTTAACAGTTTGGGTCTAAGGTGTCTCCCCCTTTGAAATCTGGTTTCCGAGCTGGTCATGGGTGCACCTCAGCTACGCTCAAGGTCCTAAACAATATCATAACCGCCATCAATAAAAGACAGTACTGTGCAGCCGTCTTCATCGACCTGGCCAAGGCTTTCGACTCTGTCAATCACCGCATTCTTAACGGCAGACTCAATAGCCGTGGCTTCTCAAATGACTGCCTCGCCTGGTTCACCAACTACTTCTCAGATAAGAGTTCAGTGTGTCAAATTGGAGGGCCTGTTGTCCGGACCTCTGGCAGGCTCTATGGGGGTGCCACAGGGTTCAATTCTCGGGCCGACTCTTTTCTCTGTATATATCAATGATGTCGCTCTTGCTGCTGGTGATTCTCTGATCCACCTCTACGCAGACATCATCATTCTGTATACATCTGGCCCTTCTTTGGACACTGTACTAACAAACCTCCAAACGAGCTTCAACACCATACAACACTCCTTCCGTGGCTTCCAACTGCTTTTAAATGCTAGTAAAAATAAGTGCATGCTCTTCAACCGATTGCTGCCTGCACCCTCCCGCCTGACTAGCATCACTACCCTGGACGGTTCTGACCTAGAATATGTGGACAACTACAAATACCTAGGTGTCTGGTTAGACTGTAAACTCTCCTTCTAGACTCACATTAAGCATCTCCAATCCAAAATTAAATCTAGAATCAGCTTCCTATTTCGCAACAAAGCCTCACGCCGCCAAACATACCCTCGTAAAACTGACTATCCTACCGATCCTTGACTCTGCCGATGTCAATTACAAAATAGCCTCCAACATTCTACTCAGCAAACTGGATGTAGTCTATCACAGTGTCATCTGTTTTGTCACCAAAGCCCCATATACTACCCACCAATGCGACCTCTATGCTCTCATTGGCTGTCCCTCACTACATATCCGTCGCCAAACCCACTAGCTCCAGGTCATCTATAAGTCTTTGCTAGGTAAAGCCCCGCCTTATCTCAGCTCACTGGTCACCATAGCAACACCTACCCGTAGCACGCGCTCCAGCAGGTATATTGCACTGGTCATCCCAAAGCCAACACTTCCTTTGGCCGCCTCTCCTTCCAGTTCTCTGCTGCCAATGACTGGAACGAATTGCAAAAATCTCTGAAGCTGGAGTCTTATATCTCCCTCTCTAACTTTAAGCATCAGCTGTCAGAGCAGCTTACCGATCACTGTACCTGTACACAGCCAATCTGTAAATAGCACACCCGGCTACATAGATCTTTCTATTTTTATTTTATTTTGTGTTATTGACTGTACGTTTGTTTATGTGTAACTCTGTATTGTTATTTTTGTCGCACTGCTATGCTTTATCTTGGCCAGGTCGCAGTTGTAACTTGTTCTCAACTTGCCTACCTGGTTAAATAAAGGTGAAATAAATAAATAAATAGTGGATATTTGGTTTGCCCCCCCACCAAATTAATAGTTCATTTGCTGCAATTCTGTACATTTTGCAATGGGGTGTAGATTTTCTTTTGCAGTTTTAAAGTTTATTTCTTGAAATTCTACACATTTTGTCATGTTAATATGTTATCTGAGTGACTAACAAAATCAGATGGGGGTCAAACAGGGAAATGGTTCCAAACATTTTTCCACCAATCATTTCTCCCATAGGGGATTTTATAGAAAGACTTAAAATAAGGGCTGTGCTTTGTGTAGGCTCACCCTGGCGTGACGTTTTAATAACCATGTAAATCTCTCTCAGACAAGGTGACTATCAATATATTCTGCTCTATTTACTCTCAGATTCGAAAATGCTAATTTGCATCAAAGTAGACAGAGAGACTGAAAAACAGCTTCTATCTCAAGGCCATCAGACTGTTAAACAGCCATAACTAACATTGAGTGGCTGCTACCAACATACAGACTCAAATCTCTAGCCACTTTAATAATTAATAAATGGATGTAATAAATGTATCACTTGTCACTTTAAACAATGCCACTTTATATAATGTTTACATACCCTACATTACTCATCTCATATGTATATACTGTACTCTATACCATCTACTGCATCTTTCCTATGCCACACGGCCATCGCTCATCCATATATTTTTATGTACATATTCTTATTCATCCCTTTACACTTGTGTGCATAAGGTAGTTGTTGTGAAATTGTTAGATTACTTGTTAGACATTACTGCACTGTCGGAACTAGAAGCACAAGCATTTCGCTACACTCGCATTAACATCTGCTAACCATGTGTATGTGACCAATAAAATTTGATTTGATTTGAAATCATGCAAAACCACAAATCCCTGCAAGCTCCTGCACGTCATCTCTAGCTGACATCTTTGCTAACAGGTATTGTGTCAATTTAAAACTTGCACAAGACAGCTCACAGAATTGTCAATTTAAAGAAATGTAGCCAATTTATTCATTACTACATTTAGCTAGCTAGCTAATGTTTGTTATGTCAATTTTAAGCATTTACCAACAATTCGGCCACATAAAATATTTTTGAAAGAAGATACAGTATCAGTCAAAAGTTGACAACCTAGTCTTTCAAGGGTTTTTCTTTATTTTTACAATGTTCTACATTGTAGAATAATAGTGAAGACATCAAAACTATGAAATAACACATATGAAAAAAGTTTTAATCAAATCAAAATATATTTTATATTTGAGATCATTCAAAGTAGCCACCCTTTGGCTTGATAACAGCTTTGCACACTCTTGGCATTCTCTCAACCAGCTTCATGAGGTAGTCACCTGGAATGCATTTCAATTAACAGGTGTTAATTGTTAAAAGTTAACTTGTGGAATTTCTTTCCTTCTTAATGTGTTTGAGCCAATCAGTTGTGTTGTGACAAGGTAGGGGTGGTATACAGAAGATAGTCCTATTTGGTAAAATATCAAGTTCATATTATGGCAAGAACAGCTCAAATTAGCAAATAGAAACAACAGCATCATTACTTTATGACATGAAGGTCAGTCAATTCGGGAACATTTCAAGAACTTTCTTCAAGTGCCGTCGCAAAACCATCAAGCGCTACGATGAAACTGGTTCTCACGAGGACCGCCACAGGAAAGGAAGACCCAGAGGATAAGTTCATTAGAGTGACCAGCCTCAGATTGCAGCCCAAATAAATGCTTCACAGAATTCAAGTAACAGACACATCTCAACATCAACTGTTCAGAGGAGACTGTACAAAAAGTGTTCATACCCCTTGGATTTCTCCATCATTCTATTGTGTTACAAAGTGGGATTCAAAATACAGAAAAACCCTTGAATGAGTAGGTGTGTGTCTAAACTTTTGACTGGTACTGTATATGGGTATCAAATAGCCAACTCCCTCGTAACCGTATCGTAGTATTTGGTATTCTTGCCGTGTGGTCGTATAGCTTGAAACTTTCCTTAACTCATCTGCCTAACATTGTGGTCCTGTTTATGAAGGAGCGCGACATAAGTTTTCTCGACCACCACACCTGGGCGGGATCAGAGACTACGTCATAGGTATGCGCAATGAAATGCTTCCTGTTTTCAATCTCCAGACCAAACACCATTGGCGAAGCACACTGCGAGACTTTGGTGAGCTATGAAATAAGTTTCAATTCTGTTTTGTAACTCATAACAAAAGTTGTCTTTGATGTCGACAGGAAATAAAAATTGTTCTACCGCTCTGTCTAGTCTAGCTATAACGTCAGTTGCTAATGATTAACCACAAACGACTAATCTTTGCACTAGTTGTTGGACATTTGATTCACCGTTTATTCTGGCATAAGTCTGATACATAACTTGCATAGTTAAATAAATCAAGCCCTGTTGGTGACCATGTTTGAATCAGGTGTTTAGGTCCTGGAACAAAACCCTGCACACCCGTTGGGTCTTTCAGGATTGTTGAACACACTGACCTAACATCATCCATCTTATTTTGAACAGGTTGACCATGCAGCTGTTTGTGCGTGCTCAGACTCTCCACACCTTTGAGGTGTCTGGGTTAGAAACTGTGGCTGACATCAAGGTAAAGTATAGCACTACTTTCCCTTGGTCTGCCAACTTCTTTTGGTTTAAAAGTTGATGACCATGAAAGGTTAACTGCATTCAGCTCTTTGTTCTCTTCCCTTCTCCACAAGGCTCATATTGAGGCATTGGAGGGAATCTCCTGTGATGACCAGGTGGTTCTGCTGTGCGGGGGACCCCTGCAGGACGATGCTGTGATTGGCCAATCGGCACTGGAGTTCAGCACTCTTGAGGTTACCCCCCGACTGTTGGGAGGTAAGTGATCAATTATTAAACATTCTTGAACATTATTGTAAATATGTGAAATTAAGGTCTGAGGCATTTTGTTTCTGTACCATTTATTTGGAGGGGCTTGCTTTGATTAATTTCCTCTTCCTATCCCAGGCAAAGTCCATGGCTCCTTGGCCAGAGCGGGGAAAGTCAGGGGACAGACTCCCAAGGTGGGCGTTTTGTGTTTGAATAGAAATTAAATTAATGTGGAATATTCAACATGACTTGCTGGCAAGTTTGCTTTGTCTCTAGTGTGCACGTCAAGACACCACACCTCTGACTCTTTGTTTGTAACCATTCTCACAGGTGGACAAGCAGGAGAAGAAGAAAAAGAAGACTGGTAGGGCTAAAAGGAGGATCCAGTATAATAGGCGCTTTGTGAATGTGGTACCAACATTTGGCAAGAAGAAGGGACCCAACGCCAACTCATAAAACTATTTGCCCAAAGCCTCGTGTCTGCTGTCTCATCATAGTTCAACATTGACATGACCATTCATGCTGTGTGAGCAATGGACTGGGAGCAAGATCTGTCATTTATAATTACATTTGTCACTGGACTGATTGTTACTGTGATGAAATACAATAAAAATTAGTGAGGAAAGAGTGGTACTCTGCACCAATTTGATGGTTCCTTTACATTGGGTGAATTGAGCAGTTATGATTGGCGGTCTTTCTGATGGTTCAGAAGCAGATAAAATGGACTCGAGCCCAATTCTGATATTTTTTCCCCCACTAATTGGACTTTTGACCAATCTGATCTTTTTCAGAGCTGATATGATTGGTCAAAAGACCAATTAGTGAAAAATATCAGAATTGGGCTGCCTATCTAAATACAGCCATGGTGGCATGAACACAGTAGTTCAAGTTGTATTAGTCGTATGTACAGAATACGCAAGGTATATCATCCAACGAAATTCTTACTTGCACAAGGTAATTCCGAGTGCACATGTTCTCAATTTATTGAATGTATTATAGATAAGTCACACTGACAGACGATGAAGTCTTTGGCATGTTCTCATCCAGTATGCCAAGATCACTATCTGCCAAAGTGATCTTGGATATGACCATGGCTTATACTTCAGCAGCTTCAAATAATTCCATCTGTCAGAGCGTCTTCCTGTGTGATTTCCCCACAGGGTCAGCGATAACCACGACTCCCCAAGCAGCCAAACCTGAAACAGAAATATTGAGTTGACTGCACCTCAGAGGCCCTGCTAGAAGACTTTGAATAGCGGCAACTCATCATAGCTCTTGCCTTTGCTTTCACCTTCTTAGTAATGTTGGATAAGTTGCTGCTGCTACTACAATGCAGGAGATCGTGTCAAGAAAAAGTATGTGAACCCTTTTGGAATTAACTGGATTTCTGCATAAATTGGTCATCAAATTTGATCTGATCTTCATCTAAGTCACAACAATAGACAGTCTGCTTAAACTAATAACACTCAAATTATTGTATTTTTCTTGTCTATATTGAATACATAATTTAAACATTCAGTGTATGTTGGAAAAAAGTATGTGAACCCCTAGGCTAATGACTTCTCCAAAAGCTAATTGGAGTCAGGAGTCTGCTAACCTGGAGTCCAATCAATGAGACGAGATTGGAGATGTTGGTTAGAGCTGCATTGCCCTATAAAAAACACACAAATTTTGAATTTGCTATTCACAAGAAGTATTGCCGGATGTGAACCATGCCTCGAACAAAATAGATCAATTGTTGACTTGCATAAAGCTGGAAAGAGTTACAAAAGTATCTCTAAAAGCCTTGACGTTGATCAGTCCACGGTAAGACAAATTGTCTATAAATGGAGAAAGTTCAGCACTGTTGCTACTCTCCCTAGGAGTGGCCGTCCTGCAAAGATAACTACGAGCACAGCGCAGAATGCTCAATGAGGTTAAGAAGAATCCTAGAGTGTCAGCTAAAGACTTACAGAAATCTCTGGAACGTGCTTACATCTGACGAGTCTACAATATGTAAAACACTAAACAAGAATGGTGTTCATGGGAGTACACCAAGGAAGAATCCACTGCTGTCCAAATAAAAAACATTGCTGCACGTCTGAAGTTTGCAAACGTGCACCTGGATGTTCCACAGCGCTACTGGCAAAATCTTCTGTGGACAGATGAAACTACAGTTGAGTTGTTTGGAAGGAACACAACACTATGTGTGGAGAAAAAAAGGCACAGCACAGCACACCAACATCAAAACCTCATCCCAACTGTGAAGTAGGGTGGAGGGAGCATCATGGTTTGGGGCTGCCTCAGGTCCTGGACAGCTTGCTATTGTTGACAGAATAATGAATTCCAGTTTATCAAGACAATTTGCAGGAGAATGTTAGGCTATCTTTCCGCTAATTGAAGCTCAACAGAAGTTGGGTGTTGCAACCCAAAACATAAGTAAATCAACAACAGAATGGCTTCATCAGTCAGTCAGAGTCCTGACCTCAACCTGATTGAGATGCTTTGGCATGACCTCAAGTTAGCAGTTCACACCAGACATCCCAAGAATATTGCTGAACTGAAACAGTTTTGTAAAGAGGAATGGTCCAAAATTCCTCCTGACTGTTGTGCAGGTCTGATCCACAACTACAGAAAACGTTTGGTTGAGGTTATTGCTGACAAAGGAGGGTCAACCAGTTATTAAATCCAAAGGTTCACATACTTTTCCAACCCTGCACTGTGAATGTTTACACAGTGTTCCATAAAGACATGAAAACGTATAATTGTGTTTTTATAAGTTTAAGCAGACTGTCTATTGTTGTGACCTAGATGAAGATAAGATTACATTTTATGACACATTTTTGTAGAAATCCAGGTATTTCCAAAGGGTTCACATACTTTTTCATAATACTCACTTGCTGCAAACGCAACTTGTGCGACAGTTCCCATAGAGGTTGTTCCACCTTTGCGCATTACTTTTCGGGCGGCTAGGAAGACATATCCAGCTCCAAACAGCAGACCTCCACCTGAAAGAATCCGACAACTCCAGCAGCTCCCAAACATTTGACCCGCTGCCGGTGATACTGAGCCCGGTGGTACGGGCAATGGCTCTGGTGTTGACATTGCCAAAAAAATATATTGACTTATGCTAACTAGCTAGTTAGCTGTGCTTGGCTTGATGTGATGATAACTACCAAGCAGCTAACTTGACAAATAACTTTAATTGCTTATTATTAAAACGTACATTAGACAGTAAAAAATGTAATCCCGATCCCAGTTACTACCACTGAGGTATGACGATTACGACTGCATGTGTTGTGCATGAATCTGACCGCAACCTTCGACATCAATTGAAATTAACGTCCTTTTCTCAAGCCGGAAATGGGTGCAACCGTTAAAAGGGTCCCCAACACTGGCCCGCTAACAAGTGACAATTATATTAATGATCATATAAACATCATTTAAAAACGTTACTCTAGCCATGAAATCGAATTGATGTTACAAAATGTAATAACAGAAGATATCCAATGTAAACACAATCCTGCCTAGTTCTGTATATTTTATTAGCCATACATTGTTGTGACCATCACAAGTGCTTTCAGCTAGCAAAAACAGTTAATGAATTATATACAACAATATTCTTGTAATAATATGCTTTGTTTCAATGTAACAGAGCATGTGTTCAAGTCGTTAGGTTTGGGAACCATTGCCTCTTATTTTCAACAATTTCTCATTCAGTGAAACAAAGTACTTAACGCCCCTTAAACTCAATCATACTCAACATGAATGCAAACACTTAGCCAATATAATCTTGTCTCTTAAGAGGAAGTGGTGAAGCTCAAGTCTACTGGTGTGTCATCTGTCATTGTATGGTCTCTTCCCTTTGACTTTCAAATCAATGTGAAGACAATGGTCGTGTTGCCCTGCTCAGACGTTGCTGACGCATGTCAGATCTGGATAGTTTTTTTTTAACGTATCAGCTAACCACATGTTATAGCAATCTGGTGCCTGACGGCACAGTCGATGACGTGGCACACAACCATTGGATGATGAATGTGACATCTGAGCAGGAGAACATGACCAGCATGTGAGCATGACTATTTCTGGGATCTCATAGGGCCCAATCCTCTCGCAATGTTGTCATCGGTCTCTGCAGCTTCCTTCAGCACCTGCATCATGAGGGCGTTCCTCTTCCTTGTCTCCTCCATTCTCAGTGGGTTAGCTTCCGGTAGATTCTGATTGTCAGATTGGAAAAAGAACAGGTGAATGTAAAGCTGATAATGTACACAGATAATGCAACAGAAGCTGACACCAAAACATAGCTGGGCATAATGTTATTGAAGACTGTCTGCTCTGCTGGTTCTTATTCCTTTCGCCGTTTGATCAGTTGACTAAATTATTTACACATCACATCATGCCTCAGATGGTATACATCAGACCAGGAAACCATCAGGAGCATCTTTCAGTGGGAGGCAATTGCAGATGGTTTCAGATAGAAATAAAAAATATATAGAGCGGACATGATTCCATGTTCCAATCCACATGACACATTTCTATCAGCACTTTCTCTTCTGTCTCTGGTGAGTGTTAGTGACAGACTATATCATTCTATGGCTCGTCAATTAACCCAGGGGTTCCCAAACCTTTCACTCAGGCCCCCTTTGTCATTTTGCAAGTTCAAAGCTTATTTCCTGCAATTCTACACATTTGCCATGTCTTATGTGTGTTCATGTGACATCCGAGTGACTCAAACATTACAACAAAATCAATGGGCTTAAAAAACTAGCAAAAGAATGACTGAAATAAGAGGAAAACTGTTGATGCACTTCCCAATTTCGAAATTGCACCTTACACATTCCTCCACTGACCCCTCACACCCCCCAGTTTGGGAACCACTGAATTAAGCAATAAGCACCACTAGGAGAACCTACTCCCGGACAAGTGCGCAAAGAGAGAACCATAGCGTCATGTACCTATCTATGTCTGATATGTGAAACTACTGGCAAGCCATTTACCATTTACAAAAACAAAATGTAATGCACAAATCATACACATCTGACTAACAAAGGGCAAGCAGTTCTTTGCTCGGTTTAAAAAGTCAATGCTGTGCAAGTCAAGTGCATTGTTAGCGGCCTACCTTGAGCATTTCCTTCTTCCTTTCCTCTCCTGGGGTAATCACTGACCACATTCCATATCCAATGCCTACCACACCGACAAACCCAGTAGAGACCAGGACAGTGCGTAGACCACTCATTATGTTAGGCTTGTTGGTATCGTCCTTCGAAGACGTATTGAGAGTATGTTCTTAATTAGCAATACACTGTTATGTTTTTGTTGTGACTGTTAGCTAAGTAAGTTCATTAAGGGGTGCTCAATGTCCGCTGACAGGCATACGCAGTGCATTATGGGATAGCCTACCCTTCTTTATAAAACCTTTTTTTAGGTGAGTTATGTGATGTGATGTCAAACCACGTTTTTCTTTTTTAATTCAAGAAGTGGACCATATTCCTGTTTGTGTTGACCAATATTTTAATGTAAATGTAAGACTGTGCATTATTAACAAAAAATGTTTTATGCGTAGGGACCACTGACGATAAGCTTAATTGTGCAGTTTCCACTCGATACCACCAGGTGTCAGTCAAGTAGCGTCTTCTTTGTCAAATACAGTACTGTTCGGTACACTTTCTCTTAAAAACATCACCTGTGTCGCCGTGTGCACATTGGCAGAAAGTGTGTGTGTGTGTGTGTGTGTGTGTGTATGCGTGAGTCATAGTGTGTGGGGGTGTATTGAGTGCTGGTAAGTGCTGATAATATGCATTCATCAGTGTCAGGTAGGGTGGAAGGAGAACGCATTGTTAAGGTTCAGTGCCAGCTAATGTAACTTGCTAAAAATACATAATAGAACTTGAAGTTCTGCTGTGATATTATGCACTAAAAAGTACACCTAACTCTTCAAGAGTTGGTGACATTGTGAGCAATTATCATTTTCAAAACTAGAGACCCCCTGTGACATTTTTTTGTACTGTTTAAAGGTCCATCACTGATAATAAAATGTGTATACCATTTTATACACCATTTAACAATCTAAGATAACTAATGTCTTACCAATCTGCTTTTTTAAATGTTATTAGAAATACATGTTGCTGTGAGTGAGGCAATGTGCTTTATTGCTTTCTAAGACAAGTATGTTTTTCCTCCCAGTTTTTAGACTCAGTACTTTGTACTTTGTCTTTTTTTTCCAAACTATCTCTTAGCCCCGGGCATACTGTAACACTCTGACCCTTTAGAATTATGTGTAACATTCTGCACAAAATACATTACAGCACATCACATTTCCCCTCACTATTTTCCCTCCCTCTCTTCTTCCTTGATAGCTGAGTCAATAACGACACTTTGATCCACTCCCCTCCCCCTACCCTACCCCATCCCATCCCAAACCCCTACCCCATCCCATCCCAAACCCCTACCCTTACCCCATCCCATCCAAAACCCCTACCCCTACCCCATCCCATCCCAAACACCTACCCCATCCCATCCTCCATCCCAAACCCCCACACCTACCCCATCCCATCCTCCATCCCAAACCCCCACACCTACCCCATCCCATCCTCCATCCCAAACCCCCACACCTACCCCATCCCATCCTCCATCCCAAACCCCCACACCTACCCCATCCCATCCTCCATCCCAAACCCCCACACCTACCCCATCCCATCCTCCATTCCATCCTCCATCCAACCCCCCCACACCTACCCCATCCCATCCTCCATCCCATCCTCCATCCAACCCCCCCACACCTACCCCATCCCATCCTACATCCCAAACCCCCACCTACCCCATCCCATCCTCCATCCAACCCCCCACACCTACCCCATCCCATCCTCCATCCCAAACCTCCACACCTACCCCATCCCATCCTCCATCCCATCCTCCATCCAACCCCCACACCTACCCCATCCCATCCTCCATCCCAAACCTCCACACCTACCCCATCCCATCCTCCATCCCATCCTCCGTCCACCCCCACACCTACCCCATCCTCCATCCGACCCCCACACCCACCCCATTCCATCCCATCCTCCATCCCAAACCCCCACACCTACCCCATCCCATCCCATCCTCCATCCCAAACTCCCACACCTACCCCATCCCATCCTCCATCCAACCCCCACACCTACCCCATCCCATCCTCCATCCCAAACCTCCACACCTACCCCATCCCATCCTCCATCCCATCCTCCACCCCTCCCCCACAACTACCTCATCCCATCCTCCACCTTCCCACCAACCCTACCTCATCCCATACTCCATTCCACCCCAACACATACCCCATCCCATCCTCCACCACCCACCCCTACCCCATCCCATCCTCCATCCCCCCCACACCCATACCCCATCCCATCCTCCATCCCCCCCACACCCGTACCCTATCCCATCCTCCATCCCACCCCCACACCTACCCCATCCGAATTTCCATTCCTTTCCTCTCTGATTGCAACAGTAATGCTTGCAGATGCCAGTTCCCGTTGCCATGACACCCGTGTTTCCTGAAGGTGCTATGTGCACAAGAGTCAACATCCATGTGTACATTCTTTGTCTGATTGTGGTTTAAATCCTGTCCCACTCTGTTTGTCCTAGTACATTTTTGTCTGAGAGTATTCTAGTATTCTTGAATATTAATGCTTGTGTGTTTGTGCATATCTCAGAAACAGAATCGGTAGCATTCTTCATACCAACACGTAGCCCCATTCCCCAGCTGTTCCAGTGTTATATTTCACAGCATGACACAGCAGCAAACAGATGAGACTGAGAGAGAGGACATGCCTATTGTTGTTTTCAACTACTGTATGTTTGCCAAAATCTGAGACACATACAACCTGTTCATTGATGGATCTGGGCTCTCTTCAGAATGCATTTTTGGGTACAAATGGGAAGCAGTGGTGTGTGTTCGTGCGTGTGTGTGTGCATGTGTGTGTGTGTTAGAGATAGATAAGGTGGGAGGGAATACAGTATGTGTTAATGTACCTCTCTTGGCATATTAGTGAGCATGTGCCTTTTACTGAGAGATTTAGTAGAAAACAAGCCCCAGTGAAGAAGTCTTGCTTCTTTAGTTTCATGTTGCAGATTTGGCTGCAGATTGGGAAAATCTATTTGTGAGTTAGCATAGCATTTACTGCTGCCAAAAAAAGTGATGATATGCAGATGTTATGCATAGGCTGCGTTTCTTATTCAGAGAACCGTGCTTGTCTCCAGACATATTGACTCACTGGGAACATAGTACATGACACACATACAGTACATCTTCAGTTTACTGAGTCTGGTATCAACCAGTTTAGTTCATTCATCTCAGACATGCATTGCTCACAGATTACATGTAACCTGCATATTTAAACTAGGCTGTTGCATCATAACAGATCCTCAACTGACACAGCCCAAATGAACAGTATTTAATGCCCTCATTTAAGTTTACATTTCATGCCCAGTTGTTTAATAACCCCATCCAGACTCCCCTGTCTCTCTTTTCTAACCCCCAGTAATTTGTCACTCTTTTCTCTATCCACTTCCCCATCTCCCCTTCCCTTCCAGTTAAGGTCTTTTCTTATTTCTGGCCAGGTGTAACTGTCAGAAATCTTCTCTAATGTATAATTCATATCTCCCCCCAATTTTGCCTCCCCTTCTCTCTGACTATTCCTGTGGAATTAATTCCAAATATAGGTGATGGGTTCACTTCTAGAAACACAATCATTTAACAAGGTGTTAATCAGCCATTTTACCAACTATACATCAATGGGCATTACATACCACCAATTACTTTTACTATTCCCTGTTTGTGAGGACACACAATGTCTGAGTCATAATATTGCCTGATGTCTTGCTTTGCTTACACTTTATAAGGAGGGGAGTAGAGTATACGCACCATGTAGAAATCCTAGTGTATTTTCATTTGTGTGTGTGTGAGTGTGTGTGTACGTGCGTGTGTGCCTGTGTGCATGTGTTTGTGTGTATGTGTGTGTGTGTGAAAGAGAGAAAGAGAGAGTGTGTGTGTGTGCATATGCCAAGCGCATACTTTATGTTTCAAACTTATCAATTGTAACCAGTTTCCATGGCAACTACTCTCTGGAGGCAGAGAGGAGGGAGAGAGTGCAGGGACGGAGAGTTGAGAAAATGATTATTACGGAGGGTGGAGGGGGAGCCCTAGAATGAATGAAATATGAAATATACGGTATGGACTGTCAAGTATCTGAGAGAGGGGAAGGAGAGAGAGAGAGAGGGCATTTATGTGCATGCTTACAGAAACATGTGGTGTGTAGATAATGACTTGTGTGTGTGTCTGTGTATGTGTGTTTGTGTGGGTGTGTGTGTTTGTATGCGTGTTTGTGTGTGTGTGTGTGCGTGCGTGTGTTTGTGTGTATGTTTGTGTGTTTGTGTGTTTATGTGAGTAATGTAGAGAGATGGGTTGCTGTGCATCTGAGTTAAATAAGATAAGTGATAATAATGTATTTGCTGTATCATGCATCTACCTATACTTCAGTGCTGCCATGCATGTAAAGCCTATTTTGGATTTGATTCTGAGTTTTGAGTGAGAGCAAGAGAGTGAGGCAGAGACAGGGTGAGTCAATAGGAATCTAACACAATTATGTTGCCATGGTGACACCGTATAATGAGATGCAGTCTATGTCCGGTTGCCTGTCTCTACCTCTCCAACTCTCCCTCACCCACCCACTCTCCCCTCCAACCCCCATAATTAACACACTCACTTACTCCATCATACTTGCTCTCTTGTAGATGTACAATCCTGAGCTCCTGTTTATTGTATTATTCCATGTTCCCTCGAGTCCATAGCAAACAGAATAGAGACATAACAAAGTATGGCCTTCAGAATACATCTCCTTTTAGATCTTCCAATGTTCTTTTGATCACCTGTTACTTACAGCCATTGAGACAGACCCGTCACCTCCCAATCATGCATTGAATTTCTTTAATTTGCATTTTTAACTATGAACACCCAGTGCACCACAACTGGACCAATGAATCCAATTCTTAACAAAATAGGCTTTTGAATGATATGTTCAATAAAATATAGATTTAGACAAGAGAAAACACAGTAGTTGTACCACATAGTATTTTAACACATTGCTATTTTATTACAATATGTGAATTGCTGTTTGTGACCTGTATATCATATTGTATTCTAATGAATACAAACTACCGCACCAACAAATAGAGCATACAGTGATGAGAGATGTAAAGAAGACAGTTACAAATAGTTATTCTTAAATATATATTAATTCATTCATTCTGATGAACAGCATTATGACAGTCATTGGTGGTCAGCCTAGCTATATTTCCCCTCCTCTGTGACCCGCCATTTTGTGCTTTAGCAATTGTCTGTGATTGACTCACATTGTTGGCAGGGGTTGAGGAGTTGTTGTCCTTTTTTAGAGGGAACTGTCAGGATCAACATACTGTATGTGTCTTGGCACAAGAAACCTAGCTGAACAATATTGACACATTACTAAAATGTGAGTGGCTCCATTATAATGCAGGGCTCTGTGTGTGTTCAGATGCCAACGTGAACCCTATCACAACTGTTGTAAAAAATGCATTACTACAATTATGGTCAGCTTATAATAAACAATCACTCAGTTTTACATGTATTTTTCAAGTTCCAGTATTACCCATTTTTCAAATGATTTTAACATCACAAAGTCCGATCATTATCAATTATCTACACATAGCGCTATGGATTCATGACGATGAGGGCAGCACCAGCTAAGTCACGGCTTTGAAATGAACCAAAGACTAAAATGTCTGACAACATTCACTGTAACACCTATGAGTGAGAACAGTTACAGTATGTAAGTCCCACCAGAATGTTCTATGTGAGACGTGTTTCTACGCTTGACACAGTCATCATTGGAAACCTATCAACATCAGCATCTTCAGCAGCCTCATCAGTTATTTGTGTCACACAGTATTAGTCCACAGAGGAAATATGATCCCATGTACAGTAATCACTCCTAGCTATTGCTTTTCTTGAATGAGATTTCTAGAATCTAGAATCACTGAGCACAGAGCATGGAAAGTCCAGGTGAAATCATCCCTTCCTGCCTAGAACAGAACAGACAAAACACAGAATACAAACACAGAAACACCCAAGTATCAACTCGGTCAGAGCTAAAACATCCCCTTCAATCCTGAATAATTTTCGGTTGGAATGAAATCCGCTTGTTTGCCCTGGGCAGGAACGGGGTCTGGGAGATAGTGCCTTGATTGGGATGGACCTAGACTCAAACATTGCTCCAGGGTGTCCGCGATCCTTCGCAGAAGCTTATGGCCGTTGCATCATAACCACAAGAGTGTTACAGCTTGTTATTTCTCCACTTGTCTCCACTGGTTCATGTTGTGTTCATATGTCCATATGTTCAGTTCATATTGTGTGTTTGTGTTGTTGACTTCATAAATTACGCATATTAGATGTTTGTGAATAACACAACTACTATCACTCCGGATCAAAATAGTAGCATTTAACGGTGTATGTACTTGCTTAAACAACTAACTATTCATATCCTCGGAATATGATTTACCACAAGTACTGAATTATTGAAATAATGAATAATAACCAAATTAGTAGAAGAACTAAATACATGTTTATTTTCTAAAATGATGAGGTTTATTGGAATGGAAGGATATTGACGTATGAATCCGCAACATCTATGCTAGGACTTAGGCAACACAAACATTATAAATTCACAGTTGAGTGACAGTATCACTAAGAATAGCAGACCCCAGCCCTTAAGACGTGATGTGGTCAGATCAAGGCATCCAGTACACAGGCTAAGATGTGTTCTCTCTTTCTCTTCATTATTTAAATTCCTCCTCTCTGTCTGCGCCTCCTCTTCTATATGTCTCGGCAAAAAAAAGTATCTATATGTCAGCCTCAAAAAAGTATCTTTACTTTGCCTAATTTCCTCACGATGTCCTCCGATGTTTGTCCCTCCATCCAAAGATTTTAGGAGAGCAAAACAGGGTCTGTGATGGAGTAATGGGTGGTGAGAAAGAAGGGTGAGTGACATCACCCAGTCTTAGTCTTGCATGCTCTTTCTCTTTTACTGTCTTTCAATCTCCTCTTTGTGGCGTTGTCTTCTATTCTGTGTTTAGAAACTCACCAAGGCGTAGACCATACTGTCAAGGACAGAGAGAGGCAGAAAAGAGGAAGGAAGGTCAGCAATGTTAGAAGGAATGTGATGTTGCCAAGCAATAATATCATGTCCCCTGTCACTCTTTTCTTTAGGTCTGAGTGACAGCAGTTATTGTGCAATACAAAGAGGAGGCTCCCATTCATACAGATCACCATTCACCAATGAACTTGGCTGGACTGATGATAAATAGCTTGATTAATATGACCTCACCTGTAATATGACCTCACCTCTAATATGACCTCACCTCTAATATGACCTCACCTGTACAGGTAGTAGAAGAAGGAGAGCAGGTAGAAGCCCAGTTTACACCAGGACTCCTTCTGACAGTAGTTCAGGATGTCTGCATTCATCACACTGACAGGGTCATACATTACCTCTGACCCATCTGCCGGCCGATGGAAAAACCTGACAAGAGAGAGAGAGCATTCTTACAACAGAAACAACTAAAAATCATCCTGTTTGAGAGAGTGCTGGGAGTTGGTTGTGTCATGTTGTGTCGTTTGTGTTGTGTTGTGTCATGCTGTTCGTGTTGTGTCGTTCGTGTTGTGTCATGTTGTTCGTGTCGTTCGTGTCGTTTGTGTTGTTAGTGTTGTGTCATGTCATGTCTTGTTGTGTCGTTCGTGTTGTGTTGTGTCATGTTGTGTCGTGTTGTGTCGTGTTGTGTCGTGTCGTGTTGTGTCGTGTCGTTTGTGTTGTTTGTGTTGTTAGTGTTGTGTCATGTCATGTCTTGTTGTGTCGTGTTGTGTCATGTTTTTTGTGTTGTGTTGCGTCATGTCATGTTGTTTGTGTTGTGTTGTGTCTTGTTTGTGTTGTGTCGTGCCGTGTTGTGTCTTGTTGTGTCATGTCTTGTTGCGTCATGTCGTGTCTTAAATAATAGGATTGGATGTAACAAATGTATCACTAGCCACTTTAAACAATTTTGTATATAATGTTTACATATCCGACATTACTCATATCAAATGTATACACTGTACACTAAACCATCTACTGAATCATGCCTATGCCGTTCGGCCATCGACTCAAATCTCTAGCCACTTTAATAATTAAAATTGGATGAAATAAATGTATCACTAGCCACTTTAAACGATGCCATTTATATAATGTTTACATATCCTACATTACTCATCTTATATGTATATACTGTACTCCATACCATCTACTGCATCTTGCCTACGCCGGTCAGCCATCGCTCATCCATATATTTATATGTACATACTCGTATTCATTCCTTTACTCTTGTGTGTATAAGGTAGTTGTTGTGAATTTGTTAGAATACTTGTTAGATACTACAGCATGGTCGGAACTAGAAGAACAAGCATTTCGCTACACTCGCATTAACATCTGCTAACCATGTGTATGTGACCAATAAAATTTAATTTTATTTTATTTGCTGTGTCGTGTCGTGTTGTTCGTGTTGTGTCGTGCCATGTTGTGTTGTGTCATGTCTTGTATCGTATTGTGTCGTGTCATGTCTTGTTGTGTTGTGTCGTGTTGTTCGTGTTGTGTTGTGTTGTGTGGTGTTGTGTTCGTGTTGTGTCTTGTTGTGTCATGTCTTTTTGTATCGTGTTGTGTCGTCTTGTGTCGTGTCGTGTACCTCCAGAGATGGTAGAAGAGCAGGGGGATGTTTAGGCCCAAGGTGACCCACTCCCCAGCACACATGAACATCAGGCAGAACAGCCCATGGATGGAGTACTCTGGCACCACTAGCTAGAAATAAAACATACAAATAGAGTGCACACCACACAAATGCACATTTCATTATCAGAAACACTTCAGGACAAAATGCTTTGAGAAAGCTGCAATTTTCATATGGAATGAGAGTGGCAGGGATCAGTTATGATTTTCATAAAAGCCTGCTGGCCTCCAAGTGTTCCCTCCTTCAATCTCTCCTATTTGGCTCTACAGCTTGCCCATTAACACTGACAGAGAAAATGAGGGAGTGGTGGCAGTATAGAAAGCCAGGTAATTATAATGTGTGTGTGTGTGTCCGAGAGTAAGAGAGAGAATGAGAAGGTGGGCTACAGGCAGGAAGGGAAGATGTGAATCAATCCGTCTCAGTCCTGTAAATAGATGCAAAGATCTTTTCTCCCACAAGGTGTGTGGTGTGTGTGTGTGTGTGTGTGTGTGTGTGTGTGTGTGTGTGTGTGTGTGTGTGTGTGTGTGTGTGTGTGTGTGTGTGTGTGTGTGTGTGTGCCTGGGAGCCACTTACTGACCTTCCGCAGCAAGTTGCATATTCTTTCAATATTCAGAATTCTTTCCCTCTGAAAAGTGAACAGAGAGAAAGGAGAGTCAGATACAGAACTATATTGTGTAGCTATATGAGATGAAGGAACCCTCAGCAGAAATATAACTGGCAAAATAGAAGCTACGTTACATTGAGTAAATGCTTCACACATGATAAATAAATAGATCAAACATGATAAATAAACCATTCAAAATAAGACAACGGTTTTTCTATTTGAATAGGTAGCCATGGTCTATGTGTGTCTGTCTGCCTGTCTGTCTATAGTGCTCTACTCTTCACAGCTGAGTGGCCGTGACTGTAGATCGGCACATAGAACTGGGTCACACTTCACAGAACTCCACTCCCTTTCATAAAGCAGGGGGCCTTACCGCTCTGGTGGGGTTGCTCTGATCGATTGGGTTCTTGAAGTCTGTGCACAGCTCGTCAAACGCAATAATCTAAAAACACATGTACAGTGTATATAGTTAAACTTTCTGTCATTTGCATTGGATAAAGATAAATTAATATTGAACGTAAATGGATGGTGTTTTCTTTCACATTCACAATGTGCTATTCTCGTTAAATTCCAATCATATCCCTTTTAGCCTCTTTTCACAAGACTTCTTATCATCTTAAAGGGGCAATCTGCAGTTGCTACAACCATTTTTTGACTAATAAATTAATGATATGTACCCATTGATTCTTGAAGAATATGATTTATAATGCCTCATGAGCTTAGCTCAACTGTCATACCCCATCAGAACCCAAAATATAAGCTTGTTTTACTCCAATGTTTCTTAACAAAGTCAATGTAAACAAACACTATATATCCTCAAAACATGGTTAAAGCTATAATTTTGATCAGTCCTTGCATTCATAGTTACATTTCTCCAGCTCCATCCCTCGGGGAGTTCTTTTGTTATTGTTTCAACTGCTGATTGACGCATTAAGTTTGCAATTCCCATACCTCCATTCATCCTTTTATTTCTTTCAAATCCTTAGTCTCTCTCTGTTTCTCTCTGTTTCTTAGATCTCCATCTAAGCATCCCTCTCTGCCTCTCAACATTCCTCTCTCCCTGTGACATCCATCTTTCCCTTTCAGAGACCAATGTAACTCTCCACATCTGTCTTTTACTTTCAACAACACCTTTCCCCCTTATAGATCTAAACCACTCCCTCTTCTCGGCCCGTGCTATCCGGGATCCTTGGAACGTCCCTACCCCTTTGAAGTTGAAATGTAAAATGGTTAAGGTAAGTGTTAGGGTTAGGTAAGGGTTATGGTTAGGGTAGGTGTTAAGGTTAGGGTTTAGGGTAGGGATGTCCCACAGCTCCCAGATAGCACAACCCCCTATTCTCTGTTTCACGCTCCTTTTTGTAGTAAACAGATACAGTTTCCATAGTGATCTGATGAGCCTCTTAGCGGGCACCATGGTTACTATAGAAGTGAACAATCATTTCATTGGTTGAAAGACACACGGAGATGGGGGGCGCAAACCATGGATGGAGGCATATGGGGGTAAGGGGCGGGAACAAAATGATAGTTTGATAAGCATTCTCAATAACGTTCGTTGCTGACGCATACACACACTCTATCCCACCTTTTCCCTTCCCCTTCTCTCCCACAAATACAGACACACACATTGACTGACTCACATGCAGTGCAGTCTCACCCACTAGTCAATTTAGTAGTCAATACTTATAGTAATTTCAAACCAGTCTTTTGTAATGATCTGACAATGCTATGTTGAATCTCAAATGAACAATGTCTCCCTCGACAGAAGGCTATAGCTGAGAGAGATGAGCTCTGGCCTTTGTGCAGTCTGTGTCTGATGCCTTGGACATGTAGAATACTGATTGTGAAGAAGTCTCCTGTGACGCCTGTACAAATTCCTATAATAATTATGCAGTCAGTAGGCTGGTCCTTATAATGAGGGTTGTATTAATGCCCATATATCTCTCTCTCCCTCCATCTAATTGTCTCCCCATTCCTACACAAATTAAATTCCTTTTCACTAGCTCATATTAATAAACTTCCTGTTTGTGGTGACATACAGTGTCATCGGAAAGTAGTCAGACCCCTAAACTTTGGGCTGCTGAGTGGTGCAGCGGTCTAAGGCACTGTATTTCAGTGCAAGAGGTGTCACTACAGTCTCTGGTTTGAATCCAGGCTGTATCACATCTGGCTGTGATTGGGAGTCCCATAGGGCAGTGCACAACTGGCCCGGGTTTGGCCGTAGTAGGCTGTCATTATAAGCAATAATTTTTTCTTAACTGACTTGTCTAGTGAAATAAATAAATAGATGTCCACATTTTGTTACGTTACAGACTTATTCTAAAATGGATTTAAAAAATAATAATCCTCAGCAATCTACACACAATACCCCAATAATAACAAGGCAAAACCCGATTTTTTTATGTTTTTGCTAATTTATGAAAAACTAAAAAAGAAATACCTTATTTACATAAGTATTCAGGCCCTTTGCTATGAGACTCGAAATTGAGCTCAGGTGCATCCTGTTTCCATTGATCATCCTTGATGTTTCTACAACTTGATTGGAGTCCACCTGTGGTAAATTCAATTGATTGGACATGATTTGGAAAGGCACACACCTGTCTATATAAGGTCCCACATTTGACAGTGCATGTCAGAGCAAAAACCAAGCCATGGGGTCGAAGAAATTGTCAGTAGAGCGCTGAGACAGGATTGTGTCGAGGCACAGATCTGGGGAAGGATACCTAAAAAAGTTCTGCAGCATTGAAGGTTCACAAGAACACAGTGGCCTCCATCATTCTTAAATGGAAGAAGTTTGGTACCACCAAGACTCTTCCTAGAGCTGGACGCCCGGCCAAACTGAGCAATCGGGGGAGAAGGGCCTTGGTCAGGGAGGTGACCAAGAACCTGGTGGTCACTCTGACAGAGCTCTAGAGTTCCTCTGTGGAGATGGGAGAGCCTTCCATAAGGACAGCCATATCTGCAGCACTCCACTCCTCAGTAAAAGGCACATGACAGCCCGCTTGGAGTTTTCCAAAAGGCACCTAAAGACTCTAAGATCATGAAAAACAAGATTCTCTGGTCTGATGAAACCAAGATTGAACTCTTTGGCCTGAATGCCAAGCGTCACATCTGGAGGAAACCTAACTATTCAGGATCAGGTAAAAGATGAACGGAGCAAAATACAGAGATCTTTGATGAGAACCTGCTCAGGACCTCAGACTGGGGCGAAGGTTCACCTTCCAACAGGACACCTTCCAACAGGAAATGTAATCCTAAGCACACAGTCAAGACAACGCAGGAGTGGCTTCGGGACATGTCTCTGAACTTGAACCCGATTGAACATCTTTGGAGAGACCTGAAAATAGCTGTTCAGCAATGATCCCCATCCAACCTGAAAGAGCTTGAGAGGATCTGCAGAGAAGAATGGGAGCAACTCCCAAAATACAGGTGTGCCAAGCTTGTAGTGTCATACCCAAGAAGATTCGGTTGTAATCACTGCCAAAGGTGCTTCAACAAAGTACTGAGTAAAGGTTCTGTTTTTTCTTTGTCATTATTGGGTATTGTGTGTAGATTGATAAGGGGGAAAAAACGATTTAATCAATTTTAGAATAAGGCTGTAACCTAACAAAATGTGGAAAAAGTCAAGGAGTCTGAATACATTCCGAAGGCACTGTACATGCGCTTATTATAACAGAGAGAGAGACTTACAGTACTGATATGAATAAAATAAATAGTGAGTCACAGATGGGCACGTGGGCACACATTCACACCAACCAATGGCTAGACTACAGTTTTTGCATTGTCTCATACTACTATTACGTTAAGTAGTCTTCACCCAGAATTATAGGTATTTCTCAGTGTCTGGCCTTGAGTTACAGACAAACCATTTTTTATTTCAGGTATGAGTCACAACGCAAACAAGAGAATATTGCTGAAACATGGTTTAACCACCATCAGCCAGAGTTTCTAAACAAGGTTAAGGTGAGTGTGTGTGCGCTCAACTCACCTGCCAGATGACGAAGAAGATGAGTGCGGCACACAGCACTAAGGTGAGCATGTAGCAGAAGGCCGCGAAGGTGAACGCCATGGCTGTGTCAGCCAGCCTGACAACGAGTTGGGTCGAGAGAGGGGGAACTTTCCCTCTCTCTCTCTATTGGTGACTATCTCTCCTTCCTCAGGAGGTTTTTGTCTGTTCTTCCACTCCCTGCCCTTGACTCTCTGACTCCCTTCCCTCTTACGTTGTATTGAGAGCCCGTATTGTCCAGGTAAGGAGTTGAAGTACTGTGTTGGAAGAAAAAAATCCCTGCTCCACTTGTCTATCAGCTGTGGTCTCTTTATTTCTGCTTATATTTCTGCTTGAGTTCTTCTTTCCTTTTCATGAGTCTGTGCAAAATATTTTCTTCTGTCACACATACAATTTGCAAAGCGGTCGACAGGCACGGTTGTTCATGGAGAACAGCTACAGCGGAGTAATGCTCTTTCCCTTGGTCCCAACCTCCTCTGGTCCCAGCCTCCTCTGATTCTGACAGACAGGGGTTTTGTGGACTTTGTCTGTCCCCTTCCAGTAACCTCCACTTTGCACAATATCCACACACCTTGCTCACAGTGACACAGCTAGTAAGTGACTCCCTGACACACTGGACTGCATGTAAAGAGAGGAATGGTTATTGTGAGGTGAGAGACAGTATGGCTTGTGGTTATTATAGCAGTAGTTTGCAGTGTTATGGCTTATTATTCAATTGCTTAGAAAAAAATCATGATGGCACATATTTCAAGAGCAATATAATTGTTAGCACACATCTGTAATAGGAAAATGTATTTATTTACATTTTAACTATAAAGATTTATAGTTGTAATTGGTATTAGAGATTATTCAAAGGAGATTGTTTTTGGTATATTCTGATATTTCAATGTTTTTAAATGGAGCAGATATGCTGTCAAGAAAGAGAGGACTGTTTTGTAGGCAAATAATAATTGTCCACTACTGTAAAGAGGATATTTGGCTTTTCATACAATAACAGCAATTCATACATGTGCCCCATAAATATTCTTACGATGACAGTTATTAGTGATAATTTATAGTAACAAAATGAGCAAAGATCACTAGCTTGTGATCAATTTGATAATAATAGCTTGCAATGATTTGATAAATGGTGCTGTAATGTATAGAGTAGAATATAAATAAACAGCAATGTGATAGAATACTTAGGCACTCCACAATGAGGTCTCAAATCAATAAAGATTGATGGAGGATGTATCAGGATAATGATAATCTGTGATGATGACGATGGATATTTTTGATTGATCTTAATATTGATCAGAGTGTACCTGTGTTTGGTAGTAGATGCGTCTATCACTGAATATCCAACTCCTTCCTCTTCCCACTCCTTCAATTTGGGTCGACACCATGTCAGAATTCTCTGCCTTGCCTTTCTCTATCTCTCAGTCGCGTCCATCAGATTTCTTCAGGCATAATGCTTTTCAGTGCTCACTTGCAGGGTGGAAAAACAACATTTAGAGAATCAACTATGTTTAGATGTTAAGACATTTTTTGTTCTTATTTTGGTACAAGTCTCAAGTCTTTTTCTTAAAGGAAAAACATCTCCACAGCCCTTAGAAGTCTAAGTTAATTAATTCCCCTCTTTCTCTTGTCCCCCTCCATCCTCTTTTGCTTTTCTCTCTCCAAAGCTCCCCCTTATGTTTTCTCTTCTCTTTCTCTAAAAAAGAATGGAACGATTTTGAAAACAGACCGAGAAAGACTCTCCCTCATGTTCTGTCCTCCTCAGTATCTTCTCTCTCAGACGATCTGATAAAGCAAGATTTGGATCACCCTAGAATATAGCGGCCAAGTGCATTCAACAGTCTCTCCCTCCCTCTTTCTCTCTCGGTCCCTCTCTCCGTGGCTTTGAACCGTTGCCGTATTCCCTTGTTCCCCAGAGATGGTTGAGGGGGCAGGGGAAGCTCCAAATATTTTTTTTTTTTGTCGGCTTCCCTTGTTTCTCTATCTACCCCTCCCTCTGATCCCTTTTTCTCTCTCTACCGCTCTCTCTCTCTATTGCTCTCTTTCTCCTCTCTCTCAATCTCTCTTTATCTCTCTCTCACTCTCTTGCTCTCTCTTTGTCTCTCCCTCTTCCCCTCTCATTGTGTCATGATGCTGTGTCTCCTATTCTTCTGTAATTTCCAGAAAGATGAAAAGGCTCTCTTTTCTTAAGTGTGTGATTCTTTCTCTTACTTTCTTTCCCTTCTCTGTTCTCTCAGCTACCTCTATCTTTCTGTAGTCCTGCTGTTTTTTCTCTCATCCCTGCTATTGCCAGTCTCTCTGGCACTCTTATTCTCTTTGGAGGATTTCCACAACTTTAATTCCCACAGTTCTTTGGCTTTTGATATTAAAGTGCCCATGCTGTTTTCCCCTAATCCCTATCCCCTCTTTTGTCACCCACTAAATCCATCCCAATAGCTCATCTCTGGTAAATCCCACAGGGTGACCTGAAGTCCAATTTTCTCTCCTCTGACTGATTAGTCACCTTCTCCTCTGCCTGTCCCCTGCTCTACCTCACTCCTGTGCCACTCTAATGATTACAAACTTGAACATTTGAAAAACACCAATAGCATTTTTGAAAATGAAGTCAGTGAATCTTACATAATGGAAAAACAACAGCAAAATGAATGTGTTCTCCTTTGGTGTCTTGTGTGTACGGCCCTTATCTGTCAGTCTGACTGATACTGTAAATATGATACTTTGTCTGCAATAGTGGCTGTGGATTTTGGATAGATGCAGTGATGTAAAATGTAAAGCTCAAGAGCACCATCTCCTGGAAATTGTATATAAGATAATTTTGGTCGGAACAGAAGTACGGTGACTAGTGTATCCCTACGGAGGACATTTTGGACACCATAACGTGTTAGGATTTTGTTTTCTTGACAATCTTTTCGTTCTTTTCATGGCAGACAAAAGTCAAGTGTGTTCAGTATGGGTGGGATCGGAAACAGGGATATTAAAAGGTAAAAATGATGTCTCGGTAAACTTAGCCATGCTGTGCTTGTGTGCTTGTTTGTTAGAGCTAGCTAACCACCACACGTGTCTGCTTGCTAGCTGTAGCTAGCTACCTACCTAGCTTGATACTACATTTCCCCAATGCGGCACAGATTGTTTTGGGAATGATGATGATCATCATCCGGATATTTAAATGTCTATCACTTACTGTCTGTTTCATTAGGAGTGAGCCTATCCAAAAAACAGGCTTTCAACTTCTGTGAGATGAGCTGCCTGAGCCGGGACCAAGAAGTGTGTGTCCTAGGCTGGGGAGATCAACATGAGACTGAGGTGTGTGTGTGGCTCTAGAAAGTAATGGAGCCCTTGATGATGTCTGATCTGTTGGTCATTGATGTGTTGGCTAAGAGGTCTGAAAGTTTGCATCATGAGTGTTGTGCCATTCTGTTATTTACCTGAGTGTCTGTCTGTTCTAGGTACTGGTGGGGTCTGTGAATGGCACAGTGAAGACATTTAGCACAGAGAAGGGCATCTTCACTGAGACCAGACAGTGTGGGGAGAGCACCCAGGGCAGGTTCACAGGACTTGCCGTCACAAACAGGTATAGTCTTGTAGATGAAGACATGGTCATAACAAAGCCGTACACATCAGCAGCTCCGGGGTCATGTGTTGAGGATACTGGGGTGTATTCATTTGTCGCAGGCTGTAGTAAAACGTTTTGTCTGTTACGTTTTGTAACAGAAACCATTTACTCTAAACAGAAAGTGTTTTGCAACTAAAACTAGAGTTTCTATTGGACATATTCCGGTAGGTCCCTCCCCCGTTTAGTTTGCTTCTGTTTGCTTCCGTTTGGTTCCTACAGTAAACGGTTTCCATTGCAAAACGTTTTGCAACAAGCCAAATGTTTGCTATGGTCTGAGACTAATGAATACACCACTGAAGTTGACACTTGACTACACACTCCCTGTGTCTCTGCAGTGCTCTGATCACGTGTGTGGAGACGGGACTGCTGAGGGTCTGGAAGGAGGGCAGCACAGACGCAGTGAGTGACTTTGCCAGAATACCACTTGGGCCCCCTAGGGGTTGTTACATTGCTGATGGATACTAGATATTTATTAATTAATCAGATTCACTGTCTGCCTTTTTGTGCACTGCCAGTTCCTTGAACATAACCTCTGTCCCTATATCCAGGTTGAGATAAATGCTGGGACGAATGTTTGTCGGATGCGACAGAATCCCTCGCAGCGCAACCAAGTGGCCACAGGAGGGAAGGAGAATGGCCTAAAGGTCTGGGATCTGGAGAGGCCTGAAACACCCATTTTCACCTCCAAGAATGTAGGTGTTAACAACTACATGACAAGGAATTACAGTAGGAATGTCTACATGGTATGTTATTATTTTTAGGTGATGTTGTATTAACACAGTGCTGTGTTTTTGATGTTGCAGGTACGTAATGACTGGCTGGACTTGCGAGTGCCAGAGTGGGTCAGAGACATGGCCTTCATCCCAGACTCCGACAAGATCGTCACCTGCACAGGTCACCACCAGGTATGTTTGCCTGCCTGCGTGTCTGTCTCTTCCTGTACACGCCCTGCTCTTAGACTAGGTCTGCTGGTGTTCTTAGCCACTGACCCAGAGCAAAGTACTCAAATGATACATCCAGCTGCAGTTTGCTCAGTAGTGTGAAAAGGGGGACTAATTCATATTGGTGAAGTTAAGGTACCAGAGTGAATGACTTGGATCACGTCTCTTTGCCTCATTTATCTAATGACTTAACAAAAGCCATCTATTTTTACTCATCTGTTTGTTCTCTCTCTGTTAGGTGCGAGTGTATGACCCAGCCTCTCCCCAGAGGCGTCCGGTTCTGGAGGCTCATTTTGGGGAGTACCCCCTCACAGCCCTCTCCCTCCCTGCCAACCAAGACAGTGTTGTAGTGGGCAACACGCATGGAGAACTCGCCATCTTAGATTTGCGGAAAGGTGAATGAGGCAAAGGATGTCTACTTGTTGACATTATTCTGCAGTTGCTTAGCGATCTGCTTCAGAACATTTCCATGTCAGTCTCTTTATTGTTTTGCCCATGTATTTATTTGTCATTTTACTACTTTAGAGGCATTTGCTATGTGCTCTTTGAAGCGTCTGTTTAGGTTTATCGTTCTTTGCCTGTAGTGATCAGAATTATTATCTTCTGATCGTCATGTAGAGATGGAGCTTTATGTGTGCATGTTGCGTGAGATCCTCTCTCTCCTTGACTAGTCTGTTGGTTGTATAACCCTTCCGCCTCTTCTTCTCTCCATTCGCTGCAGGTCTGGTGCGTGGGTGTTTGAAGGGGCTGGCAGGAGGAGTGCGGGGGCTGCAGTGCCACCCCTCTCTCCCTCTGGTGGCTTCCTGTGGTTTGGATCGCTTTCTGAGAGTACACAGCCTGGAGGACCGCTCCCTACAGCACAAGGTACACACTATCTCTCTTACACTCTCCTTACACTTGAAGCCAGCTACACAAACCATCATTAGGGAAGCCTCCTAGAGTTGTTTTTAATAATTGTGTTCAAGATGTTCTCTCTCTGTCTCCCTTGCAGGTGTATCTGAAGTCACGACTCAACTGTGTGCTTCTGTCCAGCAAAGATCTAGAGGTAGGGGAGAATTTAAAGTGCTATGAATTAAACTTTTGCTGTGAACATGTGATTGATGCAACAATATACTGTAGTGTGTTTACAGTCTCTCTGTCCTCCATTTCAGCTGAGCAGTTCAGCAATAACCGGAGATGTGGAGGAAGTGAAAGAAGAGGGAGGTGAAGTGGATGAGGTGTGGGACACTATGGAGATGATAAAAGACCAGGCTAAGAAGAGAGCAACAGAAGAAGAGGAAGCCGTAGTTACAGGTGTAGAGAAGACTACGAAGAAAAGGAAAGTGGTCAAATGACTCGCAGTGGAGAGCTTAAGGAAAGGGCTGTGTGCTCTATGAGAAACGCAGAAGCTCTAGAGGTCTGCCAAAAGTCTGTTGCGGATGTATAGACTTTTTTTTTTCCTGTTGTCTGTACTGCAATAGCTGTAATTTTCCTATTAAAACTAAACTCACTCTGGTGTTTGCATGCTCTTCTATACCAACTTCCTTGAAATGTAGCTAACATAAATAATATATATTTTTGGCAGCGACAAAAAAAAAGTATTGAATGTATTATATCCCCAGGGCTATTACAATATCTCATAGAACTCTGAACATGATTAGTTGTAAGTGTGTGTGACAGCGAGAGTGCAACGCCCCTAATAAAAAGACCGATGGCTTCTGGTACCATTGGTTGGCTTGCTTCTGTTTTGGTGTCTGCTGGAATGGAGTAGAGGGTACGGATTAAGAAGATCACACAGCATGATGGCTGTCTTTTAAAGGGGGGCTGAACTTCTAATATGACCTCGTTTCTTGGCTTGGTCATAAAAAAATGCTACGGCAGTGACTGAAGCCAAACGAGTTGTATTGAGGGTGTGGTTTAATGTGGGTGTCTCGTGTGTGTTCGTACGTGGGGAGCGTTTGTACATTCACTCTGCCAAGTACATAGTCACTCACCCTCCTATATATCACCCTCCTAGATAACTTGACACAGTCCAACCAGGTCTTGTAGTCGCCTAGTAGCTTCGCCAATTAGCTTCAACCGGCTGGTGTGTGACCGTGGCAAAGTTGGTTTGAAATGTTATAGTTTATCTCTGGGGGTAATAAATTACACAATGTAAATGGGACAATGTTTTCACGTTGTACATATTTTAGTTGTCGCTGTAAATATTTGTAAATTAATTTCTACAATGTATATCGTTTTTTTTTGTTTAAGAGCTATTGACATTTAAATGTTGTCCCGTGTACATTGTGTAATTTACTGATGCTCCTTAACTAGCCCCATAGGGATATCTACTATCAAACCAAATATACTTTGGTTAATTTGACCAACTGGACCATGGCCATTATGATCTGGTCGCGTGCAGCTGCGCTCAGAATGTATGATTACTTGGGTGGTGCCAGCTGTGGGCATGTAGGCAGGATTGAAATAAACCCAGCCAATGGAAAACTGTAACGGTACCCTTCATTCTGTGACATACCATGTTTTCCTATCTCACAAATCTCCGTTTTGGAAGAGACTGACTTTATGACAAATTATCCTATTTACTTACACTAGTAATTTTTGACACTAGAATACATGTTTCTGACTCATATCGATGCCACATAGGCCGTTTTCAAAATTAGAAGTTTCTTTTTAGGGGCAGTTGCTCTTTAAAGCTGTGAAGTTAGCCCAGAAGTGTTTTATAATTTGTGTTTGTCAGTTTTAGTAAATATCTCTGTTAATTGTTTAGATTTTAGCCAGCAGTGGTGTGTTCTGTGGAAATGTATGTTTGTAAGCCTAGGGGGTAAGGGTCTAATGAATGATTCAATTTAATTGCTACCTTATTCAAGAGATATGCCTATCTACATTTAGGGAATCAAGGTATAATAAATCTTGGTATAATGATAAGTGTTGGTTGAATGGATTAGTTATAACCATGATTGAGCAATCACTGTGTTTGACAAAGTACATTATTGCAGTGTGAGTTTCATTAGGTTATATGTCTTCAAATTGACCTGCTGGGATTTAAGAGTTGCATGTGACCTTGTGGGTGTATTGAAGACAGCACCACGTTTCTCTAGTTTCATGGAGAGCAGTGTGTGTTAGATAAGATACCTGTGTTCGGCTCATTCTGAGACTGGACTCTGCACACGGACACACCCATTCCTTAACTCCCGATAAGATAAGACCCGTCTGAATAAAGGAGGAAACAACTTAAAAGAAAGAAGAGTTTTCTCTTTATTTGTCAGTTGCAAATAAATTCAGTTCAAAAATTACATTCAAGGATAAATATTTGAAGTCAAACTTTTTTTGGTCCCAAAATAAACAATAGAGGTGTCATGTTCTCTCAGGGAAATACCACATCCACACAGGCTTTTGCAAAATGTCATGTGTCTAATAAAACGTGAACGACGTTTGTCACCTGATTGTCGATAGACCGCAATAAGGACAAGTTAGAAAGGGTAAGTAGTTTATGTGCAAATTGCACAAAAGGGAAAAGATTGTTGCTAAACTGGCCAAATGATGTACTTGATCGTCATAGGGTGGAGGAAGGGATGTTTTAGTATTACAAAACCTATTGGAGGGGAGGGGGCCTCAACACAGACCGTGTGCTTGTGAGATTCATGTTTTCAGTTTCCTCATATCAATGGTGTAGAGTTTATTTAGTGTTTTCTTTCTGATCGTCTAAGCAGAGATTCATATTTTTTATACGAAAAAACGATGCTGTGGGAAGTTTTCATTACAATCATCTCTCAGTTCTCAGTAGACATTCAGACTTTATGAGAAAAGATGATCATTTACAGCAATGGCCTGATGGATTAAGTAGGAGCTGAGAAACCAGAAGATGTTGCTGAATTGAATTGTAAAAGGTCTATGCTCTTAGAAATTAAGTAAAATATATACGTAACTTTAGATATGTTTTATATCTGCACTGATTAAAAAAAAAGTGTACCCTTTAACCCTGTTTTTAACAATCATTAACACTCTTCAAAAGCATTTTTATTATGCTATTATAAAATCTTGTGCTTCCTCCTGCACTATTGCCTCACTGAGTTTCATCTTTGATATCACTGAGTTTCATCTTTGCTTACTCCAGTAATTAAGAGCTAGTGACTGTGTGTGTGTGTGTGTATTTTTGATTTTACTATCCTTGTGGGGACCAGAAGTGGGGACATGTTGCCTGTCCCCATGAAGAAAAAGGCTAGTTTAGGCTTAGGGGTTAGGTATAGGGCTAGAATTAGGATAGAATTATGGTTAGGAGTTAGGGTTAGGCTGAGGATTAGGTTTTGGGTTAGGGTTAGGGGTTAGCGAAAATATGATTTTTAATTGGAATCAATTGTTTGGTCCCCACAAGAATAGTAAAACAAGCATGTGTGTGTGTGTGTGTGTGCATGAATTTGTTTCACCCTTTTTTCATTTCTTTCACAGTATGTAACAATAATTATTGACAAAAAGCCGCCAGCTTGTCGCCTACTGTATAGTTTGGGATGTTTCTGACTCCAGTCTAGTGACTCCAAAAAACACAAACTAGAACAAAAGTTTATCCAACCACACAATCCCCAGCCTGTTAGTCAACCACACCAGTGTTTTTTCATTGAAACATTTTATGTTTTCGCTCAGAGCACTGATTCAGAGTTGGTGGAGAAATCTGACATTGATCAAGGTGCAGAGTTCCACTCACTTGTATACTTTAGTATGGGTTTAATGATAAATCAGTGCTGCCACATAACATGAAGCTCACACTGACGAGCCAATGAGATCAAGTGCATTCATAGGAAGTCACGTTGAGGTCAAATAATCATACATTCAGTGGTAATGACAAATGGAATGGTGGATTTATAAATGCGTTTTACAATGTGCTATGCTGTCATTGGCACAGTTTTTGTGTGTTGACTGTGTGTTTGTGAATGGAACAAACGAGAATTACGAGTGTGTTTCACTGTAGCCCTACCTTGAGTGTGAGGCTGTGGAATCAGGATGTTGGATTGAGGGGCAGGGCGTTGAGACTGTTAAATATTGACTGGGAGTGTAATAATTAACTTGGCTTCCACTCCTGATCTCTCTTAAACTGGCCACTCTCTCTGCCATTGCATTGCTGACAAATGCACCCTAAACTCTTTATCCTTTCTACCTCTCCTCTTAGTGAGGCTGTCTTTGTATATGTTTATCACTGTTTTGCCTTCTATCAGACTTTTCTGCTACACTAGACTGCTCTTCCCTTATTTCTGTCTTTCTATCCTTGCACCCCCCAAAAGCTGAACCTTTGGCCTCGTGCTGTGAAAGCCACCGGGCCAGGCTCGGCTGCATCTGAAGGTGAGTACTGCGCTTGTGTGATATTTGTGTTAGCACATATTCAGGACTTAAGTTTCCTACAACTGTACATTCACACGACCTGTTAATTAGGATAAGAATAATCTCAAGGCCTAGTTCAGTCAACAACGTGATTATCCTGTGTTTCATATATATTTCCACATTATGATGATGGAATAATACTTTGAAAGTAAAAATTATGATAATGCCCTTTTAATGTAAGAGCTGTTTGAAAAGACCGGCTAAAATATTAGCCTGTTTTGTAAGGATGGCGATTTGGCCAATTAGTTAATAGACCAATAAGAAAGAGAATTCCAAACCTCTCTGCCAATAACAGCTAGTTTTCCCCTCCCCACTAAGACCACTCCCAGACAGTCCTAGCTAAATTCTTGCTTGAGAAATGTGTCTTTGCTAAGAAGCTATTTTTGTTTATTTTTGACCATTTTAATTGAAAACAATCACAGTAAGTTACTTAATTATAACCCAGAAATTATTTGATATTGAGATAAAAACGGCTGCATTGGACCCTTAAAGGTGTGAAACACAAAAGGTGTCAACCCATCCCTTGCCAACCTTTGTTCCTAAGATAAACTCTCAACATCAGTCTTTGCCTTAAAATGGAAAACATAACGTTATTATCTTACAAACCTCAGTACTGGATTTTTCTACTTCCAGTTTCAAAGGCTGAACGGCTGTCCTAACAAGAGGCTGTTTGAATAAGGGGACAAGTTTTGCCACATAGGCCTACAAACACAATAAACATAATTTGACATTACACTGTTTTATATAGTGACAGCTGCAGTAGAGCAGAGTTTCAGGGAAAACAGATGGTTTAAAATCATCAGTTCCCTACAAACAGAGAGTATTTCGAGATATACATTTAACAGATTTAATTAGATTCCTGTCATTCAATGTCCTTATGTGTGTGTGTGACAGAGAGTGCAGGAGAATGGCATGTAATACATCATATCTATTTTAAAGCATTTTAACTAACCCTAAGCCAAGTATGTAAGGCGTTTTTTGTTGTTATCCAAGGCAAATTAAGTAGGTCAGCAGTGTTTGAATTCAAATAAACATGCTTGAGTACTGTGAAAACCTTAACATCCCACTGGGCACAGGCGTCAATTTAACTTCTATTCCACGTTAGTTCAACGTAATTTCAATGAAATTAAGTGGTTAAATGTTGATTCAACCAGTGGGTGCCTAGAGGGATATCCCTTCCAAAGAATTCTACTTTCTTCTGCTGTACAAACCCATGACAAACATGGACATGGAATATGGTGATTCATTATTAGGGAAATTGTTAAATTTAGTATGAGAAGGCTAGGCTTCTTGTGTTTGTTACTGTTGATATAGTGTGCTGTTTCATAGGGGCCAGAGTTTAAACATAAAGACCAATTGACAAAGTTGTTTATATATAAGAAGAAGAGTCTCTCTTGCTGCTGGTGATTCTCTGATCCACCTCTACACAGACGACACCATTCTGTAAACTTCTGGCCCTTCTTTGGACACTGTGTTAACAAACCTCCAGACTAGCTTCAATGCCATTACAACACTCCTTACTTGTCCTCCAACTGCTCTTAAATGGAAAAAAATCACTGAAGCTGGAGTCTTATATCTCCCTCACTAACTTTAAGCATCAGCTGTCAGAGCAGCTTACCGATCATTGCACCTGTACATAGCCCATCTGTAAATAGCCCACCCAACTACCTCATCCCCATATTGTTAATTCTTTTTTTGCTCCTTTGCACTCCAGTATCTGTACTTGCACATTCATCTTCTGCACATCTATCACTCCAGTGTTTAATTGCTAAATTGTAATTATTTCGCCACTATGGCCTATTTATTGCCTTACTTCCCTAATCTTACTACATTTGCACACTGTATATATACTTTTATATTGGGTTATTGACTGTATGTTTGTTTATCCCATGTGTAACTCTGTGTTGTATGTGTCGCACTGCTTTGCTTTATCCTGGCCAGGTCGCAGTTGTAAATGAGAACTTGTTCTCAACTGGCCTACCTGGTTAAATAAAGGTAAAATAAAATTAAAAAATTAAAAAGAAGAAGAATGTATGCCGTTTAGCAGATGCTTTTTTCCAAAGCGACCTACAGTCATTTTGACATTTTATTAATTTAGCAGACGCTCTTATCAAGAGTGACTTACAGGAACAATTAGGGTTAAGTGCCTTGCTCAAGGGCACATTGACAGATTTTTCACCTAGACAGCTCAGGGGTTCGAACCAGCAACTGTTCAATTACTGGCCCAACGCTCTAGGCTACATTTTACATAGGGGTGGCCCCAGTAGGAACCAATGCTCTACCGACTGAGCCACATGGCCAACACACAATGATAAATGGATGAGAGATAGAAAATATGAAAAAAGCAGTGTTTGAGAGTGTGCCTGACAACAAGAGCGATGAGTCAGACTGGGGCGACAGTGTCAGTGTCACAGTTTTTTTTATTGCTTTATTGTTTTGTTTTTCCCAAGATAGAGAGGTTTACTGCGAGGAAAGGCCTACAGGAGAGGGCAGGAGAGGGCAGAGCAGGAGAGGGAATACTGAGCATGATCGGGGAGAGAACTAAAATAAAGAAATGAGTAACAATATTCCATCAGGAATAAATGATCAGTATACCAAACACTAAATACATTGGATGGTGAAGTAAAAGTAGGATTAAAAAGGAAACATAGTTATTGAGAAGCCAGACACACCCATTATGTTCAACTTGTGTTCACAATCCTCAATGCACCCTTATGTTGACAGCCACTATAAAAACCCTGTTATCTAGACAGGCCTTGGCCCTTGTGTGCTATGATGTTGACTATAGCCGGTCATAAAGATGGGGGAAGGACGGGTCAAAGTCAGTTGCTATTGGAGGCTCCTCACATGTACCAGTACCAAATTACTAAGTCAGAGTCCTGCCTTAACCCCACGTAAATTCCCTGTAATTGACCTTATATGTACTTCTGTTTCAGGTATTTCAAAATGAGATATCATGCACCCACCAGAAACAACTGAAGGTGTGACCTCAAAATATGGGCCTAGCTAAATGTTGCATGAATGCAGTATTATCGTTATCCTGTAGGAGGCATAGTGTGCTATGAACAGCTTGTGGACAAATCCGGTGCTTGCTGGCTGTAACAGCAACTCCATGTGGAAGTTGTCTGTGTTCCAGTGGAGATGCTGTTACCTGCAGAGAGTCACCCCCCAGCCAGCTCTGACATAGAATCAATGTTTAGAATATCACAGTCCTTGTTTATTATGGCTGTTCTGATGTTTCTCCTCTTTCGGTTGAACTCAGTTATATCTGCTCTCACCACATTGTCATGTATTTTTTTAATGAGAAATGCTGTATTATTAAGAACAGTCCCTCGATCATTCAAGAGATATGGGCTCCTTGTTTTCTATGACAACATCATGTAAAGATATGCATGCCCTACACACTTTGGTTTGAATGCAGAGTAAGGATGCATGGGATGCATGGTGATGACCTATGAATTGACAGCCAGTGTTTGCAACACGACTGCCTGTCAGTTCTGTAGGCCACTGCTGTGTCTATCCTACTGAGCACACTCAGGGTTTAGATGGAGCAAAGGAACTCATTGATATGTTTGATATATTTATGAAACCACTGATAATATTCTGTATAGTATACATTTGCAAGTTATTTGAAGACAATACAATTGTTTTGTTGCCAACCTTGGAAATAAAGATTGAAAACACTCTCTGATTATTTCAATAATATAATTAAGCAATTAAGCAATAAGATCCGAGAGGGTGTGGTATATGTGCAATATACCACAGCTTAGGGCTGTTCTTAAGCATGACGCAACACGGAGTGCTTGGATACAGCCCTTAGCCGTAGTATATTGGCCATGTACCACCAACCCCCCGAGATGCCTTATTACTATTATAAACTGATTACCAAAGTAATTAGAGCAGTAAAAATAAATGTTTTGTCATACCCGTGGTATACGGTCTGATATTCCACGGCTGTCAGCCAATCAGCATTCAGGGCTCGAACCACTCAGTTTATAACACCTGTTATAAGTGCATGACATTTAGTGGAAAAATGGCTCTATAAATTCAAGAATTTTACAGACGTTGTCTAGTCTGGTAGAAGTTTAGTATTCCTGAGTGTTGCCACAGGGTGGAGATGTTTTAACATAAACCTGCCAGGGAGGGGCTATTAAAAGTGAAAGCAAAAATATTCCCAGATGTACTATTATAAGACTCTCCCCCTCCCACACCTTTTACCCAATCTTACCTTATCTCTTAGCTCTACTTAGCTCTACTAATCTTCCTAAGGTCTCTTCATATTTATATGAAATCACCATTGTGCTGGGGAAACACCAACAAACGCCATGAACTTACTTTATTTTTCACATTGCGGTCCCTGGATATGTCACTTCAGGAATTTCACAGTGATATTACCAGTCAGAGGAGTTTCACAGTGCACTTAATAAGAAATACATTTTGTGTGTGTGTGAGCATGTGTGATATGTCCACAGTGTCAATAGTTTGACCTCAACAGTAAACTTAATGAAGAAAGAGGACTGACTAAGTAGAGTTAGAAAAATGTAAGTGTCTCTGTCACAATGATACAATAATACAAAATCCAGATTTTTTTCAACCACATTGTGGAACAGTGAAATTGAGTTTTGAGAAACTAAAAACAATCATAGTCAAACATGGTACAGGTGTCATCTATAATGCATGTAAAACAGAAAGGAAAACGCAGCACACTGCTGCCCAGGTGATGTTTATTTAGCCTGTGGATCCAGAAAGATTCCCTTTGAAGAAGTTTCCAGTAATAAACTTGTCCAACAGGTGTATATCTTATACAGGTTCATCTGCCCTAGGTAAGGGACTATCATTTGTCCCAACATCATAGGCCAAGGACTTTGATACAGTTATAGACTTTCAAAAGTTTTTCTGCAGTTTGAGATTGACAGAGTTTTTTGGTAATGGGGTTGCTCCCTATGCACCTGCCAATGTTAATCTACTGAACAATATTAATAACCAGACAGGAAACAATGCTAATGTTTTTCCCATTGATAACCTGAATGACAATGAACTTGACTCTCGTCCTGAGTACATGATAAGGGACAATACATATTTTAAGAGGAACATTTTTACCACCCCAAAAAAATCCCTCTCAAAATAAATTTCTCCCTCTCAGAAACATATTTCTGCCTAGTTGAGAAAGATGTACATAATCTCATGGCTAAGAAAAAACAATACAAGGTACTCCACAATATGTCCAAAGCAGAGAAATAATCTCTTACGGAACTGAAAAATGACTCCAGTATCATTATAAAAGCTGCCCGACAAAGGAGGTGCAATAGTGAAACTAGATGCAGCAGACTATGAAAAGGAAATTCTGAGACACCTTAGTGATGATGAATTTTACAAAAGACCCAAAGGACCCTACTAATCAATTCAAATCTCTGATCCATGATAAAGTGTCACAGTTTTTTGAATGAAGGGGAAATTACAAAGACAGAATATGAGTTTATGAAAGTTGACCAAAGGGACAGCAATGGGGAGCACTACGGGCCCTAATCATGCTAACCTATATCTAGGAAAACAGGTGGTGCTGAATCCAGACCTTAACCCTTTTCTCTCCAATATTCTCCTAATTCAGAGATATTTGGATGACATTTTCATGATCTATACAGGCACCCAGGAAGAACCTTTGGAATTCCATGCTAAACTCTATGAATGAACACCTTCACTTCACCATTAACTATGACCTTTCACAAATCCGTTTTCCTGATGTGATGGTTATTAAGGACAAAACCTCCCTCTCTATAGATCTCTACAGGAAGCCTACGGACAGGAAGACCCTCCTTAGAGGTGACAGCTTTCATCCACGTCCACTTATTAAAAGTCTCCCTATAAGTCAATTCAGTCGTATCAGAAGAATATGCAGCTCTGATGCCTCTTATCAGAAACAGACCACAGACCTCATTCAAAGGTTTAAGGAAAGGGGGTACAAAGGCAATTGGGTAGAACATGCCAATGATTGTTTTGAAGGACTAACACAGTTGGAAAGCCTTCAATCAAAAGGAAAAGAAAAAGCAGAACATGTCCCATCATGCTTCACCCAATGCTCACCATTGTGGAAGGCATTTAAGGACATTATCAGGAAGCACTGGTACATTATTGATACTGACCCACAGTTGAAACCCATTTTTAAATATCCCCCACGTATGGTTTTTAAACGACGCCCAAACGTGAGAGATATTGTGGTTAAATCTGATTACCCACAGGAGAAAAGGGAAACTTTTTTGGACAAGGAGGGTAATTACAAATGTGGCCAATGTGCTCAATGCAGATTTACGTACAAATGCAACTAATTTACCCCCCCAACCCCCACACACAGGACAAAGATTTAAGATCAAGGGCCTGATTACCTGCATGTCCACGAATGTTATTTCCATGTTGAACTGTCCTTGTGGTCTGTCTTACATGTAGAAGCCTTAAGAAATTGATCAGTGAGCACCGCGGAAATATACGGACAGGTGAGACAAAGACCTGGTTGCTGCTCATTATGTACAAGCTGGACATCCTATTAGCTCTCTGAGATACATTGGAATAGAAATGGTCATGATGTCACGCAGGGGAGGGGACATTGAGAGGAAACATCTTCAAAGGGAATCGTTCTGGATCCACAGGCTCAACAGGCTCCTCTTGGCCTCAACGAGGAGTTTGACTTGAAACCATTTTTATATGTCTAAATTGTGTTGTTTTTTTAATCCTAATCGAATATTGTATGTGTATGTATATTACTGTAAATATTGATCACGTTCCTTGTGTATGATCATATATTTTGATAACATTGAATGTTCATATTGTGAAACTATGTTATACATTTTTTTACCTCCTGTTTCAGGAAGTGATGTCACTGAGTACTGCCCCTATATATAGGACCTTCCACCCCCATCTGGGATATGGATGCCTGATGGGGTCGAAACGTTGTTGTAAATAAATATCACCTGGGACCATGAGCAGCAGTGTGCAGCATTTTCCTATAACCCCAGCACCTGTGGAAAGTACCTGGATGTACGTATGTTCTTCAGCTTTTATTTATAATGCATTATATGATTTATAAGCATGTATGCATAAAGAACAATTAGGCACATAAAAAAAGTCTCCGTTGGAGGACAAAATGGCAGACTTTGGCGCAGGCATTTACATTATTGTTACTATTAAAATCTTTATTTTGTCTTGACAGCTGACAAAAAAGAACTTCCCTAATTTTGTTGTATAACCCACAGTATAGCAAGTCATGAACTTCAGTTTCAATGGAACCATCGTTAAAAAAGTACATTTTATCTAGGGAGTGTTTGTGTATCGACCAGTCGGGGCCACTCCACACAAAAATGTTGCTAAAGTATGAGAAGCACACAATAACATAAGTGGATTAGAGAAAAGAAATACACAATATCAATAAATTTAACACTCCAAATTAGCTTAAATAATTCCCTAAATGTAGTTCTCCTGGGAAAAAATAAATATATTTTTTTTTATTCAGGGTTTGTCATTATATAGCTCCTTCCTTGTTTTAGGCTATACTGCTTCCATTTATTTCACTCAAGGTTGTAATAAATCTGAATACAAACAGTCTATTATTATCTGCCCTGTTGTCAGGCCAGAATGGTTGGAGTTTCCCTTGCAAATTCATAAAGCATGTGCTCATCAGACTTGTAGAGAGGGGTCTTTTTATTTAGTTAGTGTGCTCTAACTAGCTAGTGTGCATGTAATGACGTAATGCATGTAGTGACACAATACTAATAGAGAGAAATAGTAATGACATCTTTTTGTATGCACTAACTCCGCCATGAATGGAGTTTTTGGATAAACTGCAAAAAATAAGGTATGTGGTAAACACAGGCTTATGAGATTTTATACGTTTTGTTCCGTTAGATAATCTTCATCAGCTAACGTCACATTCTGTGATATTTGAAGCATTTATTTTATTTAAAAAAGCACATAAAGGCTTCATAATTCATAAAGGTCATGTTAACTGACTGATATTATCTCATAGAACAAAACGTATAAGATCTCCTAAGCCTGTGTTAACCTCCAAATAAATTTTTGGCACCTATCCCAAAATGCTATTCTTTCCTCATTCATTTCAGAATCACCAAGTACATTTACACATACTCAGAAGTTTACTTGGTGATATGGTGTTACTAGTGACAGACAATATTTACAGACAGAATACAGACAACGGAGTTTAAACAAAGTTACATACATTATATACAACTAGGTAGAGTGAGCATAGAGCTATAAAGAGAGAAAGCATATTTACAAATGTACAGTGGGTATACGGTTTATATACAGTGGGTATACGGTTGATATACAGTGAATGTAGAAATGTACAGTATCAGTATGAATATATCTAAATGCAGAGAGATGAACAGAGTGCAATGCAGTATAGTGCAGTTATTTTGTGTACAAATTAGAGATGGCTTGATGCGGTGTCCAGAATAGAGTTCATAGTTCTTTAGATTATCTTTCCTGCATGCTTCCTTGCCCTGGAGTCGTACAGGACTTTGATAGAGGGCAGGTGGCAGCCGATGACCCTCTCTGCAGACAGGACAGTGCGTTGCCGTTTGTCCTTGCAGCGGCCAGATGTAGACCCAAAACAGATAGTGATGGAGGTGAGGATGACTCAACGATTGATGCATAAAACCAGATCAGGAAAGATGACTGGGAGATTGAGTTTTCAGCTGCCGCTGGTAGTACATCCGCTTGTGTGCCTTCTTGGTGACTGCTGTGATGCTGTCCTCCCACTTGAAGTTGTGGGAGATTATGGTCCCCAGGAATTTGAATGATTCAGCCATGCTAACAGCTGAGCCATCAATCTCGAGGGGGAGAGATGGTGGCTGGCATTTTCTGTCGTCAATCACCATTTCCATGTTTTTTTCTGTTTTGAGTTCCAGATTATTGTGAATGCACCAGGCCACTAAACCGGTCGACCTCTCTACGGTACATGGACTCATCGCCGTCGTTGATGAGACCGACCAGAGTGGTGTCATCTGCAAACTTCAGTAGTTTGACCGATGCATTGTTGGAGGTGCAGTCATTGGCGTTGAGTGAGTATAGTAGAGGTGAGAGCACGCATCCTTGTGGTGCATCGGTGCTGAGGGATAAAGAGTACGAAAGGTGTTTTCCCAGCTTCACGTGTTGTGCCCTGTTGGACAGGAAGTCAGTGATCCACTGACAGATGGAGCTGGATGGTGTCCAGAAATGTGATAATGTGTGCAGTTGCATGATGTTGAAGGACCCCGTTTTGGCTAATAGCCGCACACATTGTTATGTTGTCATCACGTTGTCCCGGGACGTTGATGATGGCACAGTGTCCGATGATATTGGTCCCTTGTTTTTGCAAGGTTCAAACCTGCCTCGTCCACATATATTAGCTCATGATGCACTGCATCTGCTTCTAGCTCCATGACTCTCTGAAAGAGACAAGACAAAACATTGTAGCACAGTACGAAAAGACAGGGATCAGTCAATATAATGTAGCACCATACACTTCCAGATCCAGTACCAATGATAGGATAGTAAAACTTACCTGCACATATTCACATCTCAGTTGTTTTACACGGTCTGAGTTTCCTTCGAAAGGGACTCTGTACAGCTGCTTCATCCTAATTCTATTGCGTTTCAGTAGATGAGACGGTGCAGAGAGACTCACTCTGTTGACGTTTTGGAATATGGTGTTATCTGCCGTTTTGTGGTCCTGCAGTCTGATGCAGTTATTTGCAAAGACCATATTTAAAATGTGAGTCTCCTGCTCTGGGGTGAACAGTCGACCTATTCCACCAGATACTGGTTTTCTTGCAGTTCTTTAAAAACATTTGAATGGTTTTAGTGATAGATCCTTCTCATTATGAAAGTACAGTACATATTACTGTACCAGTAAGACTACAGCACTTACAGTTACTTACCAGTTCTCATTTGAAATATCCGGATGATACCTGCAACAGTATAGCGGCTCAGATTTGGTTGAACTCGTTGCCCAGCCTCCCCCATGCTCATCTCATGGTTGACAACGTGGTCAACCACAGTCGCTCGGATTTCATCAGTTATTGTGTTCCTGACTCCCCTTCCTCTTCACCGCCCTCGCCTTCTCCCACGTCCTACTTCACCTCTTCCTTCTCCTCCTCCTCTTACTTCTTCTCCTCATCCTCCTCTAGTTCTCACCCCCCCTCTTACTGTCTGTCCAATATTGGCCTCCATTGTTGTCCAAACCAAATGTTTACCTGTGGCCTATTTATAGTGCTCAAGCTCTGATTTGTAAGTGAACTCATTATCTGAAAGTGTTTTCACATGTGTCAATGTGGAAAGGCAATTGGTGAAATAGTGTAGCAATGTAGAGACCAATGTTTACAGTTTTGCTAGAAGTATGCTATTAAATTGCAACCTGAGTGTAAAGCAGAGAAAGTGCATTCAGTTTGGCACACTTGGTAAATGCATTTGCTACAAGTGTTAATGGTTTCAGAGATAGTGATTCAAGAATCACTGTTAGTGTTTAAGCATTCAGAAAAAACAGTAAACGCAGAGCTAAAGTCCACAAACAATATCCTTGCATACGTCTTTGGGTTATTGAGGTGTTTGAGAATGTAGTGTAGGCCCATATTGACAGCGTCATCCACAGACATGTTAGTTCTGTAGGCAAACTGAAGTGGGTCGAGAGGGGTGTCAGTAATGGTTTTGAGATTTTCACCATAGGAATGGATGAACAAACCAGAGATAACTAATTTGTGTTTTTTAGGACTGGCGAGCCCTATCACTGATGATCCATTATATTGATCACATGCTCTAGTGGAAGCTTTAAGGATGAAAATAAATATAATCAAAAATGGAAGGCCGTTCAGGTGGTACCATTCTAGCCAATGAGATGGCAGATACACGTGTGAACAACGTTCACAACTCTGATATTTATTTTGAACATGTATTTAACTAGGCAAGTCAGTTAAGATCAAATTCTTATTTACAATGACAGCCTACCCTGGCCAACGCCTAACCCGGATGAAGCTGAGCCAATTGTGCGCCGCCCTATCGGACTCCCAATCATGGCCGGTTGTGATACAGCCCAGGATCGAACCAGGGTCTGTAGTGACGCCTCTAGCACTGAGATGCAGTGCCTTAGACCACTTGGGAGGTATTTTTTCTCAAAGTTGCCGGGATGTCATGTGTCTGTCCTACTTATATCAGTCCTACTTATAATTTCTATTCGATCAAATAATCCACACGTTGCAAATAAGCCATTCCATTTTTGTTAACCAAATTCGACACTCTCGTTGACCTCCATACAAAAACGCATCGCTTTGTGAGTGGAAAAAACGCCAACTGCTGGAGAAGACAGATTTTGGGACTAATTATACCTCTCGCTTTGCCTTTTACTCTCAGGCTATACAGGCGTCATACTGGATCGATTCAATTATGCTGAGCAGCAAGTCACCGGTCTATGGCCAGTGAGGTGAACGGGCAAAAGTGGTGAGGGAGGAGTGCCTTTATCAAATCTAACAGTAATCTGCACCGCTCGGCCATGTTGTCAACAAGGCAGCATGGGGCCTTTTTTAAAAAAAAATAAAACAAATGTTCATTGGGAAGGCAGATAAAGCGTTTTTATCAAAAGCAATCACGTTTGCATGTTAAAACACATAATCCTACTCATTACTCATCGTGCTTAATGACATCACTTTTGTTTTGAGCCGACTTCGCCGTGGGCTTTGAACGGGGCCGCTGGTTCACGGCCGGGACGTAGCCTAGTTACAAAACGAATGCAATCAACTTTCACCCTGTGCAGAACACGCATACCCTGGCGCCCGGGCAATATTCATCGAATCCCCTCACTGTTACACGCGTTCTGACGTTCCACCAGGGAGGGCTCGAGACCGGACTGGAGAAGCACGGAGGAAGAGACGCGAGGTTGTCTGACAAGAGACGGTAGAAACCTGCCGATAGCCTTGCGGTTTGAGTTCCAGGGTTAGAGAAAACGTATTTGATAGCTTTATTCAGCTATTGTAAAAGTAAATAGCTTCAGAAATCCAGCTTTGAACAGATAAACAGTCTGTTATTTTACACAAACTGTGGTAGCTAGCCGAAATCCTCAGACCGTTATCACATTCTTCCGAGTGAAGTGGAGACACTGAGCTAGCTAGCTACTTAACACACGTAGAAAGCTAACCGGCTGGCTGGCTGGCAAATTTACTAATTCAAACTTTCTACCTAATCGGGGACAGACACAGAACCGTTAGTCAGCGATATCAACAACTATACTAAATTGAACAACTACCGTTGCATTGAGACAACAAGTAACTTACATCTGCAATATTTGTGAATTCGGGCACCATGTTTAAAAGGGATGGCAAGAAGGACCCAGAACTATTCCAAAATGTCTCTGAAGGGCTGAAAAAAAACTGTACAGGACCAAACTCTTTCCATTGGAAGACACCTACCGCTTCCACGATTTCCATTCACCCGCTTTGGAAGATGCTGACTTTGACAACAAGCCTATGGTGCTCTTGGTTGGCCAATACTCTACAGGTAAAACCACATTTATCCGGCATCTAATGGAGCAAGATTTCCCCGGCATGCGGATAGGGCCCGAACCGACCACCGACTCCTTCATAGCGGTCATGCATGGAGAGCAAGAGGGGCTGATCCCAGGCAACGCTCTAGTAGTTGACCCCAAGAAACCCTTCAGAAAACTCAACGCTTTTGGCAACGCTTTTCTTAACAGGTGAGTCCCAGTCCAGTGTAACTAGTTAGCTACCTACTAGTTTATTTGGACAGCTAACTGGGAATATTTTATGAATCCCCCAGCCAGGGAATTAAAAAGATTGCCTGAGCTAGCACTGTTGGTGGATAGCTAACCTTAACTAGCTCTCATATATTGATTCTCTTATTTGCCAAGGATCATTGGATAATCATGCAACTATTTTTTTGTTCTTTTTTTCTTCCATATATTCATATTTGGCATTTTATTTATTCATTCTTATCCTCGGTTCAGTGTGTGACAGTATGGAGGGGAATGTTTAACATTGAAGAGCCACCTCTGCTCAGCTCATGTTCTTTGACTGAGACTGATCAAGTTAACAAGTTTACAACCTGAACAAAATACACTTTTTCCCCCCTCTCCTATCTATGCTTTCATAATGCTCCCACACAGAGCTGTCATGGGAGTATGACGAATATTAAGGTAATGTCTCTTAAAGTGAAATGGGGTGTGGTCATAATCTTTACAGTGGATTGTCAGTTGTATGGACCTTTTGCTTCACTAAAACTATGCTAAATCATGACCATTGGACCATTGCTCTGTGAATAATTTCACTTGCAACCGTCTATGGCGATTCCATGCCAGTGGGAGCGGAACATTTTTGGAATCTCTGATTGCTCCAGCAATTCTCACAGTTCCTCCCATGAGGTTTCTATGTTTGACATGCTTTTAACATTTGTATCACAAACCATTTTTGAGGAAATCATGACAGAAGTGGCCCTTTTTAGACCTATACATTCAAATTGTATTTGTCACATGCGCTGAATACAACACCTTATGATATGTGAACCGTATATGATACAGACAACATCTTGGTGTCATACTACTTATTGTGTGCGCTTATTTATGAGGTACGTCTAGATTATGAAACACACCTTTTCGCATTCATTTATTCAACATAAAAAATATATATGAATGTCAACTCAAATGGTTTATAGCTAGGTTTCCATCCATTTGGTATAGAACATTTGTATTTTCCCACCAGTGGTGCATTTCCACCAACACTTACACTTGACTCCCCTCTACCGATAGTTTTGTCACAAACCGTTGCGTTAAATGGCAAATGTGCCTACTCTGGACTGGCCTTGGCACTGGTGCGCTAGCCAACAGCTCACAGATCTACATGATGAGAATATTTTTCTGTCGAAGGGTTGTCAAGCATTGATCATCATGTCACCAGAATAGACCGACCTCCATTTTCTCACATAATTAAATATATTAGTTAGGCTACACATTGAGCTGTGCTACTGCCGGGATGTCATATGAGAACAGAAAGAAAAACTGAACAACCCCAACCCCCCACACCTAAAATTGCCTTTGAAAGTTGAGGTGGATGTGTCATGTCAGCATTTTTAGCACTGTGTTCAGAACACCTCTATTTTTCAATAAGTTGGGCTTTTCCCTTGGGTGTGACCCAAGTTGACACTAGCCTGCCACTTGAGGATCAAATCAGTTTATTTGTCACATGTGCCGAATACAACAGTGAAATGCTTACTTACAGGCTCTAACCAACAGTGCAAAAAAGGTATTATGTGAACAATAGTTAAGTAAAGAAATAAAAACAACAGTAAAAACCACCTCCCTATAGGCTGTCTCGTCGATGATCAGGCCTTCCACTGTTGTGTCGTCTGCAAACTTAATGATGGTGTTTGAGTCGTGCCTAGCTATGCAGTCGTGGGTGAACAGGGAGTACAGGAGGGGACTGAGCACGCACCCTTGGGGGGCTCCAGTGTTGAGGATAAGCGTGGCAGATGTGTTGCTACCTACCCTCACCACCTGGGGGAGGCCCGTCAGGAAGTCCAGGATCCAGTTACAGAGGGAGGTGTTTAGTCCCAGGATCCTTAGCTTAGTGATGAGCTTTGAGGGTACTATGGTGTTGAACGCTGAGCTGTAGTCAATGAATAGCATTCTCACATTCCTTTTGTCCCGGTGGTAAAGGGCAGTGTGGAGTGCAATATAGATTGCATCATCTGTAGATCTGTTTGGGTGGTATGCAAATTGGAGTGGGTCTAGGGTTTCTGGGATAATGGTGTTGATATGAGTCATTACCAGCATTTCAAAGCACTTAATGGCTACGGACTTGAGTGCTACGGGTCTGTAGTCATTTAGGCAGGTTGCCTTGGTGTTCTTGGGCACAGGGACTATGGTGGTCTGCTTGAAACATGTTGGTATTTCAGACTCAGTCTAGAAGAAAAAGAAACGCACACCTATATTGGCGAGGTGCTGGCTAGCGGAGTGGAAAACTTGAAAATAAAGAAGAGCCGCACACTAGGAGCTCAGATGCAAAAAATATTTTACGTCCAACGTTTCGACAGGCAAGCTGTCTTCATTAGGGTATAATCACAAACACTGCGGGGTGACTCGTTTATATAGTGTCAAAGGACACACACAGGTGTCTGTAATCATGGCCAAGTGTGGCCTAATATCATTGGTTAATTCTGAGATATTAAAATGGCATACATTTTTTTATTTCAGACTCAGTCAGGGACATGTTTAAAATGTCAGTGAGGACAGTTGGTCAGCACATTGGATCCTCTGTATTGAATGTCGTCATGTGGAGGGAGTGGGGACTGGGGTTTTAACAGTAAGAGGGAGTGGTGATGCTCCCCTGGGGAAGTGCTGATGAAAAGCTACAATAGCAGTACTTACCAGCTGAGTTTATACTTGGCTCTATGCGACTGTTACTCCCTGCCCTGAAACATTTGGCTGGTTAATTCACTATTTTAGTGCAGGGGTTCTTACTCTTTCTGTGTCTGTGGACTGGTCAGGCTTTCTGAGCAGAAAGGCCAGAGTCAGTCCCTTACTTCAGCTTTGCCTTGGCAGAAAGAACTCGGGTACTGACTCAGCCGTTTCTCCTTCAAACAATAGGCAGCTCATTCTGACCCGTAACGTGTTTCCTTTCACTCTTGGCAATCATGCACAGCACTGTCATCCATAACCTTGCCGTTCTAGCCAGCCCCACTCTGCTGCATCTCTCAACCCCTAAACCTCCTAACAGTACTCCAGATGCATGATGAACCTGTCAGGGTGGTGTATGCTGCTGCTGTCAATGCCTCCCAGAGCCCCCTTTCTGTTTTTGAGTTTTCAGCTCACACACAGAACTCGTCTGTTGGCAACCGAGCCAAGGGAACGGCAGGAATTCGGGATGAGACTCTGTGTTGGTTCTCTTCCTCAGATGGGGCTGGGGAAAATCTAAGGGAAACATCCAGGAAGGGTAGGTGTGTCGTTATGATAAGTGCTGCCTCTGGCTGAGTGATATGTGGAGGGTTGCAATTGAGGGGTTAGTGTTTTTTAAAATGTATTTAATTTAATGACTGCAATCGGCAAGTATGTTTCAGGATTGGGTGATGGTGGCTGTGTGAGCGACATGGAGTGGTTTAGTCAGGAGTTATGCACACGCATCCAGATACGCTGGGGAAACTTTTTCCATGATTAGATGAGGTAAGGGGTTAGACAGATAAGACCTCTGACACAATAAGGGAATTCCTGCCACTCCGTCACATTGAGGGGAGAGGAAAGAGAATCACTTTTTCCAGTACGCTCTGCTTTTTGCCATTACTCTCATTTCTAAGAAAATGAGCTCGTACAGGTTCACTATATCACTCCACTGAAGGCCCTTCACACAAGACTACTACATTTTACTTGCCTGCCAGCGGATAGATAAGTCTGTCTTGTCTTGTAAATGTCTAGATTGCCAACTAAATGTACTGACGGCCTCTGAGGGTGGATGAATGCTACTTCAAGTACATGGTGTTCAAATAATCATGTAAGAGTCGTGTTTATTTTTCTCCGGTGTGAAGGACTAGCTAGCTGCCCAACATTTCCACAAGGGATTTTGTTGAGCTCTTTCTCTAAATAGTTTTACAACAGAGTGGACAGAAAGTGTGTGGGTGTGCTCGTTGAATTGAGTGTAGCATATGGTTTTGTGCCTTGATTTGGAGGGTCTCCAAAAACAATAGACTATTTCTAGAGGAGCTGGACAGATCAGATACAGCTTCTCATCTATTGTCCTGTAAGACGTCGGAGGATGTAGGTTTGCATCAGCTCAGTTCCAGTAATTTACTTGTCATCCGAACTAATAAATATGCATGAAATAGATCAAATGTGTTGATAATGTGAATGGAAAAACAGGATCAACTAAACTATATAAATGAGGGAATGTTTATTGGTTGCTCAGGAGGTAGAGGGGAATTCAGATGTGTGGAATAAATTTGACTAGTTGTGGAAAATACTGGAGATGTAAACACTAAATAAATTATAAGCATACCAGAATTTTGTTATTTTTGTAAAGCCTTTATTACAGAAAATACTTAAGTCGCATTCATTCGTGAATTCTATTTCTGAAGTGGAACGGTTTAGGCCTATTGTTTATGCTAATTATTCAATGGTTGCTTTATTTTTTTAACTAAAATGCTTGATAGCATTTCAAACTGACTCGTATGCTGTGTGATGACATTAACAAATAATTGATTGATACAGTAGCCTATATAAGTATTGAAATATAGGCCTAAGTTACGGTATTAAAACTAAACCGGATGCGCTCTACAGCTCGATGGTGGTTATACAAGGCTGGTGGTTATACAAGGCTGCTATACTAAGCCTGCTAATAATGATGACATTACTTATTATTATAACAATTGATGACAATAATAAGACAAATTTGTGAAATTGTTTATACGACGTGTTGCGTGAGGCTAGATGCTCACGGAATCAGTAGGTTATCAACTCCTTACGGTACAGTGTCCCGCTAGCGTGCCACCTCGACAACATCCGGTGAAATTGCAGAGTGCGAAATTCAAAATACAAAAATCGTAATATTAAACATTAATGAAAATACAAGTGTCATACACCATTCTTTAGCTTAGAATCTTGGTAATCAAACCGCTTTGTCCGATTTACAATAGACTTTATGGACGAAAACATAGCATTTTATTATCTGAGGACAGCGCCCCACATACTTCCTGCATATAAATATGTTTAAAACCAGCACAGGAATCTTTTTTTTTTACCTTTTATTTTACTAGTCGGCCTAGGAACAGTGTGTTAACTGCCAGGGGCAGAATGACAGATTTGTACCTTGTCAGCTCTGGGATTTGAACCTTTCGGTTACTATTCCAACGCTCTAACCACTAGGCTACCCTGCCACCCCATCTCAAAAATAGTGATAAAATAAATCACTTACCTTTGAAGATCTTCCTCTGTTTGCAATCCCAAAGGTCCCAGCTACACAATAAATGGTTGTTTTGTTCGATAAAGTCCCTCTTTATATCCCCAAAACTCAGTTTGGTTGGTGCGTTTTGTTCAGTAATCAGTAACATACAGACAAAAGAATCCAAAAAGTTACCGATAAACTTCGTCCAAACAAGTCAAACAACGTTTCCAATCAACCCTCAGGTACCTTAATATGTAAAGAAACTATACAATTTAAGACTGAATGTAGCATGTTCAATACCGCAGATAAATAACAAAGAGCGCGCCGCCCTCAGTCATGCGCGCCACAGGACTACAGACCCAAAGAGGAACCCAATGATAAACTACAGCTACCTGTTCATTTTTCAAAGAACAAGCCTGAAACCTTGTCTAAAGACTGTTGACATCCAGTGGAAGCCATAGGTACTGCAATCTGGGAGCTATTCTTTTCATTGTGCAATAGGAAACCATACCAATTGCATGGGAGCTCCAAAAACGCAATTTTTCCGGATGGATTCTCCTCGCCTGCCATATCAGTTCTGTTATACTCACAGACATTATTTTAACAGTTTTAGACTATCAAATACAACTAATTATATGCATATCCTAGCTTCTGGGCCTGAGTAACAGGCATTTTACTTTGGGCACTCCAGACTCTCCGAACTTCCGAACACTGCCCCCTAGCCCGGAGAGGTTAAACAAACACTCAAACAGGCTTTAAATAGGTTTTTTCCCCCCCTCATCAATCCACACACTACCCCATAATGACTAAGCAAAAACAGGTTTTAAGACATTTTTGCTAATGAATTAATATAAAACACACATTTACATAAGTATTCAGACCCTTTGCTATGATACTTGAAATTGAGTTCCGGTGCATCCTGTTTCCATCCATCATTCTTGATGTTTCTACAATTTAATTGTAGTCCACCTGTGGTAAATTCAATTGATTGGACATGATTTGGAAAGGATCACACGTGTCTATATAAGGTCCCACAGTTGACCGTGCATGTCAGAGCAAAAACCAAGCCATGAGGTCAAAGGAGTTGTGCGTAGAGCTCTAAGGATTGTGTCGAGGCACAGATCTGGAGAAGGGTACCTTCAGTTCTGCAGCATTGAAGGTCCCCAAGAACACAGTGGCCTCCATTCTTAAATGGAAGAAGTTTGGAACCACCAAGGCTCTTCCTAGAGCTGCCCGCCCGGCAAAACTGAGCATTTTGGGGAGAAGGGCCTTGGTCAGGGAGGTGACCAAGAACCTGATGGTCACTCTGACAGAGCTCTAGAATTACTCTGAGAGCTTGAGAGGATCTGCAGAGAAGAATGGGAGAAACTCCCCAAATACATCTGTGCCAAGCTTGTAGCGTCGTCCCCAAGAAGACTCAAGGCTGTAATCGCTGCCAAAGGTGCTTCAACAAAGTACTGATTAAAAAAAGGTCTGAATACTTATGTAAATGTGATGAAATGTGAATGTATTAAAAAAATTAATATGAACTTGTTTTTTTATTTGTCATTATGGGGTATTGTGTGTAGGTTTTTTAATTTATTAAATTTTTATTTTAAGTTTTATTTTACTAGGCAAGTCAGTTAAGAACAAATTCTTATTTTCAATGAAATAGGAACAGTGGACTGCCTGTTCAGGGGCAGAACGACAGATTTGTACCTTGTCAGCTCGGGGATTTGAACTTGCAACCTTTCGGTTACTAGTCCAACGCTCTAACCACTAGGCTACCCTGCCGCCACATGCAGATTGAGGGGGGGGGACAATTCCGTAACAAAATGTGGAAAAAGTCAAGGTCTGAATACTTTCCGAATGCACTGTGTATATATATGAATGATTTATAAAGCCAGGCACTTAACATTTTAGGGTATTGATTATAGACATAAGTTTGTTTCCTCTCCTCACTGTTCTTAGACAATTAAGGCAAGGGCTGTTTTCTCATCTACTAACTCTGTTGCTGTCTCTGCCGCATGGTTCTCAACACTAATATGCTTGTTAACTTTGCTATTATGCACATAGCAACATGGTCTAGGAAGGTGCCAATTCAACAGCGCACTTATGTTTCAGAATCGCGGACAGCTACCACTATCCAACGCTTTTTTATTTGTTATAAAATAATATAATTTTTATTTGTGTTGCACCGTCCTTACATAATATAACCATATACAATTTAAGTAGCACGTCTTAGACTAATGGATCATGTAATTTATGTGCCAGCCACACGGCCTTCACAATGGATCAGTCCACTCAAACAGGCGCCAATCAAACAGGTGTCTTGTACACCATGATTTTAGTAAATTATTATTATTGCAACTGCTCGACTGAAGAAATGCCGGTCGACCAAACAATCGACCATTCGACTAAATGGGGTCTGCCCTACTACATATCAACGCTCTGTCTCTTTCTCCCAGGTTTGTGTGTGCTCAGATGCCCAACGCTGTATTGGAGAGCATCAGCATCATTGACACCCCCGGAATCCTGTCTGGCGAGAAGCAGAGGCTCAGCAGAGGTTGGTGCTTTACCTCCTATTTTTCATTATTTTATTTCCCCATATTTCTTCACTTTCTGCATCCTTCTCTGTTCCCTCTCTCAATGACTGTCCTTTATTCCTCTCCCTTGTTTATTTGCTCTCCATATTCTGTCTCATGATAAAAAAAAAAAAAATGGTGGCATTGAATGCAGATTCATATGTAGGCATTTCAGACACACCCGTAGTGAAGCAGTAATGAAATTGAATAAGTTGCATTACCAGAGCATAACATGGCCTGTATTTTTAGCCGTCCTGTTTACATTACTGCAGAACAGCCTACTCTCTGATTTCTAGGCTGAAATTCCTGTGTGTGTGATCTACGTCAGAAGACAACTACCTCCTATATATGGTCCTAGGGCAAGTGCATTGGGTGGAGATAGAGCCTAGTGGTTTTGTTCAGGAAACAATTGTTCACCTTTTTGTTTGGAGTGTAGGGTGTTAAGCGGTGTTACCTTCCTGTTGGGAGTGTGTGTATACTTCAGAAGAGAGAATGTCAGAACCTCTCCACGCCCCTGCCCCCCTCATGTTTTACACAGTGACAGAATGTGTGTGAGTGCCATCCCACTCCAAGATAAATGTCCTGACAGGAAGGAAGGCCATCAGGGGCCAGGAAACAGTGGGAGCCTCAGAGGGACAGGGCAGGATGACGGGAACAGTTGCTAGTTTAACTCAATGTTGAGCCTGGAACTTTTTGACTTCATCCAAAGCATCATTGAGTTCTACGTATGTGTGTTTACACACACTTTCAGGGATGGGCAACAGACTAGTCTTGTGAGGCTTGTGGGTGCCCTAGAGCACGTGTTTGTGAGTCTCACCTTTCCAGCTACACCCTGACTGGTTCACCCTTCACTTTTCACCTTGGTGCGAGCGCTTTCACATGTTCTACCCTGGTTAAATAAAATAAATATCCTGGTCCTCATGTCTTAGCAGATTAGTCCCCTTGGGTGAATAGTTAGGCTAAGTGTGAGGATGCTAGCATAACCACCACAGGGTCACCCCAGTGTAAAACAGCCTCCTGGGGACAGAAAAGAGATGCAGTGGTAGGTAGAAAGTGAGAAAACGGAGAGGCTTTTATAGTTGGTCTTTTACTTAAACCTTGGTGGTATAAAAATAGACTGGTCACGTTAAATTACCTCTTTGATGTGGGAGTTCTGAAGGCAGGAGATCGAATGAGTGTTTGAAGTCCAGCGGAATTGATGAGAGTGGAACGATGGTGTGCTGTACCGCCCTTGACTTTAGGTGGGAGAGTCAGAGACTGGGACATTGCAACAGGGCTTTCATGCACTTACAGGAGAGAGTATTGAACACTTCTCAGTACCCACGAGTCACATGAGCACCATGGAGAAATAAAATGGAGCAGGCCAGAATGGATTTTAATTTACATTCTGACACAGTATATTGAACCAGGATTGATGAAACTGATGCAGTACTGGGGTTACAACAGTTTGTAGAGTGCTTATTGTGGTCAGAATACATTTTTTCATTCGGCAATAGTGGGGCCAGTTGCTACAATGGGGAAGCCGTGCTACAATCATTAGTCACTGATGGAAAATAGGAGGTTGTTGGTTGTATTCTCCCCAAGCTGTGCTCTTATCTCTCTATAACATACATACTACAGACACAGGGGCTAAAACACACATAGGAAACACGCATAGGAAACCCACGCACACACTCATAGGAAACCCACACCATAGTCAATGCAGGGTCACTGCAGTACACTTCCCCATTGTCCCTGTGACTGTGGCACATGTCCAAATTGAACGCTGTCAGTCCATCTCCCTTCACAAATTCTCTCATCCCACTCCAAACTACTTTCCCTTTCATCCTTTTGTTTTCATTGAATAGCTCTGTTAACAGAATGGCATTGTTGGCCATTATTTCTTTGCCCAAACCTAGCTTAAATTCCAGATGTCTACATCATCCATTTAGTAGCCATTAGACTTTCCACCTTTCAGACAGAATAAGTTTGTAGGTGCAACAGTTTGTATTAAATGTATAATTTATCACTCTCACGTGCTCATTCCTGTCCGATAAGAACCAACGATGTGCTACATTGTTGTAGCATTTCCGACAATGCTAACATCTTTTCAGACAAATCTGAGTCCTAAAACTGGACCAAAGCAATTGAGTTGCACATTAACAGTGCAAGTAGCTATTTAACACCAGTTGGATGAGAGGCAAGCTACACGCAAAGGAATCTTAACTATATTTTGCTATGGCAGGTTTTTCACATGGCTGAAGTCATGTAATAAGCACAAATAACATAGCAAACGTCCTTGGCTTATATTGCCGGTTGGCTAGCCAACTGACTTTAGCCAGTAACGTTAGCTAGCACCAAGGCTGTAATGTTAGATGAATGGACGGATCATGCACCGGCACAATATAGCTATCCCACATTCTTCCACAAACAAATCCCAGCTAGCTAAGTAAAGTTCCTAGTCAACGCCAAACTTTGGGAAACTGCCACGCATTATGCATGCAATGGGGATTGATAATTTAACGTTAGCTAACATTACTCCATACATTAGTAAATCCTGCTTGCTTACAAATGTAGCTAGCTAACATTGCAGCCCTTATGCATTGATTTAGTACGCTCCCTCTATCAATGCAATTTTCTTCTTGTCCTTATCCAAATTTGCTCCTATTGATTAACAGTGTCGAGTTACTTTTCAATGTATTAGCTAAGAACCTTAAGCCACCATCCAAGTAAAAAGTAGCCAGGGGAGTGAGGGTGGACCCAGGTTAAACACCAACATCGTTGCTTGCTTGCGCTACCTTTGCACAGTCAAAAGAACGCAATACTTGGTTAGCTATGTGACTGTTTTCAACACATCAACTGTTTTATTCTTTATTTCTCTTGCTTAGTTAAAACAAAGTTCAATCAGTACTGAGTGAATGAAGAACGACAAACGTCCTGTCATCACCCGACTGTCCATTTTAAGTAGTGTCAAGATTTATTTCACCTTTATTTAACCAGGTAGGCAAGTTGAGAACAAGTTCTCGTTTACAACTGCGACCTGGCCAAGATAAAGCAAAGCATTTCGACACATATAACAACACAGAGTTACACATGGAGTAAAACAAACATACAGTCAATAAAACAATTCTATATACAAAGAGTGCAAATGAGGTAAGGAAAGGCAATAAATAGGCCATGGTGGCAAAGTAATTACAATATAGAATTTAAACACTGGAGTGGTAGATGTGCAGTAGATGAATGTGCAATGTAGAAAAACTGGGGTGCAAAAGAGCAAGATGAATAAATAAATACGGCAGGGGATGAGGTAGTTGGGCTATTACAGATGAGCTATATACAGTGGGGCAAAAAAGTATTTAGTCAGCCACCAATTGTGCAAGTTCTCCAACTTAAAAAGATGAGAGGCCTGTAATTTTCATCATAGGTACACTTCAACTATGACAGACGAAATGAGGAAAAAAAATCCAGAAAATCACATTGTAGGATTTTTAATGAATTTATTTGCAAATTATGGTGGAAAATAAGTATTTGGTCAATAACAAAAGTTTATCTCAATACTTTGTTATATACCCTTTGTTGGCAATGACAGAGGTCAAACGTTTTCTGTAAGTCTTCACAAGGTTTTCACACACTGTTGCTGGTATTTTGGCCCATTCCTCCATGCAGATCTCCTCTAGAGCAGTGATGTTTTGGGGCTGTCGCTGGGCAACACGGACTTTCAACTCCCTCCAAAGATCTTCTATGCGGTTGAGATCTGGAGACTGGCTAGGCCACTCCAGGACCTTGAAATGCTTCTTCTGAAGCCACTCCTTCGTTGCCCGGGCGGTGTGTTTGGGATCATTGTCATGCTGAAAGACCCAGCCACGTTTCATCTTCAATGCCCTTGCTGATGGAAGGAGGTTTTCACTCAAAATCTCACGATACATGGCCCCATTCATTCTTTCCTTTACACGGATCAGTCGTCCTGGTCCCTTTGCAGAAAAACAGCCCCAAAGCATGATGTTTCCACCCCCATGCTTCACAGTAGGTATGGTGTTCTTTGGATGCAACTCAGCATTCTTTGTCCTCCAAACACGACGAGTTGAGTTTTTACCAAAAAGTTATATTTTGGTTTCATCTGACCATATGACATTCTCCCAATCCTCATCTGGATCATCCAAATGCTCTCTAGCAAACTTCAGACGGGCCTGAACATGTACTGGCTTAAGCAGGGGGACACGCCTGGCACTGCAGGATTTGAGTCCCTGGCGGCGTAGTGTGTTACTGATGGTAGGCTTTGTTACTTTGGTCCCAGCTCTCTGCAGGTCATTCACTAGGTCCCCGTGTGGTTCTGGGATTTTTGCTCACCGTTCTTGTGATCATTTTGACCCCACGGGTGAGATCTTGCGTGGAGCCCCAGATCGAGGAAGATTATCAGTGGTCTTGTATGTCTTCCATTTCCTAATAATTGCTCCCACAGTTGATTTCTTCAAACCAAGCTGCTTACCTATTGCAGATTCAGTCTTCCCAACCTGGTGCAGGTCTACAATTTTGTTTCTGGTGTCCTTTGACAGCTCTTTGGTCTTGGCCATAGTGGAGTTTGGAGTGTGACTGTTTGAGGTTGTGGACAGGTGTCTTTTATACTGATAACAAGTTCAAACAGGTGCCATTAATACAGGTAACGAGTGGAGGACAGAGGAGCCTCTTAAAGAAGAAGTTACAGGTCTGTGAGAGCCAGAAATCTTGCTTGTTTGTGACCAAATACTTATTTTCCACCATAATTTGCAAATAAATTAATTAAAAATCTACAATGTGATTTTCTGGATTTTTTTCCCTCCTTTTGTCTGTCATAGTTGAAGTGTACCTATGATGAAAATTACAGGCCTCTCTCATCTTTTTAAGTGAGAGAACTTGCACAATTGGTGGCTGACTAAATACTTTTTTGCCCCACTGTACAAGTGCAGGGGTCTGTGAGCTGCTCTGACAGCTGGTGCTTAAAGCTGGTGAGGGAGATGTGTCTCCAGTTTCAGAGATTTTTGTAGTTCGTTCCAGTCATTGGCAGCAGAGAACTGGAAGGAAAGTCGGCCAAAGGAGGAATTGGCTTTGGGGGTGACCAGTGAGATATACCTGCTGGAGCGCGTGCTACGGGTGGGTGCTGCTATGGTGACCAGCGAGCTGAGATAAGGCGGGGCTTTACCTAGCAGGGACTTGTAGATGACCTGGAGCCAGTGGGTATGGCAACGAGTGTAAAGCGAGGGCCAGCCAACGAGTGCATACAGGTTGCAGTGGCGGGTGGTATATGGGGCTTTGGTGACAAAACGGATGGCACTGTGATAGACTGCATCCAATTTGTTGTAGAGTATTGGAGGCTATTTTGTAAATGACATCATCGATGTCGAGGATCGGTAGGATAGTCAGTTTTACGAGGGTATGTTTGGCAGTATGAGTGAAGGATGCTTTGTTGCAAAATAGGAAGCCAATTCTAGATTTAATTTTGGATTGGAGATGTTTAATGTGAGTCTGGAAGGAGAGTTTACAGTCTAACCAGACACCTAGGTATTTGTAGTTGTCCACATAATCTAAGACAGAACCGTCCAGAGTAGTGATGCTAGACGGGCGGGCAGGTGTGGGCAGCGATCGGTTGAAGAGCATGCATTTAGTTTTACTTGAGTTTTTAAGAGCAGTTGGAGGCCACGGAAGGAGAGTTTTATGGCATTGAAGCTCGTCTGGAGGGTAGTTAAGTGTCCAAAGAAGGGCCAGAAGTATACAGAATGGTGTCGTCTGCGTAGAGGTGGATCAGAGAATCACCAGCAGCAAGAGCGACATCATTGATGTATACAGAGAAGAGTCGGCCCAAGAATTGAACCCTGTGGCATCCCCATAGAGACTGCCAGGGGCCCGGACAACAGGCCCTCCGATTTGACACATTGAACTCTATCGGAGAAGTAGTTGGTGAACCATGCGAGGCAATCATTTGTGAAACCAAGGCTGTCGAGTCTGCCGATAAGGATGTGGTGATTGACAGAGTCGAAAGCCTTGGCCAGATCAATGAATTGATCTGCATAGCGGAGAAGGTACGGTGGGATTCGAAATGGTCGGTAATCTGTTTAACTTGGCTTTCAAAGACCTTAGAAAGGCAGGGTAGGATAGATATAGTCTGTAGCAGTTTGGGTCAAGAGTGTCTCCCCCTTTGAAGAGGGGGATGACCGCAGCTGCTTTCCAGTCTTTGGGAATCTCAGACGACACGAAAGAGAGGTTGAACAGGCTAGTAATAGGGGTTGCAACAATTTCGGCAGATCATTTTAGAAGGAAAAGGTCCAGATTGTCTAGCCCGGCTGATTTGTAGGGGTCCAGATTTTGAAGCTCTTTCAGAACATCAGCTAACTGGATTTGGGAGAAGGAGAAATGGGGGAGGCTTGGGCGAGTTGCTGAGGGGGGTGCAGGGCTGTTGACCGGGGTAGGGGCAGCCAGGTGGAAAGCATGGCCAGCTGTAAAAAAATGCTTATTGAAATTCTCAATTATTGTGGATTTATCAGTGATAATGCGTTCATGACCGTTCGTAGCGTAATGTTGCGTTTTAGATGGTACGAGGTAGACGGCAAACCGGATGTCATTGTTTTCAATGCAAGCACAACGGTAAATGCCTTCGAGGTCAGCTACCACGGTAGACGGGACTTGCCCCCAGAGTTCAAATATTTCCACTTTTGCCGTCTGTCATAGTGTTGTTTTCTACCGGATGTTGATTGGTTTGTTTACTGAAATCACCATAGCAACGCATACTGGCTTGCTTTTGACGTCAGTCTTTCATGCTTTATTGTTCCGTTATGCCGACAGGTATGGTTTTTGCGTCCTTCGTCTAAATGCAGCAGAAGTCCCAGACTACACCGCTCGTGTCGCGTGGGCGAGCATAACAAAATGCATTTAGAAATATGTTATTCAATTATTGCACCCACACTGCTTGCGCGCGCCAACGAGCGTCTGCGTTGCCAAGGGCTAAAATAGATGTTGGTTCTATTTCTGACGCAGATTGTGCTGCAAGTCCTGCCTCTCCCATCTCTTCATTGGTTTATAGAAACAGGTACCCACGTGCCATCTCCTCATTGGTTATACCCACGTGGGTGACTGAAAGACGAACAAAGTCTGTGGTGGTAATGCACCTAATTTATGAAAGTTGCCAATCGCAATATAAAGTCAAGAAAAGAAAAGGCCTGGAAGGAGGATAGTTGACTAGAAATGATTCGGTTGACCGTTTTATGTGTGGATTAATGTAAATGTATGAATGATGGCGCACGATGGCGCACGCTCGCAGCCGGTTTGAGTTCTGTGTAAGCGTTAACGTTACAACCATGGAATCTGAAGGGTTACCACAGCCACAAAGTCAAAATTGGTTATCGTAAAAATTCATAATTCGATTTTTGGTTTTAATTTATGGTTAGGGCTAGGCATAAGGTGACCTGTCTGGTTAGGTTTAAAATCAGATTTTAAGATGCAAAATAGTAGTAATAGGCAGGGTTTTAACCATTCTCTTTTGTGTAGTTTTGACACCCCAGTCCCAACATGCACATACGGTGTGTGCTTATTAGGTGGCTCTTCAGAGCATTGCTGAGTTTCAATGGACAGGGACTGTGGTGTGTGTGTACTAGTGCGCACGTCTTGCCAACTGTGTGTGATTGCGGCCTGCAATTCAGACCTCAAGCTTTCCTTTGGGTTCCTGATAGCTAACTAGCTAGCACAGTGTCCTTTGCTCCTGCATGCCAAACACCTGCAAAGTACGCTGTCTACCGATGTGCGAGCTAGCTAACAATCCCGCCTGCTGTGTATCGAAGTCCTACTTAGCTAGCTAGCAACCAGTGTCCTTCGCTAACGCCTACCAAACACCTGCCCTCGCCGTCGTTAACAGAACTGCAGGAAAACAGTGCCCGACAGGCTGGGGTGAAGGACACTGTCTACTGTTGTCCTAGCTATTTAGCTGCCAACCAGCGTTGTTGCCCCCGCCTTTTCTTTTGTGGAGTTTATCGGGAGTAGGCATTCAACGTTCCGGTGAATTACCATCTACTTTACTGGAGTTCTCCCGCCTGTGTACCTAGTTTCCATCGAGGGGGAGGACTAGGATGTCATGGGGAGAAGTAGCACAGGCACTCTGCTGGCGCAGAACACAGAGCGGTTTGTGCCACTTCATGCCTTGCTCTCCGAGCCACTTAATGTGACCGTCAATAATGTATGTAAGTAGTTGATGGGTAGGGCTACATATTGATTATTTGTATTTTCCAGGAGCTTGCTCGATTTTAATTTTTTCCAGTTAACTCCATATTGGCTTAAATGGGTTTCTGGTTTTTCGCATCCCTCTGAAGAATCTGATATTTGAATATGAAATAAATATGAATTACTACACTTTCTGTTGCCATTTGTCATTGTATTTTTACTTATGTATTGCTGTTGTAATCACCTTCCGATATAAAAAAAAACAACATGGATATTCAAAACATTTTTTTTTTTTTTTTTTTTAAGTGAGAAGTACGCAGCAGTCTTAACTTCTTAGGGAGCGGCTCCCGAGGTGACGGTTTTGGAGAGTCTGGCGTGCCCAAAGTAAAATGCCTCCCACTCAGGCCCAGAAAATTGGATATGCACATAATTAGTACTATTGGATAGGAAACACTCTGAAGTTTCTAAGAGTGTTAAAATATTGTCTGTGAGTATAACAGAACTGATATGACAGGCGAAAACCCGAGGAATTTCTGTCCTGGAAAAAGCGTTTTTGACACATTGCCTCATTTTGAACTCCTCCCTATTGAAAACAGATATATATATATATATATATATATATATATATATATATATATATATATATATAAATAAATAAATAAAGGGAACACTAAAATAACACAGCATAGATCTGAATGAATGAAATAATCCTATTAAATACTTTTTTCTTTACATAGTTGAATGTGCTGACAACAAAATCACACAAAAATTATCAATGGAAATCAAATGTATCAACCCATGGAGGTCTGGATTTGGAGTCACACTCAAAATTAAAGTGGAAAACCACACTACAGCCTGATCCAACTTTGATGTAATGTCCTTAAAACAAGTCAAAATGAGGCTCAGTAGTGTGTGTGGCCTCCACGTGCCTGAATGACCTCCCTACAACGCCTGGGCATGCTCCTGATGAGGTGGCGGATGGTCTCCTGAGGATCTCCTCCCAGACCTGGACTAAAGCATCCGCCAACTCCTGGACAGTCTGTGGTGCAACGTGGCGTTGGTGGATGGAGCGAGACATGATGTCCCAGATGTGCTCAATTGGATTCAGGTCTGGGGAACGGGCGGGCCAGTCCTTATCATCAATGCCTTCCTCTTGCAGGAACTGCTGACACACTCCAGCCACATGAGGTCTAGCATTGTCTTGCATTAGGAAGAACCCAGGGCCAACCACACCAGTATATGGTCTCACAGGGGGTCTGAGGATCTCATCTCGGTACCTAATGGCAGTCAGGCTACCTCTGGCGAGCACATGGAGGGCTGTGCGGCCCCCCCAAAGAAATGCCACCCCACACCATGACTGACCCACCGCCAAACCGGTCATGCTGGAGGATGTTGCAGGCAGCAGAACGTTCTCCACGGGCGTCTCCAGACTCTGTCACGTGCTCAGTGTGAACCTGCTTTCATCTGTGAAGAGCACAGGGCGCCAGTGGCGAATTTGCCAATCTTGGTGTTCTCTGGCAAATGCCAAACGTCCTGCACGGTGTTGGGCTGTAAGCACAACCCCACCTGTGGACGTTGGGCCCTCATACCACCCTCATGGAGTCTGTTTCTGACCGTTTGAGCAGACACATGCACATTTGTGGCCTGCTGGAGGTCATTTTGCAGGGCTCTGGCAGTGCACCTCCTTGCACAAAGGCGGAGGTAGTGGTCCTGCTGCTGGGTTGTTGCCCTCCCACGGCCTCCTCCACGCCTCCTGATGTACTGGCCTGTCTCCTGGTAGCGCCTCCATGCTCTGGACACTACGCTGACAGACACAGCAAACCTTCTTGCCACAGCTCGCATTGATGTGCCATCCTGGATGAGCTGCACTACCTGAGCCACTTGTGTGGGTTGTAGACTCCGTCTCATGCTACCACTAGAGTGAAAGCTCCGCCAGCATTCAAAAGTGACCAAAACATCAGCCAGGAAGCATAGGAACTGAGAAGTGGTCTGTGGTCACCACCTTCAGAACCACTCCTTTATTGGGGGTGTCTTGCTAATTGCCTATAATTTCCACCTGTTGTCTATTGCATTTGAAATTTATTGTCAATCAGTGTTGCTTCCTAAGTGGACAGTTTGATTTCACAGAAGTGTGATTGACTTGGAGTTACATTGTGTTGTTTAAGTGTTCCCTTTATTTTTTTTGAGCAGTGTATATATATATGAGGAGTATGATTGCAGTACCTATAGCTTCCACTGGATGTCAACAGTCTCTAGACAGGTTTTTGATGATGTTTAGTTGCTCTGGATGGTAATAGAAGAAGAATTTCGAACTGGTCATCGGATGTAAACAGAAGAGGATGCGCGTTCACGGGCTCGCGCGCGCTGTGGTTTTTTCCTTTCCTATCGTCCAGTTTATAATCCGGTTGAAATATTAAAGTACATATACATAAAAGTGTTCCTAAGGATACATTATCAATGATGTTTGATTGTTCTTGGACAAGTGTATAGGTTGAACGTGTTCTCTTCAAGGTTCAATGGGTGAGTGGATGCTGTATTTTATGATCATAACGCGCCAACCAAACAGAGATTTATGGATATAATAAAGGACTTTTTCTAACAAAAGAACCATTGGATGTCTTCGTTGAACACTTGGGAAGCCCTCAGCAGAAGTTCTTCGAAAGGTAAGGGATTTGTTTTCGCTGTGAAATGTGTTTTGTGTGAACCACGATGGTTTAGGAATTTATGCTAATGGGAAAAATTGGAGGTGCTACCCTCAAACAATCAAATGTTGTGCTTTCGCCGTAAAGCCTTTTTGAAATCTGACAACACTGTGATATTGCCAAGATGCAGAGCTTTTGATGACTATGCAACACTTGTATACTGATGAATGTTTAATAATTCAACTTTTGGATTTTGAATTTGGCGCCTTGCATTTCACCGGGTAGTGTCGGGAGCTAGCGCCCCACCACTCCCTAAGTAGTTAAACAAAAGAGGAATGAGCACCACAATGCGTACTCCACGCATGCTCTACCAAGGTTTTCCAGCACACAGCTTTGACCTACTACAGCATCTTTGTTGGTCTATTGTACTTCAAACAATGTGTATGCAGGTTGCTTAGGATTCAAACCTACTCAGCCTAATTCTTCAGTGGAATAACTTTAGTGTCATACTATTAAAATAATGTTTATAAATTGGGTGGTTCAAACCCTCAATGCTGATGTGTCTGAAAGTCGTATCAGACCACGGGAATGACAAATTACTTTTTACTGTTCTAATTACCTTGGTAACCAGTTTATAAAAGCAATAAGGCACTTCGGGGGTTTGTGGGATATGGCCAATATACCATGGCTAATGGCTGTATCCAGGCACTCCGCATTGTGTTGTGCGTAGGAACAGCCATATACTACACCCCCCTGTGCCTTAATGCTTAAATATACACTGAATCAAAAAAAAATGCAATATTGAGTTGCACCGCTGTATTTAATTTAATGAATTAGCAAATATTTCTAAACCTTTTTATGCTTTGTCATTATGGGGTATTGTGTGTAAATTGAAATCATTTTAGAATAAGGCTGTAATGTAACAATGTGGAAAGTCAAGTGGTCTGAATACTTTCTAAATGCACTGTATATAGATGTCCTAGCCTACCCCTTTCCGGTAATGAATTCAATGCAGTATTAGCTTTATTTAGTATTTAATTATGGGTTATGCATAATAAGCTTAACTTATAGCCTCTTTCTTGCGCAATGCGCGAGCACCTGTGCTCTGCTGGCCTCTTCTTTAACAAATGCTCCTTAGCTCTTGGAGTCCCATGCAGGAAAATCTAGACTAGAATAGCTTCGTGAATCTTCGTGAAGAGAAGTGAAAGTTTTCTGCATCTAGTTCTAGTCCTATATTATTCATGGATGATATTAGAATGATGAAAATAAAGCAAATATGTTTTGTTGTCCTTAACTTCTGAAAGCTAGGAATGAATGAAGCAACAATAGAGAGAGGAAGGCTAAAAACGTTAGAGAAAATATTGTGTGTGTGCCAGCCTACTAATTATACAAATAGGCCCTATTATATTTCAAATTCGCTAGCCTATACTTGTAACTTTGTAGGCCTCGTGCTTCACCAGAATCCCATGTTCTCTTCTGCTTTGTCATAGTTTGAATCATGTGTGTAACTATATATACAAAGTATGTGGACACGGCTATTTCAGCCACAATCGTTGCTGACAGGTGTATACAATATAGTACACAGCCTTGCAATTTCCATAGACAAACATTGCCAGTAGAATGGCCTTATTGAAGAGCTGTGACTTTCAACGTGGAACCGTTATAGGATGCCATCTTTCCAACAAGTCAGTTTGTCAAATTTCTGCCCTGCTAGAGCTGCCCCGGGTAACTAAGTGCTGTTATTGTGAAGTGGAAACGTCTCCTAGCATCAACTGTTGAGCCTCAAACTGGTAGGCCTACAAGCTCACATAATGGGGCCACCAAGTGCTGAATGAAGCGCGTAGCCCCTTAGTTCCAGTGAAGGGAAATCTGAATGCTACAGCATACAATGATATTTTAGATGATTCTGTGCTTCCAACTTTGTGGCAACAGTTTGGGAAAGGCTCTTTCCTGTTTCAGCATGACAATGCCCCAGCGCACAAAGCGAGGTCTACACAGAAATGGTTTTTCGAGGTCAGTGTGGAAGAACTTGACTGGCCTGTACAGAGCCCTGACCTCAGCCCCATCGAACACCTTTGGGATGAATTGTAATGCCGACTGCGAATCAGGCCTAATCACCCAACATCAGTACCGACTTGCCAAAACTATAGTTTGTTAACAAGAAATTTGTGGAGTGGTTGAAAAACAAATTTTTATGACTATAACCTAAGTGTATGTAAACCTTCGACCTTAACTGTATATGGCTCATCAGGCTCAAGTAGAATCAAGTTTTGAATTTTCATGCTGATCAAAGCTCTAATCGACTCCAGACATTTATGTTTTATAATGCTTTTGAATGACACTTCCGGTTTCTGCGGGAAATACCGGGTTACCAAGGAGGAAAGGGATTTATTTTCAAGATGGAACTTATTATTATTTTATATTTCCTGTACCAGTCAAGTTTGGACACACCTACTCATTCAAAGTTTTTCCTTAATTTTGACTATTTTCTACATTTGTAGAATAATAGTGAAGACATCAACAATGAAATAACACATGGAATCATGTAGTACCCCAAAAAGTGTTAAACAAATCAAAATATATTTGAAATTCTTCAAAGTAGCCACCCTTTGCCTTGATGACAGCTTTGCACACTCTTGGCATTCTCTCAACCAGCTTCACCTGGAATACTTTTCCAACAGTCTTGAAGGAATTCCCACATGCTGAGCACTTGTTGGCTGCTTTTCATTCGCTCTGCTGTCCAACTCATCCCAAACCATCTCATTTGGGTTGAAGTCGGGTGACTGTGGAGGCCAGGTCATCTGATGCAGCACTCCATCATCACTCGCCTTGGTCAAATAGCCCTTACACAGCCTGGAGGTGTTGTTTTTACTAGAGTTCTATTTTTTTTACTCCTGTCCTTCCTCTCCTACAGTGAGGGGGAAAAAAGTGTTTGATCCCCTGCTGATTTAGTACATTTGCCCACTGACAAAGAAATGATCAGTCTATAATTTTAATGGTAGGTTTATTTGAACAGTGAGAGACAGAATAACAACAAAAAAATCCAGAAAAACGCATGTGAAAAATGTTAGAAATTGATTTGCATTTTAATGAGGGAAATAAGTATTTGACCCCTCTGCAAAACATGACTTAGTACTTGGTGCAAAACCCTTTTTGGCAATCACAGAGGTCAGACGTTTCTTGTAGTTGGCCACCAGGTTTGCACACATCTCAGGAGGGATTTTGTCCCACTCCTCTTTGTAGATCTTCTCCAAGTCATTAAGGTTGAGGCTGACGTTTGGAAACTCGAACCTTCAGCTCCCTCCACAGATTTTCTATGGGATTAAGGTCTGGAGACTGGCTAGGCCACTCCAGGACCTTAATGTGCTTCTTCTTGAGCCACTCCTTTGTTGCCTTGGCCGTGTGTTTTGGGTCACTGTCATGCTGGAATACTCATCCACGATGGGTCAGAGGTTCTCACCCAAGATTTGACAGTACATGGCCCCGTCCATTGTCCCTTTGATGCTGTGAAGTTGTCCTGTCCCCTTAGCAGAAAAACACCCCCAAAGCATAATGTTTCCACCTCCATGTTTGACGGGGGGGATAGTGTTCTTGGGGTCATAGGCAGCATTCCTACTTCTCCAAACACGGTGAGTTGAGTTGATGCCAAAGAGCTCCATTTTGGTCTCATCTGACCACAACACTTTCACCCAGATTGCCAATGAACATCTGAATGATTCAGAGGACAACTTCAGACGGGCATATATATGTGCTTTCTTGAGCAGGGGGACCTTGCGGGCGCTGCAGGATTTCAGTCCTTCACGGCGTAGTGTGTTACCAATTGTTTTCTTGGTGACTATGGTCCCAGCTGCCTTGATATCATTGACAAGATCCTCCTGTGTAGTTCTGGGCTGATTCCTCACCGTTCTCATGGTCATTGCAACTCCACAAGGTGAGATCTTGCATGGAGCCCCAGGCCGAGGGAGATTGACAGTTCTTTTGTGTTTCTTCCATTTGTCTTTTATACAGGTAACGAGCTGAGATTAGGTGCACACCCTTAGAGGGAGTGCTCCTAATCTCAGTTTGTTACCTGTATAAAAGACACCTGGGAGCCAGAAATCTTTCTGATTGAGAGGGGGTCAAATACTTATTTCCCTCATCAATTTATAACAGTTTTCACGTGTTTTTCTGGATTTTTTTGTTGTTATTCTGTCTCTCACTGTTCAAATAAACCTACCATTAAAATTATAGACTGATCATTTCTTTGTCAGTGGGCAAACGTACTAAATCAGCAGGGGATCAAACACTTTTTTCCCTCACTGTCCATCCGGTTTAATTTCAATTTGCCATATCTTTCAAACTGTGCTCTTTCACAAAAGTTCTTAACCCATATACGTTTTACGGACACAGTATGTTTTACATTAGTTATCTTATTTGTTGTATTTAGTCCTAACCTTCAGCTCCATTTAACCCCTCCCATCTATCTCTTAATACCATTGATATTGGATTTCTATTCGCCATATGTTTTTCAACTGTGCTGTGATGTTTCACAAAAGTTCTGAACCTTTCTATTCTCCATTGTTTCAACAGATTTGTAAAGTTAATACTTTAAGTAAAAATGTTTATTTTATATTATTGATCGATTGACTTTTCACATCACCCAGTAGTGCTATCTGAAGGGTTCGCTCCAGGTAAATATTGCAATTCTTCAGCCATTCCTGGACCTATGACCAAAAACAAGCTACATATGGACAGTACCAAAACAAATCATCTAATGATTCAGTCTCTTCGCAGCAAAATCTGCAGAGCTGGGAAGGTTTTTATCCCCCATATGAATAACATTCTATTGCAAGTATTTTGTATAATCATTTAAATTGGAAAATTCTACGTTTTTGAGTATCAGTTCATTAACCATGTGCCATGGAAGCTTGTAGTGTGTTATCTGCCTCAAAGTGATACTTGTCTCATTTGCCCTGGCTCTGACATTTCAAGGGCGGTTAATAATCTCAAGTTTTCTGACTCTGTATTTGTCCACTCGCTCAGCTACACGGCTGCTTTACAATTCTGTTAATCATAATACTATGGCCTCCTTGACTAGGCTATATGGAAAAAAGAGCAGGCTATTTAGCTACCTTTCTTTTAGGGTGCTAGAGAGGACTTTTCTTAATGAGGGCACTGGTATTTTGCCTCAGGGTTACAGTAGTGAATCTAGGTTACGACTTAACCTGTGAAGGTACGGCACGTGAATGAGGTGATGTCCTTGTCACTCTAGCATGTCTTGTAAGGTTCACTTAGATAGGCCGTTCATTATTTACTGTATACATGCTCAAGGTCCTCCTCGGTGACTCCCAAGTTTTCTCCCGGGTTTCGGGTGTCACGGGCATTCTCTCTCACGCTTAGACAATTCCTTGCAAATTAAGGCTGGTAATAAAGGGGTTGCTGTGTCTGCTGTCAGCAAGCGAGTTGGAAGAGATTTGAACCCATGTGGTTAACCGGCGACAACAAACAGCTTATGCAATGTGGCTGGTTCCTTAACCTTAAAGGAGAAAGAGTGTTCATGTCCACCACCCTATGCCTTTTTTTTTATATTTCTGAAATGTATTAAGTTCAGTTTTAGTTTATTGAACGCATGAATGCAATCACATACAACCCACAATGAATTGTTTGACTTCGAGCCAAACAGGATACCAACATGTTCCATCAAAAGCAGGCCCTGTGCCAACAAATAAGTAATTATCCATTGTATTGTGGAATTCTAATTTCCATTCCATATTCCTAGATCCTTCCTCTGTTCCAAGCCTTTCTATTAACTGGAGAGGGGATGCCATTCATATGACCCCCATTAGTGTGAAAAGCTAGCCGTTTCCCAAGGGGATACAGAGGAGGGCGGCAGGTAGGACGGCAGGTGGCCTAGTGGTTAGAGTGTTGGACTTGTAACCGGAAGGTTGCAAGGTCGAATCCCCGAGCTGACAAGGTAAAAATCTGTCGTTCTGCCCCTGAACAAGTTAACCCACTGTTCCCCGGGCCCCGAAGATGTGGATTAAGGCAGCCCCCCGCACCTCTCTGATTCAGAGGGGTTGGGTTAAATGCGGAAGACACATTTCAGTTGAAGGCATTGTTGTACAACCCCCTTTCCCTAGAGAAGATGTCATACTACCCAGGCTCCTGTTCTATCCACCAGGACATTGATAATGACCCTGCCTATTGTCAGGGGTGAAGGAGTTGAGTTTTTGGCGACTACCATGTACCAAAGAACCAGTAGTGTAACTCATGAGAAGGCCAGCGGTGTTCATGACCTCTGACCAACAAGTACACATCAGTAGGACCACATAGTAGGAAGTGATTCCAGGCAGGGGGTGGTTAACTGTCAGTCTTTTGAAAGAACCCCCCACATGGATCAGGTTTCACTAGCATGGTTTATTAAGTTCAGCCATGATTTACACAGTTAATATCTCAGCCAAACTGATGGAATGCACTGACAATAGGTTATGAATGTGTAGATGTCTATCTGAACAGTATTTTGAGTAAACTGTGCCGGTTGTCTTGCTGTGTAGGTACCTAGGCGCATACAAACAGGCATGCTGCTATCGGACAGACAGCTGAGTATGTCTATTTCTGAGCCCTGCAAGGATTGTCTCAAATTTCTAACCTATGCTTGATATAGGCATCTGAGTATGATGCTGACATTCTCTACCACTCAGCATACAGTGATCATTCTCACCCTAGGCAGTGCCACATTCTCTATCATTACATCGTTTTGAAATGAGAAATGGTCTCCCCTAGTTTGGTATTGTTCTCAACTCCATGCGTGCGTTCATAGCAGATAGATGCACTACATGGCCAAAAATATTAGCAACTATGTGGACACCTGCTCGTCGAACATCTCATTCCAAAATCATGGGCATTAATATGGAGTTGGTATTTATATTTATTATGGATCCCCGTTAGCTGCTGCCAAGGCAGTTACTACTCTTCCTGGGGTCCAGCAAAATGTAAGGCATTACAATACATTCACATCAGATTTCACAACATATTAAGTGTGTGCCCTCAGGCTCCTACTCTACTACCACATATTTACAACACAAAATCCATGTGTGTTTAGTGCGTATGTTATGTGTTTGTATGCATGTGTCTGTGCCAATATTTGTTGCTTCACAGTCCCCGTTGTTCCTTAAGGTGTTCCTACGTTGTTCCTACTGCTTTGAGTTACTTGATGTTGAATAGAGTTCCATGTAGTACTGTGTGCCTACCATAGTCTGTTCTGGAGTTTGAAGAGACCTCTGGTGGCATGTCTTGTGGGGTATGCATGGGTGTTAGAGCTGTGTGCCAGTAGTTATCTCCTCCACTTTGAGCCAGGAGAGCTTGACATGCATATTATTGTTAGCTATCTGTGTACATCCAAGGTCCCCCCTCTGCTGCTATAACAGCCTACGCTCTTCTAGGAAGACTTTCCACTAGATGAAGGAACATTGCAGCGGGTAGTTGCTTCCATTCAGCCACAAGGGCATTACTGAGGTTTGGCACTGATGTTGGGTGATTAGCTAGCTGTGCTGCTGGAAAATACAACTGAATAATTCCTTCCATTAGGTGCACTCACATACAGTTGATTGGCTGGTAAGAGGTGAGGTTTGATATTCAGAATGTCCCTTCTCTCTTGTGATTGAGCTCACCTTGAAGTGTTCAACTTTATTTCACCAGAGATTTGATTGTTCAGTTACAATGTGGTGTGGCAACAATTTAACCTTCAGGTTAAATGTGAAGAATTGTGCCATGCAGTGCTTTTTGATCTTCCTGACTTTATTACCAGCACATGCCTCCTTAAAGGGAGTAGAGATAAGAGGAGCTGTTCTTGTGGACTTTGCCAAGTAACGCCCTCATTGGATCGGTCCAGAGATCACAATTCCTGCTGACGTTGACACAAAACCCAGACTGATTGTTATTATTACTCTTTGCTTATTATCCTAGTGAATAACAATCCTAACAAACTACTGTACTGTTTAATTGACTTCTGGTTTAACAAATCAGCCCCCAAAAAATTCTGGTTCATCTTTGGGAGCAATTTCCAAACACCTGAAGGTACCACGTTCATCTGTACAAACAATGGTACACTAGTATAAACACCATGGGACCACGCAGCCGTCATACCACTCAGGAAGGAGACTCGTTCTGTCTCCTAGAGGTGAACGTACTTTGGTGCGAAAAGAAAAAATCTATCCCACAACAACAGCAAAGGACCTTGTGAAAATGCTGGAGGAAACAGGTATAAAGGTATCTATATCCACAGTAAAACGAGTCCTATGTCGACAACCTGAAAGGCCGCTCATCAAGGAAGAAGCCACTGCTCCAAAACCGCCATAAAGCCAGACTACGGTTTGCAACCGCACATGGGGACAAAGATTGTAATTTTTTGAGAAATGTCCTCTGGTCTGATGAAACAAAAATAGAACTGTTTGGCCATAATGACCATCGTTATGTTTTGAGGAAAAAGGGGGAGGCTTGCAAGCTGAAGAACACCATCCCAACCATGAAGCACGGGGGTGGCAGCATTGTGTTGTGGGGGTGTTTTGCTGCAGGAGGGACTGGTGCACTTCACAAAATAGATGGCATCAAGAGGAAGCAAAATTATGTGGATATATTGAAGCAACATCTCCAGACATTAGTCAGGAAGTTAAAGCTTGGTCGCAAATGGGTCTTCCAAATGGACAATGACCCCAAGAATACTTCTAAAGTTGTGGCAAAATGGCTTTAGGACAACAAAGTCAAGGTATTGCAGTGACCATCACAAAGCCCTGACCTCAATCCCATGGAAAATATGTGGGCAGAACTGAAAAAGCGAGTGTGAGCAAGGAGGCCTACAAACCTGACTCAGTTACACCAGCTCTGTCAGGAGGAATGGGACAAAATTCACCCAACTTATTGTGGGAAGCTTGTGGAAGGCTACCCAAAACGTTTGACCCAAGTTAAACAATTTAAAGGCAATGCTACCAAATACTAATTCAGTGTATGTAAACTTCTGACCCACTGGGAATGTGATGAAAGAAATAAAAGCTGAAATAAATCATTATCTCTACTATCATTCTGACATTTCACATTCTTAAAGTAAAGTGGTGATCCTAACTGACCTAAGACAGGGAATTTTTATAGGATTAAAATGTCAGGAATTGTGAAACGGAGTTTACATACACCTTAGCCAAATACATTTTAACTTCTGACTTCAGCTGTACATACATACATGCATAAATACACTAACACAAGATTAAACAAATCTATAGACACACATACAGAACAACAATTACGTAAAGTGATATTAGTCGAGCTCCAATCCTTTCGACAGAGGAAGATCAGGCTTTACGCACACACAGGTCGACGCCTTTGGGGCTTCTCTTCTGGTTTAATCAGCAGAAATATGATTTTATTTGACTTTTTACTAGGCTATAAGTAAGTAGCCTAGTTATTGCATATAAAACAACAGCTCTGCACCATTTACAATGGATCTCTTTAATGTATGTGTGAGGGAGAGCGAGTGAGAGAAACTGTGAGATCGGATGAAGACAGCTGTTTCTCGCTGCTCAAATGGAACGCTGAGTCACTGTTCTCTGCATTGTACTTCCCAAGCACATTTTAAAAACTGTGGACTATGATAGTAATTGTGGCCATTCCCTTTTTAAAAAACTGTTTAGTCTCCCACCTTCAGCACAGCGTGCCAAGGAAGAGTCAGTGCCCTGCTGCCCTCTAGTTCAATTCAGAATGAACAAATAAATAACCGCTCTAAACCGAGGCGAGGTAGAGGTCTCTTTGTGGTCCCAGTGTCTCCCCGCTGCACAATTAATGCGCCAAAGGCTGTTTCCTGTTTGTCATTCAGGGGAGGATATTGTGTGGGGAGAAGCCATCCCTGTCGTAGAAATAGAGTGAATAGAATGGACTTTCATTAATTTAAAAGAAGTGTGAATGTCTAGTTTGATGGGACAAATTTTTATGTTTAACGCGTCTTCTCATTCAGAACAAAGAATTTCTTACGATTTCCTTTGCATGTTGATCGAAAACACGCTTAGACATTGAATTCTATTCTGGAGTGAAACACACACACACACATACACTGAATAAAAATATAAATGCAACATGTAAAGTGTTGGTTTCATGAGCTGAAATAAAAGATCCCAGGATCTTTCCATAGGCACAAAAAGCTTACCTCAAATGTACACAACCCTGTTAGTGAGCATTTCTCCTTTGCCAAGATAATCCATCCACCTGACAGGTGTGGCATATCAAGCAGATGATTAAACCGCATTGCACAGGTGCACGTTGTGCAGGGGGCATTGTTGTCACACACAACAATGCCACAGATGTCTCATGCTTTAAGAGAGCGTGCAATTGGCGTGCTGACTGCCGGAATGTCCACCAGAGTTGTGTATGGCGTTGTGTGGGCTAGCGGTTTGCTGATATCAACGTTGTGAACAGAGTTACCCATGGTGGGGTTATGGTATGGCCATCCATCTGCCGCCATCAACTCATGTTTCAGCATGATAATGCACAGCCCCATGTCACCAGACGTTCTCCGTTGAGCCCGTTTGGTATGCTCTGGATTGACGTGTACGACAACATGTTCCAGTTCCCGCAAATATCCAACAACTTCGCACAGCCATTGAAGAGGAGTGGGACAACATTCCACATGCCACAATCAACCAACCAATGCATATCTGTATTCCCAGTCATGTGAAATCCATAGATTAGGGCCTAATGAATGTATTTCAATTGACTGATTTCCTTATGAACTGTAAATCTAAATTGTTGCATGTTTTGTTTAGTGTGTTTTATATAGGCTAGGCCTAGTGTTCAACAAATTGTGCTCCAGAAAACAACTATGAATAAGACCTGACGCCTATCTTTTAGAACATGAGGGTGAAATGTGAGGCCCAAACTCGCTTGCATCATCATGTCAATTTCATAATGCTTTACTAGGTGTGTCATGTACAATGAACTGGATTCTGCTTGATCAATTTCTATGCTCTGGAGGTGAAGGGTCAGTGTCGGTGTCACACTGAGAAGAGGGAGGAAGATGGAGGGTGTTTGGTTAAGGTTTTCCTGCCACAGGAAAAACACATTTTGTGTGTCTCATTGTGAAATATACCTGCTTATGGATCTGTAGCTGGAGACATGGAGACAGGATAAGCTGGAATATGAGTTTAGTGATTTGCATAGAGAAACAACCACACTCTTACTATAGTCTAGTCTAAGGGTCACCCACCAAAAATGTTGTTCAGAAAACCACTGTATATGGTCAACATATTTCCTTGGATCATAACTTTGATTAAAGATATAAAACTATTGATGTTAAACTTAAGTTTTGAACCACAGTGTTCATATTCATTAAAGGATCTACGTAATGATGTTGAAACTTGCAGTTTTGGGGTTTCCTGGGTCACAGAATGCCTATTCTGAAGCCTTTTTTTGGTGGGTGGTCCATGGACTACTAGGAACGGCCCACACAATTGAAATCAAATTGGTGTTGATTTATGTGAATATTTCCACTCCTTACATAATCAGATGCCATAAACATGTTGGACTGGAATTTGTTTGACCACGTCTCACAATTTTCATATGATTTAAATCTTAACCTTTAGATAAAAGGATTTAATTCATATTGATGTTTTGAAGATTTTACACCCCTTTTTTATTTATTTTTAACAATTCTCTTTCCTCTTTTCAGGTTATGACTTTGCTGCAGTGCTGGAGTGGTTTGCAGAGCGCGTTGACCGCATCATCCTGCTCTTCGACGCCCACAAACTGGACATCTCAGACGAGTTCTCTGAGGTGATCCGCGCCCTGAAAAACCATGAGGACAAGATGCGGGTGGTTCTGAACAAGGCTGACCAGATTGGCACGCAGCAGCTGATGAGGGTCTATGGCGCCCTCATGTGGTCTCTTGGTAAAATTGTCGGCACTCCAGAGGTGATCCGGGTGTATATCGGTTCTTTTTGGGCTCAGCCGCTCCTGGTCCCAGACAACCGGAAGCTTTTTGAGGCTGAGGAACAGGACCTTTTCAAGGATATTCAGGGGCTGCCTCGGAATGCTGCTCTGAGGAAGCTCAATGACCTCATCAAGCGGGCTCGCCTTGCCAAGGTGAGACCTAGGTCTCAAATGTTGGGACTTGTTAATGGTAACATTAATCTCCGCAAGCAATTACTCTACTGCATTATTGTATCACCTTCATTGTGCTGAAATCAAAATTCATCAGTGGTTAGCTGTTTAGGTCCAGATGTGATTTATTTAGTCTTCCCTCCCTCCAGGTCCACGCCTACATCATCAGCTCTCTAAAGAAGGAGATGCCCAATATGTTTGGGAAGGATAATAAGAAGAAGGAGCTGATTGCCAACCTGGGGGAGATCTACACGAGGATTGAGAAAGAGCACCAGATCTCACCCGGAGACTTCCCCAAACTAGCTAAGATGCAGGTACACAAATATACATTATTTTTCCAGTGGAGGTAGTACTTATGTTATCCAAAGTGGCCATGTACAGTCGTGGCCAAAAGTTTTGAGAATGACACAAATATACATTTTCACAACGTCTGCTGCCTCAGTTTGTATGATGGCAATTTGCATATACTCCAGAATGTCATGAAGAGTGATCAGATGAATTGCAAAGTCCCTCTGCCATGAAAATTAACTGAATCCCCAAAAAACATTTCCACTGCATTTCAGCCCTGCCACAAAAGGACCAGCTGACATCATATCAGTGATTCTCTTGTTAACACAGGTGTGAGTGTTGACGAGGACAAGGCTGGAGATCACTCTGTCATGCTGATTGAGTTCGAATAACAGACTGGAATCATTGTTCTTCCTCTGTCAACCATGGTTTCCTGCAAGGAAACACGTGTCGTCATCATTGCTTTGCACAAAAAGGGCTTCACAGGCAAGGATATTGCTGCCAGTAAGATTGCACCTAAATCAACCATTTATCGGATCATCAAGAACTTCCAAGGAAAGCGGTTCAATTGTTGTGAAGAAGGCTTCAGGGCGCCCAAGAAAGTCCAGCAAGCGCCAGGACCGTCTCCTATAGTTGATTCAGCTGCGGGATCGGGGCACCACCAGTACAGAGCTTGCTCAGGAATGGCAGCAGGCAGGTGTGAGTGCATCTGCACGCACAGTGAGGCGAAGACTTTTGGAGGATGGCCTGGTGTCAAGAAGGGCAGCAAACAAGCCACTTCTCTCCAGGAAAAACATCAGGGACAGACTGATATTCTGCAAAAGGTACAGGGATTGGACTGCTGAGGACTGGGGTAAAGTCATTTTCTCTGATGAATCCCCTTTACGATTGTTTGGGGCATCCGGAAAAAAGCTTGTCCGGAGAAGACAAGGTGAGCGCTACCAGCAGTCCTGTGTCATGCCAACAGTAAAGCATCCTGAGACCATTCATGTGTGGGGTTGCTTCTCACCCAAGGGAGTGGGCTCACTCACAATTTTGCCTAAGAACACAGCCATGAATAAAGAATGGTACCAACACATCCTCCGAGAGCAACTTCTCCCAACCATCCAGGAACAGTTTGGTGACGAACAATGCCTTTTCCAGCATGATGGAGCACCTTGCCATAAGGCAAAAGTGATAACTAAGTGGCTCGGGGAACAAAACATCAATATTTTGGGTCCATTGCCAGGAAACTCCCCAGACCTTAATCCCATTGAGAACTTGTGGTCAATCCTCAAGAGGCGGGTGGACAAACAAAAACCCATCTCCAAGCATTTATTATGCAAGAATGGGCTGCCATCAGTCAGGATGTGGCCCAGAAGTTAATTGACAGCATGCCAGGGTGGATTGCAGAGGTCTTGAAAAGAAGGGTCAACACTGCAAATATTGACTCTTTGCATAAACTTCATGTAATTGTCAATAAAAACCTTTGACACTTATGAAATGCTTGTAATTATACTTCAGTATTCCAAAGTAACATCTGACAAAAATATCTAATGACACTGAAGCAGCAAACTTTGTGGAAATTAATATTTGTGTCATTCTCAAAACTTTTGGCCACGACTGTAAGTAATGATAGCGGTAGTAGTGATGAGCATTGCAGATACCTTTTTTACTTGACTAGAATTTAACTGACCTCTTCAACTTTATGAACACACAGGAGATCTTGGCAAACCAGGACTTTAGTAAGTTCCAGGTGGTGAAGCCCAAGCTTCTGGAGGCCGTTGAGGACATGCTAGCCAACGACATCGCCAAACTCATGACCCTCGTCCGCCAGGAGGAGGCAGCCATGCCCAGCCAGTCAGTCCAAGGTGGCGCCTTCGAGGGCACCATGAACGGGCCCTTTGGCCATGGCTACGGAGAGGGTGCAGGCGAGGGCATTGATGAGCTGGAGTGGGTGGTGGCACGAGACAAACCCACCTATGACGAGATATTCTACACCCTGTCTCCTGTCAACGGCAAAGTGTCTGGTGCCATGGCCAAGAAGGAAATGGTGAAGTCCAAGCTGCCCAACACAGTGCTGGGGAAGATCTGGAAGCTGGCCGATGTAGACAAGGACGGTTTCCTGGACGACGAAGAGTTTGCCCTTGCCAATCACTTGATCAAAGTGAAGCTTGAGGGTCACGAGCTTCCCACTGACCTGCCAGAACACCTTATCCCCCCCTCCAAAAGGGGACTGTAGAATTGGAAATCTGTCATATATGGCATTTGGATAGGCCTGAACAAGTAGAATGGGGCTTAGAGGTGTTTGGGAGAGAGGGGTGGGTGGGTGGGATGAGTTAAAAGGGAAAGGGTTAGTATTTTTGCCAAGGTAAATGTGACCGTTAAGTGGGTGTTTGATAGGAAACCGTCTAGATAAGGTGTTGTGGGGTATGGGAATGTGACATAAATTGTGGTGTTGGGGTTAAATTAATGTTAGACTGTATCTATATGACAATTGGCATAGTCCATTCAAAAATAGAAAAAGAGAAATAAACTTTTTTTAACTTATTCATCACCTGTGAATCCCTGATCTTTATTATTACTTATTTCTCATCTTTATCATAAGCCCTTTGATGTAATTTGTGCACACAGTACAATCACATTTAAATTTCCACGTTGGGCCATGTGGGGCGGCAGGTAGCCTACTGGTTTGGACTAGTAACCGGAAGCTAGCATTGGACTAGTAACCGGAAGGTTGCAAGATCAAATCCCCAAGCTGACAAGGTAAAAATCTGTCGTTCTGCCCCTGAACAAGGCAGTTAAACCACTGTTCCTAGGCCGTCATTGAAAATAAGAATTTGTTCTTAACTGACTTGCCTAGTTAAATAAAGGTAAAAAAAATATTATAATGTCCAAAAGTGAACTCCCTTTGATGAAACAATTCTCATATAAGAGGGTTTGTATACTTATACAGGTCACTCAACAAATCAATAAACAATTACAAAGAAATAAGGGGAGCTCATAACAAATATATGCTGGGGGAAATTATATATTAAATATATGCTGGGGGAAAGTTTGATATGATTTGTGTCCAAGTTTAGTCAGTTTATTCTACTTACAAACATGTAATCATAATATGATATCATGTCTAATCAAAACAGTGTATGTTTAGCTTTTCTAAAGCCATTATAAAGCAAAGTGTTCTTAGAGTCTGAAAACAAGAGTTGCAGAAGCACAAATACAGGGCTACCTGTTGGCAGGGCAAATATAGGTCACCCCTCAATGAAGGATAACAATTGACAAGGCATTAGTGTATTCTTCCCAGAATACCAAAAGCTTCTGCTTTGTTCTCTTGTGTAGACTCAACTGACATGCAGATGGTACATCAACCTTACATTATCTGAACTTATCAATATTGAATGATAAGTTCAGATTGTTGTCCCTCATATTGTCACTGACTTGTAGATTTATTATATCACAGACAAACTTTTGTCTTGGACAACATTGCCTAGCTCCTGGTGTCTTTTTGTAACAGCTGTCTCCTGTAAATCATATATTTTGTCAAATTATGAAATATGTGACATTTAAGCTACATTTTATGCAATTTTTTTCAGTCAATTTATCATATGGATTTCTTTCTGATATCGTCCAGATCTAGTTGGGCATACAGTATGCATTGGCAAGATGTCTGATCAAATATATTTATGGAAAACCGATTTTAGGGTACAGTACTGGCTTCAAAATCCCAGTTTGATCCCTGGCAATCATATCTTTGGTTAGCCTTCAATGACAGTCGATGTATAAGTTTTTGTAGAAGTGCCTCAACTTTACAGCTCATAAATGTTCATATGTACATTGTTTTTAGTCCCTATTTTGAAATAAAATTGTATTATAATACATTTGTTTTTCATAGACTGTTTTGATATGACTGGATAAAACATTGCTAAAATTGTCCTTGTTCATTCCAGTGCAGTAGTCCTTATAATTAACTATTTGAAAATGTACTATCTGTTCAAATGCATTAGTAAAATACACTGTATTTGTACAAATATGCTTTAATTTTGCCGCATGTTCACAGTGGGAAAATGTGAGCTCATGTAGCCAATGTTAGCTTGCTGTAGTGATGTGCGGTTTGACAGCGTCAGCATGCTTCAGTTCAGCTGGCGGCTAGCAGAACCGAACAAGTTTGCTCGCATACTCCCTTAAGACCTTAACTTGAAAAATTCTAAAAAAGCGACAATAGTACAGTTTGTCCATTTTGATAAGCCGTAGCCAGTACACACTTCCTCAAGGTAACTGAAATCTGTTATTCATTTGGAAGATGTCTTAGTTGTCCAATTTTACATTAAACTAAGATGTTTGGTGTGGTATTTTAAAGAAAAAAAATGTGCATGAAGACGTGTTGTCTCTTCTATGGTATAATGGAATTTGCAAATAATTGGATGTGTAATCCGCCACCTACTGTGCGGGTGGATAATAAGGATTCCAAAAAGGAAATTGTGGGGAAAAAATGTAAAGATACAAATGTATTTTAACTTAACAAAATCAACCTGCTTTTTTGTATAAAAAAAACTAACATTTCTAATTAGATCCTACACATGCTCAAAAGTCTCCTGAGGGAGGAACATTTCCTAGCGACAATGGTCCTCGCAGTGCTTCTGCTGTGAAGTCTTGGAGCCCCAAAAACGTATCGACTGCAGATATGTCCAGCTTCTTGGACTTCTTAGACACTTGTGCTGTACAATTAATCATTGTGACTATAAATGCTACAAAATCAAACTCCTTCACTTGATTGATTTAAAATATCAGCAACTGGTTGCAATGCATCCACTGCCATATCTTCTTCAACACTGTGGTCTCTTGCCCCTTCAACTCTCTTCACCGCCTCCACATAGAAGATCTGCTGTACAGCCCTGATCCTTGACACCTCAATCTCTTTCACCCTTACAGGGCACTCAAGGAAGTCCAGAGTATGATCCCCACCACAGTGGCAAACATTTTCTATTCACAAATTCTTCAATACCATACTTTTGCCATCTGCAAACATTTGACACGTGATCATATCTTTTACAATTCCCACTCTGTAGTAGTTTGGACACAAATGGTCTCCGTTCAGGTGGTTTCCTCAAACAATATCTATAGGCTTTTTTCCATTTACCATAAGGTGCACTGACCACACCTGGGATTTTCTGAATAAGGTACTAGTCACCTATATCTAACGAGACTCCAGCTATAACAACTTTGGCAGGCGCCTTGGTCTGAAGATCAATACAGGTTACTTCTGACGTGGGGAATTTTGCCAGATCCAGTGCACGCTTCTTCTGTTCTTCATCGACACAATTAACCAAAACAAGGCCACTTCTAGTCACCTTGATTGAATCCACCTTTCCCACTGCTCTCTTCACAGTCCTCGATTGTACAAATGAATTTCCCAAATTAACCTCCTTATCTAAAAAACGCAATAAAAAATGCATTATTGGACCGGTCCTTGTCTTCTACAACAACTTTTGCTCGTTTTCCATTCATTGTCACACACTTCACTTGCCGCACTTTCAGATTCAAGCAACAATTCCATGGACGCTGCCATTTTGGAACCGTCATCCATCTCCCTGTCTGTTTTAATTCTGTTATTTATATTGTATTGTTGTCTCTCATTGAATGACAAATACTTTACTGAAGAATCCCTACTGTTGACAAATCACTGACGAAGAGGCGTAGACTTGGCTCATGAGTGGTGCAGCGGTCTAAGGCACTGCATCTCAGTGCTAGAGGCATCACTACAGACCCTGGTTAGATTCCAGGCTGTATCACAACCGGCCGTGATTGGGAGTCCCATAGGGCGATGCACAATTGGCCCAGGTTACGGTTTGGCCAGGGTAGGCCATCATTGTAAGTAAGAATTAGTTCTTAACTGACTTGCCTTGTTAAATAAAGGTTAAATAAAAAAAACTGGAAAAAGACTTCAGCTCCGAACATTGGCTTGCCTCCAGAAAAAATTGTGTGCCAGAACACTCACCATAGTCCATAACGAACAAAAACGTCACAATGTCATCATATGGGTCGGCCGTCATTGTAAATAAGAATTTGTTATAAAAGTAATGTTTGGGAAAGATTTGGTGAAGTGGTAAAAGAGGTTGATGCTTTAAAAATTAGACCGCCACAAGACAGGGACTTAAAATAGGCCTAAGGCACGTCGAGGGAACTGTAGCCTACTGTTATAGACTGGCTATCCTTAGGCAAACGTATTTGAAGGGATATAAGTCAGCAGAATTTGCTGTTGTAAAAAAAAAAAAAAAGGGGGCGTTAGTGGGGCAATACGCCTTCCCTTTATGGGGCGAAATATGGTGCCGACAGAGATGGTGACCTCTCTTCAGGTCCTTAGGAAACTATACAGTAACATAAGCATTTCGCCACACTTGCATTAACATCTGCTAACCATGTGTATGTGACCAATAACATTTTATTTTATTTAAAAATAATGCATTTTTATACAAAAAAATAATAATAATTAAAAAACGAAAAGCTGAAATTTCTTGAGTTCAACCCCTTTAATATTGCAAGCCTAAATAAGTTCAGGAAGAAAAAATTTGCTTAACAAGTCACATAAGTTCTGTGGACTCACTTTACGTGCAATAATAGATTCAACTACAAAGACCAGGGAGGTTTCCCAATGCCTCACAAAGAAGGGCACACATTTTTTAAAAAGCAGGCATTCAATATCCATTTAAGCATGATGAAGTTATTAATTATATAAAAAATACTTTGGATGCTGTATCAATACCATTGGCAACCCGTCATTCAGGGCAGGTGTTTAGATAAAAAACATTTGTTTTTTGTTGCCTGTTTTGCATGTTTCTTTTAATTAATACGTGTCATATACAGTGCCTTCGGAAAGTATTCAGACCCCTTGACTTTTTCCACATTTTATTAGGTTACAGCCTTATTCCTAAAATTGATTAAATTGTTTTTTCCCTTCATCATTCTTCACACAATACCCTATAATGATGAAGCAAAAAAACTAAAATATCACATTTACATAAGTCTTCAGACCCTTTACTCTGTACTTTGTTGAAGCACTTTTAGCAGGGATTACATCCTTGAGTCTTCTTGGGTATGACGCTACAAGCTTGGCACACCTGTATTTGGGTCTGAGTTTCTCCCATTCTTCTCTGCAGATCCTCTCAAGCTCTGTCAGGTTGGATGGGGTCAAGTCCAGGCTCTGGCTGGGCCACTCAAGGACATTCAGAGACTTGTCCCGAAGCCACTCCTGTGTTGTCTTGGCTGTGTGCTTAGGGTCGAGGTCCTGCGTGCTCCGGAGAAGGTTTTCATCAAGGTCATTCATCTTTGCGTCGATCCAGTCTCCCAGTCTCCCAGTCCTTGCCACTGAAAAACACCCCCACAGCATGATGCTGCCACCACCATGCTTCACCGTAGGAATGGTGCCAGGTTTCCTCCAGACGTGACACTTGGCATTCAGGCCAAAGAGTAGAATCTTGGTTTCATCAGACCAGAAAATCTTGTTTCTCATGGTCTGAGAGTCTTTAGGTGCCTTTTGGCAAACTCTAAGTGGGCTGTCATGTGCCTTTTACTGAGGAGTGCATAAAGGCCTGATTGGTGGAGTGCTGCAGAGATGGTTGTCGTTCTGGAAGGTTATCCCATCTCCACAGAGGAACTCTCGAGCTCTGTCAGAGTGACCATCAGGTTCTTGGTCACCTCCCTGACCAAGGCCCTTCTCCCCTGATTGCTCAGTTTGGCCGGGCGGCCAGCTCTAGGAAGAGACTTGGTGGTTCCAAACTTGGTGGTTCCATCATTTAGGAATGATGGAGGCCACTGTGTTCTTGTGGACCTTCAATGTTACAGATTTTTTTAGGTACCCTTCCCCAGATCTGTGCCTCAACAAAATCCTGTCTCAGAGCTCTACAGACAATTCCTTCGACCTCATCGACCTTATATAGACAGGTTTGTACCTTTCCAAATCATGTCCAATCAATTTAATTTTTCACAGGTTGACTCCAATCAAGTTGTAGAAACATCTCAAAGATGATCAATAGAAACAGGATGCACCTTATAGCAAATTGTCTGAATACTTATGTAAATAAGGTATTTGTTTTTTTGCAAACATTTAAAAAAAACTGTTCATAAATATTTCTCAAAACCCTTTATTAGCTTTGATTGCTAAGGATGATTGTTTTTTTTTAAATCCATTTTGGAATAAAGGGGTTGGGGCTGGGTTATTATAAGCAATTTCAGGCAGGTGCGGGTGAACAAACAGCTGACCCGTGCACCCCTAGACAGGTGTCTGTTTCAACTGATCACTTCCTTTCCCGCCAGGGTTGTCATATAGGCGGGTTCCGGAGAATTGGTCTACTTTGGAAACGATGTCAAATGTAAAAATGTATTGGTTGTGGGTTTTTGGGCAAAAAAAATATTTAATTGTTATCTGCTGCTGACTGTCAGGCAATGAGGCAGGCTGTTTGTGAGTTAGTGAGTTAGTGAGTCAGTGGGTGAGGAGGGCCGAAGCCTTTTAGCCATGACCGCAGAGGTCCGGAGGGGTGTGATGTTAAGAGAGCGCTACAGCAGGCAGCTGAAGACAGAGAAGCACGCTTGCATGTTGTGAAAACGTTTTACCAGTTGTAAGTTTTATTTGATTTATTTATCTAGGCAAGTCAGTTAAGAACAATTTCTTATTTACAATGATGGCCTACGAAAAGGCCTCCTGCAGGGACGGGGGCTGGGATTCAAAATAAAAAAATATAGGACAAAACACACATCACGACAAGAGAGACACCACAACACTACATAAAGAGAGACCTTAAGACAACAACATAACATGGCAGCAACACATGACAACACAGCATGGTAGCAACACATGACAGCAGCACAAACCATGGTACAAACATTATTGGGCACAGACAACAGCACAAAGGGCAACAAGGTTGAGACAACAATACATCACGCTAAGGTAAGTTATTTAGATTATGGAGACACCTATTTCCAACGTTTTTTCCATAAACATAATCATGAAATAAAGCTGACAACACTGGAAAACAAATGTAGGCGCATTAGATGAATTTGGTCGGAGGTGATTTGCATTCTAATGTCGAATTTACTTCTGGAAATGTGTATCAAGTGATGGGTTTTACGCATGCTCTGTTCTAGCGCTGCGCAAGTGGACATTTGAAATGGAAGTTATGGAATTCCCTCGCATGCTTCTGTTGTGGAGAAAAGTCCACAATGAAACTGACATTAAATGTGGAGTATGATACTTGTGCATTAGAGCATTCACGTCTGTCGCCATGAAGTGCTTTGAAAGGCTGGTCATGGGTCACATCAACACCATTATCCCGGAAACCCTAGACCCACTCCAATTTGCATACAGCCCTAACAGAACTACAGATGATGCAATCTCCATTGCACTTCACACTGCCCTTTCCCACCTGGACAAAAGGAACACCTATGTGAGAATGCTATTCATTGACTACAGCTCAGCGTTCAACACCATAGTGCCCTCAAAGCTCATTACTAAGTTAAGGACCCTGGGACTAAACACCTCTCTCTGCAACTGGATCCTGGACTTCCTGACAGGCCACCCCCAGCTGGTAAGGGTAGATAACAACACATCCGCCACGCTGATCCTCAACCCCCTCAGGGGTGTGTGCTCAGTCCTCCCCTGTACTCCCTGTTCACTCATGACTGCACGGCCAGGCACAACTCCAACACCATCATTACATTTTCTGATGACACTGTTAGAGGTTCACCTAGGGGTCATGATAGGGACTGTACCAAATGTTTGATGTATTATAATAATTGATTATGCTTATGTTGTATTAATAGAAGGGGAGGGGTTATAAGGCCCCTCCCTCCTTACATTTATAGGGTCCTAGACTACAGATTAACAATATATATATTCATTATATAGGTTTAATATTGTTCCACTGTTGTTTTCCAGTCTCTCTGCCTCTTATAAAAAAACGGTCTGAGAAATGTGTGACTGTGAAGACAGAACTCTGCAGGGGAGTGTAAGAGATAAGAGACTAGTCAGACATTCCACTATAAATCAACTTGGACATTTACTGCTAAGCTTTTAGACAACACTGAAACTCTATGTTTGTGTAGCTGTGGATGCATGGGCTTGGTCTCATGAGTAGAAGGTAATGATGTAGGCAGTGACATTACTAAGGCTGGACTTCGGGCTTAATAAAAGCAACTTTGGACCTTTTCTATTATGCAGAACTTACTCTGAAACATGCGTGCTATGTTCCTGATTGTCAACTTCTGTCTGCAATTGCATTAATAAAGGTTTTAAATTATTTAATTAAAGATATTGTCAAAATGCTAATTTCACCAATGAGCCAAGCACCCCCATTCTCATCAACGGGGCTGTAGTGGAGCAGGTTGAGAGCTTCAAGTTCCATGGTGCCCAGATCACCAACAAACTAACATGGTCCAAGCACACCAGGACAGTCATGAAGAAGGCACTACAAAACCTATTCCCCCTCAGAAGACTGAAAAGATTTGTCATGGGACCTCAGATCCTCAAAAGGTTCTACAGCTACACCATCGAGAGCATCCTGACTGGTTGCATCAATGCCTGGTATGGCAACTGCTCGGCCTCCGACAGCAAGGCACTACAAAGGGTAGTGCGTACGGCCCAGTACATCACTGGGGACAAGCTGGACCTCTATACCAGGCGGTGTCAGAAGAAGGCCGTAAAAATGTTCAAAGACTCTAGCCACCCTAGTCATAGACTGTTCTCTCTGCTACCGCATGGCAAGCGGTATCGGAGTGCCAAGTCTAGGTCCAAGAGGCTTCTAAACAGATTCTACCCCTAAGCCATAAGACTCCTGAACATCAAATGGCTACCCAGACTATTTGCATTGTCCCCCTCCCCTTTTACGCTGTCACTTTAATAACTCGACCTACATGTAAATATTACCTCAATTCCCTCGACTAACCGGTGCCCCTGCACATTGACTTTGTACCTGTACCCCCTTTATATAGCCTCGCTATTGTTATTTTACTGCTGCTCTTTAATTATTTGTAAATTTTATTTCTTATTATTTTTTGTAGGTATTTTTTTATTGCATTGTTGGTTAAGGGCGTGTAAGTAAGCAATTCACTGTAAGGTCTACACCTGTTGTGTTCAGCGCATGTGACAAATAGAATTTGATTTTGATATGTTGGCCTACAAGTAGCCTAGCCTATTAATTTATATGCCATTGTAGACTAATGTAGCCTTATCTTACCATTTGACACAATACATATGTTGAACTTATGTTATCTCTGGAGTCATTGCAAATCAATTTGTGCCAATTATTAATGCCTATGTTTGTTTAGTTAATACAATTGTACGTTATCAATTGTGATCATGGTCACAGCTATATCGCAATTGCCAGCTTGTTGTTAGAATGCATTAGATTGACGGTAAAAAAAATGAAAAAAATCAAGAATGTTGAGTTCATATCCATATTATTAATATTTGTTCAGTGATTGAAATTCCAGCAACAAAAGCAATGTTACCTGTAAATCTGATGTAGTTATGTACATGCCAAAATTTTATAATAACAGCATTCAAACGAGTTAAATCGACATGCATTGATGGAAAATTATCTGGCGAGTTTAATAAGGGCGAATTATATTTTGTCTTGCAACATATTCAAAGTAATGTATTATGTCACGCTAGCTCGCAATAATTATTATTTTGATGGAATGTTGATCATTTCGTCGTTACAATTTACGTGGATATGAATTCTTAATTCGCTGTATTATGTTATGGGAAAGGGTTAATTAGGTTTTATGTGCCAACTCCTCTATTACTGCGAGAAAGGGCTCGTTTTCAGGGCTGTGGGTTGGTTTTGTGTGGACAATATGCAAATTTTCTACAGACCTGGCAACCTCGTTTCCCGCTAATTTTATTTTCCGGATGTAAGCAAAGCACAGCAGCATGGCAGCAGATAGCACAATGTGTAATGGCCAAGAAACGGCCTCCATGAACGGAGAGCCAGCTTTCAAGCGACATCGGGAGAGTGGACATGTCGAGTCCCTGCGGATTCCGAAGGAACCTCGAAATAAAGTAACCGTGGTCCTCGGTGCGCAGTGGGGAGACGAGGGAAAGGGGAAAGTGGTTGACCTGCTAGCGTTGGATGCAGATTTAGTATGCAGGTGTCAGGTACGTAACTACTCTAACTAGCTAGCAAACAAGGCATTTTGAACTTGACTGAAGTACGCTAGTCGTTCGGCTGCGTTGGCTAGGCAAGACCAATACTAGTTGTATATAATATTTAATAAATGTGCTTACTAACTATTTAGCAACTGTTATCGAGAGTCTACATACTAGCTAACGTTAATATGCTTAACTAGCTAGCAATGCTATCTGGCGGTAGCGGGTAACCCATTTGTTGTTGTGGGTCGTTATCTAGCTACAGTAACGGGTGGGTATAATTTGTGGAACGTTCCAGCAGGACTCTGTTCCAAACACTTCGTAAATAACAAGGTTGCCAACAAACAACGCATACAAAGTTGTATAGCGGGAAGAATAAGATACCGGGTAGGGAGTGGGCAATTTTGTTACGTTTTTCACTCCCCACGTCTTATTCTGAAAAATGTCTGTCCTCACTCTGGTAGCCTATGGACAAACATAAAGAATAAACTACGTGGTGAGTTTGCCTATTCGGCAGCTAGTTCGCTAGTTGAATTGTTGTCGTTCTTGTTAAGTTTTGGACAGATTCCTGTTTGAAAGTTGCACAAATTATACCCACCCTACAGTAACTAACAATTGCAGTAAGCTATATTTCCTTTGTCGGCTTCCCTGGTAATAAAAGTCAAAGTCATCATTATTAGTCAGTTGTACAACCGAATGCCTTCAACCGAAATGTGTCTTCCGCATTTAACCCAACCCCCTCTGAATCAGAGAGGTGCTGGGGGGGCTGCCTTAATCGACGTCCACGTCTTCGGCGCCCGGGGAACAGTGGGTTAACTGCCTTGTTCAGGGGCAGAACGACAGATTTTTTTTCCTTGTCAGCTCGGGGATTTGAACTTGCAACCCTCCGGTTACAAGTCCAACGCTCTAACCACTAGTTCTGCCTACATTGGTTTCATTCGACTAGTTTTGACTGGTGAGTAATAACCCGTTGTCTCCTGTGAACCACACAAACACGTGTCCGTATTTTGTACTAAACTAAAGTTTTATAGCTGTTGAAACAACAAAGCTTTGCCAGTTAATAGGTAGTTACTAATGAACAATTTGTCTGTGCTCGGTGATGTAGTTCACCCCCACCACCGGTGGTGGGGGTGAAACAAATTCAGCTCCCTGTACTTTAAATGCATTTTTCTTCAAGGTGGGTAAACAATGGAGCAAGAATGTTGCCAGTTAACTGGTACACGTTGGTTCACTACACTGCAGGCTGTGCTCACTTTCTGCTCCTTCTCTTGTTGTTCATGTAAATGTTTTCTCTTTCAGGGAGGCAACAACGCAGGCCACACAGTGGTGGTGGACTCTGTGGAGTATGACTTCCACTTGCTGCCCAGTGGAGTGCTCAACAAGAAGGCTGTCTCATTTATTGGTGGGTTGACCCTCTCACTTACACTTCAGCCTCGACGATGCTTTCATTGGTTTTTGGTTTCCTATTCAAACCCTCCATAACTGAACTGCTCATCCACAGGGAACGGGGTTGTGATACACCTGCCTGGCCTCTTCGAGGAGGCTGAAAAGAACCTGCAGAAAGGTGAAGGTGAGTATTGGCAATTGAAGAGGCCTGCAGGAAAGATGATGGAGATAAAAGGATGAAGGAAGTGGATTCCACTGGTAACACTTGAACTGCTATTTGTTTTTGTCTTTGTCCAGGACTGCAAGGATGGGAGAAGCGTTTAAAGATATCTGACCGTGCACACATTGGTAGGACTCGGTTGTTTGTTTTACAAATCTTTGGCTTAGTGTCTTGAAATTCTATGAATTTATGCTAATTAAAAGAAATATATATCGTTATCTGCTCTTAGTGTTCAACTTCCACCAAGCTGTTGATGGGATCCAGGAACAACAGAGACAGCTACAGGCGGGAAAGAAGTGCGTGGGTTTTATTGTATGAGGAAGTGATGGAGACTCTGTTCATAAAGCGTCTCCGATTAGGAGTGCTTATCTGAGACTCTTTGAAGACGACGCTCTGTTCCTCATTTTACTGTGTGGTGAAAGTGGTTGTAGCAACAACAAAAATAGAAGTCATGGTAGCCTTTTAGGCCTACTGCCAAGGCCGTGTTCATTATTGCTGTGGCATTCCTGAATGTCCGTTCTTCTGTTTTTGATTGTTTCAGTTTGGGAACCACCAAAAAGGGCATTGGACCTGCCTATTCTTCCAAAGCTGCTCGCAATGGACTGAGAGTCTGTGACCTTGTGTCTGATTTCACTGTCTTTGAGGAGAAGTTAGTACCAACATTATTGTTTGTAAGAATGTGTGTAAGTTACCTGAAATATGCTTTTGAACTTTAATAATTTGAATGATCAATAAAAAAGTTGATTTTGATTGATAGCTGATGGCCTTTTCTTCGTCCACAGGTTCCGTGTGTTGGCAGGGCATTTCCTGACTATGTACCCCAACCTCAGTGTTGACATTGACAATGAGCTGCAACAACTGAAGGTGAGAAGAACACTACTTTAATGTCCTAATATACACTACCATTCAAAAGTTTGGGGTCACTTAGTAATGTCCTTGTTTATTAAAGAAAAGCTAAAAAAGTTGTCCATTAAAATAACATCACATTGATCAGCAATACAGTGGAGACATTGTTAATGTTGTAAATTCCTATTGTAGCTGGAAATGGCTGATTTTCATGGAATATCTACATAGCCGTACAGAGGCCCCTTATCAGAAACCATTACTCCTGTGTTCCAATGGCACGTTTTGTTAGCTAATCCAAGTTTATAATTTTAAAAGGCGAATTGATCATTAAAAATACATTTTGCAGTTAGGTTAGCACAGCTGAAAACCGTTGTTCTAATTAAAGAAGCAGTAAAACTGGCCTTCTTTAGACTAGTTGGGTATCTGGAGCATCAGTTTGTTGGTTCGATTACAGGCTCAAAATGGCCAGAAACCGACGAGTTTCAGAAGAAAGGTCTGTCTATTCTTGTTCTGAGAAATGAAGGCTATTCCATGTGAGAAATTGCCAAGAAACTGAAGATCTCATACAACGCTGTGTACTACTCCCTTCACAGAACAGCGCAAACTGGGTCTAACCAGAATAGAAAGAGGAGTGGGAGGCCCCGGTGCACCACTGAGCAAGAGGCCATGTGCATTAGTGTCTAGTTTGAGAAACAGACGACCTCACAAGTCCTCAACTGGCAGCTTCATTAAATAGTACCAGTCTCAACGTCAACAGTGAAGAGGCGATTCCGGGATGCTGGCCTTTCAGCTGTTGGAAAATTGCAAACGGGTTTTCTAATGATCAGTTAGCTAATCCAAGTTGATCATTTTAAAAGGCTAACACAACGTGCCGTTGGAACACAGGAGTGAGGGTTGCTGATAATAGGCCTCTGTACGCCTATGTAGATATTCCATGAAAATCAGCTGTTTCCAGCTACAATAGTCACTTACAGTGTAGACATTGTTAATGTTGTATTTCTGATCAATTTGATGTTTTCTTTAAAAAACAAGGACATTTCTAAGTGACCCCAAACTTTTGAACTGTAGTCTGTATATATTTTGTGTGTGTGTGTGTATAAATAGCTTCCTTTTTTTATAATCTTTGTTCTGAGCCATAATCACCTGCCCAGGTTGCAGTCAAATCAAATGTTAACGTGAATTGCTTTACAAGCCCTTAACCAACAATCCATAAAGGGAATTTAGCTTGTGTGGTAGGCTCGCGTCACTGGGAAGCTTGCGGCTGGGTTTCCATTTGTAGTCCGTAATAGTTTCCAAGCCCTGCCACATCTGGCGAGCATCAGAGCCGGTGTAGTAGGATTCAATCTTATTCCTCTATTGACGGTTTTCCTGTGATGGTTCATATGAGGGCATAGCAGGATTTCTTTTAAGCGTCCAGATTAGTGTCCCGCTCCCTGAAAGCGGCAACTCTAGCCTTTCTCTCTGTACGGATGTTGCCTGTAATCCATGGCTTCTGGTTGGGATGTGTACTTACAGTCACTGTGGGGATGATGTCGTCAATGCACTTATTGATTAAGCCGGTGACTGGTATAGTCCTCAATGGCATTAAATGAATCCCGGAACATGTTCCAGTCTGTGCTAGCAAAACAGTTCTGTAGTAACCGTGTCATCTGACAACTTTCGTATTGAGCGAGTCGCTGGTACTTCCTGCCTTAGTTTTTGCTTTTAAGCAGGCATCAGGAGGATATAATTATGGTCAGATTTGCCAAATGGAGGGAGAGCTTTGTATGCATCTGTGTGTGGCGTGAAGGTGGTCTAGAGTACTTTTCTTTTCTCTCGTGGCACTTGTGACATGCTGGTAGAAATGAGGTAAAAAGGATTTAAGTTTGCCTGTGCAATAAGTCCCCGGCCACTTGTCGCGCTGCTTCTGGATGAGTATTTTCTTGTTTGCTTCTGGTCAGGGATGCTAGTCCACTTATCTCTTGTTTGTGCCAAATTAATATCATCCTGTCCTCTCTACAGGTAATTTACTGTCTCAATTGAGCTGATTCCACGCTGAACAGCTCTTGTTAGACTTTCAGGGGGCGCTAGAAAACTTAAGATACTGAGATGTTTCTCTATGTAGGTGGTCACTGATTTTACTTTTCCAGGTGTATGCTGAGAGGTTGCGGCCCCTTGTCACCGATGGTGTGTACTTCATGCACAAGGCCCTCACTGGGCCCAGTAAGAAGATTCTGGTGGAGGGAGCCAATGCAGCCCTCTTGGATATTGACTTTGGTGAGAACAGAAGGGTTTGAGGGGGGGTAAATTATTATGCTACTCTGCTGTTTAGTGATGGCCATTGGAATATAATTGGAAGGAAATCAAATTTGTATTTTTCAGGCACCTACCCGTTTGTGACATCCTCTAACTGCACTGCTGGGGGGGTGTGCACTGGCCTGGGTGTGCCCCCATCCTATGTGGGGAGAGTGTATGGTGTGGTCAAGGCCTACACCACCCGGGTGGGCGTTGGAGCCTTCCCCACTGAGCAGGACAATGTGAGTGGATAGTGTTTGTGGTTTGCAGAATTGTCTTAAGTCATACAGTATGAATTTGTAGGGGTGTAAACTTACTGTCTAGGAACCTTCTAGTACTTCATATTTACATTCAGTTTATAGTGAATCCCAAATCTGACTGCTGTGTTGATTGTGGTCCAGGAGGTTGGAAACTTGTTGCAGTCCAGAGGGAGGGAGTTTGGTGTAACGACGGGCCGGCGGCGCCGCTGTGGCTGGCTGGACTTGATCCTTGTCAGATACGCACACATGGTCAACGGCTTCACTGCGTAAGGCTCGGTCTCTTCCTGTCCTTTCTGGATGTGTTCCATACTGTATGCATTGTAATTATTGGATCACTGTGTTCAGTCTATTGTACTTATGTATGCCTCCACTATGTTCAGTTGCTGTCTACCTATTGCATAACCGTGTTTGACACCACTGTTCCTCTCCGACAGCATCGCTCTGACTAAGCTTGACATCCTCGACACGCTGCCGGAGATCAAAGTGGGTGTGTCCTACACGGTTGATGACGAGCCCCTTCCCAGTTTTCCTGGTAAGTTTATCCCCGTCTAGGAGGACTTATTTTATACAGTTGCTCCTTTCACTTTACCATTACACACTTGATTTTGCTTGTCCTGAATGCTGGCTCCCATCTTATTCCCTGTCTTTCCCTCTGTAGCCAATATGGACGTGCTGATGCGGGTGTCAGTGAAGTACGAGACGCTACCTGGATGGCGCTGCAGCACTGAGGATGTGCGGTGCTTTGAGGAGCTGCCCTCTCAGGCACAGAGCTACATCCGCTTCATCGAGGACTTCTTGCAAGTGCCAGGTTAGTCAAGAAACAAGTATTTATGGTGATTAAGCAGCCTTACTGAAAACTAACCTTGTTTTGATAATTGATGATATATTCACTGTGAATTTGGTTTTACTTGCAGTGAAATGGGTTGGAGTTGGGAAATCCAGAGAAAGCATGATCAAGCTGTTCTGATCAGTTTGGGAACTGATGTCTTTTGGATTTCTCCCATTACAACAGCTGCTTGGGAGAATTATGTTGAATACTTAGATGACTATAAACCTTGGGTTAAAGTCCCAAAGTCTGTTCTGCAGAAAAGCAAAAACCTCACCAGCAACGTTATTAGTGAAATGTATAACCTGCATTCCATAGCTTTCTTTTCTTCTGATATGACAACACAATATATTGACCATTTATATTCATCCTCAGTATGTAATGGAAATACAGGTATTAAACCATAAACATCTGGTAACCATACCAGGCTTTCATCAACCTTTTCATTTCATTGAATTAGTAAGATGTTTTTACAACTGTTTTGGTTTTTTGTTTGGTTGCTTTTAAAACTAGATTTTAAAATGACTTTACCTTGCAGTTATTTTTTATACATTCAATGCTAAAGGGTTGCGATACTAGGCTAATGTTTAAGGAGGCCTCATAATTAGGTATTTGTATGAGTTGACCTGTTTATATGACGGAATTCTAGGCAGGATTTTAGATTATAAAGAGGATGCTGTCAAAGCCTTGATTTCATATTGATCATTAAAACTTCTTCAGGATTGGTGGGTCTCCTGCGGGACGGTTGAGCTAACGTAGGCTAATGCGATTAGCATGAGGTTGTAAGTAACAAGAACATTTCACAGGACATAGACATATCTATTGGCAGAAAGCTTAAATTCTTGTTAATCTAACTGCACTGTCCAATTTACAGTAGCTATTAGTGAAAGAATACCATTTTATTGTTTGAGGCGAGTGCACAGTTTTGAACAGTTATTAATAAATGTATTAGGCACATTTGGGAAGTCTTGATACAAAGTTATGAACAGAAATGCAATTGTTCATTGGATCAGATTAAACTTTGCACATTGCTGCCATCTAGTGGCCAATATCTAAATTACATTTGGTTATGACATTTTAGGTGAAAATTGAAAAAAAGGGGCTGATCCTTAAGAGGGTTTAAGATCAAGATCTTGTGATTGCACACGAACACACTGGCTGATGTTCAGAACCTGGGTGGAATTCCATGTTAATGTATATACAAACTACACATGTTTTCCATTAATTCATTTGGTGTAATGAAGTAAACAATATGCTTCTACTCAAGTGTTACAACAATCCTACAGTTATCAATAAAATATTAAGTGTCATTGCTGTTCTGTTTGTTGATAGAGAATAATATACACATGATACTATGTGGAGTATTTGGTGTGCTGTCCAATAAAAGCGGTCATTTCCCATCCCTCTTTCTTTGTCAATGGCCCTGTTCAAGAGGATCAAAACCGTAATGTATAGTTCATAAATTGACTGACTTACTGACCAAGTTATGAGTAGTTATTTATGATTCATCGTTCTTTGTAGATCTGCCAGTCGGCAGTTGTCTGCAGTGTGGAACAAGTCCATTTTCAAGACTAGCCGTTGTGACCATTATTATTGATTACAATAAGTTACTTATGATGCAATGTGATTTGTAGACTAGTCAATTGGCTTTCGCCTGCAATGTCGAACAAGCCCTATTTCGACCCCTTCTCTGGTGTTAATCACCTCTACGACCTGTGACCAGTCTACACAGACATCACACTGATATTTCACATAAATGAGCAGAGCCATTCAAGCTGCAAAGGTCCTGGTTACATCTACCATTTGATCATGTGAAAAAATACTTCTAGCCCGAAGTCTATCGCGTGTATGATTTTAGGTTGAATTCTCATTAGTGCTATTTTCTGCCAATGTATTTGGGATCTACAGCAAAGACATGCATGATGAATGGACTGATCGGAATTTGTCCAACTGGGCACCCTTATAACGTAATGTGCTAAACCAGACGTATACGTGGCGCTGACGTCAGCGTTTAGCGGAAGGACCAGTTCCTTCGTAAGCAGTGGAGTGATCAAATAAAGATTATTTATTTACCGGTAAGAGATTGTTGGTATTTGAAACTTGATTATGTCTCGAACATATATCCTGATAACACTTGCTTAGTCATGTATCTACTCTGTTTTTGTCGTGCCAATATTGTATAACTAACGTTAGGTTTATTCAGCTTTGGAAGCCAGAACGCTTGTTGTGACTATTGGGCGTGTTCGTTTTGCATAGACCGATTGCCCCGGGTGTGTGGGTTGGAACATTTTAGACCACTCAATTGGTACTTACGGTAATCTCCACCCACCCGGGGCACCGGGTTATTTGAAATGAACTAGCCCATTTGCCGTTCACTCACCATCCACACAACCTTTCCCTTTTCTGTTAGTGCTAGCTTGTTACCTATATTCTCCTACACATGTCTAACGTTTATCAATATTGATTCCGTTTGTCCTATATAATATACTGTAACGACCCTGGGTTTATAAACGATTCCACCAGTTCGGCATGCTTTCGGGGCACAGTCGATAGCGCGCTGGATTTCGGGCTAGAAGGTCGAGGGTTTGAGACCCGCTCCATGCTTGTTTCATTACAATACTTTACTGGATTCTGAGGGTAGCCTGACCTATTTTGGACTGTTTGGCCAATCAGATGAACTAACAATCAAACATGTACAAGGTCTTCAGTGGATAAACAGCCAGTACCTCAATCAACAAATTGTAATCTGGATTCGTTGGATTATTCTATTTTGCAATCCTGGGTTTTGTAGATCCTTTTAAGCAAGCACACTTTTTTTGACCAGCAGATTCTTGGTTGAGTTGTGAGCACATTATGTAACAGTACATTATGCTTTTTCTGCGAATCAGGATTTGGTGGTGGCTAAGAAAAAACGGTTTTACCTAACAGTTATTTACCTCACACATTGGTTATCAAATTTTTGGTTGACTACTTTGTTCTTTTATCTTTTAGTAAACAAGAGAACACAAATACTATTTGAGAAAAGTGTGGTAGACTAGTCTATCAGTGTATTGATTGCAACACAAAAACCCATAAAGTTCTTAAAGAGGATGTGTCTCTTTTGTTTTCTTTGCAGAGTGTCTGTATACATTTGCACCAGTTGGTCTGTGGGCTTTATTCTATCCTCAAGAACTCAAGTGAAACAATCTCCTTGTTGACTGCCTAGTAGCTACTGTCTCATTTCAGACCCAGGGCTTTCCGGGACAGTTTTTGAGGAGCTTGTCATCTTGAGTACACAAGGGTTTTTGATGGATCTTTAACATTATTCGTACTGAAATCGGACTAAATTTTTCCTCCAGCAGGTGATGTGCCTGAGCATCCATGAACACGCGTCGTCGCCACGGTCCTAGGAACAGCCAGGAAGGGGTGTACCTAGGGCCTACCCAGACCCAGTCACCGCTGATCCAGCTGCAGGACCCACAACTCACAGCCCCCAGTCCACCGCCACCTGCCCCACTGGTAGATATAAGCAACATGTCTGGCAGGGACCGCACCAATGAGTTCCAGTCAGTCTGCAGGTCACTACAGGGGAGACAGGTGAGCAACATGGAGAGACTATGTCTTTCAGTAATACAATGTATGTTCTGAATTAGTATTAACTAGCTTCACCAAATAGATGTGACATATTAGCACCATAGATGTTTATTTATTATTGTTATGTACAGTACCACTCAAAAGTTTGGACATAACTACTCATTCCAGGGTTTTTCTTTATTTTTACTATTTTCTGCATTGTAGAATAATAGTGAAGACATCAAAACTATGAAATAACATATATGGAATCTTGTAGTAACCAAAACAGTGTTAAACAAATCAAAATATATTTTCTATTTGAGATTTGTCAAAGTAGCCAGCCTTTGCCTTGATGACGACATTGTACACTCTCGGCATTCTCTCAACCAGCTTCATGAGGTATAGTCACCTGGAATGCATCTCAATTAACAGGTGTGCGTTGTTAAAAGTTAATTTGTGGAATTTCTTTCATTCTTAATGTGTTTGAGCCAATCAGTTGTGTTGTGACAAGGTAGGGATTGTATACAGAAGATAGCCCTATTTGGTAAAATACCAAGTCCATATTATGGCAAGAACAGCTCAAATAAGCAAAGAGAAACGTCAGTCCATCATTTCTTTAAGACATGAAGGTCAGTTAATCTGGAAAATGTCAAGAATTTTGAAGGTTTCTTCAAGTGCAGTCGCAAAAACTATAAAGCGCTATGTTGAAGCTGGCTCTCATTAGGACCGCCACAGGAAAGGAAGACCCAGAGTTACCTCTGCTGCAGAGAATAAGTTCATTAGAGTTACCAGCCTCAGAAATTGCAGCCCAAATATATGCATCAGATGGCCTGGCCTCCACATTCATCCAACCTCAACCAAATTGAGATGGTTTGAGATTAGTTTTCCTTCACCGCAGAGTGAAGCAAAAGCAGCCAACAAGTGCTCAGCATATGTGGGAACTCCTTCAAGACTGTTGGAAAAGCATTCCAGGTGAAGCTGGTTGAGAGAATGCCAAGAGTGTGCAAAGCTATCATCAAGGCAAAGGGTGGCTACTTATAAGAATCTCAAGTATAAAATATATTTTTATTTGTTTAACACTTTGTTTTGGTTAGTACATGATTCCATGTGTTATTTCATAGTTTTGATGTCTTCACTATTATTCTACAATGTAGAAAATTGTCAAAATAAAGAAATACCCTTGATACGTGGGTGTGTCCAAACTTTTGACTGGTACTGTATGTTTTGAACAAGCACCAACTGTCGAATCATAACATTCAGGCACACCAATATTGTTGTGCTTGACATTTGCACACTGATCAATGTTAATTGATGTTCCTTATTCTTTCTGTTTTCTTCAGAATGGGGTCCAGTCCAGCAAGCCAGCCCTCAGTGCAATCAGACAGCGCAGTGACTTTACACTCATGGCAAAGTTAGGAGCATTACACTGTGTTATTAACATGTTATTGAATGAGAATAGTAGATGATTATGAGAACAGATGCATTTTATGTATATCCCTCTATTGGTATCCATATACTCAGCTGTTTGTTATGTTTCTTTCTATTTAACAGGAGGATTGGGAAGGACTTGAGTAACACTTTCGCCAAACTGGAAAAACTCACAATACGTAAGGAAGCAACTTTTTGTTTTTGCGTTCACAATGTGGTTGTGGATATGGAACTCACTGAGTATTATCTTGTCTAGTTGCCAAAAGGAAATCCCTCTTTGATGACAAAGCTGTGGAGATTGAGGAGTTAACCTACATCGTTAAACAGGTGAGGAGATATGTATAGTACATTCAGCCATTATACTTTGTTGTTACTCTACAGAGTTTATATGTACAGGATGCTATTCAGGAGCACTTTATTAGATGCCGGTTGGGATGTGAAAGTAAAAGCAAGCTGTCTGTTTTTTCTTTTCTGTGTCCAGGACATCAACAGTCTGAATAAACAGATAGCACAGCTGCAGGGGCTTGTGCGCTCCAGACAGAGTCAGAATGGCAAACACCTACAGACACATTCCAACACCATCGTTGTCTCCCTCCAGGTAACTTCCATGCTCTGACATTCTGATATGTCCATTGGTTTTATCCAATGAAGAATTGTACATGTAACCTTTCCATGTAGCTTTCATTTTATAACAGCCCTTTTCTGTTCTAGTCAAAACTGGCATCAATGTCAAACGACTTCAAGTCAGTGCTGGAGGTCAGGACAGAGGTAAGGCAGACGCACATCTTTCACAGTAAATATTTTGACCAGACTAGTTTTGATTGGATGTTCCATGTATATTTGTTGATTTATAAACAGTTTTAAACAGACTTTCTTCTCAACCCCCCACACTCGTTTCCCTCTGCAGAACCTCAAAGAGCAGAAGAGTAGAAGAGATACATTTTCTCAAGCCCCAGCATCCTCCTCCCATCTACATGCCAGCAACTTCGGTGAGACAAACTATTATCATCTCCACAGTACAAAACAAACACCAAACAGTACAACCTGACCTCTCTCTCTCCCCCCTACGCTCTCTCTCTCTCTCTCTCTCACTCACTCTCTCTTGCAGATAACTCATTGTTAATGCAGGACGACTCTAAAAGGACAGCTGAAGTCTCTATAGACATGGACTTCCCGCGCCAGCCAACAGCTGCAGCTTGTCAATGAACAGGTATTACCTCCAATCCTCTTGATGATGAGAAGCATTATAATGATCGTGACAATAACAGTGACATTTAAAACACACTTGACTCAGTGTCCTCTTTCGATACAAATGCTTTTATTGACTGAGACTTGTTTCTGGATTCATGTGTCAATCAATAATACTGTTTGTTGCTTAGTAATTTGCATTCATTCTAAGTGCTGTCACTCTTATGGTGTGTTTGTATAGGACTCGTACATCCAGAGCCGTTCAGACACAATGCAGAACATAGAGACCACCATCGTAGAGCTGGGCTCCATCTTCCAGCAGCTGGCCCACATGGTGAAGGAGCAAGAGGAGACAGTGCAGAGGTGAGGGAGACATGAGAGAGAGACAGAGATTATCAAGCCACTAGTTAAGATGCTTTTCTCCTGATATAACATTGTTGTTCTGATGTTTTGTTGAGATCGCATTTCCAGCTATGATCAGACAGGGCATGCAGTGGTAAGCAGGTTAATGAAACCTCTGAAACTGATTGACCTCCCATTTCCCATCCTCTTTCCTGCAGAATTGATGCCAATGTGGAGGACACCCAGCTCAACGTGGACATGGCACACTCAGAGATCCTCAAGTACTTTCAATCAGTCTCATCCAACCGCTGGCTTATGGTCAAAATCTTCCTCGTCCTCATAGTCTTCTTCATCGTCTTTGTGGTCTTCTTTGCTTGAGGAGCAGGGGGGCACTTGGCTAAGGATGAGAGAGGGAGGAAATGTGCTGGAGGAGAGCAGTTTCTCCTTTATGTTTCGTACTTTCTCTCCTTGTGGTTTAAAGAAAATACCACTATTAACACACAATTCTGCATGTGCTAAGATGTGGTAATGTTGATAATGAATAGCTGTATGGTAGAAAGAAGATGACAAATATGATTATTATTATTACCCTCCATTAAATGGAGTAAATAGGTGAGGATGAAATCTATAATGCAGGTTAGAAGACTATTGCAGTTGGATTGAAACTCTCTTCTGTTGTCTTCATGCGTTCTTTCTGTCATTTGTAGAAAACATTCCTACTTCTTGAAGGACAGGGTCAATCCAAAGAGAAATTGAGTCGGAATAGGAAACTGGTAGATTCATTTGGCCTTAAAAGACCTGTATGGTGAATCTCTGAGGGACGTTACTCCCCACAATGCACCTCACTGCCAGCAGTAATACCTCCTTTAGGAGGTTAGGGCTGATTGACAAGGCCATGTGAATGCCCTCTGCCCTTCAATCTCTTCAGTACTTCTGATGCTTTTATTTTCTCTAGTCAGATACTGAACTGTATGTGCACAACTGCTTTGCATTTTACAGCTACCATAGAATATCTTTGAATTAATAACCTCTTAAGCATTCTCAATTACCAGTGGGTCGCTAGCGGGCTCATCCCGACACTACCAGCTAAAATCTAAAGCGCCAAATTCAAAATCCGATAGTTGAATTATTAAACATCCAGCAATATACAAGTGTTCCATACTCATCAAAAGCTCTGTTTCTTGGCAATATCACAGCGTTGTCAGATTTCAAAAAGGCTTTACGGCGAAAGCAGCACATTCATTTGTTTGAGGCTAGCACCTCACATATTTTCCAATAGCCATGTATCGATTAGCCATCATGGCACACACATAACACATTTCACAGCGAAAACAAATCAATTACCTGTTGAAGAACTTCTGCTGAGGTCATCCTAAGTGTCCAACGAAGACAATCCATGGTTCTTTTGTTAGAAAAAGTAACGTCTTTTATCCATAAATCCTCCATTTGGTTTGCGCGTTATAATCAGAAACGACAGCCTCCACTCCTCTATTGAAACGCGGCGCCAACTCGTTCAAATTATACCTATAAACTTGTCCAAAAACAATCAAACATAGTTTTAAATGTATCCTTAAGAACACTTTTACGTATATTTACTATTATAAATCAGCCGGAATATAAACTGAACGCTAAAGACGATAAATAAGGCACTGCGCGCCTTCTCCTGCGCGCGCAATCTGAAGAGTTTTCAGAACGTGGTGTCCCATTGCCATGCTGTTTATCAATGGTCGAAATTCATCCAAGATGGAGTAAAACACCGTCTTGTGGTTGATGACATCATAAGGAAGCGACGTGCTCTGCGTTCATATGCCTATATATATGGTCATTTTCGATAGGGAGGGGTTCCAAAATGAGCAATGTGTCAAAATGACTTTTTCCAGGACAGAGATTCCTCAGGGTTTTGCCTGCTATATGCGTTCTGATTGACCCACAGACAAATGGTTAACAGTTTTGGAAAATTCAGAGTGTTTCCTATCCAATGGTACTAAATATATGCATATCCCATTTTCTGGGCCTAAATGGGAGGCATTTTACTTTGGGCACGCCAGGCTCTCCAAAACAGTCACCTCTGCTGCTGGAGCTTGTGAGGTTTTTAAGATATATTATTTTCCATAAACCGGTTATTTAAATTATGTTCAATCAGGGTCTGCACATAACACCAGATGAGTGATGTTTTACAAACAAATGTTCTAAATGTTTCACCCCCTGCCTCCCACCTAATACCCACCCACACACACACACACACACTTCATAAATGTTCAGTGTTCACACATTTTTGGGGGACTAAATCTCTGTTCTATCTATGTCTCTGGGGTATCTGTAAAGGTAAATGAATTGTAATTCAGATTTGTAATGTCTCTCTTTTTTGTTCAAGAGAATGACTTGGAGACACTAAAACAAATGTTCAAATATACAAACTCATCTGCTTAGCTAATATTCTGGAACCCAGAAATGTTGGGATGGATTTTTTTTTTTAAACAGTTTCACACATTTGCTCTCCTCTGTCTCTGGATATCTTGGAGGTATTGTAGGTCACTGCTAATTTTATTGATACCCCTAATTTCTGTATTTTATCATAAGCTTTTGTTGTAGAAACTGCAAATGTATAAGCAAAAATTAAAATAATTTTTAAAGTTTTGTTTTTTCATTGTCAACAGGAATGTGTTTGTTTTAGTCTAGTCACCACCATAAAACTGACCTATAAGTTTATTGTTATCAAGTTTAGGGTTCATTCTAAATTAGTCAAACAGTTTGTTTGCATTCTTCGGAAGCTGAACAGTTTATTTACATAGCCTTGTTTTTCAGAATAATTCAATCTTCCATTAAGAAACAAAACATATACAGTGCCTTCAGGAAGTATTCATACCCCTTGACTTATTCCACATTTTGATATGTTTTCCCCCTCAGCCATCCACACACACAATACCTCATAATGACAAAGTGAAAACATGTTTATAGACATTTTAACAAATTTTCTTGAGAATGAAATACAGAAATATCTAATTTATATAAGTATTCACACCCCTGAGTCTTCTACTTTGTAGAAGCACCTTTGGCAGCGATTACAGTTTTGAATCGTCTTGGGCATGTCTGTATCGGCTTTGCACATCTGGATTTGGGGATATTCTCCCATTCTTCCATAAAGATTTTCTCAAGCTCTCTTAAGTTAGTTGGGGAGCGGCGGTGAACAGCAATCTTCAAGACTTTCCACAGATGTTCAATGGGATTCAAGTCTGAGCTCTGGCTGGGCCACTCAAGGACTTCACATTCTTGTTCTGACGCCAGTCCAGCGTTCCTTCGGCTGTATGCTTGGGGTCATTGTTCTGTTGGAATGTAAATCTTCGCCCCAGTCTAAGGTTGTTTGCACTCTGAAGCAGGTTCTCATCAAAGATTGAACTCTTATTTGGCTCCATTCCTTGTTCCCTCTATCCTTATCAGTCTCCCAGTCCCTGTCGCTGAAAAGCATCCCCATAGCATGAGGCTGCCACAAAGCTTCACGGTAGGGATGGTGTTATATGGGTGATGAGCTGTGCCTGGTTTTCTGCAGACATACCACTTTGCATTCTGCATTAATTACTGTTTACAACTGCATTACAGACAAAGGTCCTGGAGCTCCATTAGTTTCCCAGGGGTAACAGTGTATGTCTGCCTCGGGGGTGGTCCTAGTCAGCTGTAGTAAACGTCTGCGTATCTCTGTCAACCTCTCTTGGTGGAGACGGTCAGTGTGTTTCAGCAGGGCTCCAAGCTCCAGCACCAGGGTGTGGGCGACCAGCTCCTCTGGGGAGTGTTGGCCTGGGAGCGTGGTGGGCTCTGTGGAGGAGAACACAGATGTCCAGAAGAACATCTGAGGAGAGAGGGAAAGTTTTCAAGCTAGAGGAGAGTGTTAAGTGAACACAGTGTGCTGATAGTTCAGAGTAGATAGGGTATGTTTGTCAAAAGAACAAAGCATGTCAAAGTTCAGACCAGTTTTACACAAATTACATTTATTTTACAAACAAGGCCACAGATCAAAATATGGTTCTATCTTGAAATACATTCATAAACAAATAAGTAGAATCATCATTATGCTGATGGAACAAGTCATTATATTTTGTTGTTCCAATTAAAGTGAGTGTTCTTACCATAAAAATGTCCAATTAATATAAATAATCAGTAGTAACTAAGAATAAGTGACTGATCCAATGGGAGACAATGTATGACAGTATACTTTATCCTGTGATAGCCTCTGTTAAGTAAGTAGAGAGGCGTGTGTCTAAATTCTAATCCGCTGTTAATAGATGTCTGTGTGAGCCCCTTATTGATTTGATCAGCATTTCCCCTGCCACTGGCAGCTTAACGTGCCTTGATTTAGTTTGGAAATAACTGCCACCATCTGAGCAGAGTCACAGTCGCCATCTCCAGTTTATTTATTAGCGGGATTTTAGAATATAAATAAATAACATTTTAGTAGCCAAACCACTACATGCACAGGGATAAGGCCAAATCATGACTATATCAAAAACAACAGAACACACAAAGTCTCGGAAGCGAACCAGAGGTCTCCTTTGTCTGTGTAGGCGTGATGGGGCAGTGTCCACTCGTGGGCACAAGGGGCTCAGTCTGTGGTAGGGGGCTGTCCCTCTGGCGCACGAGATGAAGGCAGGGAAATGGAGGGAATGTGGGCACAGGGATACAGTCTGTGGGTCTGGGGAACCATGCAGTGGCACAGGAGAGACTGGGTGAGAGGGCCATCTTGAGCCCTGTCTGCAGGGCCTGGATGTTTGTGTGGAGGGAGGGGTTGTTGGGGTTCCAAGGGTTAGAGGCCCGTCTGTATGGGTCTAACCTGTCCAGGTGCAGTGCCACTTTTCTCCCCCTGGGAGGCAGCTTGACCCAGTACACCACCTCTCCTATCCTCTGCAGGAACCTGCAGGGCCCCACCCAGTGACTGTCCAGCTTGTGGCATTGTCCTTTCTTTCTCAGGGTGCTGTAGACCCAGACCAGCTCCCCAGCCTCAAAGTGCCTTCCCCGGGTGTGCACATCATAGGTCATTTTCTGCCTCACACGTGTATTCACCAGCTGTTCTCTCTGCTGATGATGTGGGCTGTCTCCTGGCGTACCCCGGCCCCGGGGGGACGGCAGGGCTGTCACGGGGCCGACCAAGCAGCATCAGTAGGGCATGAGTAGGACAGGCTTGCGAAGGTGTAATCCTGGACAGCGGAGCAGCACGCCATGAGAACCATGGTCAGATGTTTGTCCTAGTCACCATGTGTTTGGCAGAGATTGTTAAAACCCTCTACGAAACCATCGCTTTGAGGGTGAAGTGGCGTCATGCCGATCTTGTGCATACCCAGCCGCTCACACATGGTGGCAAACAGATGGTTTCTGCCTTGGCCGCTGTAAATTGATTCAACAGTCTTGTTTGCTCTTTCTCTCTCTCTCTCTCTCTCTCTCTCTCTCTCTCTCTCTCTCTCTCTCTCTCTCATCCTTGTTTAAAAGCCTTTCTGGACAAGGTGCGATTAGATTAAAGTGTAAAGTTCCTAGGCATATCGATTACAGTGCAAGAGTGTGCTAGTGGTTTGCAGGTGGTGTGTTGGACCTTTGGGGAAACGTCTTTCAGCCTCAGTCAGCTACCATACATGGCCACAATTCTGTAATGTCATGCACTGAACACTGTATAGACTAGAGGAATATGAGATTGGATAATATGAGATTGGATATTTATTGGATACTGACTGTAATGTTTTTAAATCAATTGTCACTGGCAAGCTTCAATTTTATAGAAATGTTGAAATGAAGTCTCCGAGTGTATATGTGTGAGAGCATTAACACAAGCTATATGAGACTACCATCCCACACGGCGGGTACTATGGGGTTGTTCCTTTTTGCTAAGCTGGCTTGTAACAATATTTTACTTCTAGTTTTCAGTGCACTGTGGCAAGCCCATCTTCCACTAAATGGGACAAAATTGCAGACGTTTGCAAACAAATCAATTTCTAGACGCAGAAGTCCATGCATCATCAGAAATGGCAGAAAGGGGGCTTAGATGTAAAAAGGCCCTAATTGAAAAAAGTGCTCATGATGGAAGTCAAGTCATCATCCACCTCTTCTTTACTTCTCATACCCCTCCCTTTCCTCGTTTTCTCCCCTCACCACCACCCACTCTCTCCTTTTCACATGTAATTGACCGGTCAATTTGCCGTGTTAAATCAATGTAGACATTTCATCCCAATGAAGCTTGTTTTTCACTCCATCCCTTGTAAATCTGCCCCTTATCTCTCTGATCACCTCTCTCTTCACCTCTCTCTCCATACTCTCTCTGCTTTGTCTCACTTGTCTTTGTTTAGGTAAACATCTTGCCAAGACAGAGAATACTAAGAAACCAAAGAGGAGAAGAACAGATTGGAATCTGAGTCCTGCATTCATCTCTGAGGATAAGTAAGGACTCTTACATTTTCTTATCTTTCCTCGTAGAAATTACAAGATAAGTTGCAATGGTGTTGATGACAACAACAATGGTGTTTGACAGTATTGACATTTTGAGAATCATTTTTTATTAATTGAAAATGTTTTTCTCTTCCAATTCAGTTATTATTTCCATGCTGATCTCTTGAAATGAATCAGGGGCTGTGACAAATCCAACAGATTGAATGAAAATCTTTGATCCTCAATCTTCTGTCAGCAATACATCACTGTTTGTACACCATTGAATCTCAGGAGTTTATTGAAGGGTGTCTATATTGGTTGATGGTCTTCTGGCCACCGGTTGGCTCAAGGCAATTCTAACAATTGTAACACTTTAGTGTCACCCCTTCCCTCTTCTGTACTTTCATCGTCAAATGTCCAGTTTCCACTCAGACCAGATATTCTGATTCTTGTCAGCACTATATTCATTATTGTATATTACTGTTTGTTTCTTTCTCTGAGTAATCAGTTCCTCTTTTATGTTTACTTCAGGATTGTCAGTATATGCAGTATATCTCCTGTATGCCTCTGTCTGTGCTTGGCCTTGATTTACCGACTTCCAGCCCTCTGAGTAATAAGACTCCTGTTTCATAGCAGTTGGACTCAGTTCAGTTTTTTTGTGAGCAAAGGGGATCCGCAGGCTCTCTCACAGATTGAATTGACGAAGCTAAATGTGTCTCAAAGTTCCTTTGGTGGGTGTATATAGCTAATCAAATTATCCTTGTCTGCTAGTGCACCAGTAGTACAGTATAGAAGAAAGATTGGTATAACTTCCAATAATTTTCTTGATAGACCGTCTTACCATTTGCATGCAAGTATTATATTTATTCTTATTCTGCCTTTAAACGGTTTCATTTAACATAGTGTACATTGATTAAATGACTACAGTATATGCAGTGGCAAAGGAAGAGACCGCCCCGGGAAGCTGATCTGGCCAGTGAGAGAGAGGGAGAAAGTTTATGTTTTTCTGTCAAAGCCTTGTTATACTGAGTAGGTGACTAATATATTTCATGTTCACTGACAATGATGGCAATAGGCCCAGAATTAACAGCATATAGGTACATCAGTTAATTGCAAACTGGGCTTTTTAATCTTAGAGACTCCTTCTCTGACAAACAGGGCCACTCTGAGGAACACAGTCTCTGAAGGTGTCTCATGCTTCATCCAGATTTCCTGAGAGGGGTCTTTTTGGTTAGTAAAACCAAGCTAAGAGTCCATTAGGGAATTTAGGATTTGAATCCTACACTCTTAGAAAAGGGTTCCAAAAGAGTTATCCGGTTGTCCCCATAGGAGAACCCTTTTCGGTTCCAGGTAGAACCATTTCCGGGTCCATGTAGAACCCTTTGTGAAAACCTGGAACAAAAAAGTCTACCTGGAACAAAAAAGTGTTCTTCAAAGGGTTCTCCTATGGGGACAGCCAAATAACCTATTTAGGTTCTAGATAACACATTTTTTTTATTAGAGTGTACGAGAACACAGTACATAATTTTCATTCCCTCAAAATATAGTAACATTTATTCAAATTAAATGCTTAAACACATCATTAGTCAAATACATTTTGTTTATTCAATCATCACTTAATTGACATTGATTTGACCCATCAGTGAGAGAGAGACAGAAAGAGAGACAGTGCTAATGGTGATTAAAGTGCATGTCAATGATGATCTTGTTGTTGTTGTCACACCAAAACAGTCTGGTATTGTCATGAATAATAAAACAGCATTGATCATGCGTAGTTGTCCATATTTGGTGTTTAAAGTTGATGAGGCCACTGTAGGTTTGGTAAATTGTGTCAGTCCCATTCCTGATGCCCTCTTCTTGTGGTTGTGAAATTCCACCCAATTTCACCCATTCTGTTTGGTACTGCGATAGCAATAACATCTATTTGATACAGCACAGTTCTGAAAAAAAGTTAAAGGTATTCTAGATACATAATATGCTACCTGGCAGCAGTATCTGCAGATAGTCCAACTGTAGTACAAAATACATACCTCATACATTTCAAATGTTTCATTAGCTGTGTGGATGCAGAAATAAACTGAGGAAGAGAGAGAGGAAGGAAAGCAGTAGTATAGAAGAAGATATATACACAGTAAAAATATATGCACAGGAAAGATATATACACAGGAAAGATATATACACAGGAAAGATATATGCACAGGAAAGATATATACACAGGAAAGAGATATGCACAGGAAAGATATATACACAGGAAAGATATATGCACAGGAAAGGTATAGACACAGGAAAGATATATACACAGGAAAGATATAGACACAGAAAAGATATATACACAGGAAAGATATATGCACAGGAAAGATATAGACACAGGAAAGATATATGCACAGGAAAGATATATACACAGGAAAGATATAGACACAGGAAAGATATATACACAGGAAAGATATAGACACAGGAAAGATATATACACAGGAAAGATATACGCACAGGAAAGATATACACACAGGAAAGATATATACACAGGAAAGGTATAGACACAGGAAAGATATATACACAGGAAAGATATACACACAGGAAAGATATAGACACAGGAAAGATATATACACAGGAAAGATATACGCACAGGAAAGATATACACACAGGAAAGATATATACACAGGAAAGGTATAGACACAGGAAAGATATATACACAGGAAAGATATACACACAGGAAAGATATACACACAGGAAAGATATACACACAGGAAAGATATATACACAGGAAAGGTATAGACACAGGAAAGATATATACACAGGAAAGATATACACACAGGAAAGATATAGACACAGGAAAGATATATACACAGGAAAGATATACGCACAGGAAAGATATACACACAGGAAAGATATATACACAGGAAAGGTATAGACACAGGAAAGATATATACACAGGAAAGATATACACACAGGAAAGATATACACACAGGAAAGATATAGACACAGGAAAGATATACACACAGGAAAGATATACGCACAGGAAAGATATATACACAGGAAAGATATACACACAGGAAAGATATACACACAGGAAAGATATAGACACAGGAAAGATATACGCACAGGAAAGATATACACACAGGAAAGATATACACACAGGAAAGATATACACACAGGAAAGATATAGACACAGGAAAGATATACACACAGGAAAGATATAGACACAGGAAAGATATACACACAGGAAAGATATACGCACAGGAAAGATATATACACAGGAAAGATATACACACAGGAAAGATATACGCACAGGAAAGATATACACACAGGAAAGATATACACACAGGAAAGATATACACACAGGAAAGATATAGACACAGGAAAGATATACACACAGGAAAGATATACACACAGGAAAGATATAGACACAGGAAAGATATAGACACAGGAAAGATATTCGCACAGGAAAGATATAGACACAGGAAAGATATAGACACAGGAAAGATATACGCACAGGAAAGATATATACACAGGAAAGATATACACACAGGAAAGATATACACACAGGAAAGATATAGACACAGGAAAGATATAGACACAGGAAAGATATACGCACAGGAAAGATATAGACACAGGAAAGATATACACACAGGAAAGATATACGCACAGGAAAGATATACACACAGGAAAGATATACGCACAGGAAAGATATATACACAGGAAAGATAGGAGCGTGGTAAGAATTAAGATCACTTTATTGGTCAATTGCACACAAGGTCCAACCAAAAATGTACTTCCACTTTTAACCCAAACCCTCCAAAAGACAAACACATCCAGGTTTTGGGAGAGGTGCAGGGGGCTGCCACATTGGGAGCTGTTGTGTGGGGTGAAGTGCCTTGCAACCCTCTGGTTGCCAGCTCCCTTCTCAACAGATTTTTCCCATCTGACCTGGGATTTTAACTGGCAATCCTCCGGTTACTGGCTCGCCTCTCTGGACCACTAGGCTACCTGCCACCCCATCACATCTTTGATTGGGGTATTCTGGGAGCTCACTCCCATCAACTGCATAGCCCTGGGAAGCATAACCACAACCTTACTGCTGAACACACACAAAGACACACACAAACTCACACAGACACACACAGACACACACAGCAGCAGCAGTTCCAGGGTGTGGCTGGGTTCTTTGACGGGCTCTGCTGAGGGTAGCAGAGGGAGGGGGAGCCTGTTGCCCATTGCGGAGTCGGCAGTGTAACGCCAACAGACCTCTCGTAAACTCCACTAGAGGAATTGATCCTGGCATTGTCAGACTGAGAGACTGATACTCTGCTACTCATACCCATGGAGAGAGCTACACGACTACATTATATTGTAGGAGTATGAAAAAGTGTTACACTGTATGTCTGAATAGTGGAATTGCTCACTACCATACATACATGATGTAGCCTACACCACAATGTCGATATCAGTGGAGGCTGCTGAGGGGAGGACGGTTCATAATAATGGCTGAAATGGAGCAAATGGAATGACATCAAACACCTGGAAACTATGATACCTTTACACCTATTCCAGGTGCCCGTCCTCCCCAAATAAGGTGCCACCAACAGCCTGTCCACAAGAGACACTGTTAGTCCCTACCCTCCTCTCCACTTACTGCCTTGGAGAAAGTGAACGATCCAGATCAGGGTAGAGGAAACAAAAAAAGCAATAAGCTCATTCTAGCTCAGTGTATCTGCATTGACCCCTCCCTCCATCTCTCCCACTCCCTCCCTCTGATTCCACCCCTCCCTCCATCTCTCCCACTCCCTTTCTCTCCCTCTGATTCCACCTCTCTCCCCAGCTCTCTCTCTTCTTGGAGTCAATTTGATGGAGTAGCTTTTCATTTCTTGGACACTCAGCAACAGCCTCTCCCACGCGCTCATGCACATGCACGCTCGTGCACATTTACTCTCCTAGCGTCTAGTGTGAGTGTGTGAAAGAGACCCTTCCTATAGCTGCTGATATCCTGGATTTTTAAGATCGTTAATTTTGAGGTAAGAGATGACCACAGGCTTCACCCCCTGTGTGTTAGAGAGACCACAAATCCTGCTTCCATTGGATGAGATAATGAACGTTGCAATTGTTTCATTGTTACAGATAATGTACCCCATTTTAACTTCATTCTGTGTAATCTAAGGATGTATTCTCAGGCATTTTGACTGTGTTGTGTGAAGTATCTGCACCTTAGAAGGGCCATGACTTGAGCGTGATAGGTATCTCAAGGATGACGTCTTTATATGACAGTAAGGCATTAAATCTGTTCATGGTTTTCTATAACTGTGAAGTTATGTTAAAATGGAGAGATTGTAATTAAGAACAATTAAAAGAAAACCTTGTTAAAGTTTCAAATTATTGTTTGGTGGCACTGAAAAGGCCTTTTGACAGCTTTTGTAATTTTATAAAACATAACTGACTGTCACTAGTGATTGATGTCAGCTAATGCACATGACTAAAAGGGAGGTTGAAGGGCAGTTATTTTGATCTGAGTGTAAAATAGCTGCACGTTAGGATGAAAGGCTTGTCTGTCTGTGCATTTGTTTGTGTATCCCGAGCAGCTGCTGAAGTTGGGCAGTGTACATTTCACTGTGTGGGTGACAGGTTATTGGTCTCAGGTTAAATCAGGCCCAGAGGAGTTGCTGACTGCTAAAGCAATGTTATATCTTAGATGAGAGAGAGAAAGCCCAGATGTAACCTATCACACACTCACAGTACATACAGTGTAAGCCTACTGCACAACGACAATACAGAAAATCAGACAGAAGACAATATTACACCTACATGTAAATGTACAGCATTAGTGTGTCCCTGCGGTCTTGAACCTGGGCTGACTAAAAATCTATAGCTGTATCAAGGACTAAATTACCCAATCACTCAGCAGCTTGGAAAGGACATTACACTGAATGTGTATTTCAGCTCAGTCACATCACATCCGGGACCTGAGAATCATGGGGTATTAATTCTTCACACAGCCGAGCTTACTAGTGTGGCATGTCTGGAATAGAATAATGTTTCTCTCCTGTGTTAATGGACAGACATCGCTGAAGGCACGTGCACACACACACACACCTTTTTCGGGCTCTAACCCACTCTGCTGGCTGAAGCACACCTCTATTTGTCTATTGCCGCGTTCAAGACAACTCGGATCTTGGAAATTCATTGTAGAAAGATAAGGTCAGAGTTTCCCACTTGGAAAGTATCTGAATCAACCAATAGGAAGCTCTACGCCAAAAAAACGTATCTAACTTTAACCTCAGAGATTCAGTTTGCGAGTTGTCTTGAACACAGCATTTTTTATGTTTATTGACTCTGCATTCTGTATGTTTGTGTATCTTGCTCCATCCACCATTATATCGGCTTGATAAAATGTTTTCTCTCCCCAATGTGATCCATTAGAGATATGCATCTGTTGTATGTTCTCTCTCTCACACAGAGTTTTGGTTGACAGCTCATTTTCTGTCGTTTTGGGGACGTTACGCTTACAATCAAAAGCATGATGTAGCAGTGCTGAACCCCATGTTTCATTGTCAAACAGGGAACCTCTCATCAATGGAAAACAAACAACAAACAATTCTGAACAACAGGGAATTGTCGTGTTCGAAGTTAATTGATCTCATACATAATAACTAACCTTTAATATGATCTTTGTAATGTTGTCAAAAATGAATGAGTAATCTCTTCAGTAACTCGTGGTCCAATAACAATGTTTATTTTGTTCAACACCATCAACACCAACGTCTTGGTATAATCCACCCAGTGTCCCCACCTTCGGGCTGTGAGGAGGACGGCCACCCCCGCAGTTACGGGTCCAGAATCTCCATCCTCAGCCGCAGAGGGAAGAGCAGCTGGAAGAGGAGGAAGAGGGAGGAAGAGAAGGAGAGAGAGAGGTAACCAAGTGACGAAGAGGAGTGGGGTAGATAGTAATGATCCTTTACTTAGACACATCTCTGGTAGAATTCAAGTCCATTCTTGTTTCAATTCATACCTCATCCATGATGCCACCGAAAAACAATACTAGGCTTGTCTGCTCCAGTGAGACAGGATTGCTTCATGCTTATTAGACTGTATACAGTACACTCTTAGAAAAAAAGATGCTATCTAGAACCTTAAATGGTTCTTCGGCTGTCCCCATAGGAGAACCCTTTGAAAAAAATGTTTGGTTCCAGGTAGAACCCTTTTGGATTCCATGGAGAACCCTTTCTACAGAGGGTTTCAACATTAAACCCAAAATGGTTCTACCTGGAACCAAAAAGGGTTCTGCCTGGTAGCAAAAAAGGTTATCTTATGGGGACAGCCGAAGAACCCTTTTGAAACCCTTTTTTCTAAGAGTGTAGCCTACACATATAGTGTAACCATCAGCAACATGTTTATAGGTTTCCGGTCAGTATTATGGTGGGCTACAGTCTGCATTACGTTTAGTTCCGGTTAATGATTACCTTGCAGTTTAGCTAATGTGGGTGACATCTGTTTCCATGGGCTTGCTGTCTGCATTTGGTCTGTTTGTTCTGCAGCTGGGCCCCAGAGCGCTCCAGCACTGGCAGCGGGGGGAAGAAGCGTGCTTCTTTGGGGCTTAACGAAGGTGCAAGCATGCGCTGCTCCACCCTCCTGTGTATCCTGACGGGGGTGCTGCTCTACCTAGTGCTGGGGGCTGTGGTGTTCCAGGCCCTGGAGGCTCCCCAAGAGGAGGGCCAGCACATACAGCTGCAGGACACACGCAGAGCCTTCCTGGAGAACTACACCTGCGTCAGCCCAGACATCCTGCAGGCCCTCATAGAGGTACCCTACATTGGCTACACACACCTACAGAACAAACAAGTTAATATGACTGAATGACTGGGATATTAGACTTTAGGGGTGTCCAAGGCATTGGTCATGTAATCCAATGAGGGGGCGGCAGGTAGCCTAGTGGTTAGAGCGTTGGACTTGTAACCGGAGGGTTGCAAGTTCAAATCCCCGAGCTGACAGGGAAGAAATCTGTCGTTCTGCCCCTGAACAAGGCAGTTAACCCACTGTTCCCCGGGCGCCGAAGACGTGGATGTCGATTAAGGCAGCCCCCCGCACCTCTCTGATTCAGAGGGGTTGGGTTAAATGCGGAAGACACATTTCGGTTGAAGGCATTTGGTTGTACAACTGACTAATAATGGTGACTTTGACAATGAGACCTCTATAGTTGGGTTGCAGTACAATGCAAATACAGAAATATTCAGGTACAAACACTACCATCGCTGTTTGTCTCTTTTCTCTCTCTCTCTTTTATCACTTTAACTTATTGACTGTCCCATCCCAGGAGGTGGCAGATGCTCTGGGTGCGGGTGTGGATCCTAGCAGCAATTCCTCCACCTTCACCAGCCAATGGGACCTGGCCAGCGCCTTCTTCTTCTCTGGGACCATCGTCACCACCATCGGTAAGTCAGCAGGCTGATATCCCCTAAGTTTAATCCGTTGGTACACACTGACACTACCTATCCCAATCCTAAAGCTCTACAAACCACCATCCTCAGGTTTTGGGAACATCTCCCCGAAGACAGAAGGGGGGCAGCTGTTCTGTATCTTTTATGCCCTAGTGGGGATCCCTCTGTTTGGTATCCTGCTGGCTGGAGTTGGAGACCATCTGGGGACCGGGCTGAGGAAGGCCATCCTCAAAATAGAGTTTATTTTAGCGGTGAGACACTAAATATTTGGTTTAATGTGTTTCCTCTGTCTTTCTTGGCCTGTCAGTATTTCAGTCCCTCCATTTCCTTCTTTCCTCTTTTTCATGTTTTGCTGTCTCCCTCTCAGAAATGGAAGGTGAGTCCTACTATTGTTCGAGTCATCTCGGCCATACTCTCCATCCTATTGGGGGTAGCACTCTTCGTTGCAGTGCCAACGCTGGTGTTTCAGGAGGTGGAGAAGTGGACTCTCCTGGAGGCGTCCTACTTTGTTGTCATCACCCTGACTACAGTGGGTTTTGGAGACTATGTTGCAGGTACTTCCGCCACTGCATTTAGGATCGGGTAAAGGAATCTGTCTCAAAAGTTTAAAACACACCTTTCATTGTTGAAACTCACTTTTCATTGTTAAAACTCTCTTTCGGTGTTGAAACTCATTGTTGAAACTCTCTTTTCATTGTTGAAACTCTTTACATTGTTGAAACTCTCTTTTCATTGTTGAAACTCTCTTTACATTATTGAAACTCTCTTTACATTATTGAAACTCTCTTTACATTGTTGAAACTCTCTTTCATTGTTGAAACTCTCTTTTCATCGTTGAAACTCTCTCCCTGTTGAAACTCTCTTTTCATTGTTGAAACTCTCTTTCATTGTTGAACCTCTTTACATGGTTGAAACTCTTTCATTGTTGGAACTCTCATTGTTGGAACGCTCTTTCATTGTTGTGACACAATAACAGACACAGAAACACCTGATACTCCAGATTAATGTAGTTTAGGAGGCCTGAGTGATAAAATACAGTCACTCATTAAACTGGACATTTCATTTACTCTTTAAATTATTCACAATCTTCGAATGAAAGTTGAATTATTAACCCCATAGAGTTTCCGGCAGCTCAATCTGTAATGTTCACTAATGTGAGATGAATTTAATAAACCCCTAGAGTCGATGTCCGCGCCCCCGCTGAAATCTAATTATCATAATAACAAAACTCCACATAAAAATCGGTCTGATTTTTATTTTTTATTTAACCAGGTAAGTCAGTTAAGAACACATTCTTATTTACAATGACGGCTAACCCCCCGGCCAAACCCTCCCCTAACCCGGACAACGCTGGGCTAATTGTGTGCTGCCCTATGGGACTCCCGAATGAACCTGGGAACGAACCAGGGTCTGTAGTGACGCCTACAGACCCTGCGCCACTCGGGAGGACTGTTAAATCTAGAGATATCTCTAGGCATGGGCTGTGTCTTAATTCACCGCATCTGTCAATGTTGGCCTTCAGCATCTGTCAATGTTGGCCTTCAGCATCTGTCAATGTTGGCCTTCAGCATCTGTCAATGTTGGCCTTCCGCATCTGTCAATGTTGGCCTTCAGCATCTGTCAATGTTGGCCTTCAGCATCTGTCAATGTTGGCCTTCAGCATCTGTCAATGTTGGCCTTCAGCATCTGCAGTGAAAGGTGGCAGAGCTACAGCGCTGCTTGTCAGACCATGAGACATCCCAAAAATTGGTCTTCTCACGAAAACATCTGTAGCGGTTTTGGCCTACAAACTATTATGACCCCGCTATGGAAAGACGAGACTGTTTTTCCATGTATAAATCTGTTATTCAATGTGTTTCTATGGGCTAATAACAGTAAGGCCAAATTCAATGTTTCATCAAATATGTTTTTTATACCTAAAGTGGTCCTAAAATTCAAAATCAAATTGCTAAATTATCCTTGGTATGACCATTTTAAAACATGATGCCACCGAAAAACAACACTAGGCTTGTCTGCTCCAGTGAGACAGGATTGCTTCATGCTTATTAGACTGTATACAGTACACTTTTAGAAAAAAAGATGCTATCTAGAACCTTAAATGGTTCTTCGGCTGTCCCCATAGGAGAACCCTTTGAAAACCCCTATTTGGTTCCCCCCCAGGGTTTAACAGCAGATCTGTCATATGTAAACCTCTAGACCTGTAAAGTTGCTGATTCTCCATTGTCTACACCTGTAAACCCCTATCTATCGCTATTATCTTGCTTATCTATGTCAGGTGATAGCGGAGATGGTGGTAAAGACCACTGGTACAAGCCCCTGGTGTGGTTCTGGATCCTGCTGGGCCTAGCTTACTTTGCTTCCATCCTGTCAATGGTTGCAAACTGGCTTCGGGTCCTGTCCAAGAAGACCAGGGCTGAGGTGAGTGTAAAAACTGATCGGGCCCAGAATGGGAGAGTACAACCTACAAGCAAATGGGCTGCACTGTACACTTTGTCACCTATAGCCACCTGTTCTATTTCTCAATGATCCTCCCTTCCTCTCTCATCAACTCTCAAGTGTGTTGTGACTTTATTAAATTCTCTTTAAATAGTGATTTGATATCTTTCCTCTCTCTTCCAGATGGAGGAGCTCAGAGCCCGTACCACTGACTGGGGTCAGAACATTCAGAACATGTCCGTGGACTTCCGCATGCCAGACGACCCCTTCAAACGACGAAGACGAAAGCGTCGACATGGCCCTCGCAGCCGAGGCAATGGGGCAGGCCATGTGTCTGGGACTGGGGCCCCTGGGGAGGGGGGCAGAGTGATGGAGAATGGCCAGCTGAACAGCCAATCAGAGACTGGATCGTCCTCATACTCTTACTCATCCAACGAGTCAGAGTCTGGATCTGCGACAGGGTCAGAGGTCACGCAGCATGAGCGGGTAGTAGAGGAAAAAGAGAAGGATGTCGATAAGGAGAACGCCTTCCCAGAATCCCTATATTCCCAGCCTCTGGACTACTTTGGAGAGAACCTGGCATACATTGATGAGTCCTCAGATGCAGTTAGTGGAAAATTACATTTGGATCCCCTGTTGGATCCAACACAGCCCGTCTCTACACGCTCACGAAAGCCCAAGAGGAGACGGCCCAGAAGGCCACCCCCAGAGAAGAGCCCTAAAATTAGCCCTACCAAGCCTGAGAAGAAAGAGCCCAATGGAGACATAAAAACCCCTGAAAATCCACCGCCACCAAAGGATAGATGAACCAAATGCTCAAGGGTGAGTTTGAATGTTTTTTCAGAGCATGTTGAAAATGGATAAACATAATGGGGAAAAAAAGACAAATTATGAAACTGTCACGCTAGAAAACCCCTGACTCTGTTCTTTTTAGGGGTGAAGGGAAGAAGAAGTTATGTGAGAAGAACTGAACCTGATTGATTAAGTTTTATTCCCTACACTGTTCATGTTTCATAAACATCGTTAGAGTGTGTGTATGTCCTGTATGCCTGATTCAAATATGGAGTGAGCCTTGATGTAATAGCAAAGTGATTTATTCAAATAATCCCAACAAAACTTAACCACGTCACTGCTTTAACCTGATGTTGCCTTGGTAGCGTTTTAATAAGGAACACAATCCATGTTTGCTTACAGAGTGAGCGCTCCCTACTGGGCAATCATGAAACAGCCCCGCACAGCCCCATTTCCTCTGGATAAAATAAGCAGTGAAACACACCAACATATGTTCTTTTTTTTTAACTCTGAATCAATTTATATTTTTTGCCTTTAGGGAAAAAAGCCTTATGACAATAACTCTCCCATAATGAATTTGTCCATGAATGTCTGGATCCCAAACATTAGAGAACAAAGCTTTGGTATATAATAGGAAAGTTCTAATTCAAGGAATGAGTAAATCCTGTCTCTGCCAATAACCATATCTGGTCTTGCATGACCTTAACCTAAGTATTACACTAGTGACGTTATTACTGTGTGCACTGTGTACAGCATATGCCATTGTATATATTTTTGAGTATTATTCTTTGAATGTATTACACACAACTGTCCTGTAAAATAAACAACACATTTTTTAAATAAGTGTGAGATATTTTCCAGCATTTGCATTGTTTTCCTGAGGAACGGAAAGATGACTGTCAGTAAAGGAAGGACAATGAAGATACAGTGGCACACTGAGAATGAATAACAGTCATTTAGAATTATATTGCAGACAACCATCTTTTCTCAGTTCCTCAATTAACAAAGTACATACCTGAAATTAGAAAAACAACATATAATATGTCTTATCAACACATTTTGCAACCATTTGCACTTAAGAACACTTAAGGAAATTAAAATTGGGAAATAAATTGTAAAAAAAACAAGTTCATACTCACTGCACTGACACAGGTTGTTGATCATTTGACAAATCTGACCATAACTCTATACTCATGATTCTTGCTTACAAGCAAAATCTCAAACAGGAAGTACCAGTGACACGCTAAATATGGAAGTGGTCAGATGAAGCAGATGCTAAGCTAGTGCAGACTGGAATATGTTCCAGGATTCATCCGATTGCATAGAGGAGTTTACCACATCAGTCACGGTTTCATTAATAAGTGCATCGATGACGTCATCCCCACAGTGACCATATTTACATATCACAACCAGAAGCCATGGATTACAGGCAATATCCTCACTGAGCTAAAGGCTGCCGCTTTCAAGGAGTGGGACACTAATGCGGTCACATATAAGAAATCCCACTGCGCCCTTCAAACAGGTAAAGTGTCAATACAGGACTAAGATCAAATCCTACTACTCTGGCTCTTGCTGGATGTTTTTATTTGAACCTTTAACTAGGCAAGTCAGTTAAGAACTAATTCTTATTTACAATGACAGCCTACACCGGCCAAACTGGACGACACTGGGCCGCCCTATGGGACTTCCAATCATGTGATACAGCCTGGATTCGAACCAGGGTGTCTGTAGTAACGCCTCTAGCACTGAGACGCAGTGCCTTAGACTGCTGCACCACTCGGGAGCCCCTTGAAACATGTAGGTTGTGGCAGGACTTCCAAACTATCACAGATTACAAAGGGAAACCCAGCCGCAAGTTGCCCAGTGACACGAGACTATCAAACGAGCTAAATGCCTTCTACGCTCGATTTGAGGCAAGCAACACTGAACCATGAGAGCACCAACTGTTCCGGACGGCTGTGAGATCACGCTATCTGTAGCCGAAGTGCGTAAGACCTTTAAACAGTTTAACATTCACAAGGCCGCAGGGCAGAGACAGATTACCAGAACGCGTACTCAGAGCATGCGCTGACATTTTCAACCTCTTCCTGACCCAGTCTGTAAAACCTACATGTTTCAAGCAGACCACCATAGTCCCTGTGCCCAAGAACGCCAAGGTAACCTGTCTAAATGACTATCGCCCCGTATCACTCATATATGTAGCCATGAAATGCTTTTGAAAGGCTGGTCATGGCTCACATCAGCACCATCATCTCAGACACCCTGGACCCACTCCAATTTGCATACTGCCCCAACAGATCCACAGATGACGCAATCTCTATTGCACTCCAAACTGCCCTTACCCACCTGGACAAGGGGAACACCTGTGTGAAAATGCTGTTAATTGACTACAGCTCAGCATTCAACATCATAGTGCCCTCAAAACTCATCACTAAGCTCAGGACTCTGGGACTGAACACCTCCCTCTGCAACTGGATCCTGGACGTCCTGACGGGCCTCCCCCAGGTGGTGAGGGTAGGCAACAACACATCCGCCACGCTGATCCTCAACACGGGGGGCCCTCAGGGATGCATGCTTAGTCCCCTCCTGTACTCCCTGCTCACCCATGACTGCCTGGCCATGCACGACTCCAACACCATCATTAAATTTGCTGACAACACGACGGTGGTAGGCCTGATCACCGACGACGATGATACAGCCTATAGGGAGGTAAGAGACCTGGCAGTGTGGTTCCAGAACAACAACTTCTCCTTCAACATCAGCAAGACAAAGGAACTGATTGTGGACTACAGGAAATGGAGGGTTGAGCACGCCCCCATTCACATCAACAGGGCTATAGTGGAGCTGGTCGAGAGCTTCAAGTTTCTCGGTGTCCACATCACTAAGGATCTATCATGGTCCACACACACCAACACAGTCATGAAGAGGGCACTACAATGCCTCTTCCCCCTCAGGATGCTGAAAGGACTTGGCATGGGCCCTCAGATCCTCAAAAGGTTCTACAGCTGCACCACTGACAGCATCTTGACTGGCTGCATCACCGCTTTGCATGGCAACTGCTCGGCATAAGACCGCTTGGCGCTACAGAGGGTAGTGTGTACAGCCCAGTACATCACAGCTCCCTGCCATCCAGGACTTCTTTACCAGGCGGTGTCAGAGAAAAGCCCTAAACATTTTCAAGGACTCTAGCCACTCAAGTCACAGACTATTCTCTCTGCTAGCACACGGCAAGCGGCACCGATGCACCAAGTCTGTAACCAACAGGACCCTGAACAGCTTCTACCCCCAATGTCAGAGTTCTCCCTGATGCCGGTAAGGCAGAGTCAGGCGCAGGACAACAAATATGAGTTTTCAAAATGTTTTACTCAATATTTCCAAAATACATGAGTGGGGAAAAAACCAACCACTCGAAAACACGGAACAATGAAACACAAACAATCACACACAAAAACATGAGGGGAACAGAGGGTTAAATAAGGAACATGTAATTATGGGATAGAAACCAGGTGTGTATAATGAAGACAAAAAAACATAGAAAATGAAAAGTAGATTGGCGGTAGCTAGAAGACCAGTGACTTCGACCGCCGAAAACCACCCGAGCAAGGAGAGGGACCAACTTCGGCTGAAGTCGTGACAGTACCCCTCCCTTGACGCTCGGCTCCAGCCTCCCAGGTCTCCTCCGAGCGCCTAAACCATTCATCCACCGCAGGAGCCTCGATCTGGCTCTGATGCCATGGTGCCAGAACCGTCTGGTATCCCAGTACGCACTGGAAAGGGGAGAGACCAGTGGAGGAGTGGCAGAGTGAATTTTGGGCCATCTCTGCCCAAGGGATGAAAACTGCCCACTCCCCCAGCCGGTCCTGGCAATAGGACCGCAGAAACCTACCCACATCCTGGTTGACTCTTTCCACCTGCCCGTTACTCTCGGGGTGAAAACCTGAGGTCAGGCTGACCGAGACCCCCAGACGTTCCATAAACGCCTTCCAAACCCTGGACGTGAACTGGGGACCCCGATCAGAAACTATATCCTCAGGCACCCCGTAATGCCGGAAGACATGGGTGAACAGGGCCTCCGCAGTCTGTAGGGCCGTAGGGAGACCGGCAAAGGAAGGAGGTGGCAGGACTTAGAAAACCGATCCACAACAACCAGGATCGCGGGTGTTACCCTGTGACGGCGGAAGATCCGTCAAAAAGTCCACTGACAGGTGTGACCAAGGCCACTGTGGAACGGGTAGGGGTTGTAACTTCCCTCTGGGCAGATGCCTAGGCGCCTTGCACTGAGCGCACACCGAGCAGGAGGAAACATAAACCCTCACGTCCTTAGCTAAGGTGAACCACCAGTACTTCCCACTAAGACAACGCACCGTCCGACCAATGCCAGGATGACCAGAGGAGGGTGACGTGTGAGCCCAATAGATCAGACGGTCGCGGACAGCAGACGGAACGTACAGGCGCCCAGCTGGACACTGAGGTGGAGTGGGCTCTGTACATAATGCCCGCTCTATGTCCACGTCCAACTCCCACACCACCGGTGCCACCAGGCAAGAGGCCGGAAGTATGGGAATGGGATCTATGGACCGCTCCTCTGTGTCAAACATCTGGGACAGTGCGTCTGCCTTAGTGTTCTGGGAACCTGGTCTGTAAGATAGGGTGAAAACAAAACGGGTGAAAAACATGGCCCACCTTGCCTGGCGAAGGTTCAGTCTCCTCGCCGCCCGGATGTACTCCAGAATGTGGTGTTCGGTCCAGATGAGAAAAGGGTGTTTAGCCCCCTCAAGCCAATGTCTCCACACCTTCAGAGCCCTGACGACAGCCAACAGCTCCCGGTCCCCCACATCATAGTTGCACTCCGCCGAGCTGAGCTTCTTCGAAAAGAAGACACAGGGGCGGAGTTTAGGTGGCGTACCCGAGCGCTGAGACAGCACAGCTCCTATCCCAGCCTCAGACGCGTCCACCTCCATGATAAATACCAAAGAGGGATCCGGATGAGCCAGCACGGGAGCCGAGGTAAACAGAGCCTTCAGGTGGCCAAAAGCCCTGTCCGCCTCAGCTAACCACTGTAGTCGCACCGGTCCCCCCTTCAGCAGTGAGGTACTGGGAGCCGCTACCTGACCAAAGCCCAGGATAAACCTCTGGTAGTTGTTGGCAAACTCTAAGAACCGCTGCACGTCCTTTACCGTGGTAGGAGTCGGCCAACTACGCACGGCTGAAATGCGGTCACTCTCCATCTCCACCCGACGTGGAAACGCGGTACGCTAGGAAGGAGACGGACTGTTGGAAGAACAGGCATTTCTCAGCCTTTGACGTACATGTCATTCTCCAACAATCGACCAAGCACCTTGCGCGCCAGGGACACATGCTCGGCGCGTGTAGCGGAGTAAATCAGAATGTCGTCGATATACACCACTACACCCTGCCCGAGCAAGTCCCGGAGAATCTTGTCTACAAATGCCTGGAAAACTGATGGAGCATTCATTAACCCGTACGGCATGACGAGATACTCATAGTGCCCTGAGGTGGTACTAAATGCCGTCTTCCACTCGTCCCCCTCCCGGATACGCACCAGATTGTAAGCGCTCCTGAGATCCAATTTTGTGAAGAAGCGCGCCCCCTGCATTGACTCAATCGCACTGGCTATGAGAGGCAGCGGGTAGCTGTACCTCACAGTGATCTGATTGATACCTCGATAGTCAATACACGGGCGCAGACCTCCATCCTTCTTCTTCCCAAAAAAGAAACTCGAGGAGGCAGGTGAAGTGGAGGGACGAATGTACCCCTGCCCCAGAGATTCGGAGACATATGTTTCCATAGCCTCCGTCTCCTCCTGTGACAGAGGATACACGTGACTCCTGGGAAGTGCTGCGTCTACCAGGAGATCTATCGCACAATCCCCCCGTTGATGGGGTGGTAATTGAGTCGCCTTCTTTTTACAGAAGGCGAGAGCCAAATAGGCATATTCAGAGGGGATGTGCACGGTGGAGACCTGGTCTGGACTTTCCACCGTAGTCGCACCGATGGAAACCCCTACACACCTCCCCCGAGCACTCTCGTGACCATCCCTTGAGAGCCCTCTGTTGCCACAAAATTATGGGATTATGATAGGCCAACCAGGGTAGACCCAACACCACGGAAAACGCAGGAGAATCAATGAGGTATAAACGGATTCTCTCCTCATGACCCTCCTGCGTCACCATGCTTAGTGGTGCGGTAGCCTCCCCTAATCAGCCCTGACCCTAATGGTTGACTATCTAAGGCTTGCACAGGGAAGGGCTTATCAACAGGAACAATGGGGATCCCTAAACTATGAACAAAAGAACGATCAATAAAATTCCCAGCTGCGCCTGAATCGACTTGCGCCTTATGCTGGGAATGCGGAGAAAATTCAGGAAAATTAACAAACAAAAACATGTGAGCAACAGGGAGCTCTGGGTGAGTCTGATGCCTACTCACCTGGGGTGACCCGATAGTGCCCTGCCTGCTGCCTCGACTCCCTGAGGAACCCCCCCCCCTGCACCGACCAGCAGTGTGCCCTCTGCGGCCACAGAGGGTGCAGGGAATAGCCCCTCCTCTGGCCTCCCTAAACTCAGTACCTCTTAACTCCATAGGCGTCAGAGCAGAGGTGTTGGGGGATGGAAATGACAGGTCCCGATCCAGACGTCCTCGGGTGTCCAGCAGGTTATCCAGCCTGATGGACATGTCCACCAGCTGGTCAAATTAAAGGGTGGTGTCTCTGCATGCCACCTCCCGTCGGACGGCCTCGTGCAGACTGCATCTATTGGTCGGTCACGGCCCTATCACTCCATCCCGCGCCGGCGACCAGAGTTCGGGAACTCCAGCGCAAAATCCTGTGCGCTCCTCGTCCCGTCTGAGGTGGAACAAGCGTTCACCCACCGCTCTACCCTCAGGTGGATGATCGAATACTGCCCGGAAATGGCGGGTGAACTCCTCGTAGTGGTTCAACGCCGCTCCTTTCTCTCCCCATACGGTGTTGGCCCACTCCAGGGCTTTCCTGGATAGACAGGAGACAAGGGCGGACACGCTCCTCTGAACATCAACATCCTATTTTCACAGACGGGTTAGGAATATGAGTGATGGTGTCCTTCCCATTCTAAAATGGAAGACGGACACATTTTATGAGAAAAGAACAGTATCAAAACAGTAGGCTGTGGCATTTGACTCTTAAAAAGTGTGCCATCATGTCTTACAAAGCTTGAAAAGCCAAATTGGGTAATGCATAACAGATGAATTGTCATATGGCGTATTCAGATCGTTGGTGTCCTGTTTCTGGAAGTTGATGGCATTGGCAGTAAAGTATAGATAGATATGAGTATATGTGAAAGTGCTTCTGATATTTATTGATGTTGTTGTGGTAAGATAGCGCAGTTCTTAAAAGGTGTCCATGAATTTGATTTGATATATGGGCACTTGACCATGAGAGGATAGTTTTCCCAATTGACCAATTGATCTTGACATACTGGTCTCTGCCACTCCTGTTGTGCTCATGGTAGATGCCCAGTGCATGGACAGTTCAGTTTTACTCTGAATGTCAATGTAGTCTGACTAGCCACTCCAGGGAACAAAGCCAATGCAGGTTCTTGTGTGAAACGATCATAGCCTTTTCAGAGTCATCTGTGATGAAGACTTGTGTTATCACATTTTTATATTCATTTTACTCAGCAAGTCAGTTAAGAAAAAATTCTTATTTTCAATGACGGCCTAGGAACAGTGGGTTAACTGCCTGTTCAGGGGCAGAATGACAGATTTGTACCTTGTCAGCTCAGGGATTTGAACTTGCAATCTTTCAGTTACTAGTCCAACGCTCTAACCACTAGGCTACCCTGCCGCCCCATCATAATATCATAACATCAGGTTATACGTGTTCATGACTTAATAATAAATAATGAATGTGCTATGTCAATTTATAAATAAAATGAAATAATTATTTTCACTTACAGAAGTAATCGTCTTATGATATAACACCTCCACCAGTCTGTAGCAAAAAGCCCCAAAATTGACATGGAAAGTTCTCAGGGAACGGATGTAGGCCCTTTTCTGGACACAGGTCCGCCAGAGGCCTGGTTGAGTTTATTGAAGGAGATGAACTTAGAATAGCATATGCAGGGCCAAGCTTAAAACACACACAGCCTACAGGAAGCTGACAGGAAGCTGAGTGCTAGAAGCATAGAATATACTCAGAAGAGTAGTCTTAAAAATGCAATCCAAAAGAGTATAAAGTATGTGAACAACCACCATATGACATAGATTATACTACTATGAGGATGAATGGAAGTTTGAATTTAAAATGTGTAGCCATCCTCCCTATGATACTGACTATTATAGTTTGATCAGGCATGGACATTTTAATTGAAGATGTATTAATATGTCTGGACACCTTGTTAGTCATTGTACTGAGAGTAATGAGGAAAATAAAAGTTATGCTTGCTTACAGGATGGTACAGGATTGTTCCTGGGTATTGCATACCTAGGACAACCACCATTACCTATAAAAAGGAAACTTGAGTACGGACCTTCCATACCATGGAGAGGGTGTAGCAAAAGGCCCGAAAATTGATAAGAAAGGTCCTAACTGGGCAGAAGTGAGTCCTGTTATGGTAGCGCTTCTGAACGCCCCAGAACAAGATACACCCCCGCCTCTAGATACAGAATAAGCTTGGCTGTAGCTTGATGAAGGAGCTGAACTTAGACCTGTAAATGATTAAGAAAACCTCACGTGAGTACAACCCCAGAGGAGTACAAACATCAAGGGAGTATAGAAGCAAAAGCTTGGCTTTAGCTTGATGAAGGAGCTGAAATTAGACATGTGAATGATTAATAAAGCCTCAAGTGAGTACAAACCTCTGGGGAGTACAACCACGTAGGAGTACACAGGCAGATATATTTTAACATAGAAATCTGAAAGGGTATATAAGATGGACAGACCCAAGGGTAGGGGTCACAAAAATTGTTCTCTCAGACTCTTACATGACTCACGTCACACTAAGATTTCCTGACTAGAACATAGTTACCAATTTGATAAAACTAAATTTACAAGCGTAACACCTTTACTCGGGCTTAGCGATCTAATTTGCTCTATTGAGTTCATATCCCATAAATACCTCTAGTCCAGACTCTCACGAGCGGCGGGCATGTTGGTTGGGTGGTCGACTCTTAGAGTATGGATCTGCACAAAGTTCGAATAAAGGATTAGTTTTCAGTCTTTGCTCTTTTGAGTTTATATCACATAAACACCTCCAGTCCAGGAGCCAAGTGAGCGACTTCACACAAATACCTCTAGTCCAGACTCACACGAGCGGCGGGCATGTTGGTTGAGTGATCGACTCTGAGAGGATAGATTGGCAAAATCCAGTATAGGCGATAGAAACTCAGCACTGAGTTTAGACTTACAAATTGATATACCTTGTGGACCAGAGGAAACCCATCTCTTATATGCTCTCAAGGACTTATCACACACCGAGAACTGGTAAATATGATATGCATCTTAGACACGCTGTAAACTGATGTAGGAAATAGAGGTGAGAATACGTAGAAAATAACTGTATGCATTGGCTGTTGGTATTGGATAAAACGCTGTTGTATTGAACTTGTGCTGAATATTCAAATAAAAAAGAGTGACAGTGGTAAAGCGAATTGGTCGTTTAACCCATTGAACCCTCACCAAAGGCACTTGCTGAGTTGAACTGAGTTAATCACTTAGGACAGACACAGCAACGTAGGATCTCGCACAGAGTTTAACTACACTCTAAGGAGGGTAAAGGACGCTTACTGATGAGCAGTATCAGGGTAAAACTCACCGGGCCGAGTAGTGGCTCAGAGATGGAGAAGAAATCCTGATGAGCAGTATCGGGGGTTAATTCTCACTGGACCGAGTAGGGTTCAGAAATAGAGGAGGAACACGTAGTATATGTCGACCGTCTGCAGAGTTGCACCAGGTTCAGTAAATCTAGTTCAAAACTCAAAAGCTCCACATCTCTAACAGAAGGAATCGAAACAGAGTGACAACGGACAAGGCAGGAAACACATCGAGCTAGTTATAGCAACAGGAGATCTGTCCGGGGGACTTCAAGTTCAGTGACAAACCAGTGGACTGAAATCTAAGGCCTAGTGGAGATAATACCCCACCTAGGTTGACTGAACCATGACAAGTCCAGAGGAGGATTTGGTCCATCTGCAGTAGTTGCTGTTGCCCCAACACTTCATGGCGTTTCTGGTCCTGAGTACAGCTACATCTCCCTCCATCATCCCTTAGTGCAAAGAGTCAAGTGGATGGCTCATCCCTTAGTGCAAAGAGTCAAGTGGATGGCTCATCCCTTAGTGCAAAGAGTCAAGTGGATGGCTCATCCCTTAGTGCAAAGAGTCGAGTGGATGGCTCATCGCTTAGTGCAAAGAGTCGAGTGGATGGCTCATCCCTTAGTGCAAAGAGTCGAGTGGATGGCTCATCCCTTAGTGCAAAGAGTCGAGTGGATGGCTCATCCCTTAGTGCAAAGAGTCGAGTGGATCACATAACGAAGATATGGATTGTAGATGTTATGTTAATCAGATACTGACTTGTGAGTTTATGAGTAAATCATATTTACCTTTGTTTGCCTCAAGGATCCTTGTAGTGATGTCTAAAGTGTTAGATTATTTGGTAATGACATCTGAACAGGAGTGTAGTTACATGGCAGCTGCCATACTGCAGTATTTAAATATTTCTTGCTAGTTCAGCATTGTGTTTCTAGCTAGTGTTGTAAATTGCACAAATAATATGTACATTTTCAATATACAGTAGACTTGATTATTATATAGCACTGCACAGTATTGTGCATTTAGAGTGAAGACTTACCATCCTCAATGGGCCATTCTTGCAGAGGAGACAATCACTGTGTGAGTGATTCTGAACACTACAGTGAGTTGAGAGTTTAGATAGGAGCTCAGCCGTGCCGAGGTCTCCAGCTTTTACAAGGGGAGAGTGGGCCTGGGAGAGGCCAAGCAGGAGCAAGGCCAAGATGGCGAAGTTGAGGCTCTGGTCTATGTTCCTTCAGCGGGTGGAGATGCTCAAGGTGGAAGCAGCCACACAAGGAGGGACCACCAGTGGGCTTAGGCCATATGTCAACACAAGGGGCCTAAAACAAGTATTTTAGAAGAGGGATTAGTACAGTAACCTCGCCCATCCATTCAGTCACTGCATCAGGATACATCTACAAGGGCAGGTAGAGTTGTGATAGCTATGTTTTTCATGAATAATCTTAGCTCTAATTAATCTTCATCTGATTACAGATTTATAAATCAAGCTGGACATATGGGAGTAAGGAGTTGGCAAAGCTCCCATACTAAGACATTAAAATATCACTCAAAGAAGAGTGAATTTATAGAATCCATTAGTAAATTAATCAAGTGCTGTATATATATTACAAGAATTCATTGAATTTAACATATTAATGTAATTCTGTATTGTAAAGCAGACTGATTAAGGGCTCTATTCATTCCGTATTGCTGAAATTCAGCATTACTGCATGACTGAAATTTAAAGGCAATGTTCCTGTGTTAGCAGAGACTGCATTCATGGTAAACGCTGCAGATGTCGGCTCAATAGGAAATTACCTTTACATTTCTAGCGTGCTCTCTGTAACACTTCAGCGATGCAGATTGAATAGAGCCCTAATGGTCCAAATGCTTCAGTTTTCAGCGAGGGAGTCCATTGTGGATGATCTGTCACTAAATAAAACCCTACTTTTAACAGTAGGCTAACACTTTACATTAAGGTACCATTTAGGGCCTCCCAAGAGGCATCACTACAGACCCAGGTTTGATCCCAGGCTGTGTCACAGCCAGCCATGACTGGGAGACCCTTGAGGCAGCGCACGATTGGCCCAGCGTTGTTCAGGTTATGGGAGGGTTTGGCCGGTCGGGATGTCCTTGTCCCATCACGCTCTAGCAACTCCTTGTGGTGGGCGGGGTGCCTGCAAGCTAACTTCGGTTGCCAGTTGTATGGTGTTTCCTCCGACACATTGGTGCAGCTGGCTTCCGGGTTAAGCGAGCAGTGTGTCAAGAAGCAGTGCGGCTTGGCAGGGTTGTATTTCGGTGGAGGCATGGCTCTCGACCTTTGCCTCCCCCGAGTCCGTACGGGAGTTGCAGCGATGGGACAAGACTGGAACTACCAAATTGGGGAGAAAAAAGTGGTGAAAGTACAAAAAATATATACAGTACCCGTCAAATGTTTGGACACACCTACTCATTGAAGAGTTTTCTTTATTTTCTACATTGTAGATTAATAGATTAAGGCATCAAAACTATGAAATAACACATATGGAATCATGTAGTGACCAAAAAAGTGTTAAACAAATCAAATTACATTTTAGATTCTTCAAAGTAGATTCCTCAAAGGTATCGTTTATAAAGAGTATACGGTTGTTTATAAATAGTAAATAATAAACTACAGATAACAGTTAGCTTACTATAGTTAAATTATAGTTTATTGTATTACATTGTTTAACATATATAGAAAAGAGTTTTGAACCGATAACCATGTAATCTGACACACTGGGTGAGGTTGCTGCAATCCCTCTGCTAAAAAGCATGCTGACCCAAAGTGATGATAAAAAGCATAAGCCTGACTGGTAGCCCCTCCCTATGTGGGTCTCTGACAGTCTCACACACCTGTTCCTATACACCGGTTGATGGTATCATAGGTCAGCCATTTAGATAAGGTAGTGGCCAATCAAACTCGACCAAAACAAAGGAATTGCCATGGAATTGCGTGGGGGAAAGTTCCTGAGTCTCCTCATTGCCCTCCATAAAAATGTGCCTATATTTAGACTATTGTTCATATGTGTATTTCACATGTTGAGGTAAAAAGCTGAGTATAATTCTTGTATGGATGTCAACCCCAGCACATGTTCATCGTCATCTGGGGTGGCAGGTAGCCTAGTGGTTAAGAGTGTTGGGCCAGTAACCAAAAGGTTGCTAGTTTGAATCCCTGAGCCGGCTAGGTGGAAAAATTGTGTGTTGTGCCCTTGAGCAAGGCAGTTAACAACAACTGTGCCGATGATGTTGATTAAGGCAGCCCCCCACACCTCTCTGATTCAGAGCTTAAATGCAGAAGAAACATTTAGGTTGAATGCATTCAGTTGTCCAACTGACTATCACCTTTCCCAATCAACTGCATTACAGTAAAAAGTGACTGACTACCACCACCAAGTTCTGTATACTAACCATCTTACATGAACAGGAGTTAGCATTTAGCAGTCACTTCTCAACCTGAAAAGGGACAACTTGGACAGCCAAATCTATCCAAATCAGACTTTAGTAACCACATTGTGGGTCTGTTACAATACAAGAATCATGACGGATTTGAGGAATATCCATATTTTTAGATCAGATTTGTGGAATGTGCTACAATCTGGTCAATGGAACGGTCTGCATTCCTTTGACTCTTTTATCGCATGTATGGCTGCTATTTTCATACCATTCTGGAACTTTGAGGGGTCATGACCATTCTGGAACTTTGAGGGGTCATGACCATTCTGGAACTTTGAGGGGTCATGCAATTCAATAGGATCTCAATTAGCTTATTCTACATTGCAGTGCAGGCGAGTTTGAGAGCATCAAACCATGATATATCCAGTGCTTGACATGGGCAGGAGCTCACCAGAGCTGAGTAGAGGCACCTCAAATGTTCTTCTGCTTGAGCTCCTGTTCCTCTTATAGAATATTAGCTCAAATGTATTGTGATGGGTTTCCTCTAAATAGAAACAGTAGGGCTACCGGCACCCAAAATGAGTACTGGCAGCTATTTCAGTCCAAGTCAAGCACTGTATAGGTAAATTGTGACTGACTGACTAATCTACAAATAATAATGAGTCGTTATTTATGATGCAAGGTGATTTGTAGATCAGTCAGTCAGCAGTCGCCTGCACTGTCGAACAACCCCTATGGCTCTGATAAACCATCAAGCCTGCATGCGCAGTTGAGTCTGTGACCTTGTGCTCGAGGACACGAACGCAGACGTCACCACAGACAGGCAGGCACATACTGTAATTGGCAATGTAATAAAGACACCACTAGAGAGCGCTACAATACAACAACTAATAAAATGCGACAATTCAGATTCCCCTGACATTGAAATGCTAAAAAATAAATGTATATTGATCAAATATGTCTGTCCTCTTTCTAAATCTATACCATTTATGTGTGCTAAAATATTGCCACTCAAAACCAATGCTGACAGGTGACAGGTGTCCTATTTCACAATGACCCAGTAATAACTAACACGTCATGTGACATGCCATGCGGCCTAACAGTTATGTCTGTTTGGCTATTGGATGAGTAAAATTAAGACACCAGTATGCTTTCTCCATTCGACAGGATAGGGTTGTCTACTATATAGAGGGTGTCGGTCTTCAGAGATGCAATGCCACGGAAGAATAGGAGTCCTAGAATGTAATGTTCAACTGTCAGGTGGAACATTTCCTGACATGACAAGGCCTACTTTTATTTTTTATATCACTCTTTCACCCCTTCTCCCATTTCGACCATGCTCCGTTTCTCCACTTGCTCAGTTCACCCTTGGTTACTTAACCTTAAGATGGACAAGAACAGGCTGAGGACACCCTAAATAATTAACCCCCTTTATATCTGTCTCTGCAACCATTTGGCAGCAGACCCCCAACACCAGGATGAAAAAGCATAATTCAATAAATATGCTTGACATAGCCAAGCCATCTCATTAAAAGTATGCAAAACAATTAGATGATTGGGCTACAGTAGTAAGATACACCTATGCACAACAACTGGATCACAAAGAGAGTAGCCTAGCTTTGTGGAAGCTATAGTCGCCATACACTTTTCACTATACAAAGCATTATCTGTGTGGTTGCTTGTTTTAGTGCCTGTGTTGTTCACACCTGTCTCTGGTCATATGACCTGAGGCCATGGCCTCCTTTGACATACAGCACATTCGTCCATACCTATTCTAAAGTCGTACAATGCTTCACGTGGAGGAGTGTTTAAAGGACTAGGCATGCATGTCACGCTCTAACATCTTTATTAACAATAATAAATAAAAACATTCACTTCAAGCTCCTAAACCTACCAAAAGCCCAGAATATAGTGTATATGAAACGCCGTTTTGGTAATAGGAGGATAATGCGTGTGGAGGCTGACTGCAGCAACATGCAACCCGTTTGAAATGCAGCGCATGCGGAATCCGTGTATGACCTTCAATTCAAGGTCGATGTTTTTCTCAATGACACCGGGAACACTGCCATTAGTCTCCAATCTCTCTGCAGTGTCTCTGAAAATATTCTCAGACATCATAGGTCTAACACATGAACATACAATACATTATTATAAGCTAATTATTTTATGATTGATGGGTTTGATTAAAGCATATTTACTGGAAAATATGTGTATTATAGGAGACTACCGCATGTGGTCTTCCTTATGCTAAGCTATTTTAACAAATATACTACTTAGATAATTCACTCCTCCACGTGAATTCCAGTTGCCAACTGTTCCGAGGACAGGGGAAATGGGTTGTCGGCTCTTTTCCATGACAGCGATAGCATTGCACGAGCTCCTCTCCATAGCACTGCATGCGCACTCCTCTCCCTTCCTCTATCGATGCCAGCTGTTATAGTCAAGTTAACTAGCGGATTCGAGACTTCGGTTTTTCCTCTTCTCATCTCGTTGCAGTCGTCCACTGACCCCCACTTCCTTGGAAACGATCCAAAACTCCGCGTACCAGCTGATGAGTGTTGCCTACGTAGCGCAGTGAGCCGGGTCAGAGTCACAAGACCGAGTCGACTGAGTTCGGTTGCAAACATTTTCCATGCCATCTAAAGCTATGTTTACTATGGTGTCGTTTGATCCATTGGGGGACATGAATTCCACTGCATTACAGACATGTACGAATAGAATGTATTTTGCAAATTGGCCCATAATTAACTGGTTATTGTTAAATAGGAACTCAGAATTTATATTGTGAAGCTTTTTGGATTGCATAATCAAATGTGGATTGCATAATCATATAGCTGTTTCAGAAATGAAGTAGGCTAGGCCTAGACCTACAAATTAGCAAACTGCATAAGCAATCCAAAATGCAGCCTTTATGGAAGTTAATATGCCTAACTAATTGGCCTTCCTGGTAAAATATTTTTTTTTATAAAGATCACCTATTATTGGTCCAACGATTTATAATAGGCTGGGCCTACTGTAAATTATTGAAATCCGTGAACCTGTAAAACGAATTATGGCATATTACTGGTTGGCATTGGAGTTTAGAGGCAGCACATAGCCTATTAGATGCAATAATAAACCAGGCACTCTTTCTGCGCTTTCTGTATGTTGGTAGTGAGCACGATCTAAATACCATTGGTAATGATCACGACAGATTGATTTCTATGTGCGATGAATAAAAACTAAAACAGTGAGGCTACAGGCAGACGCTAGGCTACAGTAGGTCATTTTTTCATTGTTGCAACGCCGATGACGCTGATGGAAGGAGGCTGGATTGGAGGGCGCGCACGGACGTAACGGAGACACCGCAGACGCAAATTGAGAGAGGGAGGAGAATGGACAAGGGATAGGCTATACGTAACTAAAACCTCAGTTGTAGCTGCGAGGATAATCTACAACCTCCAGTAACATCAATATGCAGGACCAGGCCTGATAAGAGAATATCCTATGGATTAAATACCACATTCGGTTGACCATTTTTTATCAGCTGCAATCAGTCTTTCGACGCTGTGTCCCTTGATACACTGTCGCAGCAGTTTCTATTTTCAAGCAATCATTTTAGAAACATTTTGCGCTACGACGACTGATCGCAGCTCAGATCCTGCAATTTAAACATAAATAAATGTTATAGGCTATTAATTTTGGCCACGAGCTGCATCCACTCTTGTGGCAATGTCGAACACCCGGTGAGTTTAATCGTGGCTTGTAGTGGAGTTATCTGTGGCTTCCGTAGCTACGGTACTGCCTGGTTTGAGACCTCTTTCCTGCGATGTTCACACAAATACAAGTAAGTGCTTGATAATGGTCAACATTGTAAATCTGTCAAAATATAGGCCTACTGTAGTCTGTATTCCGTCTGAATCATTTGCACGCGCGGTTCCTCTCTATTCTGCAGCTGATTAACTTTGCGTGACCACGTTATTGAAGGGGGACGCGCGAGTGATAATTGTAATGGTGAGTTGCTGTAATAATAAGATACCGAATGCTTTGGCATGTGTGTTGTGTCACTGGAACATCATGACTGACCCAAAGAGTTAGGTAAATCCCCTCTAACCTACAGCAAACTATAGCTCTACCCTCACTCATCAGCGCAATGTGGTTACCTACACATTTTCATGTAGGCTTTTATTAATCCAAACAGATTGCAGGCATTTATTAATCCAAACAGATTGGTATGAAATAGAACCAAATAAATGATCCTTACTGTAGCATTTGGTCTGCAGTGGACTGATTCTTGTTTCTGGACTTTGGCTACCACAGTTAAGTCATAAATTGTACACACACACATACATAACATACACACACATATATATATATAACCATTTAGCAGACCGACACTTATCCAGAGTGATTAACAGAAGCAATTAGGGTTAAGTGCATTGCTCAAGGGCACATCGACAGATTTTTGAGTCGGCTCAGAGATTCAAACCAGCAACCTTCCGGTTACTGGCCCAAAGTGTTTAACCGCTAGGCTACCTGCCACCCTTATCTCTCCAGGTAAAGGCCTGACCAATAGTCTTTGATGGCATTCTGAGTGACAACCATAATTTAAAGAGAATTTTATGCTTTATGAACTCAGTTTAAACACTCACAATCCAGTTTCTCAACTGCTGTTCAGTTAGTACATTTCATCATCAGAATGCAGGTGAATAGTCTCCCAAGGGAATAACCTGTGCAAACTATGACCCTCCAGGACCAGGATTGAGATTCCTGATTTTAAGAAGCCATAATCCAGTTTTGCAATTAACCTTTCACCGGTCTGAGATCAGTTGGCAAGGTCACCTCTGCTGCTCTCACTGTCTCTCCACAGTGCTGCATGCAAAGATTTCAAATTGAACTTTAGATATCCTCAGTCCTGTACACCAATAATACCAATTGTGCTCTAACAGTTCTTCATCTGAGATCAGGAACATTTACAGAGATAGTTAACTAAAAACAAATACCGGTATCAGACAAAGGAAGGAGACAGAATTGGGTCTTTTGTTGATGCTGTTACTGTTGAGTTTGAAGTGTCAATTGTCAAGATAGATTTTCTTGGCGCAGAGCTCATCATGATGGTCATTCAAAGCCTTTTTTTAATAATGTGCTAGATGTTGTAGAAGACGGTGCCTAACATCGTGCAGAACTTGTGTTAGTAAAAAGATGACGCTATCTAGAAACAGTTTTAGACTAATTTGTCTGTCAGTTTTTGAGCTTCACTTCAGTTTAAACTATTTGTGATGCATGTGAACAATAGTTATGGTGCTGTCTTTTCAACCTAATATATGAAAATGTATATTAATAATTATGCACTATTTTATACATAGGCATGTAAATCAGAGATTCTTTCCACTTTTCCCCTATAACATACGAATTTAGTCATCTTATCCCCTATTTCTTCCAATATTGTTTTGCCCCTCGCTCTTATAACATTCACCCAACTTAAACATTTTCTGTGTGCTTCTGTCTGAGGGAGGCCGAATTGCAGTTACTCTATCTGTCCTTCAAGCTTTCCTGTGACTTTGACCTTTGGAATGTGTCACAGAGGGAGAGAGTTGGGGGGAGGGGTGGTTGGGTGTAGTGTGCAGAAACGTGTGTATGTGTGCTTGTGTGGGAATGAGAAAAGTGACTGCAATGATCTAAATTGTGCCTGTGAGAAAGACAAAGAAGTGGTTTCCCCCTCTGTCAGCAATTTCTACCAAATGGTGTTGATGAAGATAACAGGACACAGTGTATGATAGACAGTCACTCAGTCATTTGATACAATTTGGTTTAGAGATAGGGAGTAGTTTAGTAGTTTTACAAAGCTTTGACAAATCTCTGTAAATCTCTCTCTCTCTCCCACACACAATCACACAAGTTTTGTTGGCTATACATTTCCATACCCGAATAAGCTTGAAAACCCTAGACAGCGTGCTTAAAATATGATTGAGCCCTATAACAAGAAAATATATCAACATCTCCGGGCTTATGTTGGTTAAAGCAACCATTATGTTTGGTGTACAGTACATACAGTAGGTACACGTTTGTGTGTGTGTGTGTGTTTTGTCCCTTTCCTATGACATAATCTTGAACATGCACATAAAAATACATGACCTGAGGAGAAATCAGAAATGTTTTGTCTTCCCTCTTAGGTTTCCTGATAATCGGACTGTTCTACCCAGACCATAGCCACAATTCTAAACCAATAAAAAGTGAGTGGGTTTACCAGGAGAGGAGACGGATACAGCTTTCCTGCAACAGAGCAACACAGGTAATTGCTTTGTCTTCTATATCTTTCAATCAAATATGAACCACCAGTAATTATGGATGTTCAATGGTGATCTGATCTATTAATGTGGTTGTGAAGTTTGCTGAAACTATTTTAAGATATGGTCAGACTGATTGACTTTAAGCACTGACAAAGTGTAGTGCCTGATAAGTTTGAGCAGTTTAATGATTTCACAGATCAAAAAGTTGCCAGTATTTGTCAAATTAAAGTTGTTTATTTATTTATGATGTGTTTGATTTTGATGAAGACTTTTAGCTATGCTATTAAGGCATACTGTAGTAGGCTGGGGTAGACAGTCACCCTTGTCTCAGTCTTTCATTGAATGACTATTACGCTGACTACTTCCTATTATGCATCAGACTTCCCATCTCCTCCTGTCTGAAAACCAACATTCGATTTCGACACGTTTGAGGATCATGACACGTTTTAGACGCGTTATAACATGTTAGCTACGTTGTGTAGCCTCCCAACAACACAAACCTGCGTGATAATATCGCCAAGGGCAAGCAAATACTTGGGGAACTCAAGCTACATTGAGAGAGATAGCTAGCTGGCTAGAGGTAAGTTGATGTCACCTGATGAGGAAAGCCAACAATACACATGGGATTGCTAGCTATAGTAACGTTACTAGTATATTTTCTTTAAAACTTCAATTTGGGATTACCTAGCTAGTTAGCTAGATAACTAAATATACGTTTTCCATTCAGCTAGATAACTGAACATCCAACACAGATCTAGATAGTTCATATTAGCTGGAAGGCTAGCTCGTTATATCTGAGACTGTGCAAACGCCACACATGGTACTCCACTTGCTATAACGGCTAACTGTGATACTGTCTAGCTAGCTAGCTAAATTCCTTATAAAGTCAGGCAAAATAATAGGGACGTGGCATTAATGTTCTTATTATCTACACTCTTTCCTTTACCTGACCAACCTGCCTCTCACCGTCCCACGAATGGTTTTGCCCGAATTAAAGTACACGAAAAAAATCGCTAGTAAATGCATAGCTGCTAACACAGCTAGCTAGCTAACTTACATGCACTGCACATTTTATTGAATCTTGCGGGGCTTCTTCCGGTTGTCTCTCGCGTTTGAGTTCAGCGAGGGTGACCGATTATATTGTTAAGGCTCATTCTGACAGATAGGCGTGAAGACCTCAGCATTTGTCAGATCATTGAAATCTCTGTCTTAGCACTTCATTTTATCACTCTTGAATAGGTTAATTTGTCAAAAGTCAGGAGAGTATTATTTACCTGTTGGGGTCATCATTATCAGAACATTGTAAATATTGAATAGCTTTACAAATAATGGGAAATAATAAATGGTCACATATGCCAAAGATGGGAGCTAGAACAGGGTGTGAAATTCTTTGCATGGATATATTTTACTAGAAAGCATCTGTGCCTGTGTCTCTCTCCCTCCTTTTCAGTTGGACTGTAACTCATGTTACAAATAGTAGAGAGGTGGGGTTGGGGCCAGGGTAGTAATGTCATAGTTGACGTGTTACGTAAAGGCGTAAAGATTACAGGCCATAGTGAACAGCGTGTGAGAAGCATTGGGCCACCGGACCAACCAAAGTACATTGGCCCACATTGCAACACCTCCTGCTGATCTGTGGAAAGGAGGAGAAGTGTATGCCCAGTGGCCTACAGTGTAGAGTTCAGAGACAGAATCCCCGTTTTACACAATCCCTGTCTGTGTGCTGTCATAATCCCATTTTTTTAAGTAACATTTTTACATTGCATTTTGTTCTCTTTCTTCAGTTGTTCAGATGATTAAGTGATAATCGGCCATGCGCAACTGTCTCTAATGCTGTTTGTAGGTTCAGTGCGTCATAATGGAGAGTGTTGGAGTGTCGTCCATCTCCTTACTGGGATTCCTTATGGGGTTAAGGGATTGCTGCTACTCTGCTCTGGATTAATGACCCTAATCTGGAGAGGTCAGAGTAGGTTGGAGCTGGGATTATGGTCTCTCTCACATCCCTTAGCATTTTAGCACTCAAATACGGTACATACGGTACTCTCACACGCATGCATGCTCGAACACGTTCTCCCTTCCCCTTCTCTGTCTCCATCTCACTCGCCTACTTCTCTCTCTCTCTCTCTCTCTCTCTCTCTCTCTCTCTCGTAATTCAAAATATCCCATTATTGTTATGTCAAATTATTCTCTGCTGGAGTGCAGCCATTTGTTTTATAGGCTACTGGTTGTTGAATATTTATGAGGCAATAGGTACCCACACTGCAGTAGGGCTGAGAATTGCCAGGGACCCCACGATACGATATTACGATACTTAGGTGCCGATGCGACATGTATTGCAATTTCCACAATTCTAAATTTATTGCGATTTAATATTACGATTTGATGTTCCAAATATGTCTACTGCTGAGAGATGAGAGCAAGAGAAAATTAGTTTTGATCAGTCATTGAAATAAAAGTGCTGAAAACATGTTGGCTCACTATTTAAAAAGAAGATGGAGAACAAGCTAAATTAGGAAAAATACCAGAGTTTTGGAGCAGGTGCAGCCGACCAGCGCTAGCTAACGTACTTTGACTGCAATATAATATTGTCCAAAATAATATTATGATATGTAACTGTTGTGGTTTTTCCTCCCATCACTTAGCAAGAATGATGCAATATTTAGCGATAAGGAGGAGCCTGCACCCAGAGTGGGGTATGAATACCACCACGGGGGAAGCCATGTCTGTCTGAATTACAACTGTATTCAACTTGGTTAAGCTTTTCTAGTGTCCGTGAGTTATTTACTCTGAAAATTAGAACCTAACAGTTGGTGTTGTCGGCAGGATTCACCACGATTTTTAATCAAACCAAAGAGTCCAGATCAGCTGTAATTCAGACAGACATGGCTTCCCCCGTGGTGGTATTGACACCCCACTCTGGGTGCAGGCTCCTCCTTATCGCTAAACATTGCATCATTCTTGCTAAGCAGGGAACTAAGTGATATGAGCCTTCAACGGGTTCTCCCCTTATCAATACTGTCATATGCGATTGTTTTCCCTGTGCTCAGCCCCTCCCAAGCTTCATTATGGCACCCCTCATGTCTCTTTTGTAACTAATGTTCCTATACTTCTGAGTATAACAATGTTCCAAGTTTAACCTCGAATCCAACACTGTGAAAGCCTAAAGTTTGTTTTTGCTTTTAATAAGGGAAAAGGAGGCATATTGCATTGTGTGTATTATGTTCAGTCTATGCAGCTCTCTGTTGATGCTTGACAGTCAAGCCAAAGGTGTCTTTCCGTGACTTGTCAGATGTCAAGCGAGTGATATAATTCAGCATTGAGGCAACAGCTTTGATTATTTGAATGTTGTCTCCTTAGGATTGATGATGGTCCTGGTTGTCTGGAGGGGTGTATTGATACTAACATGTAATGAAAAGGTGACACAGAAATGGATGTGGGACAGTCTGATACCTCTGTCTCACCCCCCCCTATCTTTCTCCCCTCTGTCTGCAGTGATCATGTCTTCCAGGGAGCGTCGGTCAGACCTGTACATCAAGGCAGAGCCCAGCAGTCCAGAGGGAGGTGGAGGAGGCCGGGCCAGCCCAGGGGGAGCCTCCTCAGACTCCTCCCAGAGTGGTGGAGGTGGGACAAGAGGAGACGGGGTTGGGCGCTACTCACCCCCTCTGTACACCCCAGCCCTGCGCTGCCACTTCAAGGAGGAGGGTGGGGATGGGGCGGAGGAGGGATCCACAGGTAGCGGAGGAGGGCGGTGCAAGTATGCCCTGAGCACACTACCCAAGAGACTGTGTTTAGTGTGTGGAGACGTAGGATCTGGCTACCACTACGGTGTAGCCTCGTGTGAAGCCTGCAAGGCCTTCTTCAAGAGAACCATCCAGGGTAGGGATGTGTGTGTCTTGTGCGTTTCTGAAATCCAGTATAATGAATGAAATGGGATAGACCTTGATTGCTTTGACAGAAGTCTCATATCGCTGTTGTTTGTTTATTTTCCTTCTCTCTGTCCTTCTTTCCACCTCCTTGTCTTACCAAAGGTAACATTGAATATAGCTGTCCGGCGTCAAACGAATGTGAGATCACCAAGAGGCGCAGAAAGGCTTGCCAGGCGTGCCGCTTCACCAAGTGCCTTAAAGTAGGCATGCTGAAAGAGGGTGAGTGTATGACCCTTAACTAGTCGTCTGGACTGGACTGTTTGATGCAGTGTGAAAAGTAGTTATTTGATTAAGATCTGCCTTTTTTTTTTCTCCATACTTCTCCAAACAGAGGGAGTTTGTTTCTCTTTTTCTCTCTCACTCTCCTACTCTCCGGTTCACTTTCTCTTCATTGTCGTGGTGTTGTGTATTGCAGGAGTCCGTCTGGACCGGGTCAGAGGAGGGAGACAGAAGTATAAAAGGCGTCCAGAGGTGGAGAATGCGACCTACCAGAGTGCCCCTCTACCGCTTAGGAAGGAAGGGGAGAAAGGTAGGAGATTGTTCAGGAGACATTTTCAGAGTTTGTCTTGAAAGAACACTCTTAACTGTGCAGTCTGTTTTTCCAGAGACCCTTCTTTTCTGAACAGAAGCATCAAGTAACATCATGGAACTATTTCCACACAAGGACACGTTTAGATTAACATAGTGCCTTTGTTCTTTGTTTTATAGTAAATGTAACATCAGTTGTGCCATGACCTTTGCTTTCTTTTTGCGTGCGTGACCCAGGCTCCTCCAACATCATCGTGTCCCACCTCCTGGTGGCAGAGCCAGAGAAACTGTTTGCCATGCCTGACCCCCTGCAGCCTGATACGGCTCAGCGCACACTCACCACCCTCTGTGACCTCGCCGACCGCGAACTGGTCGTCATCATCGGCTGGGCCAAACACATCCCCGGTAAGGGGGGCAGTGGGGAGGGAGATCGGCATGGGAAGAGAATGGCGGAAAGTAAGCTGAAATAAGTTAGTGGGAACTAGCCCTCAACTCTTATCAGTAGCCCTGCAGTGGTTCACTATGCCTTGATCAGGGACTAGAATGCGGTCTCGTTGAATCAGCTTTTTGCCTAGTGATTGATCAGTCAGTCTACCCTGTCCCCCCCTGCAGGCTTCCTGTCGCTGTCCCTGGCAGACCAGATGTCGGTGCTGCAGTCAGTGTGGCTGGAGGTGCTGGTGCTGGGTGTGGCCTTCCGCTCCCTGGGCTGTGAGGATGAGGTAGTGTTCGCTGAGGACTTTGTCCTTGACGAGGAGATGTCCCGCGTGGCTGGACTGACAGAGCTCAACGCAGCCATCAGCCAACTGGCCCGACGCTTCCGCTCCCTGCAGCTGGACCGGGAGGAGTTTGTCATGCTCAAAGCCATCGCACTCACCAACTCAGGTAAACTAGATATACAAAAGTATAATCATAGAATACCTTTACAATCAGCATTATGTGGAGTGTCACAACATGAAAATGTGATGAAAGCAGTAGGTGAGACTGAAATACCGAACCCTCCATATGTACAATTAGTTGCTAATATGATGACATGCTTTATTTGAAGCACTATTCTACTTTCAGTTTCATTAAGCAACAGTTAATGTCCAACCATTTATTTAAAAGAAAATACAACTCAAGAAATCAGCAAAGACAGGTTAGTAAAGATCTGTGTCATAGTCTCAATTTCTGAAGAGATTGTTGATGAAAATAACTCCAGCCCCGAGAGACTGACAGACAATTACTGTAAACAGCTGATTCACCCCCACGGTCTGCTTAACCCACAAAGGCACTATTTGTTATGCAAATACAAAGATGGTCATTAGTCTGGACTGGTATGTCCTGTTCCTTAATCACCCACATTTGCTGCCAAACACAATCTTACAAAACCATCTCTCCAAAAGATAAAAGAAAGCAAAAAAACACCCTCTTCCCCCACTGATACACTCTGACCATGCTCCCCCTCTCCCCTGCCAGACTCTGTGTACATAGAGGACATGGAGGCGGTGCAGAAGCTGAGGGACCTCCTCCACCAGACCCTGTTGGAGATGGAGTGCCAGCGACATCCCGAGGACCCCCAGCGGGTGGGGCGCCTTCTCCTCACACTCCCCCTCCTCCGCCAGACGGCTGGTCGCGCCCTCACCACCTTCTACAGCATCAAGACCCGAGGCGGCGTGCCCATGCACAAACTCTTCCTAGAGATGCTGGAAGCCATGATGGACTCGCCCTAGAGAGAAGGGAGGATGAGGACAGCGGATGCAAGGGCACGATGAGAGACGGGCAGTCTGCAAAGAGTGAATGGCTGGCTGCTGTGGATGGAGAGGTTTTTATTAGATTTTAATCATGAAGAATGGGAGATTATCTCTGGATTTTTTAGCATAGCCTCTTCAGAGATTCAAAATGGTGTTCAAAAATGGAGAAAACATGTATACATGTTGTAGATGCCCTCAGCGGAGGTTGATGGAGGAGTTTAACTCCTTAATACCTGACTGCCAAACTTCATTGAAAGAGTCCAATACCTAGTCAGTTTGAATGTCAGAATCATATTAGATTTCCAGTATCCCAAACTTTTTCCATTTGTACCAGTGTGTGTGCCCAGTGAGTAAGCTTCACATCAGAAACTACTGAAGGACTGCAGTTAGATATCTAAGACCAGACTGTAACCTTGTGGCTGAGTCTTGATTGTGAAAAATGCAATATCTCCCTCCACACAAAAGCCATACTAAAATACCAGGCAAAGAAACAACCATTTACAAAGACTGCAGTATAGGGTCAGACCAACATGCACCCATAAGAGTAGTAGGTTAGTCTACATACACAGACTCGTAGTCTTACAATTTACTCATAGGAATTACTTGCAATATTTTTAAAGCAATACAATACTTTACATACAAAAAAGGTTGCAGATAAAATAATAGTGGTAACTGGTTAGGCAATGACTGGCTATACGTATAGGCCTAGGTGGCAGGGTGGGTGTGGAAAAACAGCTTATTAAAGGCTGTGGAATTGGTTATTAGTCCAAGAAAAGGGAATATGATGATTGTCAACAAAGTGTTGAAGTGTCGCTGTACTCGGAAGTTGTTCGATTTTATTTATACTGTAAGTAGTCCCAATAGGCATACAAAAAAATGAATTCTGCGCAAGCCTTTGTGTGAGTGAATGTGAGAGAGAGAAGGTGCACTGTCATTTTGCAGTGTTGGCACCACACTAAAGCGGCAAGATCAGGGAAAAAAGCAACTGTTCTACTTTCTTGGTCAGCCTGGCCATAACAGAATGAATAAAGAAGATTGGGTCCGAGGGGAACTACAATGGCTCCTGAGCATGTTTTCTTTGGTTTCTTGATTCTCCAGATCTCTTCACTGGTCCTCTCCAACCCCTCTGATTCTGATGGAATGTGCTGTTTAAAACTGTTAGTTTGATTAACTGACTGCCGTTATTGGTGATCAAATCGATTTGGGGCTAAAATTAGGAATTTAAACTGATATATATATATATATATATATATATATATATGAGATGTCGTTTCAGCGGAACAGTTTGCTTCTCCTCTTGCAGCCGTTGAAAGACTGAAGAAAGGGACTTCTGTTGTTTTTGACCTGGAGGTCTTCGTACTGTGTATGACCTTTGAACTGCAAGCCTAATAGTGCCCAAATGGGGTTTAGAGCAACATGAAATGCAACACATTCAGCCTCATATGGGAATCTACAGCCACTCTGACTGAGACCCTCCTTTTAATCCTTCTCATAGTTTCTATTTGTCTGTTTACTCTGTTTTATGGGCTTGATTGGTGATATACATGTATCTATTCAGAGCTCTTACAGTGTCTGTAAACTACCAGAAATTGCAAAATGTAAAGGGCCTGGACTGTTGGTCCTTTGGCCACTTGCTTAGGAAGAATTTGATCGTAAATCAATCAGAGCAGAAAAATGCTAATTCAGTCTACAATGTCATAACTTATTTATAGTAATCCTGCACCCAACATGTATGATGTAGACTCACAGCACCCAACATGTATGATGTAGACTCACAGCACCCAACATGTATGATGTAGACTCTAAATCATGTTGGGTGCTGGATTACTAGAAATAAATTATGACTGTGTATTTTCACTGTTGAAAACTTTAGAGCATGGCAAAAAAGCCCATGAGAGCTGAATCCAGTAAATGTGGTAGTCCCTGACATGAATGATGGAATAGATTCATCTAATTGCCACTGTTAATTGAAATTCATACTTGAGTATCTGTTTTTTTCTACAGGATTTTAATCTTGAGTTTAGATTGTTAAACTCTGAAAGTTTGGTACTGAAATACCTGAATAAGGCAATCCATTGTGAATGTTGTGAATGTTATGTGTTTCAAATGTATTACTGAAATAGATTTTTTCTTCTGATAATGCATTGAAGAAAACCCATATTCTTTGGTATATTAATTCAACCATGTTGAATTATCATACTCTTGTCTCAATTACCCCACCTAGCTGTGAGAGTAGATCTTGCTGTCTGGAAACTCCCAAACAAATGTTCGAGATTTAGTTCTGTTCTTCGTGGCTGTGGATGTTTGCATTTGATGACCATTTGTGGCTCCATTATTGTAATTCAGGTTTTTAAATTAAAAAGTAACACCAGGCGACAATTGTTTCAACTCTGTACTATATCTTGCTGTCTGGTTTGTTAAGTGTTCTGTTCTATCATAGTTTTTGTATTTTGTTTCTCAAAGACTGAATTTAAAAAAAAAATGTGTACAGTTAAATAAAGTTAATGTTTGTGTCAATATTAACTCTAATATAATAATACAAAGGTAGTGTTTTCATAAGGATACGCAATATGTAATGCCACTTTGTCTGTCATATATAGGTATGTTTGGGGGGGGATTTAGACTATCACAATGTAAAGGATGTAAAGTTATTGCTAGTTGTTAGTATGTTTGTGTACATTGACGTAAATGAGCAATACAAGAAATTACCAAAACTCAGTTTCACATTTCCTTGTATAGTCACATAATGTAAATTAAACATCAACAGTAATAAAAATAATGAATAGTAGTACTAAAGCTTATAATATGGAAAAATTCAAATCAATATTTGTATTTTAAAAAATACTGTATTTAAAATATTAAATTCTATTTTTCACTCAATTTGCTGATGTTTGTTGATACTCGTTTTATTTTTTTGTGTGGGTTTAAGTCTAATGGCTGTGAATGTCTGTGTTTGTACTGTTTTTCAGTAAGCTACAATGGTTTATTTGATGTGACTGTCTAAACAAAATGTTCATAATTAAATCACTGTGAAGACATGCTACACTGCAGGAAACAAGGGGTCGATTTAAATATTGTAGGTGCTTTGTGTTTTGTAATAAATTAGCAGACACCATCACATATCATTGGTCTTGTACGTCTTCTGTCATGATCTGTTTGTTAGAATGTTTGTCTGTCTGCTCCTGTCCTGTTTCCCAGTCATGTTAAACAATATTTCCTGTCCTGCTCACCAAAGGTCATCTGTCAGATATAACCACAGATATCCTATTACATTAGTTATAATATGTAAGTCTATGGACATAACTGCATAATGCAGATTCTCAGAAAACATTTACCCCTCTGCAGAGGTACAATATCATATCAGATTTCATTAAGAACCCCAATTTGAAAGACATTAGTTCTAAATATGAAAAGTTCCCAAACATACTATCTCCCATACCAACAGTTTACCATCAGCACTTTAGACATGTGACCTAGCGCTATAGCTCAGTCCATCACCATTTACAGCAGGAGCCACATTATCTATATGGTCAATGGGCTTGAACCTGGGTCATCTGTTGAATATTATATTAGCCCTCTCAGCTAAAAACCGAGGCATCTTTTTAATTAAATGAAAACAGCACATTATCTGCCAAACTCTGCCTCTGTCATTGACACCAATGGAACCTAAAGATGTGCTCGGGTCTCTCGGTTTTGATTGGTTGGATCAGAGAGGGTCTTGCTGAGACTGTCCTCTCATTGGACACTGGAAAAGGTGCAACAGCTTTTGCTTCCCTTTTGCAGTGCTTTAATGACATTTAGTTCCGCATTATAAAATATTTACAGTTTCAATTTATATTTTTAGGTCCCTATCTGGGATCCTTGGGACGTCCAACTCGGATGTCACGCAATTGAAGTTGAAATTTAAAACGCTTCAATGGGTATAATAGTTAACATATGGGGTTTGGAAAGGTAGGAGCCAGGTGGAGAGGTGGGAGAGGCACTTGGAAAGGATGTTTTTGAAGGCTCTTTGGGGAACTGTATGTTTGCAGCTGTTTCCCTAAAATCAGTGGGAAAACTTTCCAAGGGCACACAGTTGTAGAACGATGGACACGTCGGAGGTGGAGGAACTGCTGTCTCCAACTAAAGAATTTATACTCACATACTTTTTGCCAGAAAAATGTTACAACTACTTTTTTGTCGACTTAAACTTTCTCCACGGTGAGGTTCGCTGTCCTGTTGGTCCGGAAAAGATGTGCTGCTGACGTGATATTCATTTCAGATTTGTTATTGAGAGATGTTTACGTAGAGACAAGCTTAGGGAAATGTTGCATGCGTGAATGATACAGTTTTTCAATGTTTCAGCACCTTTTGTATACAGTGTTTTTATAAGCCTTGCCGAAGGCCTTGTAAAGCCTACAGTAGATACTTTCTAGTATTTTAACAAGCCCTTCACCCCAGATTTTCATATGGAAATTTGGGTCACAGCTTCATACTGGTTTAGGTGGTCTGACAATGCTTTTTTTGTAATAATAGTGCCATGCTGGAACATTTTTCTGAGCAAAACTGTGGGAGTGTGGATCATTCTTGGGACTGTGATGGGTGAGAAAAACCTCTCTGTCTTTGACTTCTCTCACACATTATGCTAGGATTAATAATTGGGAAACCTCTTGTTACGCAGAGGTCTTATATCTAAATATCTCTTTCTGCCTGTTGCTATGCCTTTCTGCTTTTCCCCCTCTCTCCTCCACCCTTCCCTCTCCTCCACCCTTCGGTCTGCCCTACAGCACAGCTCCCTCAGCTGTGGAAGGTACTGAGGGCCAGGAGTGCATCAGGGATCAGCTGGTGGTCTGTCCTACTGCAGGTCTATGCCATCACAGGTCCTGTGGTCTACTGCATCACCAACAACTTCCCCCTTGAGTATGATCAATTCATATTTTTTATTACACACTCCTTTTTAACAAAAATGTACACTAATCCAGCCTACAGTGTGATGCTGATGAGTGCAAACCAGTGAATTGGACAAAGCCTGTTATTGACAACATTTGTGTGTCTGTCTGTCTGCACAGAGCTTGGTCAGAGAGACTGTTCATGTTTATGCAGGGTTTGGCCATGGGCTTCCTCATCCAACACTACAGTGGTAACACACTCAAAGGTTTGACCACTCCTCTCTGTGTATACTTGTGCTTCCAATGTGCCTGAGTACCTGCCTATAGATTTCTTTTACATCAATACTCACAATAGTGGCGAGATTAAATGTTTTTAACACGTCGATTAGCTACTGTTTGGTAAGTCACCATCCCATTGGTAAAAGGAGCAAATTAGGCAATGTTATGACAAAGTAGTTCAACAATTCACAGGAATATGAGTGTATGTTCTGTATCAGGGCTGTATCATAACTGTTCCTGCAGGTATGGTATTCCTCTTGGCCTTCGGTGGTGTTATGTTGCTCCTGACCTCTCCTCTGGTCCCTGAACACGTCATCCCTGCAATGCAGGCCTCCAGCATGCTGGCTGTTGTTGCTAGCCGGGTATGATACCATACCATACTTTTATTTTCAATTTGCATGAAAATGTAATCAACTGCAAGGCTTCTAGAAGTTGAGGAACAGTCAGCAGATGGTGTAGACTGGTTGGTTGTTTAGCAACAAAACCGACGCTTGCGGAACTATGGAGCAAAACAGACGGGGTTGGTTAAACTGTTGACAACATGTAAACTATAATTTGTCTCAATGTTTATTGAAAACAAATACATTTGCACGAGCACAGGTCTCAAATACATTGTTACAGTTGTTGGTTAGCTTGCCATATTAGCATAGACATGACATCAGTAAAAACACCTCAAACAAGACATGGTCTCAATAACAAGATACAAATAGCTGAAAAAAGCCACCTACGATTAATTTTATATTTCATCTTAAGGGGTGTCTGGGGTGCCGTGATAGTTATTTAAGATACTTTTCAAAGAGGTAGGGTTTCAGACGTTTTCGAAAGATGGGCAGGGACTCCATTGTCCTGACTTTAGGGGGAAGCTTGTTCCACCATTGGGGTGCCAGGACAGAGATGAGCTTTGACTGGACTGAGTGGGAGCTGCCCTCCCAAGGGGTGGGAGGGCCAAGAGACCAGAGGTTGCGGAACGGAGTGCTCGGCTGGGATGTAGGTTTTGAGCATAGCTTAAAGGTAATGCAGTTCCCCTTGCTGCTCCGTAGGCAAGCACCAGGGTCTTGAAGATAATGTTTGCTTAGTCTGGAAGCCGGTGGAATGTGCAAAGGAGCGGGGTGACATGGGAGTACAGGGGTTTGATGGCACAAGTGGGAATCCCAGCCAACAGAGTTGCAGTAGTCCAGACGGGAGATGACAAGTGCCTGGATTAGGACCTGCGCCGCTTCCTGTGTGAGGAAAGGTCGTACTCTACAGATGTTGTAGAGCATGAACCTGCAGGATCAAGTCACTGCTTTGATGTTTGCAGAGAACGACAGGGTGTTGTCCAGCATCACGCCAAGGTTCTTTGGGGGACAAGGGGGACACCGTGGAGTTGTCAACCGTGATGAAGAGGTCTTGGAGCGGGCAGGCCTTCCCCGGGAGGAAGAGCATCTCAGTTTTTTCAAGCTTGAGGTGGTGAGCCGGCATCCAAGCTGGGATGTATGCCAGGTACACAGAGATATGTGTCGCCACCTGGGTGTCAGAAGGGGGGGAAGGAGAAGAGTAGTTGAGTGTCATCCGCATAGCAGTTATTTATAGGAGAGAGGATATAACCGAGCTGAGTGACTTGGTGTAAAAGGAAACTTAAACGAGGGCCTAGAACCGAGCCTTGGGGGACACGAGTAGTAAGAGCAGACACAGATCCTCTCCAAGCCAGCTGGTAGGAGCGACCTGCCAGGTAGGAATGCAATCCAGGAGTGTGCAGAGCCTGAGATGCCTAACCCTGAGAGGGTGGAGAGGAGGAGGATCTGATGGTTCACGGTGTCGAAGGCAGTGGATAGGTCTAGGAGGATGAGAACAGAGGAGAGTGAGTCAGCTTTGGCAGAGCGGAGAGCCTCTGTGACACAGAGAAGAGCAGTCTCGGTTAAGTGACTCGTCTTGAAGCCTGACTGGTTAGTCAAGAATATTGTTCTGAGAGAGATAACGAGAGAGTTGGTCAGAGACTGCACGCTCAAGTGTTTTAGAAAGACAATAAAGAAGGGATACAGGTCTGTAGTTTGACGTCAGAGGTGTCGAGTATTGGTTTCTTGAGGAGAGGAGCGACTCTGGACATCTTGAAGTCAGTTGGAACGCGGTCAGTGTTGAGGGAAATGAGGAATGGGAGAAGGTTTCCAGAGATGGTCTGGAGGAGGGGATGGGGTCAAGTGGGCAGCTTGTTGGGCGGCCAGAGATCACTAGGCAGCTTCTTGTCATTGTTGCTAGCTACCTGGCCGTTCATTTCCGTGCCGCTGTCAGTCAACCCGTCTATAGGAGCAGAGGGGTATACTACAAAGTAGGATTAATGAGTTAGCCAGCTAACTTTGATAAACAAAGTTAGATTTTCTGGTCCATTTAAGAAAGCAAAGCTTAGATATGTGTTTTTGGTTGTTGAGTCAATTAGACAGTGTCCATTTTATGCTCATCTTTCAGAAAAAAACATTTATTTAAGAAAAGTTTGCTGGCTAAGTCATTGATCTTGCTTTTTGTGTACCCCTCTGGCCGATTATCTCAAACTTCAGCAGGAGAAGTACAACATTGGATTAGTCTGCTGCTATCAATTAGGTCTTTGTCAATCGAGAGAAAAAATAACTGCTTATGTTAGGTCATAATAAACATTTGCCTATATTGACTTGTACAGACTGACTGTTGATTGTTATATGTTGGATGTTTGTCCAGGTGATCCAGGCAGGGACTAACTACTACCATGGCAACACGGGCCAGCTGTCAGCTCTGTCTGTGTTCCTGGTCTTCACTGGCTCCCTGGCTCTTATCTTCACCTCTCTACAGGTATAACAAATTCTGTACCTTTACATTCCCTTTCAATGCCTCTGCATTCTACCCAGTTTTCTAATTTGACTTGTACCATCTTTTTCTATTGTCACTCCTCTGTTCCTCATCATTCTCCTACATTATTCCCGTTATACCTTTCCTCCTTTATCTCCCTCTCATCCCTCCTGCCTTGGCCTTATCCCTCTCTGTAGGAAACTGGAGACTGGAGCTCTGTCTCTACTGTGACCCATGTAGTGGCTGCCTGTCTCAGCTGCCTGCTCCTGACCCAGGTGGTTTGTTACAGGAATAGCCGTACTAAAGACAAGACAGAGTAGTGCCTTTTGAGTCCCTTTGATATGTTAAGTATAAATTGTGCACCAATATTATATTTGAATATGCCTGTTTCTATTAAATGAAGTGCCTAATATGAACCACAGAAAATTCAAGAATTCAGATTTGTTATGAATAAAGACTTGCTAAAGTGCATGTTTTTCTGACATTTCTCTAAAGATCATTGCAAAGCAGTAGTTATTTTGTTGCTTTGACAGTAATGTCTGAAGATTATTATTCATTTAATGTGATTAGTGAATTATTTACGTCTGTTCCTCATTTTAAGGTCAACCCTGTTAACGTGAACTGAAATCTTGTTTTAATAATAAACTATTGAAACTAATCCTTCTAAAATTGTTTCAAAAGAAACATTGGACATATAATAGTGAAATCTGTGTAAATATAAGTGAACTGGTTCTACTCTTTTTGGCCATTTTTTTGTGTTTTATGGTATAAAACAAACGAATTAGAGCATAACACGTCAACCCTGTTACTCATAGATGGGCATGAACAATTTGAACAATTAAAACATTTTTGTGAAACTTGCATTCTATTGCCCCTCCCCTGTTGCACACAACAAGCTTCCATTCCTCCTGTCACAAGGGGGATTTATCGCTTAAGATGAAAACATCAACCTTGTTACGGTCAACTCAGTTACTTTATCTGGTACTTCAATGGCACTTTACAATAGTATTTTTTTTTAAATTAACCTCTTGAGATGGGAAAACATGTTTTTTATGCAGTTAAACAATGTTAAAATTAGGTAAACAATATTTTACCAAATAACACTGCCCAAAAGGCATAATTGGTGCATCCTTCATGAGAAAGGTAGTCTCACTGTGTGGGTGCAGCATGTAATGATCTTATTTGTTTGTGTGGAAGGCTGTGGAATTTTTTTTTTCTTCACCTTCACTTGAAGTTAAGCTTCATATTTGGACTGGCTCAAATCTGCTTGAGGCCCAATGTGTTCTGTCCTTATCTACCTGTACAAATTTATGTATCTCCAAATTCCCTGACGCATCGATACGTGTGGCAGGGTTTCAATGCCTTTGTCCTGCTTTTTGATGTTCCGTTGTACGGCCCAACCCTTCACAGCTCTGATCTAAGGATCTGCTTGTCCAATACTTTTGTTCAGTTAGGGCAGGGGTGGGCAAATCTGAACTCATCATGAGGGGCTACAGTGGATGTGCGTCTGCTACCCACATCCATACACGCACATGCAGTCAGAGCCAGCCCTAGCCTTATGTGGGCCCTAAGTGAAATTTGTCCCCCCCACCTCCCTTGCAAGCAAAACATTACCTACAATACTTCAGTATTTGCCATGGGGCATAGAGAAAATGTTGCTGTTTTAAAGCAAGTTTTCTGCAATTCTACACATTTTGCCATGGATGCGGAGAGAAATGTTTGCAGTTTTTAATATGACATCTAGTGCTGAGCGTATAGTGCTTTTTGAAGTCGGTTCGGTTTCGGTTCGATTAGAGAAAAAATCACGTTTTTGATTTCGGGTTTTGCACATTTTTCTTTTTTACATTAAATGCTCTATGCATTACGTGGGTGTCGGAGAGCATAGGCCCACCCACTTAGGAGCCAGGTCCACCCACTGGGGAACCAGGCCCAGACAATCAGAATGAGTTTTTCCCCATAAAAGGGCTTTATCACAGACAGAAATACTCCTCAGCACCCGCCCTCCCCCCTCTGACAATCCCGCAGGTGAAGAAGCCGGATGTGGAGATCATGGGCTGACGTGGTTATACGTGGTCTGCGGTTGTGTGGTCGGTTGGACGTACTGCCAAATTCTCTAAAACGACAGAGACAGGTTATGGTAGAGAAATGAACATTAAATGATCTGGAAACGGCTCTGGTGGACATTCCTGCAGTCAGCATGCTAATTGCATGCTCCCTCAACTTGAGACATCTGTGGCATTATGTTGTATGACAGAACTGCACATTTTAGAGTGGCCTTTTATTGTCCCCAGCACAAGGTGCACCTGTGTAATAAGGAGTGGCAACCTGTCATTCAGAGCCCCACCTGTTTTGAGCCCCACCTGTTTAGCAAAAAAAAAATTTTTTTTTTAAATAATACAAATTGCCTCAGTGTTCTGTCACTCATGGAGACACTACGTCACCGCAAAATCTACGGGGAGAGCTCGGAAATTCAAGCCCCTTGGGTGCTGCCATAGAGTTACAGTGCATTTGGAAAGTATTCAGACCCCTTGACTTTTTCCACATTTTATTACAACCTTGTTCTAAAATGTATTAAATATATTTTTTCCCTCATCAATCCACACACAATACCCCATAATGCCAAAGCAAAAACAGGTTTTTAGAAAGTTTAGCAAATGAAAAAAAAAAAGATACCTTATAAATACCCTTTTCTATGCGACTCGAAATTGAGCTCAGGTGCATCCTGATTCCATTGATCATCCTTGAGATGTTTCTACAACTTGATTGGAGTCCACCTATGGTAAATTCTATTGATTGGACATGATTTGGAAAGACACACACCTGTCTATATAAGGTCCCACAGTTGACAGTGCATGTCAGAGCAAAAACCAAGCCATGAGGTCGAAAGACTTGTCCGTAGAGCTCCGAGACAGGATTGTGTCGAGGCACAGATCTGGGGAAGGGTACCAAAAAATGTCTGCAGCATTGAAGGTCCCCAAGAACACAGTGGCCTCCATCATTCTTAAATGGAAGAAGTTTGGAACCACCAAGACTCCCTAGAGCTGGCCGCCTGGCTAAACTGAGCAATCATTGGAGAAGGGCCTTGGTCAGGGAGGTGACCAAGAACCCGATGGTCACTCTGACAGAGCTCCAGAGTTCCTCTGTGGAGATGGGAGAACCTTCCAGAAGGACAACCAGGCCGTTATGGTAGATTGGCCAAACGGAAGCCACTCCTCAGTAAAACACTTATCAGTAAAACGCTCATGACAGCCCACTTGGAGTTTGCCAAAATGTACTTAAAGGACTCAGGTCTGATGAAACCAAGATGTAATATTTTTTTCCTGAATGCGTCTGGAGTAAACCTGGCACCATCCCTACAGTGAAGCATGGTGGTGGCAACATCATGCTGTGGGGATGTTTTTCAGTGGCAGGGACTGGGAGACTAGTCAGGATCGAGGGAAAGATGAACGGAGCAAAGTACAGAGATCCTTGATGAAAACCTGCTCTAGCGCTCAGGACCTCAGACTGGGGCGAAGGTTCACCTTCCAACAGGAAAATGACCCTAAGCACGCAGCCAAGACAATGCAGGAGTAGCTTCGGGGCAAGTCTCAGAATGTCCTTGAGTGGCCCAGCTTGAGCCCGGACTTGAACCCGATCGAACATCTATGGAAAGACCTGAAAATAGCTGTGCAATGACGCAGGTAGCCTAGTGGTTAGAGCGTTGGACTAGTAACCGAAAGGTTTACTGACAAATCCTTTTCAATCCTTGTCATATGAAGAGAAATTATAGATAAAACGTATCGGTGCTCATCGCCCATTGGACATAAACATTAAACAACAAGTTGGAAATCGCAAATTCAACAATGAGTGGTTTAGAAGGAATCAGTGGCTAACTGCAAGCGTTGCAAAGCAATCACTAGCCTGCTATTAAGTGGAGTGGGTATGTGTTCCAAGTCTGGGTTTAATAATGATCTCTTTTCCAAGCTTAAAAAGATCAACATTCAACACCATGGGCCAGAAAATGTTGTATACATTGGCCATGCTGTCAATCCAGCATGACTTCTGCTGCGTTCAAAACAACTGGAAAATCAGAACTGGAAAATCTCAGACTTCAGTGAGTTCAAGACAACTGGGAACTCCGAAAAAGACGAACAATCCAACTCAGAATTCCGAGTCGAGAACTCGGGCACCTTTCTAGAGCTCCGACCTGAAGACTACTGACGTCATGATTCATCCTTGTTCCCAGTTGTCTTGAAAGCACCATAAATCCAGAGAATAACAGAATTTGATGACAAAATGTGCCCACAAGTAATACTAAGTCTATGTTGTGTGGTAAGCTGTTTGTAGCCCATGTTCATCACCCTAATAATTTGGTCCCTTCCCCTTCATAACTTAGCCTACTGTTCTGACTTGGTGGTGCACGTAGCCTATAGCCTGTTTTAGAGAATATTGAATATTGTAAGTGCTTTCATTGTCTGCTTATTTGCCCCCTTTATTTATCCTATGGTCCTGACTTGGTTTACAGGGAGAATACTGTAAGAACAGCCCATGTTCCGAATTCTGTCGCTGTACATTTCACCGAACGCATCGAAAAGTGCGTCCTAGCACACTCATTAATGTCTTATTCGAAATTACGGATTGCCTCTTATCCTCTCGTTGTCCCCTTATGCCATAGTTTGTACATCTCAATTGTCAGTAGAAACCACAAGTCAGACATATCAGATACGTTTTTTTTAATAGGCAGTAAATTAGGCTGAATTACCTGTTTCGTTGCCAGACAAGGCTCCGCTGATAGCCAGGTGTAGCAGTGGTAAGGATTCACTCCAATGTGCTGAAAAGAAAGCTCTGCTGTTGGGACAGCTTTATGTAGGTCCTAACAGTTTGTGGGCACCGTTTGTCACAGTTATAGTGCAATTAATGTTGTTTAGTGTTGTTTAATGTCTTTGCTGGCATCCATTAAAAAAAAAATATATATATATATATATATTTTCCCCACCAAGTTTAACATGCTTAAATTGCCACTGGTAACGACCTGCTGTTTAATCAGCTTCTTGATACGCCACACCTATCAGGTGGATGGATTAACTTCACAAAGGGTAAAATGCTCTCTAACAGGGATGTAAACAAATTTGTGCACAACATTTGGGAGAAATAAGCTTTTTGTTCATATGGAACATTTCGGGGGATATTTAATTTCAGCTCATGAAACAAGGGACCACTTTACATGTTGCGTTTATATATTTTTTCAGTGCAGTTTTTCAAAGTAAATAAGATATATTTTTAGGACTGCTGAATACCAACTAACAATAACTTTTTCACGCTGCAGCTACTTGCTGTATATTATCAATACATAGTCACTTTACCCCTACCTACATGCAGTAGCGGTGCATGGGTAAAATCACTGGGGAAGCCAGAAAAATGTACATACAGTTGAAGTCAGAAGTTTACATACACTTAGGAGGGAGTCATTAAAACTCGTTTTTTCAATCACTACACAAGTTTCTTGTTAACAAACTATTGTTTTCGCAAGTCGGTTAGGACATCTACTTTGTGCATGACACAAGTAATTTTTCCAACAATTGTTTACAAATTTTTTCACTTATAATTCACTGTAAAACAATTCCAGTGGGTCAGATGTTTACATGCACTAAGTTGACTGTGCCTTTAAACAGCTTGGAAAATTCGAGAAAATTATGTCATAGCTTTAGAAGCTTCTGATAGCCTAACTGACATCATTTGAGTCAATTGGAGGTGTACCTGTGGATGTATTTAAAGGCCTACCCTCAAACTCAGTGCCTCTTTGCTTGACATCATGGATGTGTGCAAACCTGGTGGCCAACTACAAGAAACGTCTGACCTCTGTGATTGCCAACAAGGGTTTTGCCACCAAGTACTAAGTCATATTTTGCAGAGGGGTCAAATACTTATTTCCCTCATTAAAATGCAAATCAATTTATAAAATTTCTCACATGCGTTTTTCTGGATTTTTTTGTTGTTATTCTGTCTCTCACTGTTCAAATAAACCTACCATTAAAATTATAGAAGGATAATTTCTTTGTCAGTGGGCAAATGTACAAAATCAGCAGGGGATCAAATACTTTTTCCCTTCACTGTATATCCACAGTAAAACAAGTCCTATGTCGACATAACCTGAAAGGCCGCTCAGCAAGGAGAAGCCACTGCTCCAAAACCCGCCATAAAAAAGCCAGACTACGGTTTGCAACTGCACATGGGGACAAAGATCGTACTTTTTGGAGAAATGTCCTCTGGTCTGATTAAACAAAAATAGAACTGTTTGGCCATAATGACCATTGTTATGTTTGGAGGAAAAAGGGGGAAGCTTGCAAGCTGAAGAACACCATCCCAACCGTGAAGGACGGGGGTGGCAGCATCATGTTGTGGGGGTGCTTTGCTGCAGGAGGGACTGGTGTACTTCACAAAATAGATGGCATCATGAGGAATGGAAAATTATGTGGATATATTGAAGCAACATCTTAAGACATCAGTCAGGAAGTTAAGCTTGGTCGCAAATGGGTCTTCCAAATGGACAATGACCGCCAGCATTGCTACCACAGCATTCTGCAGCGATTTGCCATCCCATCTGGTTCGGGCTTAGTGGGACTATCAGTTATTTTTCAACAGGATAATGACCCAACACACCTCCAGGCTGTTTAAGGGCTATTTATCAAGAAGGAGAGTGATGGGAGTGCTGCATCAGATGACCTGGCCTCCACAATCCCCCAACCTCAACCAAATTGAGATGGTTTGGGATGAGTCGGACCGCAGAGTGAAGGAAAAGCTGCCAACAAGTGCTCAGCATAGGTGGGAACTCCTTCAAGACTGTTGGAAAAGCATTCCAGGTGAAGCTGGTTGAGAGAATGCCAAGAGTGTGCAAAGCTGTCATCAAGGCAAAGGGTGGCTATTTGAAGAATCTCAAATACAGTGGGGCAAAAAAGTATTTAGTCAGCCACCAATTGTGCAAGTTCTCCAACTTAAAAAGATGAGAGAGGTCTGTAATTTTCATCATAGGTACACTTCAACTATGACAGACGAAATGAGAAAAAGAAATCCAGAAAATCACATTGTAGGATTTTTATTTATTTGCAAATTATGGTGGAAAATAAGTATTTGGTCAATAACAAAAGTTTATCTCAATACTTTGTTATATACCCTTTGTTGGCAATGACAGAGGTCAAACGTTTTCTGTAAGTCTTCACAAGGTTTTCACACACTGTTGCTGGTATTTTGGCCCATTCCTCCATGCAGATCTCCTCTAGAGCAGTGATGTTTTGGGGCTGTCGCTGGGCAACACGGACTTTCAACTCCCTCCAAAGATCTTCTATGCGGTTGAGATCTGGAGACTGGCTAAACCACTCCAGGACCTTGAAATGCTTCTTCACGAAGCCACTCCTTCGTTGCCCGAGGCGGTGTGTTTGGGATCATTGTCATGCTGAAAGACCCAGCCACGTTTCATCTTCAATGCCCTTGCTGATGGAAGGAGGTTTTCACTTAAAATCTCACGATACATGGCCCCATTCATTCTTTCCTTTACACGGATCAGTCGTCCTGGTCCCTTTGCAGAAAAACAGCCCCAAAGCATGATGTTTCCACCCCCATGCTTCACAGTAGGTATGGTGTTCTTTGGATGCAACTCAGCATTCTTTGTCCTCCAAACACGACGAGTTGAGTTTTTACCAAAAAGTTATATTTTGGTTTCATCTGACCATATGACATTCTCCCAATCCTCATCTGGATCATCCAAATGCTCTCTAGCACACTTCAGACGGGCCTGAACATGTACTGGCTTAAGCAGGGGACACGTCTGGCACTGCAGGATTTGAGTCCCTGGCGGCGTAGTGTGTTACTGATGGTAGGCTTTGTTACTTTGGTCCCAGCTCTCTGCAGGTCATTCACTAGGTCCCCCGTGTGGTTCTGGGATTTTTGCTCACCGTTCTTGTGATCATTTTGACCCCACGGGTGAGATCTTGCGTGGAGCCCCAGATCGAGGAAGATTATCAGTGGTCTTGTATGTCTTCCATTTCCTAATAATTGCTCCCACAGTTGATTTCTTCAAACCAAGCTGCTTACCTATTGCAGATTCAGTCTTCCCAACCTGGTGCAGGTCTACAATTTTGTTTCTGGTGTCCTTTGACAGCTCTTTGGTCTTGGCCATAGTGGAGTTTGGAGTGTGACTGTTTGAGGTTGTGGACAGGTGTCTTTATACTGATAACAAGTTCAAACAGGTGCCATTAATACAGGTAACGAGTGGAGGACAGAGGAGCCTCTTAAAGAAGAAGTTACAGGTCTGTGAGAGCCAGAAATCTTGCTTGTTTGTATGTGACCAAATACTTATTTTCCACCATAATTTGCAAATAAATTCATTAAAAATCCTACAATGTGATTTTCTGGATTTATTTTCCTCATTTTGTCTGTCATAGTTGAAGTGTACCTATGATGAAAATTACAGGCCTCTCTCATCTTTTTAAGTGAGAGAACTTGCACAATTGGTGGCTGACTAAATACTTTTTTGCCCCACTGTATATTTTGATTTGTTTAACACTTTTTTGGTTACTACATTATTCCATATGTATTATTTCATAGTTTTGATGTCTTCACTTTTATTCTACAATGTAGAAAATAGTAAAAATAAAGAAAACCCCTTGAATGAGTAGGTGTTCTAAAACTTTTGACTGGTACTGTATATAGGCCTAAAGGCTGAGACAATAAAAAGACAATAAGAATACCATTTTAGCTTCAACATTTCAACATCATCAAACCACCTCTGCTTAGTCTAATACAGTGAGAACTAAAAGATACCAAAAACAATTTAGTCCAATCAACGTAAGCTAAATATGACGTGGCTGTCCATGGTTCTGATTTCTGCGTGCGTGTGCGCGTCCCTTCAAGTAGAAAATATATTACTCACCCTACTTGTAGAGAAACGCCAATTCCATCCTCATCTCTTTCATGTTGACGAAACGGTCTATCACTCTGTCATATAGTACACACTTTTATTTTTTGTTGTCCTCGGCTACCTGGCTAAAATGCTTGCTCGCTAGCCTAACTTCCATTCATGAGCAACGTTAGCTAGTTAACATCAGCCTTCTACGTATCTACATGTTGAACTTCCATCCTCTCAGGCCAGGGGCACAACATCGTATGAATGAATGGTTGGATCAGAATCGCAGTTATAATCATTGGCCAGTATGGAGAATTCCATGGCTAATTTAGAAAAGGGTCAACTTTTGGTGTCTTTATTTTATATTAGTCCCCTCTGGAGGCCTTTTGCCTTCTGTTAGGCAGTCACTGTAAATAAGAATTTGTTCTTAATAGACTTGCCTAGTTAAATAAAGGTAAAATTAAAATAGCTAGCTAGCTACTAGCCACCGGAGGACAACACAACGAGATGTAACAATTCAAGCTGTTTCTGTCAATGAGTTATGCTCTCAATGCGATTTGAAAGGAGTGATGCTTCCCTTGACACTTGTTTTTGGTGCGCCAGGACCATTCACAGTTTAGCTCGCACAATTTAGCTCAACGCTGATGGCATTTTTGTAAAAAAAAATTATCATGGGAGCCCAAAAAATGTTTGAGGCCTACAAAAGGGGGGGGCGCAGTCCGCCCGCTGCCACCAGTTACTCCTAAAGCGGTAACTGTGGTAGAGTTGCCAAAATAAGTATTACAATAAACTGGTATTTTCTGGATTGTAAATCCCGTTGCAAACGGACGCTCGGGGCGGGGGTGGATAACAGTTGTGTAAACAATATTTTTTGTGACATCCGCACTGATCGTCCTCTGTTACCAATGAACGGCGTCAAAGGGGCTCGCCTCAACATAGGCCAATGATTTCCAGCTCAGCGATTCTCAAAGGGACAGGTTTCGTCCAGTGCATCAGACCACTACACACCACGCTCATTGTCAACATGCCTATCAAGGTAAGAAATGCATTCAGCAAAATGTTAGATCTAAAAATAACGATCCTTGTTGACCTTGACTGTAGACAATTTTGAGGTTTGTAAAACGTGATTATTATATTTATTCTCGAGTCCATGACTCATACAGCCGCCATTCTCGAGTCCATGATGCATATAGGCATTTGTCCTGATGGTAGTAAAAACATGAATATGGTCAGTCGTTGTATTCAAGCGAAGTCTGCTTTTTATAGTCGGCAAGATTAGATAACCGGATTGGGAAGGTTTGTCCACTTCATTTGTAGGGAATCAGATCTGACGCATAAAGGAAGTATACATGAAGGACTTACAACATGAAATCCGTTTTCTATCAAATACATATTACTATACAGTTACCGCCTTAGACCCCATATCCATAGATTTTCCTACATTCCCATATTTATTATTTGTGGCTGTAGGTGGATAGCCTCGGAAGAAACATCCTCATATCGCGAGTTTACATTCTTTTTCGCTATCCATGTAGCAAAATATAACATGCTCGCGAGATCAGGATGGGTTTTTGAAAAACATGTGTTGCACAAAACACCTGTATGCGTATAAGCAGTCTACAAACAAACAAGAAAAACATACACTGAGTATACAAAACATTATGAACACCTGCGCTTTCCATTACATGTAGAACGCTATGATCCCTTATTGATGTCACCTGTTAAATCCACTTCAATCAGTGGTTCCCAAACTTTTTATAGTCCCGTACCCCTTCAAACATTCTGCCTCCAGCTGCGTACCCGCTCCAGCACCAGGGTAAGCGCACTCTCAAATGTTGTTTTTTGCAGTCATAAATAAAATATATTTTTTATTAAACATAAGAATGAGTTTTTGTAACAACCCGGCTCGTGGGAAGTGACAGAGCTCTTACAGGACCAGGGCACAAATAATAATCAATACGTTTTCTCTTTATTTAACCATCTAACATCTAAAACCGTATTTGTTCATTGAAAATTGTGAATAACACACCATAAGGTTAATGAGAAGGGTGCATGTGCTTGAAAGGATTCACATAACTCTGCAATGTTGGGTTGTATTGGAGAGAGTCTCTGTCTTAAAATATTTTCCACACACAGTCTGTGCCTGTATCTAGTTTTCATGCTAGTGAGGGCCGCGAATCCACTCTCACATAGGTACGTGGTTGCAAAGGGCATCAGTGTCTTAACAGCGCAGCCCTATCTAGAAATCTGGCAGTGGCTTCTGATTAAATTCAATTTTCACAGAACCGCTTGTTGCAATTTCAATGAGGCTCTCTTGTTCAGATATCGGTAAATGGACTGGAGGCAGGGCATGAAAGGGATAACAAATCCAGTTGTTTATGTCATTAGTTTCGGGAAAGTACCTGCGTAATTGCGCACCCAACTCAGATGCTTCGCTATATCACATTTGACATTGTCAGTAAGCTTGAGTTCATTTGCACACCAAAAATTATACAATGATTGAAAGATCTGTGTGTTGTCCTTGTTAATGCAGACAGAGAAGCGCTCCAACTTCTTAATCATAGCCTCAATTTTGTCCCGCACATTGACTATAGTTGCGGAAAGTCCCTGTAATCCTAAATCCAGATCATTCAGGCGAGGGGAAAAAACATCACCCAGATAGGCCAGTCGTGTGAGAAACTCGTCATCATGCAAGCGGTCAGACAAGTGAAAATTATGGTGAGGAAGGAAAGCTTGTCTATCAATTCAAAAGAACGTGTCAATACTTTGCCCCTTGATAACAAGCGCACTTCTGCATGTTGTAAAAGTGTTACATGGTCACTGCCCATATCATTGCATATTGTAGAAGATACACAAGCATTCAGGGGCCTTGCTTTAACAAAGTTAACAATTTTCACTGTAGTGTCCAAAACATCTTTCAAGCTGTCAGGCATTCCCTTGGCAGCAAGAGCCTCTCGGTGGATGCTGCAGTGTACCCAAGTGGCATCGGGAGCAACTGCTTGCACGTGCGTTAGCACTCCACTATGTCTCCCTGTCATGGCTTTTTGCGCCATCAGTACAGATACCAACACATCTTGACCACCAAAGTCCATTTGATGTCACAAAGCTGTCCAGTACTTTAAAAATATCCTCTCCTGTTGTTTCCAGTGGTTTGCAGAAGAGGATGCCTTCCTTAATTGACCCCTCTTAAACATAAAGGACATATACCAGGAGCTGTGCCAGGCCCGCCACGTCTGTTGACTCCTCCAGCTGTAACGCATACAATTCACTGGCTTGAATGCAAAGCAGTAATTGTTTCAAAACATCTCCTGCCATGTCACTGATGCGTCGTGAAACAGTGTTGTTGTTTTTTTGCCTTTTCCCCCAGCATTGTCCCAGCCATATCTGCGTCAGCAGGAAGGTTTCATCTAGTTGTGAGATAGTACTTTTGTACATGTAACACACTGTGGCTGAGGAAAGGCACTACTCCCAATATAAGTGAACCCCAAATCAATGTAGTTCTCATCATATTTGCGCCTCTTCGATGGTCCAACGTCCCTGTCTGTTGTTCGGTGCTTTCCCGGGTAAGGGGGCAGTAGCTCTTATGCTGCATCAGATTCACAACTGTCAGTGTCCATGCTAGCTGGGCTAACAACAAATGTAGAATTACTGATGTTAGCATTGGATGTGCTTGTGGAAGCAGAACAACTTGTGTCGCCGACAGGTGCAGGTGTAGTACTGCTGGTAGTAGCAGTACTACCAGTAGAGCTGGTATGTGTCTCTATGGTGGTATGTGTCTCTATGGCCTTAATTTTTTAAACCATTTATACATTTTAGAGCAAACAGAATGAGCAGCAGCTGTGTTTGGTTACGTACGGACCGTTAGTGGAATTCCTGCAAGAGAGTAACGGTTAATGTGATTGGATGTTAATTATTTGACTAGGCTACCTGTATTTGACATTGTGTTGTTATTTCGCTGAACACTAGATGGTTTCATTTTATTTTTGCCAGTGAAACGAGGCTACTCAGGCGAGGAAAAAAACCTCACCCAAATGTATAGCCCCGTTGTAAAATATAAATGGACTGTTTGAAAATGTGAGAAAAAAAATAATATATATATTAATTTTTTTATATATATTTTTTCTCACATTTTCAAACAGTCATATATATATATTTTTTTTTGTAAATGGTAATCACATTTTTATTTGGCATACCCCCGACGGCATTGCGGGGTACGTGTAACCCAGTTTGGAAATACCTGGTGTAGATGAAGGGGAGGAGACTGGTTAAAGAAGGATTTTTGAGCCTTGATACAATTGCATGGGCAAGACAAAATATTGAAGTGCCTTTGAACGGTAGTATGTGCCAGGCTCACCGGTTTGACTTTGTCAAGAACTGCAATGCTGCAGGGTTTTTCACAGTCAACAGTTTCCCATGTGTATCAACAATGGTCCACCACTCAAAAGACATCCAGGCAACTTGACTGTGGGAAGCATTGGAGTCAACATGGGCCAGAATCCCTGTGGAACGCCCCCTGACGATTTGAGGCTGCTCTGAGGGCAAAAGGGGGTGCAACTCAATATTAGGAAGGTGTTCCTAACATTTTGTACATTCATTGTATACACTATATGCTAGGGGGTATAACAAATTAGAGATTATACAAAGACCTTAAAAGACACGTATTGACTGTTTTTACAGATTTCTTATTTCTAGAATGATCTTAATGTACTGCTCAAACTCCTTATAGAAATAAAGTTAGTTTAAAAAATATATATTAGTGAATTGACATTTATGAACATGAGATTTTTCCATTGGCATAATTAATTTGCGGTAAAAGTTTTTCTTTATCCTTATTGTAGTTAAGGAAACCGAGCCACACTTTTTCTCCCATAAAACAAAAGTCATCAAGAATATTATCATATCATTATCTACAAATATCTTGCCATAATCTCTTTACATGTAGACCATGCCAAAATAAATGTTATTCCATAGCATTTGATTGAACTATTGTCTCCCCTCTACACACACACTAGGTTGGGGAAAAGCTTCCTGCTGTGGAGGTTCAGGAGAATGAGCCAGGCAATAAGGTGTCCATGGACCAGCTCTTCAAGGGGAAGAAGGGAGTTCTCTTTGCTGTGCCAGGGGCCTTCACTCCTGGGTGTTCCAAGGTAATGTCCATTTAGAGCAGGGTATCTCAAATTCGGTCCTTGGGGGGGCCCCCCCACATTTAGGTTTTTGCTCTAGTACTACACAGCTGATTCAAATAATCAAAGCTTGATGATGAGTTGGTTATTTGAATCAGCTGTGTAGTGGGCCCCAGGACAGAGTTAGGGAAACCCTGATTTAGAATGCTGCAGGTACTGTAGGATTTTGTCCCAACTAGACACCACACTGAGCTAATTAATCGGGTCAGGGATTGCCTAAATTCAACACACCTGGCACTCCAGCACCAGGGTTGTCTACCCGATTTACATCATCCTAGTTTCAATGAATGGACCTGCATGTGCGTTTCTCTTTATCACTATTTGTTCACCATGGCTGCGTTTAGACAGGCAGCCCAATTCTTTTTTTTCACTAATTGGTCTTTTGACCAATCAGATCAGCAGTTGATGTGTAAAGATCTGATGTGATTTGGTCAAAAGATCAGAATTGGACTGCCTGTCTAAACGCAGCCCATGTACGTCCCTTATGCACCATCTGAAATCACTGTTTCACACCCCCTGTCCTTTCTTGCTCCTGTATCCCTCAGACTCACCTTCCAGGCTTTGTGGAGCAGGCCGCAGAGCTGAAGAGCAAGGGTGTACAGGAGGTTGCCTGCGTCTCCGTTAACGACGCATTCGTTATGGCTGCCTGGGGAAAGGAACATGGAGCAGAAGGAAAGGTGCAGAATGCTGTTTTAAAATGACAAGCTGATACCTTGGCCTTCAGCCTTCTGAATAGTAATTGAAATGTAGTCTACGCAGTGTATTCCTCAGGCTATGGCTGAAAAACTCTGTTCTGTTATGATGTCCAGCATTTTACTTGGTACAGGAAAACATTTATCTGGTTGCAGGTATCTGTCCTGAGAAATCAATATGCAGTTTCTACATACATTTTTAGACTTTTAAATGAATGATATCTATTGATTCTTGAAGAATATAATTTTCAAAATGAGTTTAGTTCAACTGTCGTAGCCTATCAGAACCCCAAATATAAGCATGTTTTACTTCCTTTTTTTGTAAACAAACACTGTATAGGTGGAAAACTTTAACTATAATGTTGATCTCATAGATGGTCAGTCCTTGCATCCATAGCTTTGTCTATGAGTTTGAGTGGTTACATTTCCCAAGCCCAATGCCTCAGCTGTTTGCCAAAAAACAGTGGCCGCCGGTGTGTCTGCTTTGTTTGAACTGCAGAAAGTCATATGACATATCTTATCTCCCAAACAGAAACATCTACTACATCAAGACCATAACTCATTGAATTATATTGTGAGATCCTTCAGACAGTGTGGCTCTTCAGTCTAGACCGGTCTGACCCAATGATTTATATATCTCTATACCATTGGTCTGACCTAGGGCTGTTGCGGTGTTCAAATTCAACATGACCGTTTAGTCACGGTAATTAGGCTTCTCCAAGCTCTGATGCTGCTGATGGTCATTAGTAGCCTACCAAACTTGCTAACTTCCTGGTACTCCACACTCTAATGTCCCTCTAATTACTCTGACATCAATGCAAATGTGATTAAAAATCTAATCAAAAACTTCCTGAGAGCCCATGTTGCCAACATTTCTATAGGCTATGCAATTGCACAGTGATGGCCTCTATTAAAAAAAGGATCCCATCAGCTTTCTATAGGCTAGGCCTACTATATTTATTTCTCAACTTTCCTAATATTAAGTACATTGCTTCTCTTTACTACAGGAATATAGCCTACCTGGCTGGCATGAAAATAAACCAATGGGAAAAGCATCCTCCATTCTCTATTTAAGTGCATAGATGACATGTATTTTTTCCCGCTGCCCCTGTTTTGATACAGGTGCATTATAATGGTCCATTCTAAATCAAAACAAATTTCACACATATTATTTAGTATATGTAAAGACCAGATTAAATCAAGAATAGTCTGATGGTTTACACAATTAGCCTATCACTTGTGAATGATGCCCAGCATAAGGCACGAGACAATGCCTTTTTTTGCAACTTTTTCAAATTATAGTCGCACACCTCATGTAGCCTAGCCCATAGGCCTATATGTTTATATATCACAACTATAGTGGCCAAATAACATCTTTAAAATTAAGCACATTAATCTGTTTTATAAGGGGTGTTGAGCCTAACTGACATACATAAGCAGCGCTTGAGTTTGAAGTTTGGGGAAGATAATTTTCCCCATAAAAAGCACGTTTATAATAAAAGCATTACATGTATAATCGCATTTGCACGTTGCTGTGCTTATAATGTGAAGAAATAGCCTAATAGTTTATCAACATTTAAAGCTAAACGTTCTGATCTGTTGCGTCAGCCACATTGCTTAAATCATATTTTTTTGATGCTAGTGGTTGTATTAATTGGGGATCTATTGCATCCCACAACTGTCCCAGACTGTTTGGAATATTTATTTCTCGCACAAAATAGGTCAACTTTTGTAATATGGGGGATAGTAGATTGACATAGTCTAGTGCTTTTGCTGTTCATTGGGCCTACTCATCTTGTTGGCTGTAAATGTGGACAGTTCTTCCAATATCTTCAATATGCACCTCGGAATTGGATAGGACCCGCGCAGTTGCGTCTCCGACGTGTCTGTCTTCACTTGTATCCTGTGAGAAAGACCCGATCACGTGATGGAGAGCCATGTGAGTGAGAGGTGCTTCGGAGCACGCAGCACTCTGGCAATTCGAGGCATAATCAAGTGCTTGTCAAATTGTGACTGAGACTGATGGTGTGTACAGCCTGTGCAAAACACAAAGCAGAGCTCATGCCTTTAAGCGACTTTTATCAAATCATCATTAGTCGCATCATGCAGCCTTACAATTTATAAAAAATCAAAACGTATAGCCCAACGTTTGTAGAACAACTAAAGTTACATTAACTCTAAATTAAGCATATAGGAGTACCTATTTATTTGTTAACCGCTAAACACAGAATAGCTGCATGTGCGCACTTCCTCATCATTTGGAGAAAATGTCCTTTCTGCTTTGCTCAATTGTATTCTTCATAACATAAAATGACATGGAATTCTAAGCAAATCTTGTCTGCTAAGTGAACTAGTGTAGCCCACAGCCATTTGGCATAGCCAGATCAGGACATAACATAAGGAAAACTCAGTATGCTATAAGGTTCTTCTGAAATAGACTACCTTTTCTTCATATCATGCTTATTTAGACCTGTCAAAAATAATGGTTTTGTGAAGGTGTAGGCTATATTACATAGATTTCTTAGACTTTTTCAAATGTAGATGTTCCAAAGGTCTGCATTAGTGGCTAGTAGGCTATGTGTGGTAGCCAGGAGATGCTAAATGTGTTCGTTAATTAATATTGATTACTGTGAGACCGACAGTTATTTGCTTGACAATCACCGGCTGTCGAAATTTCGTGACTTCCACAGCCCTAGTCTGACCTGACATATGGTTGTGGCTTTGAGTGTTATCCCCGTCACTTACAGGACCTGTTCTTGAACATGTTGCATCTCAAGTGTTAGGCCGGGATTCATCCAGTTGCGCTTCTAGACAATGCGTATTTTAAAGGCAGTTTTACCACATTCACAAAGATTTCATTCAAGGTAACAGCTGCAGATGTCCGCTCAAATGGAAATTACCTTTAAATGTCAAAGCGATTTCGGATTGAATGTAATCGCGGCCCTCAACTGTGCAGGAGTTTAAATAAGAAATCTTGTGTATGAAAGTAATATACCTTTTTTAGTTTAATCAAACGTGCGCTACAGCGTACACAAATTTTTATACTTGCATGTTAATGTGTACTGTCTACTGCATGTCTTTTGCAGGTGCGAATGCTAGCTGACCCTACTGGAGAATTCACTAAGGTCAGATATGTCTTCAAAGCTTTGATTTTTATTTCAAGGCCCAGTGCAGTCAAACATGATATGTCTGTGTTTTATATTTCCACACTGAGTTTGGAATAATACTATGAAATTGTGAAAATAATGCTTATTTAGTCGCATTTCTTTAGGTAATGATTCACAGGTTAAAAGACTGCCTGAAACTTCAGCTTGTTTTGGTGGGATGGAATTTTGACCTGCTGGGTGACACCACCAGGCTGTAAATTTAGTTAACAGACCAATAAGAACGAGTTCCAAACCTCTGCCAATAACAGCTAGTTTTCAGTTTTCCCTTCCCCCCTCATACCACTGACAGTCCTAGCAAAATTCTTGCTTGAGAAATTGCTCTTTTTAATTTACTATAAAAATCACAGAAAGGTACTTAATTGTTATCCAGAAATGATTTGCTGAAAACTGCTGCTTTGGACCTTTTAAGAGTTCTCTTGTGTGAATGTGACATCTATTTTATTTACAGGCCGTGGACCTGTTGCTAGACAACGATCAGATTGTGGCTGTGCTTGGAAACAAGCGCTCCCAGAGGTGAGATCTTCTCCTATATTGGTGTTGCTGCAACACACTGTAGAGTGGGTAACTCCCTTATCTCAACATTTGGATTTTGCTTTGCAAAAAGCATCAAACCATTAATGTCACATTTCTTATCTCTCGCTCTCAGGTATGCTATGGTGGTGGAGGATGGAGTTGTGAAGAAGATCAACGTGGAGCCTGACGGCACCGGCCTCAGCTGCAGCCTGGCTTCCAACATGCTCTCTGAGCTGGTGTAGGCCTGTTGGGACCAGAGCACTCCAACCACAGAAGTCTAACTTTATTTACTACTCACTGTCATTCTAGTTTACCTGACCCTTCTTTTCACGTCAGTGCAACCATGATCTTAGGCAGCAGCAGTAAATAGATGTGGTTTTAATTTACCGCCATGGTTTGCTTCATAAGCTGGAGTACAAAACTGGTTAAAAAAAAATGTAGGTGTGTGCTTGTTTTTTCTACTGGGCTTGGGGACTTTATGGATGATGGCAGGGCAGTCCTACTTGACGTCATTACTGGCTGCTCAGGGAGATTGTCTAAAAATCATCCCAGAGGCAAGAGAGAAAAAGAAATCAAACGCACAATTAAGCTGAATGGCACTTAAATCCTATCCTTTCTGTATACTTTCAAATCTGTTACCTAATAAAATTTTATGCAAGAGCAATAACCATGTCTGAATCGTTTACATTATTTGATCCTGATATGCTTTTAAATGCTTAATGTTAATTAAAAGGAATGGCAGTTCTTTTGAATCCTTGAAGTTTATCAAAAGGTTTGCAATCAACAATGCAAAACTACTTGCATACAAAACATTAGGAACACCTGCTCTTTCTGAGATTGACCAGGTGAAAGCTATGATCACTTGTTAAATCCACTTCAGTGTAGATGAAGCAGAGGTGACCGGTTAAGATTAAAGCCTTGAGACATGGATGTGTGCCATTCCGAGTGAATGGGCAGGACAAAAGATTGAAGTGCCTTTGAACGGGGTATGGTAGCTGGTGCAACAATACTGGGGTTTTCACACTCTGTTTCCCATGTGTATCAAGAATGGTCCACCACTCAAAGGATATGCAGTCAACATAGGCCAGCATAGAATCCATGCCCTGATGAATTGAGGCTATTCTGAAAGCAAAACGAGGGCTGCCACTCAATATTAGGAAGATGTTCGGTATACTCTGTGTGATGAAATGACTACAAGCCTATTTGAACACGTTAAATCATGTTTAATTATAAGTACACAAATAATGAAGTATATGTTATGTTACCCTCCTGGATTACAAGATAAGAATCAACGGAAATAAGACCAATGACAATAATTAAAAAGCTTCACAACCATTCTTCTTCACTTTATGAAAGCGACATCTGGGATCTTTCCATGAGCCTGAGGAGAAACGGAGCAGAAGATTTGTTTTTAGTATCTGAAGCCTACATGCAAAACTAAAGCAACACACATTGCTCCCTTAGATACTTTACTAGGATGAAGATTTGAATCTAGGAATGTTAACTGTCTCATTTACAGAGTAATGTAAGTAGTTATTTACCTTGAGGTCTGTGAAGACCTGCCCTGCTCGGTTGAAATCCCACTCATTATCCTGTAGGCACCTGAGATGCATTGATAAAGTAGGTTAGAACCAATATGAATGCAACATTCCACCCACAAAACCCTGTACATAAAAAAGGAAGCAATGCGACAATAGGGGCCAGCGTTTGTCACTACTTGAGCCCACTTACTTCTGGGACCATTCAAGATTCATGCCGGACTTGAGGGAGAAGGCAGAGAGCATCTCTTGCTGGGGAGCTGAGAGGGTGGGGACAGGACTGCTGGATGGTGTGGGAGCAGGTGCCACAAAGGCCCGGCGGATCTCCTCAGTCGTAGCATTGCGCACAAACAGCTCGTCATTCACTATGCAAAGACTTTTGAAACGAGAGGAATACATGAGGATTTTTTTTCCTATTAGTATCAACATTTTTATTAAGATCAAGATAAAGTACATATCTGGCTGAGTTTTGTCATATATATATATATATATATATAAAGGCTAGCTGGGCCTTTAGGGCCTACCTTGTTCCTCCAGCTGGCACTGTGACAAACACCCGGCAGAAAGCTCTCACAGAGTCGCGGGATTTACCTTCAACTGGCGTGACAGAAGGAGAAAGCAACATACATGGTTCATGAATTTTGGGGAAATTAAAATGTGGGAAACGTAGAACAAAATAGGGAAACTACATACGTTAACCAAGTTAGAAAAGTTGAACAAACATACCTTCTTTGAACACTCCAGTAACTGTGAACGACAGTAACGTGTTCTACAGGAGTAGGAGAGGGACAGGAGATAGAAGCCATAAGATCAAGGATGGTCATGGGCTTTGAATGTGAATTGATGGTTATAAAAGCATTCTACTCACGGTGAAGGTGTTGACGTCCACAATTAGCGATGCAGTGTCATGCTGCGTTTTGGGCAGTTCGCTCAGGAAAGCCACCACATTCAGACGAGTGTGCTTCAGTAAGCGGAATCGTGTGGCTGAAAGAACAAAGGTATTCAAATAATTTACTTTGTGTATATGAGTGAACACAATCATGGTGACTTTCACTACCAACAGGTTTACTTTATTCAGACTACATTTGCAAGAGATGACATCATGACAACTATCACTTCTGAAAACTGAAGTAGCGCGAGACTCACTGGGATCCTTGAGCTTTTTCAGGTTGCGACTGTCTTTATGGTAATCTCCAAGACTGCACCTAGAGACAAAGGGAGACAGTGACCAACTGACTACCTTAGAAACAGGTGACAAATAGGTGATACTGTGTGACTCAAATCAAATCAAATGTTATTTGTCACATGCGTCGAATACAACAGTTGTAGACCTTACAGTGAAATGCTTACTTACCTTAAAGAAAAAGTGTTAACTGCATTGTTGGTTAAGTTTTTACTAAAATAAACTGAAGTAAAAATTTTTTTATAATAATAAGAAGAACAAGAAAAATAAATAATTAACTTGTTAGGGAGCAGTGCATGAGGTGACCGTTTTGGAGAGCCTGGCGTGCCCAAAGTAAAATGCCTCCCATTCAGGCCCAGAAAATAGGATATGCATATATTTAGTACCATTGGATAGGAAACACTCTGAATTTTCCGAAACTGTTAACCATTTGTCTGTGAGTGAAACAGAACGCATATAGCAGGCGAAACCCCGAGGAATTTCTGTCCTGGAAAAAGTGATTTTGACACATTGCTCATTTGGGAACCCCTCCCTAATGAAAATGACCATATAAAGGCATATGAATGCAGTACTCGTCGCTTCCTTATGATGTCAACAGTCTCGAGACAGTGTATTTCTTCCATTTTGGATGAATAACACCAGAGAAAAAGACCAAACAAGTGAGTCCCCCCTTGATGACAACAGTACCCAGCGCCAAGCATACGAGAAGTCACGCAGTGTCTTTTTACCGTCATTATCGATCAGTTTATATTCGGCTGATTTATAATAGTAAATATACGTAAAAGTGTTCCTAAGGATACATTTAAAACTATGTTTGATTGTTCTTGGACAAGTTTATAGGTATAAGATGAACGAGTTCGCGTCACGTTTTAATGGAGTGGAAGCTGTCGTTTCTGATTATAACGCGCGAACCAAATGGAGGATTTATGGATAAAATACGTTACTTTTTCTAACAAAAGAACCATGGATTGTCTTCGTTGGACACTTAGGATGACCTCAGCAGAAGTTCTTCAACAGGTAATTGATTTGTTTTCGCTGTGAAATGTGTTATGTGTGTGCCATGATGGCTAATCGATACATGGCTATGGGAAAAATATGTGAGGTGCTACTCTCAAACAATCAAATGTGCTGCTTTCGCCGTAAAGCCTTTTTGAAATCTGACAACGCTGTGATATTGCCAAGAAACAGAGCTTTTGATGAGTATGGAACACTTGTATATTGGTGGATGTTTAATAATTCAACTTTTGGATTTTGAATTTGGCGCTTTACATTTTCCCTGGTAGTGTCGGGAGGAGCCCGCTAGCGACCCACTGGTCCCCAAGAAGTTTTAAGGAGCAACAATAAAGTAGCGAGGCTATATACAGGGGCTACCGGTACAGTCATTGTGCGGGGGGCAACGGTTTATGAATGTAATTGAGGTAATATGTACATGTAGGTAGAGGTAAAGTGACTGCATGGATAATAAACAGAGTAGCAGCAGCGTAAAAATGGGGGTGGGGTTGGGACAATGCAAAATGCCCGGGTAGCCACTTGACTTGCTGTTCAGGAGTCTTATGGCTTGGGGGTAGAAGCTGTTAAGAAGCCTTTTGGACCTAGAATTGGTGCTCCGGTACCGCTTGCCGTGCGGTAGCAGAGAGAACAGTCTATGACTAGGGTGGCTGGAGTCTTTGACAATTTTGTGGGGGCCTTCCTCTGACACCGCCTGGATGGCAGCAAGCTTGGCCCCAATGATGTACTGGGCCGTACACACTACCCTCTGTAGTGCCTTGCAATCAGAGGCCGAGCAGTTGCCATACCAGGCAGTGATGCAACCAGTCAGGATGCTCTTGATGGTGCAGCTGTAAAACCTTTTGAGGATCTGAGGACCCATTTCCAACTCTTTTCAGTCTCCTGGGGGGGAATAGGCATTGTCGTGCCCTCTTCACAACTGTCTTGGTGTGTTTGGACCATGATAGTTTGTTGGTGATGTGGACACCAAGGAACTTGAAGCTCTCAACCTGCTCCACTGCAGCCCGTCGATGAGAATGGGGACGTGCTCGGTCCTCATTTTTCTGTAGTCCACAATCATCTCCTTTGTCTTGATCACGTTGAAGGAGTTTGTTATCCTGGCAGTGACCTCCTCCCTATAGGCTGTTTCATTGTTGTCGTGATCAGGCCTACTTTGTGTAGTCAGGAAACTTAATGATGGTGTTGGAGTTGTGCTTGGCCATGCAGTCATGGGTGAACAGGGAGTACAGGAGGGGACTGAGCACACACCCCTGAGGGGCCCCTGTGTTGAGGATCAGTGTGGCAGATGTGTTGTTACCTACCCTTACCTCCTGGGGGCGGCCCGTCAGGACGTCCAGGATCCAGTTGCAGAGGGAGGTGTTTAGTCCCAGGGTTCTTAGCTTATTGATGAGCTTTGAGGGCACTATGGTGTTGAACCCTGAGCTATAGTCAATGAATAGCATTCTCACATAGGTGTTCCTTTTGTTCAGGTGAGAAAGGGCAGTGTGAAGTGCAATAGAGATTGCATAATCTGTGGATCTGTTGGGGCGGTATGCAAATTGGAGTGGGTCTAGGGTTTCTGGAATAATTGGTGTTGATGTGAGCCTTTCCAAGCACTTCATGGCTACAGATGTGAGTGCTACGGGTCGGTAGTCATTTAAGCAGGTTACCTTAGTGTTCTTGGGCACAGGGACTATGGTGGTCTTCTTGAAACATGTTGGTATTACAGACTCGGTCAGGGACAGGTTGAAAATGTCAGTGAAGACACTTGCCAGTTGGTCAGCGTCTGCTCGGGGTACACATCCTGGTAATCCGTCTGGCCCTGCGGCCTTGTGAATGTTTAAAGGTCTTACTCACATCCACTACGGAGAGCGTGATTACAGTTGTCCGGAACAGCTGATGCTCTCATGCATGCTTCAGTGTTGCTTGCCTCGAAGCGAGCATAGAAGTTATTTAGCTCGTCTGATAGGCTTGTGTCACTGGGCAGCTCGTGGCTGTGCTTCCCTTTGTAGTCCGTAATAGTTTGCAAGCCCTGCCACATCCAACGATCGTCGGAGTCCTGTATTGATGCTTTGCCTGTTTGTTGGTTCGTCGGAGGGCATAGTGGGATTTATTGTTAGAGTCCCGCTCCTTGAAAGCGGCAGCTCTACCCTTTAGCTCAGTGCGGATGTTGCCTGTAAACCATGGCTTCTGGTTGGGGTATGTATGTTCGATCACTGTGGGGATGACGTCATCAATGCACATTGATGAAGCCAGTGACTGATGTGGTGTACCGTCTCTGGATGAGCATTTTCTTGTTTGCTTATGGCCTTATACAGCTTGTTGAGTGCCGTCTTAGTGCCAGCATCGGTTTGTGGTGGTAAATAGACGGCTACGAAAAACATAGATGAAAATTCTCTTGGTAAATAGTGTGGTTGACAGCTTATCATGAGATACTCTACCTCAGGCGAGCAAAACCTTGAGACTTTCTTAATATTAGATTTTGTGCACCAGCTGTTATTTATAAATAGACTCCCACCCCTTGTCTTACCAGAGGCAGCTGTTCTATCTTGCCGATTGACCGAAAACCCCACCAGCTGTATGTTATTCATGTTGTCTTTAATGTACGACTCGGTGAAACATAAGATACAGTTTTTAATGTCCCATTGGTAGGATAGTCTAGATCGGAGCTCATCCATTTTGTTATTCGATGATTGCACGTTGGCTAATAGGACTGATGGTAGAGGGGGATTACTCACTCGCCGTCGGATCCTTACAAGGCACCCCGACCTATGTCCCCGATATCTCAGTCTCTTCTTCATGTGATTGACGGGGACTTGGGCCTTGTCGGGTGTCTGAAGTAAACCCTTCGCGTCCAACTCGTTAAAGAAAGAAATCATGGTCCAGTACGAGGTGAGTAATCGCCGTTCTGATATCCAGATGCTCTTCACACAATAGCACAATTGGTTAGGAGCCCGTAAAACGGTAGCCATCTTCTCCGGAGCCATCTTTAACTTTTTTGACACTGTTTATTTTACACCGTTTATGCATGCTGCTAGAGACAGGGAACATTAATAAGTAGCCAAGGGGTACCTGGAGGGGTTCTGCATGGTGAAGGGCATGCTCAAGGAGAAGGTTGCTCCATCGTGGTAGGCATCTAACAAAGGCTGTCTGTCTCCGGAGTCATACACACTGTAGTATCTGGGGGAAGAAGTTATTATTTAAAAACTTACATCAAAAGAAACTTACAACAACTTACATTTCCAATCAGTACAGATATATACTATCAAAGCAGATCAATGTGTCTAATTTATTATTATTTATTTTTTTAACATAAAATCATGCTGCCTTTTTGTTTTAAACAAAAATAAAGGTGTGTTGTAGTGCATCAGAGCATTTTGGGTTCCGGCTTAGTTGAGATTTGCTCTGCATACATGCGGTAAAGAGGTTAATGGAACGCCGGATTGGCTCACATTTAACAAATCTCATCTAACAAAGTGGATATTCCTAAAATCCGTCATGATTGATGTATTGTAACAGTAACAATGTGGTTACTAAAGTCCGATTTTGATATATTTGGCTGTTTTCACTGCATAACATTTAGAAGTTGTCCCTTTTCAGGTTTTAGAAGTGACTGCTAAATGTTAACTTCCGTTCGAATAAGCTGGTAGCATAGCTAGTGTAAGAATATTTCTAAGATAAATACACAACGCAGAGGACTATAGTTCAATAGAGTACTAAAGGTCAAGAGGACTAAAAGTCAATAGAGTACTAACGATCAATGGAAATAGTGTTTTTTCTGTAATAGGGGATTAATGATCAATGGGTCAGAGACTTGGGGGGAATTTCAGTCCGGGACTCATAGCAAGTTCTCATTGGTCCAAATTGTTTATACCTTCCGTGTTATTTGGCCATTGGCCCAGTTGTATTGCCAGGAATTCTAATTGGTAAACCACATGCTAGGGCTGGTTTATAAAACTACATCCTGTCCCTTTTTTCTGAGGAGAGAATCACCGATGAGAGAATCACTGAGGACAGGGGTGAATAAACATCTACCTCTCAGCATAACATTGAGTAAAACTATTTTTCTCCCGGATTTGCTTTGGGGTCTGTTTTATTGAATAGTAACATCAACTGCTAACACTAGCATACAGAAATCAGTGGTGATGTTCAAAGTAGTTTTTAACTGTAATGCAGTTGGTGATGATGACATGAACATGTATAGGGGTTGACATTCATACAAGAATTATACACTGGTTTCTACATCAACATTGTGTGAAATACACATATAAACAATAGCTTAAATGTAGGATAATTTTGCTGGGGGCAATGAGGTCATTCGTAATCATTCCACGAAGCGTTTCCTTGGCATTTCCATTGTTTTGGTCGAGTTTCATTGACCTATTTACAGCATCTATAACAGTGTGTAGTGTACGTGTGTATTTGTACAGTAATGTGTATGCATTTGTGTCCGTGGATTCAACATAAAACTCACTGTTGTAGGAAGCCAACGATGGGAGTCTTGATCTCTTCAGAGCAGAAGTAGCTGGGCTGTGACAGCAGTCGAAGGGTGAGAATTTAAAAGAAAACACTCCTGTTTTGACACACATGGTTACATGCAAAGCCCCTAAATGAGAACCAATGGTGTGCATGTATTACCTTGCAGGGTGGAAGGGCGGCAGGAGTCACCTCCACATCAAAGACTATGGGCGGGGGGAGATCCTGACCGTCCTAGTGAGCGTTAGAGAGGTCAAGGAGAGAAGACAAGATGACTAATTGAAGAGATGTAAATTCTTCACAAATACAATAATAATATCCAAAACGAGTTGAATAAACAATTGTTGAAATCCTAAAAGCGTTGGATTGAATCCTTACCAGTTTGAGAAGCCTGGGGAACCTCTCTCTCACCTCGCTGTCCGACATTCACAAAAACACAGAAGATAAGAGACAGGAGTTAGTGCTGATTATATATAAACACTCTGGGAGTCATCCCCCTAAACACTATTCAACCACAAACGCATATACAGTGAGGAAAAAAAGTATTTGATCCCCTGCTGATTTTGTATGTTTGCCCACTGACAAAGAAATGATCAGTCTATAATTTTAATGGTAGGTTTATTTGAACAGTGAGAAACAGAACAAAAAAATCCAGAAAAACACATGTGAAAAATGTTATAAATTGATTAGCATTTTAATGAGGGAAATAAGTATTTGACCCCCTCTCAATCAGAAAGATTTATGGCTCCCAGGTGTCTTTTATACAGGTAACGAGCTGAGATTAGGAGCACACTCTTAAAGTGAGTGCTCCTAATCTCAGCTTGTTACCTGTATAAAAGACACCTGTCCACAGAAGCAATCAATCAATCAGATTCCAAACTCTCCACCATGGCCAAGACCAAAGAGCTCTCCAAAAGATTGTAGACCTACACAAGGCTGGAATGGGCTACAAGACCATCGCCAAGCAGCTTGGTGAGGTGACAACAGTTGGTGCGATTATTCGCAAATGGAAGAAACACAAAAGAACTGTCAATCTCCCTCGGCCTGGAGTTCCATGCAAGATCTCACCTCGTGGAGTTGCAATGATCATGAGAACGGTGAGGAATCAGCCCAGAACTACACGGGAGGATCTTGTCAATGATCTCAAGGCAGCTGGGCCCATAGTCACCAAGAAAACAATTGGTAACACACTATGCCGTGAAGGACTGAAATCCTGCAGCGCCCGCAAGGTCCCCCTGCTCAAGAAAGCACATATACATGCCTGTCTGAAGTTTGCCAATGAACATCTGAATGATTCAGAGGACAACTGGGTGAAAGTGTTGTGGTCAGATGAGACCAAAATGGAGCTCTTTGGCATCAACTCAACTCGGCGTGTTTGGAGGAGGAGGAATGCTGCCTATGACCCCAGGAACACCATCCCCACCGTCAAACATGGAGGTGGAAACATTATGCTTTGGGGGTGTTTTTCTGCTAAGGGGACAGGACAACTTCACAGCATCAAAGGGACGATGGACGGGGCCATATACCGTCAAATCTTGGGTGAGAACCTCTGACCCATCGTGGATGAGTATTCCAGCATGACAATGACCCAAAACACACGGCCAAGGCAACAAAGGAGTGGCTCAAGAAGAAGCACATTAAGGTCCTGGAGTGGCCTAGCCAGTCTCCAGACCTTAATCCCATAGAAAATCTGTGGAGGGAGCTGAAGGTTCGAGTTGCCAAACGTCAGCCTCGAAACCTTAATGACTTGGAGAAGATTTGCAAAGAGGAGTGGGACAAAATCCCTCCTGAGATGTGTGCAAACCTGGTGGCCAACTACAAGAAACATCTGACCTCTGATTGGCAACAAGGGTTTTGCCACCAAGTACTAAGTCATGTTTTGCAGAGGGGTCAAATACTTATTTTCCTCATTAAAATGCAAATCAATTTATAACATTTTTCACATGCATTTTTCTGGATTTTTTTGTTGTTATTCTGTCTCTCGCGGTTTAAATAAACCTACCATTAAAATTATAGACTGATCATTTCTTTGTCAGTGGGCAAACGTACAAAATCAGCAGGGGATCAAATATTTTTTTCCCTCACTGTATATGGTCATGCACTCACAGCCTCACCCATGGATAAGGATCTCTAATAGCCGCCCAAATGTTGATATAATCCCTGTCCATACAGTTAACTGAAATGAGGGGCGGAACTAGGCAGTAAAGACCAACATGGACTTGATTCGTCATAATAACTGCATATATTGGCAATCAAACTGATTGTTCAGGATAGAACACACCCATGCCTGATCATGACATAGTCAGCTCTGCATATCAGTGAAGAGGTACTCAATGTTACAACGACACATCCTCTTGTACTAATATGAACGGTACAATACAGATAAACCAATGCCAAATCAATCTATGACGACAGCCCCCTTTATGTATTTTTTTGTACTTTTTACCCCAATTTCATGATATCCAATTGGTAGTTACAGTCTTGTCCCATCACTGCAACTCCCATGCGGACTTGGGAGAGGCGAAGGTCGAGAGCCATGAGTCCTCCGAAACACAACCCCGCCAAGCCGCACTGCTTCTTGACACAATGCTCGCTTAACCCGGAAGCCAGCCGCACCAATGTGTTGGAGGAAACACCGTACACCTGGCGACCGTGTCAGCGTGCATGCGCCCAGAAGCCGCAAGGAGTCGCTAGAGCGCAATGGGACAAGGACATCCCAGCCGGCCAAACCCTCCCCTAACCCAGACGACGCTTGGCCAATTGTGTGCCGCCTCATGGGTCTCCCGGTCACGGCCGGCTGCGACACAGCCCGGGATCGAACCTGGATCTGTAGTAACGCATCTAGCACTGATCAGTGCCTTAGACCGCTGCGCCACTCTGTAGGCCTCGGCCCCCTTTCCTGTGGCAATGTACTCACCCCTTTGTGATGATACTCACCGTCCCCCCCTACACGCCGAAACACACGTTGTCTTGGAAGGGGTGGTAGGGGTGTGAACGTTGGTTGTGAGCGCCCCCATACCAACAAGAGACAAATCAGTGCTTTTTATACCCATAGGGGAGTGGCCTGGTGATTGGGAGAGGCCTGTGGTGTGACCAATGTGCTTGGTAGAAACCACTAAAGTGAGATTATGGTCAAACTACTCAAATGTTGCATGTTTGAGGTGTCTGACACACACGTCACAGGACCAAGAGACAGTGAAATGGAATCTAAAGACTGTTGGAGATGAAAGATTGACATGTATCATGGGTATACACGGGGGCTTTGATAGAAGGTGCAATTCCACTAGGGTGATTGAGTGGTATGTTAGCCAGCCTTAAGGAATATAACATGTGTTAGTTAAGGAGACCATGCAAAGCATCCTGTTCAGATGAAGAAAACACACAAATAGAAAAGAAAAGAAACAGAAAGAGCTGGGCCCTGAGCGCCACTACAGGAGGAACCTCTGTTGCTAGCGTTGATTAATGCAAGAATGATACTGCATATCTTACACAACATTTTTGGTACCAAAAATAAATAAAATGTTGGACCCCACTTCAACTTTAACATTTTGGGGGTGGTTAAACAAATAGGGCATCCAATCCCTATTAAACAAACATTTTCTTTTTTAGGGAAACATGTTGAGAGGGATATCTGAGGAAGGACCAAATGAGTCCTAAACTTTATCAGTGACCATTCTGAGGTGACTGCATGTTTTTATGACCACAGAATAAACATTAAATGTCATATCCTTAACCGGAAATCAACTTCATATATTGAAATCCCACTAATTGAGAATCTCTTGAAACATCTTTGTGTCCCTCGTTGTCAAAGCCTCTCCTTCACTCCGCCTGTTACATTCTGAGATGTGTCAACCAACTTGCGACACAAACAAGCCGTGAAGGCATGTTAGATTTAAGGGAATTATGAGAAAGCTTGTATTTGGCGACTCTGCTTGGCTTTTTGGAAACCTCTCTCCCGCACCAACCCCAGGCCTGTAGCGCAAATCTTTGTTCTTCACTTCAATGTCTTCTTCGTTCAACATATACTTTACGTATCAATGTGCATACGTACGTAGGTATGATGTGGCCAGATGCACGACTGTGCCTGTCTTAGGTTGTCCCGGTATCAAAGGTGGGATCTTACCCGTCATTGGCTAACCAGCCCTCTTCACTGGCCACATTTCACAACCCGTATAGGGGAGGATGAGAGGATGTACCAACACCATGTTTCCCATATGAATCTTATATACACACACACACACTATATGCCATTTAGTAGACGCTTTTATCCAAAGCGACTTAGAGACTTGTATGGGTGGTCCCGGGAATCGAACCCACTACCCTGGCGTTACAAGCGCCATGCTCTACCAACCGAGCTACAAAAGTATTTATTTTCCACATTGCCATTTTAGTAATCCAAGCTCTTCCCAAAGTGTGGGTCTCAATCACAATGCTGTGGTCAGTATTATCCATGCCAAGTTTTATTGTTAGATTACTTGTTAGATACTACTGCATGGTCGGAACTAGAAGCACAAGCACTTTGCTACACTCGCATTAACATCTGCTAACCATGTGTATGTGACAAATACAATTTGATTTGATTTTGATTTGATTTATGTATGCTAGAGGTAGTGGCTCTTGAAATTTAAATGATCAGGATTTTGTTTAAAAAATGAATACAGGGGTGTCTGTAGGGGGCACAGGGCCATCTTCACTGCAGAAAACAGATGGAGGAAAGATCAGCTGCTGAGTTTCAGAGAGGGAAAGCATGAGATCAGTTGAGACAGACAACAAAGAGAGTACCCAGACAGACAGTTAAACCTGCATCTAGTAGGGGGCAGGGGTGTAGAAATAATTGAAATGATAGCTATTTTCCTCAACTAAAACCATGTGTTTGTTGGCTGGTTAACGTTTAACTATGTAGTGTGAAGAGGTTCATGGTTTGATCATGTCAACATGGGCACATATGGCATGCAACTAAAATAAAATGAATCATAAACGTGGCTTTACATTTGAACTGAGGTGCTTCCCCACAAGCATTGAGTAGGCTATTTGTGCGATTTCAACATAGAACAATACATTATTGTCCAAGAACAGATCATGTCAAGTCTTAACTTAATCACCACCTACGTTATTGTAGTAATGTGGGAGGGCTCAGTGAGACTCTCTGGTAGCATGGTGATAAACAAGTCACTCCGGTTCCTTTGAAGTTGAGCGTTGTGCTACTATTCAGTAGTACCAGACCAAACATGTCCTTCCTGGCTCATATAATCCATAAATAACATGTGATATCCCACAGAGTAGGGCTTTCCTGAATACATTCAAGTTACCCCCTGAAATATAGGGAATAGAATGAACTATCCCCCCTCCCAACCATCTCACAACACACTGTCAACAGCCTACCATTACCCACCCAGCCAACCATCTCACAACACACTGTCAACAGCCTACCATTACCCACCCAGCCAACCATCTCACAACACACTGTCAACAGCCTACCATTACCCACCCAGCCAACCATCTCACAACACACTGTCAACAGCCTACCATTACCCACCCAGCCAACCATCTCACAACACACTGTCAACAGCCTACCATTACCCACCCAGCCAACCATCTCACAACACACCATCAATAGCCTACCATTACCCACCCAGCCAACCATCTCACAACACACCATCAATAGCCTACCATTACCCACCCAGCCAACCATCTCACAACACACCATCAATAGCCTACCATTACCCACCCAGCCATCCTGAGCACAGACTGACCTGATGTATGAAGCCTGGTCCTTGAAATAGTCGCAAAGGGGGTTCCTCTCCAGCCATAACTCCACCAGCTTAAGACCCTTGATCCTGTCCAGCTCCCGCTCTGTCTTTAACTGGAATGATGGCAGGAACAGAACATCCAATAAAACAGCCAGGTGTTACTCACAAGAACGGACACAGAGAGAAAACTCCTAGTCCCAGTCAATTGACTAAATTAATTATGTGGATAACTGAAAAGTGAGAGGAGACATTGTGCAGTCCCAGTAAAGGTCAGTGCTGGGGTTAGGTCACATTGAGCCACAACCAAACAGTCTCCTCACCTCGTTATGAGAAAGGTTGAGTGTCTTCAGGTTGGGAACCTTGTTGACCAGCTCTGACAGGTCATCCAGCCTAAATAGCTTGTTGTTGCTAAGGTTCAGACAAACAAGCTGTGGAAGGAAAGGAGAAGGGATAAGTGGGGAGGAAGGCATCCATATTTCATTATTCAGCTACAAGGACCGACCACATCCATACCTCTGGAATATTCTCCTCAATTATCTTAATAACAGCACGCATGGAGTTCTTTCTGTTTAAAGTCACATCAATGTTCTGGGACACCAGGTCTGTGAAAATAAGGGAAGCATAGGAGTGTTGGACGGCACTACCAGAATACATGTCATATAACACAAATACAACATTGAAAAACGTTTGATGCGACTAACTGCTCTTGCCGTGTACCTGGGTCTATCCGGATGTTGTTCAAGTCCAGGGCTTGTTGAGAGCCATCAAAACGTTTAGCCATGCATTGCTAATGAGGGAAAGACAGTTTTACGCATTCAGCCCGTACAACTCTCAATACATGAAACTAAATAATGAATGTTGCACTACTATCATTAGCGGGTACTTGAAATAATAGGAGGCATTACTAAGTAGAGCTGAAAGAAATAAAAAGTAATAACCTTGGCTCTAATATCAATACAATAATGTTATTAAAACAATCACTCCTCCTCCTATCCGAGAGCTGGTCTCCTTGTTTTACCTTCAGGTGCTCCAGATCAGCTGGCTTTAGTTCAGACTGAAGAAAGGAAGGTGGAAGACAGGGATTCATCAGTACAGTCACCTGGACAAGATGGAGGTTGGAGGAATGAATGGCATGTTTTTTAATGACTATCCCCAGGGGGAAATGGTTATGTCCTTGAATTTCTATTGAAAGCCCTTTCCTAAGCCCTAATCATTAACCACAGCCTTACCGTGACCCCTTCTCAAGGTCCTATTTACTGATGGTCCCATCCTTATTGATTGCCATCATCAACCTATTAACTCTGACCCCAGCCTTGTTGCTTAATCGAAAACTTCTGCTGGCGTTATTAATGTGTTCATGTCTGGTGTCCAGTCTGCCAGAAATATCCCACTTAACACCATTTGATAAAACCACCAGAGGTCGGGTTTGTGGAGAGAAAAAAAAAATTGTACCTTGTAGCCCTCTTTGTCTGTGATCTTCCGTGATACCTTAAACAAGGCATTCGCAGTGGTGGAATCATCAATAAAGAACTCTGCTCGGTTTCCCTCTACGTGGTACTTTGGAAAGGTGAAAAAAGAGAATGCCAATAAAATTAAGCTATTTCAGGGGACAGGGGAATAAAACTAAGTCCAGTGTTTCCCCTAGAATTTATTTTAGCAGTGGTGGCAGAGGTAAATAAAACTTTTTTTTTTAATATATTATTTTATTTGCAGTGGCGGCACCGCTGCTAAATACATAAAGGGGAAACACTGCTCAGTCTATTTCTGGACTAGATTGACTAACAAAAAGAGCCCCTAGGCAGCGGTCACTTACATGTACTGGGGTGAAGGGCATGGAGCAGATATTCTGCAGTGCTGTTATCAGCCAGTCTTTGTCGTATTTCTTTCCATAGGGGACCTGCAAGAGTCACAATTTAGCATTGACTAAATCCAATCCATGACAGCTTAGTAAATCTGTAAAGCTACCCAATTATTTTACAACGTGGACTCACAGACATCTTGAACCAGTTCTTGCGACCACCTCCACCTCCATCCCCTCCTTTGTTATTCCCACGACCCCTGTGACTTCCTCCTCCACCACCTCTGCGGCCCCGGTCAAAGCGGTCGTCACCACGCCGATTTGGCCTTCCATAAGGGTTACTAGCAGGGGGAAAAACATGAGGGGGATAAAGGATAACTTCCAAGATCAAACCTAAAAACAATGTTCAGTGAAATACTCTGTCTTCAGCCTGACAAACTCACAATCTGTGTTGGGAGGATCCATCTTGGGAGTTGCTGTCCGTCATTGCCACGTCTCCATCCTCATCGTCGAATCTCGCTCTGGGTCCCGGGCCGCCGCCGCCTCTTTGGCTACCACGATGTCTTGGTCTTGGCCCTGGTCCTACTGGCCCCTGGTCACTATACATAGGGGCCCTGAAAGGCCCCCTGCCTTTGCGATTGCGAACCTTTTGTCCACCAACTCTGTCATCGTGATCTGATGGACAAAGAGTCACTATAGTAAGCTTTGAGTTTACAGAAAAATGAATTTAATCAAGCTACAGCAATTATTAGCCTAGTAATGGCCCAGATCTGGTCTGTCATCTTCGTTTGAGATCATGCATGTTTGGCAGGAGCGCTAGCTGGGCGATTCCACACCAGGAAGACCCAAAAATATTTTTGGTATGTTGGATTGTTCTGGCATTTCTCACATATAAACTTCCTTGGGAGGAAGGATGTTTGATATGCTTTATTATGAAATACAATATCACAAATGTATTCAACATTACAAATACTAACATCTCAAAAGAACCTTTTGGATTTTGCGTAATTGTAGACATATTGTTTAAAGGTGCTACAGAGAATTTCTCCCCTATGTGGAAGATAGGTGAATTGCAACAGCACTAGGATGCATTCAAAACATATTTCACCTCCCCCACATCCCATTTCCCAATAATATGGAAGACTCGCACTTGAGCCTTTTACTTTCGGTTTTGGTCCACCAGCTTCAAACAGCTCTAAAAATTATATTCTTTGTTATTGAAAATACATTTCACAGCAATTTAGATGGTACAATGATTCCCTACACTATTCAGTGCTTGATTTTTTTCTCACAAACTTAAATTGAGCGAAGTGTAGAATTTTAGCAACCAGGAAATTACGGAGCGATTTCTATACTGAACAAAAATAGAAAAATGCCACATGCAGCAATTCCAAAGATTTTACTGAGTTACAGTTCATAGAAAGGAAATCAGTCAATTGAAAAATTAATTCGGCCGTAATCTATGGATTTCACATGACTGGCCAAGGGTGCAGCCATGGGTTGTCCTGGGAGGGCATAGGCCCACCCACTGGGGAGCCAGGCCTAGCCATTCAGAATGAGTTTTCCCCCACAAAATGGCTTTATTACAGACATAAATACCCCTCAGCTTCATCATATGTCTGGGTGGCTGGTCTCATACAATCCCACAGGTGAAGAAGCCAGATGTGGAGGTCCTGGTTTGGCGAGGTTACACGTAGTCCGCGGTTGTGTGGCCCGGTTAGACGTACGGCCAAATTCTCCAAAACAACGTTGGAGACGGCTTATGGTAGAGAAATTAACATTAAATCCTCTGGCAACAGTTCTGTTGGACATTCCTGCAGTAAGCATGACAATTGCACGCTCCCTAAAAAGTTGAGACATCTGTGGCATTGTGTTGTGTGTCAAAACTGCACATTTTAGAGTGGCCTTTTATTGTCCCCGGCACAAGGTGCACCTGTGTAGTGATTATGCTGTTTAATCAGCTTCTTGATATGCCACACCTGTCAGGTGGATGTATTATATTGGCAAAGGAGAAATGTTCACTAACAGGGATGTAAACAAATTTGTGCACAACATTTTTGAGAAGCTTTTCTGTGTGGAAAATGTTTGGGATCTTTTATTTCAGCTCATGTAACATGGGACCAACACTTTACAAGTTGCATTAATATTTTTGTTCAGTTAATATTGGCTGTTTGACCCGATTTCCACTAGATAGCACAGCCACAAAGTCAAAACAGCTTTCCCATTAACAGATACCGCTCCGGCAGCAGAAATCAATTGTCAAATATCACAGCCAATCACAACACTGACGGGTAAGTAATACTATTAAACAATAGCATTCCACCATTACTGCAGATATATTATGGACATTTCCTGAAATTACAATGCAAAAATTCAGAAAACTCCTGTGTGTAGCACCAACATACTCTTGCAGTGGGCTCGCCGGTACTTTTGAAGAGGGGGTTTAAGAAGGTCATACCAAGGATAATTTTCCTATTTGATTTTGAATTTTAAGACCCCTTGAAGTATAAAAAAAGTATCATAGTCTACTCGTTAAATATTTGGAAACCAATGGTTTGGGGTAGAAATATACACTATAGACTACAATATTATGCAAAGTTCGTACTTATCATAATGAACAATATTTCTTTATCATTTACATTCTGTATAGAAGGGCTGCTTTTTATGCTACTGTAACCTAAGCCCATCTGAGATAAATATAAAATTACAAAAATGGCATCTATGTTAAACAATGCAAAGTTCATTTAACAGTAAAATAACTTCAAATGCATTTAAAAATGTAAACTGCCTGAAATATATTATCTTGTTGTAGATCACCAAGTTACGTTGCTACTGTGTGACTGACATGCAGGCACACATGATTGATAGCATGAAAAACACATATTTTAAATTGGCATTAGATGGTAATTAATGTCATGTGCATATATCAGCAAATGAATATCTTAATTTTACATAAAGTATGATCACTTATCTGAGAAGGTACAAAACATATCTGAAAATGTGTTCGAGAGTCGCCTCCACACCAAAGTTTTTTTGCAGCTTTTAAAATTGACCACCAGTGGGAACTTACAAAAAAACAATCAATAACTTAATATAACATATTTTTTTACCTTTATTTAACTAGGCAAGTCAGTTAAGAAGAAATTCTTATTTTCAATGACGGCCTAGGAACAGTGGGTTAACTGCCTTGTTCAGGGGCAGAATGACAGATTTTTACCTTGTCAGCTTGGGGATTCGACCTTGCAACCTTCCGGATACAAGTTCAACGCTCGAACCACTAGGCTACCTGCCGCCCATCAACCAGATGAATTGGTTACAACTTTAAACAGCAGAACATTTCGTTTTTTATTGTAATTCAAAGATGGAAGGGGGCGTAATGGGTACGTGGGCTTAATGGGTACACTACCCTAATCTGCACAGCCGGTGATACACTCATGTCGCCCAGCGACCGTTTTTTGTACATAAAAAATTCCCTTGCGCAACAAGAAGTTTCCCCCCATTCTTCCTGCTAATTGGGTAACTATTGCAACATTTTTGTTTGAGTGATGGAAATGCTGTAAATTAAGAGGACTATGTATTTAGAAAGATGAGAAGTTTGATGTCATACAAGCAAGCCAAACACCTGTGAGTCCAAATGTGCACTTCACATTTCCATATCATAAATAGGGTCGACGCTTACGATTACTATGTTTGATGTACAGTTACAAGATGACATGGCGTCATAACCTGGGTTGTTCTGAACAGAATAAGCCTGTGTTTGTCTATTGTGAAGAAAACTTGCCGTGGCACACGCAACTGAACGCACTCAAGACCACTTTCTATGTGCACCAAAATTATGATCCATTTCCCTGAAATGTATTGTGAAAGCCTAACACTGTAATATCGTATTTTATAACTTAGAGTTGAAGTCAGAAATGTACATACACTTAGGTTGGAGTCATTAAAACTCGTTTGTTAACCACCACAAATTTCTTGTTAAACTATAGTTTTGGCAATTCGGTTAGGACATCTACTTTGTGCATGACACAAGTAATTTTTCCAACAATTGTTTACAGACAGATTTATTTCACTTATAATTCACGGTATCACAATTCCAGTGGGTCAGAAGTTTACATTTAAACAGCTTGGAAAATTCCAGAAAATTATGACATGGCTTTATAAGCTTCTGATAGGCTAATTGACATCATTTGAGTCAATTGGAGGTGTACCTGTGGATGTATTTCAAGGCCTACCTTCAAACGCAGTGCTTCTTTGCTTGACATCATGGGAAAATCAAAAGAAATCAGCCAAGACCTCAGAAAAAAAATTGTAGACCTCCACAAGTCTGGTTCATCCTTTGGAGCAATTTCCAAACGACTGAAGGTACCACGTTCGTCTGTACAAACAATAGTACGCAAGTATAAACACCATGGGACAACGCAGCCGTCATACCGCTCAGGAAGGTCTCCTAGAGATGAACGTACTTTGGTGTGAAAAGTGCAAATCAATCCCAGAACAACAGCAAAGGACCTTGTAAAGCTGCTGGAGGAAACAAGTACAAAAGTGTCTATATCCACAGTAAAACGAGTCCTATATCGACATAACCTGAAAGGTTGCTCAGCAAGGCAGAAGCCACTGCTCCAAAACCGCCATAAAAAAGCCAGACTACGGTTTGCAACTGTACATTGGAGAAATGTCCTCTGGTCTGATGAAACAAAAATAGAACTGTTTGGCCATAATGCTCATGGTTCTGTTTGGAGGGAAAAGGGGGAGGCTTGCAAGCTGAGGAGCAACCGTGAAGCATGGGGGTGGCAGCATCATGTTGTGGGGGCGCTTTGCTGCAGGAGGGACTGGTGCACTTCACAAAATAGATGGCATCATGTGGAAGCAAAATTATGTGGATATATTGAAGCAACATCTCCAGACATCAGTCAGGAAGTTAATGCTTGGTCGCAAATGGGTCTTCCAAATGGACAATGACCCCAAGCATACTTCCAAAGTTGTGGCAAAATGGCTTAAGGACAACAAAGTCAAGGTATTGGAGTGGCCATCACAAAGCCCTGACCTCAATCCTATAAAATATTTGTGGGCAGGCGTGTGCGAGCAAGGAGGCCTACAAACCTGACTCAGTTACACCAGCTCTGTCAGGAGGAATGGGTCAACATTCACCCAATTTATTGTGGGAAGCTTGTGGAAGGCTACCTAAAATGTTTGACCCAAGTTAAACAATTTAAAGGCAATGCTACCAAATACTAATTGAGTGAATGTAAACTTCTGACCCACTGGGAATGTGATGAAAGAAATAAAAGCTCAAATAAATCACTCTTTACTATTATTCTGACATTTCAACTTCTTAAAATAAAGTGGTGATCCTAACTGACTTAAGACAGGGAATTCTTACTAAGATTAAATGTCAGGAATTGTGAAAAACAGAGTTGAAATGTATTTGGCTAAGGTGTATGTAAACTTCCAACTTCAACTGTAGCTAGTCATGGTGCCAATAGAACAAGCTTTCAAATGAACAAGCTTTCACAACACCCAGATTGCGATTTATAACATAACGTTTTTGGATTGCGCAAACAGTAATTGCGTGGGGGGAAAAAAGCACATTATACTTGAAGGAAGTAGTCTTTGAGCCATAAAAGTGCATTGAAATTACTTAAGAGCTGTGCAGAATGGAGGCACCAGTTAGCCCTCTCACTCAAACCCTTGTCACTTTGTTGTCTTATGTTGCAACTACCCCACATGTTCCAGGAATATTCTTATGTTACCGAATGTATCCAGAGTATTTTCAGCAAAAAGTACAGTAACGGTGAAACACAAATAAAATCAACAGTGTAATGTCTGGATTCAGTCGTGTCAGGTGAACTGTTGTGTCCTCACCTTTGGTCTAATAATTTTCCAATAATCTCCTAACTGTTCTCTTTCAATTGCTACCATGGTTATTCATTTCATATTTCTTCTGTAAGAAACATTTCAATTTATCCCTATCCATCTAGGTCAATTCCCATGTGTGTAAAGGGTTAACACATTTTTCCACCACCACTTTCAGACAATTCCTGGATGTTGCGCACTGCGTTAAGCCAATCAGGTTGCAGCAGTCTGTTATTTACCCATATCAGGAAGTACTGTATCATTAGCCACTCTAGAATGGTGGTGGGAAAATTGTGTTTTATTAAAAGGGGCAATCTGCAGTTGCTTCATCCATTTGAGACTTCTGAATTAATTAAATGTACCCATTGAATCTTGAAAAATATGACATACATGCCCAATTAGCTTAGTTCAACTGCCGTACCTCATAATAAAACAAACTGGTTTCACTCCAATGTAAACAACTACTATATAGCCTCAAAACATGGTTAAAACCATCAATTTGATATCACGGTTGATCATTCCTATCTCTGTCTATGAATTTTGGAGTCGTTCCATTTCTCCAGCCCTATCCCTCTGGTGTTTATTAATTTATGGGCCTCCGTGGCGTGGAATCGCCCAGATAATCCATTCTCGCTGTACTACGCAGACACGTTTTCTGCCAAATTTCAATGTTGTGATGTAGCTAGAGCGCTAGTTATGAAATTACTCAAAGTTGATGTTGGCTACAGTAACTAGTTACCTACGTCTATAACACAAGAGGTGATGTTAGCCAACTGGCCAATTAGATGTGTTGTCATAGTAAAATGTACCAGCACACGCACCATGGTCCAGAGTAAAACAATGCGCTAACGTTACGTATAAACGTTCTAGCTAACTAACGTTAGCTTCTAAATTTTAACCACAGCTAGCTAACTAATTTATATTGCTAGCTCGCTAACTTGTTAGCTACCTACCAAGCTCACAAGTTAAATCATTTATAGGTGGTGTCAACACATAGTTAGAACACATTTCGTATTACGAAAGAAAAATAGCTGTCAAGGAAGCATATAGTTGTTTACAGGTAGCTAGTTAGCTACGTTCGTTAACGTTAGCTAGATAGCTAGCAGCTAGCTAACACCAACGTACCGTTGTAGTAACGTGAATCGTCGGCTGTTGACATAGTCAGGAACCGAACACCCACTTAACTCCAATAATAGTGGGTATTGTTACTTATATATGTACAGCAAATGTGAGTTTATCGTCCGTGAATAGTTAGCAAAGACATTCGCTTTGTTCGTAACATGCAATGTAGCTTTTCGGCCCCGCCGTCTGAGCATGTGCAATGGTTTCGAACTCGCTTTGCTCACGACCCTCTGGTAATGACCTCATGGACACTTATTTCTCAAAAACTGTTTATATTTCTTCAATTTATGTATTATTTGTTCGTGTGTGGTCCTCTGATGTTGAATCTCAGTGTGATGTACAAAAACAAGTTTTTTGTTCCATAGTAGGCCAACAAATCAACCTGTAATAAAGCATCCCAGAGTATGAATGCTGACCTATGATCAGTTTGGCATTTTAGATGCTAGTGAATTGACGAGGGGTACCTGGTCCTAGATCAGCACCACTACCCTGAGAAGCTTTGTATGTACGGACACTGGTCCCAGATTTGTTTGTGCTCTTGACAACTCCATCGTTCATTGTAAGCCAAACATTTTTTGAAAAGAGTAGTCAACCGTTTTACATTATGACCAATCGATAGGTTAAATCAAATCTAATGTTATTTGTCACATACACACTCACACATGGTTATCAGATGTTAATGCAAGTGTAGCGAAATGCTTGTGCTTCTAGTTCCGACAGTGCAGTAATATCTAACAAGTAATCAAACAATTCCACAACAACTACCTAATACACACAAATCTAAATGAGAATATGTACATATAAATATATGGATGAGGGATGACCGAGTGGCATAGGCAAGATGCAACAGATGGTATAAAATACAGTATTATACATACGAGATGAGTAATGTAAGATATGTAAACATTATTAAAGTGGCATTATTTAAAGTGACTAGTGATCCGTTTTATTAAAGTGGCCAATGATTTGAGTCTGTTTGTAGGCAGCTGAGTTAGTGATGAGTTAGTGATGGCTGTTTAACAGTCTGATGGCGTTGAGATAAAAGCTGTTTTTCAGTCTTTCGGTCCCAGCTTCGATGCACCGGTACTGACCTCGCCTTCTGGATGGTAGCGGGGTGAACAGGCAGTGGCTCGGGTGGCTGTTGTCCTTGATGATCTTTTTGGCCTTCCTGTGACATCGGGTGCTGTAGGTGTCCTGGAGGGCAGGTAGTTTGCCCCCGGTGATGCGTTGTGCAGACCGCACCACCCTCTGGAGAGCCTTGCGGTTGAGGGCTGGTGATACAGCCTGACAGGATGCTCTCACTTGTGCATCTGTAAAAGTTTGTGAGAGTTTTAGGTGACAAGCCACATTTATTCAGCCTCCTGAGGTTGAAGAGGCACTGTTGCACTGTCTGTGTGGGTGGACCATTTCAGTTTGTCCGTGATGTGTATGCCGAGAAACTTAAAACTTATAAATGCAACATGCAACAATTTTCAAAGAGTTACAGTTCATATGAGGAAATCAGTCAATTGAAATAAATTCATTAGGCCCACATGACTGGGAATACAGATATGCATCTAATTGGTCAAAGATACCTTACCAAAAATGGGCCTCAGGATCTGGTCACGTTATTTCTGTGCATTCAAATTGCCATCGATAAAATGCAATTGTTTTTGTTGTCCGTAGCGTATGCATTCCCATACCATAACCCCATCACTACCATGGAGCACTCTGTTCACAACGTTGACATCAGCAAAACGCTCCCCCCACACGACGCAATTCATGTGGTCTGTGGTTGTGAGGCCGGTTAGACGTACTGCCAAATTCTCAAAATGACGTTGGAGGTGGCTTATGGTAGAGAAATTGACATTAAATTATCTGGCAATATCTCTGGTGGACATTCCTGCAGTCAGCATGCCAATTGCACGCTCCCTAAAAACTTGAGACATCTGTGGCATTGTGTTGTGTGACAAAACTGCACATTTTAGAGTGGCCTTTTATTGTCCCAGCACAAGGTGCACCTGTGTAATGATCATGCTGTTTAATCAGCTTCTTGATATGCCACACCTTTCAGGTGGATGCATTATCTTGGCAACAGAGAAATGCTCAATAACACAGATGTAAACAAATTTCGACACAATATTTTAGAGTATTAAGCGTCTATAATTTTGTTCAGTGTAGAATAGGGCTGTTGTGATACTGTAAGTCAGAGGCTGCTTATTCCAACATTGGTGTGAACTGGGCACAAAGAAAACCCTGTCATAAACACATTTCACATCAAAAGCCAGGACGTTACAGAGCACGGTCACTGCATTGTTATATTACTGCTAGGACACTTAACTCTTAAAGAACAACTTCACCGGAAAATAACCTCAGATGTTATCATCAGCATACAACCTATTAGCTGATTACCAACAAAATATTGAACGTATTCATATTTTGTGCACAGCATTTTTTAAAACTCGGGCATTAAAGCTTAAATAACATAAAAGCAATCATTGCTTGACAGTCGTTGCATGTACACAATTGCGAGTAAAGAAAAACATGATAATGCACATGCACTGTAACGAGCAAAACAAAACTATGACTGATTTGATATCAAAGTCAATAAAACTAAACGTTGTAAACAACCAGAGCATTCATCAGTTGCGTCAAATATCATTTTCAGTTCGAAATTTGTATAAATTGACTTAATTATTTCATATACTGATACAATTCTCATGATCTTGAATACTTCTCAAATAACATTTTAATAATACTTAAGTCAAATCACCTTCATTTCATTGCATTATTGCCCTCATTCACATTTGAATGAACCTCACAAATGAAATTTGACCATATCACAGACCATATCTTATTTATTTTCTACAACACTTTTTTCATATATATGGGTACTTTTCAACAAAACTCTTCCAATTGTAACTTAACTAAATGTTTCAAGGAGCAATGAAGGATATGTTATCTAAAACAGAAAAAATACATATTTATTTAAAAACAAAGTAACATTAAGGACCACTTTGGAAACAAGTGCTTTAATAAATACTTTTAAGTGCTATCCTTTGGGTATAGAATGTACATCTTGCTGTATATGTTTCGACCCAATTAAATTAAATTAAACATGTGGTGGTCCCTGTAATAGCTCTAAAATGCATATTTGCTCAAAGAAAATCATACAATAACCTTCTGCAGAGGCGTAAACATTATGCATGTTCCTTGCGTTTAAGATGAATAACTCTGGAGAAACTTTAAATGTGTAACAGTGTAATCTGCAGGGTCATCATTCAGCAGCTCAGGGCACTTTGATTCTTATGGTAACTGTAGGCTTCAATCACAGGCACAAAAGGCATTCTCAACTATGCTTGTGTACCTGCTCAATCACATTCCTTAAAGACTCATTCGTAAAACAAAAAGGCTGAACAACTGTCTCTGCTACAATGATGCAGGCTAGGGAATTAAATAAGTGCTTAAAGACCGGAGCGATTATTTTCATTGCTCTGAAGGACACGCAAGAGTCAGGATTAAGCTTAATCCTACAAATATTTGCCTAACTGAAGGAGGCTTATAACCTTGACACTGGTTGATCTTTAAAAAAATCAAAGAGCATAGCTATCATGCCACATTCCAAAGTCATTTTGGATAAAAGCCTCTACTAAATGGCATATATTATTATATTATATGATTATTATTAAATTACATGCTAAGTAAAATGATAGGCTATAGGGAATATTTGTGCAGGGTGTTTGTGGGAGTCAGTTTGTCAATCTTTCTGCTTCAATCCATACATCAATCTCTCTCTCTTTGCCTGTCGTGAAAAGGCACGTTGAGGGACCTGTGAGCATTTGAATGTCTGAGCGATGATCCATGGTTCAGAGACTCATCCAGGGTCCCTGTCTCTGACGCAGCGTAGATTCCCCTGGCTGAGGTATCTGGGGTCCCTCCAACAGGACTGCTTCTGCACCTCTATCCTCCGGATCAGCAGGCTCCTCCTGACTTGCATTGGCCTCGTTAATCTGAGGAGCCTCCGGGGGCACATCTGATGACGACCCTAGAGATAACACAGGGAGGCAGATAGAGAGACAGGTTGAGTTAGACTAAATACATTTTATAGCAGTGAAAGGTTATTACAAATGACTCAAGTAGTTAATGAAAAAGACAGAGCGTCAACATTCTTCGTCTGAAAGAGTCTTACCTGTTTGATTCTCTGGCAAACCAGAGGGCTCGTTCAGGGAACCAATCACATCTGGTGTTTCCAGCTCCACTACAAAAACAAACAGCCGTTACAACTGTAGTAGAGACAGAATGCAAGAATATAATGTAAACAAGAATATGATGTTACACAAAACATAAAAATAACCTGTCATCATAATCCACAACTACTCTTCAAGTAGGCCTACAAATCCACAACAACACAAAGTGTGCCCAAACCAGTAATCTAACACACTGTGAGACGAGTCAGTATTAATTAAATCAAGATCAGTTGATTTAATATACTGTTGTGTATATCTTGTGTATACACTTTTATTCACACATTCTAATGGATCTTTCTATAAACTAGGGTACCAGTTTCCTACACTGTACAACTTTTTACAGCTGTTGATAAGTCATTGATAATAGTCTGCCATTTTTTTTCTTCATGTCATTACGTTAAGATATAAGGGGGATCATAGCTATATTCAATAAAAATCACAAATTGATTTAAAACTTAAAATTTAAAACCCTTTAACATTGTTGGTGTCTTGACGGACTTGTCCGAAATCGTGTGACATAAAAGAGAACTTTTCTGTCCTTGCATTTATGCCAGAGTAAGTTGTCGTTATATCATATATTAAGCATTAATCTGTTAAATTAGACATTGAACTTGAACCCTGTAAGAATCCTGGATCTAGCTGTTGGACAGTTTTTTGTCAAGAGATATCAGAAATGCAGTGTAACTATGTAACATTTCGTGTCTCCTTATGTTATGGGGTGAAAACAGTTTTCATGGATACACAAATCCAAAATGATATATGGGATTGCAAAATCGATTGCTTCTAAATAGATACTGTCATTAACGTGGTTCTTCAATAATTAATACTTGTTGGATGCACATTTGGTGTCCAGTTGATTAGTTACACCATTACATTTTCACACATCATCATCTGATCCAGGAAGGAATTTTTCAAATGACAGTCAAGTGATGAACGGCTGTTGTGATAGCGCATGTGACACAACAACAGCCCAAGTGCTGAAAAAAAGGTGTTCGCAAGGAATGTCCAGAATATTTTGGTGTCTCATGCGTTACACCAGTGAAAACAGTTGTGCCTGGATCCACGTTGGATCTAATATCCCGAGCGAATTGATGTTGATAATCTGTTATGGTCTGCTTGATTTACAGCAGGGTCTCATTAGATTTAAAAAGCATCAAGATAATGAGTTCATGTTTTCATACAGTATGTATTGGACACCGAGTCTACTGTGGTCAACTGTATAGGATAGACTATTGAGCAACCCCCAACGCTATTCCTATTAATTATTTTGGATATAATGAAAAAAATGACATAGCCTAGTGGACTTATTCACAATATGATCTGGTAATAAAATAACATGACAAATACATTTTTTCCCCCATGCAATGTTAAACAATAAAAGGGTCTTGAAGTAGATTACTAGAATTTAGAGCTCAAAGATTCAAGTACTGGTAAAGGCCTACCTTGAGCATCCAACATTTCCTCAATTTGGTGCTTGAAAAGTCCTTGTAATTACTGTAGCCAATTTCTAATTTCTCCTGATCCCTTATAATTATCCATGATTTCATTTTTTTATCCGTTTTTGTGAGAGATGTGTCCACTTTCATTTGTTTCCCGCCATTTCAATTGAAGTGTGCTGCGCTACTCTTGTTACGGTAAAACCACTTGCGGTTATTATGAGGACGACAAAATCTAATGTTGGCTTTCCGTACAAATCTTTCCATTAAAAAGGGAACCTTGTTTTTGTCCACTTGTTCATTATAAAACAGCGATGGTGAGACTAATGCTACCGCTATTCATGGATTTATTATGTGTGCCTGCGCATAGCCGCAGAAAGTAGGGGTGCTGATGGTGCTGCAGCACCCCCTGAGAAAATCTGAAATATAAACATCTCTATATATTTTAGATTTTTTTTTTTTTTTTACACAAAAGTAGTGCACTGGGCCTTTAATAGTCCTGTATTAGTGGACCAATATATAGCCGTCTGCAGCGTGGGCAAAACCCTTCACCCCCAAACTGCTTCCCATGGCTGCGTCAGCCACATAGGCTACAAACAAATCGCCATGCATTCAATCTATGTAGTCAGGCAATGTCCACATTATTCTCACATATTTTAGAATGTAATAATAAATTAAATATCTATGTTGTTGTATAGGTGGAGTTATGGGCCAATTTGCATATATTCACTTTTATTCCTCTACTTACACATGTAATGGACATTTAGAAATGTCCATCCCAATGTCACACATTGGCCCCATTATTTATAAAGACCCTAATACCCTCACCTTTCTTTATTTCTGATGCTTGTTGTCTAGGTTCTTCCAACTGCTCAGCCACACGATCATTATCTTTCTGATGCATTTGAGCTAAAACACATTCAGATTAACCATGTTATGTCTGTTTTACTCAATGGGTTTGATGCGTGTTGTAGAGTAGAACTAACTCACTCTGTGAGAAGGACATGCGCTTCCGAGCCTCTTCTCTTCTACGCTGCAGGCGAGTTGTGTCTCCCATCATAACCTACGGACATGATAAACCAAACAAAACACAGTTTAAGTTGAGGATCAGTGCCAAGCAGATATTTTAAAGTAAGATTAGATGTACTGTATGGATGGGGAACATCCTATTACAGTGGAGAAAATGAGACAGCATCTTACCCTGACCTGCTCAGGAGGCCAAAGTCCCCCCCATATAAACTGTAGGTATCCGAAGAGCACAATGACACTGAGGAAGGCAAAGTTGCTGGCCACGCCAATCACTGCAGACGTCAATGGGAAATTATACAGGAGGTATCTATTAAGACAAAGGGTTCAGAGAAAGGAGAAAGAAAAGGATGGATGGGGAATAAGATGAAAACAAAAGAACAGAATATACAACAGTAAGAAAACAAACAACATTCTATGTATTCGTCTTATTGGCATCAAATAATCTGGATTTGAAACCGAAATAACTGATACGATCGGGAGGAGGTCTATACCTGATGCCAGTGAAGAAAGCATGGATCCTGAGCTGAGCTGAATAGATCTGCACCCGCCGAGACTGGATCTCAATGACCGCACCAACAGTGGGTTGATACTGTAGTGAGATAATGTTTTGGGGACCTTATTACCTAAAAAAGACTGGTCTGACTTGGCCAGTCTTGCAGAACTGAACAAATGCGAGAATAGGTGGTTTGGCTTGCGAGATTATTAAAACTCAATCTCACTTTGAAAGAGGACATTTTACTCAGGTTGTATTTGTTTGGACTGCTTCTAAATAAATTAGTTCTGTCCAAGTACGTTTAATTGAAAGCACATGAACATCAAATGCTGCTGAAAGGGAAGTATGCTTGGTAAATCGAATTACATCAGATAAAAATTAAATGATTCAGATAACATGCAAATGATGATCACAAGATCACGACAATCTGACTCATTGAGCAGGCTCAGTGCAGAGAGCATGACAGGAACTAAGTGCAAGCTCTGTGGGAGAGGAAAATGGATTTGATAAGTACAGGCAACCACAAATAGCACTTACAGAATTGGCCTTGTAGTCTGAGAAGAGCTCAACCTCAACGAGCTGCTTCTGCTCCGTCATCCCAGTCAGCAGGAGAGGAGAGAACAGTAGAGTATTCAATGTCTGGAGGAGACCAGATCGGTAGTGCAGCATAGCCTGGTGAGAAAATAAATCAGTCACCGTCAGAGGGCCACACAATCATCAATTCAATTCTAACATTGTATTATAGGAAATGTTATGTTGGAGGAAACTCAAGGAATCAAATCAAAGTGTATTGGTCGCGTACACAGTTTAGCAGACGTAATAGCGGGTGCAGGGAAATGCTTGTGTTACTAAATGCAGCCAAAATGTCAAACAAGTACACAAATAATAATCAAAAACTAGAAACAAGAAATCTTAAACGTCAGAACGAATCCAGTTAACAACCCAAATAACACTATCAGTAATCCAAATGCAATCTATGCGTATATATACCAAAACGATATATTAAGAATGATATGCACAGCAGTAGATATATTACAGTGAGCTATGTCGAGAATCCAGTTATGTGCCACAGGGCACAAACTGGCACTGAAATGTTTGGAGAGGCTCAGAAGAGAGATTGGTGTAGTAGGAGGCCAAACAGAATCAACATAGCACTATCACTCACAGAGCGCGCCACAGCTGCAACTGTCTGGCCGTCCTTGGTGTAGCAAGACATCTTAATCATGAACATGCCAAGATGTTCGTTGACTGGCGACTCAGGCATTTCCAACTCTAAAGAGATTCGATATGGCTGACCATAAATCATAACCTAGGAAAGACAATGAGGGGTAGAATACTGTAAGAGAGACAGTGAGCATACCTGCCTACAGCGATAATTTCTTAGCATATTGAAATTATATTAGCATCTAGCTCAGGATAGAGGGGGTGAGGAAAATAATGGTTAATATGTGAAGAGCATACCTGGTCTTTGCCATTCTTTAGCAGCGAGATGTTAGCCATGGGGAAAGAGCAGAGGACTGAGTTGGAGGCATCACAATCGGTACTAGAACAAACAGCGGTCAGGAAAAAAAGTGTGACATGTTACGAGCCTACACTTTTTACCTTGACATGGTTCTAATAGCTCAAAACAAAAATCAGGTGCAACAGCATGAGTATTTTGTTAAGTGTAGCTAAATGCTCATGCAAAAGCAATTATACATTTTTAAATAAACCATTCAAAATGTGAGTGAAAGGAGAGTAAAGAGTGGATAAAAAAAAAGGCACAAAACAAACTTTCCATGATGTCTCCCAGTACCTGTAGTGGTAGTGCACTGGTGTAGAGAAGCTGACGGTGGGCATATAGGAGTAGTAGAAGCTGCCATAGAGGAAGATGGCCACCCAGACCAGCAGCACTAGAACGCAGAAGAGGATGGCAGCCTGCAGTAGAGTCCTGCGGGCTCTGAGGAGAGTTACCCCTAACACATCCTGCAGCCACAGGAAAACTGGTCCCATTACACCACCCATGGTGACTGACCCAGCACTGACTCTGGTCCTGACGATCCACACCACTCCCTGAAATCTCACTGCCTTATTCCTGTGGCTATTGCCAAAAGCCCCTCGCTCTCTCTGCTTCCTTGGGAAAAAAATTATTTTCTTTTGCGGGCTATGGCTCCCTGTTAATTGGAGGAAGCCCACTTAACAATTCCAACATTGGCCTGCTCATCCTTAAGAAAACCCCATGCGGAATAATATATATATCTTTGTCATACCCCCTTAATATGACATTAATTACTTAGCTAATTAACGTTTTCTTTGTCGACTGCAAGTCATATCTGATAAAGAGCTGTTGACTGGGCCTTTAATATTTCTGTAGCAAGCTGTAAAATAGAAGAGAAAAGCATTGAGACTTTAACGGAGATGAATACTGAATACAAAGGCACCATTCTACATCACTCACAATAAACTATTTCTAGTGTCTCAAACAATGAGTTTTACGAGTTTTTTCTTTACTGCCAACGGAAACGTAAGATAACAATTAGAGATACGCATGTCAGAGTAATCTGTAAAAGCTTCAAGGACTTAATCCATCAATGAAAAAAATGAGTACAGCCTCCCTACGTTAGTTAGCTATGCTGCTGGCCAGAGCCCTTTTACCTTTATATTAACGTTAATAGAAGGCTCATCTGCTGCTAGCTAGCTAAAACATTGAGGATGACAACAACATTTCAAAATGACGATGAATGCCATTGCTAGTTACCCATATATTTCAACAGAATGTCATTTGATCTGAGATTCAGTTGACATATAACTACCTTTATAGTAAAACACAAAGGTAGCAAGCTAACTAGCTAGCTACATGCTAACAACTGGCTAACTCGCCCAAGACAAGTGGTGCAAGTGATTGGCTAGAATGCATCCAAAATTGCAACAGCCCTCATACTCACCTTTTCGTCTATAGTTAAGCTGCAGCACTATACATTAACAATTAACATGCACGTAATTGTGATCATTAAAATGGAAACATCTAACAATATTTATAGACATACACAATTATATTTACTCTAGCTAGCTAGCTACTTCATAAAAGGAAAGAACTACAGAAAAAACTGCAACTACGAAACGGACAACAGGACAAACTTCAAGAGCAAAGCAACGCGTTCATAAGTAAAGGGTGCACATAGAGGTTGACGTTGAGAACATGATGTCAAACCTCCATCTGTAACCATGAAATGTTTTATCTATGGGGATTGGTGTAGACATTTCAAATAAGATAGATAGCATAGATTAGAAAAGGGAAAAGAATGTGGTCAAAACCATAGCCTATGCTACAATCTCATTGCTAACTATTGTGGAAATAAATGATTATTAATATGTTCATAATTACTCAAAATGATTCTACTGAATTTCTCATTGTGATAAGAGATTTTATCCATGTCATTATCATGTCACTGTCTTTTTTCACTTTTATTCTATTCTCTCCAGTTTAAATCAAGATGTCTGGAGAGAGAGACTGTAATATTAGAGGACATGATGGGGGAAGGGAGAGAGAGTGGAGACGAGAGGGGGCAAGTGATGGGCAGCAATGGTTGGGGGGACTACAAATATACTGTATCTTGCCAAGGTGGGAGAAACCATTGAGGGCAGTATGATGACAGAATGTAAAAGACAAGGAGCTAGAGACTGCAGCAGTTCCCATGGCAACAGAAGAGAGAGAGGGAGGGGGGTAACTGATGCAAATAATAAACATCATTTAAATTCCAACAGTGCATATCAAATATAGTGAATATTGTATCTGGCCTTTGGACACAAAACATAAAACTGCATGCTCATATTTTCTTATGACAATGAATTATTTTGTGAGATTCCATATCTGCCTAATTACCCTCTATTTTCATATAAAGATGGTATGATCCAGCTCTCAGAAGAAAAACGATTCCAATGGAGCCTTCCTCCCTTTGCCTGGAAGGTTCCACTCACTGCAGAGGGGGTTCTTATGCATGTACCAGGAGTCTGATGTTCATTGTAGCAGAATTGCAGTGCACTGGACTGTACAGAACAGTGTAGCATACACTGTCTATGAGGGGTGGGGTTCAGCTACACTAAAATCACAAACACAGGCAGATAGAGGGTGAGAGAGCAAGAGGGAGAGAAGAGGAGGGAGAGAAAGCACCTGAAGAGGAATACAACAAGGGTAAGGGAGAAGATGAGAAGGAGCTGATGAAGGAAAGGAATATTAAGAGGGGAGAGAGAGGACCAGAATGGTAGAAATAGACTCCTATATGGACTGGTCTTGTTGCTTCTCTCTCTTTCTCCGGTTATCCATTTCTCCTCACACTTCTTGTCCATTCATTATTTATTTTCTGTTGAACCTTCTTTGTATGCTGTCACTTCAAATTGATTTGTATTAAGTGGTTTTCTTCATATCCCTTGCATATTTGATGTTGATGTGATTTGATGATATTCACACACATCGGGTGTATCTGTGTGTGCTGAGGCAACTGTATATCTGTGCATTTGTCCCAGTTTTTTGGTTGCTTCAGCCATTCAAATAGTGTGCTCCCATCAAACGAGGTCCCATAAAAAGCTGAACATATCCAATTGATCTACAAATTGTGTCTTTATCATCCTATTAGCCTGACCTTAAACTATTAGTTTTCAGCAAAAGAAATGTCCTGTACCTTCTAAAAGCTCTGGAGATTTATGTCTGCCATTGAGGATCATAATGCGGTCTTCTTGAACACATAAGAGACATTCTGATGATGGAATTTATTAGAATGTAACCACTTTTATGTTATTCATAGATTACAGTTAGAGTGGCATGGTATGGTAAAGAAAATCATACCTGGCTTCTGGACATACGTGTATTGTACTTCTCTTCTAGCCAGTGCATAAAAACATTTTAACTAACAAGCTGACTATCCGTAAGAAGGCAAATAAATTGTCCACATAATCAATGTACACAATATGAATGGTCCTATAGCTTAAAAAGGTGAGATATAGTTTTTCTTGGGCAGAGAGCTTTTAACAAGTAAGTAGTAAATTACACCATTGGTCCCTAAAGATAGAGAGAGACAGACAGAGGAGGGGAAGGAGGAGAGCAGAGGAAGATTGAAGTGAATGAGCTAAAAAAAATAAGTGTGTCAAATTTAGGAGGGAGAGGAATTGGAAGCAGTCAGTAATTCATAAAAATGTACACTGAGTATACCAAACATTAGGAACACCTTCCTAATATTGAGTTGTTGGCCCCATGTTGACTCCAATGCTTTCCAGAGTTGTGCCAAGTTGGCTGGATTACCTTTGAGTGGTGGACCATTCTTGATACACACAGGAATCTGTTGAGCGTGAAAACTCAGCAACGTTGCAGTTCTTGACACAAACTGGTGCGCCTGGCACCCACTACCATACCTCGTTGAAATGCACTTAGATTGTGTCTCGTGCCCATTCATCCTCTGAGTGGCACACATAAACAATCCATGTCGCAATTGTCTCAAGTCTTAAAAATCCTTCTTTAACATGTCTTCTCCCGTTCATCTACACTGATTGAAGTGGACTCAACAAGTCAATAACGGAACATACTGTAGCCTTCACCTGGATTCACCTGGTCAGTTTATGTCATGGAAAGAGCAGGTGTTCTTAATGTTTAAATACTCAGTGTGTATTTTCATTCATAAGAATCCATACAAATGTAAGTTATCTAGAATGAATACAGTGCGATTGTTTAATGTCATGCAATACACCACGCCATACATCTGCCTTTCCAGCTGTCAGTGCTATGTGTCTTTTTTCTAAAACAAAATTATTGAATGTGTTTGTGTGACTCATGCGCCATATGTTTCATTGGCTCTCTTGACAGGATGAAAGGAGACACCCCAGTGAACAGCACCATGAGTGTCGGCCAAGCCAGGAAGCTGGTGGAGCAATTGAAGATTGAAGCCAGTTTCTGCAGGATCAAGGTAAGCCTTGCCAGAGGCATCATGTCCATTGAAACGTTGCACGCGCCTTGGTAAGTCTCCGCTAAATACCCACACCCTCATTTTAAGTCTTGATTCCCACTACTTGCCATCCTCAGGTATCAAAGGCGGCTGCAGACCTGATGGCATACTGTGATGCCCACGCCATTGAGGACCCCCTCATCACCCCTGTGCCCACCTCAGAGAACCCATTCAGGGAGAAGAAGTTCTTCTGTGCACTCCTCTGAGACAAACCACAGGATGGTTGGGAAAAACACTGTCCAGATAGAACATAATGTACACTGAGTATACCAAACATTAGGAACTTCTTCCTAATATTGAGTTGCACGCACCCACCCCCTGCACTCAGAACAGCCTTAATTTGTCAGGGTATGGACTCTACAAGGTGTCGAAAGCATTCTCCACAGATGCTGGCCTATGCAGACTACAATGCTTTCCAGAGTTGTGTCAAGTTGGTTAGATGTCCTTCAGATGGTGGAACACTCTTGATACACACGGGAAACTGTTGAGCGTGAAAAACCCAACAGCGTTGCAGTTCTTGACACAAATTGGTGTGCCTGGCACCTACTACCATACCCTGTTCAAAGGCACTTTTTGTCTTGCCCTTTCACCTTCTAAATGGCATACATACACAATCTATGTCTCAATTCTCTCTTTAACCGGTCTCCTCCCCTTAATCTACACACTGAAGTGGATTTAACAAGAGACATCAATAAGGGATCATAGCTTTCACCTGGTCAGTCTGTCATGGAAAGAGCAGGTGTTCTTAATGTTTTGTATACTCAGTGTATGTACATGCATTCACCACATACAAAGCTAAATAACGTATTCATGTAGCCTGCTTTATCTTATGAAAGGATGCAGATGTACATATTCTCCTAAGTAAAATCAAGACTAATTCAACCAAAATGTACATTTAATGTAGATCTACATAAACAACCATTAAAATATATATATGGAGTTATGCGTATACATTCCTAAACACATCAAAGCTTACAGAATCATGAACTGTAGCACAACATAAAAGTGGATATACATACAATATGTAAACAGCTCATAGTCCTAGCTCATTTTTCAAATCGATGGAGGGGTGACAACTACACATGAATTGTAATTATTTGGAACTTTTAATACACACTAGTCACTGCCTAATCAGAGTTTGTTAAAAAATATATATAACTGTGTGTGATGTCTTGAAAGTCCTGTATGTCACTTTAAGCTGTTGCAGAAATGTGCGTGAGGTGTAGGCGCCACTGTGGACCAGTAGGACAGTAAAAGGACAAGTCAATACACACAAATCCAAATAATTCCACTGGCGCTGTATGTACAAGATGTGGTCAGCCGCCTTAACAAGATCAGCGGTCTATAATGACGGGTTTCCAATAACAATGATCCATGTTGTTTTGATAAATAAGTGGTTTAATTTGTCAAGTGGATGTCTAAGGCTATATGACATTAACAAAAATAAGCAGTAAATTTAATAAATACATACAAATTGCTGTTATGGTATTCTTTTCGAGACCAGTTTTTTTGGTTGCTTATCTGATCAAGTAAATGTCATTACTATTTTTAGATCAGTGTTACTTAAACCTTTACTGTCATTATTTCTTACCAAAACGAATTAAGATCTGTGAATAAAAGGGGACTTGGGAATCAAAGACAAAATTAAACACTCCTGTCACCCAAAATATTTTTGCATGTAATTTTATTGTTTTTTTTCTTCCAAAAAACAAAACAAACTCAGAATTGTCCAGATCTTGCAGTTTGTTTATTTCAAAAGAAAAATGTAAAAACTAACATGCTTTCACAGTCAATATGCTAAAACATGAACCAGTGTTTCAGTAAAACCATCATTCAACGATTAAACAGAAGTATGCTCATAAATTAATTCCTGGAACAGTGCTACTTACTGTGGTTTTACTTCAGGCTTTCATTTGTGTGAAGAATGAAAATGAGGTGAATGGTGGTAGCTAGCTTCTTAATCCGCATGCACTGCTCCACAACTCAAGATACATTGCAGATAAATGTTGCTTTTGCATTACAACGTTAAGGCATCGCTTCAACATCTCTTAAAACAAACACATAAGATAAAATGGGGCAATTACAAATGTAAATCTTAAAACTGTTTCCTGTAAACTCTGTTGTAAAATTAACAGCGCAACATCTTATAGACATTAAAGCCATGTGGTGTCAAATGGTTTAAAATGCTATTAATTAATTTAGCGACAAGTTCATTTAAATAAATGCAGGGGCAAACGGTCAGAGAGTTGGAGATAAGTACAAGCATTAGTTATACCTTTATGAAGGGACGGGAATTATAAAAAGACAGAACAAAATTGAAATATAAAGTGCAGGAAAACAAATGGACTCATCCCCAAGGCTTTTGTACGGCCAAAGATATTAATCATAGGAAAGGTCAGGATTACAGATCTACACAGTTGGGTGAAACAACCCCATGGATGACTGCAGCAAAGTATGTCTTACTAATTTTTAAGCATCCATAGGTCTCTGAATTGTGACTATAGTATAAAATAACCAGGTGTTACAATGTACGACTTTGCTTAACTGCCTCATGTGCCCATATGAGGTGCAATTTAATGTGAGACCAGAAGTAAATAGACGGTTGGGATAACGTTATATAAAATGGAGAGAGAAAAAAACAAACCGGGAAAAAAAAGCTTCTTTACAGGAAAGAATCACACCATTCACGCAGACAGCCATAGCAATCACCCTGCTGTTTGACATTGGCCCCGCATGAGTCTTTCAGCCAGTCCCGGAATAGCTCCTCATCCTTCTTCAGCACCAGGAACTGACCCAGGACCACGTAAGCCTGTAGATGTATGCAAGTGAGAATGGAGTAGGAAAAGTGAAAGAGAACATGAATGACAATACACTAACCTAACCACTATGTAAAAGTTGCCCAACTGCATTGTCTTCTTGACTTTGCTGTACTTACTATGACTGTGATATATGATATGACTAAAATGTAGAAATTCACAAAACAAAGTTCCATTATGAAAGTTCCAACAAAGTTAAGTAAACTCTGCATCACCTTGTCGAAGCCCTTCTCCTCCAGTCTCTTGCCAAGCACCTCTCCAATGCCAGCAAGTGCATTGACTGGCTTCTCCCCCATGGGTTCTGCTACAAACTCTTTGTGTTTCTGGGATGTTGACGACATGGCTGCTTTCTGTCAGTGAACACCTTAAGTACCTTCACACAGGAAACTGAATAGAACATAAAGCAATTTACTAAAATGTTTGGTTATTATTTCACCTTTTTGATTTGAAAACGTTGAGGCAGAGGCACACAATTTATCCACAACAATATGGTGTAACAATAGAAAGAGGAAACCTAATCATATTTGGTGTAGCTGTGTCTAACAGGACACATCAGGTAAACATGATTCACAGTAGTGTCACACATTTTTTAGAAACATACAGTATTTGGGAGTGGAGTGCCCTATGACCCCAAAGTGACATTATCAACTAAAGAACTGAAACCAAACGCTTTCCATGTTACCCATAACACCACCCAGAGAGAATGATAAGTGTTTTGTTTGAGCATGTGCCGATAATGATAGGATCGGACGAAAGGGAGTGCTGCTTTTGGATCAACCTTCTCCCTTCAAATCTTAAATTAACTTTATAATTATTTCACAATACTGACGACGGATCAGCTCCTAGAGGGTTATCTACCACCAACGGTTGTAAATATTGAAGCAGCTTATTTTAAAACTTACCCAATGCACCGAATCGGCACATCTTTTTATACGCCGCTTGTTTGTATCAATTGCAAAGACATTGGCAACTTAGTGTTTGTAGTCAACTTTGTTATTATGTTATCGCTGTCAGAGATACAAATAAACCATGTAATTATATGTTCAGCGTAGCCTTGATCATGACTGTCAGTTCCACTACATTACACGAGTCATTGGACAAAATTTGTTGTTTTCTGTAGGGGGCTGTTTTGTTAAGACCCGCGATGCCAGGTCAGTATTTGACCATGATTACTACAAGTTTAGATAGCTGGCTAGACTAACTACCAATCAAAAAATTGTTCGCTGACATGGATAATTGAGTGACTGTCAGTGACTGACATGAGAGAAACTGGTGATGCACAACCAAATTTTGAGACCCAGAGTTCCTAGCAGGATCTCATAGCGGCCGGGGGCCCTAAATGCGTCAGCATGCCTCAGTTCGGCTGGCAGCTAGGCGAACTGAACGAGTGCACTTGCATGCTACCTAAAAGGATGTTTGCTTGAAAAACAAAAAAAATGTCAATATTACTCCAGGACAGTAGAGGGCAAAGAGCTGGTAATAGCTATCTATGGCCAAAGAAAGACGTGTGGGAGAATAAAAAGTGTACACAGAGACACTTGACTGGTGACAAAATGGAAGTTGTGTGAATTGCCCAGAATCTACTAGATTTATGTACCTAGCAACACATATGAATAGGCGAGATACGGAGACAGAAGATGCCCGCTACAGGTTCACAATGGTGGATGTAGGGGCATACGGCCTAGAGAGCTATGGTGGAGTGTTTCAAGAGAGTTCATTTGGGTCCAAACTGCCACAGAAGACCCTCAATTTACCACCAGCTGTCTTGTCAGGTACCACAACGCCAAGTCCTTATGTTTTCCTGGGAGACGCAGCTTTCCCCCTACATGAGAACCTTGTGCACCTTTATCCAGCTATGTTGATAATAAAATGTTGGAATCTATTTCACTTAGTTTATGGTTCCTGTAAATGTGTATTTTTTTTCTTCTATACTGAACAAAAATTAACACAACAATTAACGATTTTACTGAGTTTACTGTTCATACAAAGAAATCAGTCAATTGAAAAACTCATTAGGCCTTAATCTATGGATTTCACATGTCTGGACAGGGGTGTAGCCATGGGTAGGCATAGGCCCACCCACTTGGGAGCCAGGCCTAGCCAATGAGAATAAGTTTTTCCCCTCAAAAAGGGCTTTATTACAGATGGAAATACTCAGTTTCATCAGCTGTCCAGGTGGCTGGTCTCAGACGATGTGTCAAGGGCTCAGTCTGCAGCTCTTTTCTCCCTTGTCACACCCCTGCTACTGCTGTATGGCATCGGTGAGGAGCAAGCCAGTGGAGTAGTTCTTGGAGGTGGGCCCAGGATAGAGCTTCCCAGGTCCTGCATGGAGATTGTTTCTAATTCTGCACTGCAGCTTAGTGCAGGAGATGGGCTAGGGGCCGGTGACCTGTCAGTACTGGGGACAGAGGTGGTGCTTGGGCACAGAGAACAAAACCAGGTGCTGTCTCCATTCACTGATGTTTAAGCCTTGACAAAGAAAAAATTAAGTTGAGGGCTATTCGGTACATATCCAAACGAACAATTAACCTCATATCATTAACAGAGACTACAATAGATCATATAATAATGTTGAAAAAGTTTGAGCCTGGTCTAGCTACTCAACTCTGCTCAAACATTTGCAAAATTTTGACTTGCTGGACCTTGCTACCAAACTTTAAACTTGTGTTACCAATGTGGGAAGCTTGTGATTTTCTTTCTAATGACAAAATGTTTGATCAAAAGTAGTAAATATCTTTAGTTTAGTTGGTTGGCTTGCTTTCTCTGCACACGTACAGTATGCAGCTAAGCTAGCTAGCCACTAGCCAGCCAAGTAGCTAGCGCTAGTTATTGTCAGCACAACATGGCTACGCTTTTCGTCGACTACAATATAAAATACAACAACATACCTCATTCTTTGGTGAAGACGGCATGTTGCTTTCAGTCTTCCCATGCTCCACGTGCCAAACAAGCCAGCAGCAAAATTTCTGGAGTAGCCTTTCCTCCGGAATCTCCACTGCGGCCCTTGATTCTTTTCATTGTCTTGACGAACTTGTCGCGAACCCTACCCCACTTTTTTGAACTAGTGGTTGGGTCGGACCCCAGTGCCTCCGCAATCTCCCCCATGAATTGGCATTTATATGTTGGGTTTTATATAATGCATGGCTAGAATCGTAATGGTGAAGGTTTCTTCTGTACCTCGGTCAATGGTTGAAGTTGTCATTTGCCATTTTGAATCCACACACACAAAACCCATAATGGCACAGCGGAAAAAAAGGTTTTCGAAATGTTTGCCAATTTATACAAATAAAAACAGAAATACCTTATTTAAGTATTTAGACCCTTTGCTATGACACTCAATTGATCTCAGGTGCATCCTGTTTCCATTGATCATCCTTGACGTTTCTACAACTTGGAGCACCTGTGGTAAATTTGATTGACTGGAAATGATTTGCAAAGGGACACCTGTCTATATAAAAGGTCTCACAGTTGACAGTGCATGTCAGAGCAAAAACCAAGACATGAGGTCGAAGGAATTTTCCGTAGAGCTTCGAGACAGGATTGTGCCAAGGCACAGATCTGGGGAAAAGGAAGGGTACCAAAAAAACTCCCGCATTGAAGGTCCAAGAACACAGTGGCCTCCATCATTCTTTAATGGAAGAAATTTAGAACCGCCAAGACTCTTCCTAGAGCTGGCCGCCCGGCCAAACTGAGACATCAGGAAAGAAGGTAATCTACCGGCCCAAGTACCCGATGGTCACTGACAGAGCTCCAGAGTTCCTCTGGACATAGGAGAACCTTCCAGAAAGACAAAAATAGCGGCAGCACTCCACAATCAGGCCTTTATGGTAGAATGGCCAGACGGAAGCCACTCCTCAGTGAAACGCACATGACAGCCCACTTGGAGTTTGCCAAAGGGCACCTAAAGGACTCTGACCATGAAGAACAAGGTTATCTGGTCTGATGAAACCAAGATTGAATTATTTGGCCTGAATGCCAAACGTCACATCTGGAGGAAACCCGGCACCATCCCTACGTTGAAGCATGCGTGACAGCATCATGCTGTGGGAATGTTTTTCAGCAGCAGGGACTGGGTGACTAGTCAGGATCAGGTAAAAGATGAATGGAGCAAAGTAGAAGAAGATCCTTCTCCAGAGCGCTCAGGACCTCAGACTGTGGTAAAGGTTCACCTTCCAACAGGACAATGACCCTAAGCACATAGCCAAGACAACGCAGGAGTGGCTTTGGGACAAGTCTCTGAATGTCCCGGACTTGAACATCTCTGGAGAGACCTGAAAATAGCTGTGCAGCGACATTCCCCATCCAATCTGACAGAGCTTGAGAGGATCTGCAGAGAAGAATGGGAGAAACTCACCAAATACAGGTGTCATACCCAAGAAGACTCAAGGCTGTAATTGCTGCCAAAGGTGCTTCAAAGTACTGAGTAAAGGGTCTGAATATTTATGTAAAAGATATTTGATTAAGAAATCTGCCAACAACAAAAAATACCTGTTTTTGCTTTGTCATTATGGGGTATGGTTTGGAGATTGAGGCGTCAGCATGTTTCAGCCGAACTGAACGAGTGTGCTCGGATACTCCCTTAAGACTTTTGCTTGAGAAACTAGGGGGAAAAAGCGGCAATAGTACCATTTATCCAAGTTGACTCAAGTCACAATTAACTGAAGAACTTAAAATTAATAACATTTGAGTTTTTGCAGAGGATCTTTCACACAATTTTACATTACCTAAAGATGTCTGGTGCAGTATTTCTCAAAAAAACTGACTTTATTTAAAAATCCCTACTGTTGACCAATCACTGATGAAGGGGCGTAGACTTAAGCTTACCCCAAGAAATATGCCCAAACAACGCAAAAAAACCTTACTGAAGTCCAAAACAAAAATGCCACAATATATGCAAGAACTCCTCCGAACTGTTTGGGCTGGAAGATGTTGATCGTGGAGAAGATGGCAGAAACTGATTGTTTGAAACAGCTAGTGAGTCGGGTGAAGCTAATAGTACCGAAAGTGAGAATGAATGGCGAACAAAAAGGAACACGAAGTAAAGCTGTGGTGGAAAATTGGAAACCACTAGACTAGTTTAGTCTGAGTAGTGGTTTTGGATCAATGCTACTTGGGAAATCTGGAATGTGTTGGAGGAAAGTGTAGTCGGTGAGTCACAAGTGGTCATCTTTTTTTATGTGTGTCTGCAGAGTGTTTTAAGACTCAAAGATATCGGAGTGGAATGTTTCCTGTATGGATTTCTCATAGCTGGGTGCCTATCAAGGGGGTTATTTCTGGGGTGGCACAATAAATCAAGGAAGAGGATATTACTGAAGACATTGGAGTGGTTGGTGCACTCAACTGACCTGTACAGTGGATGGAGAAAAGACTAACTTCATCCAGGCTAATGTTATTTGATGAGTCTCTCCCTTCTCATATGTTAGGATTCATGAGATACCCTGTAAGAGCTTTTGTGCACAAGCCCCTTCAGCAACATAATTGTAGAAGATTTGGTCATGTGTCAAGTGTGTGCAGAAGGGAAGAGTATTGTATGCCAGATGAAGTGAAACGCTGCAACTGTAGAGGTGAACATGCACCGGAATTCCCCATTTTATTACGACTGTTTTGACTGGGAGGCATGAGGACGCTTTTAAGTGAGAGCTTATGCCTAGAACCGGCCCTGCTCATTTAATCTAATACTGGGCTGTTTAGCGGAGATCTGTACTTAGTGGCGCAGGGAAGGCAACGATGGTTATGGGAAACACCGGGCCCAGGACCAATATCTACTTAAACGCATGCACAACTATATCGCTAGTTTGCTAAATAGTCAGCATGCGCACTATTTTGAAAGTCAAACTGCGCGCCCAACAACTTCGTGAGTTAGCTAACTAGCAAGCAAAACAACCCACGCAGCTAGCATAGCTAGCTAACAAATGGGTGTGATAACTGAGTCCGAAATAACTAGCTTATAGGTTACGCAAATGTTAGGATCACAATTTAAATTTAAACTCACATGGCTATTAAATGTTCATTAATGTAAAACTGATTGTGTGCCAACTAGCTACCTATCGTAGCTACCGCGGTCTCCTCCTGTGCCACCAATCTGAGATTTAGATCAAGCGTAGACGTTTACAACATTAAAACAATCGCATACTTTTTTATATATATATTTTCTCTTGAATAAAGTAAGATCAAGGTTAATTTATTACCTTGTTTCTGATCGTATACGGGCTGTGCCCGTTTCCAACCACGAAAACGGTAGCCACCTCACTGGTTGTGTATGAGATCAATGTACGTTTTCACAAATTCCAATTTCACTTCCTTATCCGGCCGTTGTGCTATTTCCGCTTCCGTTACTTCATGTTATAGCGCACAAAGTTCAATTAAAAAACGGGTTCATAAATGTAAATTTTCCACTTTCCCATATGGTATAATGTAAATCTACTTATAATAATAGCAAATAAATCTCAACCTTTTGCTCTTTGGGAAGCATACTAGGTCATTCACAAACGTCCTCCAGCGGGCTCATTTTTCACGGATGTTCCTACTTCTTCAGATAATTTGTAAAAAATTATAAAGTTGTTTTTGACGAAAATGAAAACGTGTCAGTTTGTCACTATCACGAGGTTGGAGTAATAACATGTTCAACTGTTTAAGATATTGTCTCGGATCTAGGTTGTGCCTTTAGATTTCGAGAAAATTAACTAAAGAATAATGTTTCACTTCTCCAACCCCAAACGCCGCCCGGTCTGTTTCACGATGTTGAGCTTCTGAGTTTAGAAACTCTGTGGATAGTTTTACGCCTCCAACACTACATAGTAATTGAGTCTTTTTGTAGGCAGAAACTCCGCCATGGTTCGTTGGACAAAGCCTATGAGGAAAATTAATGGCGGTTTTGGATAAACGCCGAAAATAAGGTCTGTGGTAAACACAGGTTTAGGAGATCTTATACGTTTTGTTCTTTGAGATAATCTTCATCGGCAAATGGTCACTTTGTGCATTTTGAAGAATTTAAGTAATAATAAAAACAAATCACAAAGGCTTCATAATTCATAAAGGTCATGTTAACGATCTCATAGAAAAAAAGTATAATCTATCCTAACCTCAGACTTATTTTAGGCGATTAATCAAAAACCCGTATTATGTCCCCATTCATTCTGCGCATAGGGATGGCTGAACAAACCGGAGATAACTTATTTCCGGGTTTTAGGACTACAAGCTGGCGAGCTCTATCGCCATCAGCTACCGGCGTTGCGTGATGTCCAACGGCAGTGTCCAAGCTCAAGAATCACTGAGGTACAATAGAGCCCCTCAGTGGTGGTGTCATAATACCCAAAAAACCTAGCGGTCAAACAGGGAAATGGTTCCTATTGTTTTTCAACCATTAATTTTGCCCATACGGGATTTTAGAAACACTTAAAATAAGGTCTGTTTCGTGTAGGCTTACCCTGACATGACATTTTGATAATAAAGTTTCCCATGGCGGCGGTGGGGTTATGGTATGGGCAGGCATAAGCTACGGTCAACGAACACAATAGCATTTTATCGATGGCCATTTATTTGAATGCACACAAATACTATGACGAGTTCCTGAGGCCCATTGTGAGGCCCATTTTTTTAAAAGTATGTGGACACTGCTTCAGATTATGCGATTAAGCTATTTCAGCCACACCCGTTGCTGACAGATGTATAAAATTGAGCGCACAGCCATGCAATCTCCATAGGAGAAAACTGCCAGTATAATGGCCTTACTGAAGAGCTCAGTGACTTTCAACCTGCCATCGTCATAGGATATCACCTTTCCAACAAGTCAGTTCATCAAATGTATGCCCTGCGATAGCTGCCCCAGTCAACTGTAGGTGTTGTTATTGTGAAGTGGAAAAGTCTAGGAGCAACAACAGCTCAGCCGCAAGGTGGTAGGCCACACAAGCTCACAGAACGGGACCATCGAGTCCTGAAGCACGTAGCGTGTAAAAATGGTCTGTCCTCGGTTGCAACACTCAGAGTTCAGAACTGCCTCTCAAAGCAACGTCAGCAAAATAACTGTTTGTTGGGAGCTTCATGAAATGGGTTTCCATGGCAGAGCAGCAGCACACAAGCCTAAGATCACCATGCGCAATGCCACGCGCCGGCTGCAGTGGTGTAAAGCTCACCGCCATTGGACTCTGGAGCAGTGGAAACGCGTTCTCTGGAGTGATGAATCATGCTTCAACATCTGGCAGTCCAACTCTACCTGCCCGAATGCTTAGTACCAACTGTAAAGTTTGGTGGAGAAGGAATAATGGTCTGGGGCTGTTTTTCATGGTTCGGGCAAGGCCCCTTAAATCCAGTGATGGGAAATCTTAACGCTACATCATACAATGACATTCTGAACGATTCTGTGCTTCCAACTTGGTGGCAACAGTTTGGGGAAGGCCCTTTCCTGTTTCAGCATGACAATGCCCCATGCATAAAGCGAGGTCCATACAAAAATGGTTTGTCGAGATCCATGTGGAAGAACTTGACTGGCCTTCACAGAGCCCTGACCTCAACCCCAAGAACACAGTGGCCTCCATCATTCTTAAATTAAAGAAGTTTGGAACCACCAAGTCTCTTCCTTGAGCTGGCCACACGGCCAAACTGAGCAATCGGGGGAGAAGAGCCTTGGTCAGGGAGGTGACCAAGAACCTGATGGTCACTCAGAAAGAGTCCAGAGTTCCTCTGTGGAGATAGGAGAACCTTCCAGAATGACAACCATCTCTGCAGCACTCCACCAATCAGGCCTTTGTGGTAGAGTGGCCAGACAGAAACCATTCATTCCTCAGTCAAAAGGCACATGGCAGCCCGCTTGGAGTTTGCCAAAAGGCACCTAAAGACTCTCAGACCATGAGAAACAAGATTCTCCGGTATGATGAAACCAAGATTGAACTCTTTGGCCTGAATGCCAAGCATCACGTCTGGAGGAAACATGGCACCATCCCTACGGTGAAGCATGGTAGTGGCAGCATCATGCTGCAGGGATGTTTTTCAGCAGCAGGGACCGGGAGACTAGTCAGGATTGAGGGAAAGATGAACAGTGCAAAGTACAGAGACATCCTGGGTGAAATCCTGCTCCAATCAAGTTGTAGAAACATCTTAAGGATGATCAATGAAAACTGAGCTCAATTTCAAATCTCATAGCAAAGGGTCTGAATACTTATGTAAATAAGGTATTTATTTTGTATTTTTTTAATACATTTGCTAAATTTTCTAAAAAACTGTTTTTTGTCACTATGGTGTATTGTGTGTAGATTGATGACAATTTTTGGGGGGTTGGTTCATTTTAGAATAAGGCTGTAAGGTAACAAAATGTGGAAAAAGTGAAGGGGTCTGAATACATTCCGAATGCACTGTACATACAGAGAATACATAAGTGACCGCTACAGTACTAAGCATTCTTAGCACCATGAGAGCAAATCTACAGCCAAGCCGCAGAATGAAAAGTATGTGACAGCTACAAGGTTAAGTTATATACAGTTGAAGTCGGAAGTTTACATACACGTAGGTTGGAGTCATTAAAACTCATTTTTCAACCACTCCACAAATTTCTTGTTAACAAACTATAGTTTTGGCAAGTCGGTTAAGACATCTACTTTGTGCATGACAAGTAATTTTTACAACAATTGTTTACAGACAGATTATTTCACTTATAATTCACTGTATCACAATTAGTGGGTCAGAAGTTAACATACACTAAGTTGACTGTGCCTTTAAACAGCTTGGAAAATTCAAGAAAATGATGTCATGGCTTTAGAAGCTTCTGATAGGCTAATTGACATCATTTGAGTCAATTGGAGGTGTACCTGTGGATGTATTTCAAGGCCTACCTTCAAACTCAGTGCCTCTTTGCTTGACATCATGGGAAAATCAAAAGAAATCAGCCAAGACCTCAGAAAAAAAATTGTAGACCTCCACAAGTCTAGTTTATCCTTGGGAACAATTTGGTGGGGATGGTGTTCTTGCAAGCCTCCCCCTTTTTCCTCCAAACAGAACAATGGTCATTATGGCCAAAAAGTTCTATTTTTGTTTCATCAGACCAGAGGATATTTCTCCAAAAAGTACAATCTTTGTCCCCATGTGCAGTTGCAAACCGTAGTCTGGCTTTTTATGGCGGTTTTGGAGCAGTGGCTTCTTCCTTTCTGAGCAGCCTTTCAGGTTATGTCGATATAGGACTCGTTTTACTGTGGATATAGATACCTTTGTACGTGTTTCCTCCAGCATCTTCACAAGGTCCTTTGCGTTTGTTGTGATTGATTTGCACTTTTCTCACCAAAGTACGTTCATCTCTAGGAGACAGAACGCGTCTCCTTCCTGAGCGGTATGACGGCTGCGTGGTCCCATGGTGTTTATAATTACATACTATTGTTTGTACAGATGAACGTGGTACCTTCAGCCATTTGGAAATTGCTCCCAAGGATGAACTAGACTTTGTAATTTCTTTTTTTCCCCCGGAGGTCTTGGCTGATTTCTTTTGATTTTCCCATGATGTCAAGCAAAAAGGCACTGAGTTTGAAGGTAGGCCTTTAAATACATCCACAGGTACACCTCCAATGGACTCAAATTATGTAAATTAGCCTATCAGAAGCTTCTAAAGCCATGACATCATTTTCTTGATTTTTCCAAGCTGTTTAAAGGTGTATGTGTGTATGTAGTGTATGTAAACTTCTGACCCACTGGAATTGTGATACAGTAAATTATAAGTGAAATAATCTGTCTAAACAATTGTTGGAAAAATTACTTGTGTCATGCACAAAGTAGATGCCCAAACCAACTTGGAAAAACTACAGTTTTAACAAGAAATGTGTTTGGTGGTTGAAAAACAAGTTTTAATGAGTCCAACCTAAGTGAATGTAAACTTCTGACTTCAACTGTACCTTGCAGGTATGTACCTTCATCAACTGCAAGTATTCACATGCTGCAAACAAGAAAATAAAGGAACCAGACAAAGTAATGTCAAATCTTTAATGTATGTAAATAACAAATTATCATCAATGTAGACATAAATCCAGGGTCAAAAGCAAAAACAACTCTTTACACACCCAACAGTAATAGGCATCTACTTGATTTCATTCAAGAAAGAAAATAAAACGTATCAGTTTGTCTGTGTGTCTGTAATGGTGCATGGCACACGTCCTCACTGGTCAGATCCCTCTTCTCAACCACATCTATTTGGTGATGTTGTTTCTGGGGAAAGAGGAGGATTACAGACAAAGCATATTAAGAGGGAAACAGACAGTAGTGTGAAGAATAACTAGGTACATACTCAGTTCACATTCTCCTTAAAATTAAAAACATTGAAATGAAATACTCTGAGCTGTTACTTGCAACCCTACTCTGTGTAATCCGCAGATGGGGTGGGGCTACAAAAAAACGGGGGGGGCGGGATACATAACCCAATCAGAACTCACGAGGGACCGCAGTGGTTCGCGGGTCTTCATACCAACACATGCAGTCAGCCAGCCTTTTGTTGGGGCCCCAAGTGACATTTTGTTGTAAAACATTGTTTTAGAGTTCATTTCCTGCACGTTTACACATTTTGCCATGGGCGGAGAGAAAGGTTTGCAGTTAATATAACTGAGTGGGGGTGACTAACAGAATCAATGGGGGCCCCCCGGTTGGTCATTTTACCATGAGTATTACCAAGTTCAGATAACTGGCCGCTAGACTAATTTACCAATTTAAAAAAATGTTAGAAAACACGGGCAAATTGAGTATCTGTTAGTGACTGACATGAGAGAAACTGCTGATGCACAACCACATTTCGAAAGAGGAACAGCTCTGAACAGCATCCTCACACCTTTTCCCCAGAGTTTTTGAGAAGCTGTTTCTGTTTGAGTTTTCGCTGTTTCTCCAGCTGCTTTTGCAGCTCCTGCTCTGCCTCGTATTCTACTATTCAAATGTATTTTCAAATAAAAATGTATTTATAAAGCCCTTCTTACATAAGCTGATGTCAAAGTGCTGTACAGAAACCCAGCCTAAAACCCCAAACAGCAAGCAATGCAAGTGTAGAAGCACGGTGGCTAGGAAAAACTCCCTAGAAAGCCAGAACCTAGGAAGAAACCTATAGAGGAGCCAGGCTATGAGGGGTGGCCAGTCCTCTTCCGGCTGTGCCGGTTGGAGATTATAACAGTATATGGCCAAAATGTTCATAGATGACCAGCAGGGTCAAATAATAATCACAGTGGTTGTAGAGGGTGCAACAGGTCAGCACCTCAGGAGTAAATTTTCTTATTCTCAACAGTAAGTTGAGACCCCGACTGAGTTCCTACAAAAAGGGGGGCGCCAGTTGCCCATCCCAGGTCTAATCAATAACAAAAAGTGTCACTGTAATTAGACTAGAAATACATACAAACGAGTGAAAGAAAGGAAAAATGAAGAGGTGTGTAAAATACTCACGCATTCATGCTCTTCCCACTCCCACTCAGAACAATGTAGGGGGTTTTCTGTGACTTCTGTTTCTCCTGAAGCAAAGCGACAGTTCCTAGAGGGGTATCACTACTGCTCATCTTCTTCAGCAGCTGATAAGAGACAAGTGGGGGGAGAGAGGTAATTAAATACACACTCGGTCAAACCACTGACTAGACTAGAGTCTTGCTAGGTCATATCCTCAAGGACTCAAATTGGGCAAGCCCTGCAACATGAATTTTCTAGTAAGGCCTGGAAATAAAAAGTGTTATTCAATTTAAAGCCACATGCGATGAAAAGTATCAGATATAGATTTTTTAAATTAGATTTTAGTAAAAAAACAAACAAGTAAAATAATGTTTGAGTGAGCGAAGTTAGACATACCGCTTCCTCTTCCAGCTTTTTCATCCTCCTCTCAGTCTTCATCTTGCCAGACCCCTTCCCATGGAACCGATGTGAGAGCTGCCGGAAAGCCTAGAGAAAGAATAGGGCTAGTGTGAAATATTCTCAATGAGCACCATTTACCGACATTAAAAACAGCAATTGACACATTTGACAAAATCACCATTCTGCCTATCAATGATTTTAAGGGAATTTTAAATAACAATGTACCTCTTTGGGAGTGAGCTTCCGTCCAGATTCATCCACATACTCAATCTTGACGTCTGGCTTGTAGGCGTCCTTCTCCTTGAAGTCCTGGGTGAAGCCTCTATATTCCTCCCTCCGACTGTACTTGTCATCTATAGTCCTAGAGTTGGAGAAACACGGATAGAGGGATAACCATGGAGGCTAAAGGGTTTTGATACATTACACTTAGGATTACATTTTACATGCACAACCCATGCTTTGAGCCCCAAAAATGTTTTAATTACTAAATACATGCCATTTTATTTATGTTGTAACTTTTGCAATGTCTGTGAGAAAGTGGAGATTATGTAACTAGCATATAAGCACACAATGTAGAGGTAGCTCACATCTTGTCCTCAATGCTGTAGTTATCATTGGGCAGGGCACCGGTAGGCGCACGGACACGGGATATCTTCTGCATTTGAGTGTCCAAGAGACCTAAGGAAGAGAAGAAGAGTATGGGAGCATGAACGAAACTATGGAGATAGGAGGCGAGAGGAATAGATCAAAAACATGACAGTCCTTTTCTAAACAAACACTGTCAAAGTGGGGCTGTCTACCCTTAATATCTTACCCTTATTCTTGCAGAGCGCCAAGGCAGCAGCCAGCCCAGAGTTGACAATGGGTTCTTCATCCAGGATGGTGGTCGAGGCTGTGGCGAACTACGAGATAGAAGTAAGGGGCAAGTCAAGCACATCCAGCTGACACATTTTCACTTCAGTAGTTCAGGGGGAAAAAGCTTTGCGTACTCTTATGGGTCGTGGTATGTTATTCTGTATATTACCTACTAGGGGACTCCAAAATGAGCACTACTGGTAAATGCATGGGAATATGCATGAGACTACAAGGCAGAAGGATGACTCACATCAGGCTGCTTCTGCTCCTCATCCACGTTGACGATGCTCCAGCCAACATTCTCATCCCCATCGGAGTCTGAACCGCCAGCTCCATCTCTCTCCGCCTCCTGCTCGAAATCCTAGAACAGAAGAATACAGTTGATACAAGAGACAAACCAAGTGTTCAAGTGCAAACACACAGAGCTCATGGTTATTTCAATTCTCCCTACTGAGCACACTAGAATACAATTGGAATCGCTTCCTTGTTCATGAGGTGGTCATATGCCAATTCTAATGACGTACATCTTTTTTAAATGAACAGTTAGCTATAGCCTGCCTCTTGCACTGTACCCACCATGATGTCCTCCTGGTCCTCTCTGTTTCCCGACAGGCCGTAGGTGGGGATGTCACCCAGAGTTCTGCAAAACTCAGAGGTGGCGTTGAACACAATGTTCAGGTTGTTCTTGTCTTCTTCATCGTCACTGACGTCCCCTCTTGCAAGCCCTCGGACTTGCTCTGCCACCTGAGGGCCAAGAGTGAGAACAATGTTTAAACATTTATTGGTGATTAAATATCACAACAGATTTGTTAGTAATCCACTCAATATTGATGTTTTCCATTGTCAAAGAAGAGATCAGTATACTGGATAGGATCTTTGGCCACAGTGATATTCTAGCATCGTAGAGTAAAGAGGAACAGCTCTGAACAGCATCCTCACACCTTTTCCCCAGAGTTTTTGAGAAGCTGTTTCTGTTTGAGTTTTCGCTGTTTCTCCAGCTGCTTTTGCAGCTCCTGCTCTGCCTCGTCCTCCTCCAGCACAGCCGGATAAGCGGGGGTGAAGTTCTCTGAAGGAAAAATAAAGAGTAAGTGTTGTCATAATATTGAAGTAAACCAAGCATGGGTGAACCAGACATGTATTTAGCTCATCACTAAACCACTAACAGATGTCTCCCTCACCATCGTCACTGATGTCCATGTCCGCCATCCTGATGTCATCTGACTGTTGGGGTACATCAAGTCCCGGTATGATGACACGCTCCTTCACCTCTTCCTGGCCCTCCTCGTCCAACTGCTTGCGACCCCGACCCCGAGCCCTGAAGGAGAGAGAAAGAGTCAGACTAAAACAAAACAAAAAGCTAATCTGTCATTCAGATTGAAGCTAAGCTGATTGGAGCAGAACCTGGAGCCGAAGTCAGTGTTGCGTGTGTCGTCTAATTGGAGATCGTCAGGCAATGCCTTCTCCTTCTTCCTGATCTTCCTGACGCGCTGCTTGGTCTTCTTAAAGCCCACCTATAATAACAAAATAAGTAAGAACCTGTCTGTGAATATTGACAACAATTAACGATAACTCAGTGTGTGAACAATTCTCAAAAACATACAGACTTAACATTCAAAAGAAAACACATTCAAACATTAAATCTGAGACAAGAGCAAACATATCCAAAGAACAGCTTCAAAGGCCCTCTCCAGAGAACCTCCTCCCCACAGCCTCATTCCTCACCATCTCCTGGGGTGTGTAGTACTCTGAGGCAATAGCGAGAGCAGGCATCTCCAGGGACTGGGCCTGGTTCCTCAGGGTCTCCCTGATGGCCTGGAGCTCCCGTTCCCGTTCCCCCTCAGCACAGCCCCCTTTGCTCAGCCGGAAACTCTTCTTCTTCTCTCCATCAATCTCCTCATCATACTTGCCCAGCACAGTGCGCGGCTTGAACTGCATTGGTGGACATTGTACAGTGAGATTGAATTAAGCTGTGAGAATGACATGACAGTATTTCAGAAATAATGAAAAACAAAGTTGAAACTTCATTTCTTACCCTTACTATGTCATCCACACGCTCGTCCTTACCGTAAACCATGTCATCCACACGCTCGTCCTTACCGTAACCATGTCATCCACACTCTCGTCCTCTTCATAGGCTTTGTAATCAGGCTTTTTCTTCTTCAACTCCACATTCTTCTCAGCATTTTCTTTGTCCACCAGACCCACATTTACAAGAACATCACCCCCTTCTTCATCAAGCACACCTGAAAGACACACAAGGGCAATGAGTGGGTGGGTATGTACCACTCTGTTTATGATGTGGGTCTGATTTAAGCATGGTCTTCATTAATATATTTGTGTGTTATTGGTAACATTTCAACCTGCTCTCACCTTTGTCTTGCAGTGTGAGAATGACAGTCTCCCCTTCATTAAATGACTCCATCTTGTGCTGCACAGTGAGACCCTTTAGGTCCCGAGAACTGTAAGCGGCCTATAATAAAGACAAGCAGAAGAACATAAGACCTAGAGGCATTCTCTCACATCAGATTGCTTGACGACTCAGTCTGCACAGAATCAAGACATAAAGTATCTCCCATAGGGGTAGTGGCTTGACAGGGGGGGACTGGCAGAATGCCAGAATGCTGTTTATATCTAGCTTGCAATCACACACAAACCAGTAAGTTAAGCAGTTGAGATATTCAACACACGAGAGAAGATTTTACCTTCTTGGTCTGTCCAAACTCCTCCTCCACCAGATTGCTCACACCAAACTCCTCATCCATCTCCTGCAGAAGCTTGGCCTATAGGGTAAGAAAGGAAATAAAGGAACCAATTAAAACCGGAGTACAAAATAACATCATGACTAATACACACAAACAGCTCCATTCATCTCACAGCCCTCCTCCTTCCCCCATGGTTCCCACCCTACTCACTCTCTTCTCTGCCAGTTCTTTCTCTTTGGCCATCTTCCGGCTCCTCTCAACCCAGGCAACAGTGTCGTCCAGCCAGTCTTCTTCTGCTAAGGTCTTCACTTTCCTGAAAACCACAGCAGGAAAGGAAGAGAAAAAGAAAATGAATTGGCTCACTAACCACTATAGTCCAAGTTGGTGTACGTACAGCCTTCCTGCCGTTAGACCGTACCCCAGTTTCTTATTGAGGAGCCTCTTTTCCTTCAGAGCTGCCAGTTTCTCCCTCATCTCTTTCTGCTGTTTAATGTACACTGGGTTGATCGTCTCTGCAACAATTGGCTGCTCCTTCGTGCCAAGCTCTGGGGCAGCAGACAGGGAGGGGTGGGTCAGTAAAATTACAAATCAGCAAGTCTCACATGACCTCACTACTACAAACATGGTCATCTAGTTCTAGTCAGAGACGTAACATGGCTCAAGTTTGCCTCACCTTTAGTGGTGTCAGTCATTTCCAGAGGCTTCAGGCCAAGCTTGGCCCTCAGCTTGCTGTTAGAAAGAAAACCAGGGAAGAGAGTTATTCAGAATTGACCATCATCAGTGCTCCATCATTCAATGTCTTTCACTTACTTTGTCTCTTCAATGGTAAGCGAGGCATCTCCACTTGCAGACTGTGGTGCAATTTCTAGAGGAAAATAACAATTGAAGTGAACAACACAGGAGAAAACCTGGCATCTTCGATGTCATATATGCAATAGGTCAGACAATATTTAAGCAATAAGGCCCGAGGGGGTGTGGTATATGGCCAATATACAACAGCTAAGGGCTGTTCTTAAGCGCAACATAATGTAGAGTGCCTGGATAGCCCTTAGCCGTGGTATACTGGCCATATACCACAAACCCCCGAGGTGCCTTATTGCTATTATAAACTGGTTACAAACATAATTAGAGCAGTACACATACATGTTTTGTCATACCCATGGTATACATTCTGATATACCACGGCTGTCAGCCAATCATCATTCAGGACTCGAACAACCTAGTTTATAATTGAGTGTATTGCGCACTGATTGGATGTAGTTATGAATGTTTGTGTATGTGGAAATCTGCATGACTAGTGTATTTACCTGTGCTCTCCTCACATCCGGGCTCCACTTTTTCTTTCTTTACGCGAGGCTCCCCAGTACTCCTCTCCCCTTTACTGCGACCGTCTCTCTCGGAACCCCGTCCACTCCTTTCCTTCGATCTGGACCGTTTCCTTTTCTCCCGCTCTCGGTTGCTATCTCGTTCCTTGTCCCTCTCCCGGTCCTTATGACGGTGTTTTTTGTGTTCGCGGTGACCACGTTCTTCGGCATCCTTATCTTTATCACGGCCCTTTTCTTTGTGTTTCTTCGACGAACCCATCTTCCTTATTATGTTCTGTACAAGTAAAAGTGCTTGCTAACTAGTTTTAAAAAAGACAACTAACTTCACCTGTCCGTATGTAACAGCTAACGTTTATATTCGCTAGCTAAGCTAACGTGCCAGCGATTGTTAACAGTCAGTAGACGATTAAGATTTTTTTTTAAGTTATCTGGCTAGTGGAAAAACGTTCAACTATAGTCAAAAACATTGCTCTTAAAACCCCATCTCAGGGCAAGCTGCAAAAAAATATTTAAGCAAGTCTTTACTTACGTGTGAACAAAAACACAAATCGCACTAGAAACGAGTGGACGACTTGAGAATGACCTTTCTAGATTTTTTCCGGGGTCAAATGAAACGTCACTTCAGAACAAAGACTTTTTGTTGTTGAATGAACTATGTGAGAAAACCGACTCTTGATACTTCCATCTGAAGTACACGAAGTGATTTCTTTTTCACTGGATTGTGTTGAATAATTATATTTACAGGTTATATTTATATTTGTGGTTTTTATGACAGCCTACTGTTGTGAAAATACCAACTTCACACTGTGACATTTTGTTTGACACAGTGAAGTAGAGTGAACTAGGCCAATGTTTTGTTGAAAATAAAAATAGAAGAGATAGTAAATAAGGTGAAACAATAAAATGTTTAAATTCGATTTTTTTTAATTTGCAAGTCTCATGATATGATAGTGTGTCATACAAAATCTATGATTATGTTATTAAAAGGTTGTATTTTCATATACATAACATGCCACTTGAGAAAAGCCAGCACAAATACCGTATGGTTAAATTGTAAAAAGCCTATAATAACAACTACCTCTCAATTTCACATAAATAAATGTGTTTCTATCTACATGTAAAATACAATTATCAATTTATTTGAACATTAAGCAAACAATTCAACTGACAGTTGAATTGATTTTATTGGAATTGGAATGAAACAGACTTAAATGTCTTGATGATAAGTTCTGAGACAAGTAAATTAACTAACTTAAGCACAGAGGATTGAAGCTATGGTCACCATTGCCCTAATGGCAGTGGTGGAAAAAGAGCCCAATTGTCATTCTTGAGTAAAAGTAAAGATACCTTAATAGAAAATGACTCAAGTACAAGTCACCCAGTAAAATACTACTTGATTAAGTCTAAAAGTATATGGTTTTAAATACACTTAAGTATCAAAAGTACATGTAATTGCTCAAATATACTTAATTATCAAAAGTATAAATCTTTTCAAATTCCTTATATTAGGCAAACCAGGCGGCATTATTTTCTTGTTTTTTTAATTTACGGATAGCCAGGGGCATACTCGAACACTCAGACATAATTTACAAACAAAGCATTTGTGTTTAGTGAGTCCGCCAGATCAGAGGCAGTAGGGATGATCAGGGATGTTCTTTTGATAAGTGCATGAATTTAACCATTTTCCTGTCCTGCTAAGATTTCAAAATGTAACCAGTACTTTTGGGTGTCAGAGAAAACGTATGGAGTAAAAAGTACATTATTTTCTTTAGGTATGTAGTGGAGTAAAAGTATAAGTTGTCAAAAACATAAATAGTAAAGTAAAGTACAGATACCCCAAAAAACTACTTAAGTAGTACTTTAAAGTATTTTTACTTAAGTACTTTACACCACAGCCTAATGGTCGTGGTCTGGTGCCCCACCCTTTTAGAGTTTCTTCAGCATGGTGAGGGTGGACTCTGCAGCCACCTCCATAGTGTGAGCATCTCTTTAGGGTTTCGCTTATGAACCAACAGCACAGAGCTGTAAGCACAAGGCTTCTCCCTCTCTGTTTCTGGGAGATCAAAGGTATAAAATCCAGGGTGATGGATGGGGGCCACCCCAAGTCTGTGGAGGCACATGCCCAGATACACATCATCGATGGGGAACAGACGCACCCTCTCTGACACTTGTCTCAGACGCATAGCAAGTGCACCAGAGTACACCACCCCTCCTCCACCAGCATATGGTGGGTATGCACCTTTGTAAAAACTCTCTGAGATATAGTATTTGGTGGTTGGCTGTCGGTTTGGCATTGCATTCTGAATTACATCCCCCACAAATAAATCCTTTATCTTCTCAGTTTTGTTCCTATCTGTGCTCCACATGCCGTTCTCCTCCCTCTGTTTATGCAGGTAGTCCAGGAGGGCACTTGTCCTAACAAAAACATCATCATCACCCTTGAAGACAAACTGTGCCCCTGGACAGTGGTTCTGAAGCCAATGCCAGAAGAGCAGATCTTTCAGGGTCAGGTTAAAGAAAGTGTCCCTGAAGTCCCACTGCAGGATGTCCCCATACCGCTGGCTCTCCAGCATCAGGAGGCCCCCAAGGTCTGGGTGAGGGCCCGTTGTCGAGTCCTGTCTACCCAGCAGAAAGACTGTGCGCACCAGCCCACCTCTCCCCCCCATGCTCCCCCTTCACCCAGCCACTTCTCCCCCATGTTTCCCGGATGGCCTGCCTGTTCTCAAAGTTACCCACCTGGGATTTGATGGCCATTAGCAGCATAGGGGGTCTCTGCCCCAGTGCTTTCATTGCCAGCACACATTCTGGGCTGGTTCATAAGGAAGGGGTACACCCTGCAATGCATGGACTGGACGAAAGCCCTCATCTGCTCTGGCAGGGTATTGAAGTCAGGTAGGTGAGGCAGCCAGCACTTGTCTGGGCCACAGTCTGAGGAGACCTCCATCTCTGGTGGCTCAGTGCTAAGCCTTCTGATCATACCTGCAGTTGAGTTGCCCCTCAAAATGGGGTTATGGTGCCGGTCCCAGCGATGCTGAAGCTGGTTCCACAAAGCACTGTCCTCCAGGCGAAGGTTCCAGAAAGGGCCCAGGGGATGGGAGGCCAGTGCCCCAGAGTTGGCAGAGGCCCCTGGGGCAACAAAGTGGACAGGTAGGTGGGGAGGGGAATAGGAAATGGATACAAATATGGACACCATGATATAAACCAGGAGATGTCCCATCATCACACAGGGCATGAGGCAGAGGCACAAGATCGTTCCATTGCATCGGCATCGGGCCATTGGCTGCTGTATGCAGTAGGACATGAATAGAAAGAATGAAGAGAAAAAGAGAGAGAGAGAAATAGAGAGGAGAGGGGGGAGATTAGCAACTCACTGGTAAAAAATGTGAGCATATAAACTGGTTAAATGAAGAGCATAAGTATTTATCAAAATGAGGTACTTTGTTTTATTTATGTGAGACCAATAAGGGGATACAGCCAGTCAGAACTAGAGGCAACTGAAGGTCTCTGAGGGTCGGTGTCCTAGGTGATGCTCCAGAGAGGCTTGTTATCTGTGCTTGGCCAAGGACTCAGAGCATCACACAGCCCAAGATATTTACATCATGTACCTTTCAACACAACACTGATAAGGAAAGCTGAAGGTATACCATTTTTCCTATTCCTCTCAAAGTTGGTGAAAATATACTAACAAACACCTAGTTACCAGAGGTATAACAATTTCAATGTAATACTAATTTCAAGGTTATTAACCCACATAGTTTTGTCTACATTTTGCTATTGTGAATGTATCTGTGCCATCATGAACCCCCCAAAAGATCAACAATCACATACAACTTAGAGGTTATAATAAATACATTTGAAATAATATCCTAAAGACAAAATGTTGACCTGCATTATTAGCTAAAATAAGCTTTCCATTAGAACCGATTACATTAGCATACTGTTGTTCATTTTATAACAAGACTAAGGTCAGGAGTAACTTACAAAAAGTACTGTAGCCTCAGGCGTGGAGAAGACGTGAGTATCAGTAGAGGAAATAAAACGTTATTGAAGATCCATCATTTTGACTATTCGATCCTCTTACGCTTTTCTGCTCCTTTAGTGATGGCTGTGGACTAGGTTTACAGTAGGCGTCTTCTAAGAAGTCGAATACATAATAAACTAATATTAAACATTTAATTAGAAAATGAACACCAGCAAAGTACAATAATCGATCAAGCTGCATAGGTTGTTCATAGGCTAGTCAACGTCCCAAGATTTAAGAAAATCATGGCGCCTCATTTATCCATTGGTAGGAAAAGGAAAAACAAAATTGCCCATATTCTTTCCTACCGTCCCATTGCGTTGAATCAAAATAATTACATGAATTCTTAGCTTTGGTTGGCATTGTGTTCAATAGGTATCATTCATAGAGCTTGAAGAATGCAGGAGAGGCTCCGCAGGTGAATTCACCACAGGTCAGCATTTGCACGTAAGTTAAGGATGGATGGAAACAAGGTAGAAGGTAAACCACACCCATAGGCCTACGACATCTGTCACGAGGGATTGAAATATGAGGCCACCCACCCACCACAAACACAAACAGTCAAATTCCTCAAAGCAGTAGTCTTATTGTAAAAATACTTCATGGTATTTACAAATCACAGACAACCTAGTTTCGTTTAGCATAGTTGTTTAACATATACATTCAGATTTACATTGTTCTGATTTCAGAATTGTATTTGACTATATGGTTGGATATAGATATAGACATATTAAGGGCAGCTTCATAATAATATATCATACATTAGCTATAACACATTAGTACAGCAAAAGCCTATAGAGGAAAACATGTCTGCAGCTATAAGGTCATAGGCTAAGTTGAGTTTGAATGTCAAAGATTAATTCAAAATTGACTCTTCTTTTCTCATGATATGGATTGTGAACATATAGCCTACTGCCTCAAGCTTCACCACTCTCTCTCTCTTTCGTTTTAACAAACACAGAAAACACACATTGTATAAACCTGAATAAAACTCCCTCTAAGGCCATTTTAGTTTTAGCACTTTCGTGTTAACTGCATTGAGGGACATCGGTATCAGTATAATTTCTCTACCCCTTGATTCCTTGCCGGTCTATGGCCCTCCCTCCCCTCGCCCTGTCCCTTTAGCTCATTGAAACCTGCCATGGCCCACTCCCTCTCTTCCCTGACATCATCAGTTTGTATGCAACGATGGAACCAAAGTTTCACCAAGGACAGAGGTCCTTGGCAAGGCAACATCAAGTGCTTCCCAGTTTCACTATGCCTGTACCTGTCTACTATTGTTGGCTGGAGAGGCTGTTGTCACACAGACCACATGCAGTAGATGTGAGTCCCAGAGTGGGGCTGCTGATTGATCTGCCCCCAGGGTACCTAATCACACCCCCCTGCCTCCCAACCAACAGTTATGTAATGGTGAACAGGGTGTATCCGGGTTCAGTGAAAATCTGAATCATCAATGGCAATCTGACAGTCCCACTGACTGTATAATGTAACTGTTTGATAATTTCCAAACTGGCACTCATGGCTTGAATGTCCAACAGTCACTGGGGAGAGAGCAGCAACCTCTGTGCTTCCTCAGAGTATCACTCACTAATGTGCCATTATATTGATAAAGTATTCTTTTTGTGTTGATTTCACCTTTCACCTTCACATGTGTAAAGTCCACAATATATACACTGAGTGTACAAAATATTAGGAACACCTTCCTAATATTGAGTTGCATCCCCCGTTTGCCCCTAGAACAGCCTTAATTCATAGGGGCATGAAGTACAAGGTGTCAAAAGCATTCCACAGGGATTCTGGCTCATGTTGACTCCAATGCTTCCCACAGTTGTGCCAAGTTGGCTGGATGTCCTTGGTGGTGGACCATTCATGATACACATGAGAAACTGTTGAGTGTGAAAAACCCAGAAACATTGCAGTTCTTGACACAAACTGGTGCGCCTGCCCCCTACTACCATACCTCGTTCAAAGGCACTTACATCTTTTGTCTTGCCCATTCACCCTCTGAATGGCACACATACACAATCCATGTATCAACTGTCTCAAGGCTTAAAAAATCATTCTTTAACCTGTCTCATCCCTGTCATCTACACTGATTGAAGTGGATTTAACAGGTGACATCAACTAATAACTAATGTTTTGTATGCTCAGTGTATATATACTGAACAAAAATATAAATGCAACATGTAAAGTTTTGGTCCCATGTTTCATGAGCTGAAATAAAATATCCCAGAAATGTTCCATATGCACAAAAAGCTTATTTCTCAAAAATTGTGTTCACAAATTTGATTACATTATTGACCATTTCTCCATTGCCAATATAATCCATCTACCTGACAGGTGTAGCATATCAAGAAATTGATTAAACAGCATGATGATTACACAGGTGCACCTTGTGCTGGGGACAATAAAAGGCCACTCTTAAATGTGCAGTTTTGTCACACAACACAATGCCACAGATGTCTCAAGTCTAGAGGGAGCGTGCAATTGGCATGTTGACTGCAGGAATGTCCACCAGAACTGTTGCCAGAGCAATTAATATTCCTTTCTCTACCATAAGCCGCCTCCGTCGTTTTAGAGAATTTGGCAGTACGTCCAACCGGCCTCACAACCGCAGACCACTTATAACCACGCCAGCCCAGGACCTCCACATCTGGCTTCTAAACCTGCAGGATCGTCTGAGACCAGCCACCCAGGCAGCTGATGAAACTGAGGAGTATTTCCGTCTGTAATAAATCTCTTTTTGTGGGGAAAAACTCATTCTGATTGGCTAGGCTTGGCTCCCAAGTGGGTGGGCCTATGCCTAGTCATGTGAAATCCATAGATTAGGGCCTAATGAATTTATTTAAATTGACTGATTTCCTTATATGAACTGTAACTCAGTAAAATCGTTGAAATTGTTGCATGTTACGTTTATATTTTTGTTCAGTATAGATATGGATTTTTTATGTGTGTGCCATTCATACATAAAAAGTCATACTAGAAAGTATTGTCACAACAGATTCACATGGTTTGATGTAAAAAAAAATGTATTCCAATAAACGGTTCTGGTTTTTCATATTTTCCAGAAATTATACACAGTTGATGATTTTATATTCCAGCCATCTGTTTTTGTACTGCACATATTTTGGGGTGCAATCATGGGTGCAGAATCATTATCCTCTCCCTTTTACTTGTCCTTCATATGCAATGGGTAGAAGATTATCATAACATACAGCATTGTAATCCTGTAATCAACCATTAATATTGTTGGTATTAACATCACTGATTATTATTGTAGCTGAACAGCAATATCACAGTTTCTTTATCACAGTAAGTTGTAGGACAGAAGAATGTTCTCAAACATAAAGAGTCTCCCCCTGAGCCATCAATTATGAACAGGATGAAAACCAAACAGTTTGTATGCGTGTGCACACGGTCATACTGATATAGATCAACACATTTACATTTTAGTCATTTAGCGGATGCTCTTATGTAGAGCAACTTACAGGAGAAATTAGAGTTAAGTGCCTTGCTCAAGAGCACACACAGATTTTTCATCTTGTTTTTTAATCTAGCGACCTTTCGGTTACTGGCCCAATGCTTTTAACCGCTAGGCTACCTCATGCCACATCCTTTCTCATGCGTCGTGGCATTGAGCAGGTACACTGCAGTCTGGATTGATCAGAGGAAATATAAGCAGGGTTGAGAACATGCATGTCCAGATTGTATCAGTCGTTCTTAGTGAAATTCACCACTTTCCATCAGCTGAATGTGATGCTCTGATAACAAAGCAGCATCATATTAATCACATTGCACTCCATACAAAGATCACTGATCAAAGTTCCAGGAAGATAAAACTGTACATACAGGGAAGGGGACCCATTACTACAATATGAAAATAGTATTATCTGTTCATGAGAATCAATTGTTCAACGGGTTGGAAAAGTGAGAGTGTTACATCAGAGTCATCAGCGGCTGGCGGAACTGACCTTTTGATCTCCCAAGGAAGCAGAGCACTACAGAACAGTTCTGATAGTTTCCCCACATCTTATGGACAGTTCTTACCCTCCTCATTTATAAAGGAGGATGTCTCTAATTTATCATCTGTCCATCAGACAGTTATCAGCATCATCCTTGATGTCAATATTTGGAACAGGAAATAAGAGAACAGTAGAAAACAAGCCTTCAATACATACATGAATAGATGTAAAATCACACAAATCATCAATTCACAGATTTACAACCAGTTCCAAGGAAATCATACAACAGATCTTTGTTTAAATTGTTTGCTTCTATTCATGTGCAGACTACAAATGGAAGATTCTTTACTCATCACATGACAAGTTCTGTATTAAGTCCTTTACTACAGGGAGAATGTTCAAAAAGCAATCAGAGATTAAAGTGACGTCTATATAGCTTTTCTTTTCTTGATCTAATGTATGACTAATCATTTTTCCTCATGGAAGCTTCTGAATTGTGTGGATGCCTGCTTTGCGTAAGCCCTGCATCTCTTTGACAAGGCTCATTCACAATAGATCCCATTAGAAAGATGGAATTCAGATCAACATTAAAGAACTGCAGGAAGAGAAACTCATTGTGGAGGTCACAGTGGAGTATGGCGTGTTGACACACAGCACACCTTTAGTGAGGTCTGGTGAGTGATTGAATAATACAGAGCAAGACTAAGCGCAGCTGGAGGTCATTGTTTCGGAAATACCTGGTAAAGATAATATGACTGGAAGAAGCACTGATGAACCATTTACGGAGATCCACAGCCAAGAACTCACTCAGATGCACGCACACACAAATGTGTGTACACCACGAACAAACAGAAATGTAGAAAAATATAGATCAACACATCATTACGAAGTAAGCAGGAAAAAAATCCCAGAATCAATTACGTATTTAGAGACCAAACTATTCAACTGCAAAATGAATATGAATGGATGCTACATTGCTTTGGAAGACCAAACTATACACAGCTTAACCAAAGGCATTCTTGGTTTTAAGATTTCAGATTTCTTGCATTTCTTACCTAATGTGTTTATAAATTTGGAAAAAGGGCTACTGGCAGTTTTTCGACCAAAATGTGTTGAGGGAAATTATGCTATTATAGAAAAACACTTATGGCATAAACTGATTCAGGTTGAACCTCTTTATCCTATAGAACACTTATATGAAAGCCATAATCTCAAGTACAAAAGTTCAAGCTTTAAATACACATATTGTTGTTCTGGTGTTTCTTACAGCAGCAACACCCACCCATGAGCTAGGTTTTGTCTAGCCAATCACAGAGCACCCTCATCAAACTGAACCCATTGGTATGTATTGAGGTTGGGGTGACGAACTAGGTCTTTCTGCACCTAAATGAAATGAAACAACCATCTATAGGGGTCAAATAATAAGAGAATAGTGTGTGTGAACACAAAGAGATCGTTAATATAGTCTATATCCAAATTTCATACATAACAGCACCTTAATAGATCATAATTTGCAATAATGATCAGTAAATGTAACATTTGTGAAAAGGAACCAAGGCATAGTCTGCTAGACAGGAACTCATGGGCGACTTGACAACCCTCCGTATTAAATACAAGTTGGATGGGTCTAACCTTAAGGACCAAGGCTAAGAACTATAACCAATATGCAGGAAGAGTGGGATTCACAGTGTACTCAATGATAAAGCTTTGTTATCGTTTTCACAGATCAAATCAATATTTCAATACTAAAAGAACAATGCATAGTATTGTAGTAAAAGAGATTCAAACCTATAGAGGCAGATAGGAGCACAGAGCAGACACTTGAGGGCTAAAGAAGGGATAAGGTGTCACGTCAGAAGATAAGAGTAAAAGGGGCATCATTTTAAGTCTGCTACAAAGGATTGCCCCTTTAAGTTATCCTGAGCACTGTATAATATGGTATACAGCTGGGCTCGCCACCCTGTTCCTAGAGAGCTACCGTCCGGTAGGTTTTCGCTACAACCCAAATCTAGCGCACCTGATTCCAATAATGGTTGGTAAGCTGAATCAGGTTAGTTACACCTGGGGTTGGAGCAAAAACCCACCAGAGGGTATCTCTCCAGGAACAGTGTTGGAGAGCCCTGGTATACAGAAACATGGTATAGCTGAAAACAGCTTGAGGAAATAAACGGATCAGGAAGGAGTAATGAACTGAAGACCAGGATGGATGTATGAATGGATAGATAAAGATAGATGAGCAGAAAGACAGACAAGGCAGATAAAGGCATGGATACTATCTAAAGACTAGGATAGTTGAACTTTGAAACATGGATACTATCTAAAGACTAGGATAGTTGAACTTTGAAACATGGATACTATCTAAAGACTAGGATAGTTGAACTTTGAAACATGGATACTATCTAAAGACTAGGATCGTTGAACTTTGAAACATGGATACTATCTAAAGACTAGGATCGTTGAACTTTGAAACATGGATACTATCTAAACAATAGGATAGTTCAACTTTGTATTACATTTTCAAACACAACCAAATAGTTTGGCTGTGGACCTCAAAAGTCCTCCGTTTGGCAATCACTGGATTTAATTAGTTCAATATAAATCGATAAACTGGTCTAAAAATATATTTTCTTTTTAAAACAATAATTATCTAGGCCATGGATGAAATGGAAACGTTGACAAGAATTGTCTCTCTGCTGCCTTTCTGTCTCAACTTTCAAGTCTGATTTTCATTACTACTGTATGTTTCACAATTGCAAGAAATGATCAAGAGTATTTTCTATATTCCCTCTGTTATCTTGAATTCCTTCTCAGTATATTTTTTGTTGTTGAATTTAAGCAGTGACAAACAACGCAAAATAAATGACAAAACATATAAATAAAAATAAATACTCTGTAATGGTAAACTTGTACAAGCGAAATATTCCACAAACGAGGAGGACACTCAAAGAACATCTTGGTGCAGTTTTGTCTTAATTTAAACACACACCTATGTACGCTCTTAGAAATAAACGTGCTATCTGGAACCTTAAAGGGTTCTTCGGCTGTTCCCATAGGATAATCCTTTGAAGAGCCCTTTTTGGTTGCAGGTAGAACCCTTTTGGTTCCGGGTAGAACCCAAAAGGGTTCTACATGGATCTCAAACGGGTTCTACCTAGAACCAAAAAGGGTGGAGGGGGGGACAGCTAAAGAACCCTTTTGGAACCCTTCTTTCTAAGAGTGTAGGGTTCATCTTCTTATATCTTTCCAACCATTGTCTGTTGGAAAGAAAACATGGATAGATCCATGACTAAGTCCAGTTCAATAGTCTGCCGAATCTGTTCAATGTTGCCTGTGTATCGTTGCTGCTGCTCTTGACCATCCTTCTATTGACAACAACTCTGGTTTCATCCACAGTGTTGTAGGTTTCTGATTTCACCCCATTTCTCTAAGAATTGGCACGATTAAATCCGCTCACTCCTCCACCAGTCACACAATGCTATATTGAACAATTCTCACAAGAGTAAAAAAAAATGACATTGACATTTACAATCCAGTTAGGAAAGATAGAACTAAACCAACAATACGGCAAGATCAGCTGTCCTCTGGGACTGTGTCACTTCAGTTGAGAGGCAATAGTTTAAACAACCAAACATTTTGATGGGTAAAGTGCATTGGAAAGACCTTTCTGGAGCTATGTATAGTGGCGATATTATAGTTTAATGGTGGGGTGTCACTATAGATGTTTCTATTCTGGTTCTGCATGCATTATTGATTTTGTAAATGGCCTTGTGTCAGACCAGGACTCATTGCACTTCCTTAGCTTCTGTAATGCTATAAACCTAAAGCATCAAATGAGCCATCTGATTACAGTGGATCATGGGAGATAATATTTACATGTTTTAGTCATATAGCAGACGCTCTTATCCAGTGCAACTACCAGGAGCAATTGGGGTTAAGCTCCTTGCTCAAGAGCACATCAGCATATTTTTCACTGAGTCGGCTTTGGGATTCTAACTGGCGACCTTTCGGTTACTGGCCCAATGCTCTTAACCGTTAGGCTATCTGCCCCCTTATCTGCCAGATATCTAAGCATTATATAAAAATTGTCAAAATTACAAATGGTATTGGATCAGGATCAGGTTGTCCAGAAATTAGACTATTTATAAAATAACCAATCAAATTATTTCTCCCATAATCTATAGAAGTGCACTATTTAAATCGTCAATTCATAATCTATGCCAATAGGGACACTATGTCAATCAGCGTTCCCTTCTTCATCATTCTACCTTTCATTTCTCTTCCACAAAACTATGGCTCGCCCAATGAGGGTTTCCTCCATCCCTCCATTCTGTCCCTCTAATCAGTCTCCCACTCTCAGACCTGGGTCTCCAGGCCGCTGAGTTTGGGGGTCAGGATGCGAGGAGTGACCCCGGAATTGAGGTCCCTCTCAAACTCCAGTAGCTGACCCATGAAGTTGAGGTTAGGAGACACCACAGGACGACGGCCCCGCACATACTTGTAGGCATCCGTCATGGTCATCAGGGTGTGCTTCATCAGGTAGGCGATGACGATGGTTGCCGAGCGGGACACGCCTGCTTGACAGTGAACCAACACTCCACGCCCACTCTGGTGAGCCTCCTCTGTGGATAAAAAGAGGTGGCTTTCAGATCGCTGAAATTCATCTACTACACGTTTTTTTCTGGATCTGACTCTCCAGTTCTCCCATCTTCCCGTTTGATCCATTTATAGCTCCCTAACTGTCACTCCAGTCAAAAACGTTGAAATAGGAGATTGAGATCAGAGGAAAAACTTAACATATGAATCATTATGATCCTTACCTTATCTCACTGCTAAAATACTTTGAGTGTCAAAGATTCTAAGCTCAGAGAGAAAAAGACTGAAAGACAAGAACGGGGATAGAGAGTGCCATAGTACATGAAGGTAAATATTGTTCAACTCACCAATGAACTCAAACACCTCTTCAAAGTACTGACGCAGGTTCTGCTTGCTGTTGTCTGTAGCCGGCAGTCGTTTGTAGCGTATCAGGCCGGAGCCGAGGTGGTAGAGGGGCAGGTGTGTGGTGACATTGACCACGTAGCCGATGTTGAGACGCAGCAGTAGGTCCAGGTCCTGGGCGTCCCTCTCGTTGCCCAGGAAAAGGAAGGGCAGGATGGGGCTGACCACCGCATTCTCCACGTCAGGGGTCATCCCACTCTCATCTGACAGGGAAGCCGGGAGCGAGGAGGAGAGCGGCAGAGTGAGGTGCACTGGGATAGGAGAGGACAACACAACACAGTGAGAGATTGCTGTTAGAAAGGACAATTTCATTTGATTTGGATCACTGGCTGACATGCATTCACCCTGAAGCATACCAAAATAGATCAAGCATTGGAGACAGAAAGAGTTATGAAGAGATGTGTGAATGAAGGAGAGACAATGAAAGTGTACAATTTATCTAATTTATAGTTCTTGTTTGAGCATGAGTATCATTGCGGTTCACTTTACACACGCAGAGCAAAGAAGTATACACCTCTGAGGAATTGCTCAAATGCTTACATAATTTCATACATATTCTCCTAACAGGAAGAGGGAAAGGTACAGACATGAAAAGACGTCTGAAACTACTCTCTTCATTCTATACTGTATGTCATCAACACATCCTGCACTCACTTAATGGAGTGGGAGGAGGCTGGAGTTATGTAACTATTAAGAATAGAGAATACATCATAGTTTTTTGGGTGTTCATCATTAAAATGAGAACAGCTTAATCTCCCACTGACAGGGTTCAGTGTCAGTGACCCCATTTCCCTTAGGAAAAAATAACATTAATTCAGCTATTCTAATCTCCCCCTCTTATCAGCGCTCTTCTCCATTTCTCTCTTCTCTGTCTCTTTTTTCTCCAGAGCCTAGGCTATAATTAACAGTCATTATCCCCGGGTTCCTCTTAAATCACCAACATGTTAGAACACCATAACATATAAATAGAGATAGGCAGGGAAAGGCAGGGGATTTAAAAGAAAGGGAAGCAGGGAAAAGGTAGAAGAAAGAGACAGTAATGAGAATAGGAGGAAAGAGATTTACTGAAACAAATGGTAATGGCTGAAAGCTGGTTTGTCCGTTGGGGATTTTTTTCACTGTAACTATCTAAGTGTCCATAACTTTCTGTCAAAAATGTACAACAGTCCAAAACCATCAGAAGTACACTATATATTCAACTCACCAACTCCAGCCTCCTCCCACTCCATTAAGTATGTGGACACCCGTTCAAATTAGTGTATTCAGCTATTTCAGCCAGGCCCATTGCTGACAGGTGTATAAAATTGAACTAACAGCCATGCAATCTCCATTGACAAACATTGGCAGTAGAATGACCTTACTGAAGAGCTCAGTGACTTTCAACATGGCACCGTCATAGGGTGCCACCTTTCCAACAAGTCAGTTCGTCAAATTTCTGCCTTGCTAGAGCTGCCCTGGTCAACTGTAAGTGCTGTTAGTGTGAAGTGGAAACGTCTAGGAGCAACAACAGCTCAGCTGTGAAGTGGTAGGCCACACAAGCTCACAGAACGGGACCGCCGAGAGCTGGAAAAAAATGGGTTTCCATGGCCGAGCAGCCGCATACAAGCTGAAGATCACCATGCGCAATGCCAACCGTCCGCTGGAGTGGTGTAAAGCTCGCCGCCATTGGACTCCGGAGCAGTGGAAATGCATTCTCTGAAGTGATGAATCACGCTTCACCATCTGGCAGTCTGACGGACAAATCTGGGTTTGGCGGATGCCAGGAGAACGCTACCTGACCCAATGCATAGGACCAACTAGAAGGAATAATGGTCTGGGGATGTTTTTCATGGTTCGGGCTAGGCCCCTTAGGGAAATATTAACTCTACAGAATACAATCATATTCTAGACTATTCTGTGCTTCTAACTTTGTGGCAACAGTTTGGGGAAGGTCCTTTCCCATTTCAGCATGACAATGCCCCTATGCACAAAGTGAGGTCCATATGGCTTGTCGAAATTGTTGTGGAAGAACTTGACTGGCCTGCACAGAGCCCTGACCTCAACCCCATTGAACACCTTTGGGATGAATTGGAACGCCGACTGCAAGTCAGGCCTAATTGCCCAACATCAGTGCCCGATCTCACAAATGCTCTTGTGGCTGAATGGAAGCAAGTCCCCGCAGCAATGTTCCAGCATCTAGTGGAAAGCCTTCCCAGAAGAGTGGATATATATATACCAACAAAGGGGGGGGGACCAAATCATGGAATGATTTTGGAATGAGATGTTTGACGAGCAGGTGTCCACATACTTTTGGTCATGTAGTATAGACTAAAAGACTGAAACAAAAAAAGTGTGTATGACATCCTTACCTCTGCCATTCTCCTCGTCCTGCTCTCTGTTGACTGAGTTTAGGACCAGGTGGAGGGACTGGGCGGAGGGGAGGGAATGCCGTCCCTCTGCATCTCTCTGTCTCGGTTTGGGTTTGAGGAGAGTGCTGGGAACTGACGGTGCTGTTGAGAAGGAAGAAGGGGATTGGGGAGAGGGGGAGCGGGGGGAAGGGGAGCGAGGGTATGCCATATCGTCTTCCTGCCCCATGCCATCCACCATCCCTGTCTCCCCACCTTTCTTCCAGAGCCTCTTCAGGGAGTCCCGGGCCTGGATCTCGCCCAGGCCCAGACCCAGACCCAATGAAATCCAGGACGGCCATCTTGCCCTGCTGAAGTCGGCGTCGGCCAGCGTGGTCTGTTATCTGATTCCGGGTGAACTCCAACAGGTTCTTACAGTCCAGGATAACAGGGCTGGTTCCGTTGCTGCTGTTCTGATTCTGACCGGCACATGTCTTCCCCATTCCCATCCCCATCCCAGCACAGCTCTGGTGGTTCTGTTGAGTTTTAGACCTGGTCATCTTCTTCGCCAGCTCCTCAGGCCAGATTGTGCGCACACTGTAATCATCGTCATCGGCGGGGGAATACCCCCATGGGGTGCCCTGCCACTATACCCCTCCCCATCCTGGGGGGCTTTCCGCCGCGGTGGGGGTTGAAGGTCACCACTATGGGGTCGCTGCTACAATAACTGCAGGTAGAGCTGCCGCCCTGACTGGCTTTGGGGTTGCAGCCACTCACACAACTCTGTAAGGCTCGCAGCGGAGCTGAGGAAGATAGTGGGGTACAGGGCAGGCATCCCCCCACCAGTTTTTTGCGGAATGCAGCAGGACTCTCAAAGGCGCCAGCCTCCCCCGGAGCAGGAGGCACACCGCAGGGGTCTGAGCAAGCCCGTCCGGCAGTCTGACACAGTGCTGTTGGAGGATGAGGTGTTGGTGGTGGAAGCTGTGGACAAACATCCCCCCAGAGTTCTTAAACCCATTGCTGAGCCCCCTCTGTGGTTCACCCCTCCAACCCCGTGGCCGTGGGCGCAGGAAAAAGAAGAAGACGGACTCCCCCCACACCCCTGACAGCCAGCAGAACGTCCCCTGGCCCCCCTGCAGCGGACCAGCTTCCAGCAGCCACAGCTGAAGGGATGGGAGAAGTCGATGGTACAGGTGTGGTCTGGGCTGGGGAAACCTCCACGGGAGGAACAGGGGGAGAGGGGTAGGCCGTGGAGGATCTGAGGGCGATGCTCCCTGCCACGGGATGGACGGGGCTGGTTTAGGGGTTGCTGGAACAAGGTAGAAGCACAGGGTTGGTGGGAGGGAGGGGAAGCAGGGTAATGGGAGTTTAGGACGGAGGCATGGGGCACAGGGACAGAGTTGTGGTGGCGGGGCAGGCTGTGGGCGTTGGGGTTTTCATGGACAGGTCCCAGTTTGGAATTCTCTTTGTTACCCACGCAGGGCACTTCCCGGGCACCTCTGGGAGGGAAGCTGGCAGAGCAGACTTTGGAGGCTGCGTCCTGCGCCTTCTCTCTTCTGGACTTGGACTGCTGTCTTTGGGCTGGGACAAATTCTAGAACCCCTCCTGGGGACACAGCCAGATGATTCTGATGGTGACTGCCTGGTGAGGCCTTGATCTGGTTCTGTGGGTGGTTTTGGAGTTGCTGCGCTGCTCCTCCAGGCTTCCCTGATGTTCCCCCAGCTTTTCTCTCCCCGTATCCGGGATCCAAGCACAACGAGACCCTTTTTTTGCCCACCTTCACACTCCCACTGCGACCTAAAGTGTTGCTGTGCCCTCGTCCTTTTGTTCCTTTGTTCACGGATAACTTGATGTCGATGGTGTGTGTGTGTTGGTGGGGTCTAGGGCCAAGCGTCACGGTCCCGTTGCTGTGACAGTGGCTAGGGGTGTGTCTGACACCCTCTGACACGATGGCCTTGTTGCCCTTGGTTTTCTGCAGACGGGATGATGATCTGCTCTTGCATTCCAAAGACAGTGAATTCGGGGAGGGAGGATTGGGGTGGGACTGAGGAGGGTGGGGATGAGAAGGGCGGGAGAGAGGTTTGTTGCTGAGGGCTGTTATATGGGAGTGAGGCTGTGGTGTGGTCTGTGGGGAGGGCCCACGTAGGGCCAAGTTTTTAGAGCGCTGAATAACCACTATGCGCTCGCCAATAGGGAGTGGAGGCATCTGGGTCTACACAAAGCTGTGTGTGTGAGAGAGAGGGAGAAAGAAACAGAGAAATAATGTTAAGATTGTATTCAGATAAAATACAAAATTACAGTCACAGATTTTTTAAATGACTTTTGGTATCACAGTGTTGGGGAGTAGTAAACTACATGTAATTAAACTAGCAATTTAACTAAATTTTGCAGTAGCTTGGTGGTATTAAACTAAATTGAAATCTAGGTAGTATTTTCAGTAGTTCATTACTTTTCTTGCCATGTAGCAGTGTAACTAATTACTGTAACTTCACTACTTTTTTTGCAAAAAGAAAAGAAAACATGGGTGAAGTAGGCAATAATTTCCTTTCTTTTTCAGCATCAGACCAGCCTAATTCTCACTTGAAACAGTTTTTGTGTTTAATAGGCTAAATTACACATTCTGTTAACATTTTAGTAATCTGTTCTTGCAATTTGTAGTCTATGACATTTCAGATTTAGATATGATCATTTATCACAAAGTAGTTTGGATATAGTGAACTACTTTTTCAAAGTAACCTTAGTTAAGTAAACTATACATAGGTTTCTTAAGGGTAGCTTTAGTGAAGCTTAACTTCTTCCAGTGTTAAGGGACTGGTATCTTGGCAAACTATATTTTCAGAGTAGCTCCATAACACTGTCGTATCATCATCAATATCATCACATTTTTTGAATTCGAAGCCATATTTACATCACATCAGTCTTACACCAGAGTAACGACCAGTGAAATAACCAAGCTATGTAACTACCTTGCAACAGACTAGGTATGGAGATATGGACACTTTTGCTTGAAAAAAACAACACTTTGGGAAAAACTATGAAACAGTCTGTGTATACATACCTAGTACACAAGATATTTACATGTGTTATTTACACAATAAGGCCAGAGGGGGTGTGGTATATGGCCAATATACCAAGACGCAACGCGGAGTGCCTGGACACAGCCCTTAGCCGTGGTATTTTTGGCCATATATAACAAACCCCAGAGGTGCCTTATTGCTATTACAAACTGGTTACCAACGTAATTAGAGCAGTAAAAATAACTGTTTTGTCATACCTGTGGTATACGCTCTGATATACCACGGCTGTCAGCCAAGCAGCATTCAGGGCTGAAACCAGCCAGTTTATAACCCCTTATAGATAACGCATAACAAAGCCTATTAATGTAAATTGTTGCAGAGTTCGAATTCAAGATGAACACATACACATGACTGTTACTTGACTTCTGCTGCCGACCACCGTGATGAACACTCAGAAGAATATGTGAAGCATATTTCTGTTAGTCACCATTAGATTGGAAAAAATATACACCAAAAACACACAGGAATGAAATCAAAACCAAAAGACCAAAATACAGCCTTTATGATTTTGCCAAAACATGGTAGACACCACTGTTTCATTATTTTTTAGAATATTTATTTTTTTACTTCAGTTTATTTTAGTTAATACTTTTTTAACACTTATTTTTCTTAAAACTGCATTGTTGGTTAAGGGCTTGTAAGTAAGCATTTCACTGTAACGTCTACACCTGTTGTATTTGTATTTATTATGGATCCTCATTAGCTGCCAAAGCAGCAGCTTCTCTTCCTGGGATCCAGCAAAATGAAGGCAGTTTACACAATTTTAAAACATTACAATAAATTCACAGAATTCACAACACACTGTGTGCCCTCAGGCCCCTACTCCACCACTACCACATATCTACAGTACTAAATCCATGTGTATGTATAGTGCGTATGTTATCCTGTGTGTGTGTGTGTGTGTGTGTGTGTGTGTGTGTGTGTGTGTGTGTGTGTGTGTGTGTGTGTGTGTGTGTGTATGTGTGTGTGTGTGTGTGTGTGTGTGTGTGTGTGTGTGTGTCAGTGGAGGTTCTAGACCCGTTGTACTGTTAGAGGGGCCAGTTACATTAGACGTTATTGTTGTCATATCGTTTTCTTCACTTCATTGCAGGCATTAGTAGGCAAAAGACCATGTCCCTCTAGTAAATGTGTGGGTTTAATTAGTGTTCCACGTTGCCACTGTCTAATAACGGATGTAAAAAAAGAACGATAGCAAAAATTAGTTATGAAAAAATTATTTCATACTCCACATTTAGGGGGGCCACAAGGGGGTCCAAAATTGTTGTCACAGGGCACTGCCCCCAGAACCGCCAGTGGTGTGTGTGTGTGTGTGTGTGTGTGTCTGTGCCGATGTTTGTGTTGCTTCACAGTCCCCGCTATAAGTAATTTTTTTTAATCTGTTTTTTAAATGTAATTTTACTTCTTGCGTCAGTATTTGGTGCATGTGACAAATAACATTTGATTTGATTTGATTAATTTGATTTGTTTTAAAAACATTTTGGTGAAATTGAAGTTAGGTCAAGAGAATGGTGGGAGACATGGAGTAGAACCAAATGTCTCCCTGTTAGAAAAGGCCCTTTGCCATAGCACAGAAAACTAGAGAGCCGGCTGTAACTGCCAGAAGCACTGACTGACCATCAATGTACGTAACCTATAAATAAGCACTTCATCATGAAATACTTGAATAAAGACTGGAGGAGAGAGGGAATTCTGGGCAAAGCTTTAGATATTGTATTATTTTCATTATAATTTTTTTCTACCCTTTAAATAAAAACATGGGGTCAATTGATGCCTAATTTTCATTTGTAGTAACGACTTAGCTTTTGCCATCTTCTAAGCCCTATTTACTATGACAAACTCCATTAATTCGCTTTTTTGCATTAAAGAAGATTCTCTGGGACAGGGCAATGGAGAGAGAGAGAGAGAGAGAGAGAGAGAGAGAGAGAGAGAGAGAGAGAGAGAGAGAGAGAGAGAGAGAGAGAGAGAGAGAGAGGAGAAAAAAATACAGAGAGAGAGGTTGGGAGAGAGAGGTTGGGAGAGAAAGAGAGATGGGAGGACAGAGATATAAAGAGACAGAATATGACGTGACAGGGTAGACTACAGACTAGAGGGGAGGAAGAAACATGTCAAAAAGGCACTGAGGACGTATTCACACCCACGCAACACGCACACCAACCCATAGACAAAGCACACCATGCTTGCATTTCCACATGCATACATCAACGCACAGAGCTTGGTGATGGTATCCTCATCTTTTTTCCTTTTTCAGCCTTGCCTTTGTAGCCTGTGGTGGAGGGGGTGGGGTTACATTGACCCAGTTTTGGAAGTCAACATCACTCTGATCACACATTGTAAACACCTCATCAGCACATACAGTGTGTTCCGAAATTATATTCACCCTTGATAAAGATGAGCAGACTGTTTAAAATAAATAACTCAAATATACTAATAAAATTGCTCAGAGAAACAGATTTTGTTTAACATGTAATACTTTTTTTTCTCCAAAACGTTGGGGTCAAAATTATTGACACCCCTGTTTTCAATGGCTCACCTTGCAAGTATAATGGCACTGAGACTTTTTCTCAAATGTTTGATGAGTTAGAGAACATAGTTGGAAGGATCGTAGACCATAACTCCATACAGAATCCTTCCAGATCCTTGATATCCTTCATCTGCACTTATGGACTGCCCTCTTCAATTTAAAACCACAGGTTATCAATGGGTTTCATGTCCGGAGACTGAGATGGCCATTGCAAAATGTTGATTTTGTGACCAATCATGATGCTGTCGCATTTTCATGTCATCCAACAAATGTAAATGCCCGCCCACAGGGCAAACACTGGTTGAATCAAAGTTGTTTTTACGTAATTTCAATTAAATTACGTTCAACCAATGTGGAATAGATGTTGAATTGACGTCTGTGCCCAGTGGGTGGGGCCTCATTTATCAACCGTTTCTTACTCAATTCTGATGTACGTGGAGATTCTAGGATTTGTGTGCGCCACAAATTATTGGGATTTATCAAACTGTTGCACGGAACATTTACGCATGTTTTCCTTGATAAATCAGAGCCATATTATATTTGTGCAGTTGTGAATGAGTGTTAAAACCCCGCCTGGAAAACGCCCTCCATTAATATTTTATGGTAACAAAAACACCCTAATTTGCTGTAAGATTTGGAGATGTTGGAACTGGGCCATGACAGCTCATAAAAGAAAGCGCAATGGAACATTTTATCACATTTCTGTAGATGTGTGGGCAGAACTCTGCAGTGACTTTTCCAAACTAAAAATGCATGCTGCCTAATGAGTGACAAACACTGGCCGTGCATTATGAAAGATTCCTTGTCCTTTCGAACAAATTAAAAGTAAATGCTACAGCCCACACTTCTATGCAAAAGACAAACTGATGTTCAATATTTATCAATATTTTATCAATACATGATTTTGCTTCTCTCCTTCCTTGGTATTGGCTCTGAAATGAAATAGGCTAGGCTATGATGTTGCGCTCTATCGAACAGTAATACTGTAGCCTACCCATACTGTCACATACTGTAAAAGCTACTGGTCTACTTAATTTCGCGAATGCTTGGCTATTGAATGAGCGATTGATAAATGGTAGCCTACAATTTGTTGTGTAGCATGAATAATTTGAACCTGTTCTGTCAGAAAAGGAGAGACATGTCCCACTGGGCAAAAACTGGTTGTTGTTTCCACGTCATTTCAATGTCAATTCAATGTGATGACGTTGAATCAATGTGGAAAACTGATTGGGTTTGAAAAAAGTAATCAACGTAAGGGAATTTCATATTTTTTTCCCCAAACTTTTAACTTAAATCCATTGATATGGTAAAATGTTTAGTTGACTTCACGTTGAATTCACGTTAGTTGACAACTCAACCAAATGAGTTGAACTGACATCTGTTCCCAGTGGGGTCCTGTAATATGATTATGATTTAGGCTTATAATAAAAGCATCAAACACCTCCCATTTCCCCAAACAAACAATAAGCCTATTCGCTTGCAATACAGTGGATCAACCTTCTAGAAGTTGTGTGCATGCATAGTTTGAGATTTGTGTGGAGATATGCACACTTTCCCGTCAAGTTCGTAATGGATAAATACCAACCTTTGCGGGAAAACTGGCGCATGCAAGGTTCAGAGTATTTTTGTTGTGCGCATGCACCTTTGATGAATGAGGCCCCTGGAGTTTGCGAAACAGCATTGGCACCGATGCTTTGGTCAGATCACATGAAAATAGAGCTCTTTAGCCATGGTGGGTTTGGGGTTGAAATGGGAATGGATGAGCATAAAACAACCCATCCCTACTATAAAATAGAGTGGTGGATCTTTGATGTTATGGGGCTATTTTGCTTTCACTGGTAGTGGGGCCCTTGTTTAGGTCAAAGCATTATGAACTTTACCCAGTTCCAGAATATTTTAGCCAAAAACCTGGTTGCCTTTGCCAAGAGGCTGACACTTGGCTGCAAGTGGATCTTTCAGCAAGACAATAACCCCAAGCACACATCAAAATCCACAAAGAAATTGTTAATTCACCACAAAATCAACATTTTGCATTAGCCATTTCAGACTCTGGACTTGAAAACCATTGAAAACCTGTGGTTAGAATGAAAGAGGGCAGTCCATTAGCGCATATGAAGAAGGATATCAAGGATCTAGATGGATTCTGTATGGAGGAATGGTCTAAAATCCCTTCAAATGTGTTCTCCAACACATTTTCTAAAAGGGATCAGTGTCGTTATGCTTCCAAGGTGAAGTATTGAAAGGTATTGATAACAGACAGGGGTGTCAATCATTTTGACCCCTACTGTTTTGAGAAATAAATGTATTACTTGTAAAACAAAATCTCTTTCTCTGAGCAACTGTATTAGTGGAAAATAATATAATTTGCCCATTTTTTTAGCATACAATATAACTCAGTATTTAAATTGTTTATTGTATACAGTCATTTCTGGTAATCTTTATCAAGGGTGTCAATCATTTCAGACCCCACTGTACATGTAAACAGTGTAGCAGTGTATTAATCATACTATCTAAGCACAGTCAGACCAAAAACACACATTGCAAACCTAAAAAACATACTTAAGAAAATGCTTGCAGCTATGCCTCGAGATCATTATCATCATTGTTCATCAGCCCCATACTGACCATTGTTGTCACCATATCTAAAATTGCAGCCAGTAGGTCTTCATACATTTTGGAAAAGAGGTTCTGAATTTGGAGGCTTGATAAAGGGCAGAAAAGTATTGTTTTTTCTACAGATTTTGAATTTTAGGCTTACATAAAAATATGATGTGCAAAAGAAGTCCATGCATTATACCATTATGTGATTATTGTTATAGTGATAGAAAGAGTGTCTAGAAAATTGTTGAAACTGCTGAAATTCTGTCCCCTCATGTCACAAAGGTGAAAGAGGTGACCTGATGATTACTCTGACTCTGAAGTAGAGGACCATGTGAGATTCACAAGGCACTGTATGTCTCTTTGGGGTCTTATTATCACTCTACTGCTGAAATTATCTGAAATTGTAAGGTTCTATTTGAATCCTTCAGTGACCTATCTTCATGTCTCTACACATTCACAAACAGACCTACCTGCAATACTATTTATCCCGGTTTTCTGTGGACAAATGAAGGCCTGCTGCGCCTGTAATAGAACAGGATAATAATAATAACAACAACAGGCATGGTTGAAAGAACACTAATAAATTGACTGCTGATAACAGAGGAATCCTATAAATAAGGTGGAATCATACGAGAGTGAAATTACTTCGCGCATCGTCAGACATCATTATGCTCAGGGTCCCGTCTCAGTCTCTGTGTGTCACAGGCAGGAAATAAGAAGCAGTCTCTTCTCATCTCCATGAGTGGCGTTTTACGGTTGCACTTTGATCGCATATAGGCTATGCTAGAATTATAAGGCCTAGGCTATATAAAAATAACCAAGATAAGAATAAATTATAATAGTGAAAACCCATATAACGTAAATAATTCATAAGAAAACCATGCAACAACAAAGAAATAGGCTAATAATAATGTGCAATAAATAATGGCTATGACATTATAGCTTAGTCTGCATATCCTACAACTCCTGTATCATAGCCCGGTTTGGTAGTCCAAATTAGGCCATGGAAAAGGAATCGTCATCGTCTCGTATCACTTTCACTCTCATGTTTGGTCCTGATCAACAATAGAAAGTATTTTCGCAAAGACTGCAGAGATTAAGGCAAAAACTGCCAGGCGGTTAATAAGTAATGAAGGTGAATTTAATCCCTCTTGGTTCGTAGTGTCGCGTAAAAATGGTTAGTGTCCGATGTATCAGTGAAGGGGATCCTAGTTCGAGGACGTCACTGTTCTAATTTGGATGGCATTTTAACGAATTGGCGTTTCTTATATGCATTTAAATGTGTAACACATAGCCATAGTGCTGGATCATCATGTGGCAACAATAGTGGCAACAATAGCCTAGAATAATCAGAGTGATTTAATATCAGACATTTCATCTTGTTCGTCAAGCTATGCTGGCTAAAGTGTTTAAAATAAACTTACTTACGTTAGGAGTGACAATCCCGTTGTATCTTCATGCTCTCCGTGTAATACAATTCCTTACGTTTTCATTGTTATTGTCTAGACATTTGTTTGCACTGCAGGACCTATCATATTTTGCGGATCCGTGTGCGGTGCAGGAATAAGCTTACATATAAAAATATAGGACCATCGACACTAACCATCTATTATTGATAATAAAAATAAAAAAAACATAGAAAAAGTGCTTACACCATACCAGTGTCAGTGCTTGTGCGTGTGTAAATGTGCGCTCGGATTTATGCGTGAGATGAAGACAGAGGTTGCTGGAGGAAAAGGGGGGGTAGGGAGGTGGGGTCTGTGGTCTGTACAGTGGATGACATCATTCCAGACCAATGGCAAGTAAAATGTGATAAGGCAGCCAGCAAATTAAGACTCGTTTTGAGCAGTGTGAAGTATAAAATGGTAGGCTCCTATGTCATTCGGCAGGGTGGGAGCTGGTGATAAAAGTGATAGGTAGGCTATAAACCAGTGTTGTACTGGATGTGAAATTATGGAACAGTGAAAGCTTTTGTTCAACCTCTTTATCTATCATATTGTCTACATAACCTACACATTAGGCCTGTATCTATAAGGCTGCATTTACACAGGTAGTCCAATTCTGATATTTTCCCTCCACTAATTGATCTTTTCACGTCAGATCTTTTTCAAAGCTGATCTGATTGGTCAAAAGACCAATTAGTGGGAAAAAAAGGTCAGAATTGGGCTGCCTTTGTACGCAACCTTGCCACACATACACACACACACAGCAGAATGTTTATTGAATTTTTAGCTTGAAATGCTGTTGTTTTAAATAATAACCAACAGGTGGCAGCAAAAACTAGTAAATGCCTGTGTTGGGGTTTCAAGTTGATTGGGGCCCTGCCACAGAGTTTCTAAAAAAGTATCTTTGGCCCTACACTTGTGTAGTTTCTGGAATGTGATTTGTTCGATTTACACATCGATTCCTGGGGAGCCCAATGTCTCTTGGAGGGTGCTCTGTGTATAAATGTTAGACTTTTTTGGTGGGGCTCACATTGAGGAGGAGCCTTGATTTGATATTGGGATTGCCCAAATCCTCTCTAGCTCCACTGTTATTTAAACAATGAGCTAGGATAAACATTTGCCATAAGTGGGTTAGGGGCTGTTTCTGTAGAGCGTTAATGGGACAGAAGATTCAAGGTTTTGCAGATAGAAAATGAACTGTCAGTCACGATAGATTTTTCAGCCATGATTCCTTAGCCTGGTCCCAGATCTTTGTGCTATATTTCCACTCCTTGTCATAGCTCTTGTTCACCCAAGAGGGTGGGCATCTTGGGTTCTCAATTGAAGCATGGATGACGGCACGCCCAATGTATACAACAGTACCGACGCTCTGTCTACCCCAAGATCATGAGTGCTGACGTAATATTGATGTGATTCCTCATTATGAATAACACTGTTTATGCCATACTTCCTTGTTGCGGCTTGTTTACGGAAGAGAGAGGCACCCACCTGTTCTAATTAGCTATCTAGCATCTCCAAACACCTGTGTGTGATGGAGGGGTGCCCGAAAAGTGTTGTAACTGAAAAATACTTATGGCCGCAACTGTTAAAACAGTTAGCGTATATTTTGCATTTGTAAAATTATTTCGATGTGATATGAAAGCAGAGGGCCTTTTGTTTCTTGAACCGTATCACAATTGAGAATTGATTCACGTTTAGATTGGCTGTTTTGGCTCCCAGAGCCAGTTTACCCCTAACATATAAAGGCCTTGGACATTAAAGGAGTAGGTTAGCCTACCCCTACACAGTACATATTGGACTAGTTTGGCATATGACACATGGAGTAAGGGGTGGAATGTTAGCATAAACAGACTGGTACCCAGGCTAATGTTTTCTTGTTAGTTTATTTTTCGCCTCTCATTTACTTCATCCAAAAATTGGGAAAAATTGGTAAGACGATGTCTTTTTTTATACAAGTAGTGAAGGAGGTGACAGAGGAAATGACTGAGGAAACGAGGAAAGGGTTTCACTTAAGACTATTGAGATGAACCCACTACTTCTAGTGTAGAAATATATGAACATAAAACTTGTGGCTAGTCCGACATGAAGTCAAACCAGGCATCTCTGAATGTACATCCAGACCTTATAGTAGATCTGAAAGAATCATCGGATGAGTGTAAAAAATAAACTCCACCTAGCCATCTGGTAGGCTCCACCATATTGCTTACACCTATCTGATCTTGCGGGAAATGTGTAGCCTAGCTATAGGATTTGATTTAACGCAGGATTGTTTGTTTTTAGGTGGCCGACTGTAAAATAATCAGCGCAGACTCCGTCGAAACCTGGGCTAAGCTCCAATTCTTGTCCGCCCGAGATTCGGCGACCCAGCAGCAATCATACTCAACTAGAGCGGGGGGGACAAACTCTGAATCAACTTGATTACTTGTCGCTGTATCTAGCTATTTTCATATTGAAACATGCTAGTGTAGATAGCTAGCTTCAACCCAGTTCACATTTTATTAGCAATGCTAAAGACGGGCGGAAGAGCTAGAAAGCTAACGTTAGTTGCTAGCTGTTCAGGAAAAATACAGGACGTTGCGCTGGTTGTTTTGCTCGTTAAACTCACGGATTCTTACCTGTACAGTGAATAGAAACTGGCCTACGGTAGCTAACATCAGCAAGCTGCATTGTCAACTATTAGGTTGTTTTCATTCTCATTACAGCTGAGGGTTGACTGTGTATTATAGTTCATGCTATGTAACTAGCGTTTGACTTTCCTTCATCCAAAGAGGACGTTCGGGTTGTTGCTATATATCGGCGTGGCCGAAGAAGTTTGCTAATCCCCGGACTAGATTTGACCGTATAACGTACTCGTAGGAACAAACCTCGCATTGGGTAACGCTTTAACGTTAACTAACAGAGCCCTATAACTTGACAGCTCATCGTACCCACTGCCCAGCTCAGTATTATTGGCGGAGCACTTTTGTACATCCAGAGAATGGAATAGGCGCACCAATGTAACGTTAGTTAACTTAGCTAGGTACTGTAGCTAGCGTGGGTTAACGTTACTTTATTCAGATACGTGTGAATCGAGAACTTTGCTTTTAACTCTACTTACATATTATTGATAGGTAGCTATTTTTTTTACTGACGATTAACTACTTCAGCTAGTAGGTTAGCTAGCTAGCTAGAACTTTAGCTTGCTAACTAGCTAGCTAGTTTACACCTTCGACGCGTAGCTAGCTAGCCTCTAGACAAGGTACTTATGAGAAACGTTTTGATAAGTTAGCTAGCTAGCTAACGTTAGCTACAGAAACAAGATAGTCCCCAAAAACAAACAGAGGACAAATGAACATCGAGTTTTGAGATTCTGTAAAGTGTTTACCCCCGGAAATGTAAGATGTCAACCCGGACAGTAACCAGGACGGCATTATTAACAATTGAACATTCTTCAAACCAGGTAAGCCAACTGCAGAAGCTAGATGGCCGCTAATGTAATGGCGGTAGGCCAGTTCAGAGATCCAGCTAGCCAATTTATCTAACCTTAGCCAGAAATACTATAGCCATCGTATTCTTCTTCGATGGGGTTTAACAGCGGTTGGGATCTAAACCTATAGCCAACCTAAACCACAAAAAAACAGATTGATGATGGGCATTCCATCATACAAATTGTCTGACGGCATTCTAAATATACTTTAGTAGGAATAGCTCACATCAGGTGTAAGTAGAGGACACCAGACTTCAGCGCATTTGAGGAGCCACTCAGTTCTGAACACATCTGCTTGCATTGAAGACTGGTTCTCTAGTGAGATTAGTGTTTTAGTCAATAATGAAATTCGGACAATCACAAATTGCTGATACTTATACATGGGTAGCAGAGATGCTGACACATCTCAGTGGTCATTGTGGTGAAAATTCCCTAACTTGAACAGGCTACTAATTCCAAGGTTTCGTTAACCACTGAATTTGTCTGAAGCAAGGAGTTGGCGAGATTTAGCCATGCCCTGCCCAGCTTGTTTGACTACAGACTGCTGTTGATCTGGGCCCAGGTGGCGACTCTATGTTTTTCCTACCCCGGTTTCTTGGTTAGTTCAAACCAGCATTTCCAGTTGAGCTGGGTGTGTAAGAGTTGTTAGGATGCCGAGTGGAGTGCTCATTTTCTTCTGGAGTGCTCATTTGTAAGCACGCGTTTCCCTGTGTGTTTCTCGTTCTGGATATTTCATGTTCATGATTGATCATCAATGAAAGATTAAGAGAATAGTTCTCCATTTGGTTGTAGGCCTATTGAATAGAATTTGCAAAAACCTATCTAGTTTATGTAACAGTGTCTTTGTTTTTACCAGCCATTCCCCTAGTGATCTTGGTTTCTCTGGTCTTTGTCATGTCCTAACCGCACTCTCATATACTTGTGGGTATTAATAGCTCACATAGGGGGGGATGGTGTTGGATGAGGGTGGTGGGCCGATTTTAAAAGCTTGTCAACACTGTTCCAGCTTTGTTTGAAATGTAGATTCGGTTTCTTGTCTGAAATGATTCATCAGTATTCATTTTATTTCTCAGCTTTGTAGCTGTTTTCTGAGGAAAAAGTTGACAGGTTTTAGTTGTGCTAAGTATATTTACATTTAGGATTCCTTGTTAAAGGGATACTTTGGGGATTTTGGCAATGAAGCCTATCTACTTCCCCAGAGTCAGATGAACGTAGGGATAGAATTTTTATGTCTCTGCATCCAGTATAAAGGAAGTTAGAGGTAGTTTTGCGAGTCAATACTAACTAGCATTAGCGCAATGACTGGAAGTCTATGGTATCTACTAACATGCTAGCAGTTACCATACATTTCCAGTAATTGTACTAACACTAGTTAGCATCATTCTTTAAAACTGCACGCAGAGACATACAAATGGTATCCACAAGTTCATTTGACTCTGGGGATGTAGATTAAAGGGCTTCATTGACAAAATCCTGAAGTATCCCTTTTAATGCATTGTCCTACAACAGAGGCCACCTATCTTTATCTAGAATTTACAAAACCAGAGCCCCAGTGGGTAGAAAATTATCATTTCTCTCCCCCGTAGTTACACTATGCCATGTGTTTTGATTTCAGTATGTTTTTACTGTCATGTTTTTGAGTTAAATGCTTCTGACAGAAGTGTACAGTAGTAGAGTATGGAGAGGAAGAGGTGTCTGGAGGGAGAGCTCAGTTGGTGTCTATTTGTGGTTCTTGCTGCTTCTACCCTGACTGGAAATAGCCATGGTGTGATATTAATACCCAGATAAATGACAAGCTGGCTCACACACCTCATTTATTTACCAGTTCTCCTCCCTCTCCCTGCCAGTCTTACTTTGTTTACCCTCTCTTCTTCTTTCTTGGAGCAGGCAAGAAATAGTTTTCCTTTTGAAGGGTAGCATAACATTTGCTGAGACAATTCAGAATTTAAACCAGGATACAGCGTGGACACCCACTTTCTAATTATCTAGTAGGCTTATTTTTTATATATTTTTTTTCACTTGTTTAGGCCTAGGTTATTTCATGCTAGACAAAAATTAAAACATTTGTGTTGTCGCATACACCGGATAGTTGCAGTGAAATGTGTAAAATGTGGTATTTTATAGCGTCAGCCATAGTAGTATGGCGTCCTTGGAGCAAATTATGGTTAAGTGCCTTGCTCAAGGGCACATTGACAGATGTTTCAGTTTATTGGCTCGGTATTCAAACTAGCAACCTTTTGGTTACTGGCCCAATACTCTAACCACCAGGGTTCCTGATGCCCTAAAAGTGTGTTTGTGTGCGTGTTTCACTGTGCATTGCTCAGTTTGAATTGAATGCTTTGCTCTGAGTATTTTGACGAGAGTGAGAGACGTGAGGCGACAGCCAGGCGGAAGTGTTTTTCTGTGTATATGCAAAGGTTGGGGAGGCAGAGTAATTGGATAGGTTTAAAGTGACTGTCCAGTATTTTAAAGATTTTTTTGTGTGGAAATATGACCTATAATTAATTACAATATGAGCTAAATAGTTTTCCTTCCAAAAAATGGTAATTAGGCCAAATATGTTAAACAGCTTTTCTGTGTTTGAATGGTATGGGTGTACCCCAACAACAGGATGGTGTGGGCGTATACTGGTCATTAAAAATAATAATGCCAGTATACTGCTGATTGGCCAGCTCATCCTCCTCAGGAGGATGACGACATCCGCTGACGAAAGCAAGTATTTTTGAAACGGTCTGTAAAAGAACATGAGTGCAGTTGTGGCAACAGGCCAAGTTTTAGAGGATAACATTTTATTTGTCACTTGCTGAATACAACAGGTATTCACCTTACCGTGAAGTGCTTACTTACAAGCTCTTAGCCAACAATGCAGATTTTTTTTTTTTTTAAGTAAGAAAATATTTGCTAGTAAACCAAAGTAAGAAGAAAGTAACACAAAAAAATAACAATAACGAGGCTATATACAGGGGGTACTGGTACCGAGTCAATGTGCGGGGATACAGGTTAGTCTAGGTAATATGTACTTGTAGGTAGGGTTAAAGTGACTGCATAGACATAGATAATAAACAACGAGTAGCAGCTGCGTAAAAAGTTTTCCCTTTGTAATCCGTAGTAGTTTGCAAGCCCTGCTACATCCGGCGAGCATCAGTACCAGTGTAGTAGGATTCAAGCTTAATCCTGTATTGACGCTTTGCCTGTTTGATGGTTTGTCAGAGGGCACGGTGGGATTTCTTTAAGCGTTCGGATTACTGTCCCACTCCTTGAAAGCAGCAGCTCTAGCCTTTAGCTCAGTGCGGATGTTGCCTGTAATCCATGGCTTCTGGTTGGGATATGTACATACTGTCGCTGTGGGGACGACGTCTTCAACGCACTTATTGATGAAGCCGAATGGAGGGTGAGGGAGAGCTTTGTACTTGTCTCTGTGTGGAGTAAAGGTGGTAGCTTCTGGGTGAGCATTCTCTTGTTTGCTTATGATCTTATACAGCTTGTTGAGTGTGGTCTTAGTGATTGAATCGTACAGTCAACTCTATGTAAAGCGACTGTAAGGCTAAGGCAATACATGGGTTAATAAGATTTGAGATTGGTTTCCAAGGGAGATGGGTAGAGCCAGTTCATGGGTCTATGATTTCACACAGATTGCATTTGGATTACTGATAGTGTTGGATTAATTCTGATTTACTTGTTTCGAGTTTGATTCTTTATTTGTGTACTTGTTTAACATTTTACAGCACTGTTATGAGCTAGTAACACGCATGCTGTAACATGTGTACACAACCAACAAGCTTTGATTTGATGTGTGGAGGGACCAGAGCAGACACTTTTATCTATCCTGTCAAGGTTTTCAGGTAAAATTCTGGTAGGAGTTACTACAGTACTAGTTACTGAGCAAATTCATCTTGTTTGTGTGTGAGTAAGAGGGAGAAGGAAGTGCGTTAGGTGATTTGACACAAGGTAAAGGTTTTGGGTGGTTTTATGAAGGGTGTGGTACAGAGAGACTTCTACACTGATTTGCTCATTTGTTGCGCAACTACATCCAACCTCTCCTTAAAACTCATCACCAAGTTATACTTCCTGTTGTTTTCTCTTTAATCATGGGGAATCCTTGACCTTCCCTCCTTTTTTCTTATCTCTTTCCCTCTATCCCCCTTTTCTATTGATTCTCTGGCACAGCTGTCTGAGCATGTCAGCTCTTGTCCACCGGGCTGCTCCCTCCCTGGCCTTTTCTCACCAGGGCTACTGCTCCCTCAGTCAGACAAACCCAGACATGTCTCATCGGCAATAGGAGCCTGATCTTGTCTTTGTGTCGGCCATTTCAGACTTTTTTTTTTATTTTGGGGGGGTATAATTGCAATATTTCCTCAAGTTAACCAAACATACTTTGTCTTCAGAATTGGGACGAACAGGTCTGTCTGTCTGGCTCTCTGGAGAGCCTGGCTGTGCGTGCTGCATGTCTCTGTGTCCTATTTTAGCCTGAGACCTCATGGCCCCCTGTGTCCCAGGCCATCAACTCAACACCCCTTTATGCTTTGAAATCTGTAACGAGGGGGATACAGACCTGTATTGTTGTGAATCGTTTTTAGATACTACTGCGCTGTTGGAGCTAGAAACACAAGCATTTCACTACATCTGCTAAATATGTGTATGTGACCAATAAAATTTGATTTGACATTTTAACTCTGAACTCTGTCTACACCTTCATCATAGAGCATGGCTGAAGTCTTTCTTTATAGCGGAAGTGACAAGGTTCCGAAACCTACTGAATGGTAGCAGGCTTGTCAGTGCTAATGCTACTGTCAACCATGGAGTACACAAGTCCCACTGCAAGCATTAATGTAGAGTAGCAGGTCAACTTTTTTGCATATGTGGATGTTTTTTTCCATGTGTGGATGATTCTTTTCTCAGAATTGTAGCGTGACTGATCAGGGTGAATCTGAACTTTGTCCACACCTGTGTCATAGAGCATGGCAGAAGTGTCTCTTCATAGAGGAACTGACAAGGTTCCTAAAGCTGAATGGTAGCTGGGTCATTCATTTCAGCAAGCCATGACACCCACCATCTCAGATTGTTCTGAAATTGTTTCTGTAGTTAGAAAGATAAGATAAGCATTCCCGAAAGCATTATTTTCTTGAAATATAATTTGATCTGAAAAATTAAGCTAATTGATTGCACCCAAATTGGCAATTTTTAATTTATAGGATTCATATAATATCCAATAATTATAGTAGCCTACCTAGCATTCCATTTGGAACAAACTTTTTTTTCTAACAATGAGTAAGACATGAGGAATCCAAATAAGTGGTCAAAAGCCATCCACGGACCCCTCACACCCCATGCCAATCCCACCCAAACAATGAGTATATAGTAACAGTTATCTATGTTTGGCATGTATTGTTTCTTCATCTTATCTAATAGTTTTTTTTCAAAGATGTTGGATTTATGTCCCATCCTGATATTACCAGGTTCTGTCCACTAGATGGTGCTGTTCCTGCTATAAGGTGATTCTTTTTAAGAACCCCGCCCATTGTTAAAGGGATAGTTCACCCAAATTACACAATTTACATATTGGTTTTCTTACCCTGTAAGCAGTCTATGAACCAGGTATGACAGCAGCCCATGTTTTGGTTTTGTTTACCTAGCCACTGTTTGGATGATTTGGACATGAAGCGTGAAAATGCAGATATCTGTACCATTGACTTGCATTGGATATTTGACACACATGTTAAAAAGTTAGCATTTGGAACAGTAGCCAAGTAAACAAAACAAAAACATTGGTTGCTGTCATTCCAGAGGGCAGGGTTTCCAGTAGCCGGGTTTTGTCTGGAACAAGTAGTCGATGTAGGGCCAGAACTGCTGTTAGAGCTCATCTCACACAGCTCGTTCGTTGCAGCTGGAGTGAAACGTGCTTTTATAAGCCCAATCATTGCGCAACAATTCTAAATGCAATTGCGTGTTAAAAAAACGTTTTGATTGCCAACATTAAGATTAGCTATTTTTTTTTAAATTTGCTCAACCTTTTAATTAAAGTACGCTTCCCATTTGCAATTCAAGTGCATAGGTAAGTAGGCAGGCATCAGTGTGTCTCACACCACTTTGCAATGAGCTTGAGTCAGTATGCATTTTGAAAACGTGTACTTAATTGTTTGAAACTTGAAAGTTTTACTACATATTGAGGCATGTCTTAACTTGCTTCAAAGTAGCCTAGCCAAAATCCAACCAAACGTGCAGACAATTTATTTTATAAAGACTTCCATATGCCCTTGAAACCAGTAGCCTTTTTCTCTCATTCTATTGGTTTTCAAATCAACTTTCTGTCATTGTCCAGTAGCCAAAAGCACAATCCTAATCATATTCGCAACCAATGTTAATTGTTGCATCTTTAGATCTCCTCTCTTTCTCAATTTCTAATGAATATTTTTATGTCTCACGAAACCACTCGCATGTGCGGTGCGCTTTTGACAAGTGTTTTCCCATTAATTGCATTATGGAATGAACATTTGTGCGTAGCTTACTGCCTTGTGTTCCATGCTGTGCTTTTAATGTTAAGAAATGTTTACTTTTTAAGCTAAACAATGTGGTTTGTTTTTTTGGATGTAGCCTAGGCCAACTGGTTGTATGAATTTGGGATCTATTGTCCCACAGCTGTCCCAGAGTCTGTTTGGAATGGGTGACTTTATATCTCGCTCAGAACGACAAGCTGACCAATAGAATAGGTCAACTTTTCTACTATGGGGGATAGTAGATTAACTTAGGCTAGTGATTTTGCTTTTCGTTACTTGTCATGTTGGCTGAGAAACTAAATGTGGATAGTTATTATATCTTTAAATTATGCACTGGAATTCGGGAAGGACACACGCCATTGCATGTTTTGTTAAGATGAATTACAATAATCTAAATGTGATTTCTGTCATTCTGAGCACTGTGAGTGGAATCCCTGATCAGGTTACGCACCCAATGCATATGGGTCCGGTAAATGTAAAATGCTGCTGGTCAAATGTCCGGCACCGCATTTTCTTACTGGAATCCCTGCCAGAGGGGTATCCTACGAATCAAGTTAGATCTACTCTGGGTTTTCTAAAGCTAACCAGCTTTAGTTAGCTTCACATTCCAGCTCAGGCTTCATCTGTACTACGACTGGATATTACTCGTCCGCCTGCCGCCAACTCTAGCAGGCTTGTAACTGCATGTCGCACATGGCTAGTCATTGAGACAATGCTGAAACATTCATCCATGGGCGAGCCAATGCCACGTTTTCATTTGTGCCAAAATCAAAATGAAAGAAAAGTTAACTTGCTAATTCAGCAGGCTATGGTGTGAAATAGGCTTTTAAAAGTGTTTATTTTATTTTATTACTTGTTATTAATGCTGACTTTGGTGTGCTTATCAATGCACAACGACAAGCACCTTTTTTTTAATCAAATAATTTAAGTCATACAAAAGTGTTGTGCGTGAAGTTTAAAATGCATTCTGTCAATACTAAATGTGTAATGTAATATTTTAACGTTAATATTTTTTAACACAAAATTCATTAATAAAATATTTAATCAGTCTCCCTCAAATGAAGGGGATGATGACACAGTATTTAATTTAATTTAGGGTAAGCGGAGTTAACTGTGAGTTAGCCTGCCCTAGAGTAGGTTAGTTCTGAAGGATTCGTTGCCATAGAAATTTACCGGCTAAAAGGTGAGCAACTTTCGAATTATCGGATTTCCCAAGTGGAACTCAGTTGACAAAAGTTATCTAGTTAACTCCTCAAAACTGCTTAGTACGATACCCCTCTGGTCCATAGACTGCTTACAGGATTTAAAAAAAAAAAAGTCATTTGGGTGAACTATCCCTTTAACAATGAAGGTGGGAGATGGTATGAACTAATAGCAGGAACAGCACCATCTAGTGGTCAGGTCCAACAACTTCAATGACAATCACAATTCACTGAGAATACATTACATAGGGTGAAGAAACAAAGCTCCATACTACTTGTCAAACAGAGAACTGATACTATATACTCATTGTTGTGGTGGGATTGGCATAGGGGTCTGTGGGTGTCTTTTTGACATTTATTTAGATTCCTTATGTCTAACTCATTGTTAGAAAAAAGTTTGGTTGGGTACTATACTTATTCAATATTATAAGAATGCTATAAATTAAAATGGCTGATTGGGGTGCAATCAATTACATTAATTTCTTAGATTAAATTATATTTCAACAAAATAATGTTGCAGGAATGCTAATCTTATCTGTTTCTAGTAGAAAAAAATTGAGAACACATGGTGGGTGTCAATACTCTTTCTTGTGCTTTTTGAGGTGGAACGGCCCAGCTGTCTGGTCAGTACTCATGCTACTGTTAGCCCTTGATGGCGTCCACAAGTCCCAATTCAAGCATAAAAATAACAGGTCAACTACATTTGCATGTGTAGATGTTTTGTGCACATCGCTGAATGAGTCTTTGGACAGGATGGTAGCCCACTGATCAGTGAGGTTTTTCTCTAATGCTACTGGCTCTGTAGAGACATGAATTAGAATCTCAAATGTGTCATCTTCAAGTGTTTGTGGTTCTTGTCATGCCCCTCCACCTGAGGCTGATCATGATCTGAACAGAGAGACATGGGGCTATAATGTATATGTGATGAGACCCTCCAGTCTCTCAGGCTCCTCCTGGCTGCTCTCTCCTCAGCCTGTCTCTGTCTCTCGCTGTCAGTCAGCCCTGGAGCTGAGCTTCCCATGACTGACGGTATGTCTGCATTGCTCTCTGTTCGGTCTCGTCTGTATGATATGTTGTATTTGTGAACACGTGTTTTTATTTATGCGTGTTTGACAAAAGATCAAACAATGTGCCTGTTTTTGAATGTGCTTCTATCTGTGTCCCAGTGTGTGCCAACCTCGGCGAGTGTGTTGGTGGTGATTGAAGTGCTGGCTACTGTGCTGAAGGTCAAAGCTGTGTTTGTGAGGACTGCAGACTGCATTGCTGACACTCTCTCAGTAACTGCAGAGCTCCTTCACAGATCAGCTGGATGCAAGACACCTCTTTGACATAAACATTGTACAGTAGACACTGTCCCTGTCCCTCACACAACAAGCCCACAGTAGAGGGATGGCTAAACCATGTCTGCCAGTGCCAAGACAAATACAAAAAGAAAAGGTCAACACACTGCCAGTTGTTGTATGGTACTCTGGTTTACCCTGTTCTGCTCTGTATGTAGGCCTTGTGGTGATGAGGCACTTCCTCATGCGTTTATGCCAGTGTGTGTGTGTGGGAGGGAGAGTTTAGGTGACAGCTGTCTTCTGGCTCTTAGGCTCTGCTGGTTCTACCGGCAGACTTTTAACAAGCTTCTGCTTTATCCCTCTATGAAAACTGGCTGGGAAGGGACTCAACACAGAGACACACACAGGTGTTACATAATATAACATTTACAAAGCCGGCAAATCTTTTTAATTGCGGATATTGGTGCATTTGTTTTCCATATTTTTTCTCATAGCCCCTGCTTTTTGTTTTCTCTTGGAATATGACCACTAGAGAGGAGCAGAACTGGACTATTTCACAACAATGCTTTTTGTGTCAACTGTCAATTTATTAATAATCCTGTGGTCTTTAGAAGAATCTGTCCTATTTTGTAATTGTAAGATTGCAGAATAGTAGTGATGCCTCTGGCCCAGACTTTAACATGGAAACTAAGGTCCATGTGGCATAAATCACACACACAACATAGAACTGTGCCATGTCAACAATAGCTTTTCTGTCCTCTTACGTATGCTCACAAAGTAACAATCTTCTCACACACGCCAGTCATACAGAGGGGGAGGGAGAGGGAGAGCGTGCGCAAATAGGGTACAATTCAGTGTTTGTAAATACAGAGACATGTAACCCGGTCACTTTCTCTTCCTTGTTTTTCGGAGCTCCCACACTCTTAACTACCTCTTTTGCCCACATGCATATGGTACCATTCACCTTTTTTCCCCTGCGCTCCTTTACTCCCTCAATCAGCCCCCACACCCTTCCTTCTGTTCCGTCTGCTCTCTTTCATCTTCTTGTGAGTCACTCTTCAGTTCCCCCTCTCACACTTTCTCTCCCTTGGTCCTGTTTGCTTGTCAGTGTGGATTTGAGCTGCTAGCAGAGACAAATACCGTCAGTCAGTGTCAGGAACAGCCTCATTAGCTGAGAGATGGGATGACTATGTAGATTGACAGTTCAACATTATTGGCCAGTATCAAGTTATGCTCACAGTTGTGTTTCTATGAGGTATCCTTGGGTCCAAGGCTCTGAAAAGCATTGTCTGGATTTGTGAGTGAGGTGTTGCGTATGCCTAAGAGAATGTTTTGTTCCTCTCTTTCAGTCTCCCTCTGAGTCCAAGGCAGGCGGGCGTCCCAATATGCCGCGGTGCCGGAATTCTGTCCCTACGACGGCAGACGAGCAGCCACACATCGGCAACTACCGGCTGCTAAAGACCATTGGCAAGGGCAACTTTGCCAAGGTCAAACTGGCCCGGCATGTCCTCACAGGGAAGGAGGTGAGGACAAACCATGACATCAAAACAAATCCAAGCATTGGATTTACTGACTGATGTTTTGATCTTCTGTTGGATGTGGTTTTATCATTGTGTGCCCAATGTTGGCAGTGCAGGATCCTACTTCACTTGACCCATATCCCTAACATTCTGATCTCTTGTGTATGGTTCAGTGTATTGTGAACATGTAACAGCCAGTTCTTTAATATGCTAATACCGTGCCATGTGACGCGGTTGCTGGGAGTGGGGCAGCACATGGAGAAACAGAGCGCAGTAGAGTGGGGGAAAGTCCTCATCCAGCTCTTTCCACTGATGGGTGGTTTAGCTGCGGTTCTACTCATGTCAAACGTCATCATTTTTTTCTCCTAAAAAAGGTGGCTGTGAAAATCATTGACAAAACGCAGCTCAACTCTTCCAGTCTCCAAAAGGTGAGTGCAAGTAGATGCTGTGTTAATGCCAATGCGGTTGTTTTGATTTGTTCGGATAGTGTGTTTTTTATTTCTGAAATAGAAAAAATAACTCTGAAATCAATGAAGATGGTAGTTCCTTCCGAAGGGCTTAGGGCAGGATATGGTGGTAATTACAGGAAATTAGACCCAAGTACTTCCTGTGGTGATGGTTTGGGTGTGGTGCCAGTACTGTCCTCAGAAATACAGTATATGCATGAAGACTCCCACACAGTGATTTGCACATAGATATAATTTGGAATATACGAGTAAAAATCATCTAGAATAAACTGACTTTGTTTGATATAAACTGATTGGTCCTCTGTTAATGTCTTGTCTATTTGTTCTCCTGTCCATAGCTCTTTCGTGAAGTGAGGATCATGAAGTTGCTGAATCATCCAAATATCGGTGAGCTTTGTGCTGCCGTCCCTTTTTAAGATTCTCATCAATCCCCAACCAAATGACAGAAACATGTTTGTGTTCCGCCTGCCTGCCTGCTTATTTGTGCCTTCTTGTGCAGATGTCTTTCTGAGAATATTGAGCATATACTAAGAAATTGACAGCTAAGTTGTGATGGGTGTTGTCCAGGGCTGGGCGGTGTACCGTACTTTACCGGTATTGATGCACGGACCGGTTAGGGTTTTTACTTTGCCTTCTATAACGTTATTTGAATGTTTGGTTTGTTGAATGTGATACGCTGTGTGTAACTTACATTTTTAGTTTACTTCGCTACTTGAGTCATCGCTCTCCACTCTCCCCCTCTCTCTCCATAAAACATAAAATACTGTCAATTTTTTTACAAATACCGTGATATGATATTTTGGCCATATCGCCCAGCCTTAGTGTTGTCTTGATTGGATTGAACTTTCCGCTCTTTTCCTTCTCCTCTTTTAATTTTCTTTTCTTTGAAGTCAAGTTATTTGAAGTTATTGAGACGGAGAAGACACTGTACTTGATCATGGAGTATGCCAGTGGAGGTGAGTGAAGGCACAAGACACTCCTTTCAACACAACTCAACCTGAAATTCTGTTCTCTGCATCTGTAGTAACATCAATGCTAAGTCCCAGTTCTGTCTCTCTCTATTCACATGCACTCTGTTCCGCACTTGTCCTTACATCCTCTTTTGTGTCTCCACTGCTTTCTTGTTCCTTCAACACTCCCCTACGTTCTGTCTCCCCCCTCTATCCCCCTCCTCAGGTGAGGTGTTTGATTACCTTGTTGCTCACGGGAGAATGAAGGAGAAAGAGGCCAGAGCCAAATTTAGACAGGTGAGACCCTTTTGTCTGCTGGTTTCTTTCCTGTTTTTGACACCGTTTTGACAATGTTATTGACAATATTGTTTAAAAGGGAGTTGTCATCCTAGCTGTTGCTCCTTCTCTTGCTACAGATAGTTTCAGCGGTACAGTACTGCCACCAGAAGTGCATTGTACACAGAGACCTAAAGGTGAGGATAGACAAGAAATGGGGCAAGTGTTTTTTTGTGTGCAGATGGAGGGAAAGATTGATGGATCCAATTCAAAGTGACAGATCAAGATCATTACATTGAGGTATGATGTTGGATGCGTTTTTAAAAGAATGTTACAGAAACTTGTATCAATAATAAACACAATTTATCTTTCTCCAGGCAGAGAACCTACTCCTAGATGCTGACATGAACATCAAGATTGCAGACTTTGGTTTCAGCAATGAGTTCACCATGGGGAACAAGCTGGACACGTTCTGTGGCTCCCCGCCCTACGCCGCTCCGGAGCTGTTCCAGGGGAAGAAGTACGACGGGCCCGAGGTGGACGTCTGGAGCCTGGGGGTCATCCTCTACACGCTGGTCAGCGGCTCTCTGCCCTTCGACGGGCAGAACCTCAAGGTGAGCAGGGAACTGTGAAAGAAGAAGGGATACATGGAAAACAAGCGATGCTCTTGAATACTTAGCTACCTTTGTCTTTTGTGCTTGTCTTCCCTTTAGGAGCTGCGTGAACGGGTTTTGCGGGGGAAGTATAGGATTCCCTTCTACATGTCCACAGACTGCGAGAACCTGCTCAAGAAGTTCCTAATTCTCAACCCAACCAAAAGGGGCAGCTTGGAGGTTAATAGTACCTCATCTAGCCACTGCTTTTTCCTCCACTGGATACACTGTGTAGACGACTATAACGCTACTGTTAGTGCTTTGTTTCCCATCTTCCATCAACCCTACATCTCTGTCCTCCTCCTTCTCTCTGCTTGTGTCCAGCAGCAGATCATGAAGGACCGCTGGATGAATGTAGGCCATGAGGAGGAGGAGCTGAAGCCCTTCATCGAGCCCCAGCCAGACTATAAGGACCCCAAGAGGACAGGTCAGAACCCCGACCGAGCGGGGGGGTGGAAGAGAGGTGGGGCAGGTGTCTGGTGGATGAGCTGGTTGCAGCAGATGGGTTACTGGGGCAGGGTTTAGAGATCACACTAATTGGGGGAGGGCTCTTCTATCTGAAGGTGCAGAATCTTTTCAGTCTTATTTTATGTGGCGTTTTAAACCAAAATTACACGGAGAGACAGTGTCAACAGCGTGAAATTTGCGTGCGAGAGTAGTGAATGGTCGATTCACATATACTGCGTAGCGTATGCTGACATAATTGTCATGAAAATCCGTACAAAATGTATATGTTCGCTATTGTTGCAAGTTCCTTTTGACTCACCTTATGTCCTACAGGAGCCACCATACCTGCTAGCTTCACCAGGATGTTGTAGCTAATAAACCTGAGCCATTTATAAACAATTAAGTCTCGTTCTTTCTACATAAACAGTTCTCTCTTGAAATCGGAGTCCTTGAGTTTTCCAGCTGTAGTTTGCTTAGGCTAAATGCCTATGATCGAAATCAGTACATGTAGGCTGCAATTGTTTTCAAATATGTAGCCTATTTGACTGGCAAACCTTAGCTTACACCCCATTACATTTTAAACTACATCTTTAGTCTACTTAGCATATGGAAGATTACTCTAATTCCTTTTCTACAGACGACCCACTCATTTTACCAGCGTTTCTCCACCTAGACATTAGAAAACAATTGTTGCTTTATAATTTGAAGCTTGAGGCCCGTCTGTTTTCTCTCATTCACTCATATGCATTCTATTTCCAGCGTGACCACGCTTGATCATGCACTTAACAATTGAATTGAGCGTTAGTCTCTGTTACGTAACGTGCCCTTTGACTAAACATGTAGGCACATGCTAACACAGCAACTAAATGCTAGACTTTTTGTTAATGTCTGTCCTTGTTTGCTGCCTTGCGTTTTATTAAATGATATGCCCGTATGATAGAACTGTTTTATCCATAAAAACGATGTGCCTGTCTATGTGTTTGTTAGAGAACTAGTGACCTGTTGCTTTCTAGTATGTTAGACTTGTGTTAAGTAGTCTCTGATATGCCCTGGTCTACGTGTGTGTAATGTACTTCTGTCCTTCATGTGGTTGTAAGGTTGACATTTTCTCAATTCTGTCCAGATATCATGTTGCAGATGGGCTACTCTGCAGAGGAGATCCAGGACTCGCTCGTCAACCAAAAATACAATGATGTCATGGCCACATATCTATTACTGGATTACAGGAACACGGAGGTACAAAGTGTATACACTCACATCTGTAGGCGCAAACAGTGTCCTACTCCTGCCATGGTAATATTGATGACCATCCCTCGTCTTCCCTCTCAGATGGACGAATGTATCAGTCTGTCAATGAAATCCCGCCCAGGTAGTGACCTCACAAACAGCAATGCCCAATCTCCTTCTCACAAGGTACAGCGCAGTACCTCATCCAATCTGAAGCCCCGGAGAGCAACAGATGCAGGTAGGAAGCTGTTTGGGTTGACGAGGGTACTGCAAATGTTGAACTGTTTTTGACATATACTCTTATTTGATTCTCATTCTGTCTGTCTTTGCGTCTCTGTCCCACCCTTTCTTTCTGTTCTCACCCTTGTTCTTCATCCCAGGTTCTTCTGCTTCCAAGCGTTCCCAGGGCGACAACAAGCACACAGCAGAGGATTATGGGAGGAAAGGTTCTGGCACTGGCAGCTCCACTAAAGTTTCTCCCAGTCCTTTAGCTACAGCAGATCGTAAGAGGAGCACCCCAACCCCCTCCACCGTGAGTAGACTTATTGTTCTGCATGCCTGCCACTCTAAGGTTGATGGCATGTACCCTACTGTACCTAACATCTCCTCAATGGGTCATACAGAACAGCATCCTGTCCACTGGTACAAGTCGCAGTCGAAACTCGCCGGTCCCTGAGAGAGCCACACTTGGGGTCCAGAATGGAAAGGACAGGTACACTGGGGACACAAGCACCCGTGCATCCACAGACTCACACAGACACGCTCACATGGCTGTGGAGCTCTCTTTTTGGAGCTAGTCGCGTGTCTAGATGGCAGTGTTTACAAGCAGTGGTCAGCCGACAATTAATTTAACAGCAGCTAGCAGCTTCCCCGACCAGCATGAGATGGAGTCCCAGTACGTAGTCACACATACATTCACACGAGAGCAGACATTTTTCTAGAATGTATTAGTGACACTTGCAAAATGTTATGAAGGACCTAGAATGTACTCAAGGCCAGCTTACTTACTAAGCTTACTCACACAGTAACACACTGCATCCGTAATCAACTCAAACAAGAATAATATCTTTGAACTGTAGCTCACACAATCATGGCAAGATTAGTTTGCTGACGCTGACAATTATTTTATTTTACCTTATTTTTATTTCCATATCCTTCACTGTGAAATGTTTAGAATACAGCAGAGTAGAAAGTCAGGTTTAGGTGCAGAATCAGGGGCCTCAGGCACACTGACACTTAACAGTATTAAACACATTGACCCTGATAATCAGATCCCACTCCTTAATCTGGGATTTGTGACGCTGGCTGCTCTTGTATGCAGGTTGCTTCCAGGCATAAAAAGGGAAAAATGCAGAGGGGAAGTGTTTAAAGAACACATTCTGTGTGGGAGAGAGGGGGAGCAGGAGTGACTCAGACATGTTTGCTATAAAGAGATGATTAGAGGGCAAACTGACTGTGGTCAGCTCTAGCGCTACTGGTAGAACAAGTCACTAGCACACATTCTCCTGACAAAACAGCCATTTGACAATTTTTTTGTTGTCATATGCCTCTTTAATTTAGTAGAGTTTTAAAAATGTTCACTTTCGCCATTGTAATGCATTTTATTCCTTTTTATGCATTTTTAAGCAGTTCTTTGGGGTGAGATTTCTTTGGGGTGTGATGCTTCCCAGAAATAATGCAGTCTGTCATTAAACTCCCCTAATGAAAGCTCAGTGTTTCCCCTATATTCATTTAGCGGCCCCGGGAGGGGGGGGACTGAACAAAAATATAAAACGACTAAAACCAGATATAAAGGAATGAACAAAAATATAAACACAACATGTAAAGTATTGGTTGTATGTTTCATGAGCTGAATTAAAAGATCCCAGAAATGTTTCGTATGCCCAAAAAGCTTTTTCTCTTATTTGGTGCACAAATGTTTACATCCCTGTTAGTGAGCATTTCTCCTTTGCCAAGATAATACATCCACCTGACAGGTGTGGCATATCATGAAGCTGATTAAACAGCATGATCATTACACAGGTGCACCTTGTGCTGGGGACAATAAGGCCACTCTAAAATGTGCAATTTTGTCAAACACAATGCCACAGATGTCTCGTGTTTTGAGGGAGTGTGCAATTGGCATTCTGACGGCAGGAATGTCCACCAGAGCTGCTGCCAGAGAATTGAATGTTAATTTCTCTACCATAAGCCGCCTCAACATCGTTTTTAGAGAATTTGTCAGTACGCCCAACCGGCCTCGTAACCGCAGACCACGTGTATGGCATCGTGTGGGCGAGCGGTTTGTCAACGTTGTGAACAGATTTCCCTATGGTGGAGGTGGGGTTATGGTATGGGCAGGCATAAGCTATGGACAATGAACACAATTTTATCGATGGCAATTTGAATGCACAGATTCGCACAAATTCGTTACGCAATCCCGAGGCCCATTGTTGTGCCATTCATCCGCCGCCATCACGTTTCCGAATGATAATGCACTGCCCCATGTCGCAAGGATCTGTACACAATTCCTGAAAGCTGAAAATGTCCCAGTTGGTCTGCATACTCAGCAGACATGTCACCCATTGCCCATGTTTGGGTTGCTCTGGATTGATGTGTACAGCATGTTTCAGGTCCCGCCAATAGCCAGCATCTTTGCACAGCCATTGAAGAGGAGTGGGACAACATTCCACAGGCCATAATCAACAGCCTGATCAACTCTATGCGAAGGAGATGTCACGCTGCGTGTGGTGGTCACCAGATACTGACTGGTTTTCGGATCCCCGCCCCTACCTATTATTATACTTTTATTAAAGTATCTGTGACCAATGAATATCTGTGTATTCCCAGTCATGTGAAATCCATAGATTAGAGCCTAAGGAATTTATTTCAATTGACTGATTTCCTTATATTAACTATAACTCAGTCAAATCTTTGAAACTATGGCATGTTGAGTTTATTTTTGTTCAGAATAGAAAAGATAATGCAGCTATATATTTTTAAATAAGATCATGTTTGAGAAGTAACATCCACCAAAATACAAACATGACAGAAATGTCATGGCATGGGGGCCTCTATTGATTTTATGTTTGAGTCACTCCAATAGCATTAGAACACGGCATAAGCCATGGCAAAATGTGTTGAATTACAGGAAACTAGCTTTAAAACTACATCTACAACAGCGGCTGAAAAAAAAATCTTAGGGGAAACACTGAGGCTGTAATGTTTAGTCATCCAATACAAATCTGTGTTATTTGAGATGCTGTGTTGTCTGTGATGTTAATGTGCTTCAGTGTGTTTTCCTCCCCCCTCAGTGTCCCTGCTTCCTCCCCAGTTCTAACATTGTTACCCCATGGCTCTCTTCCACCCCTCACAAGGGACGGTCGGCACTGGGTTTATTAATTTCTCTCCCTCAGCCTGACCACCCCAGGGTCCCGTGCCTCCACAGCCTCAGCAGCTGCCGTACTCTCCTCCTCCTCCTCCCACCCCCGACATCACAAGTCTTTGTCCACCTCTGCACACCCCAGCCCCCCAGACATCCATGCACACCGGCCCAGGCAAGTGGCACCAGGGAGGGGAACACAAGGACAGCCACTCTGCAGGAGGGAGAGTAGAGTGGATATGAAAGGTTTTGGGTTAGGTGGTTCCTGGTTGCAGTGCTCAGCATTGTGTGTCCAACATCAGCAACACATTGGTATTAAAAGATCAGCTGTAGGGATTAAACAGGTAGCAATATTGCTGTTGAAAAGGCAACCCACTTTTCTCTGTCACTTTCCACCACCCCCTGAAACACAAGCACCCTGCTTCTTTGCGAAATACCTTTCTCCCCACCACCACCACTGTCCTTGTCCAACCAGTCCTACCACTAATCTTCCACTAGAAAGCCAGATCCTGGCAACCCGTGGCTCCTGTGTACCTGCAAAACCCTCAGTTACACATCACACACATCACAATTTTATCTTGGCCCATCCGGTGCCATTATGTTTTTGGCTGCAGTGAGCCAACCCTTTCAGCTCCTGGCTGGTGTACAGTGCTGTGCATGTCATGTAATCCCTTTTAATACGTTCTGCAACTCCCCGTCCCCATACACAGTTTGACATCTCGTGGGCCATGCACATTGTTCAAATGTTTATTTACATTTTTTAACCGTTTCCTCATGAACTAGCTATATTGCTGGGATGTCAATTGGTTTACGTGTAATCCATTATCACTGAATAGTCACAGCTCATACTGTGGAAGCTGTTTTCTCAATTGAAAGGGTGTTATAACCTCTGCCAATATAATCTTGTGTGTGTGTGGTCCATGACATAAATCAACGGTATCACAGCTCCATGATCCTTCTCCATACTTTCCTCTATGTTGTGATGCTGCAGCCATCGTTGTCCTGTTGGCTGATCCTAATGAGCCATGCTAATTGTGTGATTCATGCCGTGTGCATATGATTTAACACTCAACAAGGCTTCACTGGCCTCACATTCTAAGTCTGTGGTTTATACCTGCTTCCCATGGTGGGTCACAAGGCTGGAAGATGTTATTTTACTAGACTTCAGTCATGGTGGATTTTGCTGAGTGGATGGCACCACAGTTGGGGTGCATGTTGTAGACCAATAGAAATATGCCTTTTACACATTACTTTTGCAAACTGCTTAATCTGGCTTCCTTACAACTGTGGCATTTGTATAGAAATGGTATGCATTTCATTCACTAAACTTTACTTACTTTATTGTCAATTTTGTGATAAATGGCTAAGCAGATGGGGAAACTTTTGATGTGCATAATCATAATGAAATATATAATTGTCTCTCCTCTTCCTACTCACAAAACTATCAAAACAGCACCGCCCCTCAGAGAGTACCGGTGGCATCTCCTTCTGCCCACAACATCGGCAGTTCCACGACAACCGATCGTTCCAACTTCCCCAGAAATGTGACCAGCCGAAGCACTTTCAGTGCCGGCCAGCAGAGGGCGGCACGGGACCAACATGCCTCCACTTATAATGGTCCCCCATCATCCCCTTCCCTCTCCTACGGGAACAGCCAAGCCCGAAGAGCCGGGGGCACTGGTATCTTCAGAAAGTTCACTTCTAAATTTGTGCGCAGGTGAGCGAATGGGGATGTGTGATGGGGACGATGATTAGTGTTGAATCCAATGATATGCTGATCACATCCTGGTGTTGAACGGCTTGTCATTAGTGAATTACAGTTAGGTATTCATGTTTGCAGTGTGACCTTTGGACTGTTTGTTATTAGCATTTGTGTGTCCGTGTCTGTCCCTGTGATTGTTTTTTTTTGTCTGGCCATAAAGGTATTGTGCACGCAATGCGCTTGACTACAAGCACTCCCCTCTTTCAGGTTAAGTTGGTTTGAAGCCGGTCATATTTCTGTGGCTATGGTCAGTTGGCACATAGTTGAAGCAGATGGGGAAGTTACTGTGGGAATACCTTGAAATACAAATCGGAATATCCTGCTATAGTTTAATTGTTCAATGATAAATTGTACAACACCAGGAATTAACTGAATAAATATAATGTCATAATTGGCATGCATGTTTCCCATCCAGTGCTAACGTTAATCCTAATCTGAGTCGATTGTTCATGTAACTGCTCTGCCCCGAACATCCTGAATACTATGGTAATGTCAGGCTACAATAACAGCCATTTTGTGACAACATGTTTGGCCCAAGCAGCTCACCTCCTGAGGGACACCGGGGGAGTATTCATGTATTTGAGTTGACTGACATGCACATGACATATATAACAGATTGGCTGTGGTTTGTTTTGCGCACGTTTGTGTACATACCGTTTTTTTTCTTCCCCCTCCCCTTTGTTGTAGAAATCTCACATTCAGATTCCCCAGAAGGTAGGCAAAAATAACCACACACTTGAGTCTGTCAACTATTACCTTGTGTCCTGTCCTATCTATCCTCTGTAAGGCTATCATTTTATGTGTCATGACCCTTTAAATAAAAAAGTTCTTACACGTATCTTTTAGCCATTTATACTAACGCGCCTCGCTCTCGCCATCGCCTGATTCACCCTTGTTTGCTGCTCGGCTCTCGCCATCCCTCAGTGAATGATACTCATCCCTTTCTTCTTTCTCTCATCCCTGTTTACTTTTTGACTCCGTTAGTGTTATCATATGTCTTCCTGTGGGTCCTTGGCCAAGTCAATAGAAAACCCTCTGTGCTGCCCATCCTGTGGCTATTTCCAAATACCCCGGTCTGTGGTATACTGCCCAAGCCTTGTGGAAGAGAAGGGGCAGTGAAGTGTTTGTTGGCAATGTAGCATCGCTGTCATATTTTGGGGGGGATATCTCCTGCTTTTATTTCTCTGGTCTGATACCAGACCACGGTCCAGGCTGCACTGCAGTTTGTACTTAACAACCTCATATTTTCAAAACCGTTCTGCAGTTTCTTTTTCATATTTTTTTTAACCATGGCTTATCTGCTAATACTTTGTCTTTTTAGATTTAATTTTTCTATTTTGAATGAGTTGACTGAAGTCATTAGAGACGTGTATTTCTTGGCTCTAATATGATATTCTCAGCGACAAAGATGTCCATTTAATCAGAAAATAAGTGAAGATTGAAAGTTTTGACATTTACAAAAATGTGCATCAAGGGGTGCATGTATTTTAAGTCTTATTGTTGTGGGTGCAGACTTAAGGATGTTGGGCACCTTGAGAAACTGAGAACAGGTCTGCAGAATGCCTGCATATGCATCTGACAGATGCTGTTCCTTTGTTCTTTTTGATGCCTTGCTGTGGGAGTTTGAGGAGAGGGTTATTGGATGGTGGTGATGGAACTTATTAACATAACAAAGATGTGATCTCTGACCTTTCATTCCAGTTGTATGCTAAACAAAAAACAAGTTTCCATGGATTGTGTGATTCCACTTTGCGTTGGGGGGGGGTGACCAAAAACACATTTGAATTAGTAGAGGTACCTAGTTATTCTCTCATAGCCCCCCCCCAAAATGTAGTGGCGCTCACATTAAGTAAATCTTTGGATAATTGCAGTATGTTTCTAAGAAAAATACTATAGAATCTGGAAGTGGAAGGTGCAGGGGTTGCCATGGGAGTTGGTAGTGTTCTAACCTGGTAATAGCCTAATTGGAACTAAACTTGTGCCAATTTTCTTTGCGGAGCCCGTATGAGGGAGAGGGTCGAGATGAGGCCAGCAGGTGAGGAATACGATAGTAAAAATTTTATCAATCTGTTGATTCAGTGATAAAAAAATAAATAATAATCATTACATTCATTGATTAAGATGGTGTAAAGAATAGCATGATTGTGATCGGTATAGCTCATTCATTCTGACAATGCAAGCATTGATATTTTAATAACAGGAGACATGTATTCTGCAGCTTAGTGAAGCTTTTCATGCTCATGCTGTATCTTTGTCTCCCCCTGTGATTGAATGCATTGTTAACCAGCCCGTAAGATTCCTGTTTTGTCTGTCTCCCCATTCTGTTTCTATCCTTGCCTTTTTATTATATTACTGTCCTTTCCTACTTTCTTTGCCAACTCAGACCCATGTTGACCACTGCTGAGAAGCTGGAGAAGGTCACCCTGGGCTCTGCAGGAGATGAGAACAAGGACTTCCTGTCCTCCACCTCTACGGTACCCAGCACCCCGACTTCCAGCCTGACCTCCAAGGACAACAAGCCCCGCTCGCTGCGCTTCACCTGGAGCATGAAGACCACCTCCTCCATGGAGCCTAACGAGATGATGAAGGAGATCCGGAAGGTTCTGGACTCGAACAGCTGCGAGTATGAGCTGCGGGAGCGCTACATGCTGCTGTGCGTGTCTGGGAATCCCGCCTGTGACGACTTTGTCCAGTGGGAGATGGAGGTTTGCAAGCTCCCCCGCCTCTCCCTCAACGGAGTTCGGTTTAAACGCATTTCTGGCACGTCCATCGCCTTCAAGAACATAGCTTCCAAGGTTGCCAATGAGCTCAAACTTTGAGCTTGTGGAAGAGTAGTGATGGTGATGATAACGGGTGGTGGAAGGAGACAGACTGGAGCACGCAGGCAGAGAGGCTAAACTTTGACAGAACTGAATTGAGAGTTGTTGAGACAAAGGAGCATGGAGAGACTTTTTTTGGGGGGCGGCGGCAAAGAGGTTAGGGAAGGTTGCGTGTATAGACCTTTTTAAGGGGATTGTTAATTTTCTTGAGAGGGGGTGTTCTTTTCGTTTGGGTTTTCTATCCTCTCTCCCTCACCTCTGACTTTTCTGTTGTCTTCTAAGACAGACAGACAAGTTTGTTTCTCTTAAACCTCACGATCCTCTTTTTCCAAAAGGAATTAATTGATGGAAAATATGAAAGAAAATGAGTTATAAAGCAATGAACTGATTGTGGGTTTTCTTATATTTTTTTGTTGTGCCCAAAATAGCTCTGGACTCAGCCAGCTGTATCCCTCAGGCCCTTCTCTCTCCATTTTCCTGCACCAAGGACAAACAGTCTAAGCACCATGTTACTGCATCTTGCCCCTATTTTCAGCTGTCCGTTTTGAACAGATGAAGAGACCTGCAGCTTGACACTCTGAATGTACAACATGATTAGACGGATGTATCTTAGGTACAACGCATATTCACTACAATGTAAATTGGTTTTCACATCATGTTCTGAATCTGATCAGCTAATGGAGGCTGCACAAGGTTCCTGCTTCAGTGTGGTGGTTCAGAAAGCCATTTTTACATCACAGCACAATGTCTTACTTGATGGTAAAGTGGAAGTGCAGACTGGATTGAACTCTGTGCTCTGATTGCGATCCTTCACCACCCTTTACCCCAAGCCCCTTCAATTAGTTTTTGTTTTTCTACAGCAGGAGTAATTTATCTGATGAACTAATTAAGGGCCAATTGATAATTACTGGTGGATTGTGATGTAATTAAGAGTTGCTGGTTGGTTTCAATGTGCTGCACTGGAATTTCTGAGTTACCTTGCCTTTCTCTGGAGAAAATAATTATTAATATTGTTATTAAGAATAAACAGTTGGATGATTTATTTGCTTGTGCTCTTCAGTTGTTTAATCTGTTTTATATAAGTCATGGATGGGAAGGAAGGAACTCCAGCCCACTTAATTTGCCCACATATTGCTGTCGAATGAAGAAAATGTATTGAACAATTGCACATGTTTATAAGTGAGACTAATTATTTTCACCTTATTGCAGATCTATCTATTCACTTCAATAAATAACACCCCAGGACTGGGGAAAGCTAGCCTAATGATGGGGCATCTTCATATTGCTTTTTCACACCTGTAAAATATTTTACAGTGCTGTTGAAAAATAAGAGGAAGACCTTTACATTATTGAGAAACTTATGGAGTCACTACATGTGGCTTTTACTCCTCCACAACAGTTTTTCTGCACTGATCTGAAAGTGCGTGCTCCAAGTAAATAGAAGGAAATCACATGATATAAGCCTGCTGATGATTTATACATTCCACCTGTACAATTCTATAAAATAATGGCAGACTAGGGAAAGGAAGCCACTTTAGACTATTGATAGACCGTTTTGCCACTCGGGAGTCCTAAGGCACTGTCACTACAGTTCCTGGTTCGAATCCAGGCTGAATCACATCCGGCCGTGATTGGGAGTCCCATAGGTCGGCGCACAATTGGCCCAGCGTCGTCCGGGTCTGGCCGGGGTAGGCCGTCATTGTAAATACGAATTTGTTAACTGACTTGCCTAGTTAATTAAGGGTTAAATAAAATACGCAGCCACACACAACAAACTTTGCTCTTCCTAGTTATCCAGCTAGCTTTAGTTCCAGCTATCGTAATTTGTTGTCAGTGGGAAGTAGGGCTGTGGTGAAGTCAAAGTAACTCAACCTACACGGTGATATTTAAGTTAATTTGTACAGAAATAGACGAAAGCGACTTCAAAAAGCAGCCAGCTAGCGCTGACGTATTTCGCTTGATAGCTAGCCTGCTGCTGGCAGCTTTTATGTTAGCTATCTCGCTAGTTGTGGCTAGTAGCTAGCTAACCTCTACATACACTAACAACATTAGCTAACTAGTGTTAGGTTGCGTCAAATTTAGTCTGGTGTTGAGGATGAAAGATTACTAGAGTACGTTCTTAATTCAAGGTATTTATTCTCACACAAGCATAAATGGTAAATATGAAGTTCGTATATACGGGCTCAATGATACACCACGCAGGGCTATCAGAGAACTGCCCTTTCTGCTAAATGCATTGGTATAAGTATGTTCTGACAGAGGTAGTTCCCACCTCGGGATGGGCCTATCAGAACAGTGGCTGGGCGTGGTTTAGACTTGCCTAACCAATAGTAGGCGCACAGGCTGGTCCCAGCCTCTTGGCGCTTGTTGTCCGGGGTTACTGAGGCCACAGGCTCAGCTCCTGTTTTTGTGTCAACCTAAAACTGACAGTCTGCTGTCTGCAACATTGTTCCATGCATATGTCAATATCTTCAACATACTGTTCTCGCTCAAGGTTAATCACAGCCTTTCAGCTAGTCACACCATATGTTTCACAACCCACTGTATTGTTCCACAATTTGTCATCCTTAGCTCATACACATTCATGTGTAGCAAACAAAACATTTTCTCATACCCCACAATAGTAATGTTGCGGCTTAATGATACAACGAGCACACAGTGTGAAAAGGCAAGCAAAACATATCTATTTCCCACAATAACATATTTTCAAACCTAACACTAGGCTACATTTACCAAGGTATTTCTATTTGGTCAGAAAGGCAAACTTTATTTTGTGGAATGTAACTAGCTTGCTAGATATCTCAATTGGCTGTCTTTTTGTAACTTAACGTTAGTGACTGATAGCTACTAGCAAATATACTAGCCAGTTAACGTTAAATAGCCTGGCTGTAACAAGCTAGTTAAGAAGCTAGTTAACTAATGTTTACCCCTAAAAGCCCACACTGTGCCTGAGAACCCCAGAATTCCCGATTCCAATGAGGTGTTAATGTCTAACTTGTCATATATCCGGTTGAGTGCTGAAGAAGTGTCCTCCAGGAATCCTCCTGTAAACGTAATACACCGCTTATGTGCAACAGCTAAGTCAAGACTGTCTTGTTAGCTACCATACTAAAATGGTGAAGATGATATTTGTTGGAAATGTGAACTCCAACCACAGCCAGAACTGCGTACCCTATTTGAGAAATATGGTCCGGTGTCGGACTGTGATATTCTGAAAAACGATGGCTTTGTGCACATGAATAAGGAGGCGGACCAGAAGGCAGTGGTAGAACCCAATAAGCATGAGCTCAATAGGGCGCGAATCACAGTGGAATTTGCCACTACGAAGGTCCGCAATGCTACAAAGATCAACGTTGGGAATGTCCCTGAGGGGACCACAACTGATAAGAGCGCTCTTACAGCCGTTTGGTAAAGTGGTCTTAGAGTGTGACACTGAAGAACTTTGCCTTTGTGCACATGCAGAAAGAAAATGAGTCCCGATGCCATTTCTCAGTTAAATCACTCTAAACTGGAGGGCCAAAAGATCTAAGTGTCAATCTCCCGCAACAATCAATCCAGAAATGGCAGAGGGGGTGACTACACTACCTCCCCGCTCGAGCGCCACAGTGAATACTACCCATCCCGTGGTCGCCTTTCACCTCCATCCCCTCCTAGGGCCTATTACGACCGTGACCTATTCGAGAGGAGTGTCTGCCATGATCCATACTCTTTGAGCAGGATCCTTATGAGCGACGGCTTCCCCCACTCACTTCCTGTTATTACCGGGAGCGCAGCCCCCTGGCTAGCGGTCACACTTGGTTGCTCTCACCTTCCTCTGCCAGCAATGTGCGAAGTGGTGCTCTGCGAGATTTCGTTGGTGGCAGCTTTGTGCCGCCTCCTTCCTCTATGCGCAATGCTCTGGGCTCAGGCTTTGATAATGATGATTACTTTGAGGAGAATTACTCCAATGGTTTTGGTAGGGGTTACTAAGGGCTCTTTTTGAAATGGAAGATTTACTGTATGAGTGTGTTTGCTATGAGTGCACAGATTTTTTGAAGCTGGTCGTAATCGTATATTATATAGGAAAACGGATAATAGGGACAATACTGTACATTCATAAATCTTACTTAGTCAAACAGTACACTTAATTGATTTTGACCAGTTTTTGTTTATTTATGATGGAAGAAACGCCAGCCATAACAGCAGTCTATGAATAATTGTATGAGTGTTTGATTGTTAACAGATTTGTGGACGAGGTGGTAAGCTAGTGTCTCAATGTCTGTTAATATTATGTTTTGGAGTTTAGGAATTTCTGGTGTAGTATAGGAATTATGTTTTGTGTAGTAGGCCCTACTTTGAGTGGATGGCTCTGCCTGAAAGTCCTGAAATGCTACTTTCTAAGACAGTTTTATTTGTCCCCTAAAAATAACCCACTCCCTCGGGTTTTTGTCATTCACCCCAATTCAACGGTTGTGGGTGTTGTGTGCAACCTGACTGACCGACTAACCAAACACACCGCAACAGCTGACCGAGCTCATCTCCTCTGAAGGCCTTGCTACGTTCGACGCAGCATCATAGGATAAAGCGTCGCCTTCGAAACGAAACTCGATACGACCGGTTCATCGACTTCAGTGACTAAATAAAAAGATAACCACCGAAAAACCGTTGCACCGCAATAGTCACACAGCTTGTATTACTATTTCACATTATGCATATATGAACTAATCACTTGCTTTCTGTTGGGTTGCAAGTCCATTTTGTTTTTGTATATATCGTGACGTGGATGTAGTCCAAGATCAAATAGACGCCTGTAGGCTTTCCTGATTGTACGCTTCTCAGCATTTTGCTAATGTTAAAATGCTGTTAATTTGAACGGGAGCTATTTCTTATTTCTGTTTTCCCGAATTCATCATTACGGTTGTTGAAAGGTTGGACAAATGGACTTGTTTTTATAAGAAATACATTAAGATATGTCTTGATCAGCCGCTTTTGTCATTTAGCAGCTTAAATAAAATGTCGACCTCTCACTCTGATCCCATCGATTTTTAATTTAATATTTTTTTTGTTGACCATCTTTACTAACTGATTATGGAATAATGATTGCTCAAATACGTGATTGACGGTTACCATGGGTGTAATTGAAATGGTTTGTGTCCTTCCACAACTAAATGACTTGGAAGTCTCTACAGACAAAAAAAATCTGCCAGTGGTAAAGTGAGTAGCTCTGAACAATGTCAATGGGGTTGAGGTGTTTGGATGTCAAATGTCAGTCGAAAGGTAAGATGTCTGGTGTATACAGGATCTTTCATATAACCTACCTCCACAAACTACCCCCACAAGGGGCTAAACTGAGACTAAACTTACTTTTGTGTAAGACCTGACATGGCTTCTCCCTTTTGTTAGACACTTCCTTTCTCCAAATAGAGATTAGGGCCTGCCATACTGTAACCCTTACCTGCTGCCGTTTTAATTTCTCGTTTACAAGTTGTCATATGAAAACTTTCCTCCATCTGAAAAAGGTAAGTGAAAACTTGTGTAACAGCTTGACAGGTATACTGAAGGTACTGAAATTGAAGGTAAGGATGCACAGGGCCTCCAGCATGGTCTTTGACAATAATGTTTTGGTATTGATTGCTTTTGATGGTGTGCAACATTTCAAGTTCTCCATGGTGCACTTCCCCAATCGAATACATTCCATGGTACCACAATGTTGCACATTTTCAGTAATGTCACTGGATGCTTGGAAGGAAATCTCTAGAGAATTTCATGCCATGGCAAAATCTGAAGTCTGAAATGTCCCATTTCTCTGTCCTTGCCTATCTAGCCTTGAATTACTTGATAAGTGAGGAAAAAGGACAATGGAAAGTAATTACAATTTGGTCCATGTTATCCCTTTTCAAGCACATGGAGGATAATGATTGTTTTTGTACCGTCCTCTTTTTCACTCCTACATGTTTCAACATCTACTTGGCATCTTCCAGCCTACAGCACATCACTGGGGACTGTTCCTGATGGCATATTTAAGGGTTTGTGAGTATTTAGCATTATTGAAGTTTTAACAGCTGCCATTTTAAAGCAAAAGTTGACATTTCATTCTCACCTGCAATAACATGACAAAGTCTATTGATTTCCAATGCTGGGTATGACTTGTCTTTATTCAAATCAAACTGTATTTGTCTTATGCACCTAATACAACAAGTGTAGACCTTACCGTGAAATGCTTACTTACAAGCCCTTAACCGACAGTGCAGTTCAAGAAGAGTTAAGACAACATTTACCAAATAGACTAAAGTAAAAAATAATCATACAGCGGGTACAGGTTAGTTGAGGTAATTTGCACATATAGGTAGGGGTGAAGTGACTGCATGAGATATTAAACAGCGAGTAGCAGCAGTGTACAAAAGGGGGGTCAATGTAAATAGTCCGGTGGCGATTTTATAAATTGTTCAGCAGTCTTATGGCTTGGGTGTGGAAGCTGTAGAGGAGCCTTTTGGTCCTAGACTTGGCGCTCAAGTACCGCTTGCGATGCGGTAGCAGATAAATATTCTGCTCTAAAGTGAAAGTGTCATTCATATGGTCTTACTTAGCCTGTGTGTTATTTTTATACATAAGTAGTTGAAGAAGAGGAAGGGAGCCACTTTAGACTATCTATTAAAATGCGTCCACAGTTCGTCTGGTGATGTGCGCGAAGAAAGTAGGGAACCCATAAAATACTTTCGGACTTAACCAACTTCGCTCAGATCCTACAACGTGTGTTCGTGTACCATCTAAACATAACAACACGTGGTCATCCTTCAAGTAAGTTGTCTGTCTCTAAAGAAATGTAAACGTATGAGAAGCAAAAACATGACACTATGTCAGCAATATGATAGTATTTTGCAGCCACTGAAATGGTCTGAAGTTGGTCTAATGGCTAGCAATTTCCTGTCAAATTCAGTGTTCCATCATGGCGCGAATATTGTGGTACCTCAGCCAGTTGTGTACCCCAGCCAGTTAAATGAAACGAGTCCTCTTCTGCTCAACAAAATACATAAAAAACTTGGCCATGTAGACTTGTCTTGAAGTACTATTCCACTAGTTTCAAGGTGTATTAGTCGTATGTACGGGATACACATAGTATAACGTTACATACTGTCCAACGAAATGCTTGCAGGTTTCTTCTCGACAATGAAATAAGAAATAATAACAAAGATAACTATACGACATAAAGTAAAATGCTCAGTAGAATAGAATAATATTTATAGCATCAGTATTACACAGCAAGGCACAATTTATAGTCCGATATTTACATGCATTTTGGGGAAGGGGATTTGTGAGCAAGTGTTTTAAATTGTGCAGTATTTGGCAAGCAATCATACGAGTCTGGTAGTAGCAGTTGTGATGTGTGTGTGTGTGTAGCATGAATGTATAGGTGGGTGTGTGGCTAATGGTTAAACCACAACGTCCATATTTTTTTTACAGCACAGTCCTCCCTAGCCCCTCCATCTGGCGTTGATGTCTTCCCCCCTGCCCTCGTTTAGACTGAATACTGGGGCTCAGATGCTCCTCCTGGGCCTAGGAACATGTTGACGCTGCACTCGGGGAATGGTATCGTGCCTTTGACACTGCTGCATTGTACGGCAATGAAGCAGACTTGGGCCAAGCCCTGTTGGACCTGATGTCCAAACACAACCTGACCAGAGCAGACATCTTCCTCATCAGTAAGCTGTCCCCAGCGGACATGGGCTCGAAGACCAGAGAGGGCTGTGTTCGTAGCCTGGAGAGGCTGGGGCTAGGGGGATACATTGACTTGTACCTTATCCACTGGCCTGGAACTGAGGGTCTGGAACCAGAAGATGAGAGGAATGCACAGCATCGAGCCCACAGCTGGACTGTCATGGAGGGGCTCCATGCCAATGGGAAGCTCAGAGCAATTGGCATCTCAAACTACTCTCCAAGACACCTGATAGAGCTGCTGGAGACCTGCAGGGTGCGCCCTGCCGTGCTGCAGGTACATTATGTACTCATGATTTGTTGAAGTGGTTTTATATTTCAAATTTGGCACATACAGACCATTGTTTAAATCTATTTAGCTTAGCTGAGGGCACAGCTGCTGTTGGTACCTGGCCTGGGATTTTAACTATCATTTATTATATATTTTTTACCATTCTGCAGGTTGAGTTCCATCCTAGACTGGCACAGAGGGAGCTGAGGGTCATTTGCAGGGACTCAGGAGTCTGCTTCCAGGCGTATTCATCCCTGGGGAAAGGTGCCCTGTTGTCAGACCCAGCAGTTGTTGCTATGGCGGAGGGGCATGGCAGAACTGCCTCCCAGGTGCTCTTGAGGTGGGCCATTCAGCAGGGTGTGGCTGTGTTACCCAGGTCCGCATGGCCCAAGAGGGTGAGAGAAAATGGTCAGGTGTTTGACTTTGACCTGGATGAAGGGGGAATGGAGAGACTGTCTGACATGGACAGTGGAAAAAGGTTCTGCCAAAGAGATCCCACTAGTGTGGTCTAGAAGAGAGAGCCCCACAACAATATACTTGATCAGTCATAGAACATTGTGTTAAATGTAATTCTGAACTACAAACAAACCTATAATGAAATGTAACGTTTCATTTACCATATTTATGTTTAAGTCATAGTTCCTTGATTCTTGAACAAATGTTAGGCCAATCGGTTAGTTTAAATAAAGACCTATCCTAATGCATGTTAAAATGCTTAATATGAATTACTTCAACAAAGATTTGCAAAAAACAATAGTCACTTTTTAATAAGCAATGTTCAAACATTTAATAAGTTACATAACATAAAAAATATTTACAAATAGTTATACAGTTGTTTTTTATGAAAAAGATAAATACAAGAATGTTAAGCCACACACAAAGTTTCAAGTAGAATATCAGTTTTAACTGATGGCAGTGGACGACTCCTACTATTGTTTATACATCAGATTTCCATATACACTCATATTTCTTCAACTGAATGCTTAACAGTATTCCGAATATTTTAATATAAGGCAGTTGAGAAGGCTGCATATGGCCTGGATTGTAAATATTTACATACCGGTATGCACACTATACAATTGAAAAAATATGCTAAATAAATTAAAGACTATTGCAAATGAAAGAAGATAATGAAATGTAAAGCATCTAAGTTTAAGAACAATACCAAAATAAACTTAGTGTATGTATGAAGATAATTTAACATCTACTTTTACGTTTTTGGCAATACCCTGACTTGAAATAGGTGCATGTCAATCTAAGTCTACGTAAATCTACTCATTCTATTGCACACTGGAGTTACATGCGCTTATGTCAAGTCAGAATGCGTTAAATGTTTTTGCAGACAAAGGCATTTAATAGGCTAGCATAGGTAGGTAGGTAGGTAGGTAGGTGGGGGGGGTGTATAATAAAACGTTTTGTACAACATACCCGTCTTAATTATTGTCATCACAAATCAGTTGTTCTTTCACAGGTTTCATATTTTAAGAATCATTAAAGTATATTTACATTTTGTTTATTTCAAACCATTAGTTATTAACCTACGCTTTGAAATCCATACTTACAAATGTAGAAACATTTCATAGAACAATTTTAAATTTCTCTGCAAATATGTTTATAAATATGTAATTGGCACAAGAGATTGTCGCTTTTTAATGACTGGATTTCTTCAAAAATGCATTTATTATGCACTGAATAACTTTTTGGTAATATTGCAACATATTTTCAATATGCAATGCGTTTTTGCATAACGTTTGATTTGATTATACAAAAAGGTCACATTTGAATTGGTGATATTCTCCATAGACATACTGTAATTTAAGCAAAAGTATGCCTATGAGACCTGAATATTTCAGGTGTGGTCCAGTCATTATGGAAATGTGTATGAGCTCTTTCTTGCCCTGGCTGGGTCTCTGAAAGAGGTGCGTACTGTATTGGTTTCTCACTCCCTGCCTTCCGCCTCCTTTGGACTCCAGAGGAAAGAGAACCATCCTCGGGAGACTTTCTGCTTGCCTCCTCCTGGGCTAATCCCTCTCTTGGGCTCCTGGGTAGGGAAATGGATAGAAAGGTCAACTCTAAATTTTTATGTAAAGCAGTCTACTGCAATCACTGTCAATTAGTCATACTCGGGTAAATAATCTTGCTACAGTATATGCACTATGCTTAGACCTGTGGAGTCCATTCATGTAGCTAAGGATAAAGTCACATATTACACATTTACTATACATGTATATAGTCTGCTTTGTCCCCAATCTTTCAATTGTACACTCTTCTGCCAGCCCACATATCTTACCCCTTTGTCAAGCCAGGTGTCAAATTCATCACTCATCCTCCTCAGCTGGCAGCCATATTTCTTTGCAGCCCACAGTGCAGGAGGAGCAGACTGTGATCGGCCTCGGAATGAAGCCCCATCACCCCCGCCCTCCTCAGTAGGAGTCATCACATCCTGAAACTCTGTGTTTTCCCTTTTGCCAACCTGGGAGCACACCTGGGACTCTGAGTAGAGCCGGACTCGCTCACCTGTGTCAGTGAGTGGAAAGGGAAGGGGGGAATTAAGATATGTTAGATGTATTTATACCTGAAGAGATTCACACGTATCCAAACTGGGTATGAATGTATTTTCACATGATATTCAATATCCAGGCTTGATAGGTTTGAGGGTAAATGCAAGTTTGATTCTGACCTGTTCTTGGTCTGGTGCTCATTGTAGTTGAGACATGGAGCTGAAATTCTGAGTTGTGTGTGGTTCCTGAGTGATCAGACTCACATTCATCCACACAATCATGTGTGTGGTCCATTGTAAATACCTAAAGAGAAATGGGCCATCCACAGTGAATTATTTTAATGTATTAAGATCCCCATTAGCTGACATCAATGGTTTTATTTTCTTTTTGAAACCAGGTTTGCAGTTCACTTGCGCTGTATTAGATGGAAGTGAGTTCCATGCACTCATGGCTGGTATAATACTGTACATTTCCTTGAATTTATTCTGGACCTGGGGACTGAAAAGAACCCTGGTGGCATGTCTTGTGCGGTAAGTGTGTGTCTCAGTGCTGTGTGTAAGTTGACTATGCAAACAATTTGGAATTTCCAACACATTAATGTTTCTTATAAAAACAAGAAGTGATGCAGTCAGTCTTTCCTCAACTCTTAGCCAAGAGAGACTGGCATAGTGTGGCTCATAACCATCTACTGTAAGGAGAACGTTATTCTCACCACAGCAGGTTGTTGGTAAAATCACTATACGTGTATTTTATTTATTTATAGGAATTCAATATTTTCAGTATATTTTTGTCAAGTAACAAGTTAGCTAGCTAGCTAGATCTTACCCAAGGTGTCCTGACGACTTGCAAGAGGGTGGTTATAGGTTGACTCTATTTTGGTTATCCTCCTCTTCTGTCAATGTTAAACGGGACTTTGGAAGTGATGCTATTTCTGTTTCTCCAAGACCCAGTCGGTGTTGATTTCCTCTCATTGCAAGTGGCACACCCAAATAGAAACAGTAACGTCAGAGTAACGGTCTAGCTAGTATTGCTTTGTGTGCCACCGGGAGCCTTTTTATGATGAAATGTTCAAAATAAACTTTCGTAGCAAGCTGACATCTTCTGTTCTTAAAGATTGTCTTCGCGAACTCAATTTCAATCGACGAGTTTATCAAATTCTTCCTGAAATGTCTTGACATATGGCAGGCGGTCTCGAGTACCCAATGCTGTTGTCCTCCGTCGTCTTGTACAGTAGCACCTCTTGGCCCAATAGGCTGACACTGGCAAGCAGAACAAGCCAATAAGCGCGCGCTGCTAGGGGTTTTTCAATGGCTATCTTGTCAAAACGTCACTGTTGCAAAACGGGTATGGAACACAGTTGTATGAGGTATGGAACACAGTTGTATGAGGTATGGAACACAGTTGTATGAGGTATGGAAAGCCGAATGGTTCGTGCAGTCTCGTGACTTGTTTACCGTTTCGCCCATCCCCGCGCGCACAAATTACTAAAAGCTTATTATTGTTATTGGGTAGTGTTAGTATTAGGGTAGTGACTCATTGGTGTGTAGTGGCGGAGATTTAGATTAGCTCATAAATAACCACACTATTACATTAGGTAGAGAAATTTGCCAATGCCCTGTATATTTGTTCTTATGCAATTTAGTCACACTTTAATTTGAGATAAAGTGCACATTATCTGAGATGTCATCCCTAATTATTTTTCATTTGTTGGAAGAGGTACAATATTCTGGCCATGATGACAGACCTGTAATGAGGGACATCACGTCAACATGAGGTAGCCTATACGTTTTTTGTATTTTTATATGTCGCTACTGCAATTACGTACACAATGCCTTCAGAAACTATTCACACCGCTTGGCTTATTCCACATTTTGTTGTTACAGCCTGAATTCAACATTAATTAAATACTTTTTTTTCTCTCACCCATCTACACACAATACCCCATAATGACAAAGTGTACACATGTTTTTAGAAATTTTAGCAAATGTTTTGAAAATGAAGTACAAAAATATCTGATTAACATAAGTCATCACACCCCAGAGTCAGTATATGTTACAATCATCTTTGGCAGCAATTACAGCTGTGAATCTTTCTGGGCAAGTCTCTAAGAGCTTTGCACAGCTAGACTGTACAATATTTGGCCATTATTATTTAAAATGTTCTGTCAAATTGGTTGTTGATCATTGCTAGACAACCATTTTCAAGTCCTGACATATTATTTCAAGCAGATTTAAGTCAAAACTGTAACTCGGCCACTCAGGAACATTCACTGTCTTCTGGGTAAGCAACTCCAGTGTAGATTTGGCCTTGTGTTTTAGGTTATTGTCCTGCTGAAAGGTGAATTAATCTCCGGGTGTCTGTTGAAAAGAAGACTGAAGCAGGTTTTCCTCTAGGATGTTGCCTGTGCTTAGCTCCATTCCGTTTTAACACTTTGTGTTTATGACAAAAAGTGAATTGCTTTGCCACATTTTTTTGTAGTATTACTTCAGTGCCTTGTAAACAGGATGCATGTTTTTTAAACATTTTATTCTGTACAGTCCTCTTTCTTTTCACTCTGTCAATTAGGTTAGTATTGTGGAGTAACTACTATGTTGTTGATCCATCCTCAGTTTTCTCCTATCACAGCCCTTAAACTCTTAACTGTTTTAAAGTCACAGTTGGCCTCACGGTGAAATCCCTGAACGGTTTCCTTCCTCTCCAGCAACTGATTTAGGAAGGACACCTGTATCTTTGTAGTGGCCTGGTGTATTGATAGGGATACACCATCCAAAGTGTACTTAATAACTTCACCATGATCAAAGGGATATTCAATATCAGATTTTCTTTCTAATTTTACCGATCTACCAATTCTTTGGGAGCCATTGGAAAACCTCCCTGGTCTTTGTGGTCGAATCTGTGTTTGAAATTCACTACTCGACTGAGGGATCTTACATACAGTTGAAGTCGGAAGTTTACATACATTTTAGCCAAATACATTTAAACTCAGTTTTTCACAATTCCTAACATTTAATCCTAGTAAAAATGCCCTGTCTTAGGTCAGTTAGGATCACCACTTTATTTTAAGAATGTGAAATGTCAGAATAATAGTAGAGAGAATGATTTCTTTCATCTTTTATTTCTTTCATCACATTCCCAGTGGGTCAGAAGTTTACATACACTCAATTAGTATTTGATAGCATTGCCTTTAAATTGTTTAACTTGGGTCAAACGTTTCGGGTAGCCATCCACAAGCTTCCCACAATAAGTTGGGTGAATTTTGGCCCATTCCTCCTGACAGTTGGTGTACCTGAGTCAGGTTTGTAGGCCTCCTTGCTCGCACATACTTTTTCAGTTCTGCCCATAAACTTTCTATAGGATTGAGGTCAGGGCTTTGTGATGGCCTCTCCAATACCTTGACTTTGTTGTCCTTAAGCCATTTTGCCACAACTTTGAAAGTATGCTTGGGGTCATTGTCCATTTGGAAGACCCATTTACGGCCAAGCTTTAACTTCTTGACTGATGTCTTGAGATGTTGCTTCAATATATCTACATAATTTCCCTTCCTCATGAAGCAATCTATTTTGTGAAGTGCACCAGTCGCTCCTGCAGCAAAGCACCTCCACAACATGATGCTGCCACCCCCCATGCTTTACGGTTGGGATGGTGTTCTTTGGCTTGCAAGCCTCCCCCTTTTTCCTTCAAGCAGAACGATTGTCATTATGGCCAAAAAGTTAGATGAACGTGGTACCTTCAGCTGTTTGGAAATTGCTCCCAAGGATGAACCAGACTTGTGGAGGTTCACAATTTTATTTTATTTTTATTTTCCCATGATTTCAAGCAAAGAGGCACTGAGTTTGAAGGTAGGCCTTGAAATGCATCCACAGGTATACCTCCAATTGACTCAAATGATGTCAATAAGCCTATCGAAGCTTGTAAAGCCATGACATCATTTTCTGGAATTTTCCAAGCTGTTTAAAGGCACAGTCAACTTAATGTATGTAAACTTCTGACCCACTGGAATTGTGATACAGTGAATTATAAGTGAAATAATCTGTCTGTAAACAATTGTTGAAAAATTACTTGTGTCATGCACAAAGTAGATGTCCTAACCGACTTGCCAAAAGTATAGTTTGTTAACAAGAAGTTTGTGGAGGGGTTGAAAAACGATTTTTAATGACTCCAACCGAAGTGTATGTCAACTTCTGACTTCAACTGTATAATTACATGTGTGGGGTACAGCAATGAGGTAGTCATTAAAAAATCATGTTAAAAACGAATATTGCACACAGAGTGAGTCCATGAGATTTATTATGTGACTTGTTAAACCAAAACTCCTGAACTTATTACCATAACAACAAAGGAATTAAATATGTATTGACTCAAGACATTTCAGCTTTTCATTTCAATTAATTTGTTAAAATGTCGGAAAACAATTCCACTTCGACATTATGATGTATTGTGTGTAGGCCAGTGACAAATCTCAATTTAATCCATTTTAAATTCAGGCTGTAAAACAACAAAATGTGGAAAAGGTCAAGGGGTGTGTACTTTCTGAAGCAGCTGTAATTCATCAAGTCTTCTGAGGTCAGAAGGTATGTAGGAAAGGAGATGAGTAAAGTTTGGGCTCCCGAGTGGCGCAGTGGTCTAAGGCACTGCATCTCACTACAGACCCTGGTTCGATTTGAGTCCCATAGGGAAAGGCATCAATTGGCCCAACGTCGTCCGGGTTAGGGTTTGACCGGGGGTAGGCCGTCATTTTTAAATAAGAATTTGTTCTTAACTGACTCGCCTAGTTAAATAAATAAATAAATAAAAGGAGACCATTGAGATACATACAGCCATCATAGGCTGTGTTTAGTCAGCCTAATTCTAGATTTTTTTTTTTTCTCCATTACACTTTGTCAAATTATATCAGTTCTGAAAAAGGTCTGATGTGAAAAGATCTGTGATTGGTCAAAATACAAATTAGTGGGATAAAAGATCAGAATTGGGCTGACTGAACACAGTCTATGTTGGCTAGGGCTGTTTTATTTTTCTAGTTGTAGTTTTGTTTTGTGGCCACTAGATGGCGGGAAACTCTTTTGCAGCAATGCTGTTATCTTAATTATTTGACTAGTGTGCTATTAAAACTTTATATGAATTTTTATTAAAACGTCCAATCAAAATCCATGATTGTAATTGAATATGTTGATCTAGTGTGTCCTTTTCAATCTCTATAAGTGAATTTATATTAATTTATGTTAAGGGAGGGTCATTTAAGCTAACATTATTGGAAATCCACGTAGTAGGCTTGGTGGAATTCTAGTGTTTTACTTTAACTAGCACCTTATGGGTCTCCGTTCAGATCAGAGCTTCTACCAGATGATGCCTGGCAGGGAAAGCTATCAAGGCAACATGCAACGATAGGGAAGAAGTTAAAATATTATTTGGAGAGACAATTCCATGTGTTTCATGGGATAGTTAGATAAACCAAGTGCCTAGGTGCTCGCTGAAGGTCTCACCATTGTCAGTAGTAATAGGGATGAATGCACACACGCAGGTGCGCGCGCACATGCTATTTGGAAGATATTTTCTGTTTTGTGAGCAGTGTCAAGGCTGTCTACAGTCAGTGTTTATGCTGGTGTCAACCTCAGTCCTTCAGGGCTGCTTTTCTTTTGATATTTTCTTGAGCTTGGATGCTTTATTTAAGTCTTGTTGTACAGTAAATCTTACTGCTGCTGTTTCTCATCCCGAACTACTAACTTAGTTTCTGAACACAGACCAGATTACTGGACCCTTTGTGCACATTAGTATAGGGTGATCCTACGTTTAAACTGCGTCGATGCTAGCGGGGCCGGGGGCTTGGGAAGTTGGATTGCTCCCCTGCCACTGAGCACAACCTGAATTGCTTCATTACTGTAGATGCCTCTGTGGCTCAATCTGTAGCTGCGAGCAAGTAGGCTAATTATGCTTTCTGTGAGAGGGAAAAACAAAGACAACATGATTACGTTATATTACATTCATAATTTATCCATTCTTTAGTAGACCATGGTTGTGCAGGGAACAGAGCCCCTGCTGTCTGGGGGAATTGTGGAGGCCAGGTCTGCTGTGGCTCATTGCTGCCTGGAGCTCATCCAGAATTCTGTGGTACAAAGTTTTTTTTGATGTTCGATTAAGTAACCAAGGCCAGTCTGTGGGCAGCCCATTACTCCAAAACCAGCAGAGGGACAATTATATCAAAATGTCATCAGTTACCCTGTCCAGGATGGCTTAACCCTCTTCAAAATGTCTGAAACATCTCCAGTAGGGGCTGTAACTCTGAGCTGGATGCTGGATGAGAGGGCCGCCACCGACCCAGAGGATTGGGTGATCTCCCTCTGAGCCCTACGCGAGTAAGGTCTTTAATCAGATCAACACCCGCAAGGCCACGGGGCCCGAAGGTATTCCAGGGGGCGTTCTCAGAGCATGTTCTCAAGATCAATGACGACCGCCCTGTAGCACTCACATCTGGAATCCATGAAGTGGTTTGAAAGGCTGGTTATCAAATCAAAATGTATTTGTCACATGCGCCAAATACAACAGGTGTAGACCTTACTGTGAAATGCTTACTTACAAGCTCTTAACCAACAATGAGGTTCAAGAAATATAGTTAAGAAAATATTTACTAAATAAACTAAAGTCCAATTGTTAAAAAAGATGAATCAAAAAGTAACACAAGAATAATATTAAAATAAAAATAATGAGGCTATATACAGGGGGTACCGGTACAGAGTCAATGTGCGGGGGTACAGGCTAGTCGAGGTAATTTGTAAAGTGACTATGGAATATATAATAAACAGCGAGTAGCAGCAGTGTAAAAACAAAGGGGGATAATGTAAATAGTCCGGGTGGCCATTTGATTAATTTCTCAGCAGTCTTATGGCTTGGGGGTTAGAAGCTGTTAAGGAGCCTTTTGGTCCTAGTCTTGATACCGCTTGCCGTGCGGTAGCAAAGAGAACCGCCTAGTATATAGGTCCTGACACCGCCTAGTATATAGGTCTTGGATGTCAGGAAGCTTGGCCCAGTGATGTACTGGGCCGTACACACTACCTTCTGTAGCAACTTATGGTCAGATGCCAAGCCGTTGCCATACCAGGTGGTGGTGCAACCGGTCAGGATGCTCTCGATGGTGCAGTTGTAAAACTTTTTGAGGATCTGGGGACCTATGCCAAATCTTTTCAGTCTCCTGAGGGGGAAAATGTGGTGTTGTGCCCTCTTCACAACTGTCTTGGTGTGTTTGGACCATGATAGTTAATTATGGTGTTGGAGTCGTGCTTGGCCAAGCAGTTGTGGGTGAACAGGGAGTACAGGAGGGGACATGCTGGTAGAAGTTGGGTAAAACGTATTTAAGTTTGCCTGCATTAAAGTCCCTGACCACTAGGAGCACTGCTTCTGGATGAGCATTTTCTTGTATGCTAATGGCCTTATAGAGTTGGTTGAGTGCGGTCTTAGTGCCAGCATTGGTTTGTGGTGGTAAATAGACTTCTATGAATAATATAGATGAGAACTCTCTTGGTAGATAGTGTAGTCTACATCTTATCTTAAGGTATTCTACCTCAGGCGAGCAATACCTTGAGACTTCTTTAATATTAGACATGGTAGGCCTCCCGAGTGGCGCAGTGGTCTAAGGCACTGCATCACAGTGCTAGCTGTGCCACTAGAGATTCTGGGTATGAGTCCAGGCTCTGTCGCAGCCAGCCGCAACCGGGAGACCCATGGGGCGGCGCACAATTGGCCCAGCGTCGTCCGGGTTAGGGGAGTGTTTGGCCGGCAGGAATGTCCTTGTCCCATCGTGCACTAGCGACTCCTGTGGCGGGCCAGGTGCAGTGCATGCTGACACGGTCGCCGGTTGTACGGTGTTTCCTCCGACACATTGGTGTGGCTGGCTTCCGGGTGAAGTGGGCATTGTGTCAAGAAGCAGTGCCGCTTGGTTGGGTTATGTTTCTGTGGACGCACGACTCTCGACGTTCACCTCTCCCCAAGTCCGTACGGGAGTTCCAGTGATGAGACAAGACTGTTACTACCAATTGGATACCACGAAATTGGGGTGAAAAAGGGGTAATAAAATAAATAGAAATACAAATATTAGACATCGCGCACCAGCAGTTATTGACAAATAGACACACACCCCCGCCCCTCGTCTTACCAGACGTAGCTGCTCTGTCCTGCCGATGCACAGAGAAGCCAGCCACGTCTCTGTGAAACATAGGATATTGCAGTTTTTAATGTCCCTTTGGTAGGATAGTCTTAATCGTCCAGTTTGTTTTCCAATGATTGCACGTTGGCCAATAATACAGAGGGAAGTGGTGGTTTACGTACTCATCTGCAAATTCTTACAAGGCACCCGCCCTCCTCCCCCTTTTCCTCCGTCTTTTCTTCATGCTGATGACGGGGATTTGGGCCTTTGCGTCAGACACATTAAAGAAAAAATCGTTGTCCAGTTCGAGGTGAGTTGTTGCTCTTCTGATGTCAAAAAGTTATTTTCAATAATAAGAGACGGTAGAAGCAACATTATGTACCAAATGAGTTACAAACAATGTGAAAAAACAAACAAATAAAATAGCACAGTTGGTTAGGAGCCCGTAAAACGTCAGCCATCCCTTCCGGAGCCATTATTAATTTGGCACGCATCAACTCCATCATCCCAGACACCCTAGACCCACTCCAATGTTGTATACCGCCCCAACAGATCCATAGACGACACAATCTTAATTGCACTCCACACTGCCCTCACCCACCTAGATAAGAGGAATGCCTATGTGAGAATTCTCTTAACTGACTACAGCTCAGCGTTCAACACCATTGTCCCCTCCAAGCTTGTCACCAAGCTTAGGACCCTGGGGCTGAACACCTCCATCTGCAACTGGATCCTGGACTTCCTGACCAGCTGACCCCAGGTGGTGAGGGTAAGCCACATCACCTCCGCCACGCTGACCCTCAACACGGGTGCTTCACAGGGGTGTGTGCTTAGTGCCCTGCTGTACTCCTTGTTCATCCATCACTGCGTGGCCACGCACGACTCCAACACCATCATCAAGTTTGCTGACAACAGGACGGTGGTAGACCTGGTCACCGCCGACAAGCACATTGACGGGGCTGCAGTGGAGCGGGTCAAGAGCTTTAAGTTCCCCTGTGTCCAAATCACTAAGGACTTAAAATGTCTACACTCACTCATAGTCAAGAGGTTGAAAAGGTTTGGCATGGGCCCTCAAATCCTCAAAAAGTTATACAGCTCTACCATTGAGAGCATCTTGACTGGCTGCATCACTGCTTGGTATGGCAAAAGCACTGCCCTTGAGCGCATGGCGCTACATAAGGTGGTGCGGACAGCCCAGTACCTCACTGGGGCCGATCTCCCTGCTATTCAGGACCTCTATATTAGGCGGTGTTAAAGGATGGCCCATAAAATCCTTAGACTCCAGCCATCCAAGCCATAGACTGTTCTTTCTGCTTCCGCACAGCAAGCGGTACCGGTGCATCAAGTCTGACATCAACAGGCTCCTGAACAGCTTCTATCCCCAAGCCATAATACTTTGCCTTCAGAAAGTATTCACACCCCTTGACCTTTTTCCCATTTTGTTGTGTTACAAAGTGAGATTAAAATGGATTTAATTGGGGCCTCCCAGATGGTGCAGCGGTCTAAGATAGAGGCGTTACTACAGACCCGGGTTAATCCCCGGGCTGTACCACAATCGGCCGTGGCCGGGAGTCGCATAAGATGCAGCACAATTGGCCCAGCGTCGTCCAGGTTAGGGGAGGGGTTGGCTGGTGGAGCTTTACTTGGCTCATCGCGCTCTAGCGACTCCTTGTGGCGGGCCGGGTGCCTGCAGGATGACCCCGGTCGACAGTTGAACGGTGTTTCCTCTGACACGTTTAACTGTCATATTTTTCCAACGGTCTACACAAAATACTCTTGTCAAAGTGGAAGAAACATTTTAACATTTGTAAAAACAACGATAAAAAAGAAAACACTATCTTGATTAGATAAGAATTCAACCCTCAGAAAAGCAAATGTTCTATAATAGTTAGGACTGAAAATACGATGCATAATGCATACATACTATCTATCTAGATGTAATGTATACCAAAATATCAAATTACTTTCTTCTTGCTATGTAACTACTGTGTACAATGTAAAACAAAAGCTGTATAGATGTTTTTATTTAGTTAGTGGTGTAAAGTACTTAAGTAAAAATACTTCAAAGTACTACTTAAGTAGTTTTTGGGGGTATCTGTACTTTACTTTACTATTCATATTTTTGACAACTTTTACTTTTACTCCACTACGTTCCTAAAGAAAATATTGTACTTTTTACTCCATACATTTTCCCTGACAACCAAAAGTATGCTTAGCAAGACAGGAAAATTGTCAAATTCATGCACTTATCAAGAGAACATGTGGTCATCCCTACTGCCTCTGGCGGACTCCCTAAACAAAAATGTATCTTTTGTAAGTAATGTCTGAGTGTTCGAGTGTGCCCCTGGCTATCCAAACATTTTAAAAACAGGAAAATGGTGCTGTCTCCTTTGCCTCTTTACCCCTACCTACATGTACATATTACCTCAATTACCTCGACTAACCTGTTCTCCAGCACATTGACTCGGTACCTGTACCCCCTGTATATACTGGAGCCTCGTTATTGTATTTTATTGTGTTACTTTAGTTTATTTAGAAAATATTTTCTTAACAAAATTTTTCTTAACTGCGTTGTTGGTTAAGGGTTTGTAAGTACCCTGGAAACCATGTGTTTGATGTATTTGATACCATTCCACCAATTCCACTTTAGCCATCACCAGAAGCCCGTCCTCCCCAATTAAGGTGCCACCAACCTCCTGTGGTATTAAAGTAGTAAAAAGTGAAGTATTTGATCCCATATTCATAGCACACAATGACTACATCAAGCTTGGGACTACACATTTGTTGGATGCTTTTGCTCTATGTTTTGGAATGGTAAATAATGTATTGTCACTTTTATTGTAAATAAGAATAGAATACGTTTCTAAACACTTCTACATGAAAGTGGATGCTACCATGATTACGGATAATCTTGAATGAATTGTAAATAATGATGAATAAGAAAATTACAGGCACACAAATATCATACCCACCCAAAATGCTAACCTCCCCTGTTATTGTAATAGTGAGAGGATAGCATGTATGATATTTGTACATCTAACTTTCTCATTATTCACAATTCCTTCAGGATTATCCGTTATCATGGTAACATCCAAATTCATGTAGAAGTGTTTTGAAACATATTATATTCTTATGTACAATACGGTCAACTGCTGCCACATCTGTAGCTGGCTCACCATCAGCCTCAGGGCTGGAGCTGTCAGGGTAGTCTGCTGTAACAAAGCTGGTCTGCTGGGGCTGCACTGGGTCATCCTTCAGGCCTTTGGTCTTCATGTACTCTTTGGCCTTCATGTACTCTTTGGCCTTCATGTACTCTTAGGTGAATTGCTCACTACCTCTTTGTCTGTGCCACCACCTCCCTGCAGTTTGGAGGTGGTGTTTGATGCCCTTCTCCAAGTTTCTAGGATAGCCTCACTGACCTTGAAGGATCATGTCATGTCACGGGTGCTTCACTGGGTGCTGCATGGATGGGCCTCTGAGGTTCCTGGCTGCCAGTTTGGGCCCTACTGGTCTCGTCGAAACGACCTGTTGGTTCACAAGAACTGCATGTTGTGGGGCAGCCAGGTGGTGGTTCCTGGCCTGGAGAGGGAGGGGGTCCTTTCCATGCTGAATGATATACATCCGGGAATAGTGAGGATGTAGGCACTGGCACGGAGCTATGTGTGGTGGCCTGGGATTGACATGGAAATTGAGGCTGTGGTGCGCAGCTGTCAGGCAATGCTCCAAGCAAAGGCCGCCTTGCACCCATGGGAGTGGACAACAAAGAAATGGTATAGTCTTCATATAGACTTGGATCTGCCTTCACTTATGCTGAGTTTAAAGATACGGATGGAACGGAATCAGACACGTCACCACAGCCCCATATCATCCATCCTCCAATGGCCAAGTTGAATGCATGGTTCAGACAACCAAGGAGGCTCTGTCTAGGATCTCGGTGGGTGACTGGCAGACTCGACTGTCAAGGTTCCTGCTGCCTCAGCATGTTACGCCCACGGCCTCTACTGGGATTGACATCTGCATTATACCGGCTGCACCCGGACTTCGCAAAGCAGGAGGATGTTGCAGACAGGAGCCATGGTCATTTAAGGCATTTTGTACCCGACTAGTCTGTGTCAGAGGAAGGCCCAAAAATTGTTAGACTCCAGTCACCCAAGTCATTGACTGTTCTCTTTGCTACCGCACGGCAAGCAGTACCAGAGTGCCAATTCTAGGTCCAAAAGGCTCCTTAACAGCTTCTACCCCCTGTATATAGCCTCGTTATTAGTATTTTATTGTGTTACTTTTAAAATATATATTTTTTACTTTAGTTTATTTAGTAAACTTTATTTTCTTAAAACTGCATTGTTGGTTAAGGTCTTGTAAGTAAGCATTTCACAGTAAGGTCTACACCTGTTGTAAGGTCTACACACTGCAGAAGCAGTGCCAACTCCAGAGCCAAACCCTGATACTAAGCCACCAACTTGCAGCTGAGCCCTCTCCAGCCCTAATTTGGGTGCTACCTTCACAGGCACAGAGGCTGCCTGTGAAGGTGGGAGTTACAACCGAGGGTTCCATCCAAAGGTTATTTGGTTACATTTAGATTTTGAAGGTGGTGGCATAATTCTCCAAATTAGTTGCTTTTCCATTATAATCTATTTTCAACAAAATACACTACCGGTCAAAGGTTTTAGAACACCTACTCATTCAAGGGTTTTTCTTTTCTTTTTTTACTATTTTCTATGTTGTAGAATAATAGTGAAGACATTACAACTATGAAATAACACATATGGAATCATGTAGTAACCAAAAAAGTGTTGAACATATAAAAATATATTTTACATTTGAGATTCTTCAAATAGCCACCATTTGCCTTGATGACAGCTTGGTACACTCTTGGCATTCTCTCAACCAGCTTCACCTGGAATGCTTTTCCAACAGTCTTGAAGGAGTTCCCATATATGCTGAGGACATGTTTGCTGCTTTTCCTTCATTCTGAGGTCCTACTCATCCCAAACCATCTCAATTTGGTTGAGGTTGGGGGATTGTGAAGGCCAGGTCATCTGATGCAGTACTCCATCACTCTCCTTCTTGGTAAAATAGCCCTTACACAGCCTGGAGGTGTGTTGGGTCATTATCCTGTTGAAAAATAAATGATAGTCACACTAAGCCCAAACCAGATGGGATGGCATATCGCTGCAGAATGCTGTTGTAGCCATGCTGGTTAAGTGTGCCTTGAATTCTAAATAAATCAGACTGTCACCAGCAAAGCACCATCACATCTCCTCCTCCATGCTCTATGGTGGGAACCACACATGCAGAGATCATCCATTCACCTACTCTGCGTCTCACAAAGACAGCGGTTGGAACCAAAAATCTCCACTTTGGACTCCAGACCAAAGGACAAATTTCCACCGGTCTAATGTCTATTGCTCGTGTTTCTTGGCCCGAGCAAGTCTCTTCTTATTATTGGTGTCCTTTAGTAGTGGTTTCTTTGCAGCAATTCGACCATGAAGGCCTGATTCACACAGTCTCCTCTGAATAGTTAATGTTGAGATGTGTCTGTTACTTGAACTCTGTGAAGCATTTATTTGGGCTGCAATTTCTGAGGCTGGTAACTCTAATTAACTTATCTGCAGCAGAGGTAACTCTGGGTCTTCCATTCCTGTGGCGGTCCTCATGAGTGCCAGTTTCATCATAGCGCTTGATGGTTTTTACGACTGCACTTGAAGAAACTTTAAGTTCTTACATTTTCCATATTGACTGATCTTTATGTCTTAAAGTAATGATGGACTATCGTTTCTCTTTGCTTATTTGAGCTGTTCTTGCCTTAATATCGACTTGGTATTTTACCAAAAAGGGCTATCTTCTGTATACCCCCCTACCCTGTCACAACACAACTGATTGGCTCAAACTCATTAAGAAGGAAAGAAATTTCACAAATTAACTTTTAACAAGGCACACCTGTTAATTGAAATGCATTCCAGGTGACTACCTCATGAAGCTGGTTGAGAGAATGCCAAGAGTGTGCAAAGCTGTCATCAAGGCAAAGGGTGGCTATTTAAAGAATCTCAAGTATATTTGGATTTGTTTAACCCTTTTTTGGTTACTACATGATTCCATATGTGTTATTTTGTAGTTTTGATGTCTTCACTATTATTGTACAATGTAGAAAATAGTACAAATAAAGAAAAACCCTTGAATCAGTAGGTGTTCTAAAACGTTTGACTGGTAGTGTACATCTATTTAATTGCCCATTGGTATACAGTGGCACTCCACTTTACGTTCCCCAATGTAACATTTGGTTATAACAGTAAGTAAGATGAATGGATAGGAGGTTACAATGTTTTAATGGACTGGATGAGTCTTAATTAGTGTTGTTAATTGCCAACATCGTAGGCTATGCATGAAGCAAATAAGCAGTATTATGTTAACATCCGTAACTACGTGTTATGTATTTTTCTTTTATTGAGAAATCCTATAATACCAATCATTTCTGTCAGCCCTTCATACGCAAACACTGTTGATGATGAGCTGTGCGTTTCTATACTGATTACATATATAAATGCAACATGTAAAGTGTTGGTCTCATGTTTCATGAGCTGAAATAAAAGATCCCAGAAATGTTCCATATGCACAAATTTCTCTCAAATTTTGTGCACAAGTTTGTTTACATCCCTGTTAGTGAGCATTGGTCCTTTGCCAAGATAATACATCCACCTGACAGGTGTGGCATATCAAGAAACTGATTAAACAGCATGATCACTACACAGGTGCACCTTGTGCTGGGAACAATAAAAGGCCACACAAATGTGCAGTTTAGTCACACAACCCAATGCCACAAATGTCTCAAGCTTTGAGGGAGCGTGCAATTGGCATGCTGACTACTGGAATGTCCACCATGGCTGTTGCCAGAGAATTGAAAGTTAATTTCTCTACCATAAGCCGTCTCCAACATCGTTTTAGAGAATTTGGAAGTACTTCCAACCGGTCTCACAACCGCAAACCACATGTAACCACGCCAGCCCAGGACCTCACATCCGGCTTCTTCACGTGCAGGATTGTCTGAGACCAGCCACCCGACAGCTGATGAAACTGAGCAATATTTATGTCTGTAATAAAGCCCTTTTGTGTGGAAAAACTCAATCCGATTGGCTGGGCCTGGCTTCCCAGTGGGTGAGCCTATGCCCTCCCAAGACCACCCATGGCTGTGCCCCTACCCAGGTGAATACTCAGTTTAGGGCCTAATTAATTTATTTCAATTCACTGATTTCCTTATATGAACTGTAACTCATTAAAATCGTTGAAATAATTGCATGTTGCGTTTATATTTTTGTTCTGTATAGATGTTCCAAACGTCCCCTCCCCTTGCCCTGCAGTCCAAGCTGCTAGAAGCCGCTGTTCCTTCTCGCGCATTGTTTTCTACCTTGTGCCAAAACCTGTCCACAGATATACGAAATAAGACAGGGCTGCATTTGCATATATCATTTTGCTTGCCTATCCATCACTTTCTTCCCCATTCGCATCGCTTTCGAATCCATGCTCTGCTGATGTGTGTTGGGTTTGCGTCACTCATTCCCGCCTCTTCGAATTGGCTCTGAGGAACAGCATTTTCAAATAGATGTTTGGTTTATTGCGAAACATTCTGCCAAAGCGGTTTGTTCTTCGGTTAATTTAGTGTAGACAAACAGCATTTGGTTCATCTGGAGAGTAAATGGCCGATCAAAGAGTAGCGAGGATCCTTAAACGACCCAGCACTGTGTCAATAATTAAACTAATTAATTCTGCTTCAACAACCTCTCATTGCCTTGTTCACAGATAGGCTACTAGTACCAATTTAGATTTTAGAAAAATAAAAACAGATATTCTGAATACAAGACATTTATTACGAATAAAAGAACAAGGACCGAGCATAGCCTATCTATTAAATCCAAGTTAGCAACGAGTTAGCCTGTGAAGCCTATTCCTGAAAAACGTCTAGGAAAGCAGAGCGACGTATCCAAAATCCAGCGCATCATCGTAGCCTACCGAGCACCATTGATAGTGTTCTTTGGAAGTGACAGGCTACAGTGTTTTGCCGTGCCACATTGTATACGGAGAAGGAGTCGAAGAAAGATAGGAGGCAGATGATATTGGGCAGCAAGTGAGTATTATGGATATGGATGAATCATTACTTTATGCCTTGACAATATTCATTCGGTTAAATAAGCTAACACTCTAATGATGAACGAGGATGTTTAACAAATAAGACAACCAATAATATTTGTCTCATTGGGAGGAGGTCAGTTGGATTGTGTAAATGATGCAATTCCTTTGATAAATCAATAAATTATACTTCCAAGAGTTGATTTGGAGAACGATAGTCAACTTCATATAGGGTATTGTTGTGTACTCCGTTATGAATGGTAAGTAGTGGAATTTTGTGTATCTCTATCAAATAAGTTCAAAGAATTGATGGAATTGTATGGTCTTGCACCAGTTCCATTTAGGAAGAAATCCTGCCTGCCATTCCCAAGAGCAAAGGGTGATCTGTTGAGACCACCAGTTTCTTGCTCACTGCTGACAGCAGCACTCAGGTGAGTGATAATAATATTCTGTCTACTGAGAGAGTTGTACATATTATGGAATAGTGTATGTTTTGTCAAAACCATGGAAGAAGTCATGTTGGCAAATAACTTATTAGTCAGGACCTCAGCCACTGACTTTGATTATATCCTGAGTCTATAGTGGTTCTAGTTACATGTTTACTTGTTAATGTTTGTGGTATATCAACCACAGTGTTGTGTTCAGTTGTTGATGCCGTCGATAACACACCTGTTTAATGTCAACCTGTGTGTAAGTCTAATGTTCTAAATTGTCTTTATGATAGTGTTCTCATGGTAATGATATATGGTTTACAGGAGCAGCAGATTTGTCTTATTAAGATGTGACTATATGAACATGGTTTGCATAACACATTGAGATTAGGATATACCTGAGACCTGAGTGTTATTGTACTGCAACAACACTGTAACTACAAGTTGCCCATCCAAAGTAGCGTGTCTTTGCCCAGAGCAAATGTATTTTATTTGTATTTATTTTATTAAACCTTTCACAGGGAAGTACCGTTGAGACCATGACTATTTTGTAAGGGTGCCCAGCTTCAGACACAAAAAGCAGGAGAAAATACACATTTAAATGAAATGACAACAATGTGAGTTGCTGTTAATATTCCCATGAGGAAACGTGCATGTGCACTGTATTTGTGGTTTTCATTAGTGCAATGTATTAGTGTGTATGTTTTGCCTCATACTCGATGTAGGTTCCCTAGTGATACTGTATTATGGAGAATGAAAAAAGAATGGAGGATGGATGGTGCATTCAAGACAACTCGGAAAACTCTGAATGTTTTTTTGCACAGAGCTACCTATTGGTTGATTATGATATTTTCCAATTGGGAAACTCGGTGCACATTTTTCTACAACTAGTTTATAAGTCGGACATTTCAGAGGTTCCGAGTTGTCTTGAAATCGGCAGGAGACCTGAAATGTTTAGACCATATACATAATCCTGTGGAAGAGTTAAATTCTGATGTTGAGTTAGTGGTTCTATTTTTATTACCACCTGTTATGGGAATCCAGTTCCAGTGCTATCCTTTCTCGTAGGGCTTGGCACTGGAAATTATGATTGAAGAATGTATTTTAATTCTGAGAGAAAGATGTTTGGAGCTTTCTTTGTTATGTAGCCATTTCTATTTTAGCATTTTGACTAGTTCTGGTCTCATTTTAAAGGGTTGAGGGTGGTAAATGCGATTTGTTGTGTTTTGCTGTGATCTATTAACTACCCATTCTAGATGCCTGGTGTGAAAGAGAATAATTGCAGACAGCAACTCAGTGAACACATCCATACTAATCTAACCTTCTAAACAATTGCGCCGACAGAGATGGTCGCCTCGCTTCGAGTCATTGGAAACTATGCAGTATTTTGTTTTTTATGTATTATTTCTTACGCTGTTACCCCAGGAAATCTTAAGTCTTATTACATACAGCTGGGAAGAACTATTGGATATAAGAGCGACGTCAACTTACCAACATTACGACCAGGAATATGACTTTCCCAAAGCGGATCCTCTGTTTGGACCACCACCCAGGACAATGGATCTAATCCCAGAAGCCGACCCAAAACAATGGGACCGCAGAAGGGGCAGACAGAGCGGCCTCCTGCTCAGGCTTCGTAGACATGCACATCGCCCACAGCTCCCGAGTTTACTATTCGCCAATGTCCAGTCTCTTGACAACAAGGTAGACGAAAATCGAGCAAGAGTTGCCTTCCAGAGAGACATCAGAGATTGTAACATTCTCTGTTTCACGGAAACATGGCTTTCTCGGGATATGTTGTCGGAATCGGTTCAGCCACGGGCTTCTCCATGCATCGTTCTGACAGAGATAAACACCTCTCTGGGAAGAGGAAGGGCGGGGATGTATGCTTCATGATTTAACGACTCATGATGTAATCATAACAACATACAGGAACTCAAGTCCTTCTGATCACCCGACCTAGAATTACTTACAATCAAATGCCGGCCATATTACCTCCCAAGAGAATTCTCGTCAGAAACGTCCATTTTTCAGGACCCTGTCTTTCAAAGATAATTCGTAAAATTCCAAATAACTTCACAGATCTTCATTGTAAAGGGTTTAAACACTGTTTCCCATGCTTGTTCAATGAACCATAAACAATTAATGAACATGCACCTGTGGAACGGTCGTTAAGACACTAACAGCTTACAGACTGTAGGCAATTAAGGTCACAGATTCGCGTTTATCGACGAAGGAATGAGCGTTACACCGAGGCCTGTACTCTGGAGCTGGATCGATTTGGAGGTGGAGGGTCCGTCATGGTCTGGGGCGGTGTGTCACAGCATCATCGGACTGAGCCTGTTGTCATTGCAGGTAATCTCAACGCTGTGCGTTGCAGGGAAGACATCCTCCTCCCTCATGTGGTACCCTTCCTGCAGGTTCATCCTGACATGACCCTCCAGCATGACAATGCCACCAGCCATACTGCTCGTTCTGTGCGTGATTTCCTGCAAGACAGGAATGCCAGTTTTCTGCCATGGCCAGCGAAGAGACCGGATCTCAATCCCATTGAGCACGTCTGGGACCTGTTGGATAGGAGGGTGAGGGCTAGTGCCATTCCCCCCAGAAATGTCCTGGAACTTGCAGGTGCCTTGGTGGAAGAGTGGGGTAACATCTCACAGCAAGAACTGGCAAATCTGATGCAGTCCATGAGGAGGACATGCACTGAAGTACTTAATGCACCTGGTGGCCACACCAGATACTGACTGTTACTTTTTATTTTGACCCCCCCTTTTGTACAGGGACACATTATTCCATATATGTTAGTCACATGTCTGTGGAACTTGTTCAGCTTATGTCTCAGTTGTTGAATCTTGTTATGTTCATACAAATATTTACACATGTTAAGTTTGCTGAAAATAAACGCAGTTGACAGTGAGAGGACGTTTCTTTTTTTTGCTGAGGTTATAGCCTGAGGTTGCACTTATTGTAGCTGGGGATTTTAACAAATCAAATTTGAGGCTACCTAAATTCTATCAGCATATTGATTTCAGTACTCGCGGGGGTAATACACTCGATCACTGCTACTCTAACTTTCGCGATGCATACAAAGCCCTCCCCCGCCCTCCCTTCGGAAAATCCGACCACGACGCCATCTTGCTCCTACCGTCTTATATGCAGAAACTCAAACAGGATGTACCAATGACTAGAACCATTCAACGCTGGTCTGACCAATCGGAATCCACGCTTCAAGATTGTTTTGATCACGCAGACTTGGATACGTCAGCCTCAGAGAACAACATCGACCTGAGTTTATAAGGAAGTGCATTGGAGATGTTGTACCCACTGTGACTATTAAAACCTACCCTAACCAGAAACTGTGGATGGATGGCGGCATTTGCGCAAAACTGAAAGAGCGAACCAGCGCATTTAACCATGGAAAGAGGTCTGGGAATATGGCTGAATATAAACTGTGTAGTTATACCCTCCGCAAGGCAATCAAACAAGCGAAATGCCGGTACAGGGACAAAGTAGAGTCGCAATTCAACGGCTCAGACACGAGACGTATGTGGCAGGGTCTACAGGAAATCACGGACTACAAAAAGAAAACCAGCCACGTCACGGACACCGACGTCACGCTTCCAGACAAACTAAACACCTTCTTTGCCCGCTTTGAGGAAAGTACAGTGCCACCGTCGCTGCCCGCTAACATGGACTGCGCTCCCCCCTCACCTTCTCTGTGGCCGACGTGAGTAAAACATTTAAACGTGTTAACCCACGCAAGGCTGCTGGCCCAGATGGCATCCCTAGCCGCGTCCTCAGAGCATGCGCAGACCAGCTGGCTGGTGTGTTTACTGACATATTCAATCACTCCCTATCCCAGTCTGCTGTCCCCACATGCTTCAAGATGGCCACCATTGTTCCTGTGCCCAAGAAGGCAAAGATAACTGAACTACATGACTACCGCCCCGTAGCACTCACTTCTGTCATCATGAAGTGCTTTGAGAGACTAGTCAAGGATCATATCACCTCCACCTTACCGGCCACCCTAGATCCACTTCAGTTTGCATACCGCCCCAACAGGTCCACAGACAATGCAATCGCAATCACACTGCCCTATCCCTTCTGGACAAGAGGAATAAGAGGAATACCTGTAACAACAAGAGGAATACCTGTAAGAATGCTGTTCATTGACTACAGCTCAGATTTCAACACCATAGTACCCTCCAAGCTCATCATCAAGCTGGAGGCCCTGGGTCTCAACCCCGCCCTGTGCAATTGGGTCCTGGACATTCTGACGGGCCGCCCCCAGGTGGTGAAGGTAGGAAACAACATCTCCACTTCGTTGACCCTCAACACTGGGGCACCACAAGGGTGCGTGCTCAGCTCCCTCCTGTACTCCCTGTTCACCCACAACTGCGTGGCCATGCACGCCTCCAACTCAATTATCAAGTTTGCAGACGACACAACAGTAGTGGGCTTGATTACCAACAACGACGAGACAGCCTACAGGGAGGAGGTGAGGGCACTAGGAGTGTGGTGTCAGGAAGACAACCTCTCACTCAACGTCAACAAAGCAAAGGAGATGATTGTGGACTTCAGGAAACAGCAGAGGGAGCACCCACCCTATCCACATTGGAGGGACAGCAGTGAAGAAGGTAGAACGTTTTTTTAAGTTCCTCTGCGTACACATCACAGACAAACTGAAATGGTCCACCCACATAGACGGTGTGGGGAAGAAGGTGCAACAGCGCTCCTTCAACCTCAGGAAGCTGAAGAAATTTGGCTTGTCCCCCAAAACCCTGACAAACTTTTACAGATGCACAATCGAGAGCATCCTGTTGGGCTGTATCACAGCCTGGTACGGCAACTACACCGCCCTTAACCGCAAGGCTCTCCAGAGGGTGGTGCGGTCTGCACAACGCATCACCGGGGGCAAACTACCTGCCCTCCATGACACCTACAGCACCCAATGTCACAGGAAGGCCAAAAAGATCATCAAGGACAACAACCACCCGAGCCACTGCCTTTTCACACCGCTACCATCCAGAAGGCGAGGTCAGTACAGGTGCATCAAAGCTGGGACCAAGAGACTATCTCAAGGCCATCAGACTGCTAAACAGCAATCACTAACTCAGAGAGGCTGCTGCCTACATTGAGACCCAATAACTGGACTCTTTAATAAATGGATCACTAGTCACTTTAAACAATGCCACTTTAAATAATGCCACTTTAATAATGTTTACATATCTTTAATTACTCATATCACATGTATATACTGTATTTTATATACCATCTATTGCACCTTGCCTATGCTGCTCAGCCATCGCTCATCCATATATTTATATGTACATATTCTCATTCACCCCTTTAGATTTGTGTGTATTATGTTGTTGTTGGGTAATTGTTAGATATTACTGCACTGTCGGAACTAGAAGCACAAACATTTCGCTACACTCGCATCAACATCTGCTAACCATGTGTATGCGACCAATGAAATTTGATTTGACTGGGAAATAGTACTGCCAGGGTTCAGGGATGCCTCTCAGAGAGAGTTACACGAGTTTGCACTTATGAAATGTCTGCAATGAAAAGATCACGTTGTGTTAACAACAGATCGGTTTAGCACACTTTTTAAAAACATCAATATCGTGACAATTCTCCTGCTTGTGGAGTTAGTGAAAACAGTGGATATAGTTCCTCTGACATCTGAATATGCACCATGTGCCGGTGTGTTATGGCATGTCTTGTATTCTCAGTTACTTAGGTCAGTGTTGTCTATCCCTGTGTCATTTATTTGTATTTATTTTACCAGGGAAGTTGACTGATTACACATTCTCATTTACAACAACAACCTGGGGAGTAGTTACAGGGATGAATGAGCCAATTGGAAGCTGGGGATGATTTGGAACACATGATGGTATGAGTGGGATGCAGTTCAGAGACAAGCTAGCAGTGGGATGCAGTTCAGAGGAAAGCCAGCAGTGGGATGCAGTTCAGAGGAAAGCCAGCAGTGGGATGCAGTTCAGAGGAAAGCCAGCAGTGGGATGCAGTTCAGAGGAAAGCCAGCAGTGGGATGCAGTTCAGAGGAAAGCCAGCAGTGGGATGCAGTTCAGAGACAAGCCAGCAGTGGGATGCAGTTCAGAGGAAAGCCAGCAGTGGGATGCAGTTCAGAGGAAAGCCAGCAGTGGGATGCAGTTCAGAGGAAAGCCAGCAGTGGGATGCAGTTCAGAGGAAAGCCAGCAGTGGGATGCAGTTCAGAGGAAAGCCAGCAGTGGGATGCAGGTCAGAGCTGAGCCAGCAGTGGGATGCAGGTCAGAGCTGAGCCAGCAGTGGGATGCAGGGTGGTATGCTACTGCTGACTTGATGACAAAAGTTTTATGTTTCTCCTCTGCTACTGCTGATTAAATCACCTACAGTTTAAGTTCATCTTAATGCATGTTGTGGATAGATAAAATGAATCTGTTTCTTGTCGTCGACTAAATTCAAGAAATTGTTTATTTTGTGATCCATGCTCCGGATATGGGGAAGCCAGAAGAAAACACACATTTTAATCATTCTTATGGATGGTCCAGCGTCACCCAGAACCTCGGGTAATAGAAGGCTAAACACATATGCTATGTGGAAGAGGCTTTTTGTGTGCTTTAGTCAGATTTACACCTTCAACCTCATTTGGTGTTGAGACACGTTTTGTTCAATGTCTCCCAAACGTCTTTCCAGTCTAACAATTACTAAAAAGAACAGGTCTAAGTGTTTCATTTTGTGTGCTCAGAGACCTCTGTGACCATTAGATACCAAAGTCATTCTTTACCGTGTTGAGCTTTCCAGGACCTACATGGACCCCAATCAGGCGACCTCAGGAGAACAGTCTCTGGACCAGTGTTTCCTAAGACCAGTCCTTGATTACCCCCAACAGCACACAGTGTTGTTGTAGCCCGGGACGAACACACCTCATTCAACTCATTCAGGGCTTGATGATTAGTTGACAGGTTGATTCAGGTGTGCTTGTCCAGGGTTACAATACAAATTAATACTGTTAGGGATACTTGCAAACAATGCTCTAGACCATAGCAATTTAACATGGCAAATGTCTCTGGTGTGCACAGTGAATCCTGTGATGCTCTAATGAATGGACAAACATGATTGTGGATCCTTTTCCTTCTTTAGTCCTGTAAGAATGTTAATTTAAGATTTAATGTCTGTTTCCTGTTTGGTGTTTGGCTTTGTGATGCACTAAATGAATTTGCATAGGCGTTGTAATCTCTCAACAGAAACTGATGAACAGTCTCAGGGTCTCGGTTAATTATAAAAATGTTGTTGACACTTCTGTTTGTGTGTGTCTTTGTGTGTTGTCTGTCTGTGTGTGTCGCTGTGACTGAGAAAATCGAATGTCTTTTGCAGTGTTTATGCATTTGTTTTTTATATGTTGACACAGCCCCTAATTACCACCAAAGATCTTGAAGTGATTAATTGGAACCAAGCTACTGACCAGTTATATATTTCATGTAGAATGGCACATTAGGGTCTCATTCCCTCTTAAAATATAAGGGTGCTTGACAGATCAAATCTGGCAAACATTGACTGTACAGTGTCCGCTCAAACATGCTATTATGTATTGCCAAGTATTTTCACTGAACACATATAGAGCGTTGTAAAGCAGAAGAGCAGCAATGGTTCCAGGTGCTGTCCATGGTCCTGATTCTGCATGTTAGAAACAGCTACAACAGTTAAATGAAATCTTGCTAATCAACACCAACCATTGAGCACACTGAAGACTTGAAGACTGGAGAAGTGGCAGAGCTATCGATTTTTTTCCTGGAAATTAAAAACACAATTTAAGTTGTATGTCTTTGGGTTCCACCATGTTGAAGAGAATGTTAAATCCCACAATCTCTTAAAACCCTCTCATTCTCTCTCTCTCACACACACGCACAACCAGACATGGGTTCAAATATGTGTGTATTTGAATATGTGTTATTTAAATACTTTTTTCTGTATTTGAGTATTTTCAAATACTAAGGCCAAAATAAATACTTTTATTTGAGTATTTGAATGGTTATTTGTAAAAAAACGAATTTACCTGGTTTAAATTCATGAGTCAGTGTATTTTCAAATACTGTACTTTCCAAGTGTATTTCCAATTACAAAACGGGTTGTTTGGATCCTGGATGCTGATTGTTTGATTTTCCGCAAAATACCATGTCGTAGTAATCTCATAATTCCACTGTCCCGTACCCCAGGCAAGAAATGTATAAATATCATCTCCCTGGAGGAATAAAGCATCTAAACATTCTTTTTCCATGCTACTATTTGGTTTGCAACAGTTGGGGGTTGTATACACCTACCTGTCTACCTCTATAACCTGTGCAACAATGTATCATTTTACAAATGCGATCTCTCCCGTGTTAGTAGTCTAGCTCTAGGAACATACAGATATGTTCCTAGGGCTAGCTAGCCTAAGAATGAAAGTGAAAATAACAATTCACCATGGAAATCGTAAACACTCAGAATTCCATTCATTCATTAACCAGCGCAGTATGGACTATGTAGACCTATTGGATGTGTAAGGGCTATTTTACCAAGAAGGTATCAGATGACATGGCTGCATCAGATGACATGGCCTCCACAATCCCCCGACCTCAACCAAATTGAGATGGTTTGGCATGAGTCGGACCACAGAGTGAAGGAAAAGTATCCAACAAGTGCTCAGCATATGTGGGAACTGCTTCAAGACTGTTGGAGAAGCATTTCAGCTGGTTGAGAGAATGCAAAGAGTTTACAAAGCTGTCATCAAGGCAATGGGTGGCTATTTAACACTTTTTTGGTTACTACATGATTCCATATGTGTTATTTCATAGTTTTGATGTCTTCACCATTATTCTACAATGTAGAAGAGGCAAGCACTGGCTGTCATCAACCAGCACCAGGACCATGAACAGTTCTTCCACTCGTGTGCCATCAACAAAACGTCATTATAGCTTGGTTAGCTCGGACTCGCCAAACCAGGCAGGTCACTCATGATACAAGTCAGTATTCTACGCCCATCCATGCCTGACGACATCACGAGATGATGTGGAAACGGGCCACTATGGGCAACACTGAGCGCTGTTACCTTCAAGTAGGCTTTGGTTTTGCTAAGGTGTTGTGGACGGGCGTGGCGTATGGGTGTAAGCATCTGCCGCTGGTTCCAAAGGTTGCATGTTTTAATCCAGCAATAAAAAGTTGTTATTGATATTTGTGTTTTAAGCCTCTCCTAAACCTTGACCCTTATCTTAACCATTCGGAGTTAATGCCTAAACCTAATCTTGGAACGATACAGAGAAGAAACAAAACACTTAGAAAATTGACTTTTACATTTGAGAAACATTGCGCCAACCATAATAGTTGTTGCCTATGTAGGCCTATTGGACAGTTATTGAACCATTATTTATTGAAGTTCTTGTCATTGAATCTCTGCTAGCTAGCTACAGTGAGGGAAAAAAGTATTTGATCCCCTGCTGATTTTGTACGTTTGCCCTCTGACAAAGAAATGATCAATCTATAATTTTAATGGTAGGTTTATTTGAACACTGAGAGACAGAATAACAACAAAAAAATCCAGAAAAACGCATCTGAAAAATGTTATAAATGAAATTGCATTTTAATGAGGGAAATAAGTATTTGACCCCTCTGAAAAACATGACTTAGTACTTGGTGGCAAGACCCTTGTTGGCAATCACAGAGGTCAGATGTTTCTTGTAGTGTGCTAACCTGGTGGCCAACATCTCAGGAGAGATTTTGTCCCACTCCTCCTTGCAGATCTTCTCCAAGTCATTAAGGTTTCGAGGCTGACGTTTGGCAACTCGAACCTTCAGCTCCCTCCACAGATTTTCTATGGGATTAAGGTCTGGAGACTGGCTAGGCCAATACAGGACCTTAATGTGCTTCTTCTTGAGCCACTCCTTTGTTGCCTTGGCCGTGTGTCTTGGGTCATTGTCATGCTGGAATACCCATCCACGACCCATTTTCAATGCCCTGGCTGAGGGAAGGAGGTTCTCACCCAAGATTTGGCCCCGTCCATCATCCCTTTGATGCGGTGAAGTTGTCCTGTCCCCTTAGCAGAAAAACAACCCCAAAGCATAATGTTTCCACCTCCATGTTTGACGGTGAGGATGGTGTTCTTGGGGTCATAGGCAGCATTCCTCCTCCTCCAAACACGGCGAGTTGAGTTGATGCCAAAGAGCTCCATTTTGGTCTCATCTGATCACTTTCACCCAGATGTCCTCTGAATCATTCAGATGTTCATTGGCAAACTTCAGACGGACATGTATATGTGCTTTCTTGAGCAGGGGGACCTTGTGGGCGCTGCAGGATTTCAGTCCTTCACGGCGTAGTGTGTTACCAATTGTTTTCTTGGTGACTATGGTCCCAGCTGCCTTGAGATTATTGACAAGATCCTCCCGTGTAGTTCTGGGCTGATTCCTCACTGTTCTCATGATCATTGCAACTCCACGAGGTGAGATCTTGCATTGAGCCCCAGGCCGAGGGAGATTGACAGTTATTTTGTGTTTCTTCCATTTGCGAATAATCGCACCAACTGTTGTCACCTTCTCACCAAGCTGCTTGGCGATGGTCTTGTAGCCCATTCCAGCCTTGTGTAGGTCTACAATCTTGTCCCTGACATCCTTGGCGAGCTCTTTGGTCTTGGCCATGGTGGAGAGTTTGGAATCTGATTGATTGATTGCTTCTGTGGACAGGTGTCTTTTATACAGGTAACAAGCTGAGATTAGGAGCACTCCCTTTAAGAGTGTGCTCCTTATCTCAGCTCGTTACCTGTATAAAAGACACCTGGGAGCCAGAAATCTTTCTGATTGAGAGGGGGTCAAATACTTATTTCCCTCATTAAAATGCAATGCCATTTAGAACATTTTTCACCTGCGATTTCTGGATTTTTTTGTTGTTATTCTGTCTCTCACTGTTCAAATAAACCTACCATTAAAATTATAGACTGATCATTTCTTTGTCAGTGGGCAAACGTACAAAATGAACAGGGGATCAAATACCTTTTTCCCTCACTGTACGTGCCAATGATTTGTTTAGCATAGCAATGTCGAATGAATAGAATGATTCGAATTAACGACTGTGCCAATCATGAGAAAATAACTAATGACCAGCCGCCTGTGTAGCAACTTCAGAATGCAAACACAAATGTACTCGTTAAAATGTTTTTAATTAAAAAATGTGATTCAAATTTGTATAAATATGTTGGCAACCGTTTTATAAAAGCAATAAGGCCCTCAAACCTGTGGATTATCATGTGATAACTCCCTCCTAAGGGCTGTTCCCAGCCCAAAGCGAACAGCCCTTAGGAAGGAGTTATCACACAATAATCCCCAGGTTCTCATTCCTTACTGTTTAAATACATTCCAGTATTCAACTGCTTGTTTTTTCAAATAAAGGAATCTGAATATGTGTTTTTAAATGTTTGGAAAAGTAATTTAAATACCTGAAATAGAATTTGAACCCAGGTCTGTCACACACACACACACACACTCACAGACACATGCACACGCTTCACACTCACAGACACACACTCACAGACACACTACCTCCATCTGTCTGGAGCCCTGTTAAATGTCAAGCTCTGCTTTTTTCTCTACTCCCTGTATGTAAATTAATGTTTTAGTGTGAATTCCATTTTGAATAGAGTCATTTCAGGATTTGAATTGGACATACCATTTTTATTATAAAATGCTCATGATGCAGACATGGGTTTTTTAGATATTCAACTCAAACCCTCTTTCATCCTCCATCTCTTTTGCTTTCTCTCCCTCCACCCCTCTCGCTTTCTGCAGGTCTCTTTCTCTCTCTCTGGATCTCTCTCTGTCTGTCTGTCTGTCTGAGTGGGCAGTCTGAATGGCTCTGCCCAGCATAATGCCAGGCTACACACCAGACAGAGTCAAAATGCCAATAAGAAGTCACACGTTGAGGTCACTCAACGGATATACCAGCCAGCTGTGCATGACATTGATAATAAGTAAATCTATTTCTGCTGTTAGAAATTCCATGTGTTTTTGCTTCATGATAATTGAAATGAGAATATGCTTTAGCCCTATTAAGAAGGCATAGTGCCCAATGTCAATACTTCCCTTCCTATAAATGCTTTTCTGTGATATCGGGTTTTGCTCAGTTATTTGGGCATGTGCCCTCACTGGCTCCATCTCTATGTAATATTGCAGTCATTACTGATTCAATAAATTAAATGGGCCTGGAAAGCTGAGTGAATGTCAATGACTCTTGAATGGAAATGTGTAAGACGTGTGGATATAGGTTGGCAAAGTACAGCGAAAGAGTTGGCAAGGCAAGTTTTAAGACCAAGAATATGACATATGGGGGTTATGTGGCAACACAACTAGTGGCACAGAAAACTTGAAGTGGGGTTGGGGAGGAGGGGTATACCAAGATTGCCAGCTGATACATGAGACATAGAAAGGAGATGAGTGGAGAATGTAGCTGTGCCTGCCCCAGGGCAAATGTCACCAATTGAAAGAAGAAAGTAAAAAGAAGAGGTAGCACATGTGGTTCATCTGCAACAAAAGACATGCAGTGCTGGCAGGTGCACATCAACAATTGTGAGTTTGAATTCATCTTACTGGCTTGCTTCATTAACAACTTATATTGATGATCCTGTGAGGTCAGGGTCAGAAACATGATTTTCTTGCTTCATTAACAACTTATATTGATGATCCTGTGAGGTCAGGGTCAGAAACATGATTTTCTTGCTTCATTAACAACTTATATTGATGATCCTGTGAGGTCAGGGTCAGAAACATGATTTTCTTTCTTGCTGCAAGAATGCATTAATTGTTATGGAAACCTGATAACCGGTTGATTGAACACGATCTTAGATAAGACGATGGAGTTAGTAGAAGAGCGTAGTTCGTTTGCATTGGCCTGGTTGCTTGTTACACATTTACTTCCCTGGGCCCAGTTATCTGGATTTCGCTTATTGGATAGGATTAAATACATGGCAATATCATGAATAGAACTGACAAATCATTGACTTTAATGGGGACTCCCGCTCTATTCATTCTAATTCATTCTATTCATTCTAATTTTAATCCTATCTGATAGGCGAAATCCGAATAAATAACGTTTGAAAAACTCTGAGGTTAAGGTCTAGATTAGTTCTTTAGAGGCACAACAATTATATGTGTGATTGATTGTGTTTGTTCAAATTGTGGAGTCTTCTAGTGGAGCAGGTGATGAAATGAAAAGCATGTTCACATCAGGAGAGATCAGCATGAAACAATTTCATTCTGCTCCTGTTTGGGATTAGGACGGCCTGAATGGTAATGTGTTGCATACTCCGTGAATATCAATGTGTGTGTGGACATGTGTGCAGCATATTGAAAAAGGGAAAATGACAGCTCTGAATATGCAGGAAGCTTGGCTGGGAAAGCCTTCATGTTTTTACAGCTCAGGGGGAAGGCTGTTGACCCATTTAAAAATATTTTTTTCCACACGTTTGATGCCTTACACATTAGGTACTCTACTATGTGTATCAACTCAATTAAATGTAAATCCAAACCATGGCTCTTATATCATAGAATTGGGACCTTATGCCTATTTGATTGTGTAATGTGACTGTCATGGCAGTTTTAAAATTGGAATTCCTTGAATATTGTATCAGTGTTGAGAAAAATATCCCAGTGCAGTAGTATTTATTTATGAGTTGGCATCTCTGTGTCTGTCTGTCAGTTGGATACGTCACGTGTACCTACCAGTATGCAAAAAACAGAAGATGTTTTATTTAATTTTGTGTCTGGTGTGTGTGAGCAACGTGTGTGTTTAGGCATGTATGCAATTCTCCACATTACTGCTGACATACATGTGATTTCAGTTCCCTGCACCATACCTTTCCCATCCACGACTTCAAAGCCAAGTCTTCAACCCCTAACTCCCCTCAGGAATGGGTTTTAAAAATATTGTCTCTCATTGCAGTGTTATCTCTTTCTTCCTTTGTCCCTCTGTGTTATTCGAATGTGCTTGTTGTAGACAACAGGGAACAATTTTAAATTAGCCGATGAAGAAGAGAAGATTTTAATCTCAGCTCTGTCACTTCCATGAAGGAAAATCCTAATATATTTGAAGTAAACAGTATTGCCTGCCTGTTGTTATCTCATTGTGTGTGGTGGTGGGAATTGTATTAACAGAAATTATGCCAAACAGTGAAAGGAAACAATCACTTGCACACGGTTCTCATTCTGTCTGAGGAATTATCTTTGTGCTTTTATTATAATAGTGATTATTTGATATTTTAGTAGAATGTGAAAGGGGGAAAAGGAGAGACAGAAAATAAAGGAAGCAAACGCTTAAAGGGTGAGAAACAGAAGGAGCATCCATGAACTTCTTGACACTTGTAGACTCAGCTGGGGATTTGATTTGATTTAATAGGATCCCTGTTAGACGACGCCCATGGCAACAGCTAGTCTTACTGGGGTCCGACACATAATGAAAAATACATTAAAGACAAAAGACTTTACAATTGACATACAATTAAAAACATGAACATGTAGCGTGTGTGTGTGCATCTATTAGTTACACAAACATGTCAGTACATACTCACAACAAGTAGGTCACATGGGGAGAGGCGTTGTGCGTGAGGTTTTGCTTTAGTCAATTTTTTAAACCAGGTTTGCTTTTCACTTGTGCTATTTAAGATGGAAGGGAGTTCCATGCACTCATGGCTCGGTATAATACTGTACATTTTCTTGAATTTATTCTGGACCTGGGGACTGAAAAGAACCCTGGTGGCATGTCTGGTGGGGTAAGTGTGTCAGTGCTATGTGTAAGTTGACTATGCAAGCAATTTGGAATTTCCAACACATTGTTTTTATAAAAACACTTCTTTCCTCAACTTTTGGCCAAGCATAGTAGTAATATTAGCCCTCTGATTACAATGAAGAGCAATAAGTGAGGCTCTGTTCTGGGCCAGCTGCAGCCCAACTAGGTCTTTCTTTGCAGCACTTGACCATATGACTGGACAATTATCAAGATAATATAAACCTGGAGCCTGCAGGACTTGCTTTGTGGAGTGTGGTGTCTAAAAAGCAGAGCATCTATTTATTATGGACAGACCTCTCCCCAGCTTTACTACCATTGAATCTACAGTGCCTTCAGAAAGTATTCAGACCCCTTGATGGATCAAAAAAAAATGTATCTTCAGCAATCTGCACAGAATACCCCATAATGACAAAGCATTTTTGAAAAAACAGAAATACCTTATTTACATAAGTATTCAGACCCTTTCCTATGATATTCGAAATTGAGCTTAGGTGCATCCTGTTTCCATTGATCTTTTTTTACATTTATTTTACTAGGCAAGTCAGTTAAGAACAAATTCTTATTTTCAATGACGGCCTAGGAACAGTGGGTCTTACTGGGGTCCGACACATAACGAAAAATACATTAAAGACAAAAGACTTTACAATTGACATACAATTAAAAACATGAACATGTAGCGTGTGTGTGTGCATCTATTAGTTACACAAATATGTCAGTACATACTCACAACAAGTAGGTCACATGGGGAGAGGCGTTCAGGGGCAGAATGATTTGAACTTGCAACCTTTCGGTTACTAGGCCAACGCTCTAACCACTAGGCTACACTGCCACCCGCATCCTTGAGATGTTTCTACAACTTGATTGGAGTCCACCTGTGGTCAATTCAATTGATTGGACATGATTTTGAAAGGCACACACCTGTCTATGTAAGGTCCCACAGTTGACAGTGCATGTCAGAGCAAAAACCAAGCCATGAGGTGGAAGGAATTTTGCGTAGAGCTCCGAGACAGGATTGTGTTGAGGCACAGATCTGGGGAGGGGTACCAAAATATTTCTGCAGCATTGAAGGTTCCCAAGAACACAGTGGCCTCCATCATTCTTAAATGGAAGATGTTTGGAATCACCAAGACTCTTCCTAAAGCTGGCCACCTGGCCAAACTGAGCAATCGGGGGAGAAGGGCCTTCACCCTCCAACAGGACAACGACCCTAAGCACACAGCCAAGTCAACGTAGGAGTGGCTTCGGGACAAGTCTCTGAATGTCCTTGAGTGGTCCAGCCAGAGCCCAGACTTGAACCCGATCGAATATCTCTGGAGAGACCTGAAAATAGCTGTGCAGCGACACTCCCCATCCAACCTGACAGAGTTTGAGAGGATCTGCAGAGAAGAATGGGAGAAACTCCCCAAATACAGGTGTGCCCAGCTTGTAGTGTCATACCCAAGAAAACTAGAGACTGTAATCGCTGCAAAATGTGCTTCAACAAAGTACTGAGAACAGGGTCTGAATACTTATCGTGTCAAACCCTGACAGGGTGTCTGACTGTTATGAATAAATTCATATGATTTATATGTTTAATGACTAAATGATTATATGTTTAAAATAATATGTTTAAGTAATTACTAAGAATATTAAGTCCTGAAAATATATGTAATAGGTGTTAGGGGAATAGGTCTAGAACTGTTTAAAAGACTAAGACATTGTGTTACTATTTTGCAACCTAAGCAGGATGGAGTTGAGATAACAGAGGAACAGGAGAACTGTCAACAGACGATTTATAACTTTGAAACGAATAATAGGAAAAACGGTTTCTTCACCCAGGAAGGGGAGAAACGGTTAGAAACGGTCAGAAAGCTGTTAGAAGTGATAAGATGTTAACATAGCCCGCCTAAAGCGGGGTGGAGTTAAATTGTATGTACATATAAAGGACTGTGTTCTTATTGTGAATTGAGAATTCTCCTGAATAAACATTGGACATTTGACCATTGTAGATTGGGCTTCCGTCCGTTTCATTTCAACCAGTATCCTACAAATTCTAGGGTACAGACGGAGTAGTTTAATTGAAGTTCAGTTTATGAACATAGATAAAATTTCCATAACACTGACTGTGTGTCGTTAACGACAGGGAACACATGCTTCAGTAGTGTGAGAACAGCAGGGGTGACCTGCAGGTGTTCTCTAGCTCCTCTCTATTGGTCCCTTCATTAGTGTGCTGCTCCACTCTCATTCCCCTTGCTGTGTGCTAGCGGTGAGCAGCCCCGTGGTCTAACCTGGAGAAAGAATGATGTTTGTATATTACATCATCAGCTGACATCAATGAGGCAGTTACGTTACATGGCCTCGAAGAGATTGCGTTCATGGTTAGTCTCAGTATTAGAACGTATATTCAGTATTAGCGCTGAATTGATTTTACGGTCTCTGGGCCACCTTGAAAACTGTATAGGCATATCAATGATCAGTTACTGTATTATAGGATTTACATGATCTGTGTAGCATTGCTCAGCAGAGTGGAGGGGGTTTCTGTCAGGAGGTAGATGAAGACAGAGGGGAGGTGTGCGCAATATTGACTAGGCTGGACTGAAGAGGCAGAGTGAGGCAGATATGGTGTAAATACAGTATTGACTGCTTTTGGTGCCCAAACCAAACCCCCTACCACATGGAATCTGCACAAGTACAATAGGTCTGATATATATAGATGGTTTGGTATAGCTGTGGAGTGTTCCATAGACTCATATAAGACAACAATGATAAAGAAATATATTGAATTTGTATGCCCTTGGTGTTATTTCTACAGCTCTTTGCATTAATGCTAACTGAAATCCATGGGTACGTATACCATTAAGTCTATGTGGGTAACAATAAAATTACAAATGTCAAATAGCAGTTGAGTGCGGTACCCAGTCTAGACACAGTGAAACTTGAAGGGAAATTGAATCAATTTGTACAAGCATATTATGCTCAAGAAAAATCTGAAATGGCACAACATTTATGGTGTGTATGGTTTGGTCATGTTGTTTCAAACTCTATTTGTTGTTTCTGGCCTGTTGGGTTTGGTCACTGATGGCAGAATTCTCAGTGGAGGCAGAGAGAGACAATGGCTAGCTGATTGGACCACTGATTAATTCTCTACCGCACACACAGCTGATGTCCAGTTCTGGGTTTGGTCTGTGTCTCTGAACCCAACGTATTGGTGTTGTCTGGAATCTGGATCTTTGCACCTGATGTCTCTGCTGATGGTCTTGTCATAGTCTCTATACTATATGCCTGGCCTGGGTCTCCTGAGATTCGGTCCTGACTTCCCCTCTGGTTGAGATGATTCTGTGTTTCTAAGGCTAAGTGTGTCTGTCAGTCTGTTCTAGCACCTGACTCACCTCCAAGAGAGCGAAGGGAGCTCCCTACAGAAAATCTGTATTTTTACTCCTCTCATATAATCCAATCTTAATCCATAACACATCTCCTTCTCAATATTCATGCAGTCTTCTTCTTCTTGGCAACTTGTAATGTTATATAATCCTCCTGGCTCTGAATGACAATATTTTTGAGATGCAACAATTTCATCTTTGACCCCTCAACAGTGTGCCTCATTTGCTAAAGGTTTACATGCTTGAAGACGCTTGGCGTTTTAAGGGTGCAAATCAATGAACCAAACCAATGTAAAGGTGCTCAAAGGGTTCTATGTCCTTTCGATGTGATGCAGACATTTTGTCCCTAGCTGACCGTACATGGTTGCTCACTGTTTTCCAAATCTCTGTTCCTTATCATTAAATTGATGTCAGGGTGCATACATGTGCGTGCCATGTCCACAGAATGTTTTAGGCTGTCGACCATTAGGGAACCACAGCTACTCTCCAGTCTCACACTACGTTGGACTATGTTGAGTGGTAAGTTAAGTTAATTTGCTAGCTGGCTACATCACCCAGGACTAATAAAGTGTCGGCCTGACAAGGCGAGATAGCAACTCTGACCATTGACTGGCAACACCTCTGCCGTGGCTGCCGGAAGCTTCTCCTTATGGTCGTTTATACAATTGTCCTTCAACGCAGGAAATGCAGATGGGCTTCATGATTTACATAAATTACTGAAAACCTCCAATAACTCACGGTTATATTAACAGTATTGCACTTTTCCATGTAGCCTAATTTTGGCCAGCTAATAGCCCAACCACCGATCAAGCAACATTATGGACTAAACATTGAAATCCTGTTGCTGCAGGATTATTTTGTTGTACAATACTGGTCAAATTAAGATTCAACATCTGTATAGGGCTAACCATGCATCATATACCGCACAGCAGTCTGTTTATGTAGTGGGGTTGAACTGCTTATAGTGGCTGCAGGATTTTTCCTTTGGAAAATGGAAGGCAGGCAAAAACACCATAATTCCCCCCTCCAAGTAGTTGAAGTTCCAGGGAGAGGCATTGGAGCGTACAGGCAGGCTGATGAAAATGTGAACTGTGAATAGAGGACTAGATCCCCTCCACAGATCAGGGATGCTGTTCTGTTCACCCACCTCTGAGCAATCTCTTCTTTAGCGCGTAAGCCGCTATGGCCAAATGCACTTACCCAGAGAGGCTGTTTCTGTTGTTATTGGTGGTACAATAGCTGTCGGTGATCATTGTTTAGAAACAAAGCAGTCCTATAGTGTTGCTTATAGGGTTATGATCAACCAAAGAGGTGGGCGACTGGTCAGGTGTTCACATGGAGAGGGAAGGGGGAGGCTGGCACTAGGAGGTGAGAGACTGTTGACCATTGTACAGCTTGGAGGGACAGGAGCTGCTGATGTGACTGTACTGTGCTGTTTGTGGAGAAAGAGAGCCTAAGGAAGCAGAGGCATCATTGGTCCTCCGTGCGTGATACAGGCTCTTATAAAACACGCCTCATCCAGGACATTTCAGGGATGAGAAGGAAAAAAACATGTAATTTTTTCGTGAATATGACGCATTACGATGTTATTGTTACCACTGACTCTGGGCCACGGTTTAACACATTTGTTAAGCTCTTTAGACAGAAACATTTAGAAGATTGAGGGTTAGTGTTTTCAAAAAAGTGTATTACAAAGTGAACACTCACTGTGCTTGCTCTATTACAGAGTTAACATTGACACGGCAGCACAATAGGAAGTCAGTCACACACCAGAGAAGGGGTGGAACAGGAGCTGTTGAATGTGATATTCAGAGAATTAAAGTATTAAAGTACTGGTTGACAGCATCAGCTAAAGCAGAAGCAATGGCTATTGTAACACCAATAACAACAGAAACAGGGTTACGGTAAGTGCATTTGGCTGTAGTGCTTTATTTACTCAGGTGGGTAAACAACAGTGGTGCTCATCTGTACTGTGCTGACCTCACTTTATATGCGCAGAAAGATACATTTGTATGTGTTCATCTACAAAGCCCTTTTGGGTAAACTCCCCTCTTTACCTCTATAGTCTGGTCTCCTTCAGCACTAGCAGTTACCATACCCGGTCTGCTAGGTGGTTGCTACTTAAAGTCCCCAGGACATTCACAGTATTAGGCAAGACTGCCTTCTCTTCTTGTGCACCAGACGCATGGAATAATCTACAATCCATGCTTCATCTAGATATGTTAGTGCCACTGAATGAATTTAAAATATTGATGGGAGACTCTGTTAAAGAGGAGTGTAAATGCTTTTTTTTAGGCTGGATCATGTTGTTGTATTGTTGTATGTTATAATTATGTAATGTATTGATTGTTGCTGCCTTCTTGGCAGGTCTGCCTTGAAAAATAGACTCTGGGTGTCAATGGGCTTTTCCTGGTTAAATAAAGGTGAAATAAAAAAAAACCATCTAAAACCAGATATGTGGGATGGAATAAACAATCACTGTAACTAACTCTCCCATCACATTGTGATTGACCACTGGAGCACCTAGCCTTAGGGAAAGACGAGGACTTGCGGACCCTACAATGATCTATCTGCAGTAGCTAACAATCAATATTCTGCTTGTGCTAGTCTTTCTTGTAACTGAATACACTCCTTCCCTTTACTCTTCCAGGGGTGTCTGTTGAGACGTTGGATGTGAAGTTGGCTGATCTCTGGAGCCAGCTGACTCGAATGTCCGGACGCCGGCATGTTACACACCCGCATTCTGAGCCTTGCCCACCCCTTTGCCTCCTCCTGCCGCTCCACGTCCCTTTTCCTCCTTTTCTTCCTGGGGCTCACCCACCTCTCCCAGGCCGTCTCAGACAAAGCAGCACCCAGCAGCCCGCCCAGCAACTGCTCTGATGGAGACCCCTGCTCCGAGGGCGTGGTCCTGCCCATGTGGAACCCTCAGAACCCGTCAGCTGGCGACAAGGTGGCGCGGGCCATCGTCTACTTTGTGGCTCTCATCTACATGTTCTTGGGCATGTCCATTATCGCCGACCGATTCATGTCTTCTATTGAGGTCATCACCTCTCAGGAGAAAGAGATCACCATCAAGAAGCCCAATGGAGAGACCACCACAGCCACCGTACGCATCTGGAACGAGACAGTATCCAACCTGACCCTGATGGCCCTAGGCTCGTCTGCCCCAGAGATCCTGCTGTCTGTCATCGAGGTGTGTGGCCACTCGTTTGAGGCAGGCTCCCTGGGCCCCAGCACCATTGTGGGTAGCGCAGCCTTCAACATGTTCGTCATCATCGCCCTCTGTGTGTACGTGGTGCCAGAGAACGAGACCCGTAGGATCAAGCACCTGAGGGTGTTCTTTGTCACGGCAACCTGGAGCATCTTCGCCTACATCTGGCTCTACCTGATCCTGGCTGTCATCTCCCCGGGGGAGGTGGAGGTGTGGGAGGCCGTGCTCACCCTCATGTTCTTCCCCATCTGTGTGGTTCAGGCCTGGGTCGCGGACCGACGCCTGCTCTTCTACAAGTACATCCACAAGCGTTACCGTGTCGACAAGGCCCGTGGCATCATCATCGAGACGGAGGGAGACGGCATGTTCACCAAGATGGACATGGAGATGGATGGTCAGGGGGGCAACTCCCACCCCCACCCCAAGGAGGTGCTGGACGGCATGCTGGAGGGGGTGGAGGAGGGTGGGGGGATGGGCTCAGAGGAGGATGAAGCTCGGAGGGACATGGCCCGCACTCTGAAGGAGCTGAAACAGAGACACCCAGACAAGGACACGGAGCAGCTGATTGAGATGGCCAACTACCAGGTTCTGGTCCAGCAGCAGAAGAGCAGGGCCTTCTACCGCATCCAGGCCACACGCATGATGATCGGTGCTGGGAACATCCTGAAGAAGCATGCTGCCGACCAGGCCAGGAAGGTGGTGAACTGCCATGAGGCCAGTGGACAGGAGGAGGATCCCCACACGATTTACCTGCAGTTTGAACCCTCCCACTACCAGTGCTTTGAGAACTGTGGCTCGCTCAAGCTGTCTGTTGGGCGTCATGGGGGTGAAAGCGGCTGCACAGTCAAGGTCAGTGGGGACAAGCAACTTGTATTTGTCTTTGTGACTAATTATACTGTATAATGGAAAGATTATTATGTTAAAAATCAATCACTCAAGCCACATGTAATAATGGGAAAGGTTTTTAGATGAGATAAGGATCGAGCCAGGGGGACATTTTAATTATTTCTGTCTAATGAATAAATTAAATCGGCATTGAATTGGTTTTGTTCCTGGGTCACCTCAGGTGGACTACCGGACCGAGGACGGCACAGCCAATGCCGGCTCAGACTATGAGTTTGCCGAGGGCACGCTGGTCTTCAAACCCGGTGAGACGCTGAAGGAGCTGACCGTGGGGGTTATTGATGACGACATATTTGAAGAGGATGAACACTTCTACGTGCACCTCAGCAACCCTCGCATAGTGCACCGTGCCGAGGTAGCTATCCTGGAGCCCAGCACCATCACCACCACCAGCAGCATGCGCAACCTGTCCCCCCACTTGTCCCCCAAAGCCGCCCTGGGCAATGCCCACACCGCCACGGTAACCATCTATGACGATGACCACGCAGGCATCTTCACGTTTGAAGTAGATTCGATGAGGGTGAGTGAGAGCGTGGGCACCATGCAGGTAAAGGTGCACCGGATGTCCGGGGCCAGGGGTAAAGTGGCCATCCCTTACCACACCCTGGAGGGCACCGCCAAAGCTGAGGAGGACTACGAGGAGGTGGCCGGGAAACTGGAGTTCCAGAATGACGAGACCATGTGAGTAACACCACTTCCTGTCTTGTCCACTGCTCTGCTGCTGTTGATGGCTTGTGTGTTACTTTTCAGAATAGTATTCTATGGGCCATTTTTATATAGATGGCACATATTTTAAGTAGGATTGGAGAGGAGATAAACAGCAGGAGATCTAACAGTGGGGATGCAGTGTGGAGGACAGAGAGAGAGGAATTGGTTGTGATGAAAGGGATAAATACATGTAGCTGTATTAGAACATTATATTTTCTATGGGAGTTTATTAATTGTAATGGGTAAGTAATGGTTGGCATTTGGGATTTCACAATTTTCATAGAGAGAAGGTAATATAGAGACATGAAGGAGAGACTAGTAAAAGAGAGAGGATGAAACTAAATTAATATTGCTAGAAAAAGATAGTGGCCAAGAATGTAAAGGATGAGAAATAAAGAATAGGGGACTGAGAGAGAAAAAGGAAAAACAGTGGGTTTAGAAAATGGAACCGGTTTGTGTGATAGTGATGATTTGAGTTATGATTTAGACTAGAGAAAAATGTGATAGATTTTGAGGGAGAGAGGAGGTAAGAGGGCGTAAGGAGAGGTAGAGAGGGGATGAGAGTGTAAAGCGGTGTGTTTTAACATTCGTCTCTCACTGTAGGCAGGGTTGGCTGACGGATGAGGAAGAGACCTTAGAGAGTGGTGTGTGGGCGTGTGTGTTTGTGCTTCATGGAGGGTTGTTCCACCTCAAAAAGCACAAGAAAGAGGATTTCGACATCCACCATCTAAGATTGCTCTGAAATAATTTCTGTAGTTAGAAACAGATAAGATTAGCATTCCTGCTGCATCATTATTTTGTTGAGATATGATTTGATCTCTGAGAAATTAAACTAATTGATTGCACCTGAATTAAAACAAATTCGAAAGCCACCCACAGACCCCCCACACCCCACGCCAATCCCACCCTAAAAACCAGTATACAGTATCAGTTCTCTAGGTCTGAGAAGTAGTACGGAGCTGTGGTTTGGAGTATTGTTTCTTCATACTATGTAATGTATTCTGAGCGAATTTGGTGATGGTTATTTCCCATGTTCAGAGAAATTAGTAATTGAAGTTGTTCAGTTTATGTCCCATCCTATATCCTGATATGTTTGTGGCACAAATCCAATGCAAGTCAATGGTACCTATATGAGCATGTTCATGCTTCATGTCAAAATAATCCTAAAGTATAAAATAAATGTATTGTGTAAATCAATGAAGGTCACCCGTGATACAGTATTCAGTCAGTATTCGACATCCATCCATTGCTGAGATTTCTGAGCTAATGCCTAAACTTAACCCTAACCTTCAAAATTCAGAGTTAATGCCTAAACTTAACCTTAAACACTTCTAAATGTAATGTTTGAGAAACATGGATGAAAGTCCAATTCTGACGTGAGACTGTGAGAGCTATTTGGCAGTTACTTATTATGCTAATAAAATCACCAGTAGCCAGGTTTCCATCCAATTTGTAACCAATTTTCATGTGAATATTATAAAAAACATTTTTTCTCACCAGGTTTGTTTAAATTAAATCTGGCTTGTTGCGGATAAAAGGCAGTGTGTGATGATGTAGTGCACATTACAACCACTTTTGCACTAAAGTTGTACCAAATAAACACAAGTTCAATGTGTTTCCATTGCATTTTCTACTCTGTTGATGATTTTGTCACACAAACCCAATTTGCGCTTGCTCTCTAGGTTAGGTTATATGATGAGATGGATAAGAGCAAGATCATTCTTATTTGTTAGTTGGCAGCTAAGCACCAATCATCATGTCACTCAGTGTAGGCTGCTGAGGGGAAGACTGCTCATAATAATGGCTGGAATGGAGCAAAGGGAATGGCATGAAACACATGGAAACCATGTGTTTGATGCATTTGATACCCTTCCACCCATTCCGCACCAGCCGTTATCACGAGCCCGTCCTCCCCAATTAAGGTGCCACCAACCTCCTGAGATGTCACTAGCATACAAATTAAGACCCTCAATATTTATTGGAAAAGGGCATCAAGCTCCTCACCGTGCACTTTCAACACCCTGTGAAGTTCATCATAACTTATTTAATTGGCAGCCAAAAAACTGCATTTTTAAAAGAAAAACAATTTTTATTTCACCTTTATTTCACCAGGTAGGCCAGTTGAGAACAAGTTCTCATTTACAACTGCGACCTGGCCAAGATAAACATAAAAAAAAAGATAAAAGATAATTAACAATATGGGGATGAGGTAGATGGGTGTGCTATTTACAGATTGGCTGTGTACAGGTACAGTGATCGGTAAGCTGCTCTGACAGTTGATGCTTAAAGTTAGGGAGGGAGATAAAAGTCTCCAGCTTCAGTGATTTTTGCAATTCGTTCCAGTCATTGGCAGCAGAGAACTGGAAGGAAAGGCGGCCAAAGGGGGTGTTGGCTTTGGGGATGACCAGTGAAATATACCTGCTGGAGCGCGTGCTATGGGTGGGTGTTGCTATGGTGACCAGTGAGCTGAGATAAGGCAGGGTTTTACCTAGCAAATACTTATAGATGACCTGGAGCTAGTGGGTTTGGTGTGTAGCGAGGGCCAGCCAACGAGAGCATACAGGTCGCAGTGGTGGGTAGTATATGGGGCTTTGGTGACAAAACGGATGGCACTGTGATAGACTACATCCAGTTTGCTGAGTAGGGTGGTGGAGGCTATTTTGTAAATGACATCGCCAAAGTCAAGGATCGGTAGGATAGTCAGTTTTACGAGGGTAAGTTTGGCAGCATGAGTGAAGGATGCTTTGTTGCGAAATAGGAAGCCGATTCCAGATTTAATTTTGGATTGGAGATGCTTAATGTGAGTCTGGAAGGAGAGTTTACAGTCTAACCAGACACCTAGGTATTTGTAGTTGTCCACATATAAGTCAGAACCGTCCAGAGTAGTGATGCTAGTCGGGCAGGCAGGTGGGGCAGCAATCGGTTGAAGAGCATGCATTTAGTTTTACTAGCATTTAAAAGCAGTTGGAGCCCACGGAAGGAGTGTTGTATGGCATTGAAGCTTGTTTGGAGGTTTGTTAACACAGTGTCCAAAGAAGGGCCTGATGTATACAGAATTGTGTCGTCTGCGTAGAGGTGGATCAGAGAATCACCAGCAGCAAGAGCGACATCATTGATATATACAGAGAAAAGAGTCTGCCTGAGAATTGAACCCTGTGGCACCCCCATAGAGACTGCCAGAGGTCCGGAAAACAGGCCCTCCAATTTGACACACTGAACTCTATCTGAGAAGTAGTTGATAAACCATGTGAGGCAGTCATTTGAGAAACCAAGGCTATTGAGTCTGCCGATAAGAATGCAGTGATTGACAGAGTTGAAAGCCTTGGCCAGGTCGATGAAGACGGCTGCACAGTAATGTATTTTATCGATGCCAGTTATTATATCGTTTAGGACCTTGAGCGTGGCTGAGGTGCACCCATGACCAGCTCGGAAACCAGATTGCATTGTGGAGAAGGTACGGTGGGATTCGAAATGGTCGGTGATCTGTATGTTAACTTGGCTTTCGAAGATTTTAGAAAGGCAGGGCAGGATGAATATAGGTCTATAACAGTTTGGGTCTAGAGTGTCTCCCCCTTTGAAGAGGGGGATGACCGCGGCAGCTTTCCAATCTTTGGGGATCTCAGACGATACGAAAGAGAGGTTGAACAGGCTAGTAAAAGGGGTTGCAACAATTTCGGCTGATAATTTTAAAAAGAGAGGGTCCAGATTGTCTAGCCCAGCTGATTTTTGTAGGGATCCAGATTTTGCAGCTCTTTCAGAACATCGGCTGTCTGGATTTGGGTGAAGGAGAAGCGGAGGGGGCTTGGGCAAGTTGCTGCAGGCGGTGCAGATCTGTTGACCGGGGTAGGGGTAGCCAGGTGGAAAGCATGGCCAGCCATAGAAAAATTATTATTGAAATGATCGATAATCGTAGATTTATCGGTGGTGACAGTGTTTCCTAGCCTCAGTGCAGTGGGCAGCTAGCAGGAGGTGCTCTTATTCTCCATGGACTTTACAGTGTCCAAAAACATATTGGAATTAGTGCTGCAGGATGCAAATTTCTGTTTGAAAAAGTTAGCCTTAGCTTTCCTAACTGCCTGCCTATATTGGTTCCTGACTTCCCTGAAAAGTTGCATATCGCGGGGGCTATTCGATGCTAATACAGAACGCCACAGGATGTTTTTGTGCTGGTTAAATTAAGGGCAGTCAAGTCTGGGGTGAACCAAGGGCTATATCTTTTCTTAGTTCTACATGATTTACAAGTCGTAGTGGGAGGACCACACAACATAGCATCGCCTGACTGGAAATTTACCTCCACATGATGGTTATTCTATCAACAGTTGCAAAAGAAATTGTTTTAGCTGCAATTTGTCACATAATTAGTTTTACAGACACAAAAAGATACCACCATATCGAATGAACAAATTGTACCGTCACTTCCTGTTTCCATCACAGCTATACTGTATGACTTTCCTCAAATAAAAACTGTGGATGGAAACATGGTTATTGACTTGCATTGGATTTGTACCATAAATGTTACAACAGTCACCAGGTAAACAAAACCAAAGCATGATTGCTGTCAATAGACTGCTTACAGGGTAAAGAAACCAACATGTAATTTTATAATTTGGTGGGGAATTTACACTTTTTTTTCACCTAGGAAAATGCTCATCTTATCTGTTTCTAACAATTTGAGATGGTGGGTGTCACTGTTTGCTAAAATGACATGGATTGACCATGAAATGTGTGATGAAAAAAGCGCTGGTAATCATGCCTAGGAAAGCGCTGGTAATCATGCCTGGGAAAGCGCTGGTAATCATGCCTAGGAAAGCGCTGGTAATCATGCCTAGGAAAGCGCTGGTAATCATGCCTGGGAAAGCGCTGGTAATCATGCCTGGGAAAGCGCTGGTAATCATGCCTGGGAAAGCGCTGGTAATCATGCCTAGGAAAGCGCTGGTAATCATGCCTAGGAAAGCGCTGGTAATCATGCCTAGGAAAGCGCTGGTAATCATGCCTGGGAAAGCGCTGGTAATCATGCCTGGGAAAGCGCTGGTAATCATGCCTGGGAAAGCGCTGGTAATCATGCCTGGGAAAGCGCTGGTAATCATGCCTGGGAAAGCGCTGGTAATCATGCCTAGGAAAGCGCTGGTAATCATGCCTAGGAAAGCGCTGGTAATCATGCCTGGGAAAGCGCTGGTAATCATGCCTGGGAAAGCGCTGGTAATCATGCCTAGGAAAGCGCTGGTAATCATGCCTAGGAAAGCGCTGGTAATCATGCCTAGGAAAGCGCTGGTAATCATGCCTAGGAAAGCGCTGGTAATCATGCCTAGGAAAGCGCTGGTAATCATGCCTAGGAAAGCGCTGGTAATCATGCCTAGGAAAGCGCTGGTAATTATGCCTGGGAAAGCGCTGGTAATCATGCCTGGGAAAAGCGATGGTAATCATGCCTAGGAAAGCGCTGGTAATCATGCCTAGGAAAGCGCTGGTAATCATGCCTAGGAAAGCGCTGGTAATCATGCCTAGGAAAGCGCTGGTAATCATGCCTAGGAAAACGCTGGTAATCATGCCTAGGAAAGCGCTGGTAATTATGCCTGGGAAAGCGCTGGTAATCATGCCTGGGAAAAGCGATGGTAATCATGCCTAGGAAAGCGCTGGTAATCATGCCTAGGAAAGCGCTGGTAATCATGCCTAGGAAAGCGCTGGTAATCATGCATGGGAAAGCGCTGGTAATCATGCCTAGGAAAGCGCTGGTAATCATGCCTGGGAAAGCGCTGGTAATCATGCCTGGGAAAGCGCTGGTAATCATGCCTAGGAAAGCACTGGTAATCATGCCTAGGAAAGCGCTGGTAATCATGCCTAGGAAAGCGCTGGTAATCATGCCTAGGAAAACGCTGGTAATCATGCCTAGGAAGCGCTGGTAATTATGCCTGGGAAGCGCTGGTAATCATGCCTGGGAAGCGATGGTAATCATGCCTAGGAAAGCGCTGGTAATCATGCCTAGGAAAGCGCTGGTAATCATGCCTAGGAAAGCGCTGGTAATCATGCATGGGAAAGCGCTGGTAATCATGCCTAGGAAAGCGCTGGTAATCATGCCTGGGAAGCGCTGGTAATCATGCCTGGGAAAGCGCTGGTAATCATGCCTAGGAAAGCACTGGTAATCATGCCTGGGAAAGCGCTGTTAATCATGCCTGGGAAAAGTGCTGGTAATCATGCCTAGGAAAGCGCTGGTAATCATGCCTGGGAAAGCGCTGGTAATCATGCCTGGGAAAGCGCTGGTAATCATGCCTGGGAAAGCGCTGGTAATCATGCCTAGGAAAGCGCTGGTAATCATGCCTAGGAAAGCGCTGGTAATCATGCCTGGGAAAGCGCTGGTAATCATGCCTGGGAAAGCGCTGGTAATCATGCCTGGGAAAGCGCTGGTAATCATGCCTAGGAAAGCGCTGGTAATCATGCCTAGGAAAGCGCTGGTAATCATGCCTAGGAAAGCGCTGGTAATCATGCCTGGGAAAGCGCTGGTAATCATGCCTGGGAAAGCGCTGGTAATCATGCCTGGGAAAGCGCTGGTAATCATGCCTGGGAAAGCGCTGGTAATCATGCCTGGGAAGCGCTGGTAATCATGCCTAGGAAAGCGCTGGTAATCATGCCTAGGAAAGCGCTGGTAATCATGCCTGGGAAAGCGCTGGTAATCATGCCTGGGAAAGCGCTGGTAATCATGCCTAGGAAGCGCTGGTAATCATGCCTAGGAAAGCGCTGGTAATCATGCCTAGGAAAGCGCTGGTAATCATGCCTAGGAAAGCGCTGGTAATCATGCCTGGGAAAGCGCTGGTAATCATGCCTAGGAAAGCGCTGGTAATCATGCCTAGGAAAGCGCTGGTAATTATGCCTGGGAAAGCGCTGGTAATCATGCCTGGGAAGCGATGGTAATCATGCCTAGGAAAGCGCTGGTAATCATGCCTAGGAAAGCGCTGGTAATCATGCCTAGGAAAGCGCTGGTAATCATGCCTAGGAAAGCGCTGGTAATCATGCCTCAGGAAAACGCTGGTAATCATGCCTAGGAAAGCGCTGGTAATTATGCCTGGGAAAGCGCTGGTAATCATGCCTGGGAAAAGCGATGGTAATCATGCCTAGGAAAGCGCTGGTAATCATGCCTAGGAAAGCGCTGGTAATCATGCATGGGAAAGCGCTGGTAATCATGCCTAGGAAAGCGCTGGTAATCATGCCTGGGAAAGCGCTGGTAATCATGCCTGGGAAAGCGCTGGTAATCATGCCTAGGAAAGCACTGGTAATCATGCCTGGGAAAGCGCTGGTAATCATGCCTGGGAAAAGTGCTGGTAATCATGCCTAGGAAAGCGCTGGTAATCATGCCTAGGAAAGCGCTGGTAATCATGCCTAGGAAAGCGCTGGTAATCATGCCTAGGAAAGCGCTGGTAATCATGCCTAGGAAAGCGCTGGTAATCATGCCTAGGAAAGCGCTGGTAATTATGCCTGGGAAAGCACTGGTAATCATGCCTGGGAAAGCGCTGGTAATCATGCCTGGGAAAGCGCTGGTAATCATGCCTAGGAAAGCGCTGGTAATCATGCCTGGGAAAGCGCTGGTAATCATGCCTGGGAAAGCGCTGGTAATCATGCCTAGGAAAGCGTTGGTAATCATGCCTGGGAAAAGGGCTGTTAATCATGCCTGGAAAAGAGTGATGTATATACAAGTTAGATGAGTGAGTGGGGGGACAGGTGCATGTGTTGTCTTCATCAGCGGTGTGTGTGCGTATGCGTATGTGTGTGTGTGTGTGCTTGACAGTGGGAGTAGAGGAGTAGGAAAGGAGGAGGCCAACTTTAAAAGGCAAACTAATGAGCTTAAAATTGAAGCATGCAGTTTGCTGTGTTTCCCTTCCAGTTCTGAGCTCCATTAAATACACTGGGATTTGCAGACAAACCTCCCATCCTAAAAAATTATCTAGATTTGTGGATTAGTGTTTCCATAAATCCCCTTTCTATTTTTCTGTTTGTTTGTGTGTGGCTGTTTGTTTCTGTCTGCTCTTCAGAGTGTGTAGAGCACTGACTGCGCTCTTGTGTTGTTTATTCTGCTATTCGAGGCCCGAGAGGGAAAAACAAGCATAAAACAATGCAATGAAACAGAAAAGGAAAATGGGGAAAGGGGCCAGTTATATAACCAGATGAGCTGGGAGAGAGACTCTACAGGGGGAATCAATACAGGCATATTCCTCACTACTCTGGGTCTATGACTTCACTGACTACTGGATCAATAACCACCTGAGCATTCTGACGCGCACACACACACACACACACACACACACACACACACACACACACACACACACACACACACACACACACACACACACACACACACACACACACACACACACACACACACACACACACACACACACACACACACACACACACACACACACACACACACACACACACTCACTCCAGAGTTGCAGGGTCAGGGGTTAGTTAAGCAATAAGGCCCGAGTACTGGTACCCTGTGTATATAGACAAGTTATCATTTACTCATTGGGCGTTTATTCGTGTTGTTATTTTTATTTTTTTTAAGAGAAGCGGAGTGCCTGGATACAGCCCTTAGCAGTGGTATATTGGGCACATACCACAAACCCACAAGGTGCCTTATTTCTATTATAAACAGGTTACCAACATAAAAATAACAGTAAACAAGTAGTTTTTCTTCATACCCATGGTATATTGTCTGATATTGGAACAGTTGGAATGCTGTTCTCCCAATCAGAATCCAGGTCCCAAATTACCCGGTTTATAATAGTTCTTTGAACACAAATTAGTCTGTTTGAATTTCACCAGAGGAGGGATTTTTTAAAGAGGTTACAAAAAGCTCTGAACTTTGAAGATGTTGTTATTTGAAAAGAGCAAAATAACACACCGGTTTGTTAAGTAATCCATATCTTTGGGAGAAGTGAAAAGCACTGAATTTTTACAGTAGATGTCTTAAAGGTTTCTTTCTGTCTTCTCCCTTTTCATCTCTCTCTGTTCCTCTGTTCCTCTGCTCCCTGTCCTTATTTCTTATTCTGTACTAACTCATATATTTCCCCCATGCCTCTCATCTGTCAATCATTTGGAATAGCAATTACACTCTGTTACCCAGCTACTTAAATGAGTTAGGACACTCACTGTTTGGGGAATAACATACTGTAGATACTGCAGCTATAGTGTTTAATACGTTCAGAGTTCTTATCCACATAATCATCTTGCCTCATTTTAGCTGGTCTTTTTTATGTGTTAACCAAATCCTCTACCCTGGATTCATCCAAATGACTGAAATACACACACACACACACATGAACATACACATTCAGTAATGTACGTACAGACACATACACACACCGTATTGTGTTAATTGACTGATGATATTACCTCACCAGTGGGAAGGGATATCTCATATGAAACAAGTATTATTCTGGCATCTCTAATGAAGACAAAACTCTTGTATTATTTTTCATTATGAAGGGAGTAACAGATTGACTGGGGGAAATGTTTCCCCATGATGGTGGTAGCTTTGATGAGTATTTATAGTGTATTGTCTTTTTCGGGGGTGATTATTTTTTTTCATCCGTTTGATCAAATGGTCGCTCAGATCACAAACACACGCTGTCTTTTGCCAAAGCACAGAAACATAATCGCCTCTAATCCTTACGCCATGAGGTGCAGCTGCAGTGATGAGCAAATCTATATCTCTGCCAAAACCAAAAGCATCATTACATTGGAGATGTATCAGGTGTCACAAATCAGGAGAAGAGGAGTCAGATTATCTTATTTATTTGTTGCATTTTCATTTTATTTCCGTTGTGAATGTTTTGTTCCATGGCGAGATGTTAAAGGGTATGTCCTATTTCACACAACTCTTGCGTAAGTAGATCAGGAAACAAATACAATTAAACAAATCAATCAAAAGAAAAATACAGTATTCTGAGTTACCATGTAGTCAATCACTGTTTGTCGAAAACTGGGTCATGTTCTCAAGTCTCCCCTGCACCCCTGCCCTGTGTCTCTGTGGTTATTGAAGACCTGGCCATGCTCAGCAGGCAGTGTTGGGTGACCTCACCTGCTACCCACCAGGGTCCTCTGACACACCATAGCAGCTGCTCCTTGCCTCCCTCCATCACTCCCTCACTTACTCACTCACTTCAGCCTTCAGGACCGTGTAGAGAGATCTGATGTGGATCTGTTGACTGTGTCTCTGTATTTTTCCTGTCTCTGTCCTGCTCTTTTTCTCGCCCGTGTATTTTAGGAGAGGATCCAAATAATATCTGTGTACAGTAACGTCACAGTCTGTAGCTTATCTCTCATTACCCCTCCTTAGTGCAGCAGTTTAGTGTTCTCTTATTGGCATGCTCTACTCAGTCATTACACACAGAGTGTGTGTGGCGTCTCACTGACTCTTCTGTAAAAGCTTTTTTTTTTTTGCTTGCCAAACCACTGCCTGTGCGTGTCCCAGCTTGTGTTTGTGTGTGTGTGGACAAAAATAGACAGCCGCCCACATATCGTTAGGGAGATGGAGGGAGAGCGATAGAAACAGACTTAATTTGAGAGTGTGGAAGGCTGATGCAAACACATGGGCTCCCACTGAGACCTACTAAAGAGCACACCACAGCAGCCGAACATTTACACTGCCAGACTACATTTACTGCGTGTGTCTGACTCTGACTGGGTGCTTCCATGACTTTTGTACGTCAGTGAGTATAATATGCTACAAAAAACACACATACAGTGGGGCAAAAAAGTATTTAGTCAGCCACCAATTGTGCAAGTTCTCCAACTTAAAAAGATGAGAGAGGCCTGTAATTTTCATCATAGGTACACTTCAACTATGACAGACGAAATGAGAAAAAGAAATCCAGAAAATCACATTGTAGGATTTTTAATTTATTTATTTGCAAATTATGGTGGAAAATAAGTATTTGGTCAATAACAAAGTTTATCTCAATACTTTGTTATATACCCTTTGTTAGCAATGACAGAGGTCAAACGTTTTCTGTAAGTCTTCACAAGGTTTTCACACACACTGTTGCTGGTATTTTGGCCCATTCCTCCATGCAGATCTCCTCTAGAGCAGTGATGTTTTGGGGCTGTCGCTGGGCAACACGGACTTTCAACTCCCTCCAAAGATTTTCTATGGGGTTGAGATCTGGAGACTGGCTAGGCCACTCCAGGACCTTGAAATGCTTCTTACGAAGCCACTCCTTCGTTGCCCGGGCGGTGTGTTTGGGATCATTGTCATGCTGAAAGACCCAGCCACGTTTCATCTTCAATGCCCTTGCTGATGGAAGGAGGTTTTCATTCAAAATCTCACGATACATGGCCCCATTCATTCTTTCCTTTACACGGATCAGTCGTCCTGGTCCCTTTGCAGAAAAACAGCCCCAAAGCATGATGTTTCCACCCCATGCTTCACAGTAGGTATGGTGTTCTTTGGATGCAACTCAGCATTCTTTGTCCTCCAAACACGACGAGTTGAGTTTTTACCAAAAAGTTCTATTTTGGTTTCATCTGACCATATGACATTCTCCCAATCCTCATCTGGATCATCCAAATGCTCTCTAGCAAACTTCAGACGGGCCTGAACATGTACTGGCTTAAGCAGGGGACACGTCTGGCACTGCAGGATTTGAGTCCCTGGCGGCGTAGTGTGTTACTGATGGTAGGCTTTGTTACTTTGGTCCCAGCTCTCTGCAGGTCATTCACTAGGTCCCCGTGTGGTTCTGGGATTTTTGCTCACCGTTCTTGTGATCATTTTGACCCCTAGGGGTGAGATCTTGTGTGGAGCCCCAGATCGAGGAAGATTATCAGTGGTCTTGTATGTCTTCCATTTCCTAATAATTGCTCCCACAGTTGATTTCTTCAAACCAAGCTGCTTACCTATTGCAGATTCAGTCTTCCCAACCTGGTGCAGGTCTACAATTTTGTTTCTGGTGTCCTTTGACAGCTCTTTGGTCTTGGCCATAGTGGAGTTTGGAGTGTGACTGTTTGAGGCTGTGGACAGGTGTCTTTTATACTGATAACAAGTTCAAACAGGTGCCATTAATACAGGTAACGAGTGGAGGACAGAGGAGCCTCTTAAAGAAGAAGTTACAGGTCTGTGAGAGCCAGAAATCTTGCTTGTTTGTATGTGACCAAATACTTATTTTCCACCATAATTTGCAAATAAATTCATAAAAAATCCTACAATGTGATTTTCTGGATTTTCAGGCCTCTCTCATCTTTTTAAGTGAGAGAACTTGCACAATTGGTGGCTGACTAAATACTTTTTTGCCCCACTGTACATAGTATCACTTAAACAACACACATGTACCCACAAAACTCTGTTACCACACACTAATGGGAATAATACCCATGCAGCAGTGTACTGGTTCTACAGTTCTACACCACAACTGTTTTTCTGCATGAAACAGAACAGCCCTCGTATACAGTACATTTCTCACCCTACTGCAGTTATTTTGTCTGGTTTATTTACGTTTCCCCCTTGGCCATTAACACTGCGTACACAAACATGTGGCATGGAACTCAAACACAACGTTGGACGCTCTGTCGCAGTTCACGAGAGCTTGTAATTAGGGACTAGGGACTTCATCTCCGTCACAGGATTGTGCTGCCAAAGCTACCGTTACTATGCTACTTTACCATGGAGATTGTTGCTACCACTGTAGCTATTGTACCATGTTAATACTGCTACCACAGTATCTATCAGACAGTATCTGCTGTCTGCTGTTAGGACTCATAAACAGAACTGCATTTACATAATTGTATATATATTTAATGGTGGTAAAAGAGAGTTCTGTGTGTTGTTGCTTTGAAATCAGTTTGGCATTGAGCGGCGATGTTACAAGGGAAATTACACATATCAATTTCACTGAGCTTACTTCAACTTTTGTTTTTGTCACTTAGCAGACACTCTTATCCAGAGCAACTTACAGGAGAAATATCGCATTAAGTGTCTTTCTCATGGGCACATCGACAGATTTTTCACCTAGTCGGCTCGTGGATTCAAACCAGCGACCTTTTGGTTACTGTCCCAACACTCTTAACCGCTAGGCTACTGTACCTGCCACCCCAACATCAAAACTCAACATCAAAAATGTTTAGACAGATTACGTCTCTCTCTACCTGTCTCTATCTCTCTATACTTTTGTCTTTACCACCCCCTCAGATTCACTGAGTTAAGAATTGATAGTTTATATCTCAGCATCAGATGTATGTGATGAGGTGTATTTTCTATTTCACTGCAGAAAGAGAGAAGACAGGCTGCTGATAGATGGAGAGATAGCTCCCTTAACATGATCACATTTTCCCTAGCCAATCTCTCTTTCTCTCTCCCTCTCTCTCTCTCCTCCTCGTCTCCCCCAGCCACTCGCCCCCACAGTATGCGTTAAACAATTAGGGACTACAGAGGGTTATAATTCCTACGCCAGGGAAGAGAACTGGGTGAAGATTAATTACATTCATCATCTCATATCATACCTCAGATCTCTCTCGGTCTCTCTCTCGGTCTCTGTCTCTGTCTCTCTCTCACAGTAATTATGAGGTGGCTCTGTTTCAGAGTTGTTCCCTAAATCCCTCTCATCTCTTCTGTGAGATTCTTCCTGTTTGCCTCAGCAGCTCCTCGCTTGCTCTATCATTCTGGCTTCATCTATGAAAAATAAAGAAGTATTGATGAAACAGGCTTTAGATGTATGACTAACATTTGAGAGTGTTTTTTGGTGTATAGAAACAGTTAATTGTTAGAAGAAAAGCAGTTGCATCTACCCTTAATGAAGGTATGGCTTTTACACTGGTTGCATCAGGCAAACAGGGTAGACAATGTGGGAGAGAATATAAACGCTAAAGAAAAGGAGAGAGCTTTCCAAAGAAAGTGTGGGAAGAAAAGAGGAGCTAGTGAGAGATATATCATCGATCTTGGCCATTGAGAATGGCTGACACAGACAGCCTATTGGGAACAAGCACCGCTCATAGGACTACGCAAGAGATTTACATTCATTTTCAAATGGAGAAGTACAGAAATAAAAAGTAGAACTTATTGCCTAATATACACTTTATCCAGAGGATCCTTGCTCCCAGTGCCAGAGCAGCCTCCTCCTTGGAAAGGTGTACTGTTTTCCATCCCTGCCACCACAATGCACTAGCCTCATGCCCACAGAACAGTAGAATGGCCTCAGCACTATCTCAACCTTTCAATGCTAAAGCCACATTAATACTATAAACCAAGATGTGATGCTTCACTAACTATGCATTAATGAAATAGATATACAGTTGAAGTCGGAAGTTTACATACACTTAGGTTGGAGTTATTAAAACTCATTTTTTCAACCACTCTACAAATTTCTTGTTAACAAACTATAGTTTTGGCAAGTCGGTTAGGACATCTACTTTGTGCATGACACAAGTAATTTTTCCAACAATTGTTTACAGACAGATTTATTTCACTTATAATTCACTGTATCACAATTCCAGTGGGTCAGAAGTTTACATACACTAAGTTGACTGTGCCTTTAAACAGCTTGGAAAATTCCAGAAAATGATGTCATGGCTTTAGAAGCTTCTGATAGGCTAATTGACATCATTTGAGTCAATTGGAGGTTTACCTGTGGATGTATTACCTTCAAACTCAGTGCCTCTTTGCTTGACATCATGGGAAAATCTAAATTAATAGATTTTCTGAGAAGACTTTAGAAAAAAATTGTAGACCTCCACAAGTCTGGTTCATCCTTGGGAGCAATTTCCAAATGCCTGAAGGTACCACGTTCATCTGTAGAAACAATAGTACGCAAGTATAAACATCATCGGGCCACGCAGCCATCATACCGCCATCATATATCCATGGTAAAACGAGTGCTATATCGACATAACCTGAAAGGCCGCTCAGCAAGGAAGAAGCCACTGCTCCAAAACCGCCTAAAAAAAAAACTTACTGACTACGGTTTGCAACTGCACATGTTGACAAAGACCGTACTTTTTGGTGAAATGTCCTCTGGACTGATGAAACAAAAATATAACTGTTTGGACATAATGACCATCATTATGTTTGGAGGAAAAAGGGGGAGGCTTGAAAGCCGAAGAACACCATCCCAACCGTGAAGCGCGGGTGTGGCAGCATCATGTTGTGGGTGTGCTTTGCTGCTTGGTCGCAAATGGGTCTTCCAAATGAACAATGACCCCAAGCATACTTCCAAAGTTGTGCCAAAATGGCTTAAGGACAACAAAGTCAAGATATTGGAGTGGCCATCACAAGGCCCTGACCTCAATCCTATAGAAAATGTGTGGGCAGAACTGAAAAAGCGTGTGTGAGCAAGGAGGCCTACAAACCTGACTCAGTTGCACCAGCACTGTCAGGAGGAATGGGCCAAAATTCACCCAACTTATTGTGGGAAGCTTGTGGAAGGCTACCCGAAACGTTTGACCCAAATTAAACAATTTATAGACAATTCTACCAAATACTAATTGAGTGTATGTAAACCTCTGACCCACTGGGAATGTGATGAAATAAATAAAAACTGAAATAAATCCTTCTCTCTACTGTTATTCTGACATTTCACATTCTTAAAATAAAGTGGTGATCCTAAATGACCTAAGACAGGGAATTTTTAGTAGGATTAAATGTCAGGAATTGTGAAAAACTGAGTTTAAATGTATTTGGCTAAAGTGTATGTAAACTTCCGACTTCAACTGTATGTAAGCTTTGATTTGAAAAGAGCCCAGTTAGGTGATGCAATACAAAGAAGAACATTTCACAGAGGACCAAGAGAAGCATCACAAGTCAGTTGTGCTCCTTTAGATATATAAAAATAATAATAATGACAATAATAAATATTGCTGCGAGCAGCAATGAACGGGTGTTCACAGGATGACCGAAAGGACACAAGATCAGTTAGATAACAAAGTAAGCACTCTATCATGTACGATCTATCTTTCTTTATGTGCAATCAGTTACAGTATTACCGTGCTTCTCTTTCAATACCACAAGAATGACGCAAGTAAAGTTTAGTCTAGTGCTGTAGGTTGGTTACCTTTGAATGCAGCAGGTAATCATTCCTAAAGTCATTATTTAATGTATTGAGTTGATGTCGAAAGCATTCCACAGAGATGCTGGCCCATGTTGACTCCAATGATTCCCACAGTTGTGTGAAGTTGGCTGGATGTCTTTTGGGTGGTGGACCATTCTTAATACACACAGAAAAATGTTGAGCGTAAAAACAGCGTTGCAGTTCTTAATCCTCCTTTAATCTGTCTCCTCCCCTTCATCTACACTGTGACATCAATAAGGGATCATACCTTTCACCTGGATTCACCTGGTCAGTCTGTGTCATGGAAAGAGCAGGTGTCCTCAATATTTTGTACACTCAGTGTATACCAATTATGGGATACATTTTACTAATGGTTTATGTTAAGATTTGTGAAATGTTTTCAGCGTTACTTTGAATGCAGCAACCAATCATTCTCAAATTCATTAGAGGCTTATTCATTGAATCTATATACCAAATCTGTAGTCAATTTGACTTATGGTTCATGTGAAGAATATTTGTAAAGTATTTTTAGCATTAGCATATGTGCTAACGTGCGTCTATGGGTACAGTTTGGACTTATTTGAATGAAGTAAAAATATATATCTCTCAAAGCAATTAAATGAGTCTAAATAATGACTCTAAATACAAAATATGAAGGGAATCTGACATAAGGTTCATGAGGACGCCATGGATCCCTCTGGAACTTTCATTGCGCACACCTGGTTCCACTGATTGTATTTGTATATATGTGCCCTTATTGTTACAATGTCCGTTGGTGCGTGTGAGTGCCTGTGCTGCGTGTTTTGGTCTTTCGTGCCCTTGTGGATTGCGCAGATGATTATGGGTCTCATCCCGTGTGTTAATCATTGTGCGCGTGTGTATTTATTTGAGGTACTCCTTGCTCTTTTGTTTGGGTTTCAACCCTGTGTTTTGTGTATGTGTTTGTTTGGTCTTCGTCCCTGTGCGCCGTAATTTGGGGCGTAAGAAAAAAACATATTTCGCATTCCTGCACCTGTCTCCCAAATCATTGTTACCAACGTGACAGAGGAGAAGAAGATTGCAGAAGTTCCAAGTTGATAGACCCTTGTGGAGTGGATTTACAAAGGATTTAATTACATTTTTTTACCTAAAATAAGTTTTTCGGATTTATCAATAACTCAGCCATCTCTTAACCATCTTTTCTCAAACTAAGTTAAGAGATGTATCATGGGCCTACATACCGAATCTGGTGTTACAGTATTTGGACTTATGATTCATGAGAAGTGAGGGCACAAGGCGAGACCCTGATGCAGACAGGGGAGGCAGATGGTTTGAGTCTTTGATATTTATTAGAATCCAAAAAGGTAGGCAAGAGAATGGTTGTGGACAGGCAAAAGGTCAAAACCAGTTCCGAGTCCAGGAGGTATAGAGTGGCAGGCAGGCTCAAGGTCAAGGCAGGCAGAATGGTCAGGCAGGCGGGTACAGAGTCCAGAAACAGGCAAGGGTCAAAACCGGGAGGACTAGCAAAAGAGAATAGAAAAAGCAGGAGCACGGGGAAAAAAACGCTAGTTGACTTGAACCATACAAGAAGAACTGGCACAGAGAGACAGGAAACACGTGGATACATACACCAGGGAAAATAAGGGACACCTGGAAGGGGTCTAGGCAATCACAAGGACAGATGAAACAGATTAAGGCGTGACAGAGAATACGTTTTTCAAATGTCCATGATGGAGGAAAATCTATCTGGATGGACCTTTTGGGTCCTTGAGACAATTTTTTTCAGCATCTGGAAAGACACCTACATACAAAGACCAAATAACTCATGGCCTCTAGTTTCTGTGTGCCAAATTAGAAAAAAAGTTACCAATCTATGCTTGAGTTATTTGACCATGTCATAAATTTTTTTTAAATCCAAGAACAACAATAGGTTAATAGCTTCACCTGGACCCCTAATAGAACAGGCAATGTATATATCGCTTTTCAATGACCCGAAGCCATACAGCTGTGCAAAAACAACAAGCACAAGCAGCATGAGCCAGGGAAAAGGACCTGGGAAGAAGGAAGCAGCTGGAATCAAAAGTTGATGAGTGGTGAACAATGTGGCTACTTTACTTTCATGAATCTGATGACTGTTATTTATCGAATCAACTAACTATGTTTAATTGTTGCCCGATTAAATTAATCATGTAACAATTAACTCATTAGGAATTTGGGGCACCATGAGAGCGGTTGTTTAAAGAGTTACCATCTCCCGAATTAAACTCTAAAGGTCTTTACCTATCACATCCATAAAACAGTCAACGTATTAAATCGTAACCTCCCATCATATCATCATTCTGAACAGTCGTAACCTCATGCATCTGCAAAATCCCCAACCTTACTTATGATTCAGTACTACACAAATTGGTTTAATTCTTATTATTTTTGTATTTTTTTATTTAACCTTTATTTAACTAGGCATTTACTATCTAACTAAATAATAACACAGAATAAATGTACACACTTAATACATGAGAAAAAGGTCCCTAGGTGACTGACTCAAAATGGTGTTTTTTTACACAATGACATGGAGAGGGAGAGGGAGACAGAGATGAAGAAAAAGAAAGAGAGACAATTATCGTTGATACATTTTAGAAACTATTCTCACAGTAATCATATACTTTGTACACGAACCGTCGCCTGTTTGAAGAAAGAAATCATTAATGTATTTTACGTTACGTGTGAATGCCTTCATTCGTCGTTTATCTCTGTCGGAACCAGCCCTCCTTAGGAAGGTTGTTGGCCTGTCAGCGGCACGCTTGTATGGCTCTGATTGTCCGAAAGGGGTCTCCCCTTTCCCGTCTCCTACTGTTGTTCACTCTGGAAGATGCTCCTTGGAAGTTAGCTAGCCAGCCATGTCGACGGTTCCCATTGGTGATGAGAGTAGTAGGATACGGTGATTTGAGAAGAGTAGTAGGATGGTCCCACTTAAATTCGCTTTTCATGATATTTGACTTCGAACAGATAACCAGCCGTACCAGTGATTGTCTGGAAGGTGAGCTTCTCGCCTCTTCCTCGTGTTGATCTTCAAGGTTCAAAGTTCCAACCATTTCAAACGTGTAGCTACCGCCTCCCGCTTTTCTGGTCTAATGTTAATTCGTTACCAATCCTTTTATGCACTCTCTCGAAATGGGAGGTTCCGTCAGTCTGACACTCTCTCTGACCTCACTCGGGCGTGGCTACTTACTATGCACAGTTTATTGGAGAAAGATTATCTTATGGCTCCTAAAATCACATTCATATCTTAACAAAAATACTTTCATAATTTATCATATTTCATATACAACATAGAGGATAGGGACTTGGCAGATAAAGGGGATATACTTTATGTTACAGTAGGAGCTTTATAACCTTTTAAATGACATTACAAAATAAAAACAATATGACAATAGTTTTCTATAGATCATCTCTGACCATTCCCCACGTTCATATGTTAGAAATATTGTTCCAGTATTGGCTTTAGAAACTGTTAGAGTTTCGACGGGAAAAGTTAACGAAGTCACTCTTAACGAAGTCATTCCTTCGGTTAAAACTGGAGGGGAAAAGAGTCCTCTTCTCCTGTAATTTACATCAGGATGTAAACTGTCTATGCCCCAGCAGATCCACCCCTCCCCCTCTGTGGGTGAGTCAGGGCCTGGCTACTGTCATCCACCACCAAGCTGATCTGACCCATTCAGAACCTCACAGGACGGTCATGACAACAATTGCGAATCAGACATACAGAGTATTGTAGAAGAAAGAGGGAGCCATAAAGGAAACAGGAAGAGGAAAAGGGGGCCAGCTTTCCTTTCGTTCTCTCTAATCATCACTCCTTTGGGATTCTGGAGCTCCTTTTCATCAGCCACCCAGAAGCACATTGAGACAGGGATTCAGATGCCGTGGGGTGCAGGTGAACCCATACTGCAGCTCATCACTCACAACCATTCCTTAGGGACACAAATCCACAGACACAACGGCTCTGGTTCGATGAGACAATAATTAATCAAACAAACTGTTACCAACATATTAAAATAACAATGAATTACATATTTTCATTAACCTTATTTTGATAAGTAAATTCATACAATTTCATTCTTCCACCAGAAGATATAGTCCGGACAAAAATCTGGTTGTTCTTTTGGCCGTGTTGCTACAGATGTGACCAAGACGCTAATTATTCCGTTATAAACAAAATGGTTGCTATGCAGGCTGGATAACGTTCTTGTCACTTGCTAGTTAGCAAGTCAACTTCAGTTAACTGTAAAAACAATAAGGTCCTTTTTGATCTGTCTCACACCAAAATGGTTGCTGTTTGTCATCAGCCTTTAACATGGTGCCACGTGTGTCAGGGGCTACAGTCCATTTCAGATTACAAAGGAAGACCCAGCCGTGATCTGTTTTTAATACATTTGCAAAAATGTCTGAAAACCTGTTTTTGCTTTGTGATTGTGGAGTATTGTGTGTAGATTGATAAGGGAAAAAAATATTTAATCAATTTTAGAATAAGGCTGTAACTTAACAAAATGTGGAAAAAGTCAAGGGGTTTGAATACTTTCCGAATGCACTGTATAATTAACAGAGTAGCAGCAGCGAATGTGAAGAGTGTGAAGAGTGTGAAAGTGTGTGAGTGTGTGTGTCTGTGAAATTGTCTGTGTATAAGTGTGTGTGTGTGTGGTGTCAATATGCATTTGTGTGTGTGAGCGTTTGTGTTGGACTGTCAGTGTGTGGGTAGAGTCTAGTGAGTGTGCATCAAGCTGGTGCAAGAGATACAATAAAGATAAGAAATAAATAATAAAAGGGGTCAATGTTAATAACATGGCTTGGGGGTAGATGCTGTTCAGGAGCCTTTTGGTCCCAGACCTGGTGCTCCAGTACGGCTTGCCGTGCGGTAGCAGAGAGAACAATCTATGACTTGAGTGGCTGGATTATTTGACCATTTTTAGTGCCTCCCCGGACACCACCTGGTATAGAGGTCCTGGATGGCAGGGAGTTCGGCCCCAGGGATGTACTGGACCGTACGGACTACCCTCTATAGGAGTTGTCATGCCCTCTTCACAACTGTGGTGTGTTTGGACCATGATAGGTCCTTAGTGATGTGGACACAGAGGAACTTGAAGCTCTCGACCTGCTCCACTTCAGCCCTGTCGATGTGAATGGGGGCGTGTTCGGCTCTCTGTTTCCTGTAGTCAGCGATAAGCTCCTTTGGCTTGCTGACGTTGAGGTTGTTGTCTTGGCACAACCCTGCCAGGTCTCTGACCTCCTCCCTATAGGCTGTCTCATTGTCGTCGGTGATCAGCAATGCTTCATTTTAGCCGGATCCTGCCGGACACGATCCGGCAACTCTCCGTTTTGGACTGTTTTGTTCCGGAACCTATTTGGCCGGATCAGGCACCTCTCGTGGCATGGAAAATGATCATAAAAGCGATCAAAGTTCATTAGACGAGCATCTTTGTTAATTCTCCTGCCCTTACAAAACAAATGCCCAGGCCTAACATTGATTTGGGTTGGGCCGGCCCGAGTTTATCGTTTGCCAGTAACCTATGTTTGAGACCAACGCTTGGCTGTGGCTGTGTGAGAACGCCCCAGTATCTCTCACATAACTAGAATGAGATGAACTTTCTATGATCTCTCTCCATCTCTCTGCTCTGATAGACATGAGCCTGCAACTCTCCTCTCTCCAGCGTTGCACTTCATCATTTATTTCCTTATAGAATCAATGGGGTTCTGAAGGAACTGCAGCACCCCTGATGAATTTAAATACATTTGCCATATTTATAGAATTACTGCTCTATGTTCAGAAATAAATGAAATAATTCAGAATAGCCTACTACACCATGAGAAGGCCTATAATTTATCCACAGAGGATCAATAGCTTCTTTTAAAAAAGCCTAGCTGTGGATTGTAGCCCAATAACAAGGAACAGCCTACAGTCGGGAACGTGCTGCAAATCTGTCGCTGAAAAAACAGCACGCAGGCAAAACAGGGCTTTAGCAATATTTAAAATGAAATCAAGGAAAAACACAGGTTGGAACGCAAATGGCTCCTGCTGAAAAGAGACAACTATGCTGTAGGCATCCAAAATATTTGATCAACTTCCAAATATTGTTTTACAAGAGAGAGATAGAGAGATAGGCTTTTGTCACGAGCGCAGCGGCCATCACTAGCGAGTGAGTTGCGCATCATTGGGTGAGTCAGTGAAACTGGAAAATATTTTTAGGACTATAATTTCCTCCTCATATTGTAGCCTATAATATGTCTCCATACACATAGGCCTAGGCTATTGATGGATTCCAGACAAGGTTGTTTTTATCAGTTTGTCAGTGTCAAAGTAGCCTTCCATTTCGATCATTAATGCGAAATTAAAAAAAAGATTCTGCCAGAGTCTCCAGTCATGCAAAATGACGTAGAATGGCATGAAATGCGTTTATAAAATGCCACATTTTTCCAGGACCCTAGGCTACAAAAACAATTACCCATGTCTGCAAATTCTGTAAGTACCTCTACTCTACTGCTCTATGCCACTACGCAAATGCGATGATATACATGCAATGCTTTATTATAAAGTTTTTTTTTTTTCTCATGCGATTTGGTACCTCAGAACTCCCCAGGTCACCCCCCTCTCGGCTCACTTTTTGTTCTGGCACCTCCAGATTTAGAAAAATTAAGCACTGATGATCAGGCCTACCACCGTCGTGTTGTCGGGAAAACTTAATGATGGTGTTGAAGTCGTGTGCGGCCACGCAGTGGTGGGTGAACAGGGTGTACAGGAGGGGACTGAGCACGCAATCCTGAGGGACCCCGGTGTTGAAGGTCAGCGTGGCAGATGTGTTGTTGTCTACCCTCACCACCTGGGGGGGTGGCTCGTCAAGAAGTCCAGGATCCAGTTGCAGAGGGAGGTGTTCAGTCCTAGGCACCCACGCACTACTCCAACACCATCAGTTTGCTGATGATGCGCGACGGAGGTGGGCCTGATCACCGGCGACGATGAGACCAGTGACCTGGCAGTGTGGTGCCCAGGACAACAACCTCTCCGTCAAAGTCAGTAAGACCAAGGAGCTGATCATGGACTAAAGCAGTGGTCACCAACCTTTTCTGAGTCAAGATCACTGTCGCAGACAAAAAGCAAGCAGAGATCTACCGCTCAGATTTTCTTTTAAACATGACTTCAAGTTTTTTACATTAACCTAATAAAAACAGTTCTGCAGGAATGAGGTTTGTGCAGTAGGCTTAATACATTATCACAGCAGATTGGCTATATCCTTGGCCTACCAATATTGTTCTTATCAGACCATATTATATTTCAAAACTCAAGCTTTGATTACAAAATAGTTTAGTTGGTGTAGTACTTGCAAGGCACAGCTGAGCATAAATTTAAATAATTAGCAAATAATTTGCTTTTTTATTTTACTGGACTGGTGGTACCTGCATCTGATGGTCATGGTTCTTTCAAGACATGGTCAAATCATGACATCAGTGATCTTCAGGTTGGAGCTCTAGAAAGATGCCGAAGTTTCCAACTTGGAATTCCGAGTTCGATGACAGTTTAAAACTATTTTTCACAGTCTGATCTCGTTTCTTTCCAAATTCCCAGGTGTCTTGAATGCACTGAAGTCGGAAGTCAGAGATTTCAGAGTTACCAGTTGTTTTGAACAAGGCATTAGTCACAGCGGAGGGAGGGAGAGAGCAGCAGAGGGTCCACCTCTCACAGTCCCTGCTCTCTCCTTCCTTTCCTCCGGTGAGACTGACCAGAGAGAGGGGACACCATCTTCCACCTGGAGAAACTCGAGTTGCACCGCATCTGCCTCATGCACAAATTCATGTTGTTCCTATGACCAGAGAAAGTGAAATATTCATTGATATGAAAATAGACACGAGCTGCTAATAATAATAAAACGCAGGGCTATCGATATACTTGGCTACTCATTCATTGCAGCTGCAGCGCGAGTGGAAATAGGGAGAAGCACGTTTTATGTTTTATAATAGTGTTGAATAAAAACAGTGTTGACAGTGCTTCATAGAAACAGCAGCTATTTGCTGTATTCTTTGACAGTCTCTCTCTCTGGTCATGGTTTTAAAAGTTACTCATGTAGGCTAGTATCAAACTTTGCTGGGGTCGTGGAAGCTGTAGGCACGGTGATTTGAGATATCCAATTGGACAGAGCAGTAGGCGCACACGATTTAGCCACAGGGTCCACCAGGTAGACCAAGTCTTTTCAGACTAATCAAACGGTTCAAAATGGTAACACTCTGCCTACACGATGCGCAGGGCTTCTGAATGAAGTGCACCTAACGCCAACAGCGCAACACCAATAACAAAAAGCGCTTTGTTGGCTTTTCTCCAGAAATGTTTGGTGATCGACTAGGATCACAGTTGACTTGTTGGTGACCACTGGGCTACAGGAAACAGGGGGGTGAGCACGCCCCCATCCACATAGGCAAGGCTGCAGTGGATCAGGTCAATGGCTTCAAGTTCCTCGGTGTCCAAATCACTAAGGAGGTTGACAAGGTTTAGCATGTGTACTCAAATCCTCAAAAAGTTATACAGCTTAAACATTGAGAGCATTTTGACTGGCTGCATCACTGCTTGGTATGGCAACAGCCCAGTACATCACTGGGGTCGAGCTCCCTGCCATCCAGGACCTCTATATCAGGCGATGTGAAAGGAAGGCCTGGAAAATCCTTAAAGACTCCAGCTACCCAAGCCTTAGACTGGTATTAATAGCCATAATATGGTTTTGGAACTGACCCTGTATATACTGTAGCTTACTTACTTCTTGTGTTCTTGTTATTTCTTATTTTTGTTCTACCTTATGTTATGTTTAACTATATTGACACTGATTACTACATTGTTGGGTTTAGAGCTAGCAAAAAAGGCATTTCACTGTACTTGTGCAGTGAAATAAAAATTGAAGCACTTGTCTCATATACCAATTAAAAGATATGAGATGGATTACAACAGAAACATAGAAAGCGAAATACGAGTAGCCTTTTTTTCTTTTACTAGTCTCTCCTGCTTCCTCTTCCACGCTCTGACTACAGATATCTTGCCGAAGGCCATGACTTTTTAACAGAACATTCACTATTGCTACCTGTTGCCATGCCAACCCCATGAATTTGTGTTTCATACAGCTCACCCACAGCTGCATGTGCAAAACCATAATTTGACACTGCTAATGTGTTAGTGTTGACGTTAATATTCTACACACTCACCTGTGGGACCGTAGGCAATATAACTTAACTCATTTATGTTTTGCCTTATGTTTTATCTGTCCACGTTCTCTCACCAGAGAGAAAGACATCCTGGTCAGTCTGTAACTCATTTTCAGTGTTCCCCTCCCATGTACTGGTGTACCAGAGGCCCACTGCAACCCACGCAAAGCTGGAGGGCTCCAGGCAATTCAGGGAATGCATTTCAATTAACAGGTGTGCCTTGTTAAAAGTACATTTCTGGAATTTCTTTCCTTCTTGAGCCAATCAGTTGTGTCAGTTGTGTGACAAGGTAGGGTTGGTATACAGAAGATAGCCCTATTTGGTAAAAGACCAAGTCCATATTATGGCAAGAATGGCTCAAAAAGGCAAAGAGAAACGTCAGTCCATCATTACTTTAAAACATGAAGGTCAGTCAATACGGAAAATTTCAAGCACATTTAACGTTTCTTCAAGAGCAGTCACAAAAACCATCAAGCGCTATGATCAAACTGGCTCTCATGAGGACCGCCACAGGAAAGGAAGAGTTACCTTTGCTGCAGAGGATAAGTTCATTAGAGTTACAAGCCTCAGAAATCAGCATTTAACTGCACATAAGTTTGCTGCCCAAATAAATGCTTCACAGAGTTAAAGGAACAGACACATCTCAACATCAACTGTTCAGAGGAGACCGTGTGAATCAGGCCTTCATGGTTGAATTGATGCGAAGAAACCACTAGTAAAGGACACCAATAATAAGAGACTTGCTTGGGCCAAGAAACATGAACAATGGACATTTGTCACGATCTTCATAAGGGACAGACCAAGACACAGCGATGCTTCCAGTATACATGTTTAATTCCAACGTAACTGGGTAAACAATAAACAGAATGACCGTAACGAGGATCGCGCCATTGACCAAACCTCAAAACAAGCTATGCTCAAACAATAACCCACAAACCCCAAGTGAAAACTACAAACATATATATGGTTCCCAATTAGAGACAACGACACTCAGCTGCCTCTAATTGGGAACCATTACTCCAACATAGAAATATCTAACCTAGAACAGAAAAAACCCTACACTAAAAACAAAACAAAACACTCCAGCCTGTCTACTCAGGCCTGGACGTGACAGTACCCCCCCCCGAAAGGCTCGGACTCCGACCGCGCCACCCAAAAGTCCATGGGGGGGTCTTCGGGTGGTTTTTTTTTTGTCCCAGGTGGCGGCTCCGGTGCTGGCCGTGCTGGTCCGAAGTCACGCACCGGAGGCCCTGGGCCATTTGCAGGACTGGGGACCCTCTCTGGCGGCCCCGGACTGGGGACCCTCACTGGCGGCCCCGGGCTGGGGACCCTCACTGGCGGCCCCGGACTGGGGACCCTCACTGGCGGCCCCGGACTGGGGACCCTCACTGGCGGCGCCGGACTGGGGACCCTCACTGGCGGCGCCGGACTGGGGAAGCACACTGGTGGACCTGGACAGGGGAAGCACACTGGCCCTCTGGTGCGGGGAGCAGGAACCGGCCGAACTGGGCTCATAACGCGCACTCTGGTGCGGGGAGCAGGAACCGCCCGAACTGGGCTTGTAACGCGCACTCTGGTGCGGGGAGCAGGAACCGGCCGAACTGGGCTCGTAACGCGCACTCTGGTGCGGGGAGCAGGAACCGGCCGTACTGGGCTCGTAACGCGCACTCTGGTGCGGTGAGCAAGAACCGGCCGTCTTTGGCTCGTAACGCGCACTCTAGTGCGTGGAGCAGGAACCGGCCGTACTGGGCTCGTAACGCGCACTGTGGTGCGGGGAGCAGGAACCGGCCGTACTGGGCTTTGTGAGACGCAGAGTAGGTGAATGGATGATCTCCGCATGTGTGGTTCCCACCGTGAAGCATGGAGGAGGAGGTGTGATGGTGTGGGGATGCTTTGCTGGTGACACTGTCAGTGATTTATTTAGAATTCAAGGCACACTTAACCAGCATGGCTACGACAGCATTGTACAGCGATACGCCATCCAATCTGGTTTGCGCTTAGTGGGACTATCATTTGTTTTTCAACAGGACAATGACCCAAAACACACCTCCAGGCTGTGTAAGAGCTATTTGACCAAGAACCTGACCTGGCCTCCACAATCACCTGACATCAACCCAATTGAGATGGTTTGGGATGAGTTGGACCGCAGAGTGAAGGAAAAGCAGCCAACAAGTGCTCAGCATATGTGGGAGCTCCTTCAAGACTGTTGGAAAAGTATTCCAAGTGACTACCTCATGAATCTGGTTGAGAGAATGCCAAGAGTGTGCAAAATTGTCATCAAGACAAAGGGTGGCTACTTTGAAGAATCTCAAATATAAAATATATTTTGATTTGTTTAACACTTTTTTGGAAACTACATGATTCCATACAGTATGTGTTATTTCATCGTTTTGATATCTTCACTATTATTATACAATGTAGAAAATAGTCAAAATAAAGAAAAACCCTTGAATGAGTAGGTGTGTCCAAACTTTTGACTGGTACTGTACCTTAATCATGACTGCTGCAATCAAATGCAACGGGAGAGTTTTTTCTGTAATTGGTTGATTTATCGCAGGCATACAGACCCGGGAAGAGGCCAGACTCTAAATCAACATAAATGTACTTTTAGTTTTATAAAAACAAATAGCGTCTCTGCTGAAGAAATAGAATGTAATTTAATCTGTAGCTGCACTTTTTCACACAGTCTAGCCTGGGATACTATCTGCATGCACATTAAAATTCTAATCAACATATCTTTTTACACTCCCAGTTAATGGAATAATATTATGTAGCTATCAACATTCAAAACATGTCAGATGTGAGTATGTTCATTAGACACTATGCAACGTCTCATACTTGGTATTTCATTCACTGCACTGCTTGACGCAAGCGTGCTGTTGGGGTGTACCCAGGGGAGTAAGTCAATTTGTATGTGTGTGGAATGACTATTTTATGCCTACTTTCTGTGTGTGTGTGTGTGTGTGATGTGTGTTTGTTTTGAGTTTTTTGCTACAGTGAGTAACAGTGCCATTCAATACCTGAAGGCCACAGTGTGGAATTAAGGCCTCGTGCTAAAGAGATAAATGCACAAATGCAATTTTCCTGCTTGCTCGCGTTTCCTCCTCCTTCCTCCTGTTGTCATCATCCGTCTCCATCAGGCCGTGTGCACCTCTTCCTGTCTTCCGGGATGGCCCGTCAGTCTGCGTGGGGAATGTGTAGACAGGGGGAGTTGACACCTGGGACCTCTCCACTCATCTGTGTGTACCAGAGCCTGTCTGCCAGAGGGTGTCTGTTTGTGTGAGGCAGAGGTCTGCTGGGCATAGGAGCACGATGGATCTGAGACTATTCTTATCTGTACACTGTGTGGCTTAGCCCATCTGCTGGAGCCAGCCCTGCAGTCTTAACATGGGCTGATAGGCCTCTCTGATAGCTGTCCACCTCTGTCTGTTTTGCTCGGAAGTGTTTGGCTGCTGTGGAGCTTAGATTTCAGCCACCCATGGGAATAGTCCATCAAACGACAAGGCTGCTTTAGACACATTTACACTGATATGAGGCACCACTTGGACAGGCTTTCTGGGTCACTGGAATCTAGTCAAGAGGACAGAGAGATGTGGGGAGAAAGCATGTGATTAACACTGTGCCATCCAATACAGAAGATTTCCTAACTCTGTGAGGGCTTAAGCAGCAAATTTGGGTTGCAGGACAAGATGGAAAGGACCATAGGATAGTGAATTACATTTAAGTGATAACTTATAGACACGACACATGAATGAAAAAGGTATCTAGTGATAAGAAAATTAGGTGTGTATTATACCTTTATTTAACTAGGTAAGTCAGTTAAGAACAAATTCTTATTTTCAATAACGGCCTAGGAACAGTGGGTTAACTGCTTTGTTCAGGGGCAGAACAACAGTTTATTACCTTGTCAGCTCGGGGATTTGATCTTGCAACCTTTCGGCTACTAGTCCAATGCTCTAACCACTAGGCTACCTGCCGTGTGTGTGTGTGTGTGTGTGTGTGTGTGTGTGTGTGTGTGTGTGTGTGTGTGTGTGTGTGTGTGTGTGTGTGTGTGTGTGTGTGTGTGTGTGTGTGTGTGTGTGTGTGTGTGTGTGTGTGTGTGTGTGTGTGTGTGTGTGTGTGTGTGTGTGTGTGTGTGTGCGTGCGCGCATATCATGGCCATAATTTGTATGACTTAACACTTAATTGTTTGTTCCCAGAAGGTTCTCTGTCCCTGCCTGCCGTAGCGCCTTTCTTCATTATTCATTAACCCTAATTACCAGCACTCTGTGCCTCCCACACTGCCTTCCTCTTTCTATCACTCTCACTTTCTCATCCAGACAATGGAATAAAATGTAACAAAATATAGCAAGCTGTTTTCTCTCCATCTTTCCATGCTGATATTCATCACCCTTTATCCTCACCTCTGGCTCTTCACCCTTCTCTGTCCCCATCTCTCTCCTTCTAAAGAGTATCTCCCTTCTCTGTCCCCATCTCTCTCCTTCTAAAGAGTATCTCCCTTCTCTGTCCCAATCTCTCTCTCCTTCTGAAGAGCTTCTCTCTTCTCTGTCCCAATCTCTTTCTCCTTCTGAAGAGCTTCTCTCTTCTCTGTCCCCATCTCGCTCTCCTTCTGAAGAGCTTCTCACTTCTCTGTCCCAATCTCTCTCTCCTTCTGAAGAGCTTCTCTCTTCTCTGTCCCCATCTCGCTCTCCTTCTGAAGAGCTTCTCTCTTCTCTGTCCCCATCTCGCTCTCCTTCTGAAGAGCTTCTCTCTTCTCTGTCCCCATCTCTCTCTTCTTCTGAAGAGCTTCTCTCTTTGTCTCCATCTCTGTATCCCTCTGAAGAGCTATCTGGTTCTATGTCTCTGACCCAACATGTATGTTTTTCCCCGTCTGCAGGAAGCTGTTGGAGGTGAAGGTCATTGATGATGAGGAGTATGAGAAGAACAAGACCTTCATCATCCAGCTGGGGGAGCCTGTGCTGCTGGAGATCGGATGGAAACATGGTCAGTGCAGAGCCCTGCGGGTGCAAAGCTGCCATTTACTGTAGCAGCCTCATGTTATCGCTGTCATACTTAACAGTCTTAAATGTTGTATTTACCACAATCAGTTATCGGAAAACACAACAGCTGTAAATGAAGGATAGAATGGTAATTCTGGAAGTGCTGTCATTGTTGTTGTTGTTGCCCCTGGCAGATCCATGTTGTAAGTGATGAGGTTTGCGGCACATAGAATTGTATTCCAAATATAGGTAATATGTTGCGTTCATAAACCCATTAGTGGGCATTGGTAACATAAAGGCCCATTAAGAAATATATAGTGAAAATCAAACACATCACCAAAATGTATTTTATGGCCAGGATATGTCCCTGAATGTACAAATGGTTATACTGTAGTTGCACATTAATTTGCATTAGTGACTTGCGGGGGATTTCATCAAGACTGAGAGTAGTTGGTCCATGTTGGAGCTGTTTCTCCAGGCTATTCTTCTCACTGCACATTCGTTATAGTATTTTACACTAATGTAATGTTTTTGGTGCATTTCAATTATTCCTGCAACGCTGATACGCATGACAAAAATATTTAAATTTACCCCCTCACAGGACTCTATATTGATACATTGGTGTACAGTTTATTCACAGAGCATTAATTTGATAAGTAAAGGACATTTTTGTTGTTGTTTTGGGACTGTAATCCAGCATGTTGGATGTTAAATGACACAATGACAATGAAGTTCAAGTGCAGACTGTCAGCTTTAATATGAGGGGATTTTCATCCAAATCGGGCGAACCGTTTAGAAATTACAGAACTTTTTGTACATAGTCCCTCCATTTTAGGGGACCAAAAGTATTGGGACAAATTCACTTATATGTGTATTAAAGTAGTAGAAAGTTTAGTATTTGGTCCCATATTCATAGCAAGCAATGACTACATCAAGCTTGTGACTTGTGAATTGTGAATTTGTTGGATGCATTTGCTGTTTGTTTTGATTGTGTTTCAGATTATTTTGTGCCCAATAGAAATGAGTGGTAAATAATGTGTGTCATTTTGGAGTCACTTTTATTGTAAATAAGAAACACTTCTACATTCATGTGGATGCTACCATGATTACGGATAATCCTGAATGAATCGTGAATACAGATGCACAAATATCATACCCCCAAGACATGCTAACCTCTCACTATTACAATAACAGGGGAGGTTAGCATTTTGGGGGATATGATATTTGACATTGAAGTGTTCCTCTCTGCTTCACAGGAGACTCCAATGAGAACAAGCCAGCCAACGATGAGGAGGAGGTGTTCAAGATGGGCTGTCCCAGCCTGGGAGAACACACCAAGCTGGAGGTGGTGATAGAGGAATCCTACGAGTTTAAGGTAACCGACAAAAACAAACAAACCCCCATAGACACACCCCTCTCTCCTCTGTCCCACCATGTCCTCCTCTCTCCTCTGTCCCCCTCTCTCCTCTGTCCCACCCTGTCCTCCTCTCTCCTCTGTCCCCCCCTCTCTCCTCTGTCCCACCCTGTCCTCCTCTCTCCTCTGTCCCCCCCTCTCTCCTCTGTCTCCCTCTGTCCCTGCAGCATCATATTTGTTCCGACCACCTAGATTCGGTCTTATGTTGCAAAATTTGAAATTGGGATTTTTCTCCACACCCTCTTAAGCCTTAACCTCACCCATCTCTTTAAGGATTCACACGTGAGGATTCACACAGCTAAACAGAGTGAGTAAGGTAGTGTTGTAAACAACCAAAGAATAAGACTAAAAGTGGTGAAAGTAGTAGCCTACAATAAGGAACAACTCCAGATGAAAATACACTTTACATAGTCCTTGGCTTATATCCTAATCTGATTTTGATGCAGGTCCTGTTGTTCTTCACATTACTGTCTCTGGTAAACACACACTATATCAAATGAATATAATGTAATAATGTATTTGTCACATGCACAGGATACAGAAGGTGTAAATGGTACAGTGAAGTAGTTACTTGCATATTTGCATAGTAGCAATATAAAAATGGACAGTGTCCAGATTAAAATGCTTTATAAATATTTTATCATTATTAGATGATGCTTACCCAGACACTTGTCTAAAGGGATGGGTCATGTGAAAGAATGCATTAATATGAATATGAATCTGCAGGTAGCTAAACCTAACCTACTAGGTTCAATGTTAGCTAGCTAGCTAACATTATGCTATAACTAGCAATGCAAATGGATTTCTGAAATACAAATAATATTACTTCAAAGATCATACATGTTACGTTAGCTAGCGAGCTAGCAAGCTAACGTTCGCTAGCTAGCTAACAGTACCCTTTAACTTTGAATGAAAATGACTTTTTAGAAACGTATAATATCTGAAAATGTAGCTAGACTCTTACCCATGTACATGGACAAATGCTTCACAGCAGACTGGAACCCCTTTAAACTCTGTTTTGTTTGTAAAGCTTGTTTGCCCCACATTGTGTCAAGTCACTCCAGTTTGTACTGACCGTGTGCAGAAAGCAGTCCATGACAACTTTTTCCCACTGATCTTTGTCGATAGTGCCTGATAAATTCAGGGCAGCAATGTTGTTGAGAGCAGTAGCAACACTTTTGCAGTTCTCCATGGCTAACATTATATCTTTCAAAAAAGCTGAGTAGCAAGGATTATCTACATACTACATGGCAGACCAATCCGAACGTATCTCTCGGCATGTCCAGCCCATCCATTATCACAGTCAATCATGGCTAGCGGGAAGGTTCCTGGCTTTTTCCGTAGCTAAACCAATTCGTTTCTCTACGTTATCACAATCACACTATGAGTAGTTAAATCATGAAACATACACCACTGCCTTTCTTCTTCCCGGAGAGTTCTTTGTTCCTGTCTGCGTGATGTACTGAGAACCCAGCTGGCTGTATGGACAGGGACAGTATATCCAGAAACAGAGTATGTTACAGTCCCTGATGTCTCTCTGGAAGGAGATCCTCGCCCTGAGCTTGTCTACTTTATTGTCCAGAGACTGAACATTAGCAAGTAATATACTTGGAAGCGGTGAATGGTGTGCACACCTCCTGATTCGGACTAGAAGTCCACTCCGAATACCTTTTCTCTGCCGGCGGTATCTTGGAGCAGCCTCTGGGATAAGTTCAATTGCCCTGGGGGATACGAACAGAGGATACAAATCGGGAAAGTCATATTCCTGGTCGTAATGCTGGTGAGTTACCGCCGCACTGATATCCAAAAGTTATTTCCGGCTGTATGTAATAACACAAAAACTTTCTGTGCTAATAATGTAAGAAATAACACAAAAAAAATGAAATACTGCAAAGTTGCTTAGGAGCTAGAAGCAGAGCTTCCATGTCTGTCGGTGCCATCTTAACATACGCCTAGTTCCTGAAACGGGTCACATTCGCCAGTGAGAGAGGTCACTGTCTTGTTACTCCTGTCGATGTCTGCCCTCCCTCCTCCTGTGAGGAGACTGTCTGGACAGAGAGGCCAGCCAGGTCACCCACTCAGTGGAGCAACTGAAAAAGATGGATGGGTCATTGCCCTATAACAAATGAAGAACAAACTGGGCGAGATGACATTGTTTACCACACAAATTGGAAACACCCTTCCACTCAAAATATGACACTTCTATCCATTCTATGTATTGATAACTCTAGTCTAGGCTGAAATCTGATTGTTGTTTTTTTGTTTGTTTGTGTAGAACACAGTAGATAAGCTGATTAAGAAGACTAACCTTGCTCTGGTGGTGGGCAGCAGTAGCTGGAGAGAGCAGTTTGTCAATGCTGTCACTGTCAGTGCAGGTGAGTGCCTCTTTCTCCTTCACTCCTAAATCTCTGGGACAGACTCACTAACGCTGCATGCTCTTGCATTAACAGAGAGTCAGAGGAGTGGTGTTCAGGGCAGAGAAATCACACTCTCTACTTTGGGAGGTAGCAGTAATGAAATCACAGACACGCAAAGTTGCTGGTTGAAAATGTATAGATGCAAGAAGCAGTGTCAAGTTCAACTTCATCCCAAGCAAAGCAATAAAGGTGTAATGAATTTTGAAACTATATCATTGCACCAACATTCACACTTAACACTCACACTTTTATTTCCCTACTAGCACTGACTTTGTTGATAACTGCTGAACCTTATTGAGGAAAAATGTCCTCAATATGTGATTTGTGGTTGTTTCACCTAGCTATCTTAACTGTAAGTCGCTCTGGATAAGAGCATCTGCTTGCTAAATTACTCAAATGTCAAATGTAACTGTAATTTTGTACCACGTAAAAGTTGAATAAAACCCTGCATCTCATCAGAATGATTTGTGCTATATGTGTAAACATCACTCGTTCTCTCCCCCAGGGGATGATGATGAGGAGGAGAGTGGGGAGGAGCGCCTTCCGTCCTGTTTTGACTACATCATGCACTTCCTCACAGTGTTCTGGAAGGTTCTGTTCGCCTTCGTCCCGCCCACAGAGTACTGGAATGGCTGGGCCTGCTTCTTTGTTTCCATCTCCCTGATTGGTGTCTTGACGGCTGTGACCGGGGACCTGGCCTCTCATTTCGGCTGCACAGTGGGGCTTAAGGACTCTGTCACTGCCGTAGTATTTGTGGCCCTGGGGACTTCCGTTCCAGGTGGGTGCCTGTCTCTATGTAGCCTACTCTCTCTGTCTGTCACTCTCTCTGGGCTGTATCTGTCTCTTGTCCGTGTCAGAATCAGTTACCTATTTCTAACCATCTATTTCTGCTTACTTTATGTTCACAAAGACACCTTTGCCAGTAAAGTGGCGGCCATCCAGGACCAGTACGCTGACGCCTCCATCGGCAACGTAACAGGCAGTAATGCAGTGAATGTGTTCCTGGGCATCGGCGTGGCATGGACCATCGCGGCCGTCTACTGGAAGACCAAGGGCAAGAAGTTTCTTGTAGAGCCTGGTTCGCTGGCATTCTCCGTCACCCTGTTCACCATCATGGCGTTTGTGTGTGTCCTGGTGCTGATGTACCGCCGCCGGGCCGGCGTGGCAGGGGGAGAACTGGGGGGCCCGCGGACTGCAAAACTCCTCACCTCCCTCTTCTTTTTCTCCCTCTGGTTCCTCTACATCATGCTGGCATCCCTGGAGGCCTACTGCCACGTGCCAGGCTTCTGAGAGAGAGAGAGAGAGAGAGAGAGAGAGAGAGAGAGAGAGAGAGAGAGAGAGAGAGAGAGAGAGAGAGAGAGAGCGCTTGTCTCCTATTGTTTACATGTCTATCCCTCTACTTTTTGTGTACTTTTCTGAGTGTTTTAAAGTATTTATATTGTTTATTATTATTGCTACCATGGATGCTTGACTGAAGACTTTTACCACATTTACAATGACGTGGATGGCAGCCTTAGCCATTCTGTTGGAAGCGTACTGGCACCAGCTAATGACTTGGTGTATTTTTTCAGAGGACTTATGCCTTGAGGCATAGCTTTATCTAACTAGGCTGTCTGCACAAAATGAGGGAAATTAAATTACCTTTGACTCTTCTGAGAATGCTCCTATTCTGAGAATGCTCCTATTTTGTTTATAGTCTATCCTGAACACTTAGCTCTTTTAGCCCCACTGATCGTCTCCTGCATCTCTCCATTCAGATAGAGAATGACCCTAGTCAATCAGTCAATTTCTCAGAAGAGCTGACCCAGATCCTCCTTCTCCCCATGTCTGAACATGGTTCCTGGTTGACAAACTATGTAACCCCTGATGCCCACCAAGCACAGTCATTCCCATGAAGGTTCTCAGCCTCTGCCCTGAACATTGACTACTACCCTCAGCCCATCCTCAACATTGTTGTGCACCTTGTGTTGTGGACATTTTAGAAAAGGATTTTCATTTTTGAAAAGTCAAGATGTTTGAACAATGTAAGTGTTTGTAGATAAAACAGTGCCATATTCTCTTTGAACAGAGTCTAAAAAGAACTTGTGATAGGAGTTAATGGGATAACTACAGTTGGCATGGTACTGCATTAGAATTAGTAGCCACTGAGGCCAAAACATAATGTCAGATGTTATTCAGGAAATGGTGATCAGTTGAAAAAAGCTGTTGATGTTTGTTAATAAGATTAATATTAATATTTATCTCAAACTATTTGTTGTATATCATGTCAAAGAATAATATTACTACTAGGTGTGTACATGTGAGAGCGTGAGTGTGTTTTGTTGTATTGAGTGAAGAATTTTATGATAGAAACATTTTGAAGTATTGTATGTAACATTTTAATGCAGCTATCCTCATGAGTGAAAGTCTAGATGTGAATCCAAGCTAAACACAGTAACATGTGAATATTTCACTGCCTGGTTCCCTGATCCACACTCTGTCTGAGGACAACCTCAGTCTCATAAGGACTTCTTCCAAGATACTTTTTATACAGGACACTCATCTATGTGAGACAATCTCTGCCAGAGATTTCCAGCTTCTTAAAGTGTGCTTTACAATTTTTATTTGAGACGATGTACTGTAGAAGCACATTTTTTCCAAGGGTTTTGTATGAGTGTGCAAGCGTGTGGATGTGAATCATAATTCAAGGTATATGTACTCCATGTCTTCAGAGTTTGATGAAAGGCATGGTATTAGTCCATCCTAAATGTTTACTCAACATGGAGGTATGGATTTTAATGATGAAATGTCTATACTTCTGAGTCCTCACAAATCTTTTTGCATTATTCTCTGTCACATTCAGGCTTTGAACATATTTCACCTACATGACTATGTCAAAGCACTGCATAGAGGAGAAAAAATGTTTTAAAACCTAACAGTTTGTTTTTTTCCTAAACATAGCACTCACGGTGTACAGTTTTTTAAATGGCAACAAATAAACAAAACTATGACGATACTGTACTGTAATGAAAAAAAGAACAAAACCAAATGATTGCCAAACATTACTATAATTTGCATAAGGATAGTGTGTAGACTTTGTTTTTGACATTTAGGATCCTCAGATCCATTCTTATTATTTCTAGATGTATTTAAAATTACATGATCATTGCTGCTTTAATTTGATTAATATGCACGCTTAATGTATGATCAGTGGAAATAAAAGTTGTTTATTTATTATTTCTCAAAATTGAGTTTTATTTATTCCTTAATCAGGACTTAGAGCCCTTTTTAATCATAACTGGTGGCTGATTTTACAGGATATATAAAATAATAGCATTCTTTATGCAGCGAGAAAGCATGTTTGTATCAGTATGCTGTTTCTTATTGATTCACACGGGTAAACATTGTGTTATTGAATCAGAACTTTATTTGTCAGTGTAAAACAATGTGCTTGACAGATCCTGGTTACTCTAATTGATCGTGTAGGTTCAGTAATCCAGTTACTGCCACACCTGACCCATCGCTGCACATTCATTACTCTCTCACTGTTTACTTTTCGTTCAGTGTAAAAGTCTCCATAAATAACTTTTCTTACATTACATAATCATTAAGCGTAGTCTCTGCGCCCTCATTTCCTCGTCCTCCATCTGCTCTGATCAACCTGGGACATATGCTTCAGGAAGTTTTCGTGATGCTTGTTGTTTGGCATCTCAATGGATCACACACCACAAGCAGGGAATTTAAAACTTTTTTCTCTAACCCCTTAAGTAGAGTCCCTGTTTCTCCACAGACAATACATTTTCCAGGTTGCTAAAACAGTCACATCAGTCTGTAGCAAGGAGGGAAGTCTTTGACATGAAAAACGTTTCTTTGATGCAGATCCTTGTGCTGCGACAGCAGCTTCAAGTAGAGCGTTCTACAGGAATCCTACAGGAAAAAAATCGACAGGAATTTGTGTAGTTGATTAGTTAAATATAGTTAATTCACCTTAGTTGGACTTAGGATTGAATCAACTGAACAGTATTAGGACACTAACATTTCAATTCCGTCTCAGAAAAGTTGATGTCAGAGTCATCAAGCAGAAATCTGAGTGAGATCTGAAATTATAGTCTATATTTTTGCGATTTAGCGCTCTATTCAATCTGTATTGCTGAAGCGCTAAAGATTGCACAATAGTAATTAAAGGTAATTTCAAATTGAGCTGACCGTGAATGCAGTCTCCTCTAACCCGGGAACATTGCCTTTAAGATCTTTATTCAATCTGATTGCTGAAATTTAGCACTATAGCGTGATTGAAAAATGGGGGGAGGGGTTCGAAGCTGACATATGTAATTGTTTTAAGATGATGATACTATGGATCATTCAGCTATTTAATTAAAAAAATATATATAGAAAAATGTTTTGGGATAAATATTGAATTTGGCCTTTACTACTATAGCCCATAGAAACGCATTGAATAACATTCATAAATGGCAAAAAAGACAATCTAAACATAACTCATGAGAAAATGTTTGTCTGTCCTATATCTAGGGGATATAAAAAGCTCAGGAAATATGTTTGTTTGATGTTTTATTTATATTCTTTACACATTTCACCCCTTTCTTTTTAAGGCACAAAACTACCTTTATACTTCCCTTCATTTCTTTGAACCGGTACCGGTTACCTTCAGTCGAGCAAAACGTGAGAATCGTTAATAATAGTTTGTAGGCCAAACAGTTTGGACACTACAGACATATTCAAATCAAATTCTATTGGTCACGTACATGTGATTAGCAGATGTAACTGCGGGTTAATGCTTGTGCTTCTAGCTCCGACAGTGCAGTAATATCTAACAAATTACACAACATATACCCAAGACACACACATCTAAGTAGGAATGAATTAAGACTATATACATATGGACGAGCGATGTCAGAGCAGAACAGACTAAGATACAGTAGAATAGTATAGAATACAGTATATACACATATGAGATGAGTAATGCAAGATATGTAAACATTAAGTGAATGAGATACCATAGAATACAGTATATACATATGAGATAAGTAATGCCAGATATGTAAAGATTATTAAAGTGACTAGTGTTCCATTCCTCAAAGTGTCAAGTGATTTCTAGTCTATGCCTATAGGCAGCACCCTCTAATGTGCTAGTGATGGCTGTATAACAGTCTGATGGCCTTGACATAGAAGCTGTTTTTCAGTCTCTCGGTCCCAGCTTTGATGCACCTGTACTGACCTTGCCTTCTGGATGATAGCGGGGTGAACAGGCAGTGGCTCGGATGGTTGATGTCCTTGATTATCTTTTTGGTCTTCCTGTGACATCGGGTGCTGTAGGTGTCCTGGAGGGTGGGTAGTTTGCCCCCGGTAATGCGTTGGGCAGACCGCAACACCCTCTGGACCAGGCGGTGATACAGCCCGACAGAATGCTTTCAGTTGTGCATCTGTAAAAGTTTGTGAGGGTTTTAGGTGACAAGTCAAATTTATTTTGCCTCCTGAGGTATTCGTGAGAAGACCAATTTTCTGGATGTCTCAAGGTCTGTCAAACACTTTTCACCGCAGATGTGGAAATGCAACATCGGCAGATGCGGTGGATTGAGACACATCCAATGCAACAACAAAGAAATCTCTGTTGACAGTGCATGTCAGAGCAAAAACCAAGCCATGAAGTCGAAATAATTGTCCGTATAGTTCCGAGACGGGATTGTGTCGAGGCACAGATCTGGGGAAGGATACCAAAACATTTCTGCAGCATTGAAGGTCCCCAAGAACACAGTGGCCTCCATCATTATTAAATGAAAAAAAGTTTGGAACTACAAAGGCTCTTCCTAGAGCTGGCCGCCCGGCCAAACTGAACTCATCTCTGCAGAACTCCACTAATCAGGCCTTTATGGTAGAGTGGCCAGAGCGAAGCCACTCCTCAGTAAAAGGCACATGACAGCCAGCATGGAGTTTGTCAAAAGGCACCTAAAGGACTCACAGACCACGAGAAACAAGATTCTCTGTTCTGATGAAACCAAGATTGAATTCTTTGGCCTGGGTGCCCAGGAAGCTGTTGTTGTGGGGGATTAAGTGCCTTGCTCAAGGGCACCACAGCATCTGGGATTTGATTCCAACAACCCTCAGGTTGCCAGCTCACTTCCTGACAGATTTTTCCCGTCTGACCCGGGATTCAAACCAGCAGCCCTCTAGGTGCTGGGTAACCCCTCTAACCACTAGGCTACCTGCCATTTAAGTCGCCAAGTATGAAGGGCGGTGAGCCATCATAAGGAAAGGTCTCAAGCTCATTGAGGAACTCTTTAAGGGCACGTAGTGGGCGATACATGACAACAATGTTAAGCTTGAGTGGACAAGTGACAGCATGGAATTTCAATGAGGAGGTAGACAAGTGAGAGAGGGAGAAAATACAACATTTCCACTTAAGAGAAATGTGTAGCCCTGTGCCACCACCGTGACGGCCAGATACTCTCGGACTATGAGAGAAAACGTAATCAGATGAAGAGCGCAGCTGGAGTAGCAGTGCTTTCTGGGGTGATCCATGTTTCCGTCAGGGCCAAAAAGTCAAGGGACAGTGGAGAGTAAAGTACTAACAATAATTTCAAATTGCCTTGCGGAGATGAAGAGCACACCTCCCGGTACTAATTGCTGATTGCCTAAGAGAGGAGAAACCCTTCCCCTCCAATACAGCCACTGATTACCAAAACAACAGTCACAAATTGCCCTGCCCCTTAATCCTGGTTGATGTGTCGACAATCATCTGCAAGTTATGAGCAGTCAGCAGTTCACACACCAAATAGTCTACTGGGAAGACAGGAAGCACTTAAAGTTGACGGCCCTAGCTAGCACAAAGACAGTACTAGACAACAACAGATTAAGACAAAAATGATTGTTATCACTCCTGGAGATATCAGGAGTCCTCTAGATAGAGAATGAAGCACACTGAGATGGAGCCTGAGAAGCTGGTCATATACACAGCTGTAACGCTGACCTTCCGGGATACGGTTTGAAAAGAGCCCTTAGGTGTGACTAAGGTCTGCCTCTACTGAATGCCTGTGTATCTGATATCAGTTCCTGTACGGCCAGGGACCTGGCTTGCTTTAAAGAGCAATCCAAAGTCAAGGTTATACGAATCAAGCCACAGAACACTTCAAATTGGGCAATTATGACTCTGTTGGAGTGAAACTATGCCACCCTTGTACCCTGCAGAACCAGGCATGATTCCCTCTTCCCCCAATCCCCTCTTTATCAGTTGAACTTTTCTCCTATTACCCAGTTGAGTCTGGTTACTGTAGTGTTTCAGCAGTAGAAAGCTATTTTCTGATCTCTTATCTATGAGAGTAGCAATGAATTTAAATAATTTAGACGCTTGACCTGTCGTAAGCCTTGCCAGATGTCAAATGTCACAGCTCAATTGTTATTCCAGACAGTTTTCAGTATCAAGAGTTGGTTTGACACCAAGCATAGCACAGGAGGATAAGGATCACAATTCAATTTCAAGGGCATGTATAGTCAATGTGAACAATCAATATTCTATAATATGCTATGTATTATTCATTCTGGTCTATTGAACACTACACATAAATCACATAAAAAAATCACAGTACTGTACATCCTTGTTGTTGATATTGTCCTTAATCAGATTTCTTTTTAGCAAAATCACCAGAAATAGGAAAGGAACGTTTTTCAGTTATGGGGCACCCCTGGGAGGGAAGTTTCTTCTCTGCAGCTTCAAAAGGATTTCTCTGGTCCTTAGGCTGTAACAAAAGTTAATGTGCTTATATTTCGAAGTGTGTTTAAGACATTTATTCATATACTTGTTGTAGCAAATAGAGGCAAGATAAAGTGTGCACCTCTGCATGTATTTTTAGTGTTTCTTGTTGCTAGGCGACCTCTCAAAGAGTCATTGTCTTTCTGTCATTGTGTTGTCTGTTGTCGTTGCAGTTAGGTGGGCGTGTTGGTTGTAATTTCCATTTAAGGTTATTCTCCTCGTCTCTCTGACTCACTATAAAGTAAATTGGCTATTGTGAAAGAGTTAATCTTATTCAAACAAAAATAGAGAGAGAGAGAGAGAGAGAGAGAGAGAGAGAGAGAGAGAGAGAGAGAGAGAGAGAGCGCTCAGGAAAAGACTAGCAGGCATGGATACCCTAGGATAGTGAGTCATGATAGAGCCCCCACGCCATGAGGAAAGTTTAACAACACAACTACTGTATGATACATTGGCGTATGTATTTATATGATTCAACTTCCTATGTAAAAAGTATTTTGAGTGATGCACTGTTGGAGTTGTGTTCTGCATGATGTTTGTATGGTGCTGTAATTTAAACTCTGTCTGTCAGTTGATGCATTACGCTGGCCAGTTTGTATTTTTAGCAATCCTTCGACAATCTGTGATTGGTTTTAAATGAAATACTATTTGACAGAAATGTCTGGGTTGTTCCACGAAATGAGGGCCTTTTGTGTCCCTTTGATATTTTAATTAAAAACTGTCCACCAATTTAGAATTTGAAAAGCCTGTTATATTTAGTGAAGTTCCTTTTAATATAAACCACATGGAGAATTCAATAAATCTGATTATGAACATAAATAAAGACTGCATTTCTGCATTTCCCTGACATGTCCCTCCGTGCACCCTCTGTGACTTCCAGTGAATGAGATTTTAAACAACTTAATCCCACAATTTACTCAAATTTTCAGCATCATTGTAAAGCCCTAGTTATTTTGTTGCTTTGACAAAGTATTTTCTAAAGATTATTATTTATTATGTGATTAGTGATTCATAAAAACAAAACAAAAATCCCTAATTTTAAGGTCAACCCTGTTACATCAACTGAACTCTCATTTTAATATGGTGAAACTATTGTAATTTAAAAAAATGTAATCAAAATAAACATTGAACAACTAATAGTCAATCATAGTGTAAAAGCAGGTGAGTTGGATCTACTACTTTTGGTGTTTTGTGGTGGAAAACTGAGCAGGTCGAGCATAACACGTCAGACCTGTAACCAATAAATAGACAGGCTACATTGTTTTTTAATTATTATTTTTTTGTGAAGCTTGCAGTCAATTGCCCCTCTCCCTGTTGCACACAAACTTACATTTCCCCTGTCACAAGAGGATTTATGGCTGATTTAAGATGAAATCATCAATTGTGTTACGGTCAACTGTGTTACTTTATTTGGCACTTACTGTACTCTTTTATTAATTTACCTCTTGAGATGGGAAAACTCTTTTTTTAAATTAAATTCTCTTTATGACAGAATTTAATGAAATCGAATGTTTGTGCACATGTACTGCACTCATCTAAGAGTGTGTGAGTGCATGAGTCCGTGAGTGCATGAGTGCGTAAGTGAGTGTTTGAGTGAGTGAATGAGTGAGCGCGAGAGTGCTTAAGTGTGTCAGTGAGTGCACATGAAAGAGAGTATTACTTTCCAAGCATTCTTATATTCCAATTGCACAGTCATGTTGAAATGACAGAGCATTTTTTGTAATAATTTTGTTTTGTTGCTGTTCTCTAGTGCATTACGTTTCTTAATTGAATTTCACAATATCTTCATTTTGAAAATGAACATTCATCTTCAAGTTCCAAAATAGCAGAGTTTTAATGAAAATCAATTGAATGCATTCATGGGGAGAGACATTGCTTTCTAAGATCCGGTGTTACCAGAATGTCTGACAGATGGTTCCCGACACAGACGTATTCCCCCAAAGACAGGGGAACTGCACAGCAGTGCAGAACGGTCATTAAAGAGAGAAAGGGAGAGACAAGGAAGAACAAAAAAAATCTGAAGTGCAGAAAGACAAAGAAAACAGAAAAGAGGCCTCGCAGGGAAACAGATAGAGCTGCCGTAAATACCCCTAATAATTCAATTACTTCAAAAAACTGCAGCAGAGACTCTAAAGCGATACGACTGGGCCAGGATGATAAGGGAATAGAAGCAAAATAATTGTTAGCACTATGCATTGGGGCAGGTACCGTTCTCCTGGCATCCGCCGAACCCAGATTTGTCCATCGGACTGCCAGATGGTGAAGCGTGATTCATCACTCCAGAGAACGCTTTTCCACTGCTCCAGAGTGCAATGGCGGCGAGCTTCACACCACTCCAGCCGACGCTTAGCATTGCGCATGGTGATCTTAGGCTTGTGTGCTGCTGTTCGGGCATGGAAACCCATTTCATGACGCTCCTGACGAACAGTTCTTGTGCTGACGTTGCTTCCAGAGGCAGTTTGGAACTCTGTAGTGAGTGTTGCAACCGAGGACAGACGATTTGTACGGGCTACACGCTTCAGCACTCGGCGGTCCCGTTCTTGTGTGGCCTACCACTTCGCGGCTGAGTTGTTGTTGCTCCTAGATGTTTCCACTTCACAATAACAGCACTTATAACTGTCCGGGGCAGCTCTAACAGGGCAGAAATTTTACAAACTGGCTAGTTGTAAAGGTGGAGTCCTGTGATGGTGCCATGTTGAAAGTCACTGAGCTCTTCAGTAAGGCCATTCTACTGCCAATGTTTGTCTATGGAGATTGCATGGGAGTGTGCTCGATTTTATACACCTGTCAGCAACAGGTGTGGCTGAAATAGCTAAATCCACTCTTTTGAAGGCGTGTCCACATACTTTTGTATATATAGTGTATATATTCATACTGATGGGATGATCGCAAGCTCAGGCACATCAAATACCAGAGCTGGACAAGAGTTTGAACTTAGAAGTAGGGCTGGTAGTTAAAAATGCATTTGAGCTGAATCACATTCTCTGCATATTAATGTTCGGCTTCACCCAAAGGAAAAGCAGCATTTTCTCAGTGATGGCTAAGCATCTTTGGACTGTCAAGTGAGCCTTCCTTGTGTCTAAAACCCTGCGGCTGCCTCTGCATGGGAGATAGCCCATCCTTCTTCCCTCTCTGAGCGTGCAGTGTACCCCTCCCCAACACTGGCGCATCTAATCCACATAGATGCCTCCCAGGATTTATGTTTAGGATTAGTATTGTTATGCAACACTTTTTTTTTATTTGAAAAAATTCTGGGGGAAAACCTCCTCCGCACCTGCCACAAGCCGCTCATCCTGACAAAAGGATTCTACCTCAAGTGAAACTTTCTGGTTCTCGCCTGTAGTTTGAATGGATTTTGTGAGGATTTATTACAAACATCTGCTCTTAGTTGTAACTGTTTAATGTGGCCCTCCATCTGGGTATGTAGCTGTCTTGAAAGTGCCAATCCGCAGTTGGAAAAAATAACAAGGTGGACACCCCGCCTCTGTTTTTGTAAAAAGCTAAGGGATTGGCTTGGAGAAATGTGGGCATAGACATCAATTCAATGTCTATTTCAAGTTGGTTCCACGTCATTTCATTGAGAGGACGTGGAAGCAACATTGATTCAACCAGTGTGTGCCCAGCGGGATGTCATTATGTGTACCGTATGTCTATGCTTTGTTGAGCTCAATCAGTTACAGTAACAGAACCTTGCGACTCAGAGCCTGATGATGGCTGCCAGAGGGCGCTAAATAAGATGAAAACATTGAAACATTGTTTTTATGATATAGTGACCTGAGCCAGACTTTGTTATTGCCAGCTGTATTTTCCCGTGCACCGCAGTAACTACCTCCACTGTAATTCACTATCATCCATTACACATCGCAGTTGCCACGGCAGCCATTTATGCATGACTCAGCTTAATGGTCAGTGGATCACTTGCACATAGTTGTTATTGGAAATTGATTCCATTCTGTTATGCTTGTCATGTTTCATGTATCTAGATTGAAGGTGTTGGTCTTCTGACACATGAAGGACACACCTTTTGCTCAGTGACAATTTTGTTCAGTGTCACAAATGAAAACAATTTAATATAATGACTTATGTAATTGGAACATGGATATGCTGGGGGGACATGAGTTTGAGTTGTTTTGTAAAAATAGCATGAACCCAGCACATATAGTATAGCATGTACTCAGCACATACAGGGATTTAAATATCAATAGTACAGTAATTTATCTGTCTATTCCTCATCATATATTATTCTCCTTCAAAAGTGGATGTCAGTAGATGCACAGAGCCTGAATTATACTGTACGGTGCATTCGGAAAGTATTTAGACCCCTTCACTTTTTACACATTTTGTGGCTTTACAGCCTTATTCTAAAATGTATTAAATATTTTTTTAAATCTCATCAATATACACACAATACCCCATAATGACGAGCGAAAACTGTTTTTTAGTTTTTGCAACTATATAATTTTTTTTTTTAAATGAAATACCTTATTTCCATAAGTATTCAGACCCTTTGCTATGAGACTCGAAATTGAGCTCAGGTGTATTTTGTTTCCATTGATCATCCTTGAGATGTTTCTATAACATGATTGGAGTCCACCTGTGGTAAATTTAATTAATTGGACATGATCTGGAAAGGCCACACCTGCCTATATAAGGTTCCACAGTTGACAATGCATGTCAGAGCAAAAACCATGCCATAAGGTCGAAGGAAATGTCCGTAGAGACAGAATTGTGGCGAGGCACAGATCTACCAAAACATGTCTGCAGCATCGAAGGTCCCCACGAACACAGTGGCCTCCATCATTCTTAAATGGAAGAAGTTTGGAACCACCAAGACTCTTCCTAGAACTGGCCACCCATCCAAACTGAGCAATCGGGGGAGAAGGGCCTTGGTCAGGGAGGTGACCAAGAACCCGATGGTCACTCTGACAGAGCTCCAGAGTTCCTTTGTGGAGATGGGAGAACGTTCCAGAAGGACAACCCTCTCTGCAGCACTCCACCAATCAGGCCTTTATGGTAGAGTGGCCAGACGGAATCCACACCTCAGTAAAAGGCACATGACAGCCCACGTCTGGAGGAAACCAGACACCGTTCATCACCTGGCCAATACCATCCCTACGGTGAAGCATGGTGGTGGCAGCATCATGCTGTGGGGATGTTTTCAGCGGCAGGAACTGGGAGACTGGTCGGGATCGAGGGAAAGATGAACGGAGCAAAGTACAGAGAAATCCTTGATGAAAACCTGCTCCAGAGTGCTCAGGACCTCAGACTGGGGGTGAAGGTTCACCTTCCAACAGGACAACGACCCCCCCAGCCAAGACAACGCAGGAGTGGCTTCGGGACAAGTCTCTGAATGTTCTTGAGTGGCCCGGACTTGAACCCGATTGATCATCTCTGGAGAGACCTGAAAATAGCTGGGGAGCGATGCTCCCCATCCAACCTGACAGAGCTTAAGAGGATCTGCAGAGAAGACATGCACTGTCAACTGTGGGACCTTATATAGACAGGTAGGATGCACCTGAGATTCATTTTGTGACTCATAGCAAAGGCTCTGAATACTTATGTAAATAAGGTATTTCTGTTTTTTATTTTGAATAAATTTGCTAACATTTCTAAAAATCTGTTTTTGCTTTGTCATAATTGGGTATTGTGTGTAGATTGAAGAGTTTTCTTTTGTTGCTGTAACGTAACAACGTGGAAAAGTCAAGGGGTCTTTTCCACACGAAGGCACTGTAAATACAATAGAATTCATCCAAACTAACTTGGCTGTTTTGGACAATGAGTCACATGGTGAATCTTGTTAGTCGTCCTCATAGTGTCACCTCCAAGAGTGAGGATGAATCAGACCCAGAGAAAAGCAACCCAAAGACATGGCTAATGTTATCCCACTTGGTTTACTCTGATACACTGCTATGCTACTGTATATAACACCACTTGATCCAGTGTTTTCCCATTTGAATAATACATGTAATATTGGTGGGTGTGTTGTAATAGAGCACAAATAATTCAGGTAAGATGAGAAATAATGTCATGGGGAGGCTTGCTGAAGCATTAAAGACTGCGCAATCGAAATGTCCTATTGAGCCGACATATGCAGTCTCTAATAGCGCGGGAACATTGCCTTTAAATTTCAATCACACTGTAACACTGAACTTCAGTGCTACAGATTAAATCCATCCCCATTCTCCCAAATGTCTGGTGCCTAAATCAAGTGAAAATGCCCTGCTAGAGTTCCACACACTTAATGATAATCACATCAGTACCAGCATAACCCTTGAACAGTAAGGCACCACAGCTCTTCACGCCTGTCAGATCATTGAAAATGGAATTGAAATTCTACTTAGAAAGTTCATGTTTGTGTGTATTTTTTTTTACTTGAGAGAGGGAGAGAAAAGATAAAAGCTGAAACGCGTTCTGTTATGGTAGATTGTACCCTCAACCCCCCTCCACACATTTAAGGAAGGTATTTTACACTTTGCTACATTTTGCTGATTAACTTTTAAACAACCGAGCCACTCCTGTGAAATCCTCATGTATTTTTTATTGGCTTTTTGTAGGACAGTGCAATCTTCACTTGACAAAGAGCATTCACAGAGAATGAGGAGGGAGGAGGAAACTGTGCCTTGGAGGACCATACTGCACTAATCTAGATCACTGATACACATTGCCGCTGAGCCAATGACATGCTGCATTAGGGATGAAGGGATGAGGTACACAAACTCGGGAAAAAAACCCGACTGCAATAAACAAATAGAATTTGCAGGTCCTGCTCAGGCACATTCTCCGCCAGGATATTGTACAACTGGGATACTCCACTGGCTCCAATGTCAACCATCAGCCCGGCTGGAAAGAAAAGATGCCATCTGAAGGCTCAACACAGTAGGTGTTTCTTGGCCAGACTGTATCTCAGTAACCGTTGGGACCATGTCATATTGATATGGTATGATGATAGAGGACGTGGTTTGGAACCACATTTCCAGAGAAGTGTTTTCATCTTATCAAACATTACAGTTACCCTTCACCAAGCTCCAAGCTTCGGTTGACCTTCACCCCTGCTTCCCTCACCACTTCCATTTAATCTGAATCTTAATATTCTTTCAATATCAGCAAGCCTTATCCCCATGGCCTCTGTGTTCATAGATACAGTATCATTCATGCCACTGTTCTGGCCCTCCAGTGGTGGAATGGTGAAGGATGAGGCATTTCTTCCCAGGCACTGTAGATAGGAATAATGGTTGCTGTCTGACCTCTGGTGGTAGGCCTACCTTTTTCACAATGACCTTTCTCACTTATCTTGCATTCTTCATAGCCTTGATTTCACATTACAATTGTGTTAATACCCACTGAGAAAAAACGAGTTTAACCAACGTTGTTTCCACGCAATTTCAACCAAAAAAGCAAATGTGATGACGTTGAATCAGTGTGGAAAACTGATTGGATTTTCAAAAAGTAATCAACGTAAGGGAATTTAGTCTTTTTGTCACCCAATTTAACCTAATAGTGTGAACGTTATTGATAATAAGGGTTACTTGGAGAAAATCGGACCTCTGAAATGAAAACGGATGCCCCTCACTTCAGCAAAATAGATTTGACCTAAACACTCCCAGAATGCTTGAAAAAAAAGTGACCCTCCGCTATACCCCAAATAATAATTAAAACATAAAGTGGACAGCAGAGACCATGTATACTGTTTATCCTCATTTCTTGGACAGACCAGAGACTTAAATGTGCACTGCTAGAAACCGTATTGTAAACATTACATGGCAATGCAGGGATTTCGTGACAGGGTTGAGTGGAAGTGGGATTATCTACTTTATAGTATAAGCATTGCATGAATCTATCATTGTATTTGCAGGTCACATTAGCAGATGTCACAAAGTGCTATACAGAAACCCAGCCTAAATAATACCACACAAATTACTGAAATTACAGGCTAAGAATGGACAGAGAGTTCATCTTATCATATTTCTCCAATGCCAAATCAGTGTGTTTGTTTGCAACGAAACTGTCCCTGATTGCAAATAAATAAATCTGAGACGTTGTCAGAATGCTTGGTGTAGTTGGTGCAAAAAGTCAGGCGCAGGACAGCAGAGATGAGCAACACAACGTAGTTTACTCAAAATATTTACAAAGTAGAAACAAATACCAAGCCCACCAAATGGACTGACATAATACTTGAACAATAATGCACACAAACATTGGGAAAACAGAGGGTTAAATAATGAACATGTAATTGGGGAATTGAAACCAGGTGTGTATAAAACAAAGACAAAAAAAATGGAAAGATGAAAAGTGGCGATGGCTAGAAGGCCGGTGACATCGACCGCCGAACACCGCCCAAACAAGGAGTGGGACCGACTTCGGCGGAAGTTGTGACAGTACCCCCCCCTTTACGCGCGGCTCCAGCAGTGCGCCGACACCGACCTCGGGGACGACCCAGAGGACGAGGCGCAGGGCGATCCAGATGGTGACGGTGGAACTCCCGCAGCATCGAAAAGTCCAAAATGTCCTCTTCCGGCACCCAGCATCTCTCCTCCGGACCGTACCCCTCCCACTCCACGAGGTACTGAAGGCCCCTTGCCCGACGCCTCGAGTCCAGTATGGCTCGAACTGCATACGCCAGGAAGGGGGCGGAGGAACCTCCCGCACCTCAGACTCCTGGAGTGGACCAGCCACCACCGGCCTGAGGAGAGACACATGGAACGAGGGGTTAATACGATAATCTGGGGGAAGCTGTAACCTGTAGCAAACCTTGTTCAGTCTCCTCAGGACCCACAAACCGCAGGCCCAGCTTCCAGCAGGGCAGGCATAGGGGCAGGTTTCGGTTCGAGAGCCAGACCCGGACCCCCGGTGCGAACACCGGGGCCTCACTGCGGTGGCAGTCTGCGCTCGCTTTCTGACGCCTCACGGCCCGCTGAAGGTGCACATGAGCGGCTTCCCATGTCTCCTCCGAGCACCTAAACCAGTCGTCCAACGCAGGAGACTCGATCTGGCTCTGATGCCAAGGCGCCAGAACCGGCTGGCACCCCAGTACGCACTGGAAAGGGGAGAGGTTAGTGGAGGAGTGGCGGAGCGAGTTTTGGGCCATCTCTGCCCAGGGGATGAACGCCGCCCACTGCCCCGGCCGGTCCTGGCAATAAGACCACAGAAACCTACCCACATCCTGGTTTACTCTCTCCACCTGCCCGTTACTCTCGGGGTGAAAACCTGAGGTAAGGCTGACAGAGACCCCCAGATGCTCCATGAATTCCCTCCAGACTCTTGACGTGAACTGGGGACCTCGATCAGATACTATGTCCTCAGGCACCCCGTAGTGCCGGAAGACGTGTGTAAACAGGGCCTCCGCAGTTTGTAGGGCCGTAGGGAGACCAGGCAAAGGGAGGAGACGGCAGGACTTAGAGAACCGATCCACAACGACCAGGATCGTGGTATTACCCTGTGAGGGAGGAAGATCTGTGAGGAAGTCCACCGACAGGTGCGACCACGGCCGTTGTGGAACGGGTAAGGGCTGTAACTTCCCTCTGGGCAGGTGCCTAGGGGCCTTGCACTGAGCGCACACCGAGCAGGAGGAAACATTTACCCTCACGTCCTTAGTCAAAGTGGACCAACAGTACTTCCCACTAAGACAGAGCACTGTCCGACCGATGCCAGGATGACCAGAGGAGGGTGACATGTGGACCTAATAGATCAAACAGTCGCAGACAGCAGACGGAACATACAAGCACCCAGCTGGACACTGTGGGGGAGTGGGCTCTGTACGTAATGCCCGCTCGATGTCTGCGTCCATCTCCGACACTACCGGTGCCACCAGGCAAGAGGCCGGGAGTATGGGAGTGGGATCCATTGACCGCTCCTCTGTGTCATACATCCGGGACAGTGCGTCTGCCTTTGTATTCTGGGAACCTGGTCTGTAGTACAGGGTGAAAACAAAACGGGTAAAGAACATGGCCCACCTTGCCTGGCGAGGGTTCAGTCTCCTCGCCGCCCGGATGTAGTCCAGATTGCGGTGGTCAGTCCAGATGAGAAAAGGGTGTTTAGCCCCCTGTTATAGAAATTTCGTTCTCAATGTTCATAAACTGAACTCCAATTAAACAAACTCTGTCTGTTACCCAGTATTTGTAAGATACTGGTTGAAATGAGACAAACAGAGGCCCAATCTATAATTGTCAAATGTAGATTGTTTATTCACGGGAGAGCTCTGCGCTCCAAAAGGTGTACACAGTCTTTTATATGGTACAATGTTGAAATACAAAGATACAAAATTCCCACCTCTTCCCCCACCCTCTCCAAGAACATAGTGTCTTCCCACAGTACCCATTCATTCCTTATCACAATCTTTGCAAATAAGTCAAACTTGGGAGGTGTTGGGAGGTTCTTCTCAAGGACGGGCCTCTCGCATGTGTCTGGTAGAATCAAATAATTCTTTGTTCTCCCAGACACCCCCTAAATGAAGTTATACTTCTGCACACCAAGTTAATATCTAGGCACACACACATTAATTGGACTGCCATTTGTCTTGTAACCCTATACAAAATTGCATACATTTTCAGAATGGAATGTTCTTAGTATTAAGTACAAACATTTAGTCATTAAACATAAAATCTATAACACCCCCTCAAGCCAATGTCTCCACGCCTTCAAAGCCTTGACGACAGCCAACAGCTCCCAGTCCCCCACATCATAGTTTCGTTTCGACGGGCTGAGCTTCCGCGAAAAGAAGGCACAGGGGCGGAGCTTTGGTGGCGTACCCGAGTGCTGAGAAAGCACAGCTCCTATCCCAGCCTCGGACGCGTCTACCTCCACTATGAACACCAAAGAGGGATCCGGATGAGCCAGCCTGGGAGCCGAGGTAAACAGAGCCTTCAGGTGACCAAAAGCCCTGTCCGCCTCAGCCGACCACTGCAAACGCACCGGTCCCCCCTTCAGCAGTGAAGTAATGGGAGCCGCTACCTGACCAAAGCCCCGGATAAACCTAATAGTTGGCAAACCCTAGGAACCGCTGCACTTCCTTCACCGTGGTGGGAGTCGGCCAACTACGCATGCCTGAAATGCGATCACTCTCCATCTCCTCCCCTGAAGTGGAAATGCGGTACCCTAGGAAGGAGACGGACTGTTGAAAGAACAGACATTTCTCAGCCTTGACGTACAGGTCATGCTCCAACAGTCGACCAAGCACCCTGCGCACCAGAGACACATGCTCGGCGCGTGTAGCGGAGTATATCAGAATATCATCAATATACACCACTACACCCTGCCCATGCAGGTCCCTGAAAATCTAATCTACAAAGGCCTGGAAAACTGATGGAGCATTCATCAACCCGTACGGCATGACGAGGTACTCATAGTGTACTGAGGTGGTACTAAATGTCATCTTTCACTCGTCTCCCTCCCGGATACGCACCAGGTTGTAAGCGCTCCTCAGATCCAATTTTGTGAAGAAGCAGGCCCTGTGCATTGACTCAATCGCACTGGCTATGAGAGGTAGCGGGAAGCTGTACCTCACAGTGATCTGGTTGATGCCTCGATAGTCAATACACGGGCGCAGACCTCCATCCTTCTTCTTCACAAAAAAGAAGCTCGAGGAGGCAGGTGAAGTGGAGGGCCGAATGTACCCCTGCCCCAGGGATTCGGAGATGTGTTTCCATAGCCGCCGTCTCCTCTTGCGACAGGGGATACACGTGACTCCTGGGAAGTGCTGCGTCTACCAGGAGATTTATTGCACAATCCCCTCGTCGATGGGGTGGTAATTGAGTCGCCTTCTTTTTACAGAAGGCGAGAGCCAAATCGGCATATTCAGTGTGCAACAGGGGGCTCTCGGTGAGCCTGGTGCCGACTCACCTGGGGTGACACGAGAGTGCCCTGCCTGCTGCCTCGACTCCCAGAGGGACCTTCCCAGCACCGACCGGCAGTGTGCCCTCTGCAGCCACAGATGGTGCATGGACCGGTCCCTCCTCCGGTCGCCCTAAGTGCAGCACCTCCCAGCTCCATGGGCGTCGGATCGGTGGTGCTGGGGGATGAAATCGACAGGCCCCGATCTGGACGTCCGCGGGTAGCCAGCAGGTTATCCAGCCAGATGGACAGGTCCACCAGCTGGTCAAAGGTAAGAGGGGTGTCCCTGCAGGCCAACTCCCGACAGACGTCCTCTCGTAGCCGTCCCATCATCCTCCCTCGGGAGCGCGAGCCGAATCCCACTGGGACCGGGTGAAGGAGGGTTGAGCAGTGGTGCCTGTGGTGGAGGCGCTGGAGGGACTCCTCTCTCCCAACGGTCCATCGTCTGCAGGACGCGATCCATGGCGGTGCCGAGACGTTGCAACATGGTCGCATGCTGCTGGACGCGCTCCTCAACCTCCAACACTAGGTTGTCTGCTCCTGCTGACTCTATTCTGAGGTGCGTTACTCTGTCACAAGGCTTGGTGTAGTTGGTACAAAAGAGTCAGGCGCAGGACAGCAGAGATGAGCAACACAACGTAGTTTACTCAAAATATTCCAAAGTAGTAAAAAATACCAAGCCCACCAAATGGACTGATATAATACCTGAACAATAAAACACACAAACATGGGGAAAACAGAGGGTTAAATAATGAACATGTAATTGGGGAATTGAAACCAGGTGTGTATAAAACAAAGACAAAACAAATGGAAAAATAAAAAGGTGATCGGCGATGGATAGAAGGCCGGTGACGTCGACCACCGAACGCCACCCGAACAAGGAGAGGGACCGACTTCGGCGGAAGTTGTGACAGACATCATTAGGAATCTGGGCATGGTCCTTTCAAAAGTTAGGCCTACCTTTCCACTCCAGACAGACTATGACGCAGAAAAATGGAAGGTTAACTGCTGGCTACTCTTCCTCCATGGTTTAACCCAATGAGAGAATGTCTTAAGTGTTTCCCTAAAAGCTGCCGGTGTTAAAACCTCTTATATTGTACAGAAAGTGAATAGCTTAATCAATTGATAGTGACAGAATTATATTACTTCCCAGGCAAAGTACATTTTTTGTCTCCTCGGCTATAGAAGGTTGTATGTAGCTCAGCCTCTGAATGTCAAAGAAACAAAACAATGATATTCTCATATGCATCAGAATCACGTCTTTTCCGGGTATTTTACAGTTTATTTCTAGCATAAAGCATTGTGGACCAAAGCACTGTTATAGATCACTTTACATAATCAGATTTTATTTTCTTCAAAATCTTAAGCTAACAAGGGGTAGGCCTGTGCTATTTGCCAATTTCTTTAATAAAAAGTAGACATATGGCATACCCTCTCATACCCACTCAATTCAAGTCTTGGTTTTAACTTAACAGCCCTTCAATGACACGGAGGTAGGCTATTTAAAGAGTGGAGGAATTGACTGACAAATGTATGGATATAGCAGCAGCCTAATTTCTTCTGTCAAAATGGTAGGCCTACCTCTTATTTCTTAAATAAGAAGAAATAGGCTCCAACACAAAGCCCTCTTGTTGTCAGTAAAGTCTAATTAAAACTAAGACGTTTGAAATGAATTATGCCTACTTGAATTCGTTTACTTTCAGCACCATGAGCTGTCCATTTCCGATTAATTGTTCCACGGCTGCTTCTTCAAGTTTCAGCACCACAATGTAAGTTACTTGAATCTGGCTTATTGTGAGATCAATAACTCTGATAAAAAGGCCTACATCCTGGGCAATTGTTTTTATAAAATCAATTATAGTAGTAGCAAGATATCAAAGTTGACCTCCGGTCCTCCTCATCTTTGTGCTCTCCTTTTCAAACTGAACAGAACATATGTCTCTAAAGGTCAGTCCACGGGCAAGATTTTTTGGACTAGGCCAAATAAATGCAACATTTTGGAAGAAGCCTTTGACTTTCCTCCTGAACTGCCACCTTAGGCCTACACAGTACAGCCATTGGTTAGGCAGTACACAAAAACGTTTTTGACCAGCAAGAGCAGAGCAGAGCAGGCCGAGGCTCAGGGTTGGAATATTCCTTGTTGTGTGTAATGCATCCTAGTTTTATTTACACCATCCCAGCACCTATCTTAGAAATATGTTTGCTCTGTGCTTCTCCCAGCATGCACTTTGTAGCCTATACAGTGAGGGAAAAAGGTATTTGATCCCTTGTTGATTTTGTACGTTTGCCCACTGACAAAGAAATGATCAGTCTATAATTTTAATGGTAGGTTTATTTGAACAGTGAGAGACAGAATAACAACAAAAAAATCCAGAAAAACACGTGAAATCTTTTATAAATTGATTTGCATTTTAATGAGGGAAATAAGTATTTGACCACCTCTCAATCAGAGAAATTTCTGGCTCCCAGGTGTCTTTTATACAGGTAACGAGCTGAGATTAGGAGCTCACTCTTAAAGGGAGCGCTCCTAATCTCAGTTTGTTACCTGTATAAAAGACACCTGTCCACAGAAGCAATCAATCAATCAGATTCCAAACTCTCCACCATGGCCAAGACCAAAGAGCTCTCCAAGGATGTCAGGGACAGGATTTTAGACCTACACAAGGCTGGAATGGGCTACAAGACCATCGCCAAGCAGCTTGGTGAGAAGGTGAAAACAGTTGGTGCGATTATTCGCAAATGGAAGAAACACAAAAGAACTGTCAATCTCCCTCGGCCTGGGGCTCCATGCAAGATCTCACCTCGTGGAGTTGCAACAATGATCATGAGAACGGTGAGGAATCAGCCCAGAACTACACGGGAGGATCTTGTCAATAATCTCAAGGCAGCTGGGACCATAGTCACCAAGAAAACAATTGGTAACACACTACGCCGTGAAGGACTGAAATCCTGCAGCGCCCGCAAGTTCCCCCTGCTCAAGAAAGCACATATACATGCCCGTCTGAAGTTTTCCAATGAACATCTGAATGATTCAGAGGACAACTGGGTGAAAGTGTTGTGGTCAGATGAGACCAAAATGGAGCTCTTTGGCATCAACTCAACTCGCCATGTTTGGAGGAGGAGGAATGCTGCCTATGACGCCAGGAACACCATCCCCACCGTCAAACATGGAGGTGGAAACATTATGCTTTGGGGGTGTTTTTCTGCTAAGGGGACAGGACAACTTCACCGCATCAAAGGGATGATGGACGGGGCCATGTACCGTCAAATCTTGGGTGAGAACCTCCTTCCCTCAGCCAGGGCATTGAAAATAGGTCGTGGATAGGTATTCCAGCATGACAATGACCCAAAAGCTCAAGAAGAAGCACATTAAGGTCCTGGAGTGGCCTAGCCAGTCTCCAGACCTTAATCCCATAGAAAATCTGTGGAGGGAGCTGAAGGTTCGAGTTGCCAAACGTCAGCCTCGAAACCTTAATGACTTGGAGAAGATCTGCAAAGAGCAGTGGGACAAAATCCCTCCTGAGATGTGTGCAAACCTGGAGGCCAACTACAAGAAACGTCTGACCTCTGTGATTGTCAACAAGGGTTTTGCCACCAAGTACTAAGTCATGTTTTGCAGAGGGGTCAAATACTTATTTCCCTCATTAAAATGCAAATCAATTTATAACATTTTTCACATGCGGTTTTTCTGGATTTTTTTGTTGTTATTCTGTCTCTCACTGTTCAAATAAACCTACCATTAAAATTATAGACTGATCATTTCTTTGTCAGTGGGCAAACGTACAAAATCAGCAGGGGATCAAATACTTTTTTTCCCTCACTGTAAGCTATGGATCATTTGATTGAGACCACACTAAATAGCCTATAGGCACACTTGATATATCCCCAGCTGAGAATCAGAGAAGAGGGGTGGAATTGGGAACACATCGATACATAGCCTAATAAGCAACTAATTCAAAAACACTGAGAAATATTGAAATTTCATCAATTACAAATTACATGACCCTCCCCTGGAATAGATACAAAAAAATACTAACCCTCCCCTTGACTGAAATTGAAGAAGCATGACCCTTCCCCAATTTCCTTCAGGTAACCATTATGTCATTTTCGATCCACCCCTAAATCCAATGACAGGGTGAAATGTACGGTTGATTTCATGTTGAATTCACAACCAAATGTAAATCAAAACTAGAAGTTGAACTGACGTCTGTGCACAGTGGGGTATAACCAATGCATGACACTCTGATTTGTAGGCTACAGCCCTTTAATAAACTCCATCCAGTCTGAATGTTATTATGTCTTCATTCTGTAGAATTGCAGACCACTGCTCAGTGTTATAGGCCTATACAGAGCATTCGGGAACGTATTCAACCCCTTTGTTACGTTACAGCCTTATTCTAAAATGTATTCAATTATATTTTTTCCTCATCAATCAACACACAATACTCCATAACGACAAAGCGAAAACTGATTTTTTGAAGTTATTCAATTTAAAACAGAAATACCTTATTTATATAAGTATTCAGACCTTTTGCTATGATAATCAACATTGAGCTCAGGTGCATCCTGTTTCCATTGAACATCCTTGAGATGTTTCTACAACTTGATTGAAGGCCACCTGTGGTAAATTCAATTGATTGGCCATGATTTGGAAAGACACACACCTGCCTATATGGTCCCACAGTTGACATTGAATGTCAAAGTAAAAACCAAGCCATGAGGTCGAAGGACAGGATTGTGTCGAGGCACAGATCTGGGGAAGGGTACCAAAAAAAGTATGCATTGAAGGTCCGCAAGAACACAGTGGCCTCCATCATACTTAAATGGAAGAAGTTTGGAACCATCAAGACTCTTCCTAGAGCTGGCCGCCCGACCAAACTGAGCAATTGGGAGAGAAGGGCCTTGGTCAGGGAGGTGACCAAGAACACGAAGGTCATTCTGACAGAGCTCTAGAGTTCCTCTGTGGAGATGGGAGACCCTTCCAGAAGGACAACCATCTCTGCAGCACTCCACCAATCAGGCCTTTATGGTAGAGTGGCCAGACGGAAGCCACTCCTCAGTGAAAGGCCCATGACATCCCGCTTGGAATTTGCCAAAAGGCACCTAAAGGATCTCAGACCCTGAGAAACAAGATTCTCTGGTCTGATGAAACCAAGATTGAACTCTTTGTCCTGAATGCCAAGCGCCCCACGTCTGGAGGAAACCTGGCACCATCCCTACAAGGAAGCATTGTGGTGGCAGCATCATGCTGTGGAGATGTTTTCAGTGGCAGGTACTAGTAGACTAGTCAGGATCCTTGATGAAAACCTGCTCAAGAGCACTCAGCACCTCAGACTGTGGTGAAGGATCACCTTACAACAGGACAACGGCCCTAAGCACACAGCCAAGACAAAGCAGGAGTGGCTTCAGGACAAGTCTCTGAATATCCTTGAGTGGCCCAGCCAGAGCCCGGACTTGAACCCGATTGAACATCTCTGGAGAGACCTGGAAATAGCTGTGCAGCGAAGACTCGAGGCTGTAATTGCTGCCAAAGGTGCTTCAACAAAGTACTGAGTAAAGGGTCTGAATACTTATGTAAATGTGATATTTCAGGTTTTTTGGTTTTATACATTTGCCAAAATGTCTAAAAACCTGTTTAGTGTATTGTGTTTCCGTAGATGAAAGAAAAAAACAATGTAATCAATTTGAGAATAAGGTTGTAATGTAACAAAATGTGAAAAAGGTCAAGGGGTCTGAATACTTTCCGAATGCAATATAGGTCACTACGGCGTGGCATATCCATAAAAAAGCTGAAGTAAAGGTGCATGATTCATAATCATTGACATTTGGTACTTGGGATAGTCCAAAATAGAAATATGGCGAATGGGAGTCAACAATGATGCATTATGTAAGAGTTATTACCATGTGATTTATCTATAAGAATTTTGTCGGCTACAGGTACAATTAAATGCATATTGTATTTAACTTGGTAAATAACGATGTGTTAGAATGTACCAAGTGACAGGGCCTCATACCGGATTTGGACTGTGCAACAATTTTGCCTATACCGATATAGGACTGTAGGCTTAGGACTGTAGGCCTACAGCTAAAGGAGGTGAATGTGCTGTATGCTCACTTATTTTTTAACTGCCTGTACACTTTTGTAATCGATAATTGTAATTTAATCTGTGTGAAGTATTTGCGTGAGTATTCTAGCCTAAATTATTTTAATGAGTAGCTCAGTAATTTTGGAAAATACAATGCAACTTCAGTCAGAGAGAACAATAGCGTATTGCATACCCAGTATATAAACTGCAGATAAGAAATAAACGTCGAATAACCACATCTAATTTCGAACCGCTCTTATCTAGACGGGAATAGGACAATGGCGACGTTAACAAGCCAGGACTCAACCGCTCAAGCGCGGGTTTATTTCCAAACGCCACCCGGTACCGAGGATTCAGAAGTCGTCCAGAAGCAAGGGCGGGTAACCGTGAAATACGATAGAAAAGAGCTGAGGAAGCGACTCAATTTGGAAGAGTGGATAATTGAGCAGTTAACGGATTTATACGACTGTGAGGTAGGAAATGACACAATCTATTTTTTTGTTTACAGTAGAATTTTCCCCATTCGTTTTTTGTTTTTGTTTTCAATGATCTCTACCTTGATTGAGATTGATGTAGGCTATAGGATTGCAGTAATATTAAAACCTAGGGGCTACAATAATATAAAAAATATGAGTAGGAATTACAGACACAATGTAGGGCGTGGCTACATAATTGTAATACTGTACCAAACAATTGAATACATTAGGTGTCTGCTCAAGTAGTGAGGGACAGAATGTGCTGTTTCAATAAAAAGTGTGCATAATGTATTGATAAGTAGGAGGATAGGCCGGTTGGCACTGAGTACTATGGCCACTGCACCTGCAAAGCAATTACAGTACAGCCTGCCTACTCTGTTGGATTAGCATATGAACTTCAAATGTTACATAATAGCAATGCCTGATTGTCTTTAACAAAGGAAATATCATTGACTATGGATAGATATCGCACCCCACCCTCTCTGCTTCTCCATGGAAATGCAGTGGCACATACTGCATGACAGTGCACAGCATGACATGTTTGTGATGTATTCTGCATGAACAAGTATGAGGTGATCATCTTCATGAATGACCCCTGTAAACAACATATTTTTACAGCACCCCTCAGACATGTGTAGAGTCCATTGGCTCCAGTCCTCAGTACCCCCGACAGTACAAATGTATGTTGTAGCCCTGGACAACATGCCTGATTCAGCTCATTGAGTGCCTGATGATTAGTTGACTAGTTTAATCAGGTGTGTTTGTCAGGGGGCTACAATAAAACTGTGTACTGTTGGGGGTACTGGAGAACCAGAGTAGGGAACCACTGGTCTTGACCACTGAATTTATCAGGTGTTTTGACACAATAACACATTAACTATTCACATAAAAGGGTTGCAGCAGCACCTATGCATCAGATAAGTTGGGAACAACGTGGTTAACATTATAGGTTGAGAAGTAACATGCAGCACTGGCACATTACGCATTATTGGACTGTAATGACATTGACCATTACTTATGTCCTCAGAGAGACCAACTAGACTAGTAAAGTGCTAATTGGACTAACTAGTGTTTTGATTTAGGCAACTCTGGTCCTCAGGGTTGTGCCAGGGTCAGATGAGATGCTGAGTGTTTTCTGATTGGCCAATGTTATGTGAGTGTGGGCTCTTGTAACTACTATTTGACCTCCTGACTAAGTCCTTGGGCTGTAGATTATAGGCATGTAAACAGCAATACAATGTACTAACTGGAGATTGTATTGTAATGTTGTATTTCTATAGGGATGGCTACTTCTAAACAGTCATGTTCAATTGAGTAGACAGCGGTCAGGAAGTCTGTGTGTATTGTCATCAGTACACACCACATAGGGGGTTCAGCCCATCCTGTTGTGTTGAGAAGCAGAGGGAGGAAGCTAGGGACATTAGGGACCTATGGAGGATGTTCAAAGGTGAGACTGTTGTGCAAAAATATTTTTTTTTATCCTTAGGCTGTCTGATCTATTCATTACAGTTTTTTCTACTCTCCTCGCTCTTTGTTGTTTTCTCTATATTTTCTGTTTCTATGTCTATCATCATCACTGTCTCTCTCTCTCACTGCCTTTGCCTCTCTCAGGAGGAGGAGATTCCAGAGTTGGAGATTGACGTGGACGAGCTGTTGGATATGCCCACTGATGGAGACCGGGCCTCCAGGGTCAAGGTGACCGCTAAACACTATTCTATATTGACTACAAATCCATTATTGTTCATTTGTATCGAGGGCTGAATCCCTACTTTAGGTCAATCTCAAAATTTGATGGGAAATCTCCCATATCATTACATGCATTTACAACAGTTACCCATGTGGATTTTTAGTTAATTTCCTCTTTCACTTCCTATTGTTTTGCAGGGTTTGCTGGTTGACTGTTACAAACCTACAGATGTAAGTTCAAAATTAGAATCAGATTATTATCTGCTCCTGTTAAGCTTTAAACCCAGCATTAGAGTGACTGATCAACTGAAAATAACTGTCTGGAACCAACTTCCCATCCATTGTTTTGACCAAGTTCCTCAAATAAATGAGTAATACAGTAACATGTATGATAACAGTTGTACAGTCTCACATCCCTCTCCATTGTTCATTTTACTGCAGGACTTTGTCACGGCTCTCCTAGAGAAGGTTAAAGGTCTGCAGAAACTCAGCACTCCGCCCAAAAAGAATGAAAAATCTTCTCCTTAGCCTCAGAACAACCCCAACCGATTACAACTCAGTTCTACACAGGGACACTCAGCTAGAATCCCTCAGCACCTAGAATCTTTAAATCAGCAGGATTGATAGAGGGAAGAAGATCAACCAATCAAATCCCTGCAGCAGGGATTACTATGTCTCTTTGTTTAAAACAACTTCTTGTTGATGTATAATCATGGTATACATAAACAGTAGTAAGTGATGAGTGTTAAATATAATAATATAGTACAGCATTGATAAACTGATTTGTTGACACGGAGGAAGAACATGACAACATTTAACTTGAGCTCTAAGTCACCAGCAAAGCATGACAATTACATAAACCTCATGACAGCTCATAGTGAGTCATGACAGAGGTGACTTTATTCAGTCTAACAAATGTAACTCTTTGGTTAGTTGATTAGTCAACATTACTGTATGTACAGTGACAGCTAGATATAGTGAACTATCATTGGTTGGTAGTAGTTGGAGCCATGTCATTTTTACAATGACATTTTAATTAGGATTTATAGAGAAGCAAGGTCTTACTGAGAATGGTTTTTTGGGAAAACGGTAGTTAAGTCTGTGCAATGATTTCAAGCCGATCGCTGTCATCATATGTCAAATATATTTTTTGAAAGGGAAGCTTGAAGGGCTTTTCAACATTTCACACTGGACTACTGGGAGTGAACATGATGCTTTTCTATGTTATACCTTTGACATGAGCAGGTGTGGACAGTTGTCAAAGACAAACACCAGCATGCCACACAAGGTACTGTAATAACATCAGTAGCCTACGCGTTTTCATTGCGCACATTTTTTTAAATATACATTTTGGGAGTAATGCATGACTAACTCTATAAAACACAGGAAAACATTAGCAAATTAAGGTTAGGGTCCATTTAAATCCATGACATGAACTGTCACTACAGTAAATGCTTTTGAGTCCTACTACAACATATGGTTCAACTGTTTTCCCCTCCACATCCTCCACCCTGGTGCCTGAGAGGGACGGGGTGGGTCTGTTTCTCAGACCTGACCCAAGTAGATAGAAAGGCCTTTGCTTTATATAGCTTTTTATTTGTTTCTCAAACCAAATAAACTTAGTCATTAACCATACAGCAAGCACTGCGAAGAGGACTTTGGCCTTAGAAGACTACGGCAATGATTGTATCGACTATTGTGGATTAAGCAATGTCTTTGAAAAGTATGACAATTGGTCCTGCATTTCGCTGCGCCTGCATGTGTACACCTCATTACTATAATTTCTTAATCTTTTGGACCCCATTGAGATGTTATTTTGGGCAGGCTTTTAACTACCAGATTCAGTGTATCTCCTAGAACCTGCATCACGTTGAAGACTGAATCAAATCATGAACTGGGTTACTGCATTAATTTAGAGTGCTGGAGGTACAATAATCTGGTGTGTGTGTTTAAGATGTGATTGCAAAACTGTAGTGACGTAATGTAGCAATACTTAATGGTGCTGTTTAACAATTTGTTACATTTTTATTAAAATTCAATGTGTTTTACCTACTCTGACTTGCGTGCATTTTAGATGTTATTGTAATGTACTGTAGCTAAATATCTTGCAGGAAAAAAACACTAGCAGTCACACTTTGAAAATCCAAATATCTTTAATCAATTTAAACAAACTGAAACATGAACATTGGTCAAGTCTTATATACCAATGAAGTGAAATTGGAATTCCAAAACTAAAATTTACAAATAATCCATTCAATAAAGCCTAAAAACCCATTGAACAGTGCACTATCGCTTATCTTGTGCTACCATATTGCATGTGTTGTTCGACTAGTTCCCTCAGCATGATACGTACCCTGTAAGTTACACTTATCAGGCTGGTAAATTACTCAAAAATGACAATTAATTTAAGTCAAAGAGCTAGTTGGTCTCACATTCAGAAAAACATAACACTGGAATGATGGAAGGGGCAACTTTGAATGTGGAACTAAAAATTATTATTTCCTTTAAAAATGTATAATGTTTAAGGCATTGGAGTTCAAATTCACCAGGGAGTACCACAGTTACATCTGATGTTAGCTATAGCTGAATAGTATCTATATTATGCAGAATCTTCAACAGTTTTTAGCACAATACAGTATTTCAGTGCAACGACTAATGGTAAAGAGAAACAGTCACCCTGTGTGTTGTCTTGGGTAAGTAGGAGTTAAGGAAGAAGTTATGGTAGGGCACAGTGACTTAAAAACAGCACTAACAGGCAGCTTATTTTGTTTTAAGTTAATGTTCACTATAAGTCAGACCGTCTCTCGATGCCGAGTAGTTCCACTTCAAAAATGAGAGTGGCACCACCTGTTGGAGAGACAGGGTAGTTACAAACTAATATGGTGGAAAGCTATTCACAATGAAGACATGGTTACCTCAGAGACTGACTTGTAGAGCAAGCCAGTGGGAGATCTAGAGAAATATCCGAAATACCTGGAATCTTAGGAGGTGCTCCTCTGTCTCCGTATCCTACAAAATAAGGAATGTGAATGGAGAGGTCAGAACAGTGGGAGTGTAGGAAAATGGACTACAAGGCAGGACTTTTATCTTGCGTAATCTTACGTATCAGTGGTCATTGGGACGGTGAAATGTGAAGAATCAGTGGACAAACTCACCGAGCTCTGAGGGGATGACCAGTTTCCTCTTCTCTCCCTCACACATTCTAAAGAGAGAAAGTGGGATTGATGGATTTAGAACCTTGCATGCAGGGGTCAAAAATCTATGTTTTTTTGCACATTATATCCAAAAGAACACCACTCTATAGTTTTTACACTGTCTGCAAATGTAAGTCCTCACAAATCATCCAGTGCATGAGGACACTAGTAGTCAATAGGGGGAAAGTAAAAAACAGGCACCAACCCGAGCAGGCCCTGGTCCCAGCCTTTGATGACTTGTCCGGTTCCCAAAGTAAAGGTGAATGGCTGGTTCCTTGGAACGCTGCTGTCAAACTCTGTTCCATCCTCCAGCTTTCCCTGCAGACAAACACAGTTATTGACTAAACACACGTGGTCCCCCCAATCAAAGGATCAGAGAATAAATCTAGTACTGAAAGCATAAGCTACAGCTAGCTAGAACGGCAGTGCATAAAATGTGGTGAGTAGTTGACTCCAAAAGAGAGCAAGACAATAATTGAACAGATAGCCTAGTGGTTAAGAGCGTTGGACCATTAACCAAAATGTCGCTGGTTCGAATCCTCAAGCCGGCTAGGTGAAAACCTGTTGCTGTGCCCATTTTTTTTTTACTTTCAGTTTCACTTACTTAGCTAGAAAAAGCAGCTAGCTAGCTTTTTCTAATCAAACACCCTGCTCAAACAGAGGGATGCTACGTTAGCTAGCTGGCTATGACTATCCAACACAACACTGGAACTCTTGCAAGTCAGGGTAAGCCGCCGGTGCTAAACTGCTTACTGACTGTACACTAACGTTACTGCATGATTGTAGCGAGTTTACAAACACGTTAGTTCTATTAGCTATGTTGACTATGACTTTACTTTCGCTAATATGGTGACAACGATGTAGACTGTGTGTAGTGGTTATGATATGTTTTTTCTTCTGGTTACATACATCTGATGTGTTGTGCATTGAAGTCGACATGCAAAAGTAAAAGGTGAGAGGTGGAGAGTGCTTAGATGCGAAACAGAATACAACATGGCTGTTATGAAATATAACTGTGTTTATGCGTGATCAAGGGTGTATTCATTCCACCAATTCTGTTGAGAAACTTTATCCCAAAACTGGGATAAACATACCTGAATTTGTCCTATAGAAACTCATTTGCAACTGTTGGACTTATGATTACACCCTATATCAGCTAGATGCAGGCAAGAGTGTACAAAGCAGTATTAAATGTGTCACTGTCTGTCCATGTGTTTGTCTCTCACCTGAAATTTCTCTCTAGACCTGTATGTACCTACAATGTAAACTTGGCATTCGTAGGCTAGGTTGTAGCAAATTCATGATGGGTATATGGAAAATCCGAGTATCAAGTAGTAGCCTAAACCTATCGCTGTTGAATTGAACTAGGTGAAATGAATATGAATGCCAGTCATACAATATGCTGTAATAGAAATAAGGCCATGCTCATGATATATATTTTTTTAATCGTATCTTAAAACAGCACTGAACGCCACTGCACAGAAAGTGTATATTTTGCATTTGTACAATTATTTGGATGCGATATGAAAGTAGAGGGCTTTATGTTTCTAGAACCGCCCCGCAATTGTGAATCAATTCACGTTTAAATTAAGTATTTGACTGTTTTGGCAGCCAGAGCCAGCCATACATGTTAGGGGGTCTTAGACGTCAAATAAGTAGGCTAGTAAAGCTAGCCTACACTCCTTAACAGTAAATGAAAATATATACTGCTTTTGGACATGCTGTTTTTCATTCAGTGTCTAAATGGAGAAGCACCTCAATTTTTACTCACGGTGTAGTGCATGTTCAGCACATCCCCTTTACGGGACTTGATGGGGCAGTTGTCAACTCTTTTCTTGATGCCAATTTGGAGCTTCTTTTTGTCGCCCCCGCGAACTGCCGGAGCCAGGGACACCAGGGTGACCACAAACAGCAGACAAAGCCTCATATCTGGGGTACACATGAGAGAGTTAATGTATGACAGAGTAAACTCAAATCTCACAGGCTTCCATCTGGCTACCTAACGTAGTTTATAAACTTGCTACACGTCATCATCAATGGGCGCATGATGGGAAAAAATAAAATGGAAGCTGTGTAGCTGAGCTAACTACATCTATAAATCTATTTGTGACTCAATCATAAATGGGAGCATATGCCTACATTTAGCTCCAACAGGTACTATGTGTGTGTTTGTGTAATTATCAAAACATAAACAAATGCTTAATAGTTATATGGCTACACAGAACTATATGCCTCAAACCTGACGATGGGGGCAAACTAGTTCACTTAACGTTAGCTAGTTAACGTTAGCTAGCTAGTTTCTGTTGTGCCAGTTTCTGTTATCCGTTACGCCAATTACTTTAGCTAGGTTCCTCAAAACATTTATTTAGCCTTCATGCGTTTCAAAAAGCTAGTCACTAATAATTTCTCAAGAAGCTTACCAGCGTTTTAATTTAATAAAACACAGAAGATGGTCGGTGTACTTCCAAATTTTCCGAAGCCGAGTGATTGAATGAATGTCCCAGATATGTCTACGCAATGATTTTCTGTCCTGCTATTGGTCCGTTCTCAGAGCTGGCAGAGGAAATAGATAATCTTGAACTGTCCGGCAGGTGGTGCCAAAGTATGTGATGGAATGAAGGCACTAAAGCAGACCGCTATGTTGTAGCTACATTATATTAATAACAACAAACAGGAGCACAATCGTTTGAATTATCATTTGACACACAATTATCATCACACACACACACACTCATGCGTGCACACCAGAGGAGGCTGGTGGGAGGAGCTATAGGAGGACGAACTCATTGTAATGGCTGGAATGGAATAAATGGAACTGTATCAAACATGGAAACCACATGTTTGACGCTGTTCCATTCCACCCATTACAATGAGTTCGTCCTCCTATAGCTTCTCCCACCACCCTCTTGTGCACATACAAATTCACATGCATGCACACACAAAATGCAGCTATGCAGGAATGTGATTGCCTGTGGATGGATATTTGACAGATATTCGCCTGTAGTTTTCCTTACGTCCGCCAAAGGAAGTTAGGGACCGTCAACATAATGACAAATCACATTTTTCTAATTTCAATAGCTCTTTAACCATTACTCCTAAAACTTAAAAAACTGGTTCTAGCTAACCCGATGGCATAGACACACATTGCACATCTCGCACTATTTTAAATAATTTATACAAAAAAAATGGAATTTCAATAGCTCCTTGGTCATGTGACCTACTGACTTCAAACAAGGTTCAGAATGTCCACTGACTACCCTTCTATTTTGCACACCATTTAGTTTGTCTCTTTTCATCTCACACGTTTCTCGTTCATCCATTAATGCGTGTCACTAATTAGTTGACGAGGCATTTGGCTACCTCAAGAGACTCTTAATTATGTCCCTGCGTTACCCCCGTTTCATCAAATTTCCTTACATTGACATGAGGGGGTCCCAGCCACTCCGAATGTGGTTTGAGTGCGACCGTGAAGGGTTGCATGCTACGGTCAGATATTATCAAATTGACATCCATTTGAGTCTCATCCGGTGGTATCATCAGAGGCTTTTCTGTCTTACAAACTGGACATCAGTTGCCGCTACTAACCTTCAGTGGACTTTAACTGGGGTTTTTACACCCAATCGACATCAAGTGCCAGCGCAATACTTATAGGCTTGAGAACCAAATACCCCTCACAGTATCTAGTGGCACCATCGACCGGGTGTTCAGAAGAAGCAACAGAAAATAATCATCCCCTTTCAATCATTTGCTTGCTCAATCAGCACTCCGGGACAAAGCCATAGGAACCACCTTTACAAGCGCTTCATCGATATTCCTCACTTTGACATGAGGGGGTCACAGTCACCCCATGGGTGATTTGAGTGCGACCGCGACAGATGGATACGCTCCTTTGAATTTTATCAAGTTGACATTCAGTGATCCATGCCCAGTGGGAACCTAGGCTTCTTCCGTCAGTTTTATGGTTCCGCAGCAAATAAATGGGCGTGGATGGTACTACCCACATCAGATGTAGGCCTCCCTCCCCAGACAACCTGGAGATACCTCTCCCCACTTCGTGGGCATGAGCCAGATCCATGCAATGCCCTATAACTGCGGGGCCAATGGGTTTAGTCTCCGCCTCAAGTCTAGTGAGCGTAGAGGAGACCTCCCCACCTACAATGTGTGGGGCTGGCGAGCGCTGTAGCTGGGGAGATCCGCGAGACGGACCCGGCGCACGTCCAGAGTTGCCGCCGCCAACCGCCGGACCCAACCCCCCACCGGTCCGCCTTCGGCCCGCCGACAGACACCACCCCGACGAACCCCTGCACACAGCCCCTTGCGAGACCATGGACGAGAGACTGCGAGATGGGCCACATAACAAACTTCCAATGCCGGTAAGAGGAGGGCGATGGAGCGACTGCTCCCCAAGCCGCAGCTCGAGCCCAGCCCCGCTTCGCACCCCAGCCCGACCGACCCAGCCCTTAGAGCCAATCCTTATCCCGAAAAGTTACGGCTCTTTTTTGCCAACAACAACATTACTATAACATGCCAGAGGCTGTTCGCCTTGGAGACCTGCTGCGGATACGGGTACGGCCCTGGCGTGAGATTTACACCCTCTCCCCCGGATTTTCAAGGGCCAGGGAGAAATCAACGGACGATGCCGATACCGCAACACTTTCCAGAGCTTGGGCCCCTCTCTTGGGGCGAACCCATTCCAGGATGCCCAGCCCTTCACAAAGAAAAGAGAACTCTCCCCCGGGGCTCCCGCCAGCTTCTCCGGGATCGGTCGCGTTACCGCACTGGATGCCTCGCGGCGCCCGTCTCCACCAGTCCGTGGACATTCTGAAAGTAGTTTGAGGTCAGTAGGTCACATGACATTCTGAACCTTGTTTGAGCTATTGAAATTCAAAAATGTAAATAAATAATTTAAAATAGTGCCAGAAATAGTGCGAAAAAAAGTGTGTGCACATGTGTCTATGCCATCGGGTTAGCTACAACCAGTTTTGAAAGTTTTAAGGGTAATGGTTAAAGAGCTATTGAAATGTGAAAAATTTGATTTGTCACTATGTTGAAGGTCCCTAACTGCTGTTGGTGGACATAAGGAAATCTACAGGCGAATATCCAACCTGAAACTGTCTTTACCTCTGTGTATTCGGACTCCATTTCTACGCGTGACCAATTTACTCTCTTTGTTGGTCTCCCCCTCTCGCTTCTCAATGTTTCTTTATGTCTATCATTACTTATTAATAGATACAAACATTTGACCTAAAACAACAGGAAAATAAATGACTGATTACATGCATTTTATATGCATGTCCTCCACTGCCATTCGTAATGTGCAGCGAACTGCTTTTATTTAGAAATTACAGTTTGTGGGTAGCCTGATATATACTTTAAAAACTAAAACAAGCCCTTTCCAACACCAAAACAAATTCAGTCCTCAACCCTATGTCAGAATCTTAAGATCCTTGTTTTGACAGCTGGGATACTTGCATTATTCATATTGTTGGTGTGTTTGTGGCTTCTGTTTTTGCATGAGCGCAGAGAGCTGGCATTAGAGATGAGTAATTCATAGACTTGACTTCAGGCTTCCCGGGGGAATCCAGAGTAACGTCTTCATTTCTAAATCAGAGGATTATTAGAAACAGTATCCAGGAAACAAGCACACCTCGGTTGTAAACACAGACTTATTGAACTATGTTTAATGCTGCCACACAGAGTATTGTTCAGCACAGTGGCAAGACAAATCCCATCAAAACAGGTCACGTAATAGGAAAGCTGCAAGTATACCACAGACCTTGTGGGATTATATTATATCAGTATATATATCTTTACAAAATGTACTTCAAACATGTTATATTAAGAACGATTCATTAAATTCAGAGATTGGATTGACTCAGTATTCAATGGTAGCAAGACATAAGAGCCAGTAATCTCCAATATCTATCAGCCTGTTGTGGTATTTATCAATTTTCTTCTTAAATAAAAAACAAGCGGGGAATTTATGATGGTAGTTAAGCTTTATTAATAACTTCCCTGGTGACTAATTACGAGTCTGGGATTTGAGGGCTGTTTGAAAGTCTGAAATAGAGCTGTAGGCGATATTGTTCATCAAGAGTCATGCATGTTTAAAAAAAATCTTTAGGCAATTGCACAAAGTGGAATATTTACAATGCCAACGTTTAAAAAATGTCTGACAGAAGTCCTATATCTCTATATTTTAACATATCCTATTGCAAAGTTCTGTGTATCAAAGCCATGCTCCAATCGGTCCAATTTTGTCTGATAAACACTCCCACTCCTCTCATTAGACCACAAACATGATCGTACTAATGGACAAATCTCAGCTCTCTGCACCAAGGTGGCATTTTTCTTCTCTAAAGAAACCTGGGCTTCATTTAATTAACAAGACTTAACACTAAGGTATTAGGCTAATGGATTGATATTAAAATCATGAAGAATACTAATGCCAGTTAAGTACTTGACCTCATTCTGTGGGAACTTCAGCGTTCTCCTCCCCCTAGTGTTCTGTCATGCTGGGAGCATACACTAACCCACGGTGAACCCCCTCGTCACAGCAAGCTCACCAAACATTACAAATTAAGGGGATTATGAGGGAGCAAAAAACTGAGGGGAGAGGATCAGTATAAACTAATTATGTCGCTGAAATGTTCCACAAAAGTGGCTGCACCATTTACTTGTGGGAGGAGGGCAGAGAGCCTAGGTGATGGAGAGGAGCCAGAGATGAGAGATGTTGTGCCTGTTGTCGGGACCTCTGGCAGTCTCTATGGGGGTGCCACAGGGTTCAATTCTCGGGCCGACTCTTTTCTCTGTATACATTGTGGGGTACAGCAGGTCAGCCACCAGGGGGAGACTCGTAGAGGCCTGGTGACAGATGGAATATACATCACGTGGCGATGGCTCCATCTGCTGGACGTGCCAGGTCTCGACGGGCTCTCCAGCCAGGACTAATTGGAGCTGATTGAGAGTTGGTGAGTAATCAAGGGCTGATTGCTCACCAGCTCTGCAAGTCCCATAAAGCTGCCAGAAGGGCAGCACACAGTGAGACTGGGGGAAGAAAGGACTCCCGTATAGCTGGAGGAAGAAAGGACTCCCGTATAGCTGGAGGAAGAAAGGACTCCCGTATAGCTGGAGGAAGAAAGGACTCCCGTATAGCTGGAGGAAGAAAGGACTCCCGTATAGCTGGAGGGACGGAGACAGAAGTAAGAAGAGTGAGTTCAGTTTTTGATCCCCACAGGATACAGCAAGACCTGGAGCCCAGAAGACGGTAACCCGGAGAGGGTATCATGGGGGAGACCTATTCTTGTATTTTTGAAATTATTTTTAATAAACACTTTTGAAACCGAGCTAATCCTACTTTGTCCGTGTGTGATCTGTATAAACGTCTTGACCCAACCCCCTGGTCTGCCACAACATCAGTGATATCGCTCTTGCGGCTGGTGATTCTCTGATCCACCTCTACGCAGACGACACCATTCTGTATACTTCTGGCCCTTCTTTGGACACTGTGTTAACTAACCTCCAGACGAGCTTCAATGCAATACAACAATCCTTCCGTGGCCTCCAACTGCTCTTAAATGCAAGTAAAACAACCGATCGCTGCCCGCCCGCCCGCCTAGTATCACTGCTCTGGACAGTTCTGACTTAATATGTGGACAACTACAAATACCTAGGTGTCTGGCTAGACTGTAAACTCTCCTTCCAGACTCACATTAAGCATCTCCAATCCAAAATTATCCAGAATCTGCTTCTTATTTCGCAACAAAGCATCCTTCACTCATGCTGCCAAACATACCCTCGTAAAACTGACTATCCTGCCGATCCTTGACTTCGGCGATGTCATTAACAAAATAGCCTCCAACACTCTACTCAGCAAATAGGATGCAGTCTATCAGTGCCATCTGTTTTGTCACCAAAGCCCCATATACTACCCACCACTGCGACCTATATGCTCTCGTTGGCTGGCCCTCGCTTCATTTCGTCGCCAAACCCACGCTAGGTAAAGCCCCGCCTTATCTCAGCTCACTGGTCACTGTTCACCCCCAAAGCCAATTCCTCTTTTGGCCGCTTTTCTTTTCAGTTCTCTGCTGCCAATGACTGAAACGAATTGCAAAAATCACTGAAGCTGGAGACTCCTATCTCCATCACTAGCGTTAAGCATCAGAGCAGCTTACAGACCATTGCACCTGTACATAACCCATTTGTATATAGTCCATCCAACTACCTCATCCCCATATCATTTATTTAATTTATATTTTGATTTTTTTTCTCATATGTGCAAGTAGAGATACTATCACTCGTGTTTAATTGCGAAATTCATTTATTTATTGCCTAACCTCCCTAATCTTACACACTGTATATAGACTTTCTATTGTGTTATTGACTGTACGTTTGTTTATTCCATGTTTAACTCTGTTGTTTGTCACACTGCTTTGCTTCATCTTGGTCAGGTCGCAGTTGTAAATGAGAATTTGTTCTCAACTGGCCAACCTGGTTAAATAATGGTGACATAAAATACATGTCAGATACATTAGGTCTGAATGGGAGGAGGGCGGGGACACTGAATCAAACATTTATGACAGACTGCCACACAGGCACATTTCTAATAGCAAGGAAGCACACTCGTGATGAAATATGATTATCACCGGGGTTAACTCCCTCCTTAAAATATAGAACATTTAAAACATGCACTTCTACAACTCAGTGAGCAATACGTGCTCCCAGTCTCTTCTCTCTTGTCATTCAGCCTCCTACATTTCCTCTGCCCCCAGTAGTGGCTGCACATCAACCTATCACATGGCCATGTTCAGCACCTACAGGTAGACTACGGAGCAATTAATCAACACCTGGAACCCCCCCCACTTCTCATCTAAACGAGCATATGGCAGCTCTGAGGCCCATCATCCTTCAGCGCAGTAATGCTACAGAATAGTACACTACTCAGTATCTAAACTGAGGCTGTGCAAATGCATGAACTGCAGGCTTTAGAAGAGATGTAACTGTTTGAGTAACTATTGACTCAATGTCAAAATTATTAACAGTGTGGCATGTGAACGAATGGACACACACACGAGATGTCCTCATATCTATCAATTTGTATCCATTAGGGGATTACGCTATTGGCAACCAATCGATGTGCACCATCTGGTTGGGTAGGTTAGGGCCGTTCCTGTCTGTTTCCATTAGAGTGGGCCTTATCAACTATCGATCATCTGCCTTTTACACCCCTGCAATTGAATATGTACATTATCTATAACTATCGAGTGTCGACTCTCAAATTGTCACAATTATTGAATTGTTTGTAGAAACATTTGTCTGCCATTTTGATTAATTTTTCACGCTCCTCTTGAACAGAGCCGCACTCTAAGTCTTAGATGCACCATTGCACACAAGCTCTATTATCAAAATATCACAATGACAAAGAGCGAGGCAACTCTGTAATGCTCTTTTAATTTCTGTCAAAGTTCTGTCACATTGAAAAGAACATGAGGTTACACAGAATTAGTATTTGCATATTTTAAAACTGATGTCATCAAAAACAGACAGACATGAGAAGGATGGAAGGATGAGATAAATGCCACAAATCCCCAGCAAGATTCTAGAATACAAATGACAAATGCTGTAATGTTATGTTAACGCTTACAAGACATCTACGTATAAAGCTCACTAACATTTGCTTTTCCATTGTATAAGTCTCCTACTTGCCTTGTCTACTGTGCGTACTGTACGCAAAAATTATATTTTACGCACAGTACCCATGTCGCTCGTAAGATAACAGGCTCAATTGTTGCATTCTTTAATTTCTGTATTACTGGGTTTAGGTCCTATGTTTCACATACAGGAGTTATAAGAGTAAGAAACATCTGATTACAATGGCTTGATACAACAGGTTTTGTTAAACAATTCTCAAGAGATGATTTGTATTTTCATAGATGTTACTTACTCATGACAAGGCTATGATTTTTCATGTCAAAAAACAAAATCAATAACATTTCCCTTTGCACTGCAAATACTGCCTTAAATGACAATGCCTAGCATGCTCATGATTATCAACACCCCAGATGTAAACAGTCACACAAAGTGGTTACCATGACAGTTGACAAAACAATGAACACCCACTAGCACTCAGACAGTAGCCTCTTGTACTGCAAGGACACACCGTATACAGCAGTAATATTCAACTACCTTTTTAATCTCTACACTGAAAGCATAGCCCAATTATTTTGTCATAGGTTACTCAGGTCAAGTTCCTATGGGGTCTAACAAGCCACGTTTACAATTAAGGGGGACTAATAAGCAAAACAACAAAACGCTTGGGGAAAGAAAGTTGCACAGTAAACATATGTATTCTACAAACTAAGGCCCCTTAGTAATCTATAACTCCAGATTGAGCACATTAAACTACCCCATACAATCTGTAAATCTCACTTGAGTCCAGTTAGTCCCAATGAGTACCAGAATAACTAAACATGCCCAGTAAAGTAGGACTCATTTCCATTTTAAAAAGTCACAGCAAGTTGCCAAAATATCAAGCGTGTATCAGAATATCAAGTATATTTGCGTTCATGTACAAAGCAAGGCAGTTGGTCAAAAAAAAAATAGTATTTTAGGTTCTGTGTCTAAAAGAAGAGTTTTGGTCAACTGAGTCACTTGCGCTTAAAAAATTCATAGGCTATGCACTTTCAGATTCAAAGAAAATCTACAGTAAAAGCTCTGTTTTTTTATAATGGGTTGGGAAAAATGAGTGAAAGTAATGCAGTGAACAGTGATGAGAGCAGATGCTTAGAACATCTTTACCCAGTCAATATAGTGAGATGGAGGGAAGAGTGAGTGAGACGACAATTAGGATGGAAACACTTTTTATGCTTGAACACCTATATTATTACATTTATGTTAACTTTCATTTTTCTATTTAAACATTATATCAGATGATTACACTCATGGAGGTGATGCTCGTACAGGGATGGCCTAAAGGGTACTGTACAATTTAAAACATGATTAGCCAAGATTAAGAGTTTATATTACACTAAATAGCAGAATGTCAACGGCTTATCAATTGCTTTATACTTATTTATTGCATCATTCATCTTCATATTGGCATAGCCTCAGCAATATAACTCTTCAGGAAAGCATTAGAGAATGACGTATATTGATTAACATGAATATATTAATATGATTACTCCTAGATTTAATTCCCTTCCAAGTCATGATTAATGATTGTACTTTTCAGTTTCTAAAGTGACAGTGGATTACCGTACATATCACAAGTGCAATCACCACAGGAAGCGCTCCAATAAACAAACATTAGTTCATTAATTGATTACAATCATACTATATATTTCTTTCCAGAATTTCAAAAATAGATACATTTCTCTCCTGCCTGCCTCTTTTCAACAGTTGGAATTGTACTTTAGCGTGTGCAACTGAAGGGGTTATTAAGGTTGTGCTCAAATTAATGGTTCCTGTCCTACTCTGTGATCTCCAGGATGAGGTCGTCTCCCTCCAGGCTGCTGTCGGCGTTGACGTAGATCTTGACCACGGTGCCAGAGAGGGGAGAGTTGACCACTGTTTCCATCTTCATGGCGCTGAGCACACACAGAGGCTGGCCCTTCTCCACCGTCTGGCCCTGCTTCACCTTCACTTCCACAACCTTCCCCGGCATGGGAGCCCCCACCTGGCCACGCACATCCTTCAGCGCCTTGGGGTGGAAGTGCATCTCCTGGAAGGGGGGCAGAGAGAGTACACTTTGTGAGTTTGCAGGAACACCAATGTGTCGATTGAGATATCTAATGGTGAGGTTAAACAACTTATAAAGCAGTGAGAATAGCTTGAATGTGTTATTTGTCATTATGCATTTAAAGCATGTAACTATGTACTGTACCTTCATGGCCACTGTATCCTTGACCAGGACAGATCTGAGCGCTCCGTTCAGCTCAAAGAACACCTCCCTCTGGCCAGCCTTGTTGAGATCTCCCAGGGCCAGGGCTTTGATGTGGAGAGTCTTCCCTCGCTCCAACTCCACCTGACAGACACAGGAAGTGTGATCCGAGGAAAACAGAACATAAGCAAATATATTGTCATCAGTTTATGTCAAATTAATCACTTCTCATCCATGCAAATGGTGAGACCGACCTCAAACTCCTCAGCGATCTTGGGTCCATCGAGGAACAGGCGTGTGTTGAGGCAGTCTACGGGGCCAAACTGATGGGTGAACTCCTTGAACTCCTGGAACACTTTGGGGTACATGGCTGCTGACATCACATCCTCAGGAGTGATGTCATCTCCGTGCGTCTCTCGCAGCTGTTTCTCTAGGGCCTGGAAGTCCATGGCGGGCAGAGAGGCACCCGGGCGGCCCTCTACACGTGGCATATTCTTCAGCACCTGTGGGCAGAGGTTAGAAATCAGCCGCTAACAGGCCAAAGGGAGCTAGGCATGCTACAAGCAACGTTTGAACATCACAAGTAAACATGAGTGTAATAAGGAATAAAGATAATGCTAGGCATCTGTTGGAAATGAGAAATAGCTGCTCCATAATGGCTGTACCATTCCTTTGTTATACATGATGTATGCTAAGCAGATGGCCTATTTATTTATGAACTGAAAAATAAATTACTCAAGTGCCACTGTGCGTCCAATGGAAAACAAAAAAAGAAGGAGAACTGCATTGTGCACTGGTGATGAGACACAAATGTGTCCTAGAAAAGAATTTATCTTCCGGAGAAATGCTTCTGGAGAATTGTGGTTCTCTTAGAGATGGGGAAAGAAATTATATTTCTTCAAATTTCAAAACATGTGTGTGATAGAGATCCAGGGACAGTGGAGACAAAAACAGGAACACTTCTCAAGTATTTCTATGACTTAAGGGGATGTGGCTTATTAAAAAGGTATTTTCTGCTCTATAAAAAGAAGTGTGACTGAAATTTAAGTGGAGTATAATGTACTCTCAATGTTAAATCCATAGACTACAAAAACCTAATGATCCTTTAATACAGAATGTGGGAATACAAATCCTGCCATTATGGTTGGCGTTGAAATGGCAAATATAGAATAGTTACATGTTTTCCATATACACTCCGTACCCCATTCCCAAGGGCAAGCTATTGATTACTGTAAGTGCAGCTGCCCAATGAGAGATGCAGATTGTGATGCACTGACTGTTCTCAATTGAAAGCATTAGCCCATCAGTGTGTTAAAAATAACAATGTTGTTGGACGCTGAACAAAAAAATTGAAATAGGGCCTTGAACTAGGACCTATTGGGAATTTGTGAAGTGGGTGTGGTGTGTGTGTGTGTTACCTTGGACCTGAAGGGCTCAGGGAAGCCTCCATGTGGGATGCCAATGTGACCCTGCAGGAACTCCACCACAGAGAGGGGGAAGGAGAGCTCATCAGCCCTCTCCTCCACTTCCGCCCTTGTCAGAGAGTTCTGCACCATGAACTGGGCCAGGTCGCCCACGATCTTCGAGGAGGGGGTCACCTGCATGCGGGGAGAGGTGGAGAGAGACAGATGTTATCCACAACATTACTGGTGCTACAGCCAATCTGTCATAAACCATGGTGTTTCACCCTAGTAACACCCAGGCTGGTGTGCAAATTGGAAGTGAACAGAAGTGAGGTAGTCAGGAGAGGAGAGAATGAAAGAAAGAATGAGAGAAACAGAGCGAGAGCAGTGAACAGAAGTGTGGTAGTCAAGAGGGGGAAATTGTTTGAGAAACATGATTCTTTGCAGCCAAGAAGACAAGAGGTAGCAGAGAGGAGCGAATGAATAGAGAGGCATAATGAAAGCAAAGTAAGCGTGTCTGCTATTGAACAGACACTCAGATTCACTGTGCCTGTTTTATGGACAATATTAGACGGAAACAAAGGAAATGGAGGAGGACAAGAACAGAAAGTCAACTATCGCTGATCATTTAATTAAGCCCTAGGAAATGAAAACCAGCAAGGCGAGACTAAACGCTAAAAGATGCCATTGATTGGAGAGATCAGACAGAAGCTTGCAGAACATAACAGATAAGCTTGCTCAAAGCTCCTTGGTTAATCTGACTTTAGGCTGCGGTGAGATCAACGGCTCTCCTTTCTGCAAACGTATTCCCATTTTGTTTTTGAGATAGTAGAGCCTCCCACACCCACCCACACCATTGAGAGAGTGAAAGGAGGATGGTGAGTGAAGAAATTAAGTGGGCAATTAATTCAGCAGTTCAACAAGACTTTCCTCCTCAAAACAGAATACTTTAAAAAATCCACTTTCAGAGAGAGAATTACAAAGGTGCAAAGACAATTAGCGAATTGCGGATTGTGAGTTTTATCACTTAATTTGAATAGGTGGCCGGTCGCCTCACCTTGATGAGGTCACCCAGCAGCTTGTTGGCCTCTGTGTAGGACTTCTTCACCTCCTTGAACTTGTGCCCTAGGCCCATGCTGTGAGCCTGGAAGTGCAGGTTGGTGTACTGGCCTCCAGGGATCTCGTTCTCATACACGTCAGCATTGCCAGACTTCATAGTGGCTGTACAGTCAAAGGGTGCATAGAGCCCGCGAGCAACCTCCCAGTACTCACTGTAGTCATAGACATTCTCCAGGGATATCCCTGTCAAAGAGGGCAGGACAGAGAATAATGACACTGAGGTATCAGGGATAAATACAGTGAACAAAAATATAAAAAAACGCTACATTTAACAATTTCAATGATTTTACTGAGTTAGTTCATATAAGGAAATCAGTAACTTTAAATTAATTCATTAGACCCCAATCTACGGATTTCAAATGACTGAGAATACAGATATGCATCTGTTGGTGACAGATACCCAAACAACAACAAAAAAGTATAGGTGTGGATCAGAAAATCCTTCAGTGAGTATCTGGTATGACCACCATTTACCTCATGCAGCACGACATCTCCTTCGCATTGAGTTGATCAAGCTGTTGATTATGGCTTGCGGAATGTTGTCCCACTCCTCTTCAATGGCTGTGCGAAAGTTGCTGGATATTGGCGGGAATTGGAACACGCTATCGTACACGTCGATCCAGAGCATCCCAAAAATGCTCAATGGGTGACATTTCTGGTGAGTATGCAGCCCACTGAAGAACAGACATTTTCAGCTTCCAGGAGTTGTGTACAGATCCTTGCAACATGCATTATGCTGAAACAAGAGGTGATGGCGGCGGATGAATGGAATGACAATGGGCCTCCGGATCTCGTCACAGCATCTCTGTGCATTCAAATTGCAATCGATAAAATGCAATTGTGTTCAGTATCCATTGCTTACGCCTGTCCATATCATAACCCCAGCATGGGGCACTCTGTTCACAACGTTGACATCAGCAAACCACTTGACCACACAACGCCATCTGCCCAGTACAGCTGAAAACGGGATTCATCCGTGAACACCACACTTCTCCAGCGTGCCAGTGGCCATCGAAGGTGAGCATCTGCCCACTGAAGTCGGTAACGACGCCGAACTGCAGTCAGGTCAAGACCCTGGTGAGGACGACGAGCACGTAGATGAGCATCCCTGAGACGGTTTCTGACAGTTTGTGCAGAACTTCATCGGTTGTGCAAACCCAGTTTCATCAGCTGTCCGGGTGGCTGGTCTCAGACGATCCTGCAGGTGAAGAAGCCGGATGTGGAGGTCCTGGGCTGGCGTGGTTACACGTGGTCTGCGGTTGTTAGGCCGGTTGGCCGTACTACAAAATTCTCTAAAACATAGTTGGAGGCGGCTCATTGTAGAGAAATTAACATTAAATTATCTGGCAACAGCTCGTGGACATTCCTGCAGTCAGCATGCCAAATGCACACTCCCTCAAAACTTGAGACATCTGTGGCATAGTGACAAAACTGCACATTTTAGTGGCCTTTTATTGTCCCCAGCACAAGGTGCACCTGTGTAATGATCATGCCATTTAATCAGATTTTTGATATGCCACACTTGACAGGCGGATGGATTATCTTGGCAAAGAAGAAATGCTCACTAACAGGGATGTCAAATTGAGAAATAAACTTTTTGTGAGTATGAAAAATGTACAGGAGCTTTTCTTTTAGTTCAAGAAACACTTTATATGTTTGTTCAGTCTATATAGGCATCTATAGATGCGGTCATCACCAATACCAAGCAAATACAACGAAACATTCTTGTTAAACGTACTGTATTCATCTATTGTATGTGGGAGACATGCCAGAGAATACATAGAAGTCTATCAGTGCAGTGCTCGCCACTTAGGCGTTTACTGGCTTCAAAAGCAGGAACATCGGTCAGTCAATCAATGCACTTTGCTTCCAATACACAGTGAATGCTAATTTACCCAGAAGACCTATCAAATTGCGGTAATTACAATTATCTCCATGCTTCAGCTGACAACACAAGTCAAACAGACCCCCACCCCCACCCTATCCATCTCCGAGAACAACATTTTAAGCATGGATATTAGCATCAAGCTTCCCACTCCATCCATACACATCTGTTGGTACATAAACATCAGCAGTGGAAGCAAAAGAACGAGAAAGCAAGAGAGCAAACGCGAGAGTGCTATATTGACCACAGTTCCTGTCCCTCAGAGGACTAGAGCCGACTTAAAGATGATCTATAAGTATCACGGGAGAGAACAATGGACCTTTGCCAGAGGAGAGCTCATGATGCAGAGATCAAATCTGGATGGAAAGATTAAAGGAGTGAAGAGCTCAGAAGTAATTTAAGAGCAAAAGCATGTGAATGAGAAGATGGGATCATGGAAAAGAGGAAAAGTGAAAGAGCAATGAGGCACTTGAGGATTTTCAGCAAACAAGTACAGTGGAAGTCGGAGGTTTACATACACTTAGGATGGTGTCATTAAAACTCGTTTTTTAGCCACTCCACAAATGTCTTGTTAACAAACTATAGTTTTGGCAACTTGTGCATGACACAAGTAATTTTTCCAACAATTGTTTACAGACAGATTATTTCACTTATAACTCACTGTATCACAATTCCAGTGGGTCAGAAGTGTACATACACTAAGTTGACTGTGCTTTTAAACAGTTTGGAAAATTCAAGAAAATGATAGCTTCTGATAGGCTAATTGACATCATTTGAGTCAATTGGAGGTGTACCTGTGGATGTATTTCAAGGCCTACCTTCAAACTAAGTGCCTCTTTGCTTGACATCATGGGAAAATCAAAAGATATCAGCCAAGACCTCAGAAAAAAATTGTAGACCTCCACAAGTCTGGTTCATCCTTGGGAGCAATTTCCAAACGCCTGAAGGTACCACATTCATCTGTACAAACAATAGTACGCAAGTATAAACACCATGGGACCACGCAGCCATCATACCGCTCAGAAAGGAGACTCGTTCTGTCTCCTAGAGATTAACTTACTTTGGTGAGAAAAGTGCAAATCAATCCCAGAACAACAGCAAATGACCTTGTGAAGATGCTGGAGGAAACAGCTATAAAAGTATCAATATCCATAGTAAAACGAGTCCTATATCGACAGAACCTGAAAGGCTGCTCAGCAAAGAAGAAGTCACTGCTCCAAAACCGCCATAAAAAAAAACCAGACTACGGTTTGCAACTGCACATGGGGATAAAGATCATACTTTTTGGAGAAATGTCCTCTGGTCTGATGAAACTAAAATAGAACTGTTTGGCCATAATGACCATCGTTATGTTTGGAGGAAAAAGGGTGAGGCTTGCAAGCCGAAGAACACCATCCCAACCGTGAAGCACGGGGGTGGCAGCATCATGTTGTGGGGGTGCTTTGCTGCAGGAAGGAGGGACTGGTGCACTTCACAAAATAGATGGCATCATGAGGGAGTTATATGGATATAATGAAGCAACATCTCAAGACATCAGTCTGGAAGTTAAAGCTTGGTCGCAAATGGGTCTTCTAAATGAACAATGACGCCAATCATACTTCCAAAGTTGTGGCAAAATGGCTTAATGACAACAAAGTCAAGGTATTGGAGTGGCCATCACAAAGCCCTGACCTCAATCCTATAGAAAATGTGTGGGCAGAACTGAAAAAGCGTGTGCGAGCAAGGAGACCTACAAACCTGACTCAGTTACACCAGCTCTGCCAAAATTCACCCAACTTATTGTGGGAACCTTGTGGAAGGCTACCAGAAACGTTTGACCCAAGTTAAACAATTCAAAGGCGATGCTACCAAATACTAATTGAGTGTATGTAAACTTCTGACCCACTGGGAATGTGATGTAATAAATGTATTATTCTGACATTTCACATTCTTAAAGTAAAGTGGTGATCCTAACTGACCTAAAACAGGGAACATTTACTAGGATTTAATGTCTGGAATTGTGGAAAACTGAGTTTAAATGTATTTGGCTAAGGTGTATGTAAACTTCAACTGTACCAATAAGTACTTCCAATATAAATATGACCAAGGCAGTAGTAGGTCAGAGAGCGCTTAGACAAGTAAGCGAGGGTATGAGTGGGAAGAACTATGAATTAGAGCAGTCTTGTCATCCTATCTCATGCATGAACGCCCAAATAGTAGCTTATTTGGAATGAATTTGGAAGTTATTTTACAATAAATGGATAAAAATTATATGGCATATATGTCAATAAAGAGCAACATTGCAAAGAGAGAAGGGAATTGTAACTAGACACCACATTTTCTTGGGCAAATGACATCCGCCTGACATTTCAATTACCTAGGCAGCCTTGTACTCAGTGAAAAGGAGCAGGAGAAGGAGACTTCGAGAAATAAACAAAATCAACAAAGAAAAAGAACACTTCTTTTTCCCCAGAATGTGAGCATTCTGATGGGATTCTGACTGCAATCATACACACGCACTCAAACAGGACATCTTCTAGTTATGTTTTTTGACCTTGAACAGTAATTACCTGAATGAGGGCATTTGGAGACCATAGATGGGGCGGCAGATAGCCTAGTGGTTAGAGCGTTGGGCCAGTAACCGAAAGGTTGCTGGATCGAATCCCAGAGTTGACAAGGTAAAAATATATCGTTCTGCCACTGAACAAGGCAGTTAACCCACTGTTCCCCAGTAGGCCATCATTGTAAATAAGAATTGGTTCTTAACTGACTTGCCTAGTTAAATAATGGTAAAAAAAATATATATATATCCTATTAAATGCACAAGTCCTGAAATGGAACATTGGAACCAGCAAAAGAAAGATCCTAAATTGCACCTCTAGGCTGTCTACGCTTTCAACGACTCGCATCCAACAAAACAATGTCTGGGTTATATCATTTTGAAAAACTACCCAATTTCACACCATTGACTGTCTTCTAATTCTGTCCTACCACATTTCATTTTCTAAAGAGGACATTTAGATAACTGGATTAGAATGAGAAACAATGAACTAGCTGTTAAGTGCTCACTTGTGCTCAGGTAGCGTAGTATTCCCCAACAGTACACCAGTATATGGTCAAGTCATTTCAGAGCAGCTGCTACCTCCATGCTCCTCATGACAAATTCATTATATTCTCAAGTGTTGTTCAATTCAAAACAAACAGCAACTCCATTCTTTTATTTTCAGCCACTTTATTTCTGTAATTAAGGGCTTACAAGCAGCTAATCAAAGCCTGATTCATTGCGAACCAAATATGGAGTTTTTAAACCCTTGTATCACATGGCAGGATTAGATTAAATGCTTATCAATTGTGAGAATATTTGTCATTTCATCTGCTGCTCTTTGTTCATCGAAACAATATGAATGAAAGAACAGCCTTTCACCTTGTCCGCCATCGTTCATGAATCAAAGCACACGGTAACTGTCAGTCACGGCTGGTGGCAGGGTGATAACAGGCAACACTAGCCTGCAGCTGACAGATTCCCTCCTGAATAACACAAGGGCAATGATCTGGTCTCACCACCGTTCCCCTAGCAACAACACGGCTGGCTGCAGCCAGGGGAACTTGGTTCTGACCACAATCCTGTTCCCACGCAGAGACAGCTTCACGGAGGCTTGCAGGCCAAGGTCATTACAGCGGGTTAAGACTTGCCTGCTGCTGTAATGTCTCAATTAACTGAAGGTCGCAGGGTTGTATTTGAGCTGCGAAATGACGGCTGTGTGGTGAACTTCCTTCTGCCCTTTCTGCCACTCTCCCCCTGCCTTTTCCTCTAGTTCTCTCTCCCTCTCCGCAACAATCATGCTTAATTTGGCCCTTTTTAAATGACCGACAGTATCGCCTCCCATGTGTACCATGTTCTCTGGGTTATTTCCATTAAGATAGTTGTTCGTTTTTTCTCAACCGCAGTGTAAATATGCACTAAGCATCAGCATAATTAAAATTGTCACTAGCTGTTGCATTCGTGTCTACAAACACATTTTGAAGTGTTATTCAGAACCATCTAGGCAGAGTAACTTCCATCAAACAGAAAATGGATCTTGAAAAACACTTGAGGATGTCATATGCACATCGAGGCGGCAAAATGCCAATTAACTACCCATTTCTACAGCCATAAACAGCTTGAGTCAGTAGCTACATTTTCATGACTTGTCATGACTGCATAATGTTGTCATGTGTTGCTGCCTTGCTATGTTGTTGTCTTAGGTCTGTCTTTATGTAGTGTGGTCTCTCTTGTTGTGATGTGTGTTTTGTCCTATATGTTATTTATTTATTTTTAATCCCAGCCCCCGTCCCCACAGGAGGTCTTTTGCCTTTTGGAAGGCCGTCATTTTAAATAAGAATTTGTTCTTAACTGACTTGTCTAGTTAAATAAAAAAATAGTCTCTCAGTTGCTTTTCCTTGTCCTTGTTGACTGTAGCATCCTTTCATGGGGCTAAATGTCTCAGCCTTTTACCTTTTTTAAATGCTCCGACATACCAACAAAGAACAAAAAATGGTTCACTGCTCCTCCTCTGTGTACACACAACCGGTTTGCAATAGAAGACCTTGGCCCGCAGCTTTTTACATTTGTTCTTGATTGGCTGGCAGCTCACTTTATTTGCCCTCCATTCAGATGGGTGGCAGGCAGCCTAGTGGTTAGAGCGTTGGGCCAGTAACCAAAAAGGTTGATAGATCGAATCCCCAAGCTGACAAGGTAAAAATCTGTCGTTCTGCCCCTGAACAAGGCAGTTAACACGCTGTTCCTAGGCCGTCATTGTAAATAAGAATTTGTTCTTAACTGACTTGGATAGTTAAATAAAGGTAAAACAAAAATTGGCTGGCAGCTCACCTGTGCTGAGATTGGTTCCCTTGGTGCAGGCGACAATAGCTCCCATGCTGGGCTGGGATGTCATCCCAGCCATGGAGTCCACAGCAACGTCTACAATGTCGGCCCCGGCCTCGGCACACGCCAGCATGGCAGCCACACCGGCGCCTGCAGTGTCGTGGGTGTGGACGTGGATGGGCATGTCAGGGAAACGGTCCCTTAGAGCACCAATCAGCATGCGGCTGGACTCAGGCTTCAGCAGCCCTGCCATGTCCTGCAGAAGGATAGAGGATAGGTCAACAACATGACAGACTCCTTTATCTTTAGTTATTCATGACAGAGTCACTGATCAAAGTATTTATATATAGCGCAATATAAATAGAACATGTAAGTGGTTGAGATAAACCACATCAGTGGGTTTGGTTCAGAGCCACCCTAAAGTACCTTGACGTTCAGTATGTGTGTTCCAGCTCTGACCAGCTCATCAGCCAGCTTCAGGTAGTACTCCAGAGAGTACTTCTGCCTCATGGGGTCAGACACATCCCCAGTGTAGGAGATGGAGGCCTCCACCACGCCCCCGGCAGCCCCAGCAGCCTCCATACCCAGCATCAGGTTGGGCAGGTAGTTCAGGGAATCAAACACACGGAAGATGTCCATGCCGTTCTCCTTGGCCACCTCACAGAACCTGGTCAGAACAATTAAAATATGGATGAGTACAAGTGAAGAGCCCTTGGGTTTAAGGGTGATGCTTTCTAAAAATACCATGCATAACCCTCAAACAGTAAGGGCTGGGTTGACACTATACGTGTTCTGGTTGGAATAAGGATTAAGTGGCGCATGATCCAGGGCAGAGGTACGGACTTGAACACGGCGTTGTCGGGATAGTTGGTGTAGCCCACAGCGTTGGCTCCTCTGAGCAGCATCTGGAAGGGCACGTTGGGCAGCAGAGCCCTCAGCTCCTGCAGCCGTTTCCATGGACACTCACACAGGAAACGCATCGCCACATCAAAGGTGGCACCTGCACAGAAGAGGAACGATCAATAACTGCCATAGCAACAGACTCCATGAACCTCAGCATTTGGACTGCTTATGTATCTACTAGACAGTAAATTGACATATTTCCTGAAAATACTATGAATCTCTCCTATTCTTCCAGAGAAGGAAGGACTGTCTCCCTAGTCTGATGTCCAGCTCCCTCAACATCAAAATGTTTTTGGACACAGTCACAGTAGATTCTGTGAGGTGATTTTCTAAAAAGAGCTATCCAAATAAAACATGTATTTTCATACATCACTTTGCTACAGATGAGACTGAGCCTTCAGTCTCTATTTAGAAACATTACCGTCAGTCTGTCCATATCAACCTCCAAAGTGTGCCTTCTTTTTTCTTCAGAGACATGAGGAGAGGAGAACACCCCCCCCCGAATAACCCAGATACAGTACACTAACTTGCTCTGCTCAATGATGTGAACTCGGCCCTAAAGCAGTGTCACATTTTAAATTTACCCTAGCAGTTAATTATATTTGACCTTTCAATTCAAACTGGGATCTTTGAAAACATAATGTTTATAATGAGGCCACTGAAATCATAGGCAGGCGGCAAAATCGGCCCAGAGAAAAGCAGAAAGTGCAGATTGAGATCGGAAAACGTGTGGTAATAGAAAATACATTCAAAAAAATGTGTGCGAGCACTGGTGGTAAACAACTCCTCACCTCCCCAGTTCTCCACGCTGAAGAGGTTGTTGAAGTTGTGGGCTACGAAGGGGGCAATCTGTTTGAGGTCGTGGGTGCGGACGCGGGTGGCAAGGAGAGACTGGTGGGCATCTCTGAAGGTGGTGTCCATGAGCAGCAGACCCTTGTGGGCACGCACTGCCTTGGCAAAGCCCTCTGGACCCTCCCTCAATAGGACGTCACGGAACCCAACCGGAGGCTCACCTAATCCACATCAATACATAGCTTTTACTATGTTGTACTGACTGGATTAAGACAAAATGGGCTGCTACAAGAAAAAACAAAAAAAGGTTTCACAGAGAACTGGTAGGTTTTGTAGTTTGGAGTCTTACCCAGAGGAATGGGTGGGATCACAGGATCGATAGATGAGGGCTTGGCCTTCACTGGTATGGGAGTGGTGGGTCCGTTAACCATCACATGACCTGAAACAAGACAGCAGAAGAGCATCAGAAAACCTGAGTTGGCCATTGTCGTAGGCATGTAAAACCTACCAATACATTATATTAACGATGGGGGTTACATATCGCAATATTATTTTGAATGATATTACATTTAAACTTTGACTCAAAGTATTGATTTTGTTTGCTAGGTTGCATTAGCTGTCACTAATCAGCTATACCTGTGCCAAAACTCTGGTATTTTTCATCCTATAGCTTGTTCTCCATCTTCTTTTAAAGTTCTTCGGGATCGGTGTCCCATCCACGGGAGGGTTGAGCTAATGTAGGCTAATGCGATAAGCATGAGGTTGTAAGTAACAAGAAAACTTCCCAGGACATAGACATATCTGATATTGGCAGAAAGCTTACATTCTTGTTAATCTAACTGCACTGTCCAATTTACAGTAGCTATTAGAGTGAAAGAATACCATGCTATTGTTTGAGGTGAGTGCACAGTTAGGCACATTTGGGCAGTCTTGACAACATTTGGAACAGAAATGCAATGGTTCATTAGATCAGTCTAAAACTTTGCCCATGCACTGCTGCCATCGAGTGGCCAAAATCTAAATTGCACCTAGGCTGGAATAATACATTATGGCCTTTCTCTTGCATTTCAAAGATGGTACAAAAGAAGGTTTGGTTTTTTTCTTTGTATTATCTTTTACCAGATCTGTGTGTTATATTCTCCTACATTCCTTTCACATTTCCACAAACTTCAAAAGTGTTTCCTTTAAAATGGTACCAAGAATATGCATATCTTTGCTTCAGGGCCTGAGCTACAGGCAGTTAGATTTGGGTATGTCATTTTAGGCTAAAACTGAAAAAAAGGGGTGGATCCTTAAGAGGTTTTAAAATGGTGAACCAACATGTTTTCAGCACTTTTATTTCCTTGACTGATCAAAACTAATTTTCTCTTGTCCCTCTGTAGCAGACATATAGTGAGCAATATGCTTGGAATCAAATAGCATTACTGAAACGCATTTGGAATACATATAGTCTCATGAGAACTGCAATACATATCGGCCCCTAAGTATTGTGATAATATCGTATCGTGAGGTCCCTGGCAACACCCAGCGCTACATTATAAGGCAGAAAAGCATACTAATCACTCCAGATAGCATACAGTGCATTCGGAAAGTATTCAGACCCCTTGACTTTCCAAATGTTTATACGTTACAGCCTTATTCTAAAATTGAATAAGGCCCCCCCCCTCAATCTACACATAATACCCCATAATGACAAAGCAAAAACTGGGTTAAGAAATGTTTGCACATTTCTTACAAATAAACTGAAATATCACATTTACATAAGTATTCAGACCCTTCACTCAGTACTTTGTTGAAGCACCTTTGGCAGCGATTACAGCCTTGCGTCTTCTTGGGTATGGTGCTACAAGCTTGGCACACCTCTATTTGGGGAGTTTCTCCTATTCCTCTCTGCAGATCCTCTCAAGCTCTGTCAGGTTGGATGGGAAGCGTCGCTTGCACAGCTATTTTCAGGTTTCTCCAGAGATGTTCGATCGGGTTCAAGTCCGGGATCTGGCTGGGCCACTCAAGGACATTCAGAAACCTGTCCCGAAGCCACTCCTGCTTTGTCTTGGCTGTGTGCTTAGGGTCGTTGTCCTATTGGGAGGGTGAATATTCACCCCAGTCTGAGGTCCTGAGCGTTATGGAGCAGGTTTTCGTCAAGGATCTCTCTGTACTTGGCTCCGTTCATCTTTCCGTCGATCCCGACAAGTCCCCCAGCCCGTCGCGGAAAAACATCCCCACAGCATGATGCTGCCACCACGCTTCACCGTAGGGATGGTGCAAGATTTTATACAGACGTGAAGCTTGGCATTCAGGCCAAAGAGTTCCATCTTGGTTTCATCAGAACAGAGAATCTTGTTTCTCATAGTCAGTCTTTTAGGTGCCTATTGGCAAACTCCATCCGGGGTGTCATGTGCCTTTTACTGAAGAGTGGCTTCCATCTGGCCACTACCATAAAGGCCTAATTGGTAGAGTGCTGCAGAGATGGTTGTCCTTCTGGAAGGTTCTCTATCTCCACAGAGGAACTCTGGAGCTCTGTCAGTGTGACCAGTGTCACCTCCCCTGACCAAGGTCCTTCTCCCCCGATTGCTCAGTTTGGCTGGGCGGCCAGCTCTAGGAAGTCTTAGTGGTTCCAAACTCCTTCCATTTAAGAATGGAGGCCACTGTGTTCTTGTGGACCTTCATGCTACAGAATACTTTTTGTACCCTTCCCCAGATCTGTGCCTTGACACAATCCTGTCCTGACCTTAGACAGGTGTGTGCCTTTCCAAATCATGTCCAATCAATTGAATTTACCACAGGTGGACTCCAATCAAGTAGTAGAAACATCAAGGATGATCAATGGAAACAGGATGCACCTGAGCTCAATTTCCAGTCTCATAGCAAAGGGTCTGAATACTTATGTAAATAAGGTATTTCAGTTTATTTTTAATATATTTGCAAATGTTTTTATTTTTTTTTAAATACGTTTTTCGCTTTGTCATTACTTCTGTCCCACTGGAATTGTGATACAGTGAATTATAAGTGAAATAATCTGTCTATAAACAATTGTTGGAAAAATTACTTGTGTAAGTAGATGTCCTATTGCCAAAACTATAGTTTGTTTGTGGAGTGGTTGAAAAATTAGTTAATGACTCCAACCTAAGTGTATGTAAACTTCCGACTTCAACTGTATGTAGCTGATCATCCTCGCAGTGGCAGACCACGTAACAACACCTGCAAAGGATCGGTACATCCAAACATCACACCTGCGGGACAGGTACAGGATAGCAACAACAACTGCCCGAGTTACACCAGGAACGCACAATCCCTCCATCAGTGCTCAGACTGTCCGCAATAGGCTAAGACAGGCTGGACTGAGGGCTTGTAGGCCTGTTGTAAGGCAGGTCCTCACCAGACATCACCGGCAACATCACCTATGGGCACAAACCCACTATCGCTGGACCAGACAAGACTGGCAAAAAGTGCTCTTCACTGACAAGTCTCGTTTTTGTCTCACCAGGGGTGATGGTCAGATTCGCATTTATCGTAGAAGGAATGAGCGTTACACCGAGGCCTGTACTCTGGAGCGGGATCGATTGAGGTGGAGGGTCCGTCATGGTCTGGGGCGGTGTCTCACAGCATCATCGGACTGAGCTTGTTGTCATTGCAGGCAATCTCAGCGCTGTGCTTTACAGGGAAGACATCCTTCTCCCTCATGCGGTACCCTTCCTGCAGACTCATCCTGACATGACCCTCCAGCATGACAATGCCACCAGCCATACTGCTCATTCTGTGCGTGATTTCCTGCAAGACAGGAATGTCAGTGTTCTGTAATGGCCAAGCAAAGAGCCCGGATCTCAATCCCATTGAGCACATCTGGGACCTGTTGGATCAGAGGGTGAGGGCTAGGGCCATTCCCCCCAGAAATTTCCAGGAACTTGCAGATGCCTTGGTGGAAGGGTGGGGTAACACCTCACAGCAAGAACTGGCAAATCTGGTGCAGTCCATGAGGAGGAGATGCACTGCAGTACTTAATGCAGCTGGTGGCCACACCAGATAGACTTACTTTTGATTTTGACCCCCTTTGTTCAGGGACACATTCCATTTGTTAGTCACATGTCTGTGGAAGTTGTTCAGTTCATGTCTCAGGTGTTGAATCTTATGTTCATACAAATATTTACACGTTAAGTTTGCTGAAAATAAACGCAGTTGACAGTGAGAAGACTGTTCTTTTTTTGCTGAATTTATATATATTTATTCCAAAAAATATACGGGGGATTGGAAATGATGCAAACAATTACATTGATGTGAGCAACAATCTATCCGCAATATTAAAGCTGATCCAGCCCTTAAAAAAAATGTATGTAAAACTTCAAAAAAAAAAAAAACAGTTGTGCCGTAAACAGGCTTTAATTCCAGCCAGGTATTAATTCAACTAACTCTCACCACTTGATCTAGGAAGGGAAGATTAAATTGTTCAACGAATCAAGACAATTATTAGCTACACATCAGATGACTGAGTAAGTGGTGTCTAAAGTTAAAATAATTTATACCAACAAAGAGACAGAATTCCAAAACAAATTATTTTAAATTGAGTACAAGAAGCACAGTTTATGAAATAACAAATCTAATTTCAGTGATCATCATTTTACCCAGGTAGTGCAGCAGCTTCTGGGCTCGGTTCTGGACCGGCTTGAGGTTGAAGAGTTCCTGGTTCTCATCTATGAACTGGGTGTCAACGGTGCCGTACAGGAACTGATCGTTACTCAGAACGTTCTGGAGGAAGGGGATGTTGGTCTGTGCAGGAAAAAAATAAGAGGGGGAGAGAAAAGGAAAAAACAAGAGTGAGGGGGCGAGAGATTGCTGTTTAAATGACAAAATGGTCAAGAAGACAGTCTGCATGATACATAACACTAGGGACCGAGATATAGGGCAAAGTGCCTGGACATGCAAACACACAGCTCAAGTGCAAATGGTCCTTGAGGGCTGGGAGGTCATTTTGTAGTCAGTCCTGAATCAAATGGTTTAGAACACTCAATACCACCACACTGAGTCCCTTCTTCTGTGAGCACTAAATCAGGCCAAAACACACAGAGCAAAAAACAGTTATCACTAAGCAAAACAATCCCAGCTAATCCTCAACATACGCCCTGCATGTTCCTCTGTGCCCTGCTGCACATCTGTGTCAGCCAGGTGCACTGGGGTACACACACAGAAAGAGAGAAGCAGGAAGCCAGAGCAAGTGAGACGAAATGAGAGGCACAGAGAAATTAAACAATTAGAGCGAATAAGATAATAGAAATGACTGGGATAGTAGCTATAGGCTACTGCTAAAGTCCTTGGTCCATTTCTACCACACACTTCAAACAGCAGCAAATAGCCTAGTAAGCCTACACAGCGCCAGCTCTCTGACCCAGATTCCTCTACATGTAGACCTAATTACAGGTCTTACAACAGAACTAACCCTCACCAAAACCCTCACCAACTAGAGCAAACTAAGAACATTACAGAGGAAGTTAATAAATAACATACGTGCAAGTCTGCATTGGCAATATTAAATCAGAAACTAAATAATAGTAGTTTCTTTCAAAGAGCCAAATTAGTTCATAGTTGCATCATTGTCCGTATGATGGTTGATTACAGTACGGTGCAATTCATTAATTTTTTTATGGAACGTCAATATAAATAAAACGTACAAATCAGATCGTTCTTGTTCTCTAGTTATGTAAGAATAGAGGATATAGCTTGTGCCCTGACACTCCTCGCTCTCTACTTACCGCTTTATGAGTCTTGCTGTTACAAACTTTCTGGGAAACCAATCACAGCTAACTAACCTTGTTTTTTTAACACCACGTTTTAATAATGACTGCATCAAGTGGGCAGGGAAGAGGGGGTGAAAAAAACAACCCTTTGAGCACAATGCATCTGGGAAATGCTTCAAGGCCTCTTCTTTGGACCGGGTGATCAATTATGCATCCATGACACCACTTCCAAATTAGCCATTCATTATTAAGAGAAAGGCACAAAAAGCCAGGGTTGTTTGCTTCAAAATATTGACCAATTTGTCAAATGGCAAGAGTTCTGACAGTAGGTCAAGATGGCCAGCCCCAGCGAGTTTATGCTGCTCTCTGACAGTACTGTTCTGTGCTGTAAGGCTCAGAGTGCTGCTGTCCTTGGTCCTGAAGAGATCCTCTCTGCCATTAGCCGCACATCCTCCACTGTCCAGACTCTGAATAACTATGGATTGAATCAAATAAAAAAAAATTCCCCCTGCAGCTTCCCCAGGTAAATAATTTCTCAAATTTTCTGCAGATAAATTAACCCATTTTACATCTAAATTATACACAATTGTCAAAATGAGGGTTCCCATGTGGTGAAAGATAAGAAACACCTAAGAAAATCAGTAGGCTGAATAATCCTTATGTATGTGTCAGGAGTGCAGCGTTAGACACATACAACAGCGCTCCTGTAGTGCGTGTAACACTCCAGCATGGCTGTACTCAGTCCTCTGTAAAAAGCCTCAGTTTGTGTCTGGCTGAGGGTGAGTCACTAAGTCCTCCTCACCTAAAATATAAAAAAAAAAATACAAAAAAAAAAACACAGCTAGCCCAGATTGGAATAGAAACAAGAGGGATGAAAGGAACCAGGAGGATGAAGAGGGGCTAAGCCTCCCCTCTCTCCTTTGTCTCGTTCCCTCAAACTCCAGGGCAAAAAGCCACACTGTCAGACTCAGCCATGGTGCTGGTGTTGACCTGTATTAACCTTCATCACTTCTGTTTGGGTTGAGAAAGAGTGTAATTCATCGGTTTCTCTCATCATGCGTATTGATTCTCTCTCTCCCTCTCTACACCCCCAGACCACAGCAGGGAAGACAAGCAAGCACTCCAATCAGACTTTATTCACTCCAAAACCTGCGGAACAATCAGAAACTCCCCACCACCGCGACCACACTTAACATTCAGGGTACATTGGAGACCATTGCGATCAACTTGTAGTAATCAAATGTTGAATAATTGATGAAAGGCCTTTTAAACCCAAAATTGCTGATTTAACAGGCCTCTTGATAGTAACCAACCAGGACTGTCGCTGCAATATCCCATTTCAAACACCTCAGCATAAAGCTACCTTATTAGGCTACAGTGTCTCCATAATGTTTCTCACTGGAGCAGTGGTCTACAGGCGATTGCAGACAGGAAAACACCAACTGCTAACCATCTGAATGTGCAGTCTGCTAAGAGCTTGTGTAAATAGAATGATGACTGCTTTAAATCACAGCAGTAATGAAGCCGTCCCTTACTTTGGCCCAACTGTTAGGCTAATAAATGATAAAGACGGGGGTGAGGCTGCTGGTTTCCCCTCCTCCAAAACCTCCTACAGCCTCCTCTCTGCATTTTGACAAATTACTCCTACGCTAATTTTCGGCATTTTCTCCTAGTCATTCCAATTCCATCTTTCCCCCTTCTATCGAAAGCCAGGACTGCTCAAGGCTCTCCCTCCTCCCTCCCTTTCCCTCACTCTTCCGCTCTCCCCTCTCAGTAGCAGACACACTTTGCAGTCTCTCCCTCACTCACACATCCACACGCGCTCGCTGCAGCAAAAGCCACAAATCAGACTGGTACAGCACCGGACGGCAGGGGAAAAGAACGTCAAAACAAGCGATTGAGATGTGAATAAGCACGGCGACAACAGAGGTGAAACATGCGATCGTAGTAGGTTGTTGACGTCTACGGTTAATAACCTACTTTAACAGCACTGTTCCTGTCCCTGGGCTTGCCTGGAGGACTAAAACAAAAAAAAGGCAGCATGACAGAAGGAACAAGGGAGTGAAAAGGAATTGTTACCCTTCCCACACAGTGGGAATCTGGGAGGAAAAAGGGGGTTGGAGGTCAGGTGGTTAAGGCTGCTCTCCAACAGAGATAAAACAGAATTGGGCATGTTCTAGAGCCGCACTGATTCTGCAAAGGACAGATGCACAGCGAGAGGAAAGAGGGGTCTGAATACCAATAACTGCAGAGTAAAGAGAAGAGACTGGATACTGTCCTGGGAGAAGACTGAAGGCTGCAATTAGTGAATAGATGGATGATAAACGCTACGAAGCAGACTGGAATGTTTCACACATTTCAAATATTTTGTTATCTAGGAAACATAAGCTTGTCATCTCTGAAAGCCTCGGGGCTCACGCTTGAAAAACTACATCTGATTATTTTGATTCATGCTCCAGTTACCAGAACAAATCAATGGACTTGGCATCCTGAACAGCATAAGCAGCAAACTTCTGTAAGTTAATATTCATTTGTTTTCTTCACACTAGAATATAACTCTGTTTCTTTTAATAGAGCATCGAACTCGAAGTCTGTCCTGATTGTATTGCACATTGTGGAGGAAATGTGATTATCTGTGCCCATGTCACTCTGCTAATCCTTGCTCTCTTCATATTCTGGAGGATGTATACAATGGCCTGACCTAGCAACAATTCTGAGTGAATCCCAGAAAACAAGGATATAAACAACAGGAATGACTGAGTAAAATATAAATGACAAACTGACAAGCAACAAATTGCTCATACGCTTGTTGATTTGGGGGATGAGCTTAAGTCAAAGTAAATATGGATAGGTGGACAGAGCGGTATGGTAATGCCACATGGAAAATGTGTAATATGGTCTTTCCACTGTGTGTTTAGCCAACGATGATAAAACACTGAGAAGAGGGAAACATATCCAAGTCAAGAGGATAACTAGGGATAAGAACATTTAAATACTAGCAGTTATAGCCAGAGTTTATATTTAAAAACACTGCCATGTACAATGCGTTCAGAAAGTATTCATTCACCTTGAGTTGTTGTTGGCTAAATTATAAAATCGATTCAAATTAAAATAAATCCCCCTCACCACTCTACACACACACACACACACACACACACACACACACACACACACACAATACCCCATAAATGACAAAGCGAAAACATTTATTGAAAATTAAATCAAAATCTCTATTACAAAAGTATTTCACACCCCTGAGTCAATAATGTTAGAATCACCTTTGGCAGCGATTACAGCATTGAGTCTTTCTGGGTGAGTCTAAGAGCTTCGCGCACCTGGACTGTACAATATATGCACATTATTATTTTAGAATTCTTCAAGCTCTGTCATGTTGGTTGTTGATCATTGCTAGACAGCCATTTTCAAGTCTTGCCATAGATTTTCAAGATGATTTAAGTTAAAACTGTAACTAGGCCACTAAGGAACATTCAATGTCGTCTTGGTAAGCAACTACAATGTATATTTGGCCTTGTGTTTTAGGTTATTGTCCTGCTGAAAAGGTGAATTTGTCTCCCAGTGTCTGATGTAAAGCAGACTGAACAAGGTTTTTGCCTTGGATTTTGCCTGTGCATAGCTCTATTCCATTTCTTTTTATCCTAAAAAACTCCCTAGTCCTTGCAGATAACAAGCATACGTATAACATGATGCAGCCGCCACCATGCTTGAAAATATGAAGAGTGGTACTCAGTGATGTGTTGTGTTGGATTTGCCCTAAACATAACGCTTTGTATTCAGGACATAAAGTACATTTCTTTGCCATATGTTTTTGCATTTTACTTTAGTGCCTTATTGCAAACAGGATGCATGTTTTGGAATGTTTTTATTCTGTACAGGCTTCCTTTCATCGTGTTATTTAGGTTTGTATTGTGGACTAACTACAATGTTGTTGATCCATCCTCAGTTTTCTATCACAGCCATTGAACTTGTTTTAGTCACCATTGGCCTCATGGTGAAATCCGTGAGCGGTTTCCTTCCTCTTCGGTAACTGGGTTAGGAAGGATGTTTGCATATTTGTAGTGACTGGGTGTATTAATACACCATCCAAAGTTTAATTAATAACTTCACAAGTCACAATGGGATATTCAATGTCTTATTTTTTTTACACATCTACCAATAGATACACTTCTTTGCAAGGCACTGGAAAACCTCCTTGGCCTTTGTGGTTGAATCGGTGTTTGAAATTCACTGCTCGACTGAGGGACCTTACAGATAATTGCATGTGTGGGGTGAGGTAGTCATTAAAAAAAAAAAAAGTCATGTTAAACACCATTATTGCCTACAGAGAGTCCAACTCATGTGACTTAAGCAAATGTTTACTCATGAACGTTAGCCTTGCCATAACAAAGGGATTGAATATTTACTGACTTTCAGCTTTTCATTTTTTATTAATTTGTAAACATTTCTAAAAACATATTTTGACTTATGGGGTATTGTGTGTATGTATGCCAGTGACACCAAATCGAAATGTAATACATTTTAAATGCAGGCTATAACAAAATGTGGAAAAAAGCCAGGGGCGTGAATACTTTCTCAAGGCACTGTAGATGAGGGCCTGGGTGTTCTGTTCTGTGGGAGAACAGGATATTCACACACTAAGGTAGGAACCATTACTGTGCAGTCCTCAGTCACTGTGATTATGAACTAAGGGGGACGCGCAATCCATTCAAACCCTCAGCCAACTTATACAGAAAAGATATGGGATACAATGCCAAGCTTAGAATCTAACCCTGTTACCATGCCTCCATCTTCCCTCCCTCCCACTCAGACATACAGGTCCAAAAGGTTAAACTCATACACAGATTTCCCATAATGCAGTGAAGAGTGTCTTATCATAGCATAAAACACACCAAACCCACCACAACATTTCTTGTAGGTGTCTGTGTGTATCATTGCACAGTGCATGCACAGAGACAAACACAGTTTACACTATTACACAGTTATTTATAGGTTGTATCCATCATTCCCCTAGTGGGTTCTTCATCTCCCCCTCTCATTCTCCCTCACACACACACTCAAAACAGTGCTTTGTGAGCGTGACAGGAGAAGAAGCTGGCCTTACATAATGCTCAAACAAGCACAAATGTAATATTCTCAACCCAGTGAAACACAGCAGCCATGGAAAAGCACAACACAGTCACATTAATCAGGCCTGTAATGTAACAGATAATTCAAGCGACTAGGCTTCCATTCATGACCTGGAGACTCAGTCACCCTACAAACCACTATTCTGCTTCATTAAGGACCTGCCTTTTGTAGTCTGGCTTTTAACCCAATGTCATTCCTTCTCATTAGATGGAACGTGTGTAAATGTTCATGCTCAACACACACACACACACACACACACACACACAGTAATGCATCAGGTTAATGAGGCAATCACAGTGAGCAGTGGGCAGTGGAAGGTGAGAACAAGGCGGCCCCAGTAACAGTGGAACCCAGTAGACATGGCCACCACCCCAGAACCAGTAACAGTGGAACCCAGTAGACATGGCCACCACCCCAGAACCAGTAACAGTGGAACTCGGTAGTCATGGCCACCACCCCAGAACCAGTAACAGTGGAACTCGGTAGTCATGGCCACCACCCCAGAAGCAGTGAACAGTGACCGGTCTGAGGAAAACCACCCATGTTTGGAGGTTTATATCAAATCTAGCCTCACTCATATCACTGAAACTAAACACATAGTCCTACACAAACATAACAACCACATCACAGTTTACAAAATCAGTATTGAACGTTTGTGGAATTCTTTTCATCTAAAACTCCAAATACCAATTGTACAATCCAATACCTCTACTGCACTGTTGGATGTAAAAGCCACTGAATGGGAAAACCAATGTAAATGAGAGATAACGATTTCCCACTTGTACTTCCATAGGTCAATGGATAACCAGCTCAACAATGCCTAAATCCAAATCACAAATATCACACCCATACTCTGCTCCACACCACTCAAAATCCTCTCGGAGGTCCTCTCCAAAGCAACACTTTCTAAAAGGTGTCCACCCGGAAATAAACCTGTTATCTCCTACTGAACTCAAGCCAAATATCACCAGCCCTTCCCTGAGACCCCCTGCCTGCTCTATGACCCCACAGACTGTAGTCTGGCTGGCCGTGGTGACCTGCTCCTGTGTATTCTCCGCTCTGCTGGGCCCGGGCGTGTCCGCTGGAGAGACCTGGGGCATGGTCTCCATCTGTCCCTTCCACTGTGTGTGCCGAAACCTCTCAGAGTCTCTGAGCACGCTCTGTGTCAACAAGGGCCTGCTGTTCGTCCCTCCTGACATTGACCGGCGCACAGTGGAGCTCCGTCTGGCTGACAACTTCATCCTGGAGGTGGGCAGAGTGGACTTTGCCAACATGTCAGGCCTGGTAGAGCTAACGCTGTCCAGGAACACCATCCATGCCCTGAAACCTTTGGCCTTCGCTGACCTTGAGAGCCTGCGCTCACTCCACCTGGACACCAACCGGCTGACCGTGGTGGGGCCAAGAGACCTGTCCGGCCTGACCAACCTACAGCACCTCATTATCAACAACAACCAGCTGACCAACGTCTCCACTGAGGCATTTGATGACTTCCTGCAGACGCTGGAGGATCTGGACCTGTCCTACAACAACCTGAGGAAGGTCCCCTGGGAGGCCATCCAGAACATGGCCAGCCTGCACACCCTCAACCTGGACCACAACCTCCTGGACCACATCGCCGAGGGCTCCTTCGGAGAACTCTACAAGCTGGCCCGTCTCGACATGACGTCCAACCGGCTGCAGACGCTGCCCCCCGACCCCCTGTTCTCCCGCTCCCAGACGGGCGTGGTCAGCCCGACCCCGTACAATGCTGTAATCAGCCTGAGCTTTGGTGGGAACCCCCTGCACTGTAACTGTGAGCTGCTGTGGCTGAGGAGGCTGATACGTGGGGACGACATGGAGACGTGCGCCACTCCCGTCCATCTGGCTGGGCGCTACTTCTGGTCCATTCCAGAAGAGGAGTTCACCTGTGAGCCTCCGCTCATCACGCGCCACTCCAACAAGCTGTGGGTGCTGGAGGGCCAGAGGGCCACGCTGAGGTGCCGTGCCATTGGAGACCCAGAGCCAATCATCCACTGGATCTCCCCAGACGACCGCATCGTAGCCAACTCCAGCCGTGTGCACTCCTACTACAACGGCACCCTGGACGTGCTGGTGACCCGTGCCCGTGACGATGGGGCCTACACCTGCATTGCCATCAACGCTGCCGGGGAGGCTACGGCCCTGATAGACCTGAAGATCATCCCTCTCCCTCACCGCGGGAACAACACTGTCCCCCTAACCAGCCCTCGAGGGGACCCCGGGTCATCAGACATCTCCAGTGGGAGAAGAGGGGCAGGCCGGAACGGAAAAGGTGGCGGAGGGGTGGTGACTGTCAAGAATGCCACAGAGGGGGAGAGTGGAGATGGAGATGCCAGTGAGCATTTGGTGGGGGTCCTGGGAGTGACTGCCACCTCTGCCCAGGTGCGCTGGGTCCTGGGCCGGGCCACTGGGCCGTACCTGGTGTGGATGTACCAGATCCAGTACAACTGCACTGCAGACGACACCCTGGTGTACAGGTAAGCTCCCCTCAGCGACACAGCCATCCTACAGAACCTGAGAGACAGTCCCAACTGGGCAAGTATGAATAGATCAATCAGAAGGCTAGATGCAAAACAAACACCTCTGTGTGGTCTTCCATTGTAATACTGTCATGTACAAAACACCCCAGTGGTTTTACAATTGATCTGAGTTTTCACAGATTGTCCTTGAATGACAGGGACCAGGAGTGATGAACATGAACACTGACACAAATTAAAGGAGAGCAGGCGTAGTGGACTGTAAAGTATGAACGAGTGATTGAGAGAGGGAAAGGAAGGAGATGGAAGGGAGATGGAAGGAGAGAGAGAGAAGACTGGGAAAAGGAGGATGAAGTCCTTATAAAAAAGTGCAAGCCGCAGCTCTGAGGACAGTGTCACATCCCATCAGTCAGTCTAAAATGGAGACAAATAGGGAGATGGTGGGTTTGGGTCTAGGGAACACTGAACCCACTTCAGTTTGTGGAGGTAGGGAGAGGCACCTAAATAGACATGCAGTGTTTTATATCAAATACTGAACGATTCTCAAGGACTTGTCAGGACACACTAATGTGTGCGCACACAGCTGTCAGAATGAAAAACAGGAAGAACGCCTCCCAATTCGACATTTCCAGCTTTCATCCCCCACTAAGTCAGGAGGTGATGGTTAGTCTCATACTCAAAACATTTGATGCCTCATAACATCCCATAATTCCCTGGTATCCCAATAAGGACAGATGAACTGCTTGTTAAGCCTTCCAAGATCAAAGAATAAGTATGCAAATACACACATTTGGATGACTAATATATGCCAAGGTATATGTCGTCTTCATAGCTAAATAAGATAGAAATCGATGTTTGCCTTCATCTATCATCTCTGGGACTCCATTGCTAATTTGTTTAAACAGCATATCCCTTTGACAGGTTTTCAGTAGAGCTTACAATGCAGTTATTCACCTTATAAAAGCCTATGGAGATAATAGCTTGCACATTCTGAATTAATGTTCCGTGTAAAGCCCATCTTTCCAATTTCCATTACAAAGCCTGCATGTAAACAACTAAATGTAATAACAAAGTAATTTGTAACCCAAAGCTAGAGATAATTTGAGGATAGTGTGGAGGAATGAGGGACAGCAAGGGCGCCAGAAAGGTTAACTGCCCGCCAGATGAGTATAGAAATTGCTCAAGGTCTGCCTTTGAGAGGTAATTGCGAGCTCTCGATGGTAAACGCATTCATCAGCCCCATTTATACACCGTCCAATACATTTTCATTACTGTTCTACACTTATATACACAGCCGTCTGAATCCATACGATAAGCTGCAGCATTTAACAAGAGATTTGACACGAGCAGTCGGTTAGAAGACGGAGGGGTGAAAGACTTTAAAAACTGAAGTGTTTGCCGTCTTGTCCTCTTCCTGACGTACAGCGTTTGGGCGGGGGTGGTGGTAATTGGGGTGCGAGTATGTGTCATTGCCTCGGAGTTGTCTTGAATAGCTCATCACTTGGCAAGACACGTTTCTGAGGAGACTAAAAAAAACATACGTAAACAGACTCTGGTTTTAAACCAAATCAAATTGTATTAGTCACATGCAACGAATACAACAGGTATTCTTAGTGAAATGCTTACTTATGAGCCCCTAACCAACAATGCAGTTTAAAAAAAATATGAGTAAGAAATAAAAGTAACAAGTAATTAAAGAGCAGCAGTAAAATAACAATAGCGAGACTATACACAGGGGGATACCGGTACAGAGTCAATGTGCGGGTGCACCGGTTAGTCTAGGTAATATGTACATGTAGGTAGAGTTATTAAAGTGACTATGCATAGATAACAGAGAGTAGCAGCGGTGTAAACGGGGGGAAATGCAAATAGTCTGGGTAGCCATTTGATTAGATGTTCAGGAGTCTTATGGCTTGGGGGGTAAAGCTGTTTAGAAGCCTCTTGGACCTAGACTTGGCGCTCCGGTACCGCTTGCCATTCAGTAGCAGAGAGAACAGTCAATGACTAGGGTGCCTGGAGTCTTTGACAATTTTTAGAGCCTTCCTGTGACACCGCCTGCTGTAGAGGTCCTGGATGGCAGGAAGCTTGGCCCCAGTGATGCAATTGGGCCGTACGCACTACCCCCTGTTGTACCTTGCGGTCAGAGTCCGAGCAATTGCCACATGTTGTGCCCTCTTCACGACTGTCTTGGTGTGCTTGGACCATGTTAGTTTGTTGGTGATGTGGACACCATGGAACTTGAAGCTCTCAACCTGCTCCACTACAGCCCCGTCAATGAGAATGGGGGCGTGCTCGGTCCTCCTTTTCCTGTAGTCCACAATCATCTCCTTCGTCTTGATCACGTTCAGGGAGAGGTTGTTGACCTGGCACCACATTGCCAGATCTCGGACCTCCGCCCTATAGGCGGTCTCGTCGTTGATCAGGCTTGATCTGCAAACTTGGTGCTGGAGTCGTGCCTGGCCGTGCAGTCATGAGTGAACAGGGAGTACAGGAGGGGACTAAGCACACACCCCTGAGGGGCCCGTGTTGAGGATCAGCGTGGCAGATGTGTTGTTACCTACCCTTACCACCTGGGGGCAGCCCGTCAGGAAGTCCAGGATCCAGTTGCAGAGGGAGGTGTTTAGTCCCAGGGTCCTTAGCTTATTGATGAGCTTTGAGGGCACTATAGTGTTGAATGCTGAGCTGTAGTCAATAAACAGCATTCTCACATACACTACCATTCAAAAGTTTGGGGTCACTTAGAAATGTCCTTTTTTTTTTTTTAAAGAAAAGCTATTTTTTTGGTCCATTAAAATAACATTAAATGGATCAGAAATACAGTGTAGACATTGTTAAAGTTGTAAATGACTATTGTAGCTGGAAACTGCAGATTTTCTATGGAATATCTACATAGGCGTACAGAGGCCCATTATCAGCAACCATCACTTCTGTGTTCCATGGCACGTTGTGTTAGCTAATCCAAGTTTATTATTTTAAAAGGCTATTTGATCATTATAAAACCCTTTTACAATTATGTTAGAACAGCTGACAACTGTTGTTCTGATAAAAGAAGCAATAAAACTGTCCTTTAGCCTAGTTGAGTATCTGGAGCATCAGCATTTGTGGGTTCGATTACAGGCTCAAAATGTCCAGAAACAAAGAAATTCTGAAACTCGTCAGTCTATTCTTGTTCTGAGAAATGAAGGCTATTCCATGTGAGAAAGTGCCAAGAAACTGAAGACCTCATACAACGCTGTGTACTACTCCCTTCACAGAACAGCGCAAAATTGCTCTAACCAGAATAAAAAGACGAGTGGAAGGCCCCGGTGCACAACTGAGCAAGAGGACAAGTACATTAGAGTGCCTAGTTTGAGAAACAGATGCCTCCTGCCTCAACTGGCAGCTTCATTAAATAGTACCCGCAAAACAACAGTCTCAACGTCAACAGCGAAGCAGCGACTCCAGGATGCTGGCCTTTATTGGCCAGTCTGAGATGTCTTTTTCTTCGCAACTCCAGGATGCTGGCCTCCTGGAGTCGCCTCTTCACTGTTGACGTTGAAACTTGTGTTTTACGGGTACTATTTAATGAAGCTGCCAGTTGAGGACTTGTGAGGAGTCTGTTTCTCAAACTAGACACTAATGTTCTTGTCCTCTTGCGGTAGCAACATTATGTACAAATAAGTCCAAAAATAAGTTAAACAAATAAAAAAGAATATAATAATAAGTTAGGAATACGTAAAGCGTCAGACTTGTTCTCCCGCGCCATCTTCAGTTCGCCTCCTGTTTCCCCTGAATATCAATCTCAGCCTTACTATTGCCCTTCTCCCTCTACAGCAGAGTATTATTGATTAAGCCCATTTCCACAACAAATGAACAGATCTGACTCCTCCTTCCTCTAGCTGGCTGCTCATCATCATTAGCACTAAGGAGTTGTACTGTAGCTTATTGCATTTGATTCGTCTCCCTCTCCTAGTTTGCTCTCAGAGATCCTTTTTCTCTCCTCAGCAAATGACTCAATATCCTTTCTTTTATTACTCCTCAACTCCACCCCCCCTTCCCTGTCTGTTAGGATTCTGCCTCCTACAAGCAACTCTTTCCTGCTAAAGAACCTTGTGTCTGGAGCCGACTACAGCCTGTGTGTCCTGGCCATCTTTGACGATGGGCTGTACACCCTGGCCACCACCAAGGTCCTGGGCTGCACCCAGTTCAGCACCAAGGAGGACTTCCCAGAGTGCCGTTCCCTGCAGGCGCACTTCCTGGGCGGCACACTGACAATCATGGTGGGCGGGGTCATCGTGGTGATGCTGCTGGTGTTCACCGTGGCGATGATGGTGAGGCACCGCGTCTGTGGAGACTGCAGAGACGAGGGCCACTACCCTGCCCATCACCATGACGACTTCCTGCCCTCCAAGGGAGAAGTGGACGTTTACGCTCAGACCAATGGGAATGGGAGAGTGATGATGGTGGCTCTGCACAAAGGCATTCTTGGCCAAAAGGCTAAGCCCCTGCCATCGAAAACCAAACCCCAAGCCAAGAACAAGCCCAGGACCATGCTGGACTCTGATCAGCTCAGTGGAGAGAGAAAGGCTGAGAAGCAAGGCCTGGAGGTGGGCATGAGGGGGAAAAGATTCCCCCCTTTCACCCCCGAAAGTGAGAGAGTGACACTGTACTACTCCCCTGCCAACACCTCCCAGACCTTACCCCATCCCAGAGCTCACAAGGCCCTGAGACACTCAGGCAAGCTCAAGCTGCACCGCTCTGAGGAGAGGGAGAGAGACTTGGACAAAATGGTGGGCTCCAGATGCAGCCTGGACTCTGGGGCCCAGGGGGAGGAGGAGATGCGGTTGAAGGACTGGAGGAGGGGCGATCGTCCGCCACTCGGGAGGACACGCAGCTGCTCCTTTGATGTGGGCGAGATCACCACGACAACCTGCTACAGCTATGCCAAGCGACTGAGTGTGATATGGACCAGGAGGAGCCAGTCAGTGCACGGCATGCTGGTCCAGTGCGCCTCAACGGACAGTTCAGCGAGCAGCATGGGCAGCGACCAACAGCCCCCTGCCCTCACATATGGCTACTTGCACGCCTTCAACACCTCCAACTCTAACTCTAACACCAGAGTGGCTGCCAAAGCTGGAGACCTGGAGGAGAGTGTTGTGTAGGGTGGAGAGGGGGACATTATGGAAACAAAGACTGAAACTGACAAAATGGTGGATGTAAAAGATATAAGCCATTTGGCTTTAAAGCTAGAATCCTTAATTGAAACAAAGCGTTCTCCCTGCCCCTTTTAGCCAAAAAGCTAAGGGATGGGCCTGGATAAATGTAACCACTCAAATTCATAGAGGTATGGATGCAAGGACTGTCAATCCATGATATCAAATGTATAGTTTTAACCATGTTTTAAGGCTTTACAGGGTTTGCTTACATTTATTTACACATTTCGGAGTAAAACAAGCTTGTATTTGGGGATTTGAAGGGGTACGCCAGTTGAATTAAGCTCATGAGGAATTTAGGTTACAGTGCATTCGGAAAGTATTCAGACCCCTTGACTTTTTCCAAATTTTGTTACATTACAGTCTTACTCTAAAATTTATTAAATTGTATTTTTCCCTCCTCAATCTACAAACAATACCCCATAATGAAAGCAAAAACCTGTTTTTAGAAATGTGTAAGTTCATTAAAAATAAAACTGAAATATTACATTTACATAAGTATTCAGACCCTTTACCCAGTACTTTGTTGAAGCACCTTTGGCAGCGATTACAGCCTCGAGTCTTCTTGGGTATGACGCTACATGCGTGGCACACCTGTATTTGGGGAGTTTCTCCCCTTCTTCTCTGCAGATCCTCTCAAGCTCTGGCAGGTTGGATGGGGGGGCGTCGCTGCACAGCCATTTCCAGGTCTCTCCAGAGATGTTCGATCGGGTTCAAGTCCAGCCTCTGGCTGGGCCACTCAGACATTCAGAGACTTGCCCCGAAGCCACTCCTGCGTTGTCTTGGCTGTGTGCTTAAGGTCGTTGTCCTGTTAGAAGGTGAACCTCTGCCCCAGTCTGAGGTCCTGAGCAGGTTCTCATCAAGGATCTCTCAAAAGCATTTCGCTACACCCGCAATAACATTTGCTAAACACATGTGACAAATAAAATGATTTGTACTTTGGTCCATTCCTCAATCCTGACTAGTCTCCCAGTCCCTGCCACTGAAAAACATCCCCACAGCATGATGTCACCACCACCATGCTTCACCATAGGGATGATGCCAGGTTACCTCCAGATGTGATGCTTGGCATTCAGGCCAAAGCGTTCAATCTTCGTTTCATCAGACCAGAGAATCTTGTTTCTCATGGTCAGTCTTTTTTAGGTGCCTTTTGGCAAACTCCAGGCAGGCTTTCATAAGCCTTTTACTGAGGAGTGGATTCAGTTTGGCCACTCTACCATAAAGGCCTGATTGATGGAGTGCTGCAGAGATGGTTGTCTCCACAGAGGAACTGCAGCTCTGTCACCGGGTTCTTGGCCACATCCCTGACCAAGGCCCTTCTCCCCCGATTGCTCAGTCTGGCCGGGCGGCCAGCTCTAGGAAGGGTCTTGGTGGTTCCAAACTTCAATTTATGAATGATGGAGGCCACTGTTTCTTTGGGGACCTTCAATGCTGCAGACATTTTTTGGTAACCTTCCCCAGATCTGTGCCTCGACACAATCCTGTCTCGGAGCTCTATAGACAATTCCTTTGACTTCATGCCTTGTTTTTTTCTTGGATATGCACTGTCAACTGTGGGACCTTATATAGACATGTGTGCCTTTCCAAATCATGTCCAATCAATTGAATTTATCACAGGTGGACTCCAATCAAGTTGTAGAAACATCAAGGATGATGAATGGAAACAGGATGCACCAGAGCTCAATTTCGAGTCTCATAGCAAAGGGTCTGAATATTTCTGTAAAAAAGGTACCTGTTAATTTTAATAAATGTGCAAAAATGTCTAAAAACATGTTTTTTTTTCGCTTTGTCATTATGGGTTATTGTGTGTAGATTGATGAGGGAAAAAAATATTTAATCAATTTTAGAATGATTCTTGAAGAATATACAGTAGAATGGGTGTATATCATTTATTTTGGTGTCCGAAATAGATGTAGCAACCAATGATTCTATATTCCTTAAAATTCAAGGACATACATTTAAAAGCACACTGACAATGCATTGCACAAGGAACCTAGTACATGGTGAAGAAGATAAGCCACGTACGGTGTGGACAGATGGGAGTGATGACAAGTATAAAAAATAAAAAGTATGCTTCAATGCTGTAAGAGACTGACTACAACCTGAGACCTCTGTTTCAACAAGATAAATGAAACAATTAATGAATTACAGTAAATAAATCAACCGCTACTCAACAGCAGCACGACATTGAATTGCAAACCGCTGAGTAGATCAGGCATCAAAATGGATCGTATGAAAACTGACAGAGATCATGTGGTTGGTTGAGAACGGCAAGAAGCTGGCTATCGGCAAACACAGAGGTGTTTGTCTTCGAGCTGAGAGAGGGAGAGATATGGGGAGAAAGAGGGGAGAGAAGGTGGCTGGGGGAGGAGCTCTGAGATAAACCAGTACACAGGGATAGGCTACATGTCTATTGGTGCCATTTGTCATATTAAATACTACTCTGTAGTGTACAGTCATAAAGGCCCTCTGAACATAATTAGCATGAGCTGTGTGATGGAGTGGGAGAGAGGGGATAGTGAGAGAAGGGCATGCAGCAGTTTCCCCTTTTCTTGCCAGAGGCAAACTGGTGCCCTATTTCGCCCAATTAAAAAGTGCTGATTGGTGAATTCACAAAAACACATTGTGAACTCAAACCACTGACCTGCAGTTCTGCAACCAACCACTGTTCACATTGTAGAGGACAGATATGTCATGTTCTGCTGACAAGTCCCATTAATATCAGATCTGCAGATCTGGTTGGCTGTGGATAAAGTTGTGCAGTTTAGACCAGTTCAGAAATAGCTCTAACATCTCCAATTAGCTGGATAAGAAAATGAAAAAAGGTTGAGTTCTTTAAGCCAATCCTGATTTATTTAACCTCGTACCATCCAACTAATTCACCATGGTTGGCTGTTCTCTGCCCCTGCATCTAAAACCCTGCCCCAGCTGTGAGACGGCCAGAAGGAATAGGATTTTAAGTGAGTGCTTTGACTTTTTCACCAATCTACTCCCCGTTACGCTGAAGCGCCTCTACCCCAACCACACCCTATGATCAGCGGAAAGGAGTGTGTGGGTGGATGTGTTGCTAGAGAAAGTGGATAAGTGACACTCAATCCACATAAAACGACCAACATTAACCAAAATTCCTAAAAAGGCACTTTCATCCACCACCATCAGTTGTCTACATTTTTTTAAACTACCAGAATTCTGGTCGTTTTATGTTGTTCCTTGAGGGAAGTATTTTCTTTCCCAGAAGCAAATGCTGCAAAAGCAAATCAGCAAATGCAAAGTGGGAAATAGTTCTGCAATATTAATTTAGCCGAACAATTATATGTGTGTGAACGATGAATATGGGAGGCAGAGGAAGAGAGGGAGAGCGTGAGGGAGAGATTGAGCGTTGGAGGGGGTTGAGTATTATTCATGCAAATGACTCATGTACATGCATGTTTAAGTGGTCATTAACAGATTGCTGCATACAGCATTAAAATCCTTGTTTATCTTCTACCTTGGTCCTACAAAATGTCTCCTCATCACTAAACTGCATAGAGAGGCAGTGTGGGGAGGAGTGGGTGTGGGGTGCTATGGAGGATGGGAGCAAAGCAGAGGAGGATATAATGACAGTGAGTATCACAGCTGTGAAATCCTTAGATCCTTAATGCACGTCCCTAATTCACTATCCCACTTCGAAGCAGAGTGCAGCAAAGCTTTCAAATTCTAATGACTGAAAAGTATCCATGCATAATAATAAATCAGATGTGTTCATCTGAGCGAGATCTGAAATAAAGGGAACAATCTGCATCCAGCCTGCCTGCACACTACATCTTCCTCTTCTCTTTAAGCAGCCTCCCACTCATCTCGATTTCACACAACTCCTCTCCATATCTCCCCACACCCTGCTTCAGTTTGCCATATCTCCCTCTAAAGCCAGTCACACCTCTGGGAACCATTCAGTGCAGATTAGGGCTTCAAAGACCAGTTTGTTTGCGCTACACAGCGGCAGTGAATGTGTTGCTGTTTCATATGGAGCACTACATCTCCGTTTCTACATGTAAAGGAAGGTAGTAGTTACATAAGCCGGCAACAACCTATTGCTCCCATTTCAATTGATTAAGACCCTTGTCTTCGCTCTCATCCTCATGTGTACTGTACATGCATAACTGAGGGAGGGTGGGAGATGCAGGAGGTGGTAAGAGAACGGGACATACAAAAGATAACTGATGGTGAGCAGAGGAATCATTGCATAGTACCCAAAGGAGTAATTTCCCAGACCACTTAAGGTACAATTTCTATCTGCGGGTGAGCGAGGGGTCAAAAAAACATAATTAAAAGCCAATTCATAGTCCATCTGCAGAGTGAGACAGTTACATGTAATGGATATTGGGCTGGTAATGTTGGTTAGTCTTTCCAATGTGTATCTGCATGCACCACTACAGTACACTGCAAAGATATTAGCACAACAGCACAGTGGGTAACATGAGCTCTGAAATAACAAATATTGTTGACATTGAATTTGGGAGGCTCAGAGTCTGTTGCTACGCCCATGAACGACTGTGGGATTCCCTTTAAAAAAGGATTTCAACATGTTCACGGATTTTGTTTTTTCACACCATTAAATCACGAGGGAATTGGAAAAGCATGAAAAAAAAAAAATGGTATTGTCACACAGCCACATTCTTTTTTTATACCTTTATTTAACTAGGCAAGTCAGTTAAGAACAAATTCTTATTTACAATGATGGATTAGGAACAGTGGGTTAACTGCTTGTTCAGGGGCAGAACGACAGATTTGTACAGTGTCAGGTCGGGGATTTGAACTTGCAACCTTTCGGATACTAGTCCAACGCTCTAACCACTAGGCTACCCTGCCGCCCATTGGTGCAGAGAAACGTGTTGTTTTCCAGGGTCAGCCACAGTAGTACGATAGGTGCAGAGAAACGTGTTGTTTTACAGGGTCAGCCACAGTGGTACGATAGGTGCAGAGAAACGTGTTGTTTACAGGGTCAGCCATAGTGGTACGATAGGTGCAGAGAAACGTGTTGTTTAAAAGGTCAGCCATAGTGGTACAATAGGTGAGGTGAAATGTGTTTTACAGGGTCAGCCATAGTGGTACAATAGGTGAGGTGAAATGTGTTTTACAGGGTCAGCCATAGTGGTACAATAGGTGAGGTGAAATGTGTTTTACAGGGTCAGCCATAGTGGTACAATAGGTGAGGTGAAATGTGTTTTACAGGGTCAGCCATAGTGGTACAATAGGTGAGGTGAAATGTGTTTTACAGGGTCAGCCATAGTGGTACAAAAGGTGAGGTGAAATGTGTTTTACAGGGTCAGCCATAGTGGTACAAAAGGTGAGGTGAAATGTGTTTTACAGGGTCAGCAATAGTAGTACGGCACCCCTGTAGCAAATTAGGGTTAAGTGCCTCGCTCAAGGGCAAAATCAACAGATTTCATCACCTTCTCGGCTCAGGTTTTCAAACCAGCGCAGCTGCCTATAGCTAGGATGGTAGCAGATTTTCTGACCGTTTCTTCAGCCAATATGTTGTGCTTCTAAATCTGAGAAGATGTTAGAGAAGCAGAGGAAGTGCTGCTAACAGCTAATGATGCTGCTGGGGGAAATCACTTGGCTGTACTCTTACTTGAACAGGTAATTACATCTATGGTGGCATCAGTGCTAAATAAAGTAGCCATTTGAAGCTGGGTAGTAAAAAATAAATAAAAAAAGGAGGCACTGCTGTGGCCCAATGGGGTTCGAGTGGCCTTCCCCTGCTGGAAGGAACAACATGAGAGCGAATGAGATTTAGAAATGGGAAAGGATGGATGCATGATAGAGGGGGGAAAGGAGTTTAATTTCTCTCACTGCATATACTAATCATGGAAGGAAATGGAGGGAGGCAATTGTGCGACCAACATGGTTTGAACCTCTTCACCCATCCTGAAGTGATAATGAGTCATCATTAAAAAACATGTGACAATTCGCTAGTTAGTGCCCTTGTGGAGCAAAGAGGGGATGATCTGGAGCAGCTTTAATGTCTTTGATATTTTGGAGCGCTGCAAATAATCATGCCAACAAAATACCTCCGGGGCTGAAGAGAGCATTAACTTGAGGAACGAGAGGGGTAGGGAGAGAGGGTGTTAGGAGAGGGTGAGAGGGGAAGGGAGAGGGAAATAAGATAAATTAAATATCCCAACTACACAGGGCAGTCGTCTCAGTCTGTCACACTGTATCAGGTCAACAAGAAGAGGAGAATAAGGAAACGAATTCAAGGAGGGGACACTAGACAAGCGGAAAGGAACAAGAAAAATGACAATCAAGAGAAGAGAATCATGTTGGCGGTGGTTTGCAGAAGCTGATGCAGGAAAGGTAAGTGTGTGGGGGGGGTTGGACAGTCATAAGATGTTGGAGCGTTCCCCTGCTGCATGCCCTTCAAAAGCGCAGCTGGCCATGTTGCAGCTGCTGCCCCTAACCCTCGCTCTCACACTCAAAGGTTTCATTCAGAGCCATGGAAAACTAGGGCTGGCAGAACAAGAACTCACTCCCTTAAATCCAACAAAAACACACACAAAGCCATTAATACTGTGCGTTCATGTCAACATATGTTATTGACACTAGTATTGCAACTCTGATTCTCTACTTTACAATTCTAAACCAAAGCCTACTTCGATACAAAGTTGGAAGTAGAAACCTACCTGTATGTTTTTTCATCTGCTAGTCTTTAATCCTGTCTCATGCGTAGACAAGCCATCCAGTCTGCTGTATATTTAGCTTCTACTTCCCATTACTACTAAATAATTTACCAATTAAAAACGGTGCCATTTAAAAGATGCACTACTTGCAAGAAAGAAAATATGGGCTTTGAGGGGAGAAAAAAAAAATTCAGCTCTCTTCAATGTTTATCATTTACAAATGTCTTTGATCATCAGGATCAGATGAATCATAAATGCATTGATGACCTGTCTGGCCTTAACGGCCTCGACACAGCTCCATTCTCTCTGCCCACTTAGCCTTCTGACATCCCTTTCACGGAGCTCCTGCTTTCCACTTCTCTTCTCCAGAGTTGCCACTTTCAGCACTTTTCACTATGCCGCTTTTCCTGAAGTAAGGACCTGGTGCTAAAAACATCTGACCATTACACAGTAATGACACATGCAGACAGTTTTAGGTGCGGATAAAACGGGGTGCTTTCAGAAGCTGCACTTCCAAGCACTTTTGAAAAAAGGTTATTTGATGAGTTCAAAATATTCTTGCTGACTGGACTAAATTAGTCACTTGAGTCACGCAGCGGGAGATTAAAAAGCCTAATGTGGTCACATAATAAATGTGACACAATGTGCCATAATGAATGACCCTACCTTGACCCCGCGGACACGGAACTCCGCCAGCGCCCTGTTCATCTTGGCTGCGGCGGCAGGCAGGTCCTTCCCGCTGGCAATGACCTTAACCAAAAGGGAGTCGTAGTGGGGGGAGATGATGGCTCCCTGGAACGCAGAGGCACTGTCCAGACGGATGCCCATGCCCTCGCCACTTCGGAATACCTGCGAAATTGGGAGAGAGGAATTACGGGTATGCAGATAGAGCAGTTAAGACAGGAGTCAGGAAGAGAGTAAGCCCGTATATATAATGCATGTACATTTACAAATGCAGCAATACATATCCTTTGACAACACTTTACCTTCTCCAAGTTTCACATTTGTCAATTCACTCAAATTTGACTTGTCACGTACAGTCTACAGCAGGTATAAAAAGTGCAGCGAAATGTTTATGTGCTAGCTCCCTCAACAACGCAGTACAATAATCTATAGCAATAATAAGAGTAAAGTCAAATAAAAAAATAACCAGTAATAGAAGAGGTAGTATGCCTAGTAATAGCCGGATGTGTACACAATAGGATATACATGTCAAGTATGACTATTCACATTATAGAGTAAACACGCGTCAATAGCCCCCTTCCCTCCCAGTTTCCTGGAGACCCCGATCAGCTCCTTGGTTTTGCTGACATGGAGGGAGATGCTGTTTCCCTGGCACCACTATGCCAGGGCTCTAACCTCCCTGTTGGCTGTCTCGTCGCCATTGGCGATCAGGCCCAGCACCGCCATGTCGTCTGGAAAATCAACGATGGTGTTAGTCGTGTGGGGCGGAGGTGATTTTGCCCACACTCACCACCTGGAGTTTGCGTGTCAGGAAGTCCAGAATCTAGTTGCAGAGGGAAGTGTTCAAACCCAATTAGTTAGCAGTAGTCTCGACTGCAGCGGTGTGGATGTTTAATTAACTGATATCCTTTAACAACCTCCAATTTCATGGTCCAATTAAGATTCAAAGACAGTTGATTTGAAAACTCTTGATTGAAGTAATTTTTGATTCAAAACACACCGGGTGTCAGTAAAGGTAATGTTCCAAATGAAAAGGTTTGATGTAAATGACGCCTGGCAAGAGGCAAAAAGCCACCTGTGGGGTCGTGGCAGGTAAAAAAAAAAAGACAAGACAGAAGACACTATCAACAGCAAACAGTGGATGTGTGTGAAATAAAACATGCTTCCTTACATTAGGCAACAAAAACTAGTGACAACTAGAAACTAAACGTTTAGCTCCACAAGGGTCAGCCTCTTATCCTCCAAGCCCCCATCGCTGTGCCTTCATGTGCCTTCCAGCACTGGGATTAAAGCACTGTTAACCCTATTCTCACTGTGTGAGATGCACTGCAGGGAGGACTCCCACAAAAATCAGAACAATCACAGCCAAACAGCCTCCCAACACAATTAAAAACATGTCCACCTGCGGTGCAAGAGCCCCAGCTCCCGTGTGGTGAGCCGGAGAGGCTGGGAGGGATGATCTGTTCCGTGGCATGCTGCCTGCTCCCACCCTTGGTGCAGCTGCGTATTTGTAGCACTCACATTTAACATTCTTTAAAAATCACTCAATTAGATATGAATACAATATGACAACCTTATCCTTAGAACGTTTTACGGTACAAATTAGCATTTTGATGTATAGATGTATCAAAATATTGAAACATAACCTAATGAAGTTACAACTATGCTTGTGCTGGATTGTCTACCAAAGTGGGCCCATTCTGATAAAAGTTATTACCACAGTATGAATGGAATCTACCAGGAGGGATGGAGCCCACAGCAACAGTTACACAGTAATAGACAATGGCAGAAAAACCAATGTGCCGTGTTTGTTTCAGAGAGAGATCACCCCATAGCTCCAAGACAACATGGGCCAGACTCATCACTGTGTGTGCGCATGTGCTAGGGCTATCCCAGACAACAAAAACTTGGGTCGACCGAAAGTCGTCTGTTCCTTCGAACAATGGATTGGTAGACATTTATTTAAACGTGCAATTTTCCATATATAGAGACACACCTTATGTGTTTTTATCAAATCAACTATATGCATTGAGCTTGTCTGATAAAATAAGACAAAATGGCTCATGAAGTTGCCAGAGATCTAGATAACCAGAAAAAATAAAATAAACGTAACCTGACCCGACTATTGTCCTCCCGCTCCTGCTGGCTTTCGAAAACTCTGCAGTCACGCTCCTGATAACGTCTTCGTATCTCCAAATTCTTGTCATGTGGTTAATTAAAATTCTATTAAATCTAAATGAAAATTACACAAACCCAAAAAGTAACTTCTATTGCCAGCTATGTAAAAATAGCTTACAAAATAAAAACATTGCAGCCTGCAGGTAGAACATTTCCTGATAAAAAGGAAATATCCTATAAAAAGGAAATATCCTATAAATCACATTGGCTACACATGGCCTGTCTGCAATGAACTTGAAACATTGTATCAACTATTAACTTGGGTCAGCCAAACCTTGGGCTAGCAAACTTGCAACATTGCTCCGGGCCATGAAGGCGATTAGCGCATGGGATAAGAAGCAGTGCTTGACTTGGGCAGGAGCTCACCGGAGCGGAGTATCAGCACCTCAAATGTTCTACTGCTTGAGTTCCTGTTTCTCTTTTAGAATATTAGCTCAAAAGTACTGTGGAACTCCTGCACCTAAATATAAAAAAAACAGTACCAGCACCCAAAATGAGTACCGGAACCTATTTCAGTCCAAGTCAAGCACTGATAAGATGTAAATCAGGTAGGCCTATTTCATTACGTTTCCATTTGATCAGAGAACTACATTTTTCCTTTTCATGTTGAGTGGTTATCAAAAAGGAGAGAGCTGGAAAGATTTTTCAAATACATAGAACTATTGTCATTCTCAATGGAAGTAAAAACAGACTGTTTGCTTGCTGTTTGAGGTGAAGACATTACTTTGAGAAGCTCCACAGGTCATTAGTGGTGGTGCGTTAAGCCAAAAGTGAAAACTATTAGATCCCCAAACAAGCACATTTACATGCCTACATTTACACCTCAGGTCAGGTAGCCTATAGGGCTACTTCTATGCGTGCGCTTCCTTACTCAACATTGACAGGAGCTCTTGAAACAAAAGATAGACTAAATTGTCAAAACTCGCAAATGGAATGAAATAAAACACCACTTGTGTTACCAAGTGTAACATAGGTTGTGCACTCTGCAAACAATGTGTCCACTCCAACAATGACAACGGGAAGACAGGAAAAACAATATTGAACGCATAGTTATTTTTTAATACGGTCTCTTTTTTGCTTTCTTGAGTAAGGCAGTGGTGCAGCAAGCGGAAATACGGTGCGAATGGGTTGGTAATGTTCTCTAGTTGCACCCTGATTGGCACAGTGTTCTGTCACTCATGGGGGACACTCCGTCACCGCAAACTCTAAAGGTCGAGCTCAAATTCAAGCCCCTTGGGTGCTGCCATAGAGTTGCATTAGAAGTGCCCATCCAAGAAGGCTCAAGGTCATATAAAGGCCACATATAAAATGACATCAAATCACATTACATCTACAGTAGCTATGATTGGACTAATCATGTCAACATACTTTCAAAACCTTAGCTAGCAGTCATCAGCATGAATCAAGTCAATAATCTACTGGCAAATCCTTTTCAATCCTTGTCATATGAAGACACATTATGAAGAGAAATTATAGATAAATTGTATCGGTACTCATCGGCCATAAACATTACACATCAAATCAAATTTTATTAGTCACATGCGGGGGTGGGCAATGCAAATAGTCTGGGTAGCCATTTGATTAGATGTTCAAGAGTCTTATGGCTTGGGGGTAGAAGCTGTTTAGAAGCCTCATGGACCTAGACTTGGTGCTCCAGTACCGCAATTTTTATGGCCTTCCTCTGACACCGCCTGGTATTAAGGTCCTGGATGGCAGCAAGCTTGTCCCCAGTGATGTACTGGGCTGTACGCACTACGCTCTGCAGTGCCTTGCGGTCGGAGGTCGAGCAGTTGCCATACCAGGCAGTGATGCAATCAGTCAGGATGCTCTCGATGGTGCAGCTGTAGAACGTTTTGAGGATCTGAGGACCCATTTCCAAATCTTTTCAGTCTCCTGAGGGGGAATAGGCTCTCGTGCCCTCTTCACAACTGTCTTGGTGTGCTTGGACCATGTTAGTTTGTTGGTGATGTGGACACCATGGAACTTGAAGCTCTCAACCTGCTCCACTACAGCCCTGTAGATGAAAATGGGGGGCGTGCTCAGTCCTTTTCCTGTAGTCCACAATCATCTCCTTTGTCTTGATCACGTTCAGGGAGAGGTTGTTGACCTGGCACCACATTTCCAGATCTCGGACCTCCTCCCTATAGGCGGTCTCGTCGTTGTCGGTGATCAGGCTTGACCTGCAAACTTGGTGCTGGAGTCGTGCCTGGCCGTGCAGTCATGAGTGAACAGGGAGTACAGGAGGGGACTGAGCACGCACCCCTGAGGGGCCCCGGTGTTGAGGATCAACCTGGCGGATGTGTTGTTACCTACCCTTACCACCTGAGGGCGGCCCGTCAGGAAGTCCAGGATCCAGTTGCAGAGGGAGATGTTAAGTCCCGGGGTCCTTAAATTATTGATGAGCTTTGTCACATCGGCACATCGGCTTACTCACATCGGCTGCGGAGAGTGTGATCACAATCGTCCGGAACAGCTGGTGCTCTTATGCATGTATCAGTGTTACTGGCCTCGAAGTGAGCATAGAAGTTATATAGCTCGTCTGGTAGGCTCATGTCACTGGGCAGACTGTTGTGTTTCCTTTGTTGTCTGTAATGGTTTGCAAGCCCTGCTACATCCGACGAGCGTCGGAGCCGGTGTAGTACAATTCCATCTTAGTCCTGTATTGATGCTTTGCCTGTTTGATGGTTCGTTGGAGGGCATTGCAGGATTTCTTATAAACTTCCGGGTTAGAGTCCCGCTCCTTGAAAGCGGCAGCTCTAGCCTTTAGCTCAGTGTGGATATTGCCTGTAATCCATGGCTTCTGATTGGGGTATGTACGTATGGTCACTGTGGGGACGACATCGTCGATGCACTTATTGATGAAGCCAGTGACTGATGTGATTTACTCTATGCCATCAGAAGAATCCCAGAACATATTCCAGTCTGTGCTAGCAAAACAGTCAAATCTTTGCTTGCAAGCAGGAAACAAGATGATAGAATTATGGTCAGATTTGCCAAATGGAGGGCAAGGGAAAGCTTTGTAAACGTCTCTGTGGAGAAAATATTTTTTCCCCTCTGGTTGCACATTTCACATGCTGATAGAAATTTGGTAAAACAGATTAGTTTCCCTGCATTAAAGTCCCCAGCCACAAGGAACGCATCTGGATGAGCGTTTTCCTGTTTGCTTATGGCGGAATACATCCCATTGAGTAAGGTCTTAATGCCAGCAGCAGTCTGTGGTGGCATGTAGATTGCTACGAAAAATACAGATAAACTCTAGGTAGATCGTTCGTGTGGTCTACAGCTTATCATGAGATGCTCGCCTGAGGTAGAGTAAAGCAGAGACGTCCTTAGATATCGTGCACCAGCTGTTTACAAATATACATGTAGCCTATAGCCTGTTTGAGAAATGTAATCATTGAATATTGTAAGAACTTTCATTGTCTGCTCATGTGCCCCCTTTATTTATCCTACGGTTCTGACATGGTGTACAGGGAGAACACTAAGAACGGCCCATGATCTGAATTCTGTCAAATGATAGTGGGACTAAGCACAAACCAGATGGGACGGCGTGTCGCTGCAGAATTTTGTGGTGGCCATGCTAGTTAAGTGTGCCTTGAAAAAATTGAAATAAATCACAGACCGTGGCACCAGCAAAGCACCATCACACCACCACCTCCATGCTTCACGGTGGGAACCACACATGCAGAGATCATCCATTCACCTACTCTGTGTCTCACAAAGACACAGAGGTTGGAACCAAAAATCTCAAATTGGGACTCCAAACCAAAGGACAGAAATCCACCGGTTTAATGTCCATTGATCGTGTTTCTTGGCCCAAGCATGTCTCTTCTTCTTATTGGTGTCCTTTAGAAGTTGTTTCTTTGCAGGAATTTGACCATAAAGGCCTGATTCACAGTCTCCTCTTTACAGTTGATGTTGAGATGTCTGTTACCTGAACTCTGTGAAGCATTTATTTGTGCTGCAATTTCTGAGGCTGATAACTCCAAATGAACTTAACCTCTGCTGCAGAGGTTACTCTGCGTCTTCCTTTCCTGTGGCGGTCCTCATAAGAGCCAGTTTCATCATAGCGCTTGATGGTTTTTGCGACAGCACTTGAAGAAACTTTCAAAGTTCTTGAAATGTTCCGTATTGACTGACCTTCATATCTTAAAATAATGATTGACTGTTGTTTCTCTTTGCTTATTTGAGCTGTTCTTGCCATAATATGGACTTGGTCTTTTACCAAATAGGACTATCTTCTGTATACCACCCCTACCTTGTCACAACACAAATGATTGGCTCATTGAGGAAAGAAATTCCACCAATTAACAAGGCACACCTGTTAACTGAAATGCATTCCAGGTGAAGCCATGTTTTCCTTTTTTAGATCCATGCAAGCAACGCCACCACACAACACTAAACAATACATTAATTGCAGTGTAACGGTGACAAACTGTGCCCACAAACTGTTAGGGCCTTCATAAAGCTGTCCCAACAGGAGAGTCTCAACACTTTACCACTTCTACACCTGGTTATCAGCGGAGCAAAACAGTTCATTCAGTCTCATTTACTACCTAAAACATTATTTAAAAATCAAAACCGTACCAGTCAAAAGTTGACACACCTACTCATTTAAGGGTTTTTCTTTTACTATTTTCTACGTTGTAGAATAATAGTTTAGACATCAAAACTATGAAATAACATATGGAATCATGTAGTAACCCCCAAAAAATTACTATAAATTGTCCAAACTTTTGACTGGTACTGTATATAGCCACTTAGCAAACCATATATAAACAAATATATTACTGCTCAAAAAAAAACAATCTCGGTTGACCAACAGCCTAACGACCAGACAATCAACTAATTGGAGTCAGCCCTAGTGTGTGCGCATGCACATGTGTCTGTGGGTGCAATTTGTGTGTCCTCCATCTTGCTCTCGGTCTGGGAGAATAAACTGATCTGATGTTCAAGCGCTCTGATTTTTGAGTGCATTCAACATCATGGGAGGGAGGCTGAAGGGGGAAAACGTGTTCGTTTTGGTCAGGATCCAAGTGTGATGCTTCAACCTCTATCGCCAAGGCAACAGGGTGAATAAAGATGGCGGCTTGCCAATCCAATACCCCTCCACCTCATACAGAGCAACCCTTTTCCAAAAGTAGGTCACAACACCTTCACTCATTCCCTAAAAGCCTAAAACATCCTTGTCAAGCATGAACCAGTACCACAAACTACTGACCCAAACTGACCAAATTGTCATCCCAACAAAGTCATCACACCTTCATCTCCCCTTCCTCCTTACCTTCCTTCCTCAGACAACTTCAAACACGTTGTCTGTGACATGTTGAACCGAGGGTTTGCCCAAGCTATAGGGAATTTAAAAATATATTACATGGCTGTGTAGAGCACTTCTATAACAGCAGTGGGGTCCCCTTGAGGAACACTATGTTCAGCACGTCTACTTAACACAGCACAAAGGATGACCCCCCTCCTAAAGACCTCTCCAACAACATCACACAGCACTGAAATTAGAACCACTGTATCCAACTATGACGAGACAACTACCTTTGCATTCAAGTTAGGGGAACAAAGATTTTGCTGCTAGATATTTCTGCTCCGTTTTCAGAGCAGAAAGTCAAAATAATTGTTAAAATATTAATCTCTGCCTCGCGAGGGCGTGTGCTACGCAACTGCTTATAACTTTAAGGAATCTAAGATGTGTCAAATTGTCAGTGGTGGGAAAAGTACCCAATTGTCATAAAAGTAAACATAACTTAATAGAAAATGACTCAAGTAAAAGTCACCCAGTATAATACTTCAGTAAAAGTATTTGGTTTTAAATATACTTAAGTATAGAAAGTAAATGTAATTGCTAAAACATATTTAAGTTTTTCAAAAGTAAAAATCATTTCAAAAAATTCTTTATATTAAGCAAACCTGATCAGAGGCGGTAGGGATGACCAGCGATGTCTTCATAGGGGAGTGAAATGGACCATTTAAAAAAAATTGGGGTGTCAGGGAAAACGTATGGAGCAAAAAGTACATTATTTTCATTAGGAATGTACTGGAGTATAAGTAGTAATACAGTGGGGCAAAAAAGTATTTAGTCAGCCACCAATTGTGCAAGTTCTCCAACTTAAAAAGATGAGAGAGGCCTGTAATTTTCATCATAGGTACACTTCAACTATGACAGATGAAATGAGAAAAAGAAATCCAGAAAATCACATTGTAGGATTTTTTATTTATTTATTTGCAAATTATGGTGGAAAATAAGTATTTGGTCAATAACAAAAGTTTATCTCAATACTTTGTTATATACCCTTTGTTGGCAATGACAGAGGTCAAACGTTTTCTGTAAGTCTTCACAAGGTTTTCACACACTGTTGCTGGTATTTTGGCCCATTCCTTCATGCAGATCTCTAGAGCAGTGATGTTTTGGGGCTGTCGCTGGGCAACACGGAATTTCAACTCCCTCCAAAGATTTTCTATGGGGTTGAGATCTGGAGACTGGCTAGGCCACTCCAGGACCTTGAAATGCTTCTTCTGAAGCCACTCCTTCGTTGCCAGGCGGTGTGTTTGGGATCATTGTCATGCTGAAAGACCCAGCCACGTTTCATCTTCAATGCCCTTGCTGATGGAAGGAGGTTTTCACTCAAAATCTCACGATACATGGCCCCATTCATTCTTTCCTTTACACGGATCAGTCGTCCTGGTCCCTTTGCAGAAAAACAGCCCCAAAGCATGATGTTTCCACCCCCATGCTTCACAGTAGGTATGGTGTTCTTTGGATGCAACTCAGCATTCTTTGTCCTCCAAACACGACGAGTTGAGTTTTTACCAAAAAGTTCTATTTTGGTTTCATCTGACCATATGACATTCTCCCAATCCTCATCTGGATCATCCAAATGCTCTCTAGCACACTTCAGACGGGCCTGAACATGTATTGGCTTAAGCAGGGGGACACGTCTGGCACTGCAGGATTTGAGTCCCTGGCGGCGTAGTGTGTTACTGATGGTAGGCTTTGTTACTTTGGTCCCAGCTCTCTGCAGGTCATTCACTAGGTCCCCGTGTGGTTCTGGGATTTTTGCTCACCGTTCTTGTGATCATTTTGACCCAACGGGTGAGATCTTGCGTGGAGCCCCAGATCGAGGAAGATTATCAGTGGTCTTGTATGTCTTCCATTTCCTAATAATTGCTCCCACAGTTGATTTCTTCAAACCAAGCTGCTTACCTATTGCAGATTCAGTCTTCCCAACCTGGTGCAGGTCTACAATTTTGTTTCTGGTGTCCTTTGACAGCTCTTTGGTCTTGGCCATAGTGGAGTTTGGAGTGTGACTATTTGAGGTTGTGGACAGGTGTCTTTTATACTGATAACAAGTTCAAACAGGTGCCATTAATACAGGTAACGAGTGGAGGACAGAGGAGCCTCTTAAAGAAGAAGTTACAGGTCTGTGAGAGCCAGAAATCTTGCTTGTTTGTATGTGACCAAATACTTATTTTCCACCATAATTTGCAAATAAATTCATTAAAAATCCTACAATGTGATTTTCTGGATTTTTTTTCCTCATTTTGTCTGTCATAGTTGAAGTGTACCTATGATGAAAATTACAGGCCTCTCATCTTTTTAAGTGAGAGAACTTGCACAATTGGTGGCTGACTAAATACTTTTTTGCCCCACTGTATATAAATAGTAAAGTACAGATACCCCCAAAAACTTAAGTAGTACTTCACACCACTGCAAATGATATCCAGCTCAGGGCTACAGCAACACATTTGGTTTGCTAACTGGCTTGTTCAGTGGCTAGATGTCAAGATAAAGCTTATTGGTTAAAGCAGAGACATTCAATCTCCTCCTGACTCAAGACCCCGGTTGTGTAGTCTTTTTTTTCTTTTTTTTAAGCGCACGCCCAATATGGTACAGAAACTGTATCACGGAATGACAATTTGCATACCGCCCAACCCTAGCACACAGACAAACCGCTTCACTCAGTGGACACCTGTTACGAAACTTGAAAGCTACATGGCAGTAAAAAAGGGACCATATCATTCATAATTCCAAGGTTCAGGCAGGAACTGCAGGCATCATCTATCTAGATGCTCCAAAAACATACACAACCTGACATCCCCCAGTTGGAGACCACAAGCAGACAGAACAAATGCACATTCACAAATGTTAACAAACACACACAGGCAGACTAATGAGTCAGGGATCAGTGCCTGGGAGACCAGAGCAGTATCAAATATGACCCGTTAATTAGATGGGATCTCAGAGGAAACCGAGCCAGGTCAGAGGAGAACACTGAGGCGAAGCGGAGAGCAGAGGGGGATTAAGCAGCACTGATCGCTGGAACACGCAGCAGTACAGGGTAAGCATTCATACAGAACGACTGCAAATATGACTCAATCACATTAGGCTGGACAGAGCGACTCAGAGGTGTGGGGGGTAGGAGACTCATCAAGAGCCAACAAACACTTAGAGACTGGAATCTGGAATGGGAGGGAATGAAATTGCATGAGAAAATAAAACATCAAGAAGATGGAGAGATTGTAGAGTTAGGGAACCCGCACAAAACGTGTTTAAAACTAAACGTACAAGCGAGACGGCAAGAGGAAGATCGTAAAAGAGGGGGAGAAATGAAGCGACACAGAGTGGAGGAGATAAGGGAAGAGAATTAAATTATTTCAGGAGAGCAAAACAAAATTGAAAATTAGAAAACGCAAACAAGAGTCGACAAGGATTGGGGAGGGAGGAAAGAATAACGTGATGCAAACAAATGAGAAGAGAAAGTAAACAGAGGATGAAAAGAGGATGGATTAGAGGAGGCGGGGCATATGGTTGGAGGGGGAAGGGAAACCTGGTTAAATGGGTATGGGTCATTGAACAGTGGAGTGAAGGGGATGATTTTATTACCTATGAAAGACTAATAAGGAATAATATGTCACTCAGTGAATTGTTTTTAGAAGGTGAAAGACCAAGGGGGACGTGCAATGATATTAATTTCAACATATCAGCTAATGGGAAATTTTCTATTTCGTTTGGGACAGCAGGGATAGATTTGGTTTCTGAGAGGTTATTTTGAGGGTCTGCAACAGATTGGGTTCTCCTCCCATGAACAACACTTGTATGAGTGCCTGTCTGAACAGGGTAGACAATACACTGTACCGCGAATATTAAACAGAGGCGCTATACCGGGAGTTACATATAAAAAAAAAAAAAGACATGATTTTAACCAAGGCACAATTCTGTTAAACATGGTTTAAAATGAAGCCAGACTGGTTTGCTATTGTTAACATATCACAATGACGTCAACACTGAATAGTTGCCTCACACCAACTCGTCATTAAGCTCGAGACCCTGGGTCTCGACCCAGTCTCGACCCAGCCCTGTGCAACTGGGTCCTGGACTTCCTGACGGGCCGGTCCCAGGTGGTGAGGGTAGGAAACAACATCTCCACCCCGCTGATCCTCAACACTGGGGCCCCACAAGGGTGCGTTCTCAGCCCTCTCCTGTACTCCCTGTTTACCCATGACTGCGTGGCCAAGCACGCATCCAACTCAATCATCAAGTTTGCTGACGACACTACAGTGGTAGGCTTGATTACCAACAACGACGAGACGGCCTACAGAGAGGAGGTGAGGGCCCTCGGAGTGTGGTGTCAGGAAAATAACCTCTCACTCAATGTCAACAAAACAAAGGAGATGATCGTGGACTTCAGGAAACAGGAGAGGGAGCACCCCCCTATCCACATCGAGGGGACAGTAGTGGAGAAGGTGGAAAGTTTTAAGTTCCTCGGCGCATACATCACGGACAAACTGAATTGGTCCACCCACACAGACAGCGTGGTAAAGAAGGCGCAACAGCGCCTCTTCAACCTCAGGAGGCTGAAGAAATTTGGCTTGTCACCAAAATCACTCACAAACTTTTACAGATGCACAATCGAGAGCATCCTGTCGGGCTGTATCACCGCCTGGTACGGCAACTGCTCCGCCCACAACCGTAAGGCTCTCCAGAGGGTAGTGAGGACTGCACAACGCATCACCGGGTTAAACTACCTGCCCTCCAGGACACCTACACCACCCGATGTCACAGAAAGGCCAAAAAGATCATCAAGGACAACAACCACCCGAGCCACTGCCTGTTCACCCCGCTATCATCCAGAAGGCGAGGTCAGTACAGGTGCATCAAAGCTGGGACCGAGAGACTGAAAAACAGCTTCTACCTCAAGGCCATCAGACTGTTAAACAGCCATCACTAACATTGAGTGGCTGCTGCCAACATACTGACTTAAATCTCTAGCCACTTTATACATAGGAATTGGATGTAACAAATGTATCACTAGCCACTTTAAACAATTTTGTATATAATGTTTACGTATCCGACATACTCATATCAAATGTATACACTGTACTCTAAACCATCTACTGTATCTTGCCTATGCTGCTCGGTCATCGACCCAAATCTCTAGCCACTTTAATAATTATAATTGGATGAAATAATGTATCACTAGCCACTTTAAACAATGCCATTTATATAATGTTTACATATCCTACATTACTCATCTCATATATATGTGTATATACTGTACTCCATACCATCTACTGCATCTTGCCTATGCCGGTCAGCCATCGCTCATCCATATATTTATATGTACATACTCGTATTCATTCCTTTACTCTTGTGTGTATAAGGTAGTTGTTGTGAATTTGTTAGATTACTTGTTAGATACTACTGCATGGTCGGAACTAGAAGCACAAGCATTTCGCTACACTCGCATTAACATCTGCTAACCATGTGTATGTGACAAATAAAATTTGATTTGATTTGATTTGAATAGTAATTAAAATGGTAAAGACAACAAATGGAAGGTACTGTATAAAACAATGCAAACATGGAAGATGTTGGTAAGCTTCAGTCTCAGCAAAAGAGAATAAGAGTCAAGCGTGCAGAGGCATTCATTCAGTGGATTCAGTCATTTAGTGGGTGGGTGTAGAGCATTCTCAAACCCTGAGATTTAATTCCATTGGCCATGAACAACTATTCAATGGTTGATGAAGGTGTGAACTTGATCAGTTTAGAAGGATGGAACCAGAAGCAAAATGGCTCTTTCAATGCAATGATTCAATTTCTCCTCCCCCTACCTTCCAACCTACACCACAACAGTCACTTCACACACAGCGTTGGAAGGCCACTAATGGCAACGGAGAACGGAGGGACAAGAAACATCCATCTCCTTGCTTAGTGACAGTATAAAATATTGCATCAAAAACAGCCAGACAAAATCAAGGAGGAACATCTCCTCTAATCTCACCTCAATGCAGTGGTTGGCGGTGAGCTGCTCACACATTGTCAGGGGAGAAGAAGAACAGCAGAGGCAGATGAACAATAGAGAGACAGTACGAGATGTCAAACTCCTTAGGGAGTATTGAACGTGGCTGAGAATTGCAGTCCAGACGTCAGCACTGCCGTTACCCGCCTCATCGACGGTCAGCTAGCTATGTCATTAAACATTTGTCACAAGTGAGAAAATTGCCTAACACAGCAGGGAAGATATGTTTTTTTATTCTGGTTAGGCTATATTGATCTCTGGCTCCCTCTTTAGTAATTTGTGTTTTAATTTTTAATTGCAGTGCTTAACAGCATCAGACAAAGTAGCCTACATATAGCGGATTTTATTCAAACAGATTTTTTGGTCAAAGACAGTCCTAGAAACTAGTGACTTGAGCATAGAAAACACCCACTTTGTAGATTCACAACCTTATAATACAAAAAAAAGAATTGGATGAGGAAGTCATTTGAAAAGTGGACAAAGACTTTCTAGGGGCATCTAAAGTCATTTAGGGGTATTCTGAATGTAAAACCATGAATACATTATCCTGCCAGTATAAGTTAGTCTGAGCAGGAGATATCAGAACAGACAGAATATTCTCCTGGAACCTGCACTGCTCAGTACATTGGATCAAGTATTCATCCCCCTACGGATGAAGAGAACAGGACCGGTACTAATACATATTCAGAAGTGGAGGGAGCTGGCGACGTCTCACTGTGCTGAGAGGGGTGTGTGGCTGGGATGGGATGCAGTCCTAAATCAACTGCTTACGTAAAACATGTATCTAGATCGGGGGTGGGCAACTCCCGTCCTCGATGGCCTGATTGGTGTCACACTTTTCCTCCATCCCTAGCAAACAGCTGAAATCAAATTGCATTCTAAAACTGAAGATCATGATTAGGTGATTATTGGAGTCTGGTGTCACTATTTTGCTCCAGCTAACACACCTATCAGGCCCTCGAGGACTGGAATTGTCCACCACTGATCAAGATGATTAAATGAAGCATATCAACGATCCCTATCCAGTTAGTTGTCTTGGACCAGCCTATTAGACATATCACACTGCCATAGAGCCTAGAAAGCCAGCCACCACAATCATACTTTGCATGCTTATAGAATGTCTGCAAGTAATATTGTTCCCTGCTCGGGAATTCACAAGTACATGTTCCATTCTATGACGTCTCCGCTTGGGAATATCCTGGCACTTTCCACATTGACAGTTTTGTAAACATTGGGCCAACACAGGGCTTAATACAGAATACTAATGTAATGGTCGGCTTTGCCTTTATTCCCTGGGCCCTGGCTTATGTCATGGAATGAAGGGTACTGTAAAAGTTTATTTGGTTGGGTTGATTTCAACCCTGCCCACAGCTGGTAGCACCCAAGTAAATAATCAATTCAGAGCACAGCTGCACGTGACCTGATCATAATTCCCATGGTTAACTTTGTTCGAAATTCAGTATTCCCTATGGGGCTAGTCAGGGACCATCAGTAAATTACACAATATACATGAGACATCTTAAAATGTCAATAGCTCCAAATTTCAATGACTTAACCTCAAACCAACTATAAATTACAGACATTCATATACAAATATCAAAAGCATTTAATAAGACAACTAAAGATGAGCATCATGAAAATTGTCCAATTTCCAGTGCATTTGGAAAGTATCCAGACTCACATTTTAGAATAAATGGAAAAAGTATTTAAAAAATGTTTTAACAACACAATACCCCATTACGACAAAGCAAAAACAGGAAATGTTGGAAATGTATAAAAAATAAATCACATTTACATAAGTATTCAGACTCTTTACTCAGTGCTTTGTTGAAACAATTACAGCCTTGAGTCTTCTTGGGTATGACTCTACAAGCTTGGCACACCTGTATCTGGGGAGTTTTTCCCCATTCTTCTCTGCAGATCCTCTCAAGCTTCGTCAGATTGGACAGGGAGCGTCGCTGCACAGCTATTTCCAGGTCTCTCCAGAGGATGTTCGATCGGGTTTAAGTCCGGGCTCTGGCTGGGTCACTCAAGGACATTCAGAGACTTGTTCCGAAGCCACTCCTGCATTGTCTTGGCTATGTGATTAGGGTCATTGTATTGTGTGTAGCTTGATGAGGGGAAAAAAATATTTAATACATTTTAGAATAAGGCTGTAACGTAACAAAATGTGATAAAAAGTCAAGGGGTCTGAATACTTTCCGATTGCACTGTACATTGTGTAATTTATTCACAGTCCTTAACTAGCCCCAGAGATACGCCAACCAATTTCAAACCAACTTAGCTTCATTGGCTAGTGTGCAACCAAGGCTAATTGGCTAAAGAAGTTGTCTAGCGCTAGCCTAGGCAACTTCAATACAATCCCTGGTTAGACGGTTTCAAGTTTTTGAAGGATGAATGACTGTTTACTGTTTGTTTTGGGAGAGTGAATGTACAAACGCTTGCCACGTGCAAACACACACTAAAAAGACAACTCGATTTGGCTTCAGTAGTGGCAGCTGCATTTCTTAGTCACAAAGCCAAAAAATGAGGCCAAATCATCCCAACTTTACTGCTCTATATACACACACACAGTCGTGGACTGACTCACTTCCTCCTCCCCCTACCTTCCAACCTCAAACACAATAGTCATTACACACAGGGTTGGGAGGCCGCTAATGCCAACTTAGGGACATGAAGAAAAAAAAAAAATCTCTCCTTGCTTAGTGACATTATCAATATGGCAGCAAAAACAGCCAGACAAACTCAAGCACATGAAATATTAAAATCCATAATTTCTGTTTCTAATCTCACCTCAATGCAGTAGTTTGAGGTCAGCTGTTCGCACATTGTCAGAGGAGAACAGCAGAGGCAGTGGAACAATAGACACACAGTACAGCGGGATGGGAAATTCCTCAGTGAGTATTGAATGTGGCTGAGACTTGCAGTCCAGACGTCAGCACTGCCTTGAGCCGCCTTCTGTCTAATGCCATGTCATTAAACACTTGTTACAAGTGAAAGATTGCCCAACTAACCAAAAGCAGGGAAGAGAAATGGCAAACAAGATTCAAATATTTCAAAAGGGTAATCTTCCTGGTTTGACAGAAACATTTATGGAAACAAGCGACTTTTTTGTAAATTCACAACCTTATCATAAAAATAATTCTGCTATTCCAAGAATTGGATGAGAAGTTAAACCTGTCTGAGGACAAAGACTTTCTAGGGGTATCTAAAGTCATTAAAACCATGAATAAATGTGCCTGCCAGTATGATTTAGTCTGAGCAGGAGATATCAGAACACAGACAGAATATTCTCCTGGAACCTGCACTGCTCAGTACATTGGATCAAGTATTCATCCCCCTACGGATGAAGAGAACAGGACCGCTACTAATACATATTCAGAAGTGGAGGGAGCTGGCGACGTCTCACTGTGCTGAGAGTGGGGTGTGGCTGGAATTGGATGCAGTCCTAAATTAACGGCTTACGTAAAACATGTATCTAGATGAATAAATGAAGCATATCAATGATCCCTGTCCAGTTGGTCCAGTCAGTCTACAATACAGGGTATGGCAATAGTAATATTCTTAATTCAACAGTGCTTTGATTAATGTGGAATCCAATTCTGGTGCAGAAATCAGTAACTATCGTCTTGGACCAGCCTATTAGACATATCACACTGCCAGAGAGCCTAGAAAGCCAGCCACCACAATCATACTTTGCATGTTTATAGAACGTCTGCAAGTAAATGCCTCGAATTCACAAGTACATGTTCCATTCTACGACGTCTCTCCTTGGGAATATCCTGGCCCTTTCCACATTGACGGTTTTGTAAACATGGGGCCAACACAGGGCTTAATACAGAATACTAATGTAATGGTCGGCTTTGCCTTTTTTCCCTGGGCCATCTGAAAAGCACAGGCAATAAAAACAAAATGGCACCACTTGTTCAAAGTCATGCTGGTAGTGCTGTGAAAGCCACAAATATCAAAACATGGAAGTCTTAATGGCCCAATTCAGCATAACTCTTGTTAAATACGTAGCTACAACCTTAACTTGTGTAGTATTCTCAGATGCAAGCCCTACTGTCTCCAAGGTATTGTTCATGCCCTTGAGAATATCTGCAGGAAGAGTGGTATGCATAGTTTAAATTACAGCTAATCAGAACAATAAAACGTAAGATCATTGGTGCCCTCAAGCACCTCATCAGTAGAATGGGGAGCTCACATTTCAACCAGACTGGAATTTCAGTTCAACATTCATCACGGTAATTATGTTTATAAAGAAAGACCATCATGATGACAGATGCAGTGATAAGAAAGATAAAGCATGTCAATTTCTTGGCATACTGAACATTGCTTACTTTGAAACTTCGATCATTTAAGTGTAGTTACTTCATATACTACCTGTCCAATTAGTGAACAGAATACCAAAAACCTCGACTGATGTCAAAATAATTCAAAGGAACCGTTGACCATTGATGTGGTTAGTTTTATGCATAAATTGGTCAAATTTGATCTGATCTTCATCTAGGTCACAACAATAAACAAACAGTCTGCTTAAAATAAACAATTAAACGTTTTCATGTCTTTATGGAACACACCGTGTGAACATTCACAGTGCAGGGTGGGAAAAGTATGTGAACCCTTGGATTTATTAACTGGTTGACCCTCCTTTGGCAGCAATAACCTCAACCAAACGTTTTCTGTAGTTGCGGATCAGACCTGCACAATGGTCAGGAGGAATTAAAACCAGTCCTCTTTACAAAACAGTTTCAGTTCAACAATATTCTTGGGATGTTTGGTATGAAATGCTCTCAAGGTCATGCCACAGCTTCTCAAATCAGGGTTGAGGTCAGGACTGACTGGGCCACTCCAGAAGGCGTATTTTCTTCTGTTGAAGCAAATCTGTTTTTGATTTACTTCTGTGTTTTGGGTCATTGTCCTGTTGCATCACCCAACTTCTGTTGAGCTTCAAATTGGAGGTCAGACATTTTACAGAAGAATGTTAGGCTGTCTTGATAAACTTGGGAATTCATTTTGCTGTTGATGATAGCAAGATGCCCAGGCCCTGAGGCAGCCCCAAACCATGATGCTCCCTCCACCATACTTTACAATTGGGATGAGGTTTTGATGTTGGGATGATGTGCCTTTTTCTCTCCACAGATAGTGTTGTGTGTTTCTACCAAACAAATCAACTGTAGTTTAATTTGTCCACAGAATATTTTGCCAGTAGCGCTGTGGAACATCCAGGTGCACTTTTGCAAACTTCAGACGTGCAGCAATGTTTTCTTTTGGACAGCAGTGGTTCTTCAGTGGTGTCCTCCCATGAATACCATTTTTGTTTAGTGTTTTACGTATCGTAGACTCGTCAACAGAGATGTTAGCATGTTCTAGAGATTCCTGTAAGTCTTTAGCTGACACTCTAGGATTCTTCTTAACCTCATTGAGCATTCTGCGCTGTGCTCTTGCAGCCATCTTTGCAGGACGGCCACTCCCAGGGAGAAGCAACAGTGCTGAACATTCTCCATTTATAGACAATTTGTCTTACAGTGGACTGAAGAACATCAAGGCTTTTAGAGATACTTTTGTAACCCTTTCCAGCTTTATGCAAGTCAACAATTCTTAATCTTAAGTAATCTGAAAGCTATTTTGTTTGAGGCATGGTTCACATCAGGCAATGCTTCAAGTGACTATAGGGCAAGGCAGCTCTAACCAACATCTTCAATCTTGTCTCATTGATTGGACTCCAGGTTAGCTGACATCAAATCAAAGTTTTTGTCACGTGCATCGAATACAACAAGTGTAGACCTTACAGTGAGATGCTTACTTAGGCTCTAACAAATAGCGCAAAAAAAAGGTATTAGGTGAACAAATCGGTAAGTAAAGAAATAAGACAACAGTAAAAAGACCGGCTATATACAGTAGCGAGGTAGTATGTACATGTAGCTATGGTTAAAGTGACTATGCATATATGATGAACAGAGAGTAGCAGTAGTGTAAAAAGAGTTGTGGGTGGCGGGACACAATGCAGCTAGATAGCCCGGTTAGCCAATGTGCGGGAGCACTGGCTGGGTCGGCCCAATTGAGGTAGTATGTACATGAATGTATAGTTAAAGTGACTATGACTATATGATAAACAGAGTAGCAGCAGCGCAAAAAAAAAAAAAGAGGGGTTGGGGGGGCACAAAATGCAAAAAGCCCAGGTAGCCATGTGATTACCTGTTCAGGAGTCTTATGGCTTGGGGGTAAAAACTGTTGAGAAGCCTTTTTGTCCTAGACTTGGCACTCCGGTACCTCTTGCCATGCGGTAGTAGAGAGAACAGGCTATGACTGGGGTGGCTTGGGTCTTTGACAATTTTTAGGGCCTTCCTCTGGCACCGCCCGGTGTAGAGGTCCTGGATGGCAGGCAGCTTAGCCCCAGTGATGTACAAGGGGGGTACGTACTACCCAGGCAGTGATGCAACCAGTCAGGATGCTCTCGATGTTGCAGCTGTAGAACCTTGAGGATCTGAGGACCCATGCCAAATCTTTAGTTTGAGGGGGAATAGGCTGTCATTCCCCCTTCACGACTGTCTTGGTGTGTTTGGACCATTCTAGCTTGTTGATGTGGACACCAAGGAACTTGAAGCTCTCAACCTGCTCCTCTACAGCCCCGTTGATGAGAATGGGGGCGTGCTCGGTCCTCCTTTTCCTGTAGTCCACAATCATCTCCTTAGTCTTGGTTACATTGAGGGAGAGGTTATTATGGCACCACACGGCCAGGTCTCTGACCTCCTCCCTATAGGCTGTCTCATCGTTGTTGGTGATCAGGCCTACCACTGTTGTCGTCTGCATGCCTGACCATGCAGTCGTGGGTGAACAGGGAGTACAGGAGGGGACTGAGCACGTACCCCTGGGGAGTTCCAGTGTTGAGGATCAGCGTGGCAGATGTTGCTACCTACCCTCACCACCTGGGGGCAGCCCATCAGGAAGTCCAGGATCCAGTTGCAGAGGGAGGTGTTTAGTCCCAAGATCCTTAGCTTAGTGATGAGCTTTGAGGGTACTATGGAGTTGAACGCTGAGCTGTAGTTAATGAATAGCATTCTTACATTCCTTTTGTCCAGGTGGGAAAGGGCAGTGTGGAGTGCAATAGAGATTGCATCATCTGTAGATCTGTTTGGGCGGTATGCAAATTTGAGTGGGTCTAGGGTTTCTGGGATAATGTTGTTGATGTACCAACCTTTCAAAGCACTTAATGGCTACGGACGTGAGTGCTACGGGTCTGTAGTCATTTAGGCAGATTTCTTTTGTGTTCTTGGGCACAGGGACTATGGTGGTCTGCTTGAAGCATGTTGGTATTACAGACTCAAATCAGGGACATGTTGTAAAAGACACCTGCCAGTTGGTCAGCACATCCCCGGAGCACACGTCCTGGTAATCCGTCTGGCCCCGCAGCCTTGTGTATGTTCACTTGTTTAAAGGTCTTACTGACGTCGGCTATGGAGAGCGTGATCACAGTCGTCTGGAACAGCTGATGCTCTCATGCATGCCTCAGTGTTGCTTGCCCCGAAGCGAGCATAGAAGTGATTTAGCTCGTCTGGTAGGCCCGTGTCACTGGGCAGCTCGCTGCGGTGCTACCCTTTGTAGTCTGTTATAGTTTGCAAGCCCTGCCACATAAGACGAGCGTCGGAGCCAGTGTAGTATGATTCAATCTTAGCCCTGTATTGACGCGTTGCCTGTTTGATGGTTCGTCGCAGGGCATAGCAGGATTTCTTGTAAGATTTCTTGCACATCAAAACAATCAATGTTCCTTTTGTTCGAAAAAGTCCCTCTTTATATCCATAAAGCTCAGTTTGGTTGGCGCGTTCTGTTCAGAAAATCCACTGTCCACTCATCCATTATACAAGACATACAGAGTGTTAAAAATATACCGATAAACTTTGTCCAAACAAATCAAACAACATTTCTAAATCGATCCTTAGGTACACTATTATGTATATTAATGATAATATTTCACACGGGTAATATCTTGGGCGATAGAAAAGTAAACAACTGAAGCACACACTCATGGTCCCGCATGCCAAAAGGTAGTTCCTCAATCCACTTGGATAAACTTCTTCTACTCCCTTATTTTTCAAGGTAAACGCATGAAACCTTGTCTAAAGACTGTTGACATCTAGTGGAAGCCATAGGTACTGCAACCTGGGAGCTGGATTTAAGCATTTCCTATAGCAAGTCATTGGAAAAGGAGGCAGCTCACAGAATCACATTGTCTCAGCTGGATTTTCGCCTGAGATATCAGTTCTGTTATACTCAGACATTTTAACAGTTTTAGAAACTTCAGTGTTTCATTCCAATACTACCAATTATGTGCATATACTAGTTTCTGGGCCTGAGTACTAGGCATTTTACTTTGGGCACGCTAGAGTCTCCAAAACTCAGAACACTGCTGCCACTCCCTAACAGGTTTTAATTTTTGCCTGCAAGCAGGAATCAGGAGGATAGAGTTGTGGTCGGATTTACCAAATGGAGGGCGAGGGAGAGCTTTGTACACGTCTGTGTGTGGAGTACAGGTGATCTAGAATTATTTCTCTCTGGTTGCACATTTAACATGTTGATAGAAATTTGGTAGAACTGATTTAAGTTACCCTGCATTAAAGTCTCCAGGAGCGCTGCCTCTGGGTGAGTGGTTTCCTGTTTGCTTATTTCCTTATACAGCAGACTGAGTGCGGTCTTCGTGCCAGCATCTGTCTGTGGTGGTAAATAAACAGCCACGAAAAGTAAACCTTAAAACTCTAGGCAAGTAGTGTGGCCTGCAATTTATCACAATATACTCTATTTCAGGCGAGCAAAATCGAGAGCCTTCCTTAGATTTTGTACACCAGCTGTTGTTTACAAATATGCACAGACCGCCCCCCCCTCGTCTTACCGGAGTGTGCTGTTGTATTTTGCCGGTGCAGAATGTATCCCACTAGCTGAATATCCATGTCGTCATTCAGCCACGATTTCTCTGAAAAATAGGATGTTACAGTTTCCGGGTCCTGACCAGGCATCCGGCTCTTCGTCCTCTGTACCTGCGTCGCTTCCTCTTCTAAATAGCGTGGATGTCGGCCCTGTGGGGTGTTTGGAGAATGTCTTGTGCGTCCTCGAAGAAAGAATCTTTGTCAAATCCGAGTTGAGTGATCGCTGTCCTGATATCCAGAAGCTATTTTATGCAGTAAGACACGGTTGCAGAAACAATATGTACAAATAAGTTACAAATAACACATAATAGCACAATTGGTTGGGCGCCGGTAAAACTGCTGCCATTTCGTCCGGCGCCATTTGTCATCTGCTAATTTGACTGACTCCAATTAGCTTTTGGAGAAGTAATTAGCCTAGGGGTTCACATACTTTTTCCAACCTACACTGAATGTTTAAATATTGTATTCAATAGGTCATTCACATACTTTTCCCAAGTCCCAAGACCCTAGTGTTGGAGTCCAAATCCTATAACCAATGAACAAAAATAAACACAACATGCAACAATTTCAAAGATTTTATTGACTTACAGTTAATAACGAAAATCCGTAAATTTAAATAAATTCATTACTCCAATCTATGGATTTCACCTGACTGGGAATACAGATACACATCTTGGTCACATATGCCTTAAAAAAATAATGTAGGGGCGTAGATAAGAAAAACAGTCAGGATCTGGTGAGACCATTTGCCTCATGCAGCGTGACACAACTCGCATAGAGTTGATCTGGCTGTTGATTGTGGCCAGTTGTCCCACTTCAATGATTGTGCGAAGTTCCTGATATTAGCGGAAACTGGAATACGCTGTCGTACGTCAATCCAGAGCATCCCAAACATGTTCAACGGGTGACATGTCTGGTGAGTACGCAGGCCATGGAAGAACAGACATTTTCAGCTTCCAGGAATTGTGTACAGATCCTTGCGAGCATCATGCTGAAACACGAGGTGATTGCGGCGGATGAATGGCACAAGGGGCCTCAAGCTCTCGCACAGTATCTTCTGAATTTAAAAAAAATGGCCAGAGATAAAATGCAATTGTGTTCGTTGTCCGTAGCTTATGCCTGCCCATACCATAACCCCACTGCCCCCCTGGGGCACTCTGTTCACAACGTTGAAGTCAAAAGAACACTTGACGACACCATACACAGTCTGGTTACTGCCTGTAACAGTTGAAACAGGGATACATCCGTGAAGAGCACACTTCTCCAGCGTGCCAGTGGTCATCGAAAGTGAGCATTTGCCGCCTGAAGTCGATTATGACGCCAAACTGCAGTCAGGTCAAGACCCTGGGGAGAGCAACGAGCTTCCCGGAGATGGTTTCTGACAGTTTGTGCAGAAATTCTTTGGTTGTGCAAATCCACAGTTTCATCAGCTGTCCAGGTGGTTGGTCTCAGATGAGCCCGTAGGTGAATAAGACCGATGTGGAGGTCCTGGGCTAGCTTGGTTACACATGGTCTGCAGTTGAGGCCAGTTGGATGTACTGCAAAATTCTCTAAAACTACATTTGAGCCGGCTCATGGTGGAGAAATGTATTTCTCTGGTGGACATTCCTGCAGTCAGCATGCCAATTGCACACTCTCAATTTGAGACATCTGTGGCATTGTGTTGTGTGACAAAACTGCACATTTTAGAGTGGCCTTTTGTCCCCAGCGCAAGGTGCACCTGTGTAACGATCATGCCATTTAATCAGCTTTTTGATATGCCATACCTGTCACGTGGATGGATTATCTTGGCAAAGGAGAACTGCTCACCAACAAGTATGTAAACACATTTGTGCACAAAATGAGAGAAATAAGCTTTTTGTGCATATGGAACATTTCAGGGACCTAATATTTCAGCTCATGAAACACTTTACATGTTGCGTTTATATTTTTGTTCCGTGTTTACAGGAATCTATATATGCTGTCAGCACAAATACAATGAAACATTCCTGTTAAACATATTGTATATCTATTGTATGTGGGAGGCATGCCAGAGAATACATTAAAGTATTTCAGTGTGGTGCTCGCCACTTAGGCGTACACTGGCTTCCAAAGCAGGAACATCAGTCAGTCAATTATTGCGCCCTCTTTGCTGCCAATACACTGAATGCTCATTTAACCCCAATGACCTATCAAATGGTGGTAATTACAATTACCTCCATGCTTCAGCTGACAACAAACACCTGTCAGGTGGATGGATTATCTTGGCAAAGATAAAATGATAACTAAAAAGGGATGTAAACAAATGTGTGCACAAGATTTGAGAGAAACTAGCCTTGTGTGTGTATGGAAAATGTCTGGGATGTTTTATTTCACCTCATAGAACATGGGACCAACACTTTACATGTTGCGTTTATATTTTTGTTCAGTATACTTCAGTCCCATTTTGAGTCAATAGTTCCTTGGGTAGCTAAAAGCTGTGATCAAACAGTCTTTGAAGCTACATTTCATAGCTGATTTAGTGTTGCACATTACCAACTCAGTGGCCTTGTGGTTAGTTTCCAACCTAAGATTAGGGCGGCAGGTAGAGCGGTTAGAGCGTTGGGCCAGTAACCGAAAGGTCGCTGGTTCGAATACCCGAGCCAACAAGGTGAAAAATCTTTCGATGTGTCCTTGAACAAGGCACTTAACCCCTAATTTGCTCCAGGAGCACTGCACTATGGCTGACCCTGTCAAAGAACATTTCACTGCACCTATCCGTTGGGTGACAAAACATAATAAAAATAAGATTAGGAGTTCGATCCCCAGCCGAGTAATACTAAAGACTTATGTTCTTTACAGCATAATGTCACTGCAGGTATAATTATCAGGTAATGAACTGCATTCTTATGCCACAAAGATCACAGCAGGTAAAGTTCCGTTAGGAACATTGACATGCTTAAAAAGGGGATACTGTTCAAATTCACTTTTATTACATACATTGTAGCAATTTGATTAAATTAAACCCTTCTACCCTTACAATGGATTCTTGATAATTAAATATTTGTGAAGTAGTTCTGATCGGGTCAGTTTGTCAATCTCAGGTTAATTCTGAACTAAAATCTCTCAATATGGTCAGATTACGTTTACGTAGTCTGTCCACGAGAGATTAATTTCCCTATAACCTAAATGAATGATATAGCCAAAGTTGTGCTTTCAAGTATAAGCAACAAGAGTTTACTTGACAGTGGGCACCAGTGGGTGGGGAGACGTGCAAGTGTGACAAACAGGGCAACATGTTTTCCGTTTGGAGTAAATAGTTTGCTACGTGTGAAACTAATGAATACACTGCAGGTTGTGTCATTGGTTGCAGTTTCTATTCATTTACAGCTCACATTTTTTCTACCACCACTTAATGGTGGGGAATATATATGAATCAAATCTAAATGTTCTTTCCAGCATAATGTCACTGCAGGTATCATTCTCAGGTGATCACCTACATTCTTATGCCACAAATAACACAGCAGGCAAAGTTCAGTTTGGAATATTGATATAGTTAAGGAGATATTGTTCCAATTCCCATTTACTGCATAAATTTGAGCAATTTGCCTAAATTCAACCATTCTGCCCATACAATGGAGACTTAATTGTTTAATTTTTGTGAAGTAATCCTAAACACAGTGTTGTAGTCAAGTCCCTAAACCTCGAGTCAAATCCCAGAGTCCGAGTCGTTCACACACACGCAACAACTCTGGGATGCAAATTAAGTTTAAGTGCATCTTTTGTGATTGGAAAGGTATGAACGACATTATATATATATATATATATATATATATATATATATATATATATATATATATATATATATATATATATATATATATATATATATATATATATATATATGCAATCCCAGAGTCGTTGCACACACACAGGGACTCCCAATCACGGCCGATTGTGAGACAGCCTGGATTCGAACCAGGGTCTGAGGTGACACTAGCACTAAGATGCAGTGCCTTAGATCGCTGCGCCACTCAGGAGCCCTCATAGCAACAGCAGTTGCTATGCAGGCTGGATAATGTCTTCTAATCGAGTCCGACTCCTGTGATTGGAATCGACTCTTGCTCGACTCCCAAAACACGCCGAAACGGATGCGCACACACCATATCATTATTGCAGTGCTACTAAGAAGACTACATTTGCATGTTAGTCTGCTGCCTTCCTTAAAGTATGGGTCGCGACCCTGTTAATGGTGGGTCATGATGTTTCAGTAAAATGTATAATTATTTAATGAATTATTGGAATTGATTTGGCCAAGTGCAACTGCGCTCTGTTTATCAGCGGTGTGTCCAGCGCAGCTTGGCAGCTGTGCGAGGGAGATGCCCATGTGCTTTACCATTTCTTTTTTCTGCAGTTTTCTTGAAGCTCACTCCGCGACCCACACACTGGCGCTCGTTCAGCAGCAGATTATTTGTCGTCATGCAGCATTCAAATCAACTGTGAACTCTGAAAAATACGACATCAAATCATGAGGTCAGTAATCTTCAGGTCGTAAAGTCTGAGCTCTAGAAAGAGGCCAGAGTTCCAGAGTTAGAAAAATCTATTTGAACGGTCATCCAAGTCAGGTAGTTTTTTCAGTTCCCAGTGGTTTTGAACAAGGCATCAGCCACTGACTTGTCATTCCCACTAGCCATCACTCTCTGCTGTCATCAAATGGACTCAAGCTAGCCACAAGTTCTAACAGCTCAATTGTCATGAAAACGCAAAATACAGCGATGAGTTTCTCTTGATTTCATACAAACTTTGAGAAATAACAAGGAAAGCCCAATGTGTTTTGTGCAAGGAAGTGTTTAGTAATGAATCTCAAAACAAACAAATTAAAACACCACGTCCTGACCAAACATCAGATTGGGCAGAATGCTTCAGGAAACGGTACTTCGACATTGGAAAAGAAAGTCGGCTAGCAAGGTATAGTTGTCATTTTATAACAGGTGATAAACAGAAATAAGGAAGTACTCTCTCTCATAGTAATGTATGCAAGTCTCTTTCAAACATTACCCTTGTGCACAGCTAAGAGCTATCTAGCTAACATTAGACAAAGCTAACTAGCTGAGTAACAGTGCTTATGGAAATGCAAAATGAGCAGGCCTACTATACATATTACTGTAGAAATTAGTCTAGGTTGGAACTGTTGCTGTTAAAATACAAGTCATATTTTTTATTCTGAACTGGAATAAACTGAAACAAAATGCTTTTTGAGGCAAACACTCAATTCTGGGTTGCTCATCTACAGCAGGAAGCGGTCTCCTGCCTGTCTGAGAAAGCAGTAGATGTTCTGATCCAGTTTTGCACCACATACCTATTTGAGTCCGGGTTCTCAACTCTGGCATACTTAAAAACAAAGTACAGAACAGACTCAGTACTGAGCATGAACTTGGGGTTGCACTGTCAAACTGAGCACAGAATAGACATGCTTGTTGAAAACTTCAACCAGCCACACAACTCTCATTAGGACTCTGTGTGTGTGTGTGTGTGTGTTCAATCAGTTAATTCCAGTTAAGAATAACATTGTATTGTATTTTAAAACAGCAAGAGTCCCTATAATTTTTTTTCAAAAATCCTTTCTACAGATCATTTTTAATCTGTACTGTGACTTAATATTGCACATAAACTGAGGCTGTGTGTTCTGCTATACATGTGATGTGATCAGGCTGTCCCAGACAAAAAAATAAAATCTTGGTCGACCAAGAGTCGTGTTCTTTTGACCAATCGATTGGTCAAAATTTTATAATGTGTATTTTTCCATATATAGACACATCCTATGTGTTTTAATCAAATCAACTATATCCACTAAGCTTGTCTGATGCTTTAAGCGCTCTGTTTGATTAACCTCTTAAGGGGCAGCAAGGAGCGCTGGGGCGCTAGTGCCCCACTCCCGACACTACCCGGTGAAATGCAAAGCGCCAAATTCAAAATCCAAGTTGAATTATTAAACATTCATCAATATACAAGTGTTGCATAGTCATCAAAAGCTCTGCTTCTTGGCAATTGTACAGCGTTGTCAGATTTCAAAAAGGCTTTACGGCGAAAGCACCACATTTGATTGTGAGGATAGCACCTCATATTTTCCTTTACCATAAATTCATAAGCAATCACTGTTCACACAAAATACATTTCACAGCGAAAACAAATCAATTACCTTTTGAAGAACTTCTGCTGAGGGCTTCCCAACGAAGACAATCCATGGTTCTTTTGTTAGAAAAAGTAATGTATTAGATCCATAAATCTCCGTTTGGTTGGCGCGTTATGAAAAGAAAATACAGCGTCCATTGAAACGTGAAGAGAACTCGTTCAACCTATACCTATAAACTTGTCCAAGAACAATCAAACATAATTGATAATGTATCCTTAGGAACACATGTATATTTTGTATAATATTTCAACCGAAATAAACTGGGCGATAAGAAAGGAAAGGAAAAAAAAAAAAAAAAAAAGCCGGGAACGCGCGCTCTCTTCTATTGACTTCTGTGAGACCACTTCCTAATTCTTCTGCCATCTAAAGCAACTAAATAGAATCAAAACAGTGTGTCTCGAGACTGTTGACATCCAGAGGAAGCAATAGGTACTGCATTCATATGCCCTTATATGGGCATTTTCATAAGGGGAGGGGTTCCAAATGAGGCAGTGGGTCAAAATCAAAATGTTAACACTTTTAGAAACTTCAGTGTTTCCTATCCAATGGTACTAAATATGTGCATATCCTATTTTCTGGGCCTGAGTGGGAGGCATTTTACTTTGGGCACACCAGGCTCTCCAAAACCATCACCTCGGGAGCTGCTCCCTAAGAAGACACAAGTGACTAGTGAGTCCGACTTGCTGCGCGACTAGCACCCGTTGTCTCCCTCTCCTCCCTGCTGTAGCGACCACCACAGAACATCAACAGTGTGTATCGCTCTCTCTGTGTTGCTGAAGCTGCAACATAGTTACAGCCATTACTGACCAAAAAGTTGTTACTGAAATCCCTAATTTGTTTAGGAAAAACATTCCCTAGCTCTTTTAACATGACACATGTATGCATCACAGGCACGTGACCAATAGGGCCTGACCTATAGCATATAATCACATCAATAAATTGGTTATAAACTCTGAACGAGACAGCAAAATGGATGCAGAGGACGTGAAAAACTCAAAATGGGGGAATGTTCAATGGTTGCTCAGGAGGTAAAAGGAGAAGTCAGACATGTGAAATAAATTTGACTAGTTGTGAAAAATACTGGAGATCAAGAAAAATAAAAAGAGCAAGACTACTTTGAAGAATATAAAATGTGAAGTTTGATTAACACTTTTTTGGTTACTACAAGATTCCATGTCTTATTTCATAGTTTTGATGTCTTCAATATTATTACTATAGAAAATAGTAGAAAAAGAAAAACCCTTGAATGAGTAGGTGTGTCCAAACCGTTTACTTGTATTGTAGCTATCCATAATAATATTGTTGCACGATTTAGCCTGGATCAGAAAGGTTGGTCTCGTCCCTGCACAGCATTCTCTGTACAGGGGCGAAATCACATTTCAAAAGTGAAACATTGTTTCCAAGGTTGTAGGGGCAGACAGCAAGATTTATACAGACCATCAATGTTGGAAATCAAATTCTAGGCTAGAACCACGAGGAAATAATGTGTTCCTTATTGCTTATAACATTGGTCGTGGGCAGAGATGGAATGTTGGTCGCATGCGTGTTTGTCCGTTAGCCCAGGGCTTTGGAATACAAGTGTGAATCCTAAGCCCAGGGCTAAAACTTAGCCCATGGTTAACATATGCCTGTGTGAACACGGGGCCAGTCTTAGCCAAGCCAAGTCGCGAGACCCTTGGCAGACTAAAAGGTGCCATCCAACAATCTTTGAAGCTACATTTCATAATGTAGGAAGTAAGCGGACTTACAGCGTTTCACATTAGTAGGGCTAGCTAATACAGTATCTATTGCTGTGAATTATGCAATGGAGAGAGACTCTTGACTGGTCAAGTCAAAGTCCAAGTCACGAATCACAAAAATTGTGACATGAGTCCGAGTCAAGTCCAAGTCCTGGACTTGAGTACTGACAACCTAACAAAGTAAACTGATCCGATGGCAGTCATTTCCTATAGAAACAATGACAAATATTGAAGTATCCATCCAGTGTTCCAGATTTCCATGAAATATTACCTAAAATAAAAATATATAAAATAATAATTAAAGGATGTTAAAAAGCAGCTTTTCTCAGTGCCCCTGCTTGGAGACCTGGAGAATAAACTATCCTTCTCATGCCACCTTGCCCGTCCAACATTTCCTTATCTCCCACCCCTTCTAATGAGATTATACCCGATGCTTCTCCCACTTTTTCCCTGCCCCGCTACAAAGTTTCTCCCTGCAGGCAATCACTGAGTCCAAGGTGCTAGAGGAGCTCCTGAAACTTGACCCCCAAAAACCATCTGGGTCAGATGGTTTAGACCCTTTCTTCTTTAATTTAAGGTTGTTGCCCATATCATCGCCAAGCCAGTCTCTCCTTTCTGGGGAGGTTCCCATTGCTTGGAAGGCAGCCACGGTTAGTCTTATTTAAAAAAAGGGGGAGATTAAGCTGATCCTAACTGTTATAGGCCTATTTCTATTTTGCCCTGTTTATCAAAAGTGTTGGAAAAACTTGGCAATAATCAACTGACTGGCTTTCTTGATGTCTATAATATTCTCTCTGGTATGCTATCTGGTTTCCACTCAGGTTATGGATGGGTCACTGCAACCTTAAAAAAAAAGGTCCCCAATGATGTCACCATTCCCCTTGATTCTAAGCAATGTTGTGCTGCTACTTTTATTGACTTGGCCAAAGCTTTTGATACGGTAGATCCTTCCATTCTCGTGGGCCGGCTAAGGAATATTGGTGTCTGAGGAGTCTTTGGCCTGGTTTGCTAACTACCTCAAAGAGAGCAGTGTATAAAGTCAGAAAATCTGCTGTCTCAGCCACTGCCTGTCACCAAGGGAGTACCCCAAGGCTCAATCCTAGGTCCCACACTTCTCAATTTACATCAACATAGCTCAGGCAGTAGGAAGCTCTCTCATCCATTTATATGCAGATGATAGTCTTATACTCAGCTGGCCCCTCCCCAGATGTTGTGTTAAACGCTCTACAACACTTAGTGTCCAACAAGATTTCTCTACCCTTAACCTTGTTCTGAACACCTCCAAAACAAAGTAATCGGGTTTCGCATCAAAAAGAGGATGCATGAGTAGAAAAGTACCCCATACTTACTGTAAAATATGGTGGTGGATATTTGTTGTTATGGGGCTATTTTGCTGGTCCTGGGACCCCTTGAGGTCAACAGCATGATTAACTTGACCCAGTACCAGGTCATTTTAGCCAAAAACCTGGTTGCCTTTGCCAGGAGTGGATCTTCGAGCAAGACAATAACCCCAGGCACACATCAACATCCAGAGAATTGGTTAATTGACCAGAAAATCAACCTTTTACAATGGCCATATCAGCCCCCGGACTTCGTGAAAACCTGTGGTTTGAATTGAAGAGGGCAATCCACAAGCACAGACAGAGCATATCAAGGATCTGGAAAGATTCTATATGGAGGAATGGACTACGACCCCTCAGAATGTGTTCTCCAATCTCAAAACACTTGAGAAAAAGGCTCAGTGCAGTTATCCTCCCAGGGTGGTATTGAAAGGTAATGAAAACAGGGGTGCCAATAATTGACTGCAATCTGAAAAAAAATTACTTGCTCAGATAAAGAAAATCTCTTTAACAATTGTATTAGTATAAAACACACTTTCCATAATTTTTTTACAATATAGTACAGTAATATTTAGTCTTTTTTGCCCATCTTTTATCAAGGGTGCCAATAATTTTGGACCGGACTGTACAGTCGTGGCCAAAAGTTTTGAGAATGACAAATATAAATTCAAAGTCTGCTGCCTCAGTTTGTATGATGGCAATTTGCATATACTCCAGAATGTTATGAAGAGTGATCAGATGAATTTCAATCCCATTGAGAACTTGTGGTCAATCCTCAAGAGGCGGGTGGACAAACAAAAACCCACAAATTCTGACAATCTCCAAGCATTGATTATGCAAGAATGGGCTCCCAGTCAGTCAGGATGTGGCCCATAAGTTAATTGACAGCATGCCAGGGCGGATTGCAGAGGTCTTGAAAAAGGGTCAACACTGCAAATATTGACTCTGCATCAACTTCATGTAATTGTCAATAAAAGCCTTTGACACTTATGAAATGCTTGTAATTATAATTCAGTATTCCATAGTAACATCTGACAAATATCTGAAGACACTGAAGCAGCAAACTGGAAATTAATATTTGTGTCATTCAAAACTTATGGCCACGACTGTATATCAGTCAACAGCTAACTAACTTGCCTCTTAACATTACAACTTTTACCTACAAATCACAGGATTTAAAATAGAAGGGAATGGCAGGATGGTTGTTGCGTGGAGGATCGGACTGCTTGGACTTGCTTTATTGTTGGCTAGCCAGCTTTGAAATATAAGTGACTGGCATGATAATTGTTGTATATACTTTGTCCTTTTTCCTAACACCAACTGTGGATTGCTTGGCTAGCTAGCTTGTGTGCAGAAAGCGTGCACTCCTGAGCCTGTGGCTCACCTAGTCTTGAGAAGGATCACTCTCTCCATTTAATTTTTTTATTTTTACATTTTAAAGCCGTCTGCGCCAAATCACAGACCGGCCCATCTCAGCCAGAGGAGGATGTCATGTTACAAGTAACTTCCAAGCATTAAAAATGTATGACTTGGTCACAACTGCAAGTAAAAGGACTATTTAACAAGATTTTGTTCATACTCAACACTGGACAGTTACTTTAATACTTATTCTCTCTACCTAAATGATGGTTAAATGATGGTTCTCCGCTTCTGAAGGAGAAACACCACCGGGAAGATTCCAGAGCTAAACCTGCACCCCTACCCTCTTCCCAGTCTTTAGTAGATGTCACATTCCCATTTACAAGTGGTTTTGTTTCATTCTTTTTGCACAAACATTCTTATTCCTCTCACAATGTCTAGGAAAGCAGAGTGAGGGGAAAAAAAAAAAAAAAAAAAAAAAGGGTGACACCAAGTTGCAGAGACTGGAGAGTGATCAAAGCCAGCCCTCATTCAGACAAACAGAGGAGAGGGAGAGAGTAGAGAGAGTGTACAGTCGTGGCCAAAAGTTCTGAGAATGACACAAATATTAATTTCCACAAGGTTTGCTGCTTCACTGTCTTTAGATATTTTTGTCAGATGTTACTATGGAATACTGAAGTATAATTACAAGCATTTCATTCCTGACTGATGGGAGCCCATTCTTGCATAATCAATGCTTGGAGTTTGTCAGAATTTGTGGGTTTTTGTTTGTCCACCCGCCTCTTGAGGATTGACCACAAGTTCTCAATGGGATTAAGGTCTGGGGAGTTTCCTGGCCATGGAGCCAAAATATTGATGTTTTGTTCCCCGAGCCACTTAGTTATCACTTTTTCCCTTATGGCAAGGTGCTCCATCATGCTGGAAAAGGCATTGTTCGTCACCAAACTGTTCCTGGATGGTTGGGAGAAGTTGCTCTCGGAGGATGTGTTGGTACCATTCTTTAGTCATGGCTGTGTTCTTAGGCAAAATTGTGAGTGAGCCCACTCCCTTGACTGAGAAGCAACCCCACACATGAATGGTCTCAGGATGCTTTACTGTTGGCATGACACAGGACTGATGGTAGCGCTCACCTTGTCTTCTCCGGACAAGTTTTTTTCCGGTTGCCCCAAACAATCGAAAGGGGATTCAGAGAAAATGACTTTACCACAGTCCTCAGCAGTCCAATCCCTGTACCTTTTGCAGAATATCAGTCTGTCCCTAATGTTTTTCCTGGAGAGAAGTGGCTTCTTTGCTGCCCTTCTTGACACCAGGCCATCCTCCAAAAGTCTTTGCCTCACTGTGCATGCAGATGAACTCACACCTGCCTGCTGCCATTCCTGAGCAAGCTCTGTACTGGTGTTGCCCCGATCCCGCAGCTGAATCAACTTTAGGAGACGGTCCTGTTGCTTGCTGGACTTTCTTGGGCGCCCTGAAGCCTTCTTCACAACAATTGAACCGCTCTCCTTGAAGCTCTTGATGATCCGATAAATGGTTGATTTAGGTGCAATCTTACTGGCAGCAATATCCTTGCATTTGAAGCCCTTTTGTGCAAAACAATGATGACAGCACGTTTCCTTAAAGGTTACCATGGTTGACAAAGGAAGAACAATGAATCCAAGCACCACCCTCCTTCCAGTCTGTTATTCGAACTCAATCAGCATGACAGAGTGATCTCCAGGCTTGTCCTCGTCAACACTCACACCTGGGTTAACGAGAGAATCACTGACATGATGTCAGCTGGTCCTTTTGTGGCAGGGCTGAAATGCAGTGGAAATGTTTTTTGGGGATTCAGTTCATTTGCATAGCAAAGAGGGACTTTGCAATTAATTATTTTCATACAAACTGAGGCAGCAGACTGAATTTATATTTGTGTCATTCGCAAAACTTTTGGCCACGACTATAGAGAGAAGTAGAGAGAGAGGAGAACCTAACCCGTCTGTAGTGTTTACCTCAGCCTGTCCCTGGACCAGCATTGAGACATTCACACTGCATTTCAGCCATCAGTGTCCACTCTACACCTATTGATTTCACGTGATGCCCATGCATAACGCATCTATCCGTTGATATTTATGCTCTACCCATCACCTGCTGCATTCGAACTGCAATTTGCAACCCCTTTAATCTATCCAATAGTCTCCTAAATCTCTAATGGACAATAATTATGGCTACATAATATTGCCTTTCAATTAGAGGCAATGATAGCAAAGGCCAAAACTGCATTTCAAACTGTCTCTTACTCCGCCACTCCATCTCTCCTTCTCCCTCCATTGACAGGCAGTTCTTCAAATCCTACAGGGTGCTTTGAGAAAGTCTTTGAAGTCATGAAATACACCCTTAACTGTCAGAACGTAATATTACCACTTTCCCAGCACCTTGATGCAGGCAAAAACGTAATACCTGTGATTTTTATATATTTCCACACTTGATTTTGGAATAAGTGTGAAAACGATAATGCCCATTTAGTTTTAAAGCTGTTTGAAAAGAACGCCTGCAATTTCAGCCTGTTGTGGTTGCATTGGGCCTTTAAATTTCATGGAGAACGCCATCTCATGGAAGGAAAAATCAACTAGCGGTCTCAAATTACTGAGGAAAGATGTAATCGCCCACCTTGATATGTCGTCAGACTAGTCTCAGGAATTAAGGGCACGTGGTTAGACTAGTTGTCGAATACAGTCAGACATTTATACTGTGTAGGACTACCCATCATTCTACACTTCCGTGTGGCATTTGATGTCATTGATTTAACACAAAGTGGATTTGTGTTAAATCAAAAGATGAACAGAGCCAAGTACAGAGAGATCCTTGATGAAAACCTGCTCAGGACCTCAGACTGGGGCGAAGGTTTACCTTTCAACAGTACAACGACCATAAGCACAGAGCCAAGTCACCGCAGGACTGGCTTTGGGACAAGTCTGAGTGTACTTGAGTGGCCCGGACTTGAACCCGGTCGAACATCTCTGGAGAGACCTGAAAATAGCTGTGCAGCGACGCTCCCCATCCAACCTGAAAGAGCTTGAGAGGATCTGCAGAGAAGAATGTGAGAAACTCTCCAAATACAGGTGTGCCAAGCGTGTAGCGTCATACCCAGGAAGACTTGAGGCGGTAATTGCTGCCAAAGTTGCTTCAGAGTAGGAAGTAAACGGTCTGAATACTTATGTAATTGTAATCTGTTTCTTTTTATACATTTGCTAACATTTCTAAAATCATGTTTAGAAAAACTGGGGTGATTACATGAATGCACGCAGCTTCTCAGGTGAGAGGATTTATCCTCAATTACAGTATTAGGGGTGCTAGTGCTGATCTGTATCAAACATCACCAGACCTGACATGAACTTGACAACATCCATCGATAACTTTGAAAATCACAAGAACGGAAAACCACTGTACAAACAGAACCAGATAGCATGAGTTTGTGAGGGAGCTTAAATTTGAGAGCTAGAAACTGACCTTAAGGTTGGCAATTGAGCGGAAACTTGCTCATGTAAACCCCCCCCCCCCACCACCGAGGGCAGTCAGAGCAGTTCTGAGGCTGAACTCTTAATACATTAAGAGAATATCCAGCTCCTCAGGGTGAATCAGAAAGACAAGCAGACATCTACAGCCGCCAAGTATTTTGGACCAATTCAAGGCCTACATGTTGAACATAACCAGGAGGGGGGAGGTTGATGTCAATATTTGTTCAATTATTTATTTCCAAGCGCAACTCATCCCTAACAAACATTTAGAGCAGAGTTGGCCCAGTCTGGAGCCTCCACTAAAACACCTGCATACAAAAAAAAAGAACAAAAAAAAACTCTACCCTAAAATGGACATGGATAACTAGGGCCAGGAGTTTTTCCTCCTGCCCACGTGACATGAGTCCAAACAGGAACAATTCTGGCCAATAGTTCTGTCAGGGAGTGAGAGAATGCAGCCCATTATAACTGAGTGGCAGTAGCCTGCGGGGAGGTGGAGGGGCGGTTGTTGCTTACCTCAAGCCGTCCAGTGTCAGGCTGGAAGCCACGGGCAGGGTCTTCTGTGGTCACACGGCATTGGATGGCGAAGCCATTGATCCGGATCTTATCCTGCTTCAGGCCCAGCTCTGGCAGGCTACGCCCCTCACACACACGCAGCTGAGCATGAACCAGGTCCACACTGCGAGGAGAAAGAAGGGGGAGAGTAAAAAGATCCTTTTACTGTCAAAATTGACAAGGAAAACAAGCAAATGCACTCTGTTGTGCCTAAAGTAACCTATTCCTCTACATGATGCACAGACATGGTGGTGACTTTCACAACTGATGTGAGTTCAAAACCTTTCCCAATTTAAAACGTGATATTGGGTTCATGAAACACCTTCAGTGAACTTGAAGACATTTTTTTTTTTTTAACTTGTTACATTTACAGAAATAATTGTCAATTTCATTCTAATTAAGAAAAAGGTGTGTAGAGAATCAATTCTGGTCATTTGAACTGCTTAGAGCTCCAGACGATATGCAGGATTTTTTTTTTTATTTGTTTTTTACTGGTCATAGAGAAAACAAATCCAAGTCTATGATACCACTTTTCTATCGCTCTTTGACTGGCTAAAAAGCATATGTGCATGTCTGTGCCTCCGGGCTGAGGGAATATGTTCTTACTAAATGAAGAGGAAGGGAAAGAGTTGTACTTAAATTATTGATGTTCAACATTAAAAAGGAACAAAGTGTCTTGGTGGAAATTGTTGTATCAAACCACGTTCACATCCAGTTTTTATGCGCGTTAAGTCAAACCATATTAAAAAAAAAAAAAATCACAACAGCTGTGATGGAAACAGGACGTTTCGGTACAATTTTAAAAAAGCAGACAATTTATTTGTTCAACATGGTGGGATCTTTTTGTATCGGTAAAATTAATTCTGAGAGAAATGGTGTTGGAAATGCCCATCATATCAAAGTAAACTTGGAGTCACACAATGAAATGTTGTGTGGTCCTCCCACTAGGACTCGGGAAACCATGCAATTTATTAGGCCAAAGATAAATATGATTAACTTCACAGGGTGGTGAAAGTGCACGTGTTCTTCATGCTCCTTTCCAATAAACATTGAGAGTCTGACTCTGGTGATGATTGATGCTTGACTATTTGTGTGACAAAAAAGAAAAATACATTTGAAAATGTGATGGAAACACATTGAACTTTACATTTTTATTCGGTACATGAAAACATAAGCGAAAAAGTACATTGTGTGCACTAAGTCTTCACACACTGATTTTTAGTCCAATTGGTGGAAACGCCAACATTGGGAAAATGCGCACATTTTCTTTATGGATATTAGAATATATGTCGCCAGTTCGATGGAAACCTAGCTATGGAATTTAATTATTTCGGCTTGTAGTGATACATAACTTTATGAACTCTCTCACACACACACGCCAAATGTTTTGATACAAGACCTGACAAAGATCATTTCAGGCCTTGGAGTAGACTGGATACTGTTTGTGTCAAAGACAGAATATCTTCCAAACCGACAAACAAATGCAGAAAGAACAGTACAGGCCGAGAATAATTGACTGTAGCTTGGACACAACAATTTATACCATTATTTCTTTGTTGGCAAAATCTCCCATCACCAAATTGTACACAAAATATAATCATAAGCTAATGAATAACCTAATACAAACCTGTGTACGTTCAATCTAAAACAGGAACTCTTCACCAGACTATACATTTGATGTAGAAAAAGCACTTACAAAATACCTTTGTTTTTTTCTACAAACAGGGTCAAACTAAAAAGTGTTCATTATAAGATATTTGCGCAATTCTATAATTTAGTTGCAGCCTGGAACATGACATTTATGTAGCGGTGTTCACATTCGACACGGCTCTTGAAATGGGTACACATCTAATCTCCTTGGAGGTTTCGCTTTCATTTAGTAGCAAGTGGCCGCATTTCAAACTTAATAAATAAAAAGATGTCAGACGTAGGGCTCATCTGGTGAGATCACTGGGGGGGCAGCTTCTGCCTCATACGTTTCTTCTTGACTTAGATATTTCAATGACTAAGATACACAACTGTTAGCTTAAACCAATGTCTAACACATGACAAATGGGGGCAGTAATCCCTTTAAGCATGTCAGACATGCTGTAAAACAGTCAGTCCCTGCTTTGTTCTACGGTTATCTAATCTAACTCCTATATCCAGAGACCACAAGACGGACATTCTGCTACAGTTCCAAACAGTGTTGGGGTGGTAAGAAAGAAAAGGAGGTAGACAATACCAAGAAAAATTCCAAAGGAAACGAGGACAGAGGAGAGGCGGGGGAGACTGCATTGCACAAAACCAAAGATGTGATATGAGCTGGAAGCAGAGGGAGGAAGGGGGAGACAGAAGAGGGAGGGGTTCCTATATAGTCTGATTTCCTATTCCACTTTAATTGCTGATGCCATGCGGCGTATGTGGCGCTGGTGTGGAGGAAAATGCGCTTCTTCCTCATAACCTAAAATCCTTCCACTGAAAGTCTCGCCGCTTTACCCCATCGCTATATGGATAAGATCCAGGTCATCTTTAAACCAGCCCCAACACATCAATCCGTTGACAAGCTTTCCTCATCCTTGTGTGCCAGTTTAGTACCCTTCTCCCTCAGCCCGCTCTCGTTTCCCATTCCTAGTTTCACAGACTAGACAAATGTGCAGCTGCAATCTAGCCACAACTCAGTGATTAGAAACCCATTATAGGGTCAGTGACAGACAGCCTATAATGACTGAGCTGTAGACACACACTGCAGAAAAAGACTTTAATTGAGGGAGAGGAGTGGGAAGGAGAATTGGAGTGGTGCAAATGCTGAGAAAATTTGAAGTCTGCCATTAGCCTGAATGTGTAGAAGGGAAAGCACAAGGCACTTCACCCAGTGTGTAAATACACACACAGTGCATTCAGAAAGTATTCAGACACCTTCCCTTTTCCACATTTCGTTACAGCCTTGTTCTAAAATGGATTAAATTAATAGTTTCTCAATCTACACACAATACCCCATAATGACAAAGCAAAAACAGGTTTAGAAATGTTTGATAAACTTGAATACCTTATTTACAAAAGTATTCAGACCCTTTGCTATGAGACTCAAAATTGAGCTCAGGTGCATCCTGTTTCCATTGATCATCCTTGAGATGTTTCTACAACTTGATTGAAGTCCACCTGTTGTAAATTAAATTGATTGGACATGATTTGGAAAGGCATACGTATGGATATAAGATCCCACAGTTGACAGTGCATGTCAGAGCAAAAACCAAGCCATGAGGTCGAAAGACTTGTCCATAGAGCTCCGAGACACGATTTTGTCGATGCACAGATCTGGGAAGGGTACCAACATTTCTGCAGCAGTGAAAGGGTCCCCAAAGAAACAATGGCCGCCATCATTCTTAAAATTTAAGATTGGAACCACCAAGACCCTTCCTAAAGCTGGCCGCCCGGCCAAACTGAGCAATCGGGGGTGAAAGGCCTTGGTCTGAGAGGTGACCAAGAACCTGATGGGCACTCTGAAAGAGCGCCAGAGTTCCTCTGTGGAGATGGCATTTGTTATTTTATTAGGATCCCCGTTAGCTGTTGCAAAAGCAGCAGCTACTCTTCCTGGGGTCCACACAAAACATGATACAGAATGACATAATACAGAACACCATTAGACAAGAGCTCAAGGACAGAACTACATACAGTGGGGAGAACAAGTATTTGATAACCTGCAAAATCGGCAGTGTTTCCTACTTACAAAGCATGTAGAGGTCTGTAATCTTTATCATAGGTACACTTCAACTGTGAGAGACGGAATCTAAAACAACATTGTTTTAGAAAAAAAATCACATTGTATGATTTGTAAATAATTAATTTGCATTTTATTGTATGACATAAGTATTTGATCACCTACCAACCAGTAAGAATTCCAGCTCTCACACACCTGTCCACACACTCAATCAAACAGACTCCAACCTCTCCACAATGGCCAAGACCAGAGAGCTGTGTAAGGACATCAGGGATAAAATTTTAGACCTGCACAAGGCTGGGATGGGCTACAGGACAATAGGCAAGCAGCTTGGTGAGAAGGCAACAACTGTTGGCGCAATTATTAGAAAATGGACAAAGTTCAAGATGACGGTCAATCTCCCTCGGTCTGGGGCACCATGCAAGATCTCACCTCGTGGGGCATCAATGATCATGAGCAAGGTGAGGGATCAGCCCAGAACTACACGGCAGGACCTGGTCAATGACCTGAAGAGAGCTGGGACCACAGTCTCAAAGAAAACCATTAGTAACACACTACGCCATCATGGATTCAAATCCTGCAGCGCACGCAAGGTCCCCCTGCTCAAGCCAGCGCATGTCCTGGCCTGTCTGAAATTTGTCAATGACCATCTGGATGATTCAGAGGAGGAATGGGAGAAGGTCATGTGGTCTGATGAGACAAAAATATAGCTTTTTGGTCTAAACTCCACTCGCCGTGTTTGGAGGAAGAAGAAGGATGAGTACAACCCCAAGAACACTATCCCAACCGTGAAGCATGGAGGTGGAAACATCATTCTTTGGGGATGCTTTTCTGCAAAGGGGACAGGACGACTGCACCGTATTGAGGGGAGGATGGATGGGGCCATGTATCGCAAGATCTTGGCCAACAACCTCCTTCCCTCAGTAAGAGCATTGATGGGTCGTGGCTGGGTCTTCCAGCATGACAACGACCCGAAACACACAGCCAGGGCAACTAAGGAGTGGCTCTGTAAGAAGCATCTCAAGGTCCTGGAGTGGCCTAACCAGTCTCCAGACCTGAACCCAATAGACAATCTTTGGAGGGAGCTGAAAGTCCATATTGCCCAGCGTCAGCCCCGAAACCTGAAGGATCTGGAAAAGGTCTGTATGGAGGAGTGGGCCAAAATCCCTGCTGCAGTGTGTGCAAACCTGGTCAAGAACTACAGGAAACGTATGATCTCTGTAATTGCAAACAAAGGTTTCTGTACCAAATATTAAATTCTGCTTTTCTTATGTATCAAATACTTGTCATGCAATAAAATGCAAATTAATTACTTAAAAATCATACAATGTGATTTTCTGGATTTTTGTTTTCGATTCCGTCACTCAGTTGAAGAGTACCTATGATAAAAATTACAGACTTCTACATGCTTTGTAAGTGGGAAAAGCTGCAAAATCAGCAGTGTATCAAATACTTGTTCTCCCCACTGTACATTTAAGAAAATAGGGGAGAGGCGGTGTGCCGCGAGGTGTTGCTTTATCCGTTTTTTGATCTAGCACTTAAGGAATTATTTAAACCAAATACAATGCTCTTAGTTTTAGCGATGTTCAGGACCAGTTTACTTCATTAGCTGTGGTTGCTGATGCGTATATGGTTGAATCAGCAGCATACATGGACACATATGCTTTGTTTAATGCCAGGTCACTGGTAAAACAAATACATTTTTTTTTTAAAGAGTAGAGGGCCTAGAGAGCTGACCTGCGGTACACCACACTTTACATGTTTGACATTTGAGAAGATTCCACTAAAAGAAAACCCTCTCAGATCTATTAGATTGCTCTGAATCTACAACATGACAGAGGTTGAAAAACCATACCACATAAGTTATGGTCAATAATATCAAAGGCTGCTATGAAATTAACAGTACAGCCCCCACAATCTTATTATAAATGTATTTCAACCAATCAGTCATTTGCGTCAGTGCAGTATATATGTGGAGTGCCCTTTTCTATAAGCATGCTGAACGTCTGTTGTTAATTTGTTTACAGAGAAGTAGCATTGTATTTGGTCAAACACCATTTTTCCAACAGCTTGCTAAGAGCTGGCAGCAACCTTCTAGGTCTGCTGTTAGAACCAGTAAAGGCAGCTTTACCACTCTTGGGTAGCGGAATGACTTTGGCTTCCCTCCAAGGCTGAGGACAAAGACTTTCCTCTAAGCTCAGATTAAAAATGACAGATAGGAGTGGCTATAGTCAGCTACCATCCTCAGTAGCTTTCCATCTAAGTTGTCAATGCCAGGAGGTTTGTCATTATTGATCGTTAACAATACGTTTTTCCACCTCTACCAAACTAACTTTACAAAATTCAAACTTGGACTGCTCTTCTTTCATTATTAGTTTTTTTATGCATGAATATAATTGCTCACTGTTTGTCGTGGGCTTTTCCTGCCTAAGTTTACCAATTAAATAATCATTCAAATAATTGCCAACGTCAAATGGTTTTGTGATGAATAAGCCATCTGATTCTATGAAAGGTGGAGTTGAATTTGTCTTTCTGCCCATAATTTTATTTAAAGTACTTGATCTTGGCTTCATAATACAGTTTCTTCTTTTTGTTGAGGTTAGTCACATAGTTTCTCAATTTTCAGTGTCAGCCAGTCAGATGTGCAGCCACTTATTAGCCACTCCTTTTGCCCCATCTTTCAACCATACAGTTTTTCAATTCATCAATCCATTAACAGTCAGTTTCTTAAAAAGGTGCATGTTTATCGATAATTGGAAGAAGCAATTTCATAAATTCATGAAGTGCAGCATCTGGCTGCTCCTCATTAATCACATCAGACCAACAAATATTTTTGACATCATCCACATAAGAGTCACATCAAAATCTTTTGTATGATCTCACACAATGTTATGCACAGCTGTTGGAACTTTGGTTTTCCTCCATACAGCCACTATATTGTGATCACTGCATCCAATGGGTACGGATAAAGCTTCAGAACAAAGTTCTACAGCATTAGTAAAAATGTGATCGATACATGTGGATGATCTTGTTCCTGTAGTGTTTGTAAACACCCTGGTAGGTTGATTAAAAATCAGAACCAGATTACAGGCTCTGGTTACAGTAAGAAACTTCCTCTTGAGCATACAGCTTGATGAAAACAAGTCAATATTCAGTTCCCCAAGAAAGTAGACCTCGGTTTACAGCACATGCACACATTATTTAGATACTGACTTAGCACTTGGTGGCCTACAGCAACACCCAAAAAGAAAAGGCTTTAGATGTGCTAAATTAACCTGCAACCACAACACTTGACATAAGATCTTCTCTAAGCATTACAGGGATATGGCTCTGATTATACACAGCAACTCCTCCCGCATAAGCATTCCTGTCTCTTCTATACATGTTATATCCTTGTATTGCTACTGATGTATAAATCGCATGAATTACCTAAGTGAGTCTCAGAAATGGCTAATATGAATGTTCTGATGTTAGCAAGTTATTGATTTCATGAACCTTATTTCTAAGGGTACATGTATTAATATTGGGGCGGCAGGTAGCCTAGTGGTTAGAGCATTGGGACAGTAACCGAAAGGTTATCTTTTTGTTTGTTTAAAAAAGATCCTTCACGTGTGATAGAGAGACACCACTGGCACTGTCCTCAACGGTACTACCGCCGGCTTTGGTCTTTGTCATGGTAGCTATCAACGCATGTTAGGCGGTTACTCCTCGCAATTCCAGATAGGGCAGGTCATAGGGAAAATTGAAAACAAACAGCAGGGATCTAGACTGCCACAAACCAGGGACAATCCGCCATCCCAAACACAATGGCTAACCGTGTCGTGGGCTGCATTCAAGAACATCTCGCTAGCTTGATGTCCAGCTAGCTATCAGCTAGGCTAGCTGTGACGCCAAATAGCTCCGCAGAACTGTCCTCGGTCGGCAGGATCACTGGAAAGATACAAGCATTCCCAGCAACTGATGCCAACTGTCACAGGATCCAACATAAGAAGCTAGGTAGCTACCAAGAACTTTCCAATATACTTTCAAACAAACTTTCCAAAAAAACAACAAAACCAAGCTCTTCCTCGTACAACAGGAAGTTGCTGCTGGGAGAACAGCAACACTCCATCAATCAGGCCTTTATGGTAGAGTGGCCAGACGGAAGCCACTCCTCAGTTAAAAAAAAAAAAAAAGGTACATGACAACCCACTTGGAATTTGCCAAAAGGCATCTAAAAGGACTCTCAGACCATGAGAAACAAGGTTCTCTGGTCTGATGAAACCAACATTGAACTCTTTGGCCTGAATGCCAAGAATCACATCTGGAGGAAACCTGGCTACCTTACGGTGAAGCATGGTGGCAGCATCATGTTGTGCGGATGTTTTTCAGCGGCAGGGACTGGGAGACAAGCCAGGATTGAGGGAAAGATGAACGGAGCAAAGTACAGAGATCCTTTGATGAAAACCTGCTCAAGAGCGCTCTGGACCTCAGACTTGGGTCGAAGGTTCACCTTCCAGCAGGACAACGACCATAAGCACACAGCCAAGACAGCGCAGGAGTGGCTTCAGGACAAGTCTCTGAATGTCCTTGAGTGGCACAACCAGAGACTGGACTTGAACATCCACAAAATGTGGAAAAAGTGGAAGGGGTCTGAATATTTTACGAATGCACTGTACATTGGCTCCATACAGCAGGATACTGTTCCTGGAGCCAGTTTCAAGAGAGGTGATGTTATGGCGATGCAAGAAAAAAGGATGAATGCACCAAAATGGACAGATGTACTGAAATTAGAGAAATTCATTAAGCTACATGTGAAAGGAGGAAAAAGGAGCTGTTATGGAGACTGTGGAAGTCAGAGTTTGAGGATAACACACTGCGATGTCATGGTCCATTTCCAGTGATTCCCATTACCACACAACTTACACGGAAATGACAGAAGGGGGCCTTAAATCGGTCTTAATCACTGTGACCAATTGAAAGTCATGATAAAAGGTGGAGGCAGACAGCCAAAAACAGAGCGGTCGTGTAATAACCTACTCACCAGAGCATTATATTCAGATCTGAGAATTCAACCCAGCTGGAGGAGAACATGGCCAGCGGCTGGTGGGCGTGGCTCGAATGACTCTTTGGTGAGTTTCCGAAATAAGAATCAAGTGCATTTCCAGACCCAATCACTCAGGAGTGCTCCTGCTGAATGCCAATTGCAGTCTGACAGTTTCAATTTCATGTGACAAGACAGACATTTATAATGAATGAACCTACATTCCTTCCACGCGACCAGATAGGCACAAATACAGAAGTATGTTCCAGGAGCACAGGAGAAACAAAAAAGCATTCAAATCAATCTGTGTGAGTCAGTGTTAAAAACATTATGCTGCTTCGCTTTCATCCCTCCTGAATGATTAAATAGAGGACTTTGCTGCATCTGATAAGTGCATGCTTTTGTCAGTGTTTCACCTCTGAATGCATGTGACAGGTGAGATTATGCATTTTATCATCTTTAGTGTCCAGAGTAGGAACTCCAAATGACAGTCTCGACAGTGCTATTTGTGGACTAGGATTCTGGCTCTGAATGTACAACTGGCTCTGAATGACAACCTGGACTGTGATTTATATGGAAAAGGAAAACGGCATAAGAAAATAATGTTCTAAAGCGTCTGCTATAGCAGCATTTACTTCTTCGTTACGACACTTCTGTAGGGTTCCTTTGCGTTATCACAAGGCAAGATGTTCAGTCCTTGACTAAGTAGTACGTTTCTCCATCTGGTTCCTTTTCTTCCTCCATGATAAATTTAAATCAACTCTTCAATCAAGTTCCCAAGCAGAAGAAACGCAAGTCAATCATAACAATCAAGCAGACAAAGCATCAAAAAACATAAAACAAACACTCATTCATTGGATAGACTCACACTTTGCTTTCCTTTGTGCCCACTCATCTGGAAAGACTGACTGTAGATTACCTACATGACTATATGGATTTAAATTAATGTACATGACGTAGGATTTTATTTCAAATAGGATAGCAGCCGACAAAATAACTAATATTGATAACCATCTAGATGTCACATTGATGACATCTGGTTGGTTATCGGCAACAACAACTGGACCCAGTGCCCTTCGCTCCTGCTTATCAAGCACTACTGTCCAGAAGCAGCGTGGGAAGTAGTTACCTAGTAGCCAACATCAAGTTGACATTCACAGTAAGTATAAGCATACAACGCATGATAAAACAGTCCTCCCATCAATACTTTATCAAAAATAAACAAATCGTCAGTTTTATAACTGAACATTTAAAATTGTGTGTAAAACTAACAGTGAAACAACTCAAACTCATCCTCTGGCTTCAAAACAGAAGTCCAAACTCTTGCCGTATGGTAGTTGGCATGGTAAGAAACAGCTCAAAACAGTAAACTATAGCAGAGTGCTTCCCATACACCCACTCCTTCCCATTCTCAGTTGAGCTGAATTAACAAATCACAGCACATATTGGTGGGTACACTTCCTGCTTTGCACCGATGGGTACACCTCACAAATGGCCTTCGGTCCACCCATTATGCCATAATTTACTTGAATGCTAACGCCCGTTCTGTGTTTTGCAATTCAAATGGCCAATTACGGTCATCCAACATTTCATGACCGTCACAGCCCTAGGTTTGACTGAATAGGAATTACCTTCACTTGACTATATGGGTTTGGCTGAATGTAGAATACCTACATGGATATGGGTTTGCCATGTTGTTTCTACCTACATATTGTTTTCAGATAAGTTGACACAATGAAGCCATTTAGAAGTATTGGGACCCAACCTTTATAAAGACAGTGAGCAAAAGGACAGTGGTGACATTTACCGACACTTGCCATGAACAGACATAATTTGACCAGACAGGGAACTGTCCTACAGGTTGTCAGAGAAGTGACATTGTAATGCCAGGTAATGGCCATGCCCCACGCCGTGGCCTGCTCAGTAACGGCCATGGCCTGTTCGTTAACGGCTGTGACTTACTCTGTGACCTGCTCGGTAACGGTGTGCTCCACCTGTAGGCGGGAGTTGACCTCGATGAAGTAGTGCCTTCCATGTTTATCCACCAGGAACTCCACTGTGCCAGCATTCTCATAGCCCACCTGTACACAGACAAATCCAATTAGATACAAACCTTTACTTCCTCATCTACCTGAGGACATGGAAAGATATTTCAGGAAATAAGTGTGACTGGATTTCTTGCCAAATTCTCATATTCTATTGGAAGAGCTTACAAGTTCTGTGTTTCAAAAGCTAAAATTAACTTCGTACAATAAACCAAATCACACCAACTGAATTTTTTTTAATTTTTTTTCGCTTCTACAGAAAACTAAATCTACTAAAAAGGGGAAACGACAACAAGACTGACAGCTAATATCTACTAAAGAAGAAATCCCATTGTGATTATAGTCATTTTTAGACAGCCTTACTAGAGCTCAGCCAAGGAGGAAGCAGGATTTCATTTATCAGACCATTTCCCCCTCCACAGCGCTGCGGGGTGTCAAAATAGCACTAGCCAAATTCACTGAAAAATGAACCACTCTGAAATTCATCCCTTGCCCAAAACTAATCTCTGCCAGCTAGGCAGGCACCCTCTGATCCATTCACAGTCACCCACGTGAAGGTGCAGGCTCATGGCTAGGCAGTTCATGTCACACACACGGGATAAGTGCTGTGTATGTACAGTGCCTTCAGAAAGTATTCAAACCCCTTGTTTTTTTTGTGTTTTTTTTCATGGTGTTACAGCCTGAATTTAAAATGTATTAAATTGAGATTTTTGGGTCACTGGCCTACACACATACCACCGCAAAAAAATGTGGCAAGAAATTCTCTATCTCCTGAATACAAAGCGTTATGTTTGGGGAAAATCAAACAACATCACTGAGTACCACTTCATGGTGGTGGCTGCATCATGTTATGGGTATGGTTGTCATCTGCAAGGACAAGGGAATTTTTTTGGGGGAATTAATAGAGCTAAGCACAGGCAAAAATCACTTTTAACTATGATCAACAACCAACTTGAAAGAGCTTGAAGAATTAAAAAAATAGTGTGCAAATATTGTACAATCCAGGTGTGCAAAGCACTTAGCTCTTAAATACCTAGCCAGAAAGACTTACAGCTGTAATCGTTGCCAAAGGTGATTCTAACATTTATTGACTCAAGGATGTGAAACACCATGTACATGAGATGTTTCGATTTATAAATTTTCAATAACATTAACAAAACATCTCACTTTGTCATTATGGGGTAGATGTGTGCGATATGGAATAAGGGGTATGAAAACTTTATGAAGGCACTGTATTACAATAAATGTTTGGCAATAAAACTTAATGGAGAGTGCCACAGCAAATAGCAACAGTCATTTCAATCCAATTACAAAACCCTGCCAGGGGGACACCTGCTTGCACCCATATTCCACAACAAAAACAATAAAAAATAAAATAGAAATTCCTCACATTTGCTTAGAATAGGCTGCATTTCATTATGGGCTTTGTTTGTATACTGATCCACTACGGCAGTGGTTCCAAAACTTTTTATAGTCCCGTACCCCTTCAAAACATTCAACCTCCAGCACCAGGGTCAGCGCACTCGCAAATGTTTTTTTGCCATCATTGTAAGCCTGCCACACACAATACATTTATTAAAAATATGAGTGAGTTTGTCACTTTCCACAAGCCGGGAAAGTTGTGAATAACTCACCACAGTTTAATGAGAAGGGTGTGCTTGAAAGGATGCACAACTCTGCAACGTTGGGTTGTATTGGAGTCTTAAATCATTTTCCACAGTCTGTGCCTGTATTTAGTTCTCATGCTAGTGAGGACCGAGTATCCACTCTCACATAGGTAAGTGGCTGCAAAGGGCATCAGTGTCTTAACAGCGCGATTTGCCAAGGCAGGATACAATTTTCACAGAACCGCTTGTTGCAATTTCGATGAGGCTCTCGTGTTCAGATATCGGTAACTGGACTGGAGGTAGGGCATGAAAGGGATAACAAATCTAATTGTCATCCGTTTCAGGAAAGTACCTACGTAAATTGCGCACCCAACTCACCTCAGGTACATCGCTATAACATAGTATGACTTGTGTGCAAATGAACTCAAGCTTAAGAACAATGATGGAAAGACCTGTATTGTACTTGTTAATGCAGACAGAAGAGCTCCAACTTATTAAATCATAGACACTCGAGAGTGGATAATTCTGTCCCGCACATTGAATATAGTTGGAGAGTCCTTGTAATTATAGATTCAGGTAATTCAAGCGAGAAAAAACATCACCCAGATAGGCCAGTCGTGTGAGAAACTCATCATACAAGTGGTCAGACAAGTGAAAATGATAGTCAGTAAAGAAGGCTGGTCTCTCAATTCCCCCCCAAAAAATTGTCAATACTTTTCCCCTTGACAACCAGCGCACTTCTGTATGTTGTAAAAGAGTTACATGGTCACTGCCCATATCATCGCATAGTGCAGAAAATACAAGAATTCAGGGGCCTTGCTTTAACAAAATTAACCATTTTCACTGTAGTGTCAAAAACGTCTTTCAAGCAGTCAGTCATTCCCTTGGCAGCAAGAGCCTCTCAGTGGATGCTGCCGTGTACCCAAATGGCATCGGGAGCAACTGCTTGCACGCACGTTACCACTCCACTATGTCTCCCTGTCATGTCTTTTGCGCGATCAGTACAGATACCAACACATCTTGACCACCAAAGTCAATTTGATGTCACAAAGCTGTCCAGTAAAAACATCCTCTTCTGTTGTTTCCAGTGGTTTGCAGAAGAGGATGCCTTCCTTAATTGACCCCTCTTAAACATAAAGGACATATACCAGGAGCTGTGCCAGGCCCGCCACGTCTGTTGACTCCTCCAGCTGTAACGTATACATGTATATGTGCTTTCTTGAGCAGGGGGTCCTTGCGGGGCGCTGCAGGATTTCAGTCCTTCACGGCGTAGTGTGTTACCAATTGTTTTCTTGGTGACTATGGTACCAGCTGCCTTGAGATCATTGACAAGATCCTCCCGTGTAGTTCTGGGCTGATTCCTCACCGTTCTCATGATCATTGCAACTCCACGAGGTGAGATCTTGCATGGAGCCCGAGGGGAGATTAACAGTTCTTTTGTGTTTCTTCCATTTGCAAATAATCGCACCAACTGTTGTCACCTTCTCACCAAGCTGCTTGGCGATGGTCTTGTAGCCCATTCCAGCCTTGTGTAGGTCTACAATCTTGTCCCTGACATCCTTGGAGAGCTCTTTGGTCTTGGCCATGGTGGAGAGTTTGGAATATGATTGATTGATTGCTTCTGTGGACAGGTGTCTTTTACACAGGTAACAAACTGAGATTAGGAGCACACTCTTAAAGGGAGTGCTCCTAATCTCAGCTCGTTACCTGTATAAAAAGACACCTGGGAGCCAGAAATCTTTGTGATTGAGAGGGGGTCAAATACTTATTTCCCTCATTAAAATGCAAATCAATTTATTATTATTTTTTTGTTGTTATTCTGTCTCTCACTGTTCAAATAAACCTACCATTAAAATTAGACTGAATTTCTTTGTCAGTGGGCAAACGTACAAAATCAGCAGGGGATCAAATACTTTTTCCCCCCCTCACTGTATAACACACTGTGGCTGAGGAAAGGCACTACTCCCAATATACACTACCGTTCAAAAGTTTGGGGTCACTTAGAAAAGCCCTTGTTTTTGAAAGAAAAGCAATTTTTGTCCATTGAAATAATATCAAATTGATCAGAAATACAGTGTAGACATTGTTAATGTTGTAAATGACTATTGTAGCTGGAAAAAGCAGATTTTTTAATGTAATATCTACATTATCAGCAACCGTCACTCCTGTGTTCCAATGGTACGTTGTGTTAGCTAATCCAAGTTTATCATTTTAAAAAGGCTAATTGATAACATAATTACAAAAGGGTTAACACAGCTGAAAACAGTTGTCCTAAATAAAGAAGCAATAAAACTGGTCTTCTTTTAGACTAGTTGAGTATCTGGAGCATCAGCATTTGTGGGTTCGATTACAGGCTCAAAATGGCCAGAAACAAAGAAATTCTGAAACTCGTCAGTCTATTCTTGTTCTGAGAAATGAAGGCTATTCCATGCGAGAAAGTGCCAAGAAACTGAAGATCTCGTACAACGCTGTGTATGACTCCCTTCACAGAACAGCGCAAACTGGCTCTAACCAGAATAGAAAGAGTAGGAGGCCTCGGTGCACAACTGAGCAAGAGGACAAGTACATTAGTGTCTAGTTTGAGAAACAGACACCTCACAAGTCCTCAACTGGCAGCTTCATTAAAATAGTACCCACAAAACACCAGTCTCAACGCCAACAGTGAAGAGGCGACTCCGGGATGCTGGCCTTCTAGGGAGAGTTGCAAAGAAAAAGCCATATCTCACTGGCCAAAAAAAAGAAAAGATTAAGACGAGCAAAAGAAAACAGACACTCTGCCGAGCATCCCAGAGTTGACTCTTCAGAATTTTTTTATTTAACTTATTTTTTTTATGTGAATCACATTTTTATTTTGGCGTACCCCCAATGGCATTGCACATAACCCAGTTTGGGAATACCTGCTCTATGGGATCGGTGTCCCTATACCGGGACGATTGTTACTAACATGCACTAATGTGACTAGAAATGACTTAACTAACATCCAAATTCCAGGACATAGACATGTCTTATATGTGCAGAGGGTTTAAATTCTTGTTCATCTAACTGCACTGTCCAATTTACAGTAGCTATTAGTGAAAAAATACCATGCTATTGTTTGAGGCGAGTGCACAAAATGTATCACGCCACTTGGTTTGATACATTCACCTCTGAAGGTAAATAATGTACTTACATTCAGTAATCTTGCTCTGATTTGTCATCCTGAGTGTCCCAGAGATAAAATGTAGCAGTTTTGTTGGATAAAATATATTTTTATATTCAAATGTAGGAACTGGGTTCTAAAGTTTGAACCCCTGCTGAGGGGACGAGACCTGGGGGAGGGAACGATACCCGGGAACGAGACCGATGGAGCGGGGACGAGACGTTGTAGACACTGGCAGATTGGGGCAGCAGGGTAGCCTAGTGGTTAGTGTTGGACTAGTAACTGAAAGGTTGCAAGTTCAATTCCCAGAGCTGACAAGGTACAAATCTGTCGTTCTGCCCCTGAACAGGCAGTTAACCCACTGTTCCTAGGCCGTCATTGAAAAATAAGAATTTGTTCTTAACTGACTTGCCTAGTAGAAGAAAAAAAAAAAAAAAAGATAGGAACACAGCTTCCATCAATGGCAGGTACTGTACATGCAAGCACAACAATTCAGAAACTAAGGCAATCTGCTGTGTTAAATATGTCAATACTGGCTGAGTTGAGAACAATACAGGGCTTTCAGTTGGAGAGAGTGCGTTTGTGTGGGGGTGTAAAATGAATTAAAGGAGCATGTGGGCTAGAAGAGAAAAGAATGGAAGTAGGAGACAGTATCAAGGCTGTGACCACACCCCTACATGTTCTTAAGAGGCTCTGGGTAGAGCGGTCACCATGGAAACCAGACAAAAATATATTACACAAACTAGATTTGACAGAGATATTTCTTTTCATTAGCACTTTCAGTTATTCAAGTTTTATTTTCTGATCTTATCAAAACTCCGTGGTAGCTTTGTAATTGAATGACAACCATTTCTGGGGTTGGAGTAAAAACACTTATCCACCAACTATCAGTCCACAATCACATCAAAATATGTTGAGATTTTTTACTGCTTAAAAAAAACTTTAATCTGTCAATAAGGGATCATAGCTTTCACCTGGTCAGTCTTATGGAAAGAGCAGGTGTTTTCATAATGTTTTGCACACTCCGTGTACACTGGATGTTCAATTCCGATACAAGAGTGATCCCCATAACCACACCTTGACAACCACGTGTATCAATATTCTAATGTATCATTGGAGGAATTTATTACCCTAGTATTCTAGTGAAAAAAAATCTATTTCATATCTCAAATCCTAACTAAGTCTACCCAAAGCATGTTTCACACTGATATTTTGGTCCACAGCTTACTCCTGAGAAAGGGCTGGAACACCCTCTTTTAATGAAGTTGTAATCAAGTTTCCTAAAATAACCGCAGATGATTAAAGCTGGGGGATGCTTTAAATGACAACAGATCAAAGTGATCATAACATTTACTCGGGTCTGGGGAAGGTGCTATATACCTTTTTTTTATAAGGGTGAACATTATCCTCTTTAGATAAGTCATGGACTTGTCAGATGTGGGATATCCATAGGATTATAGAAGAACAGGAGAATCAGAGTCTTAAAATGTACTCTACAATTCACTTATAGATAAGACCAACAAACTAATTCTAAAGGAAAATTATAAAATCTCTGACATGACAAGCTGGACCATAGTGGAAACGCATGCTGAAGGACTTAATGCATCTGATATCCAATCAATGTGCTCATGTGGGAGGAGTCTGTTAAGTGAACCACCACTGGCAGGGTTTTGCTTTCGTTAGGAGAGCAGGTTTCTAGAAGTGCCTGCATAGCCAAATGTTCTCGTTGCCACTCCTCTTCATTCCTCACTGCCATATGATTGAACAGATGGAGAGGAATTCTGTCCCTCACTCACACCCAATTTCTTTCTCTCCCTCCCTCACACAGAGACCAATGCTAGTGTAGTCATATTTTCCATTCTGTTAAACTATTGACACAGCAGATGGGGTGGGAGACTGGTCACTGTAGTGTATGTCTGGGTATCAGACTGGATGGATGAGTTCATGCAGTTCAACATTGGCCGTGGCCAAACTGCAGGCCACATGCACATCACAGGTCTTTCTTCTCTCCCTCAAACATACCAAACTCGTCCCACCCCCTGCCATCCCTAAAACAGACAGCAAAAAAGGTAATAAAAGCAAATGCAAAATACAGCTAGCTCAAGGTTGCCCATGACAGGCACACCAACTAGTGTACATAACATCTAATAGCTTATCACACACAGGATGGGGAAAGAAATCAGTGGGATGCCACTGACACTAGTAACTGTTTTCAGATCAAAGTAATTGCTTCCACCTCAATATACAAAAAAGTCAGCTTGATTGCAATCAGGAAATTCTTCAATTGCGTATTGTTAGGACATTTTAGCACAGTGCTGAGGTATTGTTCGAATCAGAGTTCGATTATTTGTTCCATTGTATCTCCCCCCCAATTTGGTCTGGTTGGTTTCACATTGTCAAAAGTTTAAACTAACATGCCTAAACAAAACCATGTGTCTAGGCAAGTCATTTGTTTATTGGACAGGACAAAAATGCTCATATTAAATACATCTATGACTATAATGAAGCATCACTTGCGTGTCTCAATCTTCATATTACTTTCGCTTTGGTCTTCCAACATGCGGGAGGACACGGTGCAATAGCCGCTCTAACTGCTACATGACTAGGCTATATTCAGTAACCTGTATCAACGTGCGGCGCCCCCTCCCCCGGATGCGCTCATAAATGTGCTGCTATAGGCCTACTCACAGAATGCTTCAGAGATCTACTTATGAGGCAGCATGCATGTCATCAAATGCTCGCAGTCAAACAATCAATAATACTGCGCAACTGTTTTTCCCCCCCAGTGTTCGGTCCAGACTGCCATCTCACCTGCAGCGAACCGCACAACGGTACGAATTGAATCGGACCGAGACCCCCCCTTTTTGAGCGAACCACCATGCATTGTTTAGTGCGGATAGTGTTCACACCAGTTCAAACCAACCGAAATAAGGGAGTAAACGCTATGGTGTGAGAACCCGTTTACAAGTGATATTTATTGTGAGTGAGAGGGGCAGTCTCAGGAGTTTACTACTAGTGGCAGCCTCCTCTGGCCATCTGTGTTGTTGAATGCTGCCATCTAGTGTGCTAATCGGTAGCCTGCAGGTGGAATTTCATCCCACTGCTTTAATTAGGCTCCAGTCTTTTACTTTGATCCTTTCTTCCTTCCTTCCTTCCCTGTAGGACACTTATAAATCGAAATGCCTCTTTCGGTCTCTAAATCCCTTTCTTAAACTGCAATATTCTTCTCCAGGTTCATCCTCCTCCCACACGTCTCCACTGCCTCTCTGAGCACAACACAGAATGAGAGCAACCATTTAGAACGGCTAAGAGTAGCTTATAATTGAATTCAAAACACATTGTGCTTTGAGGGCCTTGCCTTTCTACAAAAAAAAAGTACAAACACTTCAGCCACACATACTGGGAGGGAATGAAGGAGGACATTTTTCACTATGAGCCGTTTTGAACAAAAGGCCAAGAAAAAACAAACTCAGGGTTTCTCAACTTTCATCCTTGATGTTTATGGTGTCATGTCTCTGTGAGAAGTGATTTTGCACAATAAAACTCCACTCAATTCAAACAATGATCTGATATGCCATTCAAAACTGCAAATACATACAGCTCAGCCCTTTGAAAGGCAGCAGTGCCAAAATTCTAAACAGGACTGAAAGGAATACAAGGTTTCAGCTCTACACTCCCTATTAAAAGAATGTATCAAAGTGTGTGTTGCATCCTGTACCTGTCTGGCCAGGTTGACAGAGTCAGCGGTGAGTCTGTCCCGGAGGTGTGGGTCCAGTTGTACAGCCGGGGCGATCTCTACCACCTTCTGGTGCCTCCTCTGGATAGAGCAGTCCCTCTCATACAGGTGAATAACATTACCATACTTATCACCTGGGGGAGATGGGATGACAATGTGATTAGATCTACTGTATACATCCCTTTTAAAAGACTCAACAAAAACAGTCTAGCAAACAAACTCACCTAGGATCTGCACTTCAATGTGTCTGGGTCTCTCAATGAACTTCTCCACGAAAAGAGCACCGTTCCCAAACGCAGCCAGGGCCTCAGAGTACGCACGCTGATAGTTCTCCTCCAGCTCCTACACACGTCAACCGACGGGGATCAATAGGTCAGCCAGCACAAAGACAAAACTCAGATTGGAGCCTCTACTTAGGCACAGATATTTCTACTCACCTCGTACTCTTTGACCACCCTCATTCCCCTGCCCCCACCACCGTAGGCAGCCTTGAAGATGATGGGAAAGCCATAAGTGTTGGAGAACTCCTGGGCCTCCGATAGGCAAGTGATGGGGCCGTCTGTCCCTGGTACAACTGGGACTCCTGGAAGCAAAATCAAACAATATGAGCTTAACTAAACAGTTAACTTAATAGTACAATGTCAGCTGTAGGTATTTTGCCCCAAATTTTTTTTTTACATGAAACAAACATCCATTAGACAGTCCTGAACATGAGTGAGTGGGTATCCGGCCTACCTGCACGGATAGCGATGGATCGAGCCTCCACCTTGTCTCCCATCTTGCGCACCACGTCAGGTGAAGGGCCAATGAAGCGTACCCCAGCATCAACACATGCCTGAGCAAAGTCTGATCGCTCAGACAGGAAGCCATACCCAGGGTGGATTGCATCCACATCATTTTCCTGAGAAAAATAATAAAACGATATGAAAAACTTGGGGAAAATACGTATTAAGGTGTGATCTTAAAATGCAGTAACAGTTGGTTCATAAAAATACATATTCACATCTGACCTTAGCCACTTTGATGATGTCAGGGATGTCCAGGTAGGCAGCCACGGGCGGCAGGCCCTTCCCTATGAGGTAAGCCTCATCTGCCTTCTGCCTGTGCATCTGGCCGGTGTCTTGTTCAGAGTAGACAGCCACTGTCCGGATCCCCAGCTCAGTGCACGCCCGGAACACACGGATGGCAATCTCACCTACAAGTAGTTGGATTAGTCAGCTGTGAACATGCAGTCTCAGGAAAATGTAATCATGTGGTGAGAGGAAACTTGCTACAACACTTTTGCTGACATTTCAGTGTTTTAGTGTAAGAATTACCAGGGTGGGAGAATGGTTACTGTACCTCTATTGGCCACCATGACCTTTTTGATGGGCTTGTACTCCAATGTCTGAGGGGAGTTGTGGGTGGAGCGGGACAGGCAGCACGCCCTCCTGACAGCCAGCAGCCCCAGGGCCGAACGCATACCTCCAACGTGCAGCAGCATCTTCACAGGGGAAGGGTGTGGTTAAGGAGTAAACAGACAGCCCATGCATGATGCAACACAGGTATACAACACCTATATACAGTAGTATGGAGACTTACGCTTTTACTGTCCGTTAAGTCAAACTTGTCATGGAGATAACCTGATTTTGCAATAAGATGCAGACAACTAGCAGATAAAATAAGCCTAACACTTGGAAGGAATATGGGAATACTAGATACCAGACCTAACTAAATATCAGTTGTGTCTAAAACCATTTGCGCCCCAGCATTTTTTTTTGCCTTTAATGTGTGTACTTCACTGTATTTATACTTGAGATATCACATTTCAGCAGTAAAAGTAATTTTTTATATAAAAAAAATATATACAAAATAAAATTGCTGGAGGACGTCTTTAACCTCTGTTACAGTACACTGACCGGACCTCTGGCCTAACTCTCCATACCAAGTGACTAAACAAGGCATTCATGTGCATCCCAGGGGTCAGTAACAAAAAAAAAAAACATGGAGTGGAATTTAAAGAAATAGTTCAGTAAACACTTTCCATCTGGACAAATAGTGACTGAACACAGCAGGGGTGGAAGCTCCATGGGACACAGATGGGAAATGAGTAAAACATTCCAATTTAGAGGACCTGTAGAGGAGATCAATTAGGCAATAGTTGATTCATTAGAAAAGGCCAAGGGGAAATTAAAATCAGGTTTGAACCTGAAATTAACAAGAATTAAATATAAAATTGTTGAACGTCCAACTGCCTCTACTAACACGCCACCATAGCACACAAATCAATCCAAACCCTTCAGAGTATCCAGAGAGTGTTGGCCTGTTGATGTGACAATATCATGAGACTGGTCCTCCGATACAGCAGTAGTACTGACCTCTAGTAACTCCAGCATAACATAAAGCTCAGTTGTCCATGGTCCGACCACCAGTTCTACAGATCAAGGAAACACCTCATCTGTATAAGTAGTAGTCACATGAACAGGCTAACGGATCAACACTAAGAGGTGGATATGGTTTTATACACCAGAATTCAATCCAAACACTAAAAAGCTAGGCATGAACAGCAACTGCACGTCCACTGCTGCGTTGGCAGGAGCAAGAGACTGATAAGCCATATCATGTTCAGTACTTTGTGATCCCAAATATAGGACATCAAATGTAAAATTCAGTATCATAAGGGCACATCACTATAGCTGTACCTACACTGCATGTTGAAAACGAAACAGATTTCTCCAAAACCAAACAAAATACTGCACAAGTACACATTGCAATAACAGGTTCAAAGGTGAGAGAGAAAAAAAGAAAAAAGCAGTTGACAGGAATGCTCTTGATGTCAGATTCCCTTGTTCACAAATATTGGTTTCGCCATGTGGACAAATAGCCTTTATTATGAAATTCTCATGGCACTGTCATTTTGGCATTAGAATAAAACCAAACAGTTGATAAGAAATCCCTAACAATTTTAACCCTAACGTAGCCTAGTATATTACTGCAAGTGACATCCTTTATTTAGAACATCCTCAATAAATGCAGGTAAATGAACCGAAGACTTCACTATGTTCCCATGAATATAAATGACCTGATAATAAAGCAAAAGGAAAGAGCAGAGGGAGAGAGGTAAGAAATGAGGTTAGTCTGAGGCTGAATGAATGGAAGTGGGCCAAATGAAACAGGATATTCTTGACAACATTCCTCTGGTCCAATCATTTGAGAGACATGTTAAAAGGCAGCTTATTGTAATATAGCATGGCACATTGTCTTCAACTGTAATTTGACCTGTCAACCATTTCTACCCAGATTCCTCCTTTCAATGTGTTCTGTATTCAGGCTGACAGGGTGTGTTTGCTTTATGGCTTAATGAGGGCTCTGGAGAAAGTCTGGCACCAAGGACCTCACATCAGCAGACAGACCTTGTTGAACAGTCTCCATTTTTCACCTAAAGTGTCTTCTTTCCAGACAAGACAAATAGCCTAGTCTAGGTCTCACATTGTAAAATGTGATGCTACTGTAATCAGTTGACTACCTAATGAGTCAATAGTACACAGAGAACTTTCATCGAGTTTCAGGGATTGACATTAAGGTGTTGCCCTATTGCCTGGGGAAAGTAAATTGAGCAGTCGCGCAAGTTGAGCCTGCGCTGAGGTTGCCCCATTTGGGTAGGTCATTTAAAACAACCAAACTGCAAAGAAATCCAGTAGCCTAATCCTGACCTTTCTGGTTCATCCGGAGTCATACATATGGCTCTGGTTCATCCTATTGTATTTGGTGAAAGACAATTTATGGCGGTCTGCTCTGAGATTTTTACTGATATTCTTAGCATTTTGGTTCTCAGTTTCAGATTCCTTCCCCATGTGTAGGTGAAAAGCAGGCAATATGGCACTTCTGTATGTAAAAAGCTAATTTACTTTTCGACCAAGTGATCATAATCGTCAGGCAACCAAAACAAACAAAAAGACTCCAGACTTACCGATGGGCAAGTGCCTTTCAGAATGTAACGTCAATCTGTGTTTGACAAACCAACCTATAGCATAGGCCTAGGGCCCTGGTGACATTCCGAGGCTTCACTGCTATCATGTCACTGTTCTTACCCAAATTATGCCAATATGTCACTCACATAAATACATAGGCCTAAACATGGCCATCAATAACTACCCTGATGACTTTGAAAATGGGCCACAACAGGCAGAACAGGGTGGTTTACATATTCCATAAAATTAGTCTAGATGTAGGTGGACTTAGCCACTGTGCTGGTCTTTCCCACTACACAACAGACATACCAGAGTGGTGAGACAATATACTAGAACATGTTGGGGCAATTAATTGGTCTTAAAACCAGATGACTGAACACGCATAACAGTCAGTTCAACAAACACTGATGTGGCATATAGTAAATGGTTACCAGTAGGCCGAAAGCCAACTAACAAAAAAAGTTGGAGCCTGTTTACTACTATAAATACACAAGTTGTTTTATTCAATGTAGAGGCTGAATCAAACATTCTGGAACACAGTAGCCAAGACATAGGCTACTTGTGTTGATAGCACTGAATATAACCAGAGCGCAAGTGTAGCAAGTTGAGGCTGTTGTTGGGTAAACACCCCCCCATGCAGTTATAAACTTACATGAGGTATGGAAGCGGTGTTGAAGAAACAAAGCCTCAACTTTATCAACTCATCAGGAACAGATCCGACATGCTTTTGACAACAAACACCTTCATTCAACAATTCATTTTAGATTGTTGAAACATGGTGAGGTGAAATGCATTTTCTTTTCTTCACGATTTGCCCACAATAATCTTCTTTACAGTAATTAAACAATTGTAGTACAAGGAGTCCATGTCATAGACTACCATTAAAAAGAGAATGACCTCTGGCCTAATTAGAAGTGTTGCAGGAAGTCTACCTTTGACAAGGTAGCTGAACAGATGATTTCTGCAATAACAATACTTCCTGCTCAATTAAGCATTACTTGCAGAAGAGACATTTTCAAACCTCAAAAGATCTAAGCTTGAGTGGAGTTCTGTGACATGTTGCATAGATCCAGGTCTATGAAATAGGAAAAGTGCAGGTTTTTTTTTTTACCAAATCTGCATTCTGGATGTAAATGTTAAATGGCATGTTATAGAAGAGTCAAGACACTTTGTTTTTTTATGATTGGTTTTGAAAAATTTACACCAACCAGCGATGGACTTCCTTATGTTCGTTTTGCAGTTCCAGGGAGTGGATAAAACAAAAGCTCCAAAAACACACAAGTATCTCATTTTAGAACTACAATGCTCTCAGTAGTGACGCAGGTCTTCAGATGTTGTACACATTAAAATTGTGTGATTCCAAACTTGAGCCGCAACATTATATACCATTTTGTGCAACTCAAGCCATACTTTTCCGAGTACTCATGCTACACAGAAGTATCACAAGTGGATAGGGGAAATCACTTGAGTGGCACAAAATGGGATATAACGTTGCAGATAACGCTCGGAATGACAATTTCACATACAACATCTACAAGACCTGCATCGCTATACTGAGAACGTTGCCGTTTCTAGAAGAATGTATTTAGGTGTTTTTGGAGCTTTTGTACATGTTTTATCCACGCCCTGGCACTGCAGAACAAGCATAAACAAGTTACTCGAAATTAAAGTAAAATCGCAAAAAAGTGTCTGGACTCTTCTGTAACATGCCATTTACATCCAAAATAATTTTTATGTAACGTTAACTTCTCCATTAAAGCGATACTTCTGGATTTTGGCAATGAGGAAAGTGCAGTTTGAAGTTGCCAACTACTACAGACAAACATGTTATCCACTAGGTCATCTGACTCTGGGGAAGTAGGTAAAGGGCCTCATTGCCAAAATCCCGAAGTACGCTGTTAAAGGGATTGATCAGCCGGAATCAAACAGTACATGCAAATACAGTGCAGGTGGAAAATAAATAGGCTAGCAGGAAGAGCATGCCATATTTGAACGTAGTCTCTTTCCCAGCGATGTGTTTAGTAAGCTGTAAGCCTGGCAAGGGTAACTTGAACCTAGGCCTAAATACCAGCGGTAACCATGACATTCAAAAACCAAGTCTAGCAATGTTGCAGACTGAAAATGTAGGGACAGCTATAGTCCCAAAGCTATTTTTGTATTGATGCAAACCTATATGTCCCATCTGTTGCAAATATTAAATAAAATGTGAACTTACTCTACCCATTGTCAGCTGATTTCTGCCTGTGGAAATGTGACAAAATATCCACAGGAAAGAATTATTAAACCAACTTCAAAATGCAGGTGTCTGTGTGTGGCTATTATGATTTGTCACCTAAGGCACGTTACGTGCACAAGACGGAAGTAGCCTTCATGTATGCATACTAACTGAAGTCTTGCAGGTATTTACATGGGTTTGTACATGTGCCAGGTGATAGAAATCTCAATGGCAGTAACACGCTAAAAAGTAGGGTAAGTAATAATTTCCTGTGGATATTTTTTCAAATTTTGACCCGAATGAAGACAAACCGCACAGACAACCGGCAGAGTAAGTACAAATGTGATTTTGTTCAACAATCTAATTTGTAAGTAAACTTCAAGTGTTTGCAGTGCTTTATTTCAGATTAGAAAGCGGGTGGTTTGAGCCCTGAATGCTGAATGGCTGAAAGCTGTGGTATATCATACCGTATACCACAGGTATGACAAAAACATTTTTTTACTGTTCTAATGACGTTGGTAACCACTTTACAATATAAGGTATCTCGGGGGTTTGCGGTATATGGCCAATATACCACGGCCAAAGGCTGTATCCAGGCACTCCGCGTTGAGCATAAGAACAGCCCTTAGCCCTGGTATATTGGCCATATACCACACCACCTCAGGACTTATTGCTTAAATCAAAATCAAAGCAAACGTATTTATAAAGCCCTTCTTACATCAGCTGATGACACAGTGCTGTACAGAAACCCAGCCTAAAACCCCAAACAGCAAGCAATGCAGGTGTAAAAGCACGGTGACTCCCTAGAAAGGCCAAAACCTAGGAAGAAACCTAGAGGAACCAGGCTGTGAGGGGTGGCCAGTCTTCTTCTGGCTGTGCCAGGTGCAGATTATAACAGAACATGGACAAGATTTTAAACTGTATACCAGAAAGCTGGTATCACAGTATGATTTATTAGGCATGGACAGCAGTTGGTTGGTAAGATGTGAAAAAAGTATAAACCATAAGGAAATGTCACAATAGATGGTGGGGACACTAATGCACAATAAAGGCTATGCCACCACAGTGTTCTTCAGACTGGTCCTGCATACCCAAGCCAAGGGTCTGGCCTGCACCTCGGACAATAATTGAAAAACACTACTAGGTCTATATATCAGAATGAGTCAACAGGAGTACAAAAGTTACACGTTGTTGCATGCTATAAACTAGATTTTATAAGAGAAACCTTTCCAGACATTCCCACAGATACAACATGCACATGAATGAACCTGTCCAGACAGTTGCTGTTCCACTGAACTCTTGACCGATTCAACAGTGCTTGGTGCAACACCAAAGTCAAGGTTCTTCACTGATAGAAAGAGCAAACAAACCAATCTCAATCAAAGTTCTCACGTTTGACGTCCATTCGGTGTATTATGTCAGTCAGAAGATAGCGAATATGTGCATTACTAGTTTTTACTGGAGTCCAAAAGGGCATTGTCGTGGATAATTCTAAATGGCTAGCTATGTGGAAATGTCACCATAATTCAGGGGAGTTGTCGGCTGCATTGTCCACTTTTGCTCGGTGCTTAGTATGCAGCCACCTTACAGCTAACTCTCCAAATCAACTAACTTGCATGCAGAAAAGGACATTAACGGGCATAGTTAACTAGGTAGCTAGCTAGCCAACCAACTGTTAACTAACTAGCTAGCAGCTCTAACGTTACCTGCATGTAAAAACAGTATGATGATGGATGGATGTTGGCCAACTACCTCGGGATAAGCAACAAAAACAACCCCCAAATTGTCTATTTTTCGCCAAGACTTGTAATGCAAAAAAAATAAAATAAAAACTTACCCTACGGTCTCAAGTCTACAGTAGAACGCTTGAATCACTGAGGCTTTAAAGTCTCCCAGCTAACGTTCAGTGGCTATCTGACATTAGCATGGGTGTTGGTGTGGCGCTTTTGACTGTCGCTGGCAGTTTGCTCTTCTCTTCAATCAGCGTAATTTGATCTAGCTGGGTACTGTGGTCCACCTCAGTGTATGGGTCTTTTATGATTTTTCTGTGCACCCTAGCTAACTGTCCTCCTTGATGTCTGAAGAAAGTCTGGTGTTAGAATGACCAGCTAACTGTCTATTTAGTAAAGACATTTAAACCCATTCAGATGACTCGCCCACCCCTTGGCTACCTGCTATTGGTTAGCTTGTTCATTACGTCAATTTAGTTTCAAGGGGTATATTCTTTCCGCTGATTCTGTTGTAAAACGTTTCGCAAACAAAACGAAACGAGGAGAGACCTACCTAAATTTGTCCAATAGAAACTCTCCTTTAATTTGAAAAACGAAACGTGTTGCAACTGGTTGTACTAAGGATTACACCCCTGGTTAGTGTTTGGATTTAATGTGTGCTATTCGTAATACCCAACGTCAATCAATACACACACACACACACACACACACACACACACACACACACACACACACACACACACACACACACACAGGTTGACAGGGTAGAGGATTAGTGCAAGGGGTTTATCATAAAACAGTCAGCTAATACCACACAGCACTGTGAAACACACATGGTGAAATTTTTGGAGTAATTATAACATTAAACTGTTATTCATTCTACATTAAAAAAATATGTACAGTGCATTCAGAAAGTACTCAGACCCCTTAACTTATTCTACATTTTGTTACATTACAGCCTTATTCTAAAATTGATTAAATAGTATTTATCCCTCATCAATCTTCACACAATACACCTCAATCACGAAGCAAAAACAGTTTTTGAATTTTTTGCAAATATCATATTTACATAAGCATTCAGACTCTTTACTCAGTACTTTGTTGAAGCAACTTTTGTAGCGATTACAGCCTCGAGACTTCTTGGGTATGAAGCTACAAGCTTGGCACACCTGATTTGGGGAGTTTATTCCATTCTTCTCTGCAGATCCTCTCAAGCTCTGTCAGGTTGTATGGTGAGAGTTGCTGCCCAGCTATTTTCAGGTCTCTCCAGAGATGTTCGATTGGGTTCAAGTCCGGGCTCTGGCTGGGCCACTCAAGGACATTTAGTACTTGTCCCAAAGCAACTCCTGCGTTGACTTGGCTGTGTGCTTAGGGTCGTTGTACTGTTGGAAGGTAAACCTTTGCCCCAGTCTGAGTTTCTGAGCGCTCTAGAGCAGGTTTTCATCAATGATCTCTCTGTACTTTACTCCGTTCATCTTTCCCTCAATCCTGGCTAGTCTCCCAGTCCCTGCCACTGAAAATCATCCCCACAGGACGATGCTGCCACCACCATGCTTCACCGTAGGACTGGTGCCAGGTCTCCACCAGAAGTGACACTTGAAATTCAGGCCAAAGAGTTCAATCTTAGTTTCATCAGTCCAGAGAATCTTGTTTCTCATGGTCTTAGTCTTTAGTACCTTTTGGCAAACTCCAAGCAGGCGGTCATGTGCCTTTTACTGAGAAGTGGCTTCCGTCTGGCCACTCTACCATAAAGGCCTGATTGTGGAGTTCTGCAGAGATGTTTCTCCATCTAGAAGGGGCTCCCATCTCCACAGAGAGCTCTGTCAGTGACCATCAGGTTCTTGGCCCTTCTCTCCTGATTACTAAGTTTGGTCGGGCAGCCAGCTCTAGGAAGAGTCTTGGTGGTTCCAACTATCTTCCATTTAAGAATGATGGAGGCCACTGTGCTCTTGGGGACCTTCCATGCTGCAGAAATGTTTTGGTGCCCTTCCCCAGATCTGTGCCTCAACACAATCCTGTCACAGAGCTCTAAGGATAATTCCTTCAACCTCATGGCTTGGATTTTGGCTAACATGCATGGTCAACTGTGGGACCTTATATAGACAGGTGTGTGCCTTTCCAAATCATGTCCAATCAGTTTAATATACCACAGGTGGACTCCAATCAAGTTGTAGAAACTTCATAGATGATCAATGGAAACAGGATGCACCTGAGCTCAATTTCAAGTCTCATAGCAAAGAGTTTGAATACTTACGTACATTTTAATACATTTGCAAAAATGTATAAAAACCTGTTTTCACTTCGTCATTATGGGGTATTGTGTTTGGGGGGGGGGTCATCAATATTAAAATAAGGCTGTAACGTAACAAAATGTGGAAAAAGCCAAGGGGTCTGAATATATTCCAAATGCACTGTATACTTCTGGTATTCATTATGCATTGAAGAGATCCTTAGGATTTGTAAAGTCTCTAGTTACCAGGTTAGCGTTCTGTGTGTGTCCACTGACCCTAGCCAATAGACATACATCATTTATTTTCAACTAGGTACAGACCATAAACACAAGATGCACTACTATTGCACAGTAAACATTACCAACGAAAGACATTTTTGCAAACGTGCAACTAAACGTTGCGATATTAAAACTTGACAGAATAGAGCAACAGGGTAAAATACATATTCTTGATTGACAATTCTAACACTTGCTTTCATTGCACATGACGAGGATACATAGCATTCGGAAAGCATTCCCACCGCTTTACTTTTTCCACATTTTTACGTTACAGCCTTATTCTACACTGGTTGAAATTGTTTTTTCCCCTTCATCAATCTACAAACAATACCCCACAATAGCAAAGCAAAAACTGGTTTTTAGACATTTCTGCAAATATATATGTAAAATAAATAATTAAAATATCACATTTACAAAAGTATTCACACCCTTTACTCAGTACTTTGTTGAAGCTCCTTTGGCAGCAATTACAGCCTCAAGTCTTCTTCGGTATGACACTACAAGCTTGGCACACCTGATTTGGAGAGTTTCTCCCATTCTTCTCTGCAGATCCTCAAGCTCTATCAGGTTAGATGGGGAGCGTCACTGTACAGCTATTTTCAGGTCTCTCCAGAGATGTTTGATCGGGTTCAAGTCTGGGCTCTGGCTGGGCCACTCAAGAACACTCAAAGACTTGTCCCGAAGCCACTCCTGCGTTGTCTTTGGCAAACTTTAAGCGGCCTGTCATGTGCCTTTTACTGAGGTGTGGCTTCCGTCTAGCCACTCTACCATAAAGGCTTGATTGGAGGACTACTGCATAGATGATTGTCCTTATGGAAGGTTCTCCCATCTCCACGTTGGAAGTCTGGGTTCTTGGTCACCTCCCTGACCAAGGCCCTTCTCCAATTGCTCGGTTTGGCCAGGCAGCCCAGCATTAGGAAAAGTCTTGGTGGTTAACTTAAGAATGATGGAGGCCACTCTGTTCCTGGGGACTTTCAATGTTGGAGACACTTTTTGGTATCCTTCCCCAGATCTGTGCCTCGTTACAATCCTGTCTTGAAGCTCTAAGGACAATTCCTTCGACCTCATGGTTTGGTTTTTGCTCTGACATGCACAGTCAACTGTGGGACCTTATATAGACAGGTGTGCCTTTCCAAATCATGTCCAATCAATTGAATTTACCACAGGTGGACTAAAATCAAGTTGTAAAAACACCTCAAGGATGATCAATGGAAACAGGATGCACCAGAGCTCAATTTCAAGTCTCATAGCAAAGGGTCTGAATACTTTTTAAAATAATACATCTGAAAACCAATTTTTGCTGTCATTAAGGGGTTGTGTAGATTGATGAGGAAAAACATGTAATACATTTTACAAGGCTGTAACGTAACAAAATGTAAAAAGTCAAGGGGTCTGAATGCTTTCTAAATGCACTGTAAATGAAATGCAGGAATCTTGGTATAGAAACTTTAATTAGCAATGGAATGCATAATCTCTCATTCTCCCACAAATAACATTAAAGGGCAGAGGAAAGAACATGACAGCTAAACTGGCAGTCTTCAAAAAAAATTGACAAAGATCATTAACAGAAAGAAGAGAACATTTATGGACAGTAAAAAAGTAAACTGGGGAATGGGAGGGGGAACTAAAATATGGATGACATGAAAGGTTGTTGAGTTAAATATGCAATATGGCATGTTTAGATGCGTAGGACAGCGACAACACATCAGACCATGACTTCAATCACATACACACAACTTCAGTACAAAACCACAAGCAGACTTTCAAACAACTTGTATTCCCACAGGTAACATATTTTCAAAATAGTACAGACAGGGAAATGTATTTTCTTGTACAGGGTTCCTTTTAAAATCTCAATTACAAGGTGAGTGGCATTTGCTTGGGGAATGAATATCCAAATAGTACATGAAGTTGTTCAGAGCAGGTTTGAAGTTCATTGCCACTTATGTCATAACCAGAAATAAATAGCATAAGTGAGATGTACATGAAATCATTACTTGATAGTTAAAATGGCATAAATCATTTCAAACGAGACTGGTGGTGCTGAACAGAGACCAGGGGCATATTCATTAGGGAAACCAATTAACATTTAATAACCAAACAGAGCAAAACAAGTTGTTCTGTTTGCAGTTTATCAAAAGATTTGGCACAGATTCAGCATAATGAACACACCCCTGCTCTAGCATAAGAAACTGTTAGACATTTTGTATTGTCAGTACATAATGGAGATATGCATACAGCACTGCACAGGGGAGTTCATGGACAACCATGTCTGCTATACCCAAACGTTTGACTTTGCAGCCAACTAATCATGAGTTTGTAAGCATGCATTTAAGTCTGTATATGCTTAAATAGAAATATGTTACAATTTCAAAGAAACATGAAGTTGGTTAACAATCGCAAAAAAATAAACCAAAACATGCACATATGGAAGGGTCTATTTTACTGTTAAAAATCCTGTCACCTCCCATCATGGTAATCTTTTGCACTTCTAAAAGATATCAAATATCTACAACCGTAAATTGCATGAGAATAGACCATGTAATAAACAAAAAAACAATGCAAGCAGAGTAGCACAAAAACATTCCCAAAGAAACACAGCATGCATCTCTTCCCGTATATATTTTAGCTTGAAAATATTGTTCACACGTTTGTTTTGATAATTTTAGTATACGTTTGTAAATATTTTACTTGAGAGAAAACAGAAAATGTCAAAGAAATCAGCATAAGAGAGGAACAATGAAAGAGTCAGATTATGCAGATTGTCCATTTTGCTTGATTCAGGCTAAAGGGGGAAAGCAACCAAACACAATGCAAAAAAATAAGAGGACAGTCGAGTGTTGACAGTGAGTGTGTTGCCCACTGTTTGGTCTTGTGGTGAAGGGTTCCCGGTATTATTTTGCAGTCATCATCTGCACAAATTCTGAAAGACAAGATTGGAACCAACATTACATTACATTGGCAAATGGTTCTCCATTCTTTACATTCTATAAGATACCACTTGTGTCTTAGCTGACAAGTGATCAACACACAGCACAAGAGGAACTCAAAGAACAGCTGAACCCAAAGATGTGGCCTAATGTGTCTCCAAAATATCAAGCATACAAGAAATGCAATAGCCAACAGGAATTGAGCCTGACCATATTTGAGACAGTGATTTAAAGTTTATTTTATTACAAATATTTGGGAGCCATCACCACAACCATGAGTTAACAGAATCTAGACTGCAAATTGATGTGCAAGTTTTTGAAGGGGCTGTTTATTAACATCACAAATAATTGTGGTATAATGCCATGTTTCATTTTTAATCAGAGCTGTATTCTGTTATCCATGCCTCGAGTGGTGGTTGAGAGCAAGGCTGAGGACACTTGGATATCTTGATGTGATGATGAAATTTATTTCTGCACTCAGCCGCATGCAATTCATTACGTTCTTCAATGTTGAACCTTTTCATGAGCATGGCCAGACAGTTTGCGCCATCTGTGCACACAGTTCAAAATATGGAGCCATTCTCCAAACATTTAATTACTGCAATATAATTTGCAGTGACATTTGTCAATTGTTTCCTTTTAAAACCATTAAACAAAACAGACACTAGGAAATATAAGTAGCAGAGCAACGCCTGTCTAACAGAAGGATTACCAACACTGATATGATCAAAGGGGATGTGGTGGTCAAAATAATGTTCCTTTTTACAGGTGGCAATTGACAGGCACTCCATCTTGCTCAAACAGAGGATTGAGAACAACGTTGTCTAACTGCAGCACTAATACCTAAAACAACCTGCTTTATATATTGCTATGACAACAAAACAAGGCAAGCTAGAATGCATGTTGTTGAATGGATTAAATTGGGTTGGACAGCATTCGTTTTATACTTTTCTTGGCTTGTGAATGGACAATCAAATTGTCTGACAAATATGCAATGTGGTTCAGGTTAATGAAAGTCTAAGAGCGAGAACACTGGAAAACTGACCTTCGTAGTTGACCTGTCCATCTCCATCGATATCAGCTTCCCGGATCATCTCATCCACCTCCTCGTCTGTCAGTTTCTCACCGAGGTTTGTCATAACATGACGCAGCTCTGCAGCACTGATATAGCCATTACCGTCCTGCAAAAAAAAAAAACTATTTATTTTTTGGGTTCGAATTTAGTGTTAACATGCAGATCTTATTACTGAGCAATTTCTATATATTAAATGTCAAATAATTATGAATTTTGAAACTCTGGAGAGGTTTGAGACAGAGCTATTGGGAGTGATGAAACCCATTGGTTAATATTTGCACTACTATGACTTGCCACGTAAAGTTAATCGAAAAGTTCCATTCCTCAGTTTAACTGACCTTGTCAAAGACTCTGAAGGCTTCTCTGATTTCCTCCTCACTGTCAGTGTCCTTCATCTTCCTCGCCATCATGGTCAGGAACTCAGGGAAGTCAATGGTTCCATTTCCTGTGGATGACAGAAAAATGCTGTTACAGGAAGTCTGTTTTTTTTTTTTTACAATGTAAGTCTTTCATCCCAATCAGATATTGCATCAGAACATTATCAACATCCTCCATTGTGTGCATAGTCTGCATTTGTGTGTGTTCATCTGAGGGGGGAGAGATGGAGAGCTTTTGTGCTAGTGTTTGTAAGTCTCTCACCATCAGCATCCACCTCATTTATCATGTCCTGCAGCTCGGCCTCTGTGGGGTTCTGTCCCAGCGAGCGCATCACTGTGCCCAGCTCTTTGGTGGTGATGGTGCCATCTCCATCTTTATCGAACAGCGAGAAGGCTTCTTTGAACTCTGAATGAAAAAAAATGTAAGTCACTCTCCACATCCATAATGTGACTGAAGCATCTAAACTCCTTTGTAATGTTTGAGCAAATACAGCCATCTTACCAGCTATTTGTTCCTCTGTCAGTTGATCTGCCTGAAAGCAAAAAACAATATCGTGAATGACACCTTTTGATTTTGGATTCCCTTTTTTGCATTTGAAGAAACTTCAACTATTTCATTCAAATGCCACCCACACTATTCTAACCCAATAGTTAATTCCCATATAATATCCTAGGCTGCATAAAAATTACCCAGGAAAAAGTAACGAGCGTTAGCTACTTGTAATGTAGAACACATGGCTATCTATACGTCCATCTTCAGTTGAAACATCGCATTATTAGCTGATGTTAACGTGTCCGTCTTGCACCATATTTGCCGCAATGTTTGATCAGGCTGCCGCACAGTGCCCTAGAAAGCAACACATTGGATCAGGGGATATCCCACTGGATCTGAAATTAGCCAGAACAATATATAGAAACATTGCTTCACCAAGTGCGGAACACATTGAAGAAGCTAACGTTAGTTTACAACACTTTGAGGAACACAACTGATTGTTAAATAGACACACTGCTAACCGACACATTCCAGATGCTACGTTCATGTATAGAAGCATCCAGCTTTTGTAAAATTAACGTATAAAATCATTTTAGCTAACCATAACCTTAATCTAATTATCCTAACCTGCTACGTTAATTTACCGAACCTCCTGCGTAAATGATCCTAGTTTGTTACGAAGTCACATTTGACGAAAGCTAGATACTTTCTAGCCGTAACAAGCTCTCAGGTCCAGCTAACTACCTGGCTAGCGCATCATACCCGTGGATAGATAACTCGTTTGACTAGCCTAACTACACAAAACTAGTTAGCTAGCGACTGTACATGTAAATTAACTAGCCTGGAAAACTATCGAATGTTAATGTGGAACAAAGACAGTGACACCAAGCCAAGGTGGATAGTTGACAAACAGCCATACTAACTTTAGCTAACGTTACAGTAGTTCGTTTCCTCGTCATAGCGGAACTGCTAACGTTAGCCTTATTAACGATTGGATTGACGCAGATCTCTACCACATTGATAATACATGTAATTAACGTTACTGTATAACGTTAGCCATCATCATAATGTTGTGAGTAACCAACATTATGCTGTGGTGGCTGTTAGCTAATTAGCTAAGTTAGAAAGCAACCAAGCCAACACATTAGCTAGCCAAGTAGTGTAGCTTGCTAACCAGCTAGCTAGATTGCGCTAGTACTGTACCTGGCTACTGTACATGCATTTGTTTAGCCAATTATATTTATCCAAAATGTGTATTTAATTAAAAAAAAATGTACAGCAAAGGGAACTTACCATTTTGTTATGTTGATTTGATCTTACTATCTACTGTACCTAACAACGACTTTGTAAATATGATAAAATTTTCCACAGTCCTACGCGCCCTTTGCCGCTTCAAATTGTGTATCAATCCGCTTTGGTTTAGATTTCAAACAGGACACTGCACTCCCCTAGCAACTATGGTGTCCGCGCACCGAATATATATATATACTTTTTTTAAGACAGAGCGGCAAAATTTTGATTTATCTGCAACGTGGACTATTCTCTGTTATCCTTCACTTAAAAGTCGCGTTTTAAAGTAGCCAATCTTCGAAAACTTTCGTATTTGAAAACCAACTACATAATGCTCATTCTCTATTTCCTTTGGAAATGTAAATTCACTCATGTCTTTGTTTGAATGAACTACCCCAGGATAGCGAGAGATACAGCGAGAGATCAACGGCGCACATCAGCTGACCCAGTAAACCCGACTAGATTGGTTTTCAGCCACCTGCAATGCGTCAGGGGTTTCCACTAGTTACCACAGCATACAAATTTATGAAAACAAAAACGTGCGTTTTGGTCTTAATTTGAGGTTAGCAGTGTGGTTAAGGTTAAAAATCACATTACGATAAATTGTAGAAATGGGCGGAGTTTATGACTTTGTGGTAACTAGTGATGACCAGAAGTCTTCCCAGGGAGTGTAAAGGCTGTTCCAATCTTAAAGGGATAGTTCGGGAATTTGTCAATGAAGCCCTTTAGAGTCAGATGAAATTTTTGCTATAGCCCTGTTTAGGGATAGAATACCTGTAGGCCCTAAACGGTGCATGTCTAGACTAGAGAACATTGAGAATGCTCTTGAGAACAATTTGAGACCTTGCAAGTGTTGAAGTCCAACACAGAACAGATTAATTTAGAGCCAATGTGACCCCAATTAAGAAAAAGAGTTTGAGGTAGACAAATTAAGAGCTAGAGACCCTTTTGCAATTCCTGGAAGGTATTGGTATTTTAGAATCCCCATTAGCTGTTGCGAAAGCAGCAGCTACTCTTCCTGGGGTCCACACAAAACATACTACAAAACATTAAACAAGAACAGCTCAAGGACAGAACTACAAGGTTGATAGCTAGCACCCTCAGGACTACCTGACACAGAAATCAGACAGGAAGAAAAAGCCTTCAGAAATAATTTTAAGATTCCATTGTTGCTTTCAGCATTAGGTCTTCTCTCTCTGCTGAAATTTGTGTTCAGCAGATCTGGTGTCAGTGACGAAGCTCCGTTTTCATACCCCTCCGTCATCACAGGCATGCATTCACCCCTAAACCCCCATTGCCATCACTCATCCTTAAATAACAACCACAACCATTATGAGATCAGACATCCATTCCAAAGCATATAATGCTTTTCAGTATTCTACCAGTCTGCACCATTAAAACCCAAGTAAGGGGAAGTTTGCCATGTCTGAGTGTGATACAAGAGGTCTAGTAGTTTATACAAACCACAACCACACTAGTAGTATATAGTGTAGGGTTTTGGGACCTTGTGAAGTGTCAAGCAGCTAAATTTAGAACCATTTAATGAAAAGTGCACAAAGGATAATCTTTCCCCCCTTTATAATAGAAGGCAACTAGGCTAATGGAGTGTACATTGATTGTGCCCCCCCCCCAAGTGAGGCTTTTCAAGCTTGGGCTGACCAAATAGATGGTCCCAGCTAATCAACAAGTATGTGTTTTTATTATAGATTAATACTTGAATGCATATATTTAGTTCAGTACGCCAACACTAGCTCTTGACCAACTTCTGTGAGCGCAAACAGGAGCGGTCACTGTGTCCATCTATAGCAGCGTCGGTAGATACATTTTAAGTAGTGTCAAAATAGTCAGGTGAGACAGAACTCCCTGCATGTACTGTTTAAATAAAGGCCTGTAAGGTTCACCTAATACCAATAAGAGACATTCAAGTGCAGAGTTCCATCTAACCTCAGGTTTAGATTTCCCCCACAACATTGGAAGCACATGCTAGCCTATATAAAACAGACTAGTAAAGGTTGTATTCAGTTGTTTATTTCTCCCCCCCACCATTTTATATCATGCCAATTTAATTTAGTAATTTCAGCCCCTCCATCTTTGAGGTGTTTTACACCTTCTGCTGCCAAAGCAATCAGATAATTGATAATTCTTGAAACATGTGAGAAACACTTAAATCAATTACAACATTTCAGTAAGGGGCCAACCATGGCCCAAAATAAACTAAAAAAGCCAATAAAATACATTTTTAAAATGATAAATTCAAGCATTGCATTTCATGGTCTGGAATGTATTTTCAGTAACAGCAAGATAGACCGATAGTTGCAGAAGTGTTGACTGGTGCTTGCGATGAGTACACGGGTGTTTGTATGTCTGACCAACACAGTATTCTAGAATACAGGACTAATTCACAGCAGTTTCTATGTTCTAGGAGGAGTTCAAGTAAAATCTATTGAATGATAGTGACTTTTTTCTAAGTAACAGAATGCCCTAAAAAATTGAATACAAAAAAATAAGTGACAACTACTTTATCAGTGCCCACAGATGGTGCTGGGATCTCTCCTCTTTCTAGGCCATGTAGGGGAACTGTAGAAGGACAGCCTGGCCTGCGCCTAGCACCAACTCAGAGAGTGAAACAGTCCTGTCGGGGGCCAGGTTGACCTCGTCTGTGCTCACCTGGACCACAGCCTGAGCAGGCAGGTCAGGGTGGGCCAGCTGAAGGGTCACTGCGTCACTGCCCCAGTTGAAGGCAGCGACGTAGCGCACACTCTGGTCCCACTGGCGGAGGTAAGCCAGGGCAGAGGTGGAATTGAAGAGGGGAATGTAGTCCCCATGCTGCAGGGAACGCTCTTTTCCACGCAGTTCACTTAGAGTCTTGAAGAAGGAACGGCAGGAGACCCTCTGTTTTATCTCCTCCTGTGGGTGGAAGGAATTAAATATCATTTTATTTTCTGTGCCTTTCCAACACTTATTAATATGTCATTAGCATCCCATTTACCTTAGCAGTTCCATTTGTCTCATCTTCAAGTGGATCCCACAGCATCTTAGGGGACTTTGTATCCTGTTATAGAAAGACATTCAATACATTAGGTACCCATAAAAATCAAGACAAGCTTTTACTTAAAGTGTGAATCTCTCCAAGGCTAAAGCGGTCATTTGTTTTGTGATACATTAGTTATAGTTATGGAAAACCCCTGCTCACCCCATCAGCCAGGGCAATCTCATCCCCATAGTTGAACACTGGGGTGCCGGGCAGTGTGAGCAGGAGCATCTGGTTGAAGTTCACCATGTCTGTGCCCACCAGTGTGGCCAGGTGACCCTCCTTCCTGTCCCCAATGTTCCAGGCCAGTTGGGTCTGGTTGTGAGAGGAGAGCAGCTGCTGGACAGTCTGCGCACGATCCGTAGCGGTCATGCTCTTAGACCTGAGGGCCCCGGATAAGAGTAGGTCCACCCCAGTGGAGTTCAGCAGTTCAGAGACTTCAACAGCAGAGGGCTTCTCAGTCACTCCAATCAGAATCCTGAGCAAAAAGACAACATTAGGAAAGGAATTAATGTTATATAGACACAAGTCTAATCTACCCATTGTAATAGAAGCAAGATACAGTATCAGCTCTAAGTAGCAGTCAGTGCAGTTTACGCCACAAGATAGCCAGTAGCCATTTTGTAGAGGATGAAAATGTGATGAAACAATACCATCACTAAACCACTAGGTGTTACCCAAGCATAACAATTTACTGAGATGCCCAGTTGAGTTCTAAGGGAGTGACGTACATAATGGTGGACAAGTGCTCACCTTCTCTTTCCCTCAGTCCCATTCTGGACAATGGCTCGAATGTCAGCCCAAAGAGACGGAACTACACTGCCCACACGCTCTACACCAGACAGCTGGATCCCATCCACACCTTGGTTCAGCCAGAACACCAGGGCAGACTGGGGAGGAAAGACGGTTCACACATTAGATTGATGAACTCAAATACATTCAATTGGGACTGACTGAGTAGATTTAATGAGTTCACTGAGAAGAGACGCTACAAATTCTTACCTTGAGTCTCTCAGCAACGTTTGTGACATTAACATTAGCGAACCATGGTCCTCTTCCCAGATAGTTGGGAGTCAGATCCAGGATCACTTTGATGCCTGTCAGAGAGGGGAGAGAGTTAATCCATCTGAACCACAGACCACTGCCAAACCAATGAGCAGTTTCAAGAGATTACAATTGAAAGGACATCATAAATGAAGAGATAAAATAAAAAGAGGGGCTATACTCACTCTTCTTGTGTGCAGCTGTAATGAGGCCTTTGAACTGTTCCAGATTGCCAGTGTCAGAGGAGATCTCCTCAAAGTTCAGGCTCACAAGGTTGTCTAAGGGGGCAACATGGATGGGCCCAATGACCAGACCTTTAACCTTCAGCTGGCTCAGACGGTCCATCTTGTCCTCCACACCTGTTACACAGTAGAAAACTGCTTACTAGAGGTGGCCATACACGGGTTTCTCTTTATTGAAGGTACAACATCCGGATAAAAACAAAAAACGTTGATCCTCGAAATTCTTTGTTAAACAATCTGTTCATTCTTAGTGTGTAACCTCCCACTGGCATTGTAGCTGCGTTCCCACAAACAAAAACAAGTTGTTTCTGTCAGGCATCATGTAGCCCAGTTCTTGGCGTATGACTAAAGGTGTCCACATTTTTTTCAGCTGTTCGTGGCACACATTTTCCTTGACCTTCATTCAGAGAATACTATGGGCACACACTTGGAAACTAAAGCAGACTATTTTAAAATCGCATGTCTCATCACATGCTCTGTTGCTCCCTGTAATGAACACTGGTCTGACCCTTCACTACCACCCGAAACCCAGTTTCAGTGTCCCTAGAACTTGACTCACTCAAGCAGTTTACACAGGTAGCCCAATTCTGATCTTTCACCAATAATTGGGCAAAATAGTGGACTTGGGCTGCCTTTGGAAACTCAGCCTTAGTTACCCCACCCAATCGCAACTTGTAGCCCATGTGGTTCAATGTATTCAAACTACATCATATGAACTGTCTGACCTACTAGTGAGTTCCACGAGGTGAAACATATACTGGGTTGCATCACTAATCTTAGTCATCATCACCCCTTTCAGGGGCTCTTACCCTTTAGATTCTGGGACTCGCTGAAAGCTTGCACACTTCCAATTTGGTACAGAGGTCCATAATTCCACCAGTTCATAGAAGGAATGTCTTTGCAGCGAGGTGCTTGAACAATGATGGCCACAGCTCCAGCCAGCATTCCCAGCCAGCCCAACCAGAACAGAATCAGAAGGGCCCATCGTGTCCTGACCCACCTTTAGGTAATGAAGGGAGAGAGATTATTTAATAATGCAATATTATACCCTAAACGTTTACATTGCAAACAACCATTACCAATTTTTTTATAAGCTAGTCTATTGCATACATCTTAATTGTTCTTACCCTGGTGTTCCAGCGACTCTGAGGAGTTCCTCTTTGGATAAACCGGTAAATTTAGTCTGCGTCTCCTCGGGGATTTTCACTTTAACGCTGCCGTTCTTCTCCGTGCCGGTGGGAGAACCAGCATCCCCGTTCGCTGCCCCGCCCGTCATCGGCTGCTTCTCCTGGTCCATATCATTAAGCTCCACGTCCTTCATGTCTACCTCCGTGTCCTTACTCATTGTGACGTTGGTTGAATTTAGATTTTCTTTATAAAAAAAGGAAAAAAATGAAAGCTGAGTGTTGCTGAGTAAGTAGTGTCTGTGGCCGCGCTCGACCTCTGCCAACGACTTTAAAGGCAAGTTGAGACTGACTGCTCTACAAATCACCATCTGAAATAACTACTCATCATTTGTATATCAGTCAGTCACAATTTGCCCATGATACATCACGTGTTTGACGCTCTCGAACACAGCTGTCACGCACATGCGCAAACGATGGTCTAATACAATTGCAATTTGACGAAGCATTGCATCACCTTTCAATTTTTAACTAAGACCAAGCGGGCAAATATGTAAATTACAATATGCTATATAATAGTGTTACATATTTGACAGAAATACGCTAATATATCTGGCCTCTGAGCCAGGGCGGCGAAATTTAGTTTGCGTCTACATTCCCATCGCTTGGATTGAGCATGAGGGCTAAATGTTCAAGCAGTTGCCACCTATCCAACAATTTCATTAGATAACGAATGTAAGTAACATCTTAATGCAATGGTTCGTTGGTTTGAGCTTTACAGTAGACAACATTATTGTATAGATTGTAGCCTATGGCAGGCTTGTAGGCCTAATCTTGTGTGCGTTAAACAGGATTGGTCCAGTTTTATTCTAGTGAAGGCACCAGACTAAGAGCTAAGGCACACCACAAACTGAAAAGGTAATACCATAAAATATTTTTTAAATTGTCACTAGATTAGTTAAATGTAACGACACTTTCAGTGGTTTAGTGGGGTAAAAACAGTTGAAATATGGACTGTACAAACCAATGATTACATACAGTATATGTGTAGGCTATGACTGATGAAAACACCCGCAATTTGAGATGTCACCTGCATGAACGTAATAATCAATCCGTTCTTACCTGGTGACGATAACTGGTCGTGTAAATAGTTTTCAATTCGCCTTCAGGTTAACCTTATTGCTGAGGAAGATGGTTTATCCACGGCCGCCGTAATGGCGCTCTTTATATAGCAGTGTAGGCGTCAATAGCCTCCGAACCGCCCAATTTTAAGGGAGGGCCAACATCACAACTTGCAGATTGATCAATTATGATGAGTGTGATCAAGTTAACACAAATTCGTTAACTTTGTTAGTGTACTCTATTGAGAGTTAAAGCCGACTTGCATTTCGTGGTTTGGGATTTCAAATTTTTGCGTTTGATAAAGAAAGTCCACCTTAAGCGGTCCGCCATCTGCCAGACATCCATCCCTCTCATGTTTTCATGAGTTGGCAAGAAATGTCACAAACAACTGACGGGAAATAGATATATACGTGCTCTAGTCTAGAAAAACAGAGGATAGGACTTACATAGGGAAAAATATGATAGGCAGTGGGATCTCCTCTATAATTAAACTCATCCTATTTCTGTGATATTGTCTAGTTATGATTTCCATCCATCCTGCTAGAACATCTGCAAAATACAGAAATTATAGTTTCTAGAAAATATAAGATTGTGTTCCAAAGTAGATATTGCCAATTGGATATATTATATCAAAAGTCTAAAATATCTGATTAAATAGCCCACAACCTTTGACCTATAAAATATAGAAAGTATTTCCTAAATTCCTGTTTCATAACCCCTCTTTGTTTTTTGGACTCCAGACTCCTTGGAACATTCAGGGAATATTTCTTCATATTGATTCGCATCCACCAATCAATGCAATGACTAGAATAATTTAAAAACAATCTTGATTACAACATCTATTTTTAAGGCAAAGAAGAGATGAAGAAAACACCACTTTAATTAATTATAGGCCAATGTATGGAAATTATATCATTAATGATCAAATTTCTGCATATCTTTCTATGTTGACACAGTTCTGTCCAATCTACAAGACACATTCTCATCTTGTAATCCCCTCATAGACTCTCCAGTGATAAGAGTAATGTCTTGTTACATCCCAAGATTACAGACGTCACTATTCAGCAGAATATATCCTCTGAAAATGCAGTGAAACTGTTTTAGGCAGAGGTTGTATGGAGCCTTTGACCTATTTCCATTTGCAGTATGGTAAAGTATAGCCATGGGGCATTCTAGATTCAAATCAAAACAACCTCAGGCATGATGATCACTAACAGATCGGTCTTGGATCATAACAATAACGAGGCTATATACAGGCTATATACAAGGTACCAAGTCAGTGTACTGGGGTATGAGGTAGTTGCGGTGATTGATGGAGGTAATATGTACATGGAGGTTTGGTTAGGTGTTTGATCGAAGTACTATGTACATGTAGGTAGGGGGTGAAAAGCAGAAGGTCCAGGAAGCCATTTAATGACCTGTTCAGCAGTCTTATGGCTTTGGGGTAGAAGCTGTTCCCTTTGGATCAACGCCAACCGTGTTATAAACCCCTGTATATTCCTGACCCCATAACAGCACTAATGTTGCATACTAGTTGGAGGTTAGAGTTAGAGGTGGGCTGATCAAGGACTATCATTAAGTATGTAAACACCTTTCAAAAAGTGCTTTGTGACTGAAGATTTTTACAGTTACTAGTGGTGGAACGTGTTGAAGAGGGGCCACATACAGTATATATAGTGTTTTTACTTAACCTTTATTTAACTAGGCAAGTCAGTGAAGAACAATCTCTTATTTTAAAATGACGTCCTACCCCTTCCAAACCCTCCCCTAACCTGGACCAATTGTGCGCCGCCCTCTGGGACTCCCGATCACGGATGTGATACAGCCCGGGATCGAACCAGGGTCTGTAGTAACGCTTCTAGCACTGAAATGTAGTGCCTTAGACCGCTGCGCCACTCGGGAGCCAGGTCACCGTACTTGCTTTAATGCATCTAAAATGTCCGCCAGGCCACAGTCTTTAGATTGTAGGCCTAGTCTAAATAAAATAACATCTAATTGTATTTGTCACATGCGCTGAATACAACAGGTGTAGACCTTACAGTGAAATGCTTACTTACAAGCCCTTAACCAACAATGCAGTTTTAAGAAAAATATTTGTTAAGTAAAAAATAGATAGGTAAAAAATAAGAAATAAAAGTAACAAATAATTAAAGAGCAGCAGTAAAATAACAATACATACAATACAGGAAAACACTCAACAAAATACAGTCCCTCCATAAGCCCATGTCCCTCCCTCTGGAAGGCAGGGGCTGAGGGGTGTCCGGTATCATGTAAACACAGCGGAGTTGAGCACATTGTGTCCTTAGGCCCTCCCTGAAAAACACACGCTGTAGAATGGAAGATCAACATGTTTTCCTGAAAAGGTCTAAGAGAAGGGTGGGCCTGGCTTACAATCTTCTACGCAAGAGTTGTGATTAATGAACACAGTAGAGAACAATGGAAGTAGGATCAATGTTCTGATCCTATGATCAAAGGACTATGATGATTGGTCAGATCAGTAATTGCATTTAATGGAAGTACACTGTGATCAAATCAAGAGCAGTGTTAAAGGCTTTTATTTAAGTAAGATGCTTCTCTGTTAAGCTAAAATCTTTTTTTCAGTCAGCTTAACCTGCACTTATCCAGCTTGACAGGACTGCGAAAGGTTACAGAATGCACAAATTCACAAACAACAACAAAACCCCACTGAATCAAACATTTCATAAAACTTTTACTTATTTGATTCAAGCACATTGCTCAACCTGGTGAATCATTGGTTTGATATGACAGTTAGACACACATTTATCTGGCTTAAAGCAAGACGTTTCCCGTCTGCCCGTTTCATAACTATTGACCTCCTGTTATTTGTTCCTTTCATTATTGTGCTGCACAGTGGATATTACATTTCTGAGACATCCACCTCCAGGTCTCTCAGGTTCAGGCTACATTGTGTAAACCAGAACATTTGTATGTCAAGTCAAGGTGTATTTGTAAAATTTTATTTGAAGAAAACATTATTGGGATTAAAATGAGTGGCTTAAAACAGTAGTTAAACAGTAACTCCGTTTAGCAAATCAGCCAAAAAAATATCTGTAAAGTGTTCTGTTATCACTTAGGAACACTTCTTCTTTACACTTCTTTAGTCACAAACCGCCAGAGTAAGAGGACCGCTACTGACATTTCTATTTATTTATTTTTATTGAACCTTTATTTAACTAGGCAAGTCGGTTAATAACAAATTCTTATTTATAATGACGGCCTACCAAAAGGCAAACGGCCTCTTACGGGGATTAAAAATAAAATATAAATATAAGACAAAACACACATCACGACAAGAGAGACACCAAAACACTACATAAAGAGAGACCTAAGACAACAACATAGCAACACAGCATGGTATAAACACAATATGACAACAACATGGTAGCAACACAACATGGCAGCAGCACAACATGGTAGCAGCACAAAACATGGTACCAACATTATTGGGCACAGACAACAGCACAAAGGGCAAGAAGGTAGAGACAACAATACATCACACAAAGCAGCCACAACTATCAGTAAGAGTGGAGATAAAATGATGTGTCTGTGCACACACAGACACACACAGTTTTCAGTCTCAGAGGAGAACAATACAAGATCCAAAACGTTGGCTTTGCATTTCTGTGCATGGAATTCTAAACTGGATTAGGGTTAGAGGGAAACTATGCTAATTACTGAGAAGATTAGATTAATTTATGCACATGTTGGAGAGCTGGGTCTAGGAATAATAAAAACCCAGTGGTGTAAAGTACTTTAGTAAAAATACTTTAAAGTACTACTTAGGTAGTTTTGGGGGGTATCTGTACTTTACATTACTATTTTTTACAACTTTTTACTTCATTAAAATAATGTAATGTAATTTTCTTCAAAACATTTTCCATGACACCCAAAAGTACTCCTTATATTTTGAATGCTTAGCAGGACAGGAAAATGGTCCAATTCACACACTTATTAAGGGAACATCCCCGGTCATCCCTACGGCCTCTGATCTGGTGGACTCACTAAACGAAAATGCTTAGTTTGTAAATTATGTCTGAGTGTTGGTGTGCCCCTGGCAACAACAAAAAACAAGAACATTGTGCAGTCTGGTTTGCTTAATATAAGGAATTTGAAAGGATTTATACTTTTACTTTTGATAGTTAAGTATATTTAAATAAAATACTTTTAGACTTTTATTCAAGTAGTATTTTACTGGGTGACTTTAACTGCCACTTGAGTGATTTTCTATTAAGGTATGTTTACTTTCACTCAAGTATGATAATAGGGTACTTATTCCACCACTGTCATAATCTCAATCATGGATCAGTGATTCAAATAAGGTTGCCTGTGCCATCACCAGTGTAATGTAGTAGTGCACAGACGTACCTATTTGTGTGGATGGGTATACAGGCCTATTCACGGCTCTGGTTATATGGTTACAGGTTACACAGCGCCCTTATGTGGCAATTTATTTTGTCTCACGTAGAGGCCCAATTTAAGTATTCCATCCCAATCTTACAATCAACCAATTATAGTAAATGCATTGCATTCCTTGGTCATATGTTCAATGGAGGTTTACAATTAAAAAAATGCGTTAATGGGTACATTTTTGCATTCAAGTGTCCAATGTAAAAGTTAAACAAGCTTGGAACGGAGTGCGTTGTCCGGGTGCTAGGGTGTCCTCAATGGGTATCATAGGATGGGTTTGCAGAGGTTCGTGATGGCGTTGCCGTGGCTGCTCGTTTGGAGTTCGTACTTTACGCAGGCTGTTTCATCTGTGGAATAATGTTTGCTGCCCCACTGACAATCACCCAGGTATGAACGCATTCATGATCGAAATGTCGCATCTTTCAACTGCATATGGGACATTCTAAACTTGAGAACACTTATGAACCAACTTGATAGCATTTATTTTTATCCCGTTATAACATTGAACAATATAAAATATTGGAAACATTTCCACATATATACAGTTGAAGTCGGAAGTTTACATACACTTAGGTTGGAGTCATTAAAACTCGTTTTTCAACCACTCCACAAATTAATTTCTTGTTAACAAACTATAGTTTTGGCAAGTCGGTTAGGACATCTACTTTGAGCATGACACAAGTAATTTTTCCAACAATTGTTTACAGACATATTATTTCACTTATAATTCACTGTATCACAATTCCAGTGGGTCAGAAGTGTACATACACTAAGTTGACTGTGCTTTTAAACAGCATGGAAAATTCCAGAAAAATTATGTCATGGCTCCTGATAGGCTAATTGACATAATTTGAGTCAATTGGAGGTGTACCTGTGGATGTATTTCAATGCCTACCTTCAAACTCAGTACCTCTTTGATTGACATCATGGGAAAATAAAAAGAAATTAGCCAAGACCTCAGGAAAAAAAAATTGTAGACCTCCACAAGTCTGGTTCATCCTTGGGAGCAATTTCCAAACGCCTGAAGGTTCCACGTTCATCTGTACAAACAATAGTATGCAAGTATAAACACCATGAGACCAGCCTGCCGTCATACCGCTCAGGAAGGAGACGTGTTCTGTCTCCTAGAGATGAACGTACTTTGGTGCGAAAAGTACAAATCAATCCCAAAACAACAGCAAAGGACCTTGTGAAGATGCTGGAGGAAACAGGTACAAAAGTATCTATATCCACAGTAAAATGAGTCCTATATTGACATAACCTGAAAGGCCGCTCAGCAAGGAAGAAGCCACTGCTCCAAAACCGCCATAAAAAAAGTCAGACTACGGTTTGCAACTGCACATGGGGACAAAGATTGTACTTTTTGGAGAAATGTCCTCTGGTCTGATGAAACAAAAATAGAACTGTTTGGCCATAATGACCATTGTTATTTTTGGAGGAAAAAGGGTGAGGCTTGTAAGCCGAAGAACACCATCCCAACCGTGAAGCACGGGGGTGGCAGCATCATGTTGTGGGGGTGCTTTGCTGCAGGAGGGACTGGTGCACTTCACAAAATAGATGGCACATGAGGAAGGAAAATTATGTGGATATATTGAAGCAACATCAGTCAGGAAGCTTGGTCACAAATGGGTCTTCCAAATGGACAATTACCCCAAGCATACTTTCAAAGTTGTGGCAAAATGGCTTAAGGACAACAAAGTCAAGGTATTGGGGTGACCATCACAAAGCCCTGACCTCAATTCTATAGAACATTTGTGGGCAGAACTGAAAAAGTGTGTGCGAGCAAGGAGGCCTACAAACCTGACTCAGTTACACCAGCTCTGTCAGGAGGAATGGGCCAAAATTCACCCAACTTTATTGTGGGAAGCGTGTGGAAGGCTACCTGAAACGTTTGACCCAAGTTAAACAATTTAAAGGCAATGCTACCAAATACTAGTTGAGTGTATGTAAACTTCTGACCACTGGGAATGTGATGAAAGAAATAAAAGCTAAAATAAATAATTCTCTCTACTAGTATTCTGATATTTCAAATTCTTAAAATAAAGTGGTGATCCTAACTGACCTAAGACAGGGAATTTTTACTCAGATTAAATGTCAGGAATTGTGAAAAACTCAGTTTAAATGTATTTGGCTAAGGTGTATGTAAAGTTCAACTATAGCCTGATAGGCTATTGTTTTCTGCCACACTACTTTCACTCTCAAATGGACACTAGGCTACTAGTCACCCTCTCAACAATGGGTTAAACTTTTGGGTGCTACATCCAATAGTTTTGTAAGATTTTATCAGATTTTCAATAACTTTTCTCCCAGACAGTATTATGTTGTATTTTCCTGTTTTTTTTTCTCAGAGTTTGTAACACAACCCAAAACATGGGGACTAGCCATAGGAGCAAATAATGAGAATATCAATTAAATCAGTAGAGATCATCATGTGACTTTTTAATTCAGGGAATACATTATTATTTTGATGTCTTAGTTGACTTCACCTAAATGCACAATTGACAGTGCAATAGATTAGGCTACCATTTCCATACAGATGACAATGCCTGTTTGAAATTAAATGTGTTGAGAAAATGTGTGCTATATTCATTGATCTCCCTGTTGTCACATGGCCCAGTGGCACCATAATATAATCAATCATCTAATGTCCTAAAAGAAAATAACTATTAATTTGTGCACATGAATGAAAGAATGACATTTCTAAAGCATTTAATTTAAGTTGAATTAGGCTCCCTATCCAGGCTACACAATTGCATACTGTAGAATAAACTATATAGTTTTACTGAATGCATCTGTAAAATGTGTATGTCATTCAGGGACACTTTACAGGCCAGTGCATTCTTTATGGGACTGTTTAGTACAACACATCTGGCCTGGTCCTGGAGAGACCCAGCCATTCCTCCCTCTGCTACTTTGTGTCAGCCATCTCTGTATCTGTGGCCATCTACTGGTTCTACACCAGCTGTGTGGAAGAGAAGGTCAAGAGGTGAGGTTCAACTCTATGGCCCAGCAACTGTGTAAATAATATTGATTTCCATGCCCAAATAGTGTGGCATCAACAGAAATTATTTGTTTGTTGTTGATTTGATTTTGACTGTATTTCTTTACCTATCGCCTATCCTGCACCCCCAGGGAAAGACTGGCTGAATGTTACTCTGGGCGTGCGTGTGAAGATATTGTTCTTCCTGGCGGTGTCAGGGACCGCCTCTTTCTGTCTGCCCTTCACAACGTGCCCTCCATAACCAGGCTGCCTTGTTTTTCTGTCTTCTCCCATATCACGTCTGTGCTCAGTGCCCTCTTATCTCTCATACTGTATATGAAATGTGAAATATTTTACGCTGTTCTTTTACATCTGGAGGACTTCTTTAATTTCAGTCGTGATGAAGCAGACCATAAAACCTGGGTCAGTCCCTACGATAGGGAATCAGTTCCACACAGGCTGGTATAATGCAGAGGTCTGCCCTGACACTATCCATATCATGATAACAGACACATCAACATGCTGTTGCCTTATTAGACCACAGATACTTTTTTATAGCCCTTGTATTGTCATAATATTTTTTTGTCCTCTATTTCTTAATTTTTTTCCCAGAAGTCTGTGGGTGAACTTCTTCTTCTGGGTGCTGATCAGGGCAGTGGTTTGTCCAGAAACATCAGGGGTTAGGGTCAGGGTCAGAATGGAGCAGGTCTGAAACAGAACCCTTATTCCACCAACCTGTCTAACCCCACTGACCTAACCTATAGCCCGATGGGTGCCATTACTTGTCTTTGGATCCAGTTCCCTGCATGCAAGAACCTATTATTGGCCCAAGATCAAATAACAGGGGCTTGTAAAACAGGATGTTTCGGTCATCAACGGGGCAACCTAACTACAATGTGTTTTCACTATGGAATAGTGGGAAGTACAATTAACTTTGGAAGTAAAATCTTCAATTTTTGTATACTTAAATCAATTAGTTACATAATTCAGTCCCTTCCTGATACATAGGATGACCTGTTCAAATTATACTGTACTGATATGTAACGTCTGTGAAAGACAAAACATTTCCTGTGAAGTGTATCTTCTACATTTATATATATATATACATTTTTAAAATAATTGTCATAATCTTTATTTGATTATTATTAATTATGTACAGATCATTACTAGTTATTTTCTAGTATTGAATGAATTTGACATGTTATGAGAAAAAAGTTAGCAATTGAAGAATTCTATCCATTACAACCTTTATAAATGTCATTAACTACAGTCTTCAGTCCCAACCACTTCATCATTCTGTGCCTCCTCTCACCATCCATCCATCCCTCTCCTCTCTGCCCTTTTCTTCAAGCACTCTTTCTCTCCATCTTTTACAATTGCTTGCCGAGTTTGCGAGCTTGTCTTTCTTTTGCTTCAATGGGCCTTGGTGTCCAGGAGCTGCTCCAGCTGCCTGCGTATGTTGGATATGTCTAGCTGTGCTGCTTCTATCTGCAGGCCCTGGCCCTCCTCCCTCAACTGAGGTGACCTCACCAGGGCCAGCTGGGTGCTCTGTGCCTTGCATTGGGTCCTAAGCCGCGCTGCCTCCACCAACAGGATCTCCATGTTCCTCACAACAGAATCCACCTGCTCCTGAGACATTTTATGGACTGGGGGAAAGTGAAAAGTGAAATATTACAGGACAAATGGGGCACAAAACGCACACTAGTCTGGCATTAACACCAAGCAGAGCATAAAACATCTGACACGGATTTGCACTGAGGTGTACCCTAGTGAATCAACACTATCTTAAAACCACTTGATAAGATATTAGCCACCCTCCTGTAAATGTTAATAAAGACTGAAATGTTCATGGTGGCAGCATCAATCTGATTCATCGGCCCCTGAGACAACTGCAAGTAGTTTACCATGGAGCTTATATCTCACCTACAGTGCTATCAACAACAGGCAACACATTTTCACCAGTCACCACTTTCTGAACCACAACACCATGACATACATTGTTTTACATTTATGTATCCATAAGGGAAGCCAACAAGTAATTTGTGGATAACACATTGTATGTGACAATATAACATATTTCAGTGTAACTACCTGCAGTTATTGGATTATAATTACATTGTGGTTACCAACGTTCTTGCATAACTGCATAGTACAACATTTTGCTGTAAGTGTTTAAACATTGTGCTCTGATTTATACAAGGTCCTAATAGTGTATGTCTACAGACATTTCCTTGGAAGGGCCACTTACCACAGTGAGTAAAGTTTCACATCTGCAAATGGAACGTGCTGCAGCAGTTTCTTCTCTCCTCCACTCAAATGTTGCTGTTTTTTACCTCTACTTAACAATTACTGGTAGATTCCCATGCAGTTGATGTGCAGACTCTCATTTGTCATATGAAATGTGACGGGTGCTTAGCCCTCCTTTAAAACCAGCTTAGGGTAGGAGGGAGGGAGAGTGAGACTTTGCTTGCATGCAGACAGTCATGCATGGATGTACTGAGAACCAAAACCAACACTTCTAATTCTTTACAAAATGATTTTATGAATCTGGTTACAATACGTAGTTACAAGAACACTGGTAACAACAACATGACCTAACAGTTATAGGCCTAATGCAATTTCAAACAGTTACTGTACTTGACACTCAACAACAATTTGAATTTGTATTGGTAACACATTAGATACAGCAGAATGGGAACATACAGCAGGAGTCTTTTCAAGATAAGGAGTGGTTTTAAAGTGTTGGTGGGACGAGTCACCATGTCAACACCTTCATACAGTACTTATGAATGTTAACATGGCCATTATTTGAAAAGTAGGTCCACATTCACAACCATGGATCCTTTTACTGTTATTAAGATGGTCTATTTGTGCTTAATAATGTGCACCTACTATGACATGTGAATATGCTGATGTATAGAAGTGTAAGTCCTGACATGCTATTTCGCCTGGCTGTCAGTCTTTGTATGGGCGTGTCTTTCTGTAATTCTGTGAAGTTGTGTTTGAGCTAAATATGCTGTGCGTTATGTCAACTATGTGCTGTCTATGTTGTTTGATTATCTACATAAAGGCAGATAATACATTTCTTGAAATAAATATTGTGTTATGAATGTTCCTCTAATTCCTAATTGCAGGACCATTTTTGGCATTGGTCCCAAAGCTTCCGAGCATCGATCACATCCTAATGGCATCAGTTGAGTGAGGGGTGGGGGGAGTGTGGATATGTACTCTACTGCATCAAATCCATACTTGACCATGATGTAGAACTACAACAGTGGGCAAAACTGAGACCTGGGGAGAACCCCTTTAGAATTGTGGTTAAGGCCAAATTGCTAAGAGGCATTCTGGAAGAATAAAGGGGTTAATCTTACAACCATAAAATGGGACAATTTCTCTCTCCATAACTCTAACTCATCATACTCCATCTCCTGTTCCCCGTATCAATGTCAGGTTTAAAAAGGGAGTGTCTTTCTCCACATTCCTGTTGTCTGTGAGGGGGCAAATGCATGTTTTTGGCCAACAGGGAGTCACAAGGCTGAGCAACAAGGACATGCCTTTTTAAGGCCTTGTGGGTCATACACAAACAATCCTTTGTGTTAATGTATACCGTTACGCATTTTTATAAAATCATGAAGTTTCTCATAAAGTAGCTAGGTTTTTAGCAACTACTGCATCTCTGCTCAAACATACCCATATGTGCACTTAACTCTTAAAACATTATTCACTATATCTGTGATGTCATATCGTGGACAATATTGTTGGCCGCTTGGATCTGCATTATCTCAAGAGGAAGGTGAGTAGGTGACATAAGCCGCATCACTTCAGTGCCTTGATCAAATGTATTATTTGTTTTACATCTAAAAGTCATATAAAATCGGATTACTATAGTCTCTTTGTGTAATGGTAATAGTTTTTTGATTTCATTGGCATGAGAGTTCTGCTCCACTTCCACCCGGGAGTTATGTAAGTTTACACAATATACAGTGCCCCTTGAATTCATCTAATAGCTTGGTGGACTACTACTACTACTCCTGATGTTAAGCGCTAACTCAGCAGCTCATTGATACATCCATACATTCATGAACATACATTGATGAACAATGATACAAAGCCATTGTTGTTCATTGTGGACAATGGGATACACATATTACACACTCTTACACAAGAGCAACTACATAATTGTCATTTAATCTACTGCGACACAATAGTTTGGTTTCCCTACACATTTTGCAGTAGTCCTTTGTTGCAGGTCTGGAAACAATGGATTTTCCCATTTTTCCCATCATACTTTTTCTCCTTCCTTACCCCGCTCTTCTTTCCAATCCTTTCCATATCGCCACTTTTTCTTCCATCCCTATTTTCCTCTCCTCTGCTCTCCTCTCATTATTTTCTTGCATCATCCTGAGCAGATGTGCTTATCTACTCTCCATCACCCTAGCCAATCATAGTGTCTATCCTGCGTCAAGGTCCTCCCCTCCATGGCAGCTCTCCTCACCATGGACGATCAACAAAGGCAAGTGGAGAGCTTCCTGATAAGCTGGTGGTCTCTCTGTCACACAGGCCACTCCCTGCATGATCTCGGCCCTCACTCTCTCTAGTTCCTGGTCTCTATCCTCCTCTAGCTGCAGACTATTCTCGTCCTCTTCAAATCCTTCTCCCACCAGGACCCCTCTGCTCTCTTCGTTAGCCCGGCGGAGGCCCAGTCCCAGAAACCCACCACCTTCATCCCCTCTACTCCCCATCCCTGCACCAAGGCTCCGGGAGTGAAACAGGCAGGCCTGCCGCACCGTATGCAAACGGCCAAGAGAGAATCCACTGCGGCTGAGGGCTAGCCTTCCTCCTCCCATCCTTCCCACTGTCCCATATGTCAAAGAGCCCGCCCCCATCGCCACATTCCCCCTGACTCGCGAGGGGAGCGAGGAGCTGCTGGTGGACCTGCGACAGCGGGGGCAGCTCTGGAGGACGTAGCTAGAGTTCCGCCTCATAGGGACACGCGTTGCCCCGGTAAACGCAGAGGGCGAAGATGTTGTGTTGTTGGTGTTCAGATCCATCAGCAAGGCCTCGGAGTAACTGGGCACCATCTGCTGGTTGCAGCGAATGTGCCACTCCAGTTCAGTGATGTCCACCGTGTTGACCCTCGATATGACACGTAATCTGGGGCCACCGCGTTGCCCATTCTCCTGGCCTGAGCGGTAGTTGCCCATCTCAGTGCTGTCATTGTCATTGACTTCCTCGTTCTCACCAAACAGCTTCTCCACATGATAGTGGACATACGCCGTACGGTACTCTGACACCACACGTAGTGGCCAGGACAACATCAGGGCTGAGATCAGCCAATACATGCGCCGACGAGAGAACCAGGGCGGCCACGCCGGGTCAGGAAAGGCTAGCATGTGCTCACGGAAGTCCACGTTCTTCAGGTGCATGCCCTCCCGTGCCTCCATGTAGTCATCCAGACCCTCATTCTCTGCGAAGAAGCGTGCACGCTGGGTGAGGTAGGCAGCCTCGGCATGGGCACTGGCAAAGCTGAAACACTTGGTGAAGCGAAGGCGTACGGCCGGGTGCTCCAGAAGGCCAAGCAGCTCCTTGGATACGTCCTTGACACCATGTCGGGCATAGTCAAATTCAGAGCTGGCTGTGTGTGTGTTGACCCGCTCATGGTACACCTGTGTGGTGGTGTAAGCGTCACCATTGCGGTAGCGAGTCACCTGCCGTGTCCGTCTCACATAGTGATAGCTGATGGCCTTCCACCAGATACAGGGCATGGCCTGCTGCAGCCTCTGGACCCTGTTGTACACCTTGCTGATCCTCACCCGGGCCAGAGAGGATGTTTTAGAGAAGCAGTGCCAGCACTCCACCAGGTAGACCAGGTACAGCATGATCAGGAAGGCCACCGGGATGTAGACGTAGCCGTTGGAGCAGGGGCTGTCATGGTAGAGGCGGGCGCGGCCGCCGTAGTAGAGGCCGTGTTCATCGGCCGCCATGACAGTGACGCGGTAAAAAGAGCACCATCCCAGCGTGGCGAAACAGCCGAACATCAGCAGCGTGAGGAGCAGGCACTTCCAGTGGGACTCTCTGCAAAGGGACCCGGGAAGGGACTGTTTACAGGGACGCTGCTACAGGGGGGAAGGGATAAGAGACAAGGTAAAGCAGATGAAGGGGGTCAGGCACAAATACAAGTAGAAATTTGGTTAAGATTTTATAAATGGTGTAAGGTAGCAGAGTTTGAGTGATGGGATCAGGAGCACAGGTTAAAGGTTGGGTAAAGGAAGTGATGTGAGGGTGGACAGGACATTGGATGAATGATTGTTTAAGTAGTGGGGATGGGGTTTTAACGATAATAAAACATCCCGCGTAATGGAACGTATGAGGGGTGATAAAAAGGAGAGGAACAGGATTGAAGGACATACAACAGGAGGCAGAAAGACAGGGAAAGGAAAGGGTGTTAAAACTGGATTTTTCTGCAAGAAACAGAAACAGAAAAAAACAGAACACATATTAAGTGTATTCCATAAGAATACAGACGATTGGGCATCAATCACACCATGGCCTTTATGTCAAAACAATATTAATAAACATCAATGTTGTCTCCTCTCTTGCTCCCCTTCTCTTCCAGAGATGGAACATTCCAGTCTCTGGAGGCATGAACACATTTCCTGGCAGAGTGAAACCCAAACCATGAAGCCCATTTGAAACACTTGGTTTTAGTGGGCACTGGAAGAGGTTGATGCTTTTAGACCTCATCAAGAGAGAAAGAGAGTGCATTCAGCTCTCTTTTGCCAGTAGAAGTTAGTGGTACTGTGGCCATCCCTGCTTCCCATAGGGAGGTGCACATGGACAGGGTCACTCTTGGCCACACAGAGCATAGAAAAAGAACCAAAAGGAAAACAAAAAAAGAGACAAGAGGTGGGCCCATATCCACAAAGAGTCTCATACTGAATAAGATTATATGGACAGATACTAGATCAGCGCTTCTATTCTGAGATGCTTTGTGGATACGGGCCCTGAGATCAGAGTATCTATCTATCTGCTTCACTTTTGATGTAGTCAAATGGGCCTCTCACAGCCATGACAGTGACCTTGCAGGGAAGGTTTGTTTTGCTAAAAGGCAGGCTGCTGTCCAAACGGTAGCTGTGAGGAGGTGTGTTCCTGTTGGCAGAGGTGCCGGGGTTTCATTGTGCCTGCATTACAAGGACAAGGGAGCACGCTGAGTCAAAAGGGAGAGACCATTTCAGTTCATCATAAACCTAGAGCCAAGTGCCTCAATTGCTAATTTATTACATTTGTGTGTGTGCCTATATTAATGATGATGGGCTAACTCTGTACTCATCCCCCACTTAAAGGCCATTAGAGAGGAAGAGATGAAGAAAAAAGGGATAGGTAGTTTACTAGGAGCATCATGTTTCTTCCACTGTGCTTTTTCCCACCCACTTGATCGCTGTTCTTCCCACTCCATATTGACATTAGCACTGTAAAACTACTTTGGGTGTAACACTGTTGCTGAAAGAAGAATGGGAAAAAAAATGCTTCAGTTTCACACAGTAGAACATTTGTTTTTGCTGCTCCTTACTGTCATAAGGACAAGGACAAAATATTTCACCTATCAACTATCAGAGCAAGTTGCCAAAATGAATAATGGCACAGGGAAGATGAATAAAGAAGGGGGACAGAGTAAAGGAGTGTATTCTTGTTATAGTAACATATCCTAACAGAGAGAGAGAGATGGATAGTGGGTTTAAGTAGGTATATAAAGAGCATTTCAGTCTTACTCAACCAGTGTTAATTATTTATCAGGACTAAGAACTACCGGTCTGAGAGAGTTTTATCGGGAATGCCTCTCACATTAGAAGCAGGCGGAAACATAATGTGAGTTTGTGTGTGTATAAATTCAAGTAGGTCAGCCTGTAGTCTGCAAGTCCTTACTACATAAGAGTACAATTATTATCAAAGTATGTGGAAGAAATCTCACCATAGATGGCTGCAAACACAACAGAAGACAAGACACACAGCTCTGTGGGTTGACCCAAACAGGTTTTCTTCAACCAGTGTCCAAACTGTAACGATACTACAGACCTCCCTCCCTTCTTTGTTTTTATGTGTGTAGGAGCCTGTCTTCCACTGTCTTACCTTCACTTTGAGATGAAGGGCAAAGCAGAGGAAGAGAGAAAGTAGAGATTGCGGGCTTACAGTTCTGCCTGCACGTCTTACTTCTCTCAAACCCCACAACATTCAAGGGAACACAGAGGCCGCCCAAGTAGAAATGCAACCTCAGAAATAAACATTAACACACACAGAGGTGTGCTGATTTTGCCTGACAGGACACAGACATCATTATGTGCACATATCAACCACACTCATGGGAAAATAGGGCATTATGACATGTAACTTGTGTAAATACACCGACTTAACAGTAGATATGGTTGTGTCAGTATAATACAAACATTATAAAAACTCAATAGTGCTCTCTGGTGCTTGCCCAATCTGTCTCTCTTCTTTTTAATGATCTCTCTGTAACATAAGAGCTGAGGTTACAGCTCAACAGTTCATTCTAATAAGTAATCCCCAAAGATGTCTCCTAATCATGAGGAATTATTTAATAATTCATGTTATCATGTCAGTAATTGTATGTGGCATTCATATCTCAGCCCAGGCAAATAGATGAGGGGGAGCTAAATTGTTCACCTCCAGTTCGACTGCAATGCAGTCGCGTCCGTCCATTAGTGAGGGGTGACTTCAAGTAACCTTGTAGTATACACGCACTAAAAAATACAACGTGACTGGTCTCTCGTAGCCTATTATAAAGACCAGCGTCCTCTGATCAAACTCGGACGCACCAGAGACGCAGAGTTATGTTTGTGCTCAACATGTTGGTTAGTGAGTGGATAACTGAGTGAGCTCCTCTGGTTACAGAAGAGTGAAAACGGAGGTTGAGTAGCCTATTAACTTGAGCTCACCATGCAGTGCAGATCTAAACATATGGATTTAATATCCTCGCAAGCGCACATTCTATATGGGTATTAAACAGCATTGTCATCTTATTAGCCTGTATATAGTAGCCAGTAGCAGCCAAAACAATTACGCACGCGCGCACTTACCCACCCCCACACCCCAAACAACCTAGCCAATGCTCTACTACCTCTTCTCTTCTGCCCCCGTTCAGTAAGGGCGCTTCTCCGGTCACGGTCACCGCAGGCATTCTTTCGTTCCTCACAAGCTGCGATTTGACCGTGAGCATCGGGATCTATCCGAGACTCCCACGATCAGGGGGTCCAGTTTTCGGACCGCCCCACATGACAACTCAAGCCCCATGTCTGAATTCGATTCTCTGAAAGAAAACGTCTTCGAGTATCAAGTATTCCTCTTGCCAGGTTATTAACACAGCTCCTAACATTGCTCAAACGGCTTGATTCGACCCTGTCCTGCGGTTCTTTTCACACGACGACCGCGGGACATGGCAAAAACCCGTATTTTCATGTAGTTTCTCGGGTATCCGTTAAGTCACCGTATGTTGGTTTATTGCTAATCTATTGCTGTTACCTATTTATCTACAGTAGCTCCAGGCTCCAACATGGACCATCCAGCGAGGAAGACAGATCAGGAAATACTGTACGTTAAATCACAACCGAGACATCGCGTTATTATTTGGTAGGCTACCTCCTGACGATGCAGCTATGGTCTGTCAAGTGCGATAGCACGCTATTTATCCGTAGGCGTAAATAGATCCTCATCCCACCATTCAGAAATTATGATTGGCAGATAATTTCGTTCACCCTCCTCCTCGCGCGGTTGGTCATGTGTTTATTCCAGTTTTCACCTGCACATTTAATCGTCGACGATTAGAGCTGACGTCACCGAGTAGGGACAAACGCGCACCATTTTCTAAAAGGCCTACATTTGAATTGGTTGCCATGGCAATATAATAGTCATTTAACGTTTCACAACCAACTAGTTCCATGGCAAAGGTCTACGTGCAGAAATGGGACAGAACCAAAAGTGTGGACCTGACACTTGTATGCCGCCCGCGCTTTGCCTCCACTTAGCTGTGGCTATATTGTTCTCTGTCAAATGTAAAATATGCACATTATGTATAGGCTAATAAATAAGTGTTAGTATACTGATGTATCTACAAACCTGCTATATCATTATTTTTTTTATAATATAAAAAAGGCATGCAGGAATGGACAATTAACCATAGGAAAAAATGCAACAGCCAACAGCTAGTAAATGTAAGTGCATTTTCTTTATTTAGACATAAGGAGACAAAAACACCCACAATATATCCATCCACACTTTACTTTCTCTCATAGGCTTCTTCCAACTGGAGCCACCAACATTACTACATACCCCTGACTCCATCTTGTTAAACCCTCAACCAATTTATGTTTAAGGTGTTCTGAAATTTCATCAAGAAAAAAAAGGAATGCATTTTTGTAGACAGTAATTGTTTGCTGAAAGGTCTTGGAAATAATAACTTCCCGGAATAATGTTACGTTTTTGAATTCTACTTGTACGGGAAGCATGTTGGAAAATAAACCTAGTTTTAACTACTGATATGCTAAAGAACAACAAATTTGTCAATAGAGGAATTACCATCAGATAAATTAGGTGTGAACAAAGTGCATAAATTGACAAGTTCACCCACAATGACTGCATTGTTGGGAGCTAGTAACATAAGTCTTTTTGCTGCACTGCTATGTCACCTGCTAAACTGTTGGTGCGACCAATAAACTTTGATTTTTCACTCAAGTTTCTCTTTGCTCTGCCGGATCTATCTATACACCATACAAGAGACATACCCAGTACTCATCTCTGTTTAAAAAATATCATCCTTAATGATTTCATTGTGTAAACCCCATTTTGGAAATTGCAAGGACAATCTTAGAAATGTTAATGAAAATCTTCATCTATTTTGTCATAATCCTTCATCACAAATTGAGATTTGTCTATGTTTGTTCTTCATTGTGAGAAGTGGAATGATAACCACAATTTTAAAACCATGAAATAGCCTACTTGATCTTTCTCCCCACAAGATACCCTCCACCCTCAAGCCCATCTTATTTGTACTCTTAAACCCCCCTCACCCAATTCCTTCTCATTCTGGAATGAACAGCCATACCCCGGGACTTAAATTCTGTTTTTTTCTTTCCCTGTAGGCCTCAGTTGACAGAGAGTGGATTTATACAGGCCCACCTTCAAGGGTGACCACTGATGAGCCTCCAAGCTTCTCTGCTAAGGTGCGCCGATCTTTGATGTCCTCCAAACCGTTAACTTGCCATTCATGCTTGATACCTAGAATTTAGCAAAGTGGTCAAATGTGAGAAAAAAACGAAACAAATGAAAGCACCCTAATCGGCAGTTTGATTTTTTTCAGCCTAAAAAGTTCCGCTCACCTGTGAATTTCTTCTTAATGGCATCCTTTGAGCTGGCGTAGATCATTTTGCTCTTCAGTGGAGCACCTTCTGGGGCCCTGAGATACAAAGGAAACAGAAAATATTACCAAAATATTCTGTCTTTATATCAGCAGTGTTGACTTGTTGTAATCATCAAATTAAATAGACTTAAACCCAGTGCTTAACAGTTGACACTCACCAGAAGATGAAGACTAGGTCCTCCTTCTTGGTCTCCTTGGTCTCATAGGTTGCGTCATAGAGGGCGTAGCGACAGTCGTCTGCAGGCAGCATCTTGACAAAGTGCAGGTAAGGGTCTGCGATGGTGGTACCCACATCACCGGTCAGAATCTCTTTACCTGCTTCAAGGACAATGTGCTTCTTGTCCTCGCTCAGACAGAACAGTACCGCCTTCTTCCTTTTCTTCTTCTCATCCTCGTTCGCCTGGGCCTTACGCACCTTCATCTCATTGAAGACTGTAATAACTTCATCAGTCACTGTCACCCCAGAGGCCTAAGAGGAGAAAAACAGTTGAATGCATCATGTACCCATGAGGTCAATGAATGAGAACTCAGCTTTGGTCTGCATGTTTGGACTGTAGTTTAAAACAGTTTGCAGGGCTTTAAAATGGCATGTTTTTCAGACTAAACGATTGCTGATATCTCCAGCCCTGTCGACTAATCATTAAGCAAACACTTAGTGGGCTTCCCCGGATAAGGATGTTGATATATCACTATGATCATGTCACACTTGCACTGTTCAGAGCAGTTGACTTTACAATGAAAAGAAAACATTTGGAACAACTGTTAGTCAGGTCAGTCCTTGAAATACAAGTAAGGATGGTGAGTGCCAAAAGTATTCTAATTGTTTCCTCAAAATTGCTAAAAATTAGCCACAAGTCAAACAAACAAAAAACTCAAAGGGTCATGTCAGAACAAAATATAGCTATTCATCATGAACAAGCAAACAGAGAAAGACAGCAGAGGGTGCAGTTACTGTTCCTGAAATCAATACCTTGGACAAACTGACTAAGTGAAACATACCCTACATTTTCACAATCATCCACTTACATTCCAAAACAATCTCTAAAAAGAACCAGGGAAAACTTTGAAAAGATAATATTAATCTCAAGAAAATACATTTCAGTTCCATTTCCAGTGGTATTAAGATGACTTGGTTGCTGGCAGCTAACTAGCTAGAATGTTGTTATAACCAAGGTGGAAAAAATAAACTTCACTCACTATGTAGGGTGTCCGATCAAAAACATATTTTGACCAATGGATAAAATGTGTAGATAATCCTCTAAAACAACCAATGGTCCAAACCTCAAGTATTTTATCATAATCCATAAAAAAATGTATTGAGTTATTAAGCTTATAGGATGGTCAAAATTATGGCTACTAAATCAATGGAGGCCAGAGGGAAAAAAGTGCTAATAAATCAGAGGAAAAAAGCTTCGTGTTAGCCAGGCTGGATGCCGAGTGAGAATTAATGCTACCTTACATGTTTACCTTTGAACTCGTCTTAAATCTGGAAGTCCTAAAACAATAGAGTTAAGATAGCTATCGATTGAGACATTTTAGTATAGGCTGTTCATATTAACGCGAAGTTCTCTGAAATGTCAACAGAGCACCCGAAATCATTTCACATTTAATTCAGCTAGTGTCATGTTAATTTTTCTTTTTGCGACCAGCGGAAAATAATTTGACAACCACAAAATGTACAATGGTCAAACGTGTTTGCGATAAAGCTGCACCGCTCTGTAAACAGAGCTCGATGCTTATAATCTGCTGCACTTTTATTTATGTTAATTAACGTTATATTAGAGAAAGACCCCACTGAACGATTCAGAACATGAAGAATTACATTTGTCTTGATAAAATGTATTTTATAACATAAGGAAGTGAAATGTCATCACCCAGAGTGGGTGGACACCCTGGCATATGAACCAGGATGTCCACTAGCAAACAAACTGTGTTTGCATTCGGAAGTTGTTGCACTTCCTCTTCTCTTCCCCAAAGCAGTGGTTACCGCGCTTGGTCCAGTCACTCTTATGGTGGGTGTGCAGAAGCAGAACCCCATTCTCAGTGTTAGAAACACACTGGCGTTCCGTTGTCAGCGCAAGTCAAGGGAGAGAAGGAAATGGTGTCAGGGCTCGATGCCATGGCTTCCTAGTTTGATGGAGCTGCTAACCAATTCTCAATAATAATTCAACAATTGTAACCGAAATTGTTTAAGTGAACATACGCAGTCAACAATAAGATGCCATTGAACAAAGTCCGTTGACATTTCATAATCTACGAACATTGCCAGGTAGCTAGCAAGCTTTGACGGCACACTTCCTTGTACTTGCAGTAAGGGTGGGGTCGGCTGAAACGGGAGGTAACGTTAGCTACCGGTACTAGCTAGCTGGCAGTAAATGTTAGCGGCTGAGGCGTTAGCCTATCCGACACTCGTCTAGCATCGTCTTGCTCAAACATGAAATTGTCACGTTAAAGCAATTGTCAATTCCAAGCAACACCAATGGTGGATAACGTACCGTTCGTTTGCTAACATAACTGCCATCTGAAGGCATCTAGCTAACTACGTATACTAACTGGTTAGCTAGCTAATTTAACCATCCGGTTAGCAAGAGGCCTAGTTATCTTAGCTAATACTAGTGATACTGTTAGGTCATGGTTGAGAGGAAATGCCGAATGGCCAGGTGATACCTAGTTAACTCTAACCATGGATGACAAATGGCGGTTTAGTTAAATGCTCATTGTTGAAGCAGGTTAGTTAGCCAATTAAACAGCTACCAAGCCAGCTGTGTTAGCTACCAAATGTGGGCTGTTAGCTAGCAAGGTGGCAAGTGTTCAGCGATTGTAAAACTATGGTGGGGAAATAAATAACTTCATTTTATGATCAGCGGGCTAACTACCACTCCCCAATACAACTACTGTGGGTTGTATATGTCGGAAAACAAAATTAGTTATTTGAACCATAAAAGTAACGTTACCATGGTTGGGTCTTTCGTGTATCAGCGTCTGAGTCGAAAATGAAATGTTCTTCTTGTTGAGCTCACACTAGACGGGCGGACACCAATGCGGACACGCGCCTGACGGGCATTAGAACAAAGGGAGCAAGTGTCAACCCAAAGTATCATGGGAATTGTATTTTCATTATAACCCTCCCCGAGAACTGACACAATCACAGTATGCACTTGAACGACGTTCAGTAGGCTAAACTACAGATCTAGACGAACACTTAATGTCCATATAGAATAGAGTATAATAACGTTATAGAAGAAAACTGAGCTGCATATCTACGTCTCTAGACTATATTAAGAACATATATATTTTTTATCCCTAAAGATCTATTTGGTGAAACTAAAAGTTTGCTCGTATTAAATCAGCTTTTAAAAAGTATTTCCAATCCAACTTGTCTCTTACAATCAATTAATTCACTGTAAGCATTTTTGACAGACATAGGGACTGACGTGTCTCTCTCTCCGATACATTAGTCATTCATTCGCAATGAGAAGATTGGCTAAACTCACTTCCAAATAAGGAAACGAACGGCAGTAGGGCCTATGCGCGCCTCGTGCACACCCTGCGATTCGCGGCATCTATATCTCCATATATGGCCATTAGGGCATTTCGTTCTAATCTAGACCAAGACAGATGAGGATTTGAGGTGCAATATAAACGACAGACTCAAACCAGAGCAAAAAAGAGGAAGAGAGAGAGAGAGAGAGAGAGAGAGAGAGAGAGAGAGAGAGAGAGAGAGAGAGAGAGAGAGAGAGAGAGAGGATAAACTATTAGGTTAAATACCACAGTGTGCCATTACAGCAGCAAGAAAATGGCAACAAGTGAAGCACGAACACACTTGTAAATACAATCCAGATTTATTTTCCCTTTTGTACATTGTTACACTATAAATAGCAATATAACATTTGAAATATCTATATTATTTTTAAACTTTTGTGAGTGTAATATTTACTGTTCATTTCGGATTGTTTATTTCACTTTTGTTTATTATCTATTTGATTTTCTTTGACATTGTGAACATATATTTCCCATGCTTTTTCAATTGACTTGAGAGAGAGAAGGAGAGTGACTACGGGGAGGTGTTCATTCGTTGTCTTATAGCAACACCAGTTTTTCCACACATCCATACATTGGACTAGTCTACTGAGTGAGATGAGCAAGACTATAGCTTTGTGACACATTTTATGTGGATAAAATGAACGGATGATAATTGTAGCTATATAACACAATACATTCTCTTACATTTGCTGTGTTGATATATAAGATTGTTCTCCTTCTCCTTCTCTCTCTCAAGTCAATTAAAAAAGCATGGGTAACATATGTTCACATTGTTCACATCAGGCCTAAATTTACCAGTAGGCCTTGCGACGAGACCGCTATCAGAGACGGAAGAGGAAACGATACATCTCAGTCCATCATTTTTTTCTGGCTCGTATATACAGTCAATGAACTAATTAGACCAGACCCAGCAGCAATTGCATTGGTGTGTGTGAGAGAACCACCCCTTAAGTAGACCGGAACTGTGACCATTTTTCAATGGTAAACGGCCTGAGTAAGACATCTTTATTTATCCACCATCTGTGAAGCTATCACGCTTGCTTTCCACGACGTTACTTTTTGGGCCACTGCAGTCTCCGTAGACATCTAAACATGGCGGCGTCCTACAAACGAGTTATGTAGCTTGTGTCCAGCAATGTTCTGATTGAAAAAAAATCCAAGGGTTCCATAAAAAACTGACAGTAAGAATAATGGGATTTCAGTATTTGTTTAGCGGTATATCGAAGTGTTGGTCTAGTCTTGCACGTAATCGATTATCAAACGTTTCGCGATTGCGGAACCTTAGCGATGTGACACGGAGAGAGATCTTGAGCCATCCATCACATACACCTTCACCATCGTCGACTTGCACTGACATGAGTAATGGCCACCTATATAGCCGAATAATAGTAGGATACAGTTTGGGGAGAGAGGGTGCTATATGGGCAACAGATACGTTGTGTTTTGGTCTGTTATCAATCCGCTCAAGAGTGAACACACAAAAACGGTACTTTCATGCTATGAAGAAACTGCACCAACAGGTGCCTCTTTCCCGCCCTCTTTCTACATCGACAGCAGTTGCAAAAGACGTGATTCTGTTTGAGCACGACCGAACACGGTTCTTTCGCCTCTTAGCAGTCTTCTGTGGTGGTCAGTTTCTTTTCTGGACATACCTGGCCCACTTCGCCTTTACTGGTCTTCGAGACACTGGTGGAAGTGGTTCTGGTGGGAGACATGTCTCCACTACTGGCTTGGCAGGACTTTGGAGTTTCGATATGAACCTGGGATCTAATGCTTGGAGATATGGATTCACACTGGCATGCCTTGTTATTGGTATGTGGCAATATAGTGTCAGAATTGAGTGTGCAGAAGACTGGCACTATTATGAGTTGAGGCACCTATACCTGTGTGTGATTGTATTAATACTTTTCTCTCTCTCTTAGGTGGAGGGATCATGGGACTTGGTGCTCTGTTCTGCCGGCGTTCTGTCAGCCAGGTGATTCTACATAAGGGGGGTGGGATGGTCACCGTGTCGACACAGTCACCCCTGGGACCAAACAAGGGACAGAGAATTACTGTACCCTTGTCACAAGTGGCCTGTTACGCCCACAGACAAGAGTCTCCTACTTTCATTCCCCTCAGGGTGAAATATCACAAGTTCTACTTTCTTTTGGACAGAGAAGGCACACTGAATAATCCCAAACTGTTTGATGTTACAGTTGGGGCATACCGATCATTCTAGGTGTGTCAAGATAACAGAATGTGACTTGTCACCCATTGTCAATGCAAAATTGTGTCAGTGCAAAGAGGCTGATCGGAATGAATTCAACAATCTGTTGGCTAAAGTTCTAAACATAAACCATTGATTAAGTTTGCAAAATCATTGTTGTCTTTTTGTAATTAATTTGACAAATAAGATTTGGATATTAATAAAAAGCTGTGTGGATGTCAAAAAGTTAAATGTTTCCAGTGCATTGAAGTGGACCATTTTCAACACTATTCACTTCCTCCAAACCAAAAATACAAATGTTCAGTCAATATTTTTACTCTGGGATGAAGATTGTTGTAACTGTAACTACAATCTGCATCTGATAGTAGATGATATTAGCAAAAAGGTGTGATGGGTCCGCACTCAAAAATATATCGCAAATATATTGCATAAAGGCTTTGCAGCCTTATTCAGTGTGTAGATGATCTTAAAAGGCATACATATTTGACTTGGCTATTTTATTTATTTATTTTTATTTCACCTTTATTTAACCAGGTAGGCAAGTTGAGAACAAGTTCTCATTTACAACTGCGACCTGGCCAAGATAAAGCAAAGCAGTTCGACACACAACAACACAGAGTTACACATGGAATAAAACAAACATACAGTCAATAATACAGTAGGAAAAAAAGAAATCTATATACAAAGAGTGCAAATGAGGTAGGATAAGGAAGGTAAGACAATAAATAGGCCATGGTGGCAGAGTAATTACAATATAGCAATTTAACACTGGAATGGTAAAAGAAAACTGTGCAGTAGATGAATGTGCAATGTAGAAAAACTGGGGTGCAAAGGAACAAGATAAATAAATAAATACGGTAGGGGATGAGGTAGTTGGTTGGGCTATTTACAGATGGGCTATAAACAGGTACAGTGGTCTGTACACTGCTCTGACAGCTGGTGCTTAAAGCTGTTGAGGGAGATAAGTGTCTCCAGTTTCAGAGATTTTTGAAGTTCGTTCCAGTCATTGGCAGCAGAGAACTGGAAGGAGAGTCGGCCAAAGGAGGAATTGGCTTTGGGGGTGACCAGTGAGATATACCTGCTGGAGCGTGTGCTACGGGTTGGTGCTGCTAAGGTGACCAGCGAGCTGAGATAAGGCGGACTTTACCTAGCAGGGACTTGTAAATGACCAGGAGCCAGTGGATATGGCGACGAGTGTAAAGTGAAGGCCAGCCTACGAGAGTGTACAGGTCGCAGTGGTGGGTGGTATATGGGGCTTTGGTAACAAAACGGATGGCACTGTGATAGACTGCATCCAGTTTGTTGAGTAGAGTATTGGAGGCTATTTTGTAAATTACATCACGAAGTCGAGGATCGGTAGGATGGTCAGTTTTACGAGGGTAAGTTTGGCAGCATGAGTGAAGGAAGCTTTGTTGCGAAATAGGAAGCCAATTCTAGATTTAATTTTAGATTGGAGATGTTTGATGTGAGTCTGGAAGGAGAGTTTACAGTCTAACCAGACACCTAGGTATTTGTAGTTTTCCACGTAATCTAAGACAGAACCGTCCAGAGTAGTAATGCTAGACGGGGGACAGGTGCGGGTAGCGATCGGTTGAAGAGCATGCATTTAGTTTTACTTGCGTTTAAGAGCAGTTGTAGGCCACGGAAGGAGAGTTGTATGGCATTGAAGCTCGTCTGGAGGGTAGTTAACACAGTGTCCAAAGAGGGCCAGAAGTATACAGAATGGTGTCGTCTGCATAGAGGTGAATCAGAGACTCACCTGCAGCAAGAGCGACATCATTGATGTATACAGAGAAAAGAGTCGGCCCAAGAATTGAACCCTGTGGCACCCCCATGGAGACTGCCAGAGGCCCGGACAACAGGCCCTCTGATTTGACACACTGAACTCTGTCGGAGAAGTAATTGGTGAACCATGCGAGGCAGTCATTTGAGAAACCAATGCTGTCGAGTCTGCCGATAAGGATGCGGTGATTGACAGAGTCGAAAGCCTTGGCCAGATCAATGAAAACGGCTGCACAATAATGTCTCTTGTCGATGGCGGTTATGATGTCATTTAGGACCTTGAGCGTGGCTGAGGTGCACCCATGACCAGCCCTGAAACCAGATTGCATAGCGGAGAAGGTACGGTGGGATTCAAATGGTCGGTAATTTGTTTGTTAACTTGGCTTTCAAAGACCTTAGAAAGGCAGGGAAGGATGGATATAGGCCTATAACAGTTTGGGTCAAGAGTGTCTCCCCTTTGAAGAGGGGATGACCGCAGCTGCTTTCCAGTCTTTGGGAATCTCAGACGTCACGAAAGAGAGGTTAAACAGGCTAGTAATAGGGGTTGCAACAATTTCGGCAGATAATTTTAAAAAGAAAGGGTCCAGATTGTCTAGCCCGGCTGATTTGTAAGGGTCCAGATTTCGCAGCTCTTTAGAACATCAGCTGACTGGATTTGGGAGAAGGAGAAGTGGGGAGGCTTTGGCGAGTTGCTGAGGGGGGTGCAGGGCTGTTGACCGGGGTAGGGGTAGCCAGGTGGAAAGCATGGCCAGCCATAGAAAAATGCTTATTGAAATTCTCAATTATTGTGGGTTTATCGGTGGTGACAGTATTTCCTATCCTCAGTGCAGTGGGCAGTTGGGAGGAGGTGCTCTTATTCTCCATGGACTTAACAGTGTCCCAGAACTTTTTGGAGTTTGTGTTACAGGAGGCAAATTTCTGCTTGAAAAAGCTAGCCTTGGCTTTCCTAACTGCCAGCGTATATTGGTTCCTGACTTCCCTGAAAAGTTGCATATCACGGGGCTGTTCGATGCTAATGCAGAACGCCACAGGATGTTTTTGCGCTGGTCAAGGGCAGTCAGGTCTGGAGAGAACCAAGGGCTATATCTATTCCTGGTTCTAAATTTCTTGAATGGGGCATGCTTATTTAAGATGGTGAGGAAGGCACTTTTAAAGAATAACCAGGCATCCTCTACTGACGGGATGAGGTCAATATCCTTCCAGGATACCCTGGCCAGGTCAATTAGAAAGGCCTGCTCGCTGAAGTGTTTTAGGAACGTTTAACAGTAATGAGAGGAGATCGTTTGACTGCAAACCCATTACGGATGCAGGCAATGAGGCAGTGATCACTGAGATCTTGGTTGAAAACAGCAGGGGTGTATTTGGAGGGCAAGTTAGTTAGGATTACATCTATGAGGGTTCCCGTGTTTACGGCTTTGGGATTGTACCTAGTAGGTTCAAATATGATTTGTGTGAGGTTGAGGGCATCAAGCTTAGATTGTAGGATGGCCGGGTGTTAAGCATGTCCCAATTTAGGTCACCTAGCAGCACGAACTCTGAAGATAGATGGGGGCAATCAGTTCACATATGGTGTCCAGAGCACAGCTGGGGGCAGAGGGTGGTCTATAGCAAGCGGCAACAATGAGAGACTTGTTTCTAGAAAGGCAGATTTTTAAAAGTAAAAGTTCAAATTGTTTGGGTACAGACCTGGAAAGCAAGACAGAACTCTGCAGGCTATCTCTGCAATAGATAGCAACGCCGCCCTTTGGCCGTTCTATCTTGTCTGAAGATGTTATAGTTAGGGATGGAAATTTCAGTGTTACTGGTGGTCTTCCTAAGCCAGGATTCAGACACGGCTAGGACATCCGGGTTGGCAGAGTGTGCTAGGGCAGTGAATAAAACAAACTTAGGAGGAGGCTTCTAATGTTGACATGCATGAAACCAAGGCTTTACGGTTGCAGAAGTCAACAAATGAGAGGGCCTGTGGAATAGGAGTGGAGCTAGGCACTGCAGGGCCTGGATTAACCTCTATATCACCAGAGGAACAGAGGAGGAGTAAGATAAGGATACGGCTAAAGGCTATAATGACTGGTCGTCTAGGACGTTCGGAACAGAGAGTAAAAATAACAGGTTTCAGGGGGTGATAAAATAGATTAAAGGCATAATGTACAGACAATGGTATGGTAGGACGTGAATACAGTGGAGGTAAACCTAGGCATTGAGTGGTGATGAAAGAGATAATGTCTCTAGAAAGATTTAAACCAGGTGATGTCATCGCATGTGTGGGAGGTGGAACTAAAGGGTTGGATAAGGCATATTGAGCAGGGCTAGAGGCTCTACTGTGAAATAAGGCAATAAACACTAACCAGAACAGCAATGGACAAGGCATATTGACAATGAGGAGAGGCATGCTTAGCCTAGTGAACATAAGGGTCAAGTTAGTAGTGAGGCTGGCGACACAGCGTTTCAGACAGCTAGCTGGGGGTAGCAAGCTAGCAACGTCTAGCAGGCCGGCTAACAAAGACGGAGGAAGTCTGTTTATAGCCTCCTCACGCGTTTCCGTCAGTAGACCAGTTGTGATGGGGTTTCGTGTGGTGAAGGGGACCAGGCCAGTTGGCACAACAAATTGTCCGATGGACCTGAATTAGCTAGCAGCCGATATGCTCTGGACAGCGAGACGTTAGCAGGCCGCAGTTAGCTGATGGGCGTTCAGGTGACGTCGCGTCGGAGGGCCGGTTGAAATATCTCCCTCGGGCAGATAACGTCGGCAGTCCACTTGAGAAGGCCCGGTAGGTCTCCACACCGGCAGTAGAAGCGGGTCCGGATAGGAGTTGTAGCCCAGCAGCGTGCTGAAACTCCTCAGTCAGCCGGGAGAAGGGCTAGCTTCAGGCTAATTGGTGTATTGCTATGAGACCGACGTTAGCCGATGGCACTCAGGTAGCAGCTAGCTAGCTGCAAGATCCAGTTGAAAAATATCCAACTTGCGGTAGGGATCCGGGGATATGGAGGGAAAAATAAATAAAAATAGGTCCGGTAAGCTCAGGTTTAGTCGTGTTATACGAGGGGCGAGAGCTTTTCCGAGCTGAAGGTTAGCTGATGCCCGCTAGCAATAGTAAGCTAAATACTAACGTTAGCTAGTTGTTATTTGACCAGATTCGGAAAAAAAACAACAACAAAACCACAGATCCGCACCACATTGGGTGAGGCAGGTTGCAGGAGAGTGTTTTGAAGTTGGATTTTAGAGAGCACATATAAAAAGATATGTGAAGAAAATATATAAAAATATTATAAAGACGATATTTACACAGGACAGGACGGGACAAGACAAATACACGTCTAACTGCTACGCCATCTTGGATCTATGAGTTTGAGTTAAAGATGAGTTTGAGATAACATTAGATAATCTCTCCTGGCTCAGTTCCCCACATACCCCCTCTCTGAGACCGGGTGGAGTGACTAGTTGCCCTCAATCCCCATTGAGATTGAGGAGTTTCTGTAGTTGCCCCCATCTCCCTTTTGAGTGCAATCTCCACTCCACATCATTTACTCCACTTCCAACAGCTGTCACTGAACATACTGAATGATCTACAAATAATAATGAGTAGTTATTTATGAGGCAGGGTCCGCACTCAAAGATAGATCAAACAGTCGGCAGTCACCTGCAGTGTTGGCTGCAATGTTGAACAAGCCCAATATATTGCATGTATAGGCCTAGACCTTGCTCCTGAAGTTGATCCTGGATCAATAATGAATGCCCCCTTCATCCACTTCATCCTAAGAAAGGCTTACAACTGGGAGTTGGGTTTTTCAAAACATCACCATCATGCATTATTGCTTCTAATCTACCCAAACAGGGGTCATGTAAAAACTACAAGCTGTTACAGATCATTATTGTCATCTTTTAATCAAAACAGGATAAAAACATGAGAGTTTTTACAATTACAATAAAGTTTTGGACAATTAGTTTTTTTTGTATTACAAATACTATGACATGCTATACGGGGCACAGACACGGCTTAGAAAAGGCTAACCAGCTCAAAGGATAGGATAGATAATGCTTTGATATTCAGAGAGAAAAGTGATATTGAATGAATGGAGGGAAAATTAACACTATTTGTGTGAAGAACAATACGACAAAACTGCAAGGGAAAATTTAACATGTGCCATGCAATCTAATAAAATAAAGAGAATTGAAGAATACAAATTCCCCTCAAAGGCAATATAAAACAGTTCGAGAAAAAGCATTCCCGTGTCGGATGTACAGTATGTTGCTTATTTCAGCACCATGGTCAGCTCCCGTCATATTGAATGCACGATAAGAACGTGGCCTGTAATATTTTGCTAGAAATCTATAACATAGCATAAAAACGACCCATTCCCCTTTTATGTGACCTGAGGTGAGATTAACAACATATTTTATATTTGATAGAAGAAGTTTGTTGATACCATCTCATTCATCGGGGGAACAGACTAGAAGAGGATCTGGACTACCGATGCTCCCAGCGCTGGAACTTCCGTCTCCAAAGTCCCGGGCCACAAAATACTGTAAACTCAACTCGGACGACCCGCCAGGACTGGAATCACCCCTGCTGACACAACCCTCCTCCAGAACAACACACAGTTCCTTGAGATCAAAATTCTCCTTTACCAATCCATCTTGCACTCGTTCCAAATCAGCTAACTTCTTCAGATGTCCACCCACGTCCTCGCGCATCACTTTGGCTGCGTTGTGTCCAAAAAGTTGCCACTCTCGGGAAAGCGTTTTTATTTTAATTCTGTCATCATCCAGGAAACTACATAGTTCTCGCAGTTCTTGGTTCTCCTCCTGAAGCCTATTATTGACTACTTTGAGTTCCCTGATTTCGAGTAAATGCTCCTGCAGCTGTTTATTAACCTCTTTAATTAACCGTCCTCGCTGTATGAGGGCTGTCATCTTGTTGGCCTCCTCTTTGCGTAACCGGGCCACGATGTCTTTTTTGGAGATTGACATCAAATCCCCGTCGGACATTTTAGAGAGCTCTCGGCTGTCAATCTCGCTGTTGCTGCACATTTTGTGTCATTTACTGTAGGCTTGGCGTCATGCGAGTGCGACTCAACGACTATGCATGGGAAATATGGCAATTTGCAAAACAATAAACATTCATAAAATAGGTAATGGAATGCTTACAAGATGAGGATTTAAATTGTGATGCCCTGATCCTCAACGCTACCGAGTATGTCTTGCAAAACAAGCCTTTGCCCACATTGCCTCTGTCATTGTCATTTTCACGATACGAAGTGAAACGAGCGTTTTATGCGATTTGTATCGATGCCTCTCCTAAAGCGCGTAATAAAATGGCTATTAAAAATGGCCAGTTAAGAAGAACATAATTCGTCACCAGTAGGCTAATGTTGATGTCAAAATACACTGTATTTTCTCACTTTCGCCAGGGTGGCGCTCAAGTCCAGTCCACAGAAAGATAAACGCGCAGTAATATTTGGACAGAGGAAAAAATACGCATACATATTTGTGGAACAAACCAGCTCAAGTCACCTAAGAAATATATCCGTACTCGGAGAGTGTTTAGTTTAGGCAAATATAATGGAACAACTATAAATATTGGCCTAGACCGCCTTCTTAGCCCACTACCTTATCTCCCATGCAGTAGACACTCCCACCTTGAGCTGTTTACATAGGAACGTTGCTGATTTCAGCACCATGGACAGCGCCAGCATTTTGCTAATTTGAGAACCATGGAACGTTCCATAAATTTGTCAATTTCAGGACAATGGGCAGTGCCCGTCATATTGCGCGCGATAAAGACTTCCCTTCAAACAAATTGTCCAGTGATATTTTGCTAGAAAACGGTACAAACCCCAAAAACAATTTCTCCACAGCAGTAGATGGCAGTAAAGTGCCTTGTATCCAATGTGCTATTCTCTTGAGATATCCAGCAAAGAGAAAAAAAGTTGCGCTTTCTGTTGTGGATTTTGAGAGGAGCCACAATTTACTTGTCAGCGACACCATCTGTCGTTTCGCTTTTATTTTACAATAAGGATAGTGTTTTTAAGCAGTGTTTAGTGTTCTTTTAAATGCAGGTCTATGCAAATTCGATACGCTGTTTTTAACTCTAATTCTTTGCAGAACCCACCGTTTTAACTGCGCAATAGATAATACGCGTTTGCAGATGCTGTTTACCCAAACGGTGCCTGGTGCAATATATTTGCTGGCTACGGTTTTCCCCTCGACTTGACAGATACATAACACTAGTTAAAGGTAAAGTATAATTATTTGTTATTCCTAAAATGGCTATGTTACATAATGGCACAATATAGTGACCCAGTGTGCCGTCGTGGTGTGACAACCCTTTTAAATGGGTCATCGATCCTTGACTGTTAATGCCAGCTTCACCTAGAAACATGATCCTCAGTGGATCAACTTTGCAGTCTATCAATAGTGAGGCATAATGTAAATATATATATATATATATATATATATATATATATATTTGTGTTTGTGTTTTTTATTGTCACATATAAGTGCAGTAAAATGTGTTGTTTTCCAGGGTCAGCCATAGTTGTATGGCACCCCTGGAGCAAATTAGGGTTAAGCGCCTTGCTCAAGGGCACATTGACAGATTTTTCACCTTGTCGGCTCAGGTATTCAAACCAGCGACTTTTTGGTTACTTGCCCAATGCTCTAACCGCTAGGTTACCCGCTGCTCTATAGATATAATGATCTTGGTAGCCTTTTATGATTGTGTGTAGACAACTCTTTTTAACTACTCGGCATAGTGTTTCTTAAATTAACTCTCTGCAATCTTTTTGGTTCCTCATTAGCCTACAAGATGTCTATGGAACTGGATGTGTTTGTGGGGAACACAACTATCATGGATATGGAAGTCTATCAGCTTTGGTTGGACGGCCTCACAGGTTTGTCTCTATCCTGTTTTGTTGAGACTTTGGAATGACATGGCTGTGGTGACACTGCACTGTGTGACAGAGGAATGTAATGATTTTTCTGTATGAATATTACCTATTTGTTTTGAAATCACAGATGCCTACACAATAGAATGACAATGACCAGATGTGACATAATTTACATCCTATTGTCTCTCTCCCATCTCTGCCTTGCTCTCCCTCACAGTGAGTGATGCAGTGAAGGTGCGGATGGATGAGGGGGCATTATTGGAGTGTGAGGCGAATGCAGAGGTGCTGACCAGCGATACCATGGACCAGTTTAGAACCTTCCAGATGTGTGAGCGTCTCTTACACTCCCCCACCAAACTGGGCAGTCAGCTGCTGTATCAGATCCCGGCCCAGAACCAGAGAATTCTAATTGAAAGGTGTGTGTTCAATTACATAAATTGTTATTGTTCCCAAAGCCAAGGGCAATTTGTGTGCAAACATAGAAATAGACACAGGGCCAGTGGTGGTTGGTGCCATTCAAGATTAGGGAGGATTATTTGTTTTAATGAGCATGGTCGTATTTGTATTACAGCATATGACTGTCATTTATATTCCATTCACCCATCTCAATGTAAGTAACATTGATAGGTTCAGGCTACTACATGATAAAAACATTTCCCCTATACCCATCATGAGGTTGCTACAACCTAGCCTACAATTGAACGTTTATTACATAGGTGCACAGGTTGAGAGACACATAGAGTAATCAACGTGACAGACAGTGACTCATTCAATACTGCTTTTAGCTGATCTGGGGTGTAATCATTAGTCCAAACAGTTCAAGTAGTTCCCTCCTAGTTTCGTTCTGTTTCCTTCCATTTAAGACACGTTTTACAACAGAATCGGCGGAATGAATACACCCCTGATCACCCACACACGCAGTTCACTTTCAAAGCAGCCACATACAGCATCATCACTTTGCTCGTTGTATAATTCCTTCTCGCATCTATGTACTCTCCTCCTCTCACCTTTTCCCTTCGCTTGTGGACTTTAGGGCACAACACAACAGCTGTCTGTGACCAGGTGCAAAAAGCTCTCCAAGCCAAACCTTCATACCATGTCCACTAAAATCTACACAGCCTACATCGTTGTCACTACATTAACGTTATAGTCAACAAACTAGAACTAACACATTAGTTAATACACAATCCAATCCATGTGTACAATCACGCAGTACAGTGTAACGTTACAGCTAACAGTTTATTAGTTACACTAGTTACACCCCGTTGGCAATAAATGAATAAAACCGAAAGCTTACCTTGATTGGAAGAGTTGCAGTGTTGGATAGCCTAAGCCAGCTAGCTAATATAAATAGCATTCCTCTCTGTTTGAGTCAGGTTGTTGAGTAGGCTAAATTAGCTGCATTAGCTAAGGAAGTGAAAGGTAAATGAAGAAGAATAAAAAAACACTACACAATATAGCTACAGTATGTCTCTCCCTCTCTTTCTTTCTTTCTTTCTTTCTTTCTTTCTTTCTTTCTTTCTTTCTTTCTTTCTTTCTTTCTTTCTTTCTTTCTTTCTTTCTCTCTCTCTCTCTCTTCTGCTTGTCCTTCATTTAAGAAATGAATGTGTTCGAAACTGTTCAGCTATTGTATTTCCCCCTCTTTGAGTAAACTACTCACAACATTTTATGCACTGCAGTGCTAGCTAGCTGTAGCTTATGCTTTCAGTACTAGATTCATTCTCTGATCCTTTGATTGGATGGACAACATGTCAGTTCATGCTGCAAGAGCTCTGATAGATTTGAGGACGTCCTCTGGATGTTTCAGCATGACAATGCCCCCATGCACAAAGTAAGGTCCATACAGAAATGGTTTGTTGAGATCGGTGTGGAAGAACTTGACTGGCTTGCACAGAGCCCTGACCTCAATCCCATCGAGCACCTTTGGGATGAATTGGAACACCGACTGCAAGCCAGGCCTAATCGCCCAACATCAGTGTCCGACCTCACTAATGCTCTTGTGGCTGAATGGAAGCAAGTACCTGCAGCAACGTTCCAACATCTAATGGAAAGCCTTCCCAGAAGAGTGGAGTCCGTTTTAGCAGCAAAGGGTGACAAAACTCCATATTAATGCCCATGATTTTGGATGTTGTTCGACGAGCAGGTGTCCACATACTTTTGTAGTGTAATTACTGAGAACCATGAGCCTCCTAGGGTTTGTATTGAAGTCAACTAGCTGTCCTCCAGCTACACCATGATGCTACCCCAGAGAGTGTTGTTAAGGCTACTGTAGACCTTCATTGCAAAACAGTGTGTTTTAATCAGTTATTTGATGAGGTGTGAATATATTTAGTATAGTTTTATCCAAAAAGGATAACTTTTTTTATGTTTCTCTATTTGAATTTTTATGAAATTGACTTAGTAGGATGGTCCTCCCCTTCTTCCTCTGATGAACCTCCACTGCTCAGGACCATATGCAAATACAAATACTGTGTGTGTGTGTGTGCGTGCATGTGGGAGTGTGTGTTTGTGTGTATTAGTCCTCCCTCCCCATGTTTTAGCGCTAACCAGTGTGTTGTTGTTTTCTGCAGGTACTATGAATTTGACAGTGTGTTTGCCAGAGAGGTGCTGGGGAAAAAGCTCTCCAAAGGGACCAAAAAGGACCTGGATGACATCAGCTGTAAAACAGGGATCACACTGAAGAGCTGCAGGAGACAGGTGAGACTAACACAAATACCACACTCATTGAGAAGGGGCTGCATTAATATAGCGGGACTCCTGACTGTATTAACACAGAACTCCCAGCTTGAGAAGAACCTGTCACTCAAGAGCAGCTTAAATGCAAAAGGACAGGCCAGGACCTTACCTGGACAGCACTGCTCTGTAATTGAATTATCTGTCCAGTTTAAGCACTGTCATGCAGAGGGATTTGCCTGCCAACCGTGGGGCTTTTATAGTGAGGTCATGATCAGAAATACAAAAGCCATTGGATATAGAGCATACCAACATGAAACACATCTCTGTCTCTGTCTGTCTGTCTGTCTCTCTGTCCCTTTGTCTGTCTTACTGTCTCTCTCTCCAGTTTGACAATTTCAAGCGGGTGTTCAAAGTGGTGGAAGAGCTCAAGGGCCCACTAGTGGAGAACATACAACGCCACTTCTTGCTCTCCGACACACTGGCAAGGTGGATACAAGAACAGAGTGTGAGGAATAAGGAAGGAGAAACAGAAATAGTGTAGCGAAAGAGATCTGTCAACCATAACTCTAGTAATATATATTTATTCACAGGGAATAGCATATATGCATCTTTGTTTGTAGACTAATTGACTTAATGGTTTATAGAATGATGGATGAAAAAAGGATAATTGCCTGTGTTAGTTTCCTTGGGTTCAGGCCCTCCAACGTACTGTGCCTCCCTCTCACTTTTCTCTATCCCTGCAGGGACTATGCTGCCATTGTGTTTTTTGCAAACAGCCGTTTTGAGACAGGAAAGAGGAAGCTACAGTACCTCTCATTCCAAGACTTTGCCTTCTGTGCAGGCCAGCTCATCAGTTACTGGACAGTAGGAGCAGTGGGTAAGATGCATCTCTTTGACCAGTCACTGATGACACTAAAGCATGCACAATGCAGCTAAATGTAGTACACAATGCAGCTAAATGTAGTACACAATGCAGCTAAATGTAGTACACAATGCAGCTAAATGTAGTACACAATGCAGCTAAATGTAGTACACAATGCAGCTAAATGTGGTACGCAATGCAGCTAAATGTAGTACACAATGCAGCTAAATGTAGTACACAATGCAGCTAAATGTGGTACGCAATGCAGCTAAATGTGGTACACAATGCAGCTAAATGTAGTACACAATGCAGCTAAATGTGGTACGCAATGCAGCTAAATGTGGTACACAATGCAGCTAAATGTAGTACACAATGCAGCTAAATGTGGTACGCAATGCAGCTAAATGAAGTACACAATGCAGATAAATGTAGTACACAATGCAGCTAAATGTGGTACACAATGCAGCTAAATGTAGTACACAATGCAAAGAAGTCAGTCCTGGGAAAAAATTATATTGTGGAAATAATTATTTGAACCCAAAGCTCTTGTCAAAAACAGTTTTATTTGGCCTGTGGAAGTAGCTGCGTTATGACAGGGGTCTACAACAGGTCGATAGCGAGCTACCAGTAGCTTATGAGTAGCACGCCAAACAGTTCTGTCATGACGTATCAGACATTGCAAGCTCCCAGCTACTATCTAACTAACCAGCGCAACATAGAAATGATCCCACCCCTGGTTAGCCACTATTGGCTTAAAAAGCCAAACCTAACACAATATCTGCCAATTAATTTCCAGCAATATTGCCCCTTTAGGTCTGTGTGGTGCTGGCATTTGTCTATCACTCCTTTTGTAGCCAGTAGTGATGGCTCGTTCGCGAACAGCTGTTTTTGGTGAACGCCGGAAGCCGAATCACGTATGTGAAAAATAAGTTCATTTGGCTCCCTGATTTGCCCACTTTTACTATTTGAGCTCCAGACATCGATCATCTGCAGATAAATTATAAAAACATTCTCTGAAGATGGTAATTCCTCAGTGCAATAACAATATAGTGAGGAGAGAGCCCCATTCTGGTCCACGCAATTTTTTTCAGTACGTAAAATTTTGTCTTCAATTTTTTTTGCAGGCCATCTAATAATTTGGTAAAGTAAACATTTATTTGAACTCACATTTCACGATATGACATAATGGTAGGCTTTAAATTAGAGATTAAAGACGTTTGGGAGCCAAATGATCCGGCTCACAGAAAAGACTCGAAATGCCCATCCCTAGTAGCCAGTTGATGTGATAACCATCTTGTGGGTTGACAGAAATACTTTAGCCAAAACCTTCTCAATTAAATGTTAACTGCGAAGTAGGCTTACCTGGCAGAGGTATATCATGAGTAAGTATTGTATATTATTTGCAAGCTTTGCCATGAAATGAGCAGCAGCAGTACAGAACCATCGCTAGACCAGCACATTAGACTGCGCGTTTAAAGGGGAATTAGACTCACAAATCTAAATATGTTAGTTTTCTTCCAGACCCCATAAAAATTGTGTTATGGTGTGATTTAAGCATTGACATCGACTCAGAACATCCAATTTCATTGTTTGTCTATGAACAATTGTAATGTTGAGTGAAAACTCCCAAAAATCCAAACCAGGAAAATACATAACTGAATTTGGGGTTAGGGAAGTACAATTGACTCCCGAATTGTACAATTGACTCCCGAGTGGCGCAGCAGTTTAAGGCACTGCATCTCAGTCTCTGGTTCAAATCCAGGCGGCGCACAATTGGCCCAGCGTCGTCCTGGTTTGGCCGTGGTAGGCCGTCATTGTAAATAAGAATTTGTTCTTAACTGATTTGCCTAGTTAAATAAAGGTTAAATAAATAATAATAATAAAAATAAGGACCCCGGAAATAGTTGCAGGAGAAAATACTTTTTTTAAGTTAGAGAAAAATGAGTAGCTCACATCTTTTTATTTTTAAAGTAGCTCTCATGCTAAAAAAAGGTTGGAGACCCCTGCTTTATGAGGTATCAACGCTGGACATACTTGGCTTTCAAGCACCATATCCCATTCCTTTTTCCCCTCTTTCTTCACAGATAGCATGATGGAGGATATGGATGTTGACCTGGAGAAAGAGTTTCTGCATGAACTGAAAGATCTCAAGGTTTTGGTTAATGACAAAGACATGATGGACCAACATAAAATGTATGATGGGAGTAACCATGTGTATGAAAATGCTTGTGTGGGTTAATGTTGAGAGTTCTAAAAATAATTCAGCCATTGATGTCTTTGCTGGTCTCCCTCTTGACTCCTTTCTCTCCTCTCGTCTCTCTCTTAGCCTGGTGTGTGCTGCTCTGCGGGGAAAGATCAAAGTCTACAAGTTGATGGAGGTTAACTTCAAAGTGAGCAACTAACTGATAAGTGCTTTTAATGTGTACAGAGACTAAGATATGCACATATCAGAGTTGGAGTTGTTTTTAACCAGAAGTGAAGTACAATATTGCCAATGCATGAAAAATAATAGTTAATTTAAATTCAAAGTGTCTAAATTATGAAGAATTAAGTTAAAGTAAAATATATCAAAGCTATATGAAACTAGTGTAATAGGTATCGAATAGTCTAACATTTCAGACTTTGATTCCTATTCAGATTGAAATGAACATCCCACATCCCTCCCCCCACTGAAACAAGACAAAATGGGAGGAATTTGAATCTGTTAGGTTGTAAGAATGTATTTTTACTTTCTTTTCCTATCTCACTCTCTCTCTCTCTGCAAACAGAATCTTTCTAGAGCACTGATTACCCTTGCATCTAAACTTACACATACCAAAGATGTCAGAGATTTATTCATCGACCTTGTGGAGAAGGTACACCCCTAATAGCCAATTAACGTGTTATGACATACAGTACCAGTCAAAAGTTTGGGCACACCTACTCATTCAAGGGTTTTTCTTTATTTTTACTATTTTCTACATTGTAGAAAAGTAGTGAAGACATCAAAACTATGAAATAACACAGATGGAATCATGTACAGTAGTAACCAAAAAAGTGTTAAACAAATCAAAATAATCTTTATATTTGACATTCTTCAAAGTAGCCACACTTTGCCTTGATGACAGTTTTGCACACTCTTGCCATTCTCTCAACCAGCTGCATGAGGAATGCTTTTCCAACAGTCTATGATTTTTTTAATTTTTATTATATATATATTTTTACACCTTTTCCTCCCCAATTTCGTGGTATCCAATTGGTAGTTACAGTCTTGTCTCATCGTTGCAACTCCCGTACAGACTCGGGAGAGGCGAAGGTTAATAGCCATGCGTCAACACGACCCAACCAAGCCGCACTGCTTCTTGACACAATGCCCGCTTTACACGGAAGCCAGCCAGACCAATGTGTCGGAGGAAACACCGTACACCTGGCGACAGTGTCAGCGTGCATGCGCCTGCCCCCGCCACAGGAGTCGCTAAAGCGCGATGGGAAAAGGACATCCCTGCTGGCCGAACCCTTCCCTAAACCGGACGATGCTGGGCCAATTGTAAGCCGCCCCATGAGTTTCCCAGTCGCGGCCGGCTGCGACAGAGCCTGGACTCAAACCAGGATCCCTAGTGGCACAGCTAGCAACTGCGATGCAGTGCTTTAGACCACTGCGCCACTTGGAGGCCCTTACAGTCTTGAAGGAGTTCCCAAATATGCTAAGCACTTGTTGGCTGCTTTTCCTTCACTCTACGGTCCAACTAATCCCAAACCATCTCAATTGGGTTGAGGTCGGATGATTGTGGAGGCCAGGTCATCTGATGCAGCACTCCATCACTCTCCTTCTTGGTCAAATAGCCCTTACACAGCCTGGAGGTGTGTTTTGGGTCATTGTCCTGTTTAAAAACAGTCCCACTAAGTGCAAACCAGATGGGATGGTGTATTGCTGCAGAATGCTGTGGTAGCCATGCTAGTTAAGTGTGCCTTGAATTTTAAATAAATCACTGACGGTGTCACCAGCAAAGCACCCCCACACCATCACACCTCCTCCTCCATGCTTCACGGTGGGAACCACACATGCAGAGATCATCCGTTCACCTACTCTGCGTCTCATAAAGACACAGAGGTTGGAACCAAAAATCTCAAATTTAGACTCATCAGACCAAAAGACAGATTTCCACTGGTCTAATGTCTATTGATCGTGTTTCTTGGCCTAAGCAAGTCTCTTCTTCTTATTGGTGTCCTTTAGTAGTGGTTTCTTTGCAACATTTCGACCATGAAGGCCTGATTCACGCAGTCTCCTCTGAACAGTTGATGTTGAGATGTGTCTGTTACTTGAACTCTGTGAAGAATTTATTTGGGCTGCAATCTGAGGTGCAGTTAACTCTAATGAACTTACCCTCTGCAGCAAAGGTAACTCTGGGTCTTCCTTTCATGTGGCGGTCCTCATGAGAGCTAGTTTCATCATAGTGCTTGTTGGTTTTTGCAACTGCACTTGAGGAAACGTTTAAAGTCCTTGAAATGTTGACTGGCCTTCATGTCTTAAAGTAATGATGGACTGTCGTTTCTCTTTGCTTATTTGAGCTGTTCTTTCCATAATATGGACTTGGTCTTTTACCCAATAGGGCTATCTTCTGTATACCACCCCTATCTTGTCTGACAAACGCATTATGAAGGAAAGAAATTCCCCAAATTAACTTTTAAGAAAGCACACCTGTTCATTTAAATGCATTCCAGGTGACTACCTCATGAAGCTGGTTGAGAGAATGCCAAGAGTGTGCAAAGCTGTCATCAAGGCAAAGGGTTGAAGAATCTCAAATATAAAATATATTTTGATTTGTTAAACACTTTTTTGGTTACTACATAATTCCATATGTGTTATTACATAGTTTTGATGTCTTCACTATTATTATACAATGTAGAAAATAGTAAAAATAAAGAAAAACCCTTGAATGAGTAGGTGTGTCAACTTTTGACTGGTACTGTATGTGACAATTCCTCTTTTAAGATGTTTCTAAAACTTGTTGTAGTGAATTCCACTGTTTGGCATTATAGATTTTAGAAACAAATTAGAGGTGACCGTAGAGATGGCTGTGAAGTATATCTGGCAATGTATTGATGTAGTTTTATTGGTTAAATCTTGTTGGTATAGTATTCAGTTTGACCTTTCTGTGGAATAGATTCTGTATCTACTGCCCTGATACTGACTATCATACTATGACTAAGTTGCTTTTACCCTGTCCTGATAAGATTGAGAAATCTCTGCTAACAGCCTTATGTTCTCCTCCTCTTCTCCTAGTTCATAGAGCCATGTCGATATGATAGATGGACAGTGGCAGAGATCACACTCTTCCTCACTCACTACACCAATGCCGCTCACTGTCTTGGCACGTTCAGGTTTGTGTGTTTGTGTGTGTGTGTTTGTCTGTGTGTGTGTGTGTGTGTTTGTTTATACAGTCAGTAATGCTGTTGTAATACTTCATCTCTTCTCTCTTCAGGTACCAGATGATTTGGGACAGATACATGGGCGTCATCAAAAGCTGTATCCTCCAAATGTACCATGAATAGGTAGATCCCTGGTCTGGACATCCTCTCCTGATTGAGCTGTATCATAGGAGGCTGCTGAGGGGAGGATGGCTCATAATAATGACTTGAATGGAGTGAGTGGAATGGTATCAAACACCATGTTTGACGTGTTCAATACCATTCCATTGATTCCGTTCCAGCCATTAATAATAACCCGTCCTCCCCAATTAAGGTTCCACCGGCCGCCTGTGATCTGTATTGATCTTACTGTGAATCTGTCTTCCCTATTGCATTTCTTCGTAACTACCTCAGCCCAGTGCAGTCCACTTCTCCACCTGTCCCTGATCAAAATGAACTAGCTGTCTCCATCTCCTTCTATCTCTTCAGTCAGTCCCCCCTGTAAATATACTGAATGAACTGAATACTTTTCTGATGTGTAAATTGTGATTTAAATGAAGTAAACATGTTTGTTTTAGAAAGATATTTCAACTGTTTGGTATATGTTTGTGAAAGTGTGAGGGTCTGTGTGTGTCTTAGTCCATGTGTGTGTGTTTTAAGGGGGTGGGTTAGCAGCAGGGGGCTACAGTTGGTCAGGGTATTCTCGGAGGGGGATTCGGGTCTGAATTGAGACTTTACTGCCCTATAAAATCCCTTCACTAGGACAGCTGTCCTGCCCCGGTCCTGCTAAATGGTCATGGAAATTCCCTTGACAAAGTGTCCCCATTTTCCTAATAATAACTTGGACTAAGGGAATGGAATCACAGTTTCTTTGCCCTTGAATCAGCTCACTTTTCCAATGCATAGAGCCATTCGCACTCTGGTGCAATACAGGGATTTCTCATGTTGAACATGAGCACACTGGTGTGTATGCTGTAGAAACAGTGGCCTGCTGTCTTTAACTGTTAAACCTCGTATCTTTGTGTCTGCTCGTTAATTTGTCTTCACATTCCTCTGGGCCCCCCCTTTTCCCAGACAGTAAATATCCAACTGTGTCAGAAGGGGAATAAGAGAGGGCAGGGATGGATGGCACTCAGAGGTACAGAGGGAGCGGGGGAAGAGTGATAAGTTAAGGACTGGGTTTGATTGAATCCAGGTATGTGCTTTCCCCTAGAGCGCAGGGTTCGTTTTTCATGCCACTATTGTCCCTGCATGGTTGATTAATGGATGTGGAATTTGGGCTGCAGACCAGGAATTTGAATCCCAGATAGAGAGAGGAATAGACAGAGGACATGGAAAAACAAGAGGCTGAAGGAGGATAAGGGTCAGGGCTGGACAGCAAGGATGTGGCTTAAGGGGGTAAGAATGGGCTGTCCTACCCCTTCCCCTTTCCTTTCTCTAGCCTAGACCCCTTTTTTTCTCCCCAACACTTTGTTTCACAAACACATTTCACACTGCTTCACATACACATTTCACACTGCTTCACATACACATTTCACACTGCTTCACATACACATTTCACACTGCTTCACATACACATTTCACACTGCTTCACATACACATTTCACACTGCTTCACATACACATTTCACACTGCTTCACATACACATTTCACACTGCTTCAAATACACATTTCACACTGCTTCACATACACATTTCACACTGCCGCAATCTACTTCTCTACTTGTAGGACAGACACCTAAAAGACAGGACTAAATCACTAAGAAAAAAGAGGAGAGAGAAAGTGAGGAAGAGACACCCATAAAGCTGTACTATAGCCCTGCATCTTGACAAAGATTTTCTGTTAGCATAAACCGTGAAAGGGTGTCAAGGACTTACAACATTATACAAGTGAACAGAACTGTGGACTACAGGAAGACTGATCAGTGAGTATGATTTTTTAAAAATATATTTATATTTGTGTCTGTCTTTCAATATTAGATTTTTTAAATGTTATTGTATTTATGAATGTAGAATGTAAAAGCAAATATGCAATACATTACATAGAAAGACAGTACTGTAGGTTGTAACATGTCATTCTTCATTCATTCTTCCCTTGAACCTGCTGTAGTACAAATGTAGGATCTTAATTTGAGCCAGTTTGATACAGCAGGAATATAATAATGTAGCAACAGGAAATGTAATTTATTATGTGAATTATAATTAATGGACACTTTTGCAGGGGTACATTTTTTATACATTTTTTTTTGTAAATCAAGTCTGACATTTCGAAGTGGAAATGACAATCTTCAGAAGCCTATTTAAACCTCAAATACACTACAAGTTAAACATGTTCTGCATTGCAGGAAAGTTCTCCTTCAACAGGGTGATCAAATAAAGATCCTACATCTGTATGTTGTTTTCTGCCATTTTATTTTTGGCTTTGAGGATAAAATGTACTGTGTAGTTCTGCAATGCAAGTTTTATTGAAATTATTGATCAATTGCTAAATATAAGCTCCTCAAAACCTGTTACTGCAGTGGGCTAAATCAGGATCACACAGAGTGATTCTTGGTAGTCTTAAAATAAATCTACTTTGAAACAAAAGCGTACACCTCACACACATGGTTATGGGCTTACAAAAAAGAAGATACCTGTACCATGTTGAAATGTATAACATTTTGAGTTTGCATCCCAATATAACACTTTATATACAGTGGGGCAAAAAAGTATTTAGTCAGCCACCAATTGTGCAAGTTCTCTCTCTTAAAAAGATGAGAGAGGCCTGTAATTTTCATCATAGGTACACTTCAACTATGACAGACAAAATGAGGAAAAAAAATCCAGAAAATCACATTGTAGGATTTTTTATGAATTTATTTGCAAATTATGGTGGAAAATAAGTATTTGGTCACATACAAACAAGCAAGATTTCTGGCTCTCACAGACCTGTAACTTCTTCTTTAAGAGGCTCCTCTGTCCTCCACTCGTTACCTGTATTAATGGCACCTGTTTGAACTTGTTATCAGTATAAAAGACACCTGTCCACAACCTCAAACAGTCACACTCCAAACTCCACTATGGCCAAGACCAAAGAGCTGTCAAAGGACACCAGAAACAAAATTGTAGACCTGCACCAGGTTGGGAAGACTGAATCTGCAATAGGTAAGCAGCTTGGTTTGAAGAAATCAACTGTGGGAGCAATTATTAGGAAATGGAAGACATACAAGACCACTGATAATCTTCCTCGATCTGGGGCTCCACGCAAGATCTCACCCGTGGGGTCAAAATGATCACAAGAACGGTGAGCAAAAATCCCAGAACCACACGGGGGACCTAGTGAATGACCTGCAGAGAGCTGGGACCAAAGTAACAAAGCCTACCATCAGTAACACACTACGCCGCCAGGGACTCAAATCCTGCAGTGCCAGGCGTGTCCCCCTGCTTAAGCCAGTACATGTTCAGGCCTGTCTGAAGTTTGCTAGAGAGCATTTGGATGATCCAGATGAGGATTGGGAGAATGTCATATGGTCAGATGAAACCAAAATAGAACTTTTGGTAAAAACTCAACTCGTCGTGTTTGGAGGACAAAGAATGCTGAGTTGCATCCAAAGAACACCATACCTACTGTGAAGCATGGGGGTGGAAACATCATGCTTTGGGGCTGTTTTTTCTGCAAAGGGACCAGGACTGACTGATCCGTGTAAAGGAAAGAATGAATGGGGCCATGTATCGTGAGATTTTGAGTGAAAACCTCCTTCCATCAGCAAGGGCATTGAAGATGAAACGTGGCTGGGTCTTTCAGCATGACAATGATCCCAAACACACCGCCGAACGAAGGAGTGGCTTCAGAAGAAGCATTTCAAGGTCCTGGAGTGGCCTAGCCAGTCTCCAGATCTCAACCCCATAGAAAATCTTTGGAGGGAGTTGAAAGTCTGTGTTGCCCAGCGACAGCCCCAAAACATCACTGCTCTAGAGGAGATCTGCATGGAGGAATGGGCCAAAATACCAGCAACAGTGTGTGAAAACCTTGTGAAGACTTACAGAAAACGTTTGACCTCTGTCATTGCCAACAAAGGGTATATAACAAAGTATTGAGATAAACTTTTGTTATTGACCAAATACTTATTTTCCACCATAATTTGCAAATAAATAAATAAAAAATCCTACAATGTGATTTTCTGGATTTCTTTTTCTCATTTCGTCTGTCATAGTTGAAGTGTACCTATGATGAAAATTACAGGCCTCTCTTCATCTTTTTAAGTTGGAGAACTTGCACAATTGGTGGCTGACTAAATACTTTTTTGCCCCACTGTACATCACAGAAGACTGAAATATAACACAACTGTTTGACATAGAAACAGAAGATTTGTCCGTTTTTTTAATAATCTTTATGAATTATGAAATTATGGCAAATATTAACACCGTTCCACCCATGAGGACACTAGATGGCGCTTTTGGTCATTGACTGCAGGAAAGGGATCTGTCTACCAATTAAAACCCTCCTGAAATTGGAGGCTCATCTGTTCATCTCGTCACGTGCCAGGCTTTAGGGCCAAGGATGGCCACAACAAACAGGTGTACATTTCCACATTTGATTTTGGGATGGATTAATATTATGCTCAAGTCTGCTTTACATTATTGCACAATAATAAAACCTCTGGAAAAATGTACCATGGACTAATAGAAGCTTATGCACAGCTGTGAGCTGAATCCAGTTATGCATAGCTTCATGTGGTGTCTGCATACCTGCACCTGTGCCTTCCCAGGCCATTGAGGTCATATCTCTGGCACCATTAGTCTAGGGTAGTGTGGAATTTAGGAAAGGAGTTCACAGCCCTCTTGGAGCCAGCCTAATTGCTTTAATCTCTCAGAGAGTGGTGATGTGGTTATTTGCCAATATCAGCACGCGTCTGACTGGATATGGTGGTTCAGTCTCATTATACTGAAAACAGAGGACTTCATGGTATGTGGCAAGTTATGAAATACCGATTCAAACCATTATAATTGTGTGACACATTTTCTTTGAAATGCTTGTTTGATCAGTGGCACACATTGTTCTACTTGTGCAGTACATGACTCAAGCATGAGACCATGGGGCAGTCTACTCTGTCTTCCAGCGTGACCGATGGTGTCGCAGGATAAAAAGCATGAGACCATGGGGCAGTCTACTCTGTCTTCCAGCGTGACCGATGGTGTCGCAGGATAAAAAGCATGAGACCATGGGGCAGTCTACTCTGTCTTCCAGCGTGACCGATGGTGTCGCAGGATAAAAAGCATGTAGCTAAATGTAGCTATTTGACATAATGCAGTCGTGTTCAGGTCACCACATGGGAGAAAGTGAACATGGAAAACAACCCATCCATAGTCTGAGCTGGGATACATGACATACCAATACTAAGTATCGCTGTTTGTGCCATTGTCAAACTTAATTTCTCTCTCGCTCTCTTGTCTTTCTCACAGATTCTGGAATATCCCTTTGCTTCCCCTCCGTGTTGTTGGTATTTGCCTGTACATTTATGTACTACTGACTTGAGTGTATGTGTGTGATTGTGATCGAGTGACTCCGCAGCATTTGTTTGTCTGTCTGCTACCTGCTCTCTGTTTGTTTGTTTGTGTGTGTTTATGTGTAGTATGCGGGGAACATTTGTGTTGTTATGTGTGTGTGTGAGTTTGTCCCTCCTCCACCATACAAAGTCTCAATTGCCTCCTGAAGGTGACAGCCTCACGGTAAGGATGAGTCAGTCTTCACTTCTCCTCTTCCTGCTTATTACTTTTTCATTGCTCAGTTTTTCACTCTGTCTCTTCTAAAAGCCACTTTATGCCTCTCTCCCTGCAACATTTACACCTCTCGATAACAATGCTCATTCCCCATGTACCGGAGTCATTCCCTCTTCTAATATTGTAATTGTGCATGCATGCTCTGGCACTTTAGTGTATACAGTCAACACTGAAACCTCTTTCTCTCTTTCTCTCTCTTTCTCTCTCTTTCTCTCGCTCTCAGGAGTGCACAGATGGTTATGAGTGGGATGTTGAGAGTCAGCATTGTAAAGGTGGGTGGATTAATTTGGTTGTAATGTTAGAGAGAGTGATGTGTGAGAAAGTTATGTCACTGTGCTTATGATCTGATGGTGTCACAGCCAAAATAGCATGGTAAATAAGCTTCCTTTGTCAGTTCTATTCATCACCAACCCTCATTTGAGTTTTTTTTACTCCTCATGTGTTTGCCCTTTCACACATTCCTCCTCATCTCTTGCTCTCTCCATCTCCTTAATTTGCCTTTCACTCATTTTCATCTCTTACCTTATCTCTCAGATATCAATGAGTGTCAGACCATTGCGGAGGCCTGCCAGGGGGAGATGAAGTGTTTTAACCACTATGGCGGTTACCTGTGTCTCCCACGCTCTGCCTCTGTCATCACTGCCCCTGAACCCTCCAGCCAATCAGTGGCCATCCTACCAGTGGAGTCCAACGAGGCCTTCAGCCCCTGTCCTGTAGGCTACGATGCCCAGGGGGAGGACTGTGTAGGTGAGGCCAAATGGGAGGGCTGTGTAGGTAAGGCCCAGGGGGAGGGCTATGTAGGTAAGGCCCAGGGGGAAGGCTGTGTAGGTGAGGCCAAATGGGAGGGCTGTGTAGGTAAGGCCCAGGGGGAGGGCTGTGTAGGTGAGGCCAAATGGGAGAGCTGTGTAGGTAAGGCCCTGGGGGAGGGCTGTGTAGGTGAGGCCAAAAGGGAGGGCTGTGTAGGTAAGGCCCAGGGGGAAGGCTGTGTAGGTGAGGCCAAAAGGGAGGGCTGTGTAGGTAAGGCCCAGGGGGAGGGCTGTGTAGGTAAGGCCCAAGGGGAGGGCTGTGTTGGTGAGGCCAAATGGGAGGGCTGTGTAGGTGAGGGCCAAGGGGGAGGGCTGTGTAGGTGAGGCCAAATGGGAGGGCTGTGTAGGTAAAGCCAAGGGGGAAGGCTGTGTAGGTGAGGCCAAATGGGAGGGCTGTGTAGGTAAGGCCCAGGGGGAGGGCTGTGTAGGTGAGGCCAAATGGGAGAGCTGTGTAGGTAAGGCCCTGGGGGAGGGCTGTGTAGGTAAGGCCCAGGGGGAAGGCTGTGTAGGTGAGGCCAAAAGGGAGGGCTGTGTAGGTAAGGCCCAGGGGGAGGGCTGTGTAGGTAAGGCCCAAGGGGAGGGCTGTGTTGGTGAGGCCAAATGGGAGGGCTGTGTAGGTGAGGGCCAAGGGGGAGGGCTGTGTAGGTGAGGCCAAATGGGAGGGCTGTGTAGGTAAAGCCAAGGGGGAAGGCTGTGTAGGTGAGGCCAAATGGGAGGGCTGTGTAGGTAAGGCCCAGGGGGAGGGCTGTGTAGGTAAGGCCCAGGGGGAGGGCTGTGTAGGTAAGGCCCAGGGGGAGGACTGTGTAGATGAGGCCCAAGGGGAAGGCTGTGCAGGTGAGGCCCAGGGGGAGGGCTGTGTAGGTAAGGCCCAAGGGGAGGGCTGTGTTGGTGAGGCCAAATGGGAGGGCTGTGTAGGTGAGGGCCAAGGGGGAGGGCTGTGTAGGTGAGGCCAAATGGGAGGGCTGTGTAGGTAAAGCCAAGGGGGAAGGCTGTGTAGGTGGGGCCAAATGGGAGGGCTGTGTAGGTGAGGCCCAGGGGGAAGGCTGTGTAGGTGAGGCCAAATGGGAGGGCTGTGTAGGTGAGGCCAAGGGGGAGGGCTGTGTAGGTGATGCCAGCTGGAGGGCTGTGTGGGTGAGGCCAGGGGGAGGGATGTTTGGGTGAGTCACAAGCCTGGACAGAGACTGGGAAGGCTTGCCATAAGTGTTGAGTGGGAGAAGGGACAGTGTGAGTGTGTATGTGTTCGTTTATTTTATGGAGCACTGTGAGTAAGAACAGGGATCAGGGTGGAATGATTCACTATGAACACCTCGCCTGCCCTCTTTGTTCTACTGAGTTAAAGGTTACACTGTGTGTGTGTTTTCAGACATGGACGAGTGTGTACTCGATCTTCATGACTGCCAGCCCAGCCAGCAGTGCGTTAACACTGTGGGCACCTACAGCTGCCAGTGTCCAGATGGATACAGCAAAATTGGTATTGAGTGTGTGGGTGAGACAGCACTATCTACCTCACATTTCACTTTCTTTATTCCTCTAATGAGGCTTTTTACTTTGTGTTTGTTTTCCATCCTCTCCTCTTCTCCCCTACACTACCTCAGAATCTTACCTCCTCTCTTTCGTCCTCTCCTCCCAGACATTGATGAGTGTAGATACAGGTACTGTCAGCATCGCTGTGTAAACGTACCTGGCTCTTTCTCCTGTGAGTGTGAGCCCGGGTTTCAGTTGGCTGGAAACAACCGTTCATGTGTGGGTAAGTCCCTTTCCATGAGTAAAACTGGCAGAAAAACTCAGTTGAAACTAAACTAGAATTCATTACATCACAATATATTTGATGACGGTTACTGTTTTATCTGCCTGCTGGTCTCTCCCTCACCCTATTACAACATAACCCTAACCCTAACCCTACAACATCCAATATCCAACTCAAGATGTGAATGAGTGTGAGATGGGCGCCCCCTGTCAGCAGAAATGTTACAACACGTATGGCACCTTTCTTTGTCGCTGTGAACCGGGCTACGAGCTGGGACCAGACGGACACTCATGCAATGGTAAAGGGCCTGATTTTCTCCTTGGCTATTTTCTGTCTGTCTGTAGGGTTTCCAACATGAAAACAAAGAATGCTGATAGTTATTAAAATCCAGCCTTTCAGTTACTTCTGTGCCCTTCCCTGACTGTCTTTCTCTCTATCTATCTGTCACTCGTGCTCTCTGTGCAGATGTAGACGAGTGCGGCTACTCCAGTTACATGTGCCAGTTCCAGTGTGTTAACGGTCCAGGGAGGTTCTCCTGTATCTGTCCAGAGGGGTACCAGCTACAGGGCACCAGACTCTGCCAAGGTAAACATCGTTACAATACGCTATTTATAGCTGACAAATGTGAGAAGTTATGATATCTCTTTCTCCATGTTCTTCTTTCTCTGCTCTGCCCTCCATCTCTCCCCATCTCCCTCTCTCCTTCTCTCCCCCTCTCCAGATGTGAATGAGTGTGAGACAGACATACACCAGTGTGGAGAGGGCCAGACCTGTATTAACATCCATGGGGGTTATCAGTGCACCGATTCCAACCGCTGTCGAGAGCCCCATGTGCACGTGTCTGACAAGTGAGTAGCATCCTCCTCCACACGTTCAGTACCATAACCTCACTATCACACAACCTCATATAGTCTAAAAATCCCTCCAGGAAATGACACACGGACAGCACTAGACAGGTTATTTAACCCCCTCTTCCCTGTCTTTCTAGCCGCTGTGTTTGCCCGGTCATCAAGCCTGAGTGTCGTGACCTCCCCTTCTCCATCGTCCACCGCTACATGAGCATCACCTCAGAGCGCTCCGTCCCCTCAGACATCTTCCAGATCCAGGCCACCAGCATCTACCCTGGAGTCTACAACACCTTCCGCATCCGCTCTGGGGACGACATTGGGGAATTCTACATACGGGTGAGTGGGTGGGAGATACTGGCAGCTCTAAGAGTAACTATTTTCTCTCCACTCCATGTGTTAACTGTAGACCAGTTTCATTCACTACACTACACTCTTATCCACATAGGAGAACTCTTTGAAGAACCAGGTAGAACCCTTTTGGGTAGAACCCGTTCCAGGTAGAACCCTTTTGGGTTCCAGGTAAAACCCTTTCCACAGAGGGTTCTACATAGAACCCAAAGGGGTTCTACCTGGAGCCAAAAAGGGTTCTCCTATGGTGACAATCAAAGAACCCTTTCGGAACCCTTTTTTCTAAGAGTATAGAAACTCCAACTACTGAACATCCCTGTGCGTTGTAATACTTGGAGTTAAAGGCTACAGTGTTGACTCATGAGTCAGGGTGAGAACGGGTCCCAATCTCAGCCATACATGGTCTTATACGTTCCAGACCACAGGGTTGGATGCATGTCAAGAAGAAAACAGAATGTCTAGAATGTCTAGATGTCTGTATATTACACAAAAATACTTACCAAGACCTAAAATCTAATACTGCCTACTGCAGTAGTAAGGGAACAAAAACGACTGGTTTTGAAGACAGAATACTGAGTTAAAATTATGATTCAGTCCTTTTACAATGCCACGACACCTCCCTCTATCTTTTCACAGCAAATGAACAACATCAGTGCCATGCTGGTCCTGGCCCGTGCTGTGACCGGTCCAATAGAGTACACCCTGGAGCTGGAGATGGTGTCGGTCAACCCCCTCATGAGCTACCAGACCAGCTCTGCCCTACGACTGTCTGTCTTTGTAGGACCATACACCTTCTGAGGAGATTGGAGAGAGATGGAGTGAAGAGAGAGAGAGCAGGAACATAAATAGAGAGTGGGAGAGAAATGAGAAGAGGAAAATTGTTAAGGACATGAGAAACATTTCTCAGACTTATTACTACTATACTACTATGCATCTTTAAAAAAACTGCCCGGGGAAAAGCTAGTTGTGAAACCATTCTTCCATAATTCTGTGAGTCACCACACACACACATCCTCATGCACATGCACACACACCAGTGGTGGCTGGTGTCGCTTTAAATGGGAGGACGGGATCATTATAATGGCTGGAATGGAATAAAGGGAACTGAGTCAAACTTGTTTTTGATACTGTTCCATTTATTCCATTCCAGACATTATTCCCTCCCTTTACCAGACTCCTCTGACACACACACAAGGACACACACATGGCACACTGGCACAGTGTGCACATGGCTGGCACACGGGTACATCACAATAGTTTAAGACAGTTCAATCAGTAATATTCCCATTACAGTTATATTAACATATTAACATATCACCTTGTGTTCACCATAACACAGTTGGTATCTAGCCTCTTCACCATATTTCCAATAGTCTGTTGCTGCACAGAAGACTAGCTAAGTTATATAGAGGGACATTCTCTTGTTACCAAGGAAACTGATAAAAACACCCATTCAAGGCTACCATTTCAACCCATGTTATACTGTGTTCTCTTTCTCTCCATCAAGGATGTCGTTTTTTCTTACAGTTGTTTTGACATGTTACTAAAATTAAAAGAAATGAAACCAACATTTGGATGAATGGTGTTCCTTTTGGGGGCCTTGCCTCCTATTCTACTTAAGGCCCATTAATGGGTTCTATTCTGCTTAATTAAGGCCCATTAATGGGTTCTATTCTGCTTGATTAAGGCCCAATAATGGGTTATATTCTGCTTGATTAAGGCCCAATAATGGGTTATATTCTGCTTGATTAAGGCCCATTAATGGGTTCTATTCTGCTTAATTAAGGCCCATTAATGGGTTCTTTGCCGACCTTTTATCAAACTCTTTCTTTCACTCTGTCACGTTTGCTTTTCAGTACAGACAGATAAATGCATTTACACTACAGTGAATTAAAAGCCGTAGAGCACTCTTACAATACAAGGGACACTATTTCTATATACCACCACATGGGAGTATATTTATATCTGCAGTTACCATAGATTACTATCTTAATGTAAATTGCCAAATTACTGTAACTTAAATGTATAGCCTTACAGCGTATCAACTTAAAAGTTGGTAAATTGGTTGAGTCAATAAAGGGCCCTTTTCAATCCGCATCACGGAAGTTCAGCTTTACAGCCTAATTGAAATTTAAAGGCAATGTTCCCGCTTTAGAAGAGACTGTATTCATGGTAAACGCTGCATCTGTCGGCTCAATAGGAAATGACCTTTACATCTCTATCTGGTATCTGTAACAGTTCAGTGATACAGACTGAATAGAGCCCTCAGTCTCCTTGTCATTTCAACATACTTCATCAATGTGTTCCATTAATGCGGCTAGTTGGTAGAATTTGCATGAGGTCATCAACATGCACAGTCTTTTCGTCTAATTTTAACCCAGATGTCAACCAAAAATCAACAATAGGGTTCAAATCAACAATGCAGTCACATATCAACCAAACTTGAATGTTTTTTCTGTAGCTGTTCATCTAGAAAGGGGTTGACATTACACGAACGCTCCACTGTAGAATTATCCCTTACCTAAGACATAATTCACAGTTATCTGTTACTTAAATAATTATTTTGAGAAATTGATGTTATTCTCACTTCATCATGTTCTTTTTCACACAAACAAGTTTTTCTCAGCTTTGCCCCACACACACATGGTGTGGACTGAAGTATCAGTACCTAAATGTCTCCACATAGTGGCAGAAACAACAGAAGCCTGAATCTGATTCACTTGAGTAAAAAAACAGAATATTACAGAATAAATTCTTTACTCATACCTTACATTAGAATGGGCAGTGAAGAGTGTGTGTTTGCATGTGAGATAATGTGTGAGTATGTTTTGGTGTATTTGTACCAGAGTGTTGGGCATTCCTCTGTGACATCTTCAGTGTGGTAGCTGAGAGGCAGGGAGTCCAGGCACAGACGTTATGTAGGTGGACAGGGGAAGAAGCAGATGGGTGTTGGTGGTGGGTAGTACAGGGGGTAATGTTATGGGTGGTGTGTAGTACAGGGGGTAATGTTATGGGTGGTGTGTAGTACAGGGGGTAATGTTATGGGTGGTGTGTAGTACAGGGGGTAATGTTATGGGTGGTGGGTAGTACAGGGGGTAATGTTATGGGTGGTGGGTAGTACAGGGGGTAATGTTATGGGTGGTGGGTAGTACAGGGGGTAATGTTATGGGTGGTGGGTAGTACAGGGGGTAATATTATGGGTGGTGGGTAGTACAGGGGGTAATATTATGGGTGGTGGGTAATGTTATATGTGGTGGGTAGTACAGGGGGTAATGTTATGGGTGGTGTGTAGTACAGGGGGTAATGTTATGGGTGGTGGGTAGTACAGGGGGTAATGTTATGGGTGGTGTTTAGTACAGGGGGTAATGTTACGGGAGGTGGGTAGTACAGGAGGTAATATTATGGGTGGTGGGTAGTACAGGGGGTATTCGTATGGGTTGTGGGTAATGTTATATGTGGTGGGTAGTACAGGGGTAATGTTATGGGTGGTGGGTAGTACAGGGGGTAATGTTATGGGTGGTGGGTAGTACAGGGGGTAATGTTATGGGTGGTCTATAGTACAGGGGTTAATGTTATGGGTGGTGGGTAATACAGGGGGTAATGTTTTTGTGGTGGTTTGGACAGGGGATAATATAATGGGTGGCAGGTAGTACAGGGGGTAATGTTATGGGTGGTGAGTAGTACAGGGGGTAATGTTATGGGTGGTGAGTAGTACAGGGGGTAATGTTATGGGTGGTGAGTAGTACAGGGGGTAATGTTATGGGTGGTAAGTAGTACAGGGGGTAATGTTATGGGTGGTGGGTAGTACAGGGGGTCATGTTATGAGTGGTGGGTAGTACAGGGGGTACTCTTATGGGTGGTGGGTAATTTTTTATGTGGTGGGTAGTACAGGAGGAAATGTTATGGGTGATGGGTAGTACAGGGGGTAATGTTATGGGTGGTGGGTAGTACAGGGGGTAATGTTATGGGTGGTGGGTAGTACAGGGGGTAATGTTATGGGTGGTGGGTAGTACAGGGGGTAATGTTATGGGTGGTGGGTAGTACAGGGGGTAATGTTATGGGTGGTCAGTAGTACAGGGGGTAATGTTATGGGTGGTGGGTAGTACAGGGGTCATGTTATGGGTGTGGGTGCTGTGTAGTACAGGGGGTAATGTTATGGGTGGTGGGTAGTACAGGGGTCATGTTATGGGTGAGGGTGCTGTGTAGTACAGGGGGTAATGTTGTCAGGGCACACCTGGGATTGGACAGGGATTTCATCGCAGGGTGCCATGGCATGGGCGGCAGGGTTCACAGAGCAGGCTCAGTCTGAGGTAGAGGGAGAGTATGAATGTACATTGTTAAGTTTGTCCTGAACATGAATTAGCTTACCAGTGAGGACTTAAAAGGTTATTATTCATCTTGTTGACACTTTACAATGACTCATTTGTGTACATACATAATAATAACACATCTACAATAAATTGTTATATCCTCACAACATATTCCAATGATACTGTAGCTTCATTGCCAACATATTATATTAACCTATGCCAACTTGAAATGGTTTCTAGGTATATTTATTCCTGTGGATAAAGGTATTTGTATATTTCGGTCCAGAGAGGAGGAAATTGAGCTGGATCAGGTAGAGAGTTATTTTCTCTCCACCCCCTCATGAATCCCTAGTTATCACCAGTCCATTAGGAGAAGGGCTCTGACATGAGAGAGGAAACGCATGAATGAAAGAGGAAATGAATCATCGTTTTATTTAAATTCAAAAAAGTGCAGGACAGTGTGTGTGAGCGAGACACTGAATTTATATTTATTTACATTTAGCTTGTTTATACAATTTTGAATATCATTAGAGAAAATGTAATCACGTCATGTGACTGGAGACAAATGAGTCATCTTTACCTGAGAAAACTCTACAGAGGAACAATAAGGAAGGAAATGTTTGGTCGTGTTACACATAACTTCTATAAAGATCATACTGTGCTTCTCCTAAACTCAACCTATGATGAAGATATGGCAGTGGTCCATGTAATCACATCGCTCTACAATACATTTAATTGCATATCCAAGAATCATATTTTATATTTCGAACAAAATAGTTGCCTTGATCTGTAATCCACCTCGAAATAATAAAGTGTGGTTATAACCTACCAGCTTAAATGGTGTCTTTGAGAATAATGTTTTATTTGTGGACCAATGTGGTTACTAAGTAACAGCAGTATTGTTGCCATGGTCACACATAGATGGAGACAAGCAAGAGATGGAGATGGAGACAAACAAGAGACAAGCACCTTGTGATTGATGAATGAAGATAGAAAAAGAGGGAAATAAATGCTGAGTTAAAGAAGAACTCTCCAACATCTCTGCATGTGAAAATGTCTCTATACACAAAATAGAAAAATAGCAATTCAAGAGTTGGAAAAATCTAATTCTGTGGTCTATCAATGTCCTGCACCATCAGTGAGAATATAGATGCTCCATATCTCAACACCATTGTGGTTTCAACAGATGGCCACACCACCCACGATAAAAACATCCATTACCACAGGGAGCCCAGGATGTCAAACAGCAGCTCCCTCTGTGTCCCATGGGCCCGGACCAAACTGAAGCCAGTAAAATCTCAATCTATCTGACGTCATCTGATTTAAAAAATGGTTTACAATTCAAGGAGAGTCCAGTTGGTCCTAAGTGTAGTGATATGGTATTATAAAGGACTTTCAACAGGATGTTTGAGTCAGGCATCAGTTAAGTGAAAATGTGTGTGGCTGTAGTCTCATTTGTGGTTGTAGTTTACTTATAGGTAAAAAAGTATATCAAATATTATTATCTGAATGGAGTATACTGTTTGACTTCAAGACTAACTATATCTTAACTCTAATGTAACTTCACATCTAAAATTACAAATGAACAAATGTAATCTTGACCCCTTGTCTTTTCGCTGTAATTGGTGCAGACCTCGAACTCAGTCTGAGAAGCGAACCAGATACAAATAGAGTGTATCACTACAATCAAAACATTCCACTCCAGTCCATGTTCTAAAAATAAACTGAACAACCAAGGCAATAATAAAGCAAGGAACATGTACAAGGCTGAATTCTCACCAGAGAGAGAAGGGAAGGGGAGTGTGTAGGCGTTTGCTTAGTTCACCTGGAGACAACACTTACTGCATGTGCTTTGGTTAACACACACACACACATATTTTCTCTCTCTCTCTCTCTCTCTCTCTCTCTCTCTCTCTCTCTCTCTCTCTCTCTCTCTCTCTCTCTCTCTCTCTCTCTATGACACTTGATAGAGAGAGAGTGAGTGAGAGAGATATCATACAGTAGGCAGTTCTCAATGCTAATCACCCCCTCCCATCGCCATTCCCATTCTATTCCTATCTACTGTATGGTTGCTCAGCACCCCTCCACCCCACCATCAGCCTATATAAAGAACATCCTCGTTCATGTACTTTATAATCACGACGCAACTAGTCAACATAGACAGCCACCATAACAGCTCATTGCTCACGGAGAGACAAATTACAATGAATTGACAATGCAAACTCAGCTATTAAACTAGTCATATTCATTCTAACAATTCCGTTGTCAATTTACAGCGGCCGAATTAGGATGACATTGTGAGACAGAACAACTCCGCGACTTCTACAAACCTCTCAAACTCCGACACCTGTTTCAGACAGGCACGCGACAATGTATCGGTCCACAAAAGGAGCCTCAAAGGCTCGGAGGGATCAAATCAACGCAGAGATTCGGAACATCAAGGAACTGTTGCCCATTTCCGATTCGGACAAAGCCCGACTCTCCTACCTACACATCATGTCACTTGCCTGCATGTACACCCGAAAGTCTGTATTCTTCTCTCAAGGTAGGCTTAACCTTTTTGCTGTTTTAAACATGGTCACACGAAGTGTACTTTTGCTCGTGTGGTTTTAGTCACCAAGTGCACTGAAGTTTAACGTGCATGGTCGATAACCACTACACCCTATCAAGCACTGTAATGTAGAAGTTGATCTACTGATTTATTTGTTGGCTAATAGTTTGATTTGTTATGGATTTTTACATAATGTCCTTCCACGTCTTGCGCTGTCTAAAGTTCTGAAAGTGTTTGGCGCTGTCCATGGTACTAGTCTGTTGTAGCGAGTAAATGCGCGTGACTCCAATCTGTTGGAAGCATAACACTAGTCATATTTAGGATGAACACGATCCCTGTTGAATAAAATGCAAATACTACAATTTATTTTATGCTTTTTGTTTTAGTGACGATATTTACAAATAATGTTAGACCTTGTATTTTCTTTGCCAAAACAGACGCTCTTCAAGACGAGACCACGGACTTAATGTTCTTTCAGGAGCTGTCAGGGCTGATGCACGAATTGTCAGGTTTCATGATACTCCTAACAAGCGATGGAAAACTTCTGTATCTATCTGACAATGTCGCAGACCACCTCGGACATTGTATGGTGAGTAGCCGAAGCTGCAAACTGGTAGCTGCTGTTGTTACTTTGACAAATCATACACTGAAAGTATTGTGCATAGGCCTATGAAAGTCTCATTCAATGTCCTGCAACCTGTTTTTCTCATTCAGGTGGACCTGGTTGCCCAGAGTGATAGTGTGTATGATATCATTGATCCTATGGACCACTTTGTCATGAGGAGCAACCTTGCAGGTCTACCGATGACCACTACTGACACAGGTATAGATCTCTCATCACTGTGCTAATCTAAGAATTGTTTTACTAGTTCCGTTAGAAAGACCTTAGTAACCCAACTGCTGCATCCTATCCTAGACTATGATGACATCATCTATCAAAAGACAACCAGGACCTTACTTTACGAATTAAATGTAATTTATATAACTGTTCCTCAAATGTATATATATCTTATAATGACAACAGATTTTCTCCTCCCCCAGACAAGTTATTTCGATGTCGCTTCAATACTACAAAGTTCATCCGGCGACAGGGTGCGGAGAACAAGTTGATGCTAGTCAGAGCTCGCTGCCTCACCCCACCTTGCCCTGTCTCTGCATACTGGACCTCCAACCCAGTATGGGTGTGTTTCTGTACCCCTCTGAAGACAATAAAGCCTTGCCTTACAATAGCCAAGAGTGCCCCCCTCACCCCACCCTCTGAGCAGTCCTTCCTACTGGCTTGTTTCCACTCTCAACACCACAGGGACATGAGGCTTTGGGATGCCCAGGACAGGTAAGAAAGAGCCTTGTTCATTGTGAAGTATAACACTGTTTTGGTAGTGTATAGGTATGAGAACATGGGGTATGTTATCAACTCTATCGTCCCTTTTTCCTCCAGTGTGAGTGTGTACCTGGGCTACGATGTGGAGTTTCTACGCTCTCGCTCCTGGTACAGCCTGGTCCATCCCAGGGATCTCTCCCATGCCTCTGCACAGCACTGTCTCCTATGTGAGTACATCCACAATAACACAACTACTCAACCGCAGCCACTTAACATACAGTCTAACATAACACAACCAACAATACAAACACGTGAGGAAGACAGACCAGTGAGGAGAGCTGAATATGGGAATGTGTCTGTCTCTGCAGTGAGTGAAGGAGAGGGGAGGCAGGTGGACATGGTGGTGCAGGTGGAGGCAGCAGACCACTCATGGGTCTGGCTCTATATGGTCCTCCAGCTGAACATCGACGAAAACCCCATCAGCTGCCACAACTACATCATCAGGTACCACAGCTACACTGCTATGAAATACCACTGTGTCATTTGTCTCTTACCTTTAACCATGACCTCTATACAGTATATGTGATATATAAATAATTATTGTCTCTTTTCCTCTCTCTCTTTTTCTCTCTCTTAGTGAGTCAGAGGCGTGGTCAATACGCCAGCAGAGCTCTTGTGAGGAGCCCATGCAGCCAGTTGGTTATGATCCTCGGTCCAGCCTGTCGTCTCTGGATGAAGAGAACTTCCCCCAGACACATGGAGGACAACACCAGTGGGAACCAAAGACCAGCCATCTCTCTGTTGGACCAACCACTTCTGCCTCACTGACTGACCCTAAGTCTGATATTCTGACTCAAAGAATTACCTCTCACCTAACCAATATGTCAGAACCCCTCCCCTCCTCCCTCACCAAGCCCCTCACCCCTCTTACTATGCCCCACCCTCAACAGATGGGGGAGTGTGCATGTTCTCCCCCGTATACCCCTCATCTTGCTAGTGGAAGTTTTACTTTTGTGGAGAAATTGCAACTCAGTTTTGATCCTTTCAATGCAGCTGTGTCCTGCCCAATGGCCCATGAGGTTATTAACTCAGCACATATAGCCCCAGCCTTCTCCCAGGTCCTCTCTTCTGAGCATCCTCAGGTACTCTTCCCGGCAGAGCCCCATGAAAAGCTGCCCCCCACCACCAATAGTTTTGGGGGAGATGAATGCTCCATCATGGGCCTGCCACAGATTAGTGGTCCCTTGTATGTGGATGTTCCCCACAGGCCCTTCCGTGGCCCTCTGAATGAGCTCCTCCTAACTCCAGAGGCTTCCCCCACACACCCTCCCTGCTCCTTCTTCTCCACAGAGAAAGAGCAGGAGCGAGAGAGGGAGGACATTTCTCTCTTGGCTAAATATATTAGCTCTTTAGCTGAGGGATTCTATTGTGACCCTCTTCTCCCCAGAGTAATCCCCTCCACCTTTTCGTCTTCACCCAGTCTTCAGGCCACATCCCAGAATCCCTCTCCTCCTTGCGGAGCTGAGTGTCCGCCCTGGAGGGGGTTAGACCCGCCCCTTAGCCGAGAGGATATCTCTCTTTATGAGGAGAGTATGGCTCTAGAGAGCCTAATTGAGGAGCTCTCAACTTTCCCTTTGTCCCCCTCTTCATGCTCCTCTCCTCCCTCTTCCTCCTTTAACTCCTTCCCTCCATGCTTGCCACTCACCCCAGTGAGCAGGTGTAACCCCAGCCTCTTCAAGGGTGAATCTTCAATTGGTGTAAACCACTTCTGTAGCGTCCAGTCGACGCAGTGTAACTACATGGCAGTGGGTGGAGCTATGATGGCCGTCAGGGCAGGGATTAAAAGAGACATGGAGGAGTCATCTGAGAGTGAGATGGATACGGACGTGTCAGTGTCGCTACCATCGTCAGCCATCGCTCTCACAGCCTTTCAGGAGTGTGTCCCTGTCTATGTCCATCCGGCTCCCACCATCGGTTTGCCCCATGCCCAGTCCCTTCTGGAGGAACTGGATGCCATGGAATCTGTGTTTGAGGCAGATGCCTCTTTCAACCCGTCTCGGGGTGACAACCTGAGTTGTATCAACTCCCACTCAACCATACATTCACAAAGCTTCCACCAAGGTACGGGACATTTTTGTCATGCTAATATTTTGATAAGAGAACAGGCCATGTTCCCACTGGCACATAAAATGTCATAGTTTCATCCAATATTTTTCCATTTTACAGTATAAGATGCATCACTACTAAGATTTCAGTGTGATAAATATTGGTTAAATTAACTCTTCTCTGTTGTTTTCTTTCATTTCAGATGGAAACCTGCGTGACCCTCCGTTCTAAAATAAGTCTGTGACTTACTTCGTTCAGTATGGCATATTGTCATATTTCAAGCTTTTCCTGTAAAAGCTGAATGTGCAACATCTATACAAAATATTCAAAACGGTGAAAATGTATATTCTCCTATACATATTTAAGATACTTAATTCAATATTGTATAATACTGTTTTCTGATGATTCAGTTGTACTTGCATTACTTTGAATTAATTTGATTGCTGAGTAACCTCATGATAGAGGTAATTTAAAGTGCCATGTTTATATTCACTCATAGTGAGGAAGAAGGCTTCTTTGAGCACAAAATATCAAATGGTAAAAATTTAACAGACCACAACGATTTTGTTTGGTTTTTATCTATAAAGATAGTGTTTTATACATTGATCTACACATTGGTCAACTTGGTCTTATTTTGTTGAATGGATGCATTTTGGTTTGAAAATCATAATGGGTTGTCTTTCAGCAGTTATCAATCGATAGACTTCTGTTTTAGTGTCAAAGTACAAATGAATGTAGCATTGTCTACAGCAGAGTAAAGGTTTGATTTCTATGTTTTAGAAATTAAATGATTATATTATACACAATAGTGTTTGTATAGAATAATGTGGAAATAAATGTGCTGTTCACATACTGTGTTTGACTGATCTATTGACTATATATATATATATACACATATACACACATACATACATGACTCTAAAAGTGGAGTGAAACGAGTGTATTACCAGTGTACCAATAATATACTGTATGCTCTACATTCATATATTACATTACTCTGATTTCTGTATTAGATTTTATTTTTTTACATCCAGTACATTAGCTACTGTACTGAATGAGTAATGGAGATTGTTAAGGTATTTTTCTCTTGTTGTCGATGTATTTGGATACCAAATCAAAAGCAACTCTATTAAAATATATTTTGAAGTGTTTGTCTTTTACTGATCATTTAGACACTGTCATTCTATCCATCTGCCTCTCCCTTATTCTCTCCATTGTGTGATGAGAGTCAGGGACAGTTCTGACGTACATTGTGACGCCTGTCACACAATCAGCAGCTCAGACTGAGCCACAGGCCTGAATGTGCCTGCATTTACACACACACAGACCTGACAGATGTACCCTTTAATATATCAACTAGAATTATCAGGTATGAAGGTAAGACCCAGATGCAGACCATGTCGAATAAACAGTAGTTTAATATTCCAACAGGGGCAGGTAATAGACAGGTCAAGACAGGCAGAGGTCAGTAATCCAGAGGGGGGCAATGGTACAGGTCGGCAGGCTCAGGCGGGCTCGGCGTCAGGACAGGCAAGGGTCAAGACCAGGAGGGCGAGAAAAGAGAGACTGGGCAAAGCAGGCGCTGAGACACAAACCGCTGGTTGACTTGAACAAACAAGACAAACTGGCAACGGATAACGAACACAGGTTTAAATACACAGGGGATAATAGGGAAGATGGGCGACACCTGGAGGGGGGTGGAGACAATCACAAAGACAGGTGAAACAGATCAGGGTGTGACAAGAATGATATTACAGTTTTTCCAATCGTTTTGGTGCTATTTTCCCAAGTATGTGGTGATCCAAGCAGGTAACACTTGTAACGCAACAAGTCTTATATTAAAACCTTTTATTGTGCATACATTTTGTTTGGAGACATCTTTCAACATGCAACCATTGATCCACAATATAAGTTTACTGTGAAATACCACTAGAACATTTTTTTAAATCACCAAAAGACAACATCATTTTACTTAGACGCTCTTATCCAGATCAATTAGGGTGAAGTGCCTTGCTCAAGGGCACATCAGATTTTTCACCTAGACAGCTTGGGGATTCGAACCAGCAACTTTCGGTTACTGGCCCAACGCTCTTAACTGCTAGGCTACCTGCCTCCCATTGTGTGATATCTAATTGGTTTAACCATTTAATCCAATAGAAAAAAAATACAAAATACATGTTTCAAAATTGCCCTTATAATGTAGTATGCTACAGTACATTACACCTTTTTCACATTATGCAATACACTTGCATTACCCATAAAAAAAGGACTTTACATTTTTTCCATCATTTATTTCCCATGAGTGATCAAAAGGTGTGATCATTCAAGATTACAATCATTGATGCAAAAAGTACATTTATTGTTTGGATATAACTACGACATAGGCTTATTGTAATCAAATGAAATCAATGAAAGAAACAAATGTTTAGCAGGCACTAGTTTTCATCAAGCCTGTCTTGAGCATTTGGACATAGGTTCTCATCGACATTTCAGTAAATGTCCTCATTGTTCATGCACCTGGGGGAAAACCTTTTGGCATGGTGAATCCAAGCCTGAAAAAGGTCTGCATTGCTGTCAATGCATGCCTCAACCATGGCCTGGAGGAGGATGGCTTGCTCATGGGGATGTCAATCATATACCTACTACCGGTATTGTAATTATTTATTGTATTTTACAGTATTGTACTTATGTATTGTAGTGGTCCTGTGTGGCTCAGTTAGTAAGAGCATAGCACTAGCAGCACCAGAGTTGTGGGTTTGATTCCCACTGGGGTCACATACAAAAATGTGTGTACTCACTGTTGTCCCTTTGGATACAAACACCTGTTATGTTACTGTAATGCTATGTTACTGTAATGCCATATATTAAACATACATTTTCATTATGTAGTTATCAAAATTTGTTGTAGACAAACTTTTAAAAAATCTATAGGTTTACCAAATGGTTTAGCGATGATCAGTCTGAGTAAGTAATAGTAAAATGTATTTCAACAATGAGAAAACAATCATATCAAAAGTAATGTGAGCATTGCATTGTGAAAATCAATTACTTTATATGAACATGTATTGCAATATGAAACATGATGAAAGATGAAACACCGATTAAGTTTGGTGAAAAGTGACTGTATGATTGTGTGTTTTACTTAGTGAATTGAAAATGTGCTTACAGTGCTGAAACAGTTGCCTTTTTGATGATCTGTTTTGAGTTTTGTACTAAGCGTTGTGAAAATGTACTACGTGAAAATTGCACCAAATAATACAATAAAAAAAAAGTATAAATGCCGTCCACCCTCCTGGCCTTTTTACACCCACTGGATCTTGTAGCGCTGCTGAGTTCTATGAAAGAAGTCCCTATTTTTAGCGCTCTCTCATTCTATCCTTCCTGCCCTTGCATCCTTGTGAAAATTCAAGAAGGACAAAAATAGACTGGGCCTAAATGAGAAAAACAGGAGAGTGATAAAAGGGTAGGAAGACATGCAAGGAGGACTTGAGATGTTTTTCCCATCCCTCCAATCTCACTTGTTCTCTTTCTACCTCTCCCTTTCCGCCCACAATTTTGATTTCCTTTAATCTTCCCTTTTTTACACATCTGTATTCGCTTGTTCATTCAGCCGTACCTCATTCATGGAAACCATCTCCTTATTGGTCATTGTCACCATACTCATCTATCCCTGTTCTCTCCTTCCTATCTTTGCATCCGCTCGCTACTTCATCGGCTCTACACAGAACCACAGACACACACACACGTGACGGTCGGTGCCATCTAAGATGAGGGGAGGATGATTTTTGTTTGTTTGAGCATGACCTTATTTCTATCACAGCATATTGGATGACTGTCATTCAAATTCCATTCGCCCAGCTCAATGTAACATCGATAGATTAAGGCTACTATACATGATACTCATATTTTCCCTATACCCATCATGAGGTTGCTACAACCTAGCCTATGAATGAAAGTTTACAACGTAGATGCACAGGTTGAGAGAAAATGGAGTAATCAAGGTGACTGACAGTGAGTGACACATGTAATACCGCCTTGCACACTGTATTCTATCCTATTCTACTGTATCTTAGTCTATGCCGCTCTGACATTGCTCGTCCAAATATTTATATGTTCTTAATTCCATTCCTTTACTTTAGATTGTGTGTATTGTTAGATATTACTTGTTAGATATTACTGCACTGTTGGAGCTAGAAACACAAGCATTAATTTAATCAATTTTAGAATAAGGCTGTAATGTAACAAAAGTCAAGCCCCCCCCCTCCTATAGAGCTCCATTTTTATGGAATGGTCTGCCTATCCATGTGAGAGATGCAGACTCGGTCTCAACCTTTAAGTCTTTATTGAAGACTCATCTCTTCAGTAGGTCCTATGATTGAAGGTGAACGGAAAGGCACTGGAGCAAAGAACCACCCTTGTCGTCTCTGCCTGGCCGGTTCCCCTCTCTACTGGGATTCTCTGCCTCTAACCCTATTACAAGGGCTGAGTCACTGGCTTACTGGTGCTCTTCCATGCCGTTCCTGGGGCGTCGCTTGAGTGGGTTGAGTCACTGACGTGATCTTCCTGTCCGGGTTGCCCTGCCCCCCCTTGGGTTGTGCCGTGGCGGAGATCTTTGTGGGCTATACTCGGCCTTGTCTCAGGATGCTAAGTTGGTGATTGGAGATATCCCTATAGTGGTGTGGGGGCTGTGCTTCGGCAGAGTGGGTGGGGTTATATCCTGCCTGTTTGGCCCTGTCCGGGGGTATCGTCGGACGGGGCCGGTGTCTCCCGACCCCTCCTGTCTCAGCCTCCAGTATTTATGCTGCAGTAGTTTGTGTCGGGGGGCTAGGGTCAGTCTGTTATATCTGGAGTATTTCTCCTCTCTTATCTGGTGTCCTGTGTGAATTTAAGTATTCTCTCTCTAATTCTCTCTTTCTCTCGCTCTCTCTCGGAGGACCTGAGACCTAGGACCATTCCTCAGGACTACCTGGCCTGATGACTTCTCGCTGTCCCCAGTCCACCTGGCCGTGCTGCTGATCCAGTTTCAACTGTTCTGCCTGCGGCTATGGAACTCTGACCTGTTCACCAGACGTGCTACCTGTCCCAGACCTGCTGTTTTCAACTCTCTAGAGACAGCAGGAGCGGTAGAGATACTCTGATCGGCTATGAAAAGCCAACTGACATTTACTCCTGATGTGCTGACCTGTTGCACCCTCGACAACCACAGTGATTATTATTATTTGACCCTGCTGGTCATCTACGAACATTTTAAAATCTTGGCCATGTTCTGTTATAATCTCCACCCGGCACAGCCAGAAGAGGACTGGCCACCCCTCATAGCCACGTATGTCTCAAGGTTTCTTCCTAGGTTCTGGCCTTTCTAGGGAGTTTTTCCTAGCCACCGTGCTTCTACACCTGCATTGCTTGCTGTTTGGGGTTTTAGGCTGGGTTTCTGTACAGCACTCTGTGACATCAGCTGATGTAAGAAGGGCTTTATAAATACATTTGATTGATTTAAATTTTATTGATATAAGTAATATCTAACAATACACACAATCTAAAGTAAAGGAATGGAATCAAGAACATATAGACTAAGATACAGTATATACATATGAGATGAGTAATGCAAAATACTTAAACATTATTAAAGTGACCAGTGATTTCAAGTCTATGTATATAGGGCAGCAGCCTCTAATGTGCTAGTGATGGCTATTTAACAGTCTGATGGCCTTGAGATAGAAGCAACTTTTCAGTCTCTCGGTCCCAGCTTTGATGCAACTGTACTGACCTCGCCTTCTGGATGATAGCAGGGGGAACAGGCCGTGGCTCGGGTGTTTGATTTCCTTGATGATCTTTTTGGCCTTCCTGTGACATTGGGGGCTGTAGGTTTCCTGGAGGGCAGGCAGTGAGCCCCCGGTGATGCGTTATACAAAAAATACCTGTAAATTCAGATAATGAGTGAAATACAGTATATTGTTATATATAACCCAGGTATTTCAGCAGTGCATTGTACATTACACTATAATTCCAAATGGTAGAACATAGAGTGACTTTCCACTTTGTCCTATTAAAGCACACTAGCTGATTGAGAATGAGGATGTAGTACTTACAGCTACATTTGGTTTCACCAACATAAATTGAGGTCAAATGTATACATTTATGTGGTAAAAATATAGAAATGTACACTGTTCAGCAGTTATCAAACTATATATGTTACCTAGAAACTACATAATTTTTTAATCAGTAGTTATCTGTTTTTAGTAGTTTATTAAGTGATGGTTAATTGTATTTTCACAGCCCACTGGTGTGACTAATTGCCCCAGTTAATTCAGCAAGCATTTCCATTGGACAATTCACCTGATAATGTGACTTTGATTCCCTCGTGCTTTTGTGTTCTAGGCCACTGCCAACAGGAGGTGAGTGCAGTCCAGAAGCATGGTGGATCCTTGTGTTGAGCTTTAATTGAGAAAATGGACACCTGCCTCCTGGCCTGCACCACTTCCTGTGCCCCTTTTGTTTCGTTTGGGTTTATGTTTTAAATAGCATGGTTTTTAAAGTAAGACTGAACTGAAGGAAACTGATACCAAGAATTGAAATTCTGTGTATTGATGATTTGACTTGAATGTGTTGAACGGCTTAACTGAAATCCATGCCTTATAAATGTTTTGAAACTGATCCTTTGTGTTGGTCTTTACTTTAGTCTGACTGCTCAACCCAGATCTAAAATAACCCGTCACATTCCACTTCGTGACAGTATTGCTAACAAATGACAAGAAAACTAGTTTCGGAAAGCAGATGCTTAGGTTGAATATGTATCCAACTTGAAAGTGATTTGGTGCAGTGAACAAGAGACTGAATTTGTTTGTTGTACTCAGTCATTTGAAAATGTGATTAAAGTTCTGAAACACGAGCCAGGTGTTTTTGCTTAGAATTTTGAAAAAGTACCACAAACTTGCGCCAGTAGCTAGGTTTCCATGTGAATATTCTAGAATCCACCCAAAGAAAGTATGCGCTGTTTCCAGCAATTGGACTTGAGGATAAAACTCGGTGTTTGATAACGTAGTGCACACAATTTACTTTCCATCGCATTTTCAACTCTACCTATAGTTTTGCCACAAAAACGTTTGCGTTAAATAGCAAATGTGCCTACAAATGTCTTGGCACCTGCGCTGTAGTCAACAGCTCGCATCTGCGGGTAGACTGTGAACACCATATCATCGAGTGACTCCAAATGTATCTCAATATGATGGTTGTTGCAAGGTTAGGTTATTATATACATATTTGCGCCTAAAGGCGTTTCCACCACCTTCCTGCATAATACATTTTACCAACACAAAAAGATCCCACCTTGTCGAACGAACAAATGATCTGTCAGCATTTATAAAATTACACCAAAACTTCCTCTTTCCATCACAGCTGCCATGATTTTTGTTTTATACTATACGACTTTACTCGCATGGAAACGTGGTTAGTGATTGGAAAAAAATGGAAACACTATCCTGGACACAAAATGTTGAGTGTTTCGTGGATCTCAACTGATATTATTTTCCTAACAATTATAAACATAGTCAAACAATTCTATCAAATATGAGAAACAAACTAGTGAGACGCACGATCTGGCATCTTTCATTTAATATATTTTCTAGACTCATAACCTGCCTGTAAAATACCACCTGATAGGGAGAGTCACTTGATTTTAAGTCCCTAGAGAAAATTAAATAATGTAGCCTACTGTCATGAGTTTAACAATATTTCAAGGACAATTTGACTATAATCAATTTGGGACGGATTTTAAGCAGAATTGACCTCAACTCTTATTTGACACTGCTTTGGCTTACCCCTCTTGCTCCAGTCCACCCCTGTCTAATTCAAGGGTTATAACATATAGGATACCTTTGGGCTTATTCAGAAAATGATCAACATCAGATCCACAAGCACTTCTTATTCGTGGCCAACATAATATGCATTGTGTTTGTGGTTATTTTGTTGTAACCGGCCAGTTGGTGGCAGTAGTGCTCTTACAGAAATCTGCAACAGAAGCTGTCGCACTCAATGCGTAAGAATATATCAAATACTTCCGGAGGTCAAACGCGTGAGAGTGGTTATGATTTTTGTGTGACATTTCTTATTTTCCCTATTACAAGTTGTTATATACTTTGAAAACACACGTGGGTGGTTTGTCCTTGGAGAGGAACTGAAAAGCAGCAGGTACGATTTGAAAATACTGTAGAACACGGTTTAAGACTAGACTAGAGTAAATGGTAGGGTTAGCTGCAAGGTTACCAGTGTGACACATACAGGTTCCTCCTAAATCCTGTCTTTGACTCTTTGCAGGGATGGCTTCATTGGGGAGTCTGAGACCAGCGTTGACATCATTTCTGCAAGGTAATGTCATCATGCATGTGTATTTCACACACACTGAAATGTATGCACACATGACTGTAAAGTTGCTTTGGGTAAAAGCGTCTGCTAAATGGCACATAATACAGTAGTATAATCATATTACACACTCACACACAGAGGGTTGACAGTAAAAGTCATTATCCATGCACTTGACTTCAGACCTGCAGGTGTGGGTTATCTTACCTTGTTTGGGCCAGTGTGCTTGAAGCCATGAACTCAGTTGATTACACTAAAAATAAGTATTTATTGAAGACCAGATGATGATTAAATGTTAAGTTGAATGAAGTATGGTGCTGCATTGGCTGGAGTGAAAGCCTGCACCCTCACTGCACCTTTTGTGAAGATGATTGCCCATCCCTACTTCAGAATACCCCCAGCATCTTATTTAGACCCATTTATCAGACCGTGGGGATCCCTCATCCCTGGGACAACAAAAGTTGATTATAGAAAATCTGTAGCCAACACCAGTTATGTTTACAGTTTTTACTCTCGACATTAGAAATTGGAGTAGATCTCTTATGCACTCTCTGTACCCTAATACAGTGTCTCAGTCTGTCTCTCAATGGTCTGGACCTGTCCTCTCCAGAACTATGGCTACGCTGAATCAGATGCATCGCAGAGGAAAGCCATCGCCCCCTCCCCCGAGCGTCAGTGCCATGTTTGGCCGCCCCCAGCTGAAGGCAGTAATCCTGAAGACAATGATCCGGAAACCCAAGAAGCCAAACTCGGCCAACCGTAAATGTGCCAGAGTCCGCCTCAGTAACGGCAAGGAGGCAGTGGTGTTCATTCCCGGGGAGGGACACAACCTCCAGGAGCACAACGTAGTGCTGGTGCAGGGGGGGAGGACACAGGACCTGCCAGGAGTCAAGCTGACTGTGGTCAGGGGAAAATATGACTGTGCCCATGTTGTGAAGAAGAAAAATAACTAATGGGGACATGGGAGAGGGCAGTGGGGTGGGAATGTTTTTTTTGTTGTGTTTGCGTAATACATGTGTAAGTTTTTAAACTTGAGTTGGATCCAGTGATTGATCTCTCTTGTGATTTATCCCATGTTTCAGTAATTCCTTTTTTGTTTTGTGGACTTCAGCAACCGGCCCTCTGTTTCCAGAGATGAGCAGTCAACTCTAAGAGGATTTGCCCGATTCAAATTAGTAAATAAGAAATACGATTATATTATTTCATATCTTGATATTGCTGCATTATATATTGTTTCATTAAAATTAAATTAATATTTGCAATGTTATTTGATTATATGTACAGTATTTGTCAAATTTATTTTGAAATTTGAGAATTAGACTACAATCTGGAGTAACAGGCGAATGACAGCAACTCTGCGACGCAAAACGCGTGGTGGAGGCGGAGCAGAATATTTGAAAGTGGCGGGCAAGAAGAGATCCATGGCAGACGAAGTTCTCTTTTGAGATAACAATAATCAAACGTTCAGTCTAGATTTCTTACGACAGCTGGTGTGTGGTTATATGCGATTCATTAACGGCTAATTCTTATTCTATCGTCTGAAAACGTTTAGCAAGCTAGAAACGTTTAGCAAGCTAGAGGCGAACGTTAGCTAGCCACTGTACAGCTCGTTGCAGGGGTGAAGACCAACGTCTTGTCAGACCCCAAGGTAAGTGACCGTCTACTAAACTTATTTGGATGGGTAGGGCATGAGTCATAATGGGGGTTAGCTATAGACAAGTAAACGTTAGCTAGACAGGTACTGTAGCTATCTAAGTGTGCTGGCTAACAATACTAACAGCCGCGGTCCGTACTATTATCAGAAGGGGTTGGGTCGGTTGTGAATAGAATCACAATGAGGCTAAAATAGCTTTCAGAAAATATATTTCCGATTTGCAGATCTTCCAATGACAACATTGCTTTAAAGAATTGGCCACCTTTACACAATCCTGTTTTGAATCTGTCAAACCACCTGATTTCGAAGCATGACAAAGGAGGATGATAAGTCGATCCCAGTGCGGGTTGCCCTGCGGTGTCGACCTTTGGTTGCTAAAGAAATCAACGAGGGTTGCCAGACCTGTCTCACTTTCGTGCCAGGGGAGCCACAGGTCAGCAATCTATGCCACAAGACATAAAGCACATGTCCTGATGTTTTCTGTATCCAATTTCATACCTAGCTACATAAGTAAAATGATCTTTTAATATAATTAATTTCTCTTGCAGGTGGTTGTTGGCACTGAAAAGGCGTTCACATACGATTATGTATTTGATCCTACAACTGAACAAGAGGAAGTCTTCAACAGTGCTGTTTCACCATTATTGTGTGGTCTTTTTCAAGGTACAGAAGACAAACCTTTTATTTTCACACAGTATTATCCATAAAACCAGTAAGCCAACAAAATGGAGTGGGATCAATAAGCTGTGTGTTTCTACTTATCTTTTAAGGCTATCATGCTACTGTGCTTGCATATGGACAGACTGGTTCAGGGAAGACCTTTTCTATGGGAGGAACCTACACCTCGGCCCAGGAGAATGAGCCCACCGTCGGAGTCATCCCCAGGGTGGTCAGAATGATCTTCCATGAAAGGGAGAAGCATACCGATTGTGAAATCTCTCTTACAGTGTCTTATCTGGAGGTGTGTGGGAACCTCTATTATTTGATTGTCATAACACAAAGTCATAGTTTGATTGTAATAGCAGACAAAATCTTTTTTACATTCCTCTTCTCAGAAAATCAAAACACGGAGTTGTAATGCTGAAAAAGCGAGTATTCTCTTTGGTTCTGAGAGTATCCTGGGCATGTTTTTCTGTAACATTATGTCTACATTTTATTTGCCATAGATATACAATGAAGACATCCTGGACTTGCTCTGTCCATCGGTATCCAAAGATAAACCATCAACCATCAACATTCGGGAGGACCCCAAAGAAGGCATAAAGGTGAGTGAACTGTCTAATTGTTGAACATGTTGCCTTAATGTGTTTAAAAGGACCGTTTGGGGGAATGTTTGTTTTAATCCATTCTCCATCTGCCTCCCTATCTTAGATTGTGGGCCTGACTGAGAGACAGGTGATGTCTGCCCATGAGATGGTAGGCTGCTTGGAGCTGGGGAACTCAGCCCGCACTGTGGGCTCTACTGCCATGAATGCTGCCTCGTCTCGCTCCCACGCAATATTCACCATCACCCTGGAGCAGCGCAGGGGGGCAGACAAGTCAGTCTTCTCTCTTGCTTTCTCCCATAGATCTCACCTTCTAATGTTCTTCCCAAAGAAACGTTGCAGTTATTAAATGTATTGGATACGCAGAGTGGACCATAAACATTGTTTATATACAAATATCTCTTGATATAGTTAGTTCAATTAATTTTATTTAAGTTTGTCTGCAAGTTGATATGTCCTCAGTTCTTCCTTTCTGTTTACAAATGTGTGTTTAGATCTGACAATGTGGTGTCAAAACTACACCTGGTGGATCTGGCCGGCTCTGAGAGACAGAAAAAGACCAAAGCTGAGGGAGATCGTCTGAAAGAAGGTGAGTTGATTACCAGAAGCTAATCCTTTATATAACAAGCTTTCATTGACTGTATTAATCTGTGTACTTTAGTATTGTTATAGTCAATTATTAGCACAATCTACATGTTTAAATGACAGTCCCAGTTCAAATTCAATGTTTGATTTAGTTCAGTATCTGAACCTTATTGATTCTCTGCTTTCATCCTGTCTGCTCCAGGCATCAGCATCAACCGAGGCCTGCTCTCCCTGGGCAACGTGATCAGCGCTCTCGGTGACGAGAGCAAGAAAGGCACCGGCTTTGTGCCCTACAGGGACTCTAAACTAACCAGACTGCTGCAGGGTGAGCGCTCAAATGGATGGTCAGCTTATGCAGGAGTTATTGACACTAACTGTGTTTGGGCAGTCCAAATCCCAGGATTACTGCCCATAGGATCTTTCTGGGTCCAGTAACAATTTAGGATTTGCTTATAAGAACAATGCAGCCTAACATAACAAAGATGGTGTCATGTGGTACAAGACATTGTGGTAGTCCGATGACTGGGGCGGCAGGTAGCCTAGTGGTAGAGCGTTGGATTAGTAACCGAAAGTTTGAAAGATCGAATCCCCAACCTGACAAGGTAAAAATCTGTCGTTCTGCCCCTGAACAAGGCAGTTAACCCACTGTTCCTAGGCCATCATTAAACATAATAATTTGTTGTTAACTGACTTGCCTAGTTACATAAAGGTAAAAAAAAGAACAGTCAAGTTATATACCCTAAGGCAGGGAAGAGCAACTGGCCTACATCACGGTTGACAACTCCACGTTGCCCAAATCCAGAGTGCAAAGAACCTTGGCATGACCATTGACAACACCCTGTCGTTCTCTGCAAACATCAAAGCAGCGCTGGCTTTGACTGCATGTGTGGATGTGGTTATGCAGACCTGCGAGCCCCTGCGGCCGCTCATGATGATTTCAGATTTTGTGGCCCCCACCCCCCATCTGTTGTCCATCCCTGCCCTAAGGCATTCAACACAACAACAAGCATTCATTAAAATCTAGCATGTTTTTCTTAGATTTAGAGACTGAATCGGTTGTATATATTATACTAAGACTTCATGTTTTAAAGTGTGGTTTACATAATAAATACTGCTCTCTCCTTCAGATTCATTGGGAGGTAACAGCCACACCTTGATGATCGCCTGCATCAGCCCTGCAGACTCCAACATTGAGGAGACGATAAACACGTTGCGTTACGCTGACAGAGCCCGCAAGATAAAAAACAAACCTGTCGTCAACGTGGACCCTCGAGCTGCTGAAATGAAACGCCTGAAGCAGCAGGTAGTGACCACCCTACTGAGTGACCGTACAATTTGTGTGTTGGCGACATTGATGTGATTTTAAGTGTCCATTGTTTTGATGGGAATGTTTCCTCTTTTGAACACAGGTCCAGGAGCTACAGGTGATGCTTCTGCATGCACGTGGAGGTGTGGCACCAGTGCTTTCTGGGTAATTACTATGCTATTTATTTTGGGATAATTTCCCCATCTAAGATATAGTCAGGTCTAAAGTTATTTGTACCCTTGATAAAGATACAATACTGAGCTATATTGCATGCACAGATACAAATATTTTGTTTAACAAGTAATACAAATAAAAAAAGATGGGGGTAAAAATGATTGGCAGGGGGTTTTCAGTACTCCCTTTGGGAGGATAACGACACTGAACCTTTTTCTAAAATGTTTTATGAGATTAGAGACCACATTGGTCCACAAATAAATGGTTAATTGATCACAAAATGAAGATTTTGCAATGGCCATCTCCGTCTCTGGATTTGATCCCCATTAAAAACTGATTTTTTTAATTTATTTTTTTATTATTTTTTTTGCATATAATATAGCTCAGTATTTAGATTATTTTATAGTATTTTTTTTTGCACATCCTTATCAATGGTGCCAATAATCCTGGACCAGACGTCCTCTCCATCTATTGAGCCAAAGAGTCTGTCAACCAATGATGACTGGCAGACAACATCCATACTGGGAATTTATTGACAAAAGTATCTCACTGACTCCTTCCGTTTCTTCTCTGAAAAGGTCTGAGCCAGCGGAGAACGTGTCTAAGATCCTGGAGAGGACCCGTACCCTACAGGATGAGAACAACAAGCTGAGCCGTGCGCTGAGCGAGGCAGCTGGCCAGACTGCCCTGATGCTTGAGAGGATCATCATGGTGAGTTGGAGGACCTGCACTAATCTAGGACTGGCTTTGTCATACTGCAGGCCATGCCAACATCAAACAGCAACGCTGACTGACCATCCATAAACATATAATTGTCCTGTTTAGTTATTCATCTTTGGAAAGATATTTGGAGGTATTACCGTGATCGTCAAGTGTGCCATCCTTTTTTGTCACCCCACCCACAGACGGACCAAGCAAATGAGAAGCTGCAAAGCAAACTGGAAGAGTTGAGGCAGCATGCAGCGTAAGTCTGAACGTCTTTTTGTAAACTAACACTCGCACTTGACCTTTTTCCCCCCCTTACGAACTCTGACTTTTCTGATAGCTACTTTATTGAGGAAAAGTTGACTTATTATGACTGTGATATGTGGTTGTCCCACCTAACTATCTTAAGATGAAAGCACAAACTGTAAGTCGCTCTGCATAAGAGAGACTGACTACACTGTGAACATTTAAATGTCATGTGCTGTGCCCATTGTCCGATTAGGTAATTGGCACCATAATTGTGTTAAAACACAATGCTTATCGTTTAGGTGTAAGGTGGACCTGCAGAGGGTGATGGAGACTCTGGAGGACCAGGAGCTGAAGGAGAATGTGGAAGTAATCCAGAATCTGCAGCACGTCATCCTGCAGCTCCAGGTACGGCCAGACGAGAGAGCGCTCACAAACCACAAGGCTGGATCTACTGATGCATTAGACTCCATTCAGTCCTCTGTGCATTTACCCCCTGAATTTCATAGTAGCTAAGCTGTTTCTGTGCAATGTCATAACCTTATTGATCATGCTAGTCATAAGGATAAAGGACACTTAATTTATTCTGTTTCATTGTACGTCAGCGTCAACGTTTGAATGGCTGGATATTTTAGTTCCCTTCCCTATATTCAGTCTAATAAATAGTTGCTCTGCATCCTTTCTGTGTAATGATGTCTGTGCTCTTTTTCCTCCAGGATGAGAGTGCTGGCCTTGCTGCCACCATTGACGCGTTGGCTGCAGACTGTGGGGCTGAAGGAGAGGACAGCCCTGATGGGCCAGGGAGTGGCAGCAGGACCCCAACTGATGGCTCTCCTTCAGTAAGTCTGATCATCTAGAACCACTCATAATGCAGAAGGCTGTCTGCTGCAGATTTACTCTTCCTGACATGTATCTGATTCTGTGCAGGTGTTCTTATTGCATGTTCACTGATTCTATAGAATTGTGTGTTTTTAGGTTGTGTACAACAGGTGTTTTTTTTTTTTACCATACGAACAAACATGCATCTCTTCACAGGCTGCTGCTGACAAGGACTCTTCAGAGGCCTTCACTACCCAGCATGCCCTGCGTCAGGCCCAGATGTCCAAGGAGTTGATTGAGCTCAACAACGTTCTGGCTCTGAAGGAGGAGTTTGTCAAGAAGATGTGCCAGAACGACAGCCACCTGGAGCCTATGCAGACTGAACACCAGGTAGGGCTGGCGATGACAGACTGGAGAGGGGAGAGAAAATATGGGTTGGCTGTAATGGAGGTTCAGAGGGATGACTGGGAGGGCAACACCAGCACAGGTTTCAAACTGATCTGGTGGAGCAGCTTTTTAACTCCTAATTAACGGTTCCCCTCTAGAATAACATCAAGAGCCTGCAGACATCAGTGGGCTCTCTGCAGAAGGAAAAGGAGGACCTCATCCAGGCTCTCCAGTCTGCCAAGAAGGATGTCAATCAGGCTAAGTAAGACTAAGTATTTTAGTAGCGTCTTTATGTTCAGGCTGTATAGTCAATTGATATGATAGTTATCTGTCACGAGTTCTCTCTCTCTCCATCTTTCTCCAGGCTGAGTGAGCAACGGAGGAAGCGTCTGCAAGAGCTGGAGGGTCAGATCACAGACATGAAGAAGAAGCTCCAGGAGCAGTCCAAGCTCCTCAAGGTCAAAGAGTCCTCTGTCCGCAGCGTGACCAAGCTCAACCATGAGATCCAGGTATGACAGTGTGCTTGCCTCTGGTGTGTCAATGTCACTGCGCGTATACTGTGAGCTGTGGCTATACCAGTTACTCTGAACTAATGGGCACTGTTTTTCAGGACAATGAGAGGTTTTCATTCTGGATTTGATTAGTCAATGGGCTTTTCAAACTAAATGGTTGAATTTGACATAATGATGGTACTCTAAGATGTGGTTGTTGATGGCTTCTCTGATTGTCTGCTCTCTTTCCCTGTAGGCTATGAAGAGTCAGCGTGTACAGCTGATGAGGCAGATGAAGGAGGACTCTGAGAAGTTCAGAGTGTGGAAGAACAAGAAGGACAAGGAGGTGCTTCAGCTCAAGGAGAAGGTGTGTGTGACGTGTGGTAGCGACTCTAGTGGACTCACCAGTCCATAGATAAGGCACACTGTTCACCACTTTCATTCCCATGTGGTTTAGATGGTTGATTTAGTATTTTTTTCAATAACAATACATTTCTCACCTCTCTCAGGACCGTAAACGTCAGTTTCAGATGGTGAAGCTTGAGAGTGACTTCCAGAAGCAAGCTAATGTCCTGCGTCGTAAAACTGAGGAGGTGAGGCCTAGGTCTATTCAGTGGTGTAAAGTACTTAAGTAAAAATTCTTGAAAGTACTACTTAAGTAGTTTTTTGGGGTATCTGTACTTTACTATTTATATTTTTGACAACTTTTTTATTTGTACTACATTCCTAAAGAAAAGGTTACTTTTTACTCCATGCGTTTTCCCTGACACCCAAAAGTACTAATTTCATTTTGAATGCTTAGCAGGACAGGAAAATGGTCTAATTCACGCACTTATCAAGAGACCATGCCTTGTCATCTACTGCCTCTGATCTGGCAGACTCAATAAACACAAATGCTTTGTTTGTAAATTATGTCTGAGTGTTGGAGCATGCCCCTGGCTATCCGTAAATTAAAAAAAAACAAGAAAATGGTGCTGTCTGGTTTGCTAGATACAAGGAATTTGAAATTATTTATAATTTTACTTTCGATACTTAAGTATCTTTTAGCAATTACATTTACTTTTGATACTTAAGTATATTTAAAACTAAATAATTTTACTCAAATAGGATCTTACTGGGTGACTTTCTATTAAGGTATCTTTTACTCAAGTATGACAATTGGGTACTTTTTCCACCACTTGGCCTAATCGACCAGGAAACATGTTCTGTGTCAATTCTTTAATTGGTGTTAGCTGGAACTGTGGTGAGCGGTAGTTCTAACTCTACAGGTGTTCTCCTGCAGGCCGCAGCAGCCAATAAGCGTCTGAAGGATGCCTTGCAGAAGAGGAGTGAGGTGGCAGAGAAACGAAAGGATATCCACAATAGAGGGATGGAGGGAGCAGCCGGGAGAGTGAAGGTCTGGTCAACTATATTTGTTTGCTTCTGTTTGTGTACTGTGAATTATTTGATCAGCGATTTGTGAGGGGTCCTGGTTTGCAAGAAAGGAACTGATTGCCATAATGTGTCATGCGAATGTGCATGCTGTGGTCTAAGTGATTGTGTGTGGTTTAAATGTGCTGCCTAGGGTTGCGGAATTTCAATAAATTCCTGTTTTTCAAAAATCCTGGTTGTATGATTCGCGGAATAAGGAGGGAAACCAGGGAATTTATTGAAAGGTCTGAATCTGTTACCTGAATCTGTGGGCAGACCTGGCTCCTGAACGAGGTGGAGGTGCTGGTGAGCACAGGGGAGGCGCGGCGCCACCTGCAGGACCTGCTGGAAGACAGGAAGATCCTGGCAGAGGAGATCTCCCAACTCAAACAGCAGATGGAGGCAGGGGAGCGGCCTGCTGCCAAAGTCCGAGTAAGTGGAGTCCTTGGCTTAAAAAGATCAATGACAATCTGAGCTTTTACTAAATGAGGTGTCAGTGGAAATTTCCACTGCTAGGCTACATGAGGAAATTATGCTTCTCTGTTTTTCTACAGGAGTTAGTTCAAGGGGAATGGAAACACTAGGCTTTAGAACACCAGCTAACTAAATCGCCAGATTGGCATTGTTGCATCACTGGCAGGATTTCCCAAAATACCATGAACTCTGTGTGCATTAATGAGCAAATTTAGCTAGTGTCTAACCATATATGAAAACATGATACATAGTTTGAAAGCTGAGAAACAGCCGTTTCAAATGATATGACATATAATAGCACCACATGAATCAAATGGTAATCAGTCAAGAAGAAATACCTGTGGAAAATCTATGCTTTTTTCCCCTAAACAAATGCTATTTACATAACTTCCTAATGACGATGGAGGAAAAACTGAGCATGTTAAGTTTTCCTTGTTTTACAAGGATTGTAAATCTAAAATCAGAATAGTAATACCTTTTATTGTGAATGACTTACAGCTGTTTTAGTGAACATGGTATTTTTCTAGAATTCTACGGAATGTTCCGTTATCAGACACCTATCTGGATTGTATATTAACTACATATCTGCACCAAAACTTTACAAGTGCATTTGATTTTACATATAAGGAAAGACACACAGGTAATATTACATTAATAAAGTTAATATTTAACTAACTTTATTGAGGGGAATGCATCTCATTCAAACCTGAAAACAAAATGCATGTTACATTGAAAATTGGAATTACAAAAAAGATGAAGGCATACATTTTAGCCCATCTTCGAAGAGTCAAAATGGGAACAAATGTAAAAGCATACAGGTGAGGTGAAATGACTTTTGACAAACTGAGCTACTGGGTGGAGATTATGAGTACCTTTACTAGTGCCTATGTCTGCAATGAGTCACATTTTAATAAAATAATTTAATCACAAAAAAATGGTCCCCTGCGATGCATAACTGCTTGCCCTTGCATTCTGGTGCGACACAAACAAACCTTGCCATTTTCTCCTATCTTTCCTCTAACAAAGCCAACAATTTCTAGAGTAGTCCTGCAGTACATTGAAGTTCACCTAGGCTCAACTAGGCTGTGAGGGTGTGATTGTCCCTCAGCCCTGTCTGCAGCCTCTGCAGCATGTTGTCCTGTCTGTCATTGACACTGTTGGGACAGCTTCTATTGACTTCCTGGTGCACAGGTGGCATGTCTACAGGGTGGTCCTCCTCATGAAGGTCTAAGAGCTAGAGAGACGCATTGGCGTCAGTTGTTTCTATGATAATTCAAGATACCTCAATATCAAAATCCTAAAAATAGAGATGCATATTGTTTAGTATTAGTGGCCGGAATTCATCTCTTTGCTTAGCTTTACTTCCTAAAGTGTTTCCATTCCCCCTTTAACCGTTCTTACTGTGTTTTCTCTCCTCCCTCTCTCTCTCCTCCCACAGCGTCGGACCCTCATCATCTCAGAGCTGGAGAGTCAGGGAGAGCTGGAGGCGTCTCTCAGCAAACAGGTGGACAATCTGGGGACAGAGATAAACCTCAGGTGAGTCTGACTAGTACAAAACTTACTTATTACCTCCCGCAGCTGAGGGATTCCTTCTAACCTAAACATTGACCTATATTACCTCCCGCAGCTGAGGGATTCCTTCTATCCAAACACTAAACATTGACATCACCTTACTACTAATGCGTTTGATTTTATTACTTGACTCTACTGACGTGAAAGGCATCCACATAATTTGTCTTTCAGTTGCATTGCATTGCTATGCATTTTTGCACTGTCATTGTGAATTCCTGGCCTACCTCCCCTTGGCTTGCCTGGAGAAATGTTGATGTCATAGTGAGGCTTTGCTCCAAAGCTTTTCACACCTTCCAAAGCATACGCCTTCCCCATCTGTTCTTTTGTTAATTCCTGTTGATAGGATATTGTGGCGGCTGCCAGACGCAAGTCCTTAGAACAGAATAATGATATGTGAGAAAGTATTTAAATTTGGGCAGGTAAATCAAACTTTATTTGTGAAGACCCTACTGTGAAATGGTTTCTTATAAGCCCTTATCCAACAGTGCAATTCAAGAAGAGTTGAGAAAATATTTACCAAATAAACTAAAGTAAAAAAAAAATAAGAAAAGATACACAATAAAATAACAATTACAAGGCTATATACAGGGGGTACCGGTACCGAGTCAATGTGTGGGGGTACAGGTTAGTTGAGGGTGTAGGTAAGGGTGAAGTGACTGCATGGACATAGATAATAAACAGTGTGTAGCAGCAGTGTAAAAACAAAGGGGGTGTCAATGTAAATAGTCGGTGGCCATTTGAATAATTGTTCAGCAGTCTTATGGCTTGGGGGTAGAAGCTGTTAAGGAGCCTTTTGGACCTAGACTTGGTGCTCTGGTACCGCTTGCCGTGAAGTAGCAGAGAGAACAGTCTATGACTTGGGAGACTAGAGTCTTTGACCACTTTTTTGGGCCTTCCTCTCACACCCCTAGTATATAGGTCCTGGATGGCAGGAAGCTTGTCCCCAGTGATGTACTGGGCCGTACGCACTACCTTCTGTAGTGCCTTGCGATCAGAGGCCGAGCAGTTGCCATACCAGGCAGTGACGCAACCAGTCAGGATGCTCTTGATGGTGCAGCTGTAGAACCTTTTGAGGATCTGAGGACACATGCCAAATCTTTTCAGTCTCCTGAGGGGGAATAGGTTTTGTCGTGCCTTCTTCACGACTGTCTTGGTGTGTTTGGACCATGATAGTTCATTGGTGATGTGGACACCAAGGAACTTGAAGCTCTCAACCTGCTCCACTTCAGCCCCGTTGATGTTAATGGGGGCCTGTTCGGCCTGCCTTTTCCTGTAGTCCCCAATCAGCTCCTTTTCTTGCTCACATTGAGGGAGAGGTTGTTGTCCTGGCACCACACGGCCAGGTCTCTGACCTCCCTATTGGCTGTCTCGTCTTTGTCGGTGATCAGGCCTACCACTGTTGTCGTCAGCAAACTTAATGATGGTGTTGGAGTCGTGCCTGGCCATGCAGTCGTGGGTGAGCAGGGAGTACAGGAGGGGACTGAACACGCACCTCTGGGGAGCTCCAGTGTGGGGGCGGCCTGTCAGGAAGTCCAGGATCCAGTTGCAGAAGGAGGTGTTTAGTCCCAGGGTCCTTAGCTTAGTGACGAGCATCGTGGGCACTATGGTGTTGAACGCTGAGCTGTAGTCAATGAATAGCATTCTCACATATGTTCCTTTTGTCCAGGTGAGAAAGGCAAGTGTGGAATGCGATTTGAGATTGTCATCTGTGGATCTGTTGGGGTGGTATGCGGATTGCAGTGGGTCTAGGGTATCCGGGAGGATGCTGTTGATGTGAGCCATGACCAGTCTTTCATGGGGCAGTAATAATTTAGGCAGGTTACCTTTGCTTCATTGGGCACAGGGACTATGGTGGTCTGCTTGAAACATGTTGGTATTACAGACTCTGTCAGGGAGAGGTTGAAAATGTCAGTGAAGACACTTGCCAGTTGGTCCGTGCATGCTTTGAGTACATGTCTTGGTAATCCGTCTGGCACCGTGGCTTTGTGAATGTTGACCTGTAAAGGTCTTACGCACATCGACTGCCGAGAGCGTTATCACACAGTCGTCCAGAACAGCTGGTGCTCTCATGCATGCTTCAGCGTTGCTTGCCTCGAAGTGAGCATAAAAGACATTTAGCTCATCTGGTAGGCTTGCGTCACTGGGCAGCTCGCATCTGGGTTTCCCTTTGTAATCTGTAGTAGTTTTCAAGCCCTGCCACATCCGACGAGCGTCAGAGACGGTGTAGTTGGATTCAATCTTAGTCCTGTATTGACGCTTTGCCTGTTTTGATGGTTCGTCTGAGGGCATAGCAGGATTTCTTGTAAGTGTCCGGATTAGTGTCCCGCTCCTTTAAAGCGGCAGCTCTAGACTTTAGCTCGATGCAGATGTTGCCTGTAATCCATGGCTTCTGGTTATGTACGTATGGTCACTGTGGGGACAATGTTGTCGATGCAGTTATTATTATACCTTTATTTCAACAAGGAACACAGACTGAGACCAAGGTCTCTTTTACAGCTGGGCCCTGCGTATACATGTTTACACATACAGTTTAGGTACAATGATTAAGAAACTACACAAGACGAACACAAACAATCACAGATAACACAAAACAATATAGCAGCAGATTATTACATTTACACGTAGCTTATTCCCCTAACAGCACAGGAACTTGCATTACCCGAAGCAGTTACAAGCAATACAAAAATCCTCTAATTAATGTTTAAAATGGGCAAGGGGGACAAGAGTCTTAAGTTTAGTCTGCAGGCTATTCCATAGGCAAGGAGCGTAACAGGAAAAGGCAGCCATACCCAACTCTTTGGAGAATGCAGGGGCCTCAAGTGTAATCCATGCTTGAGACCTGGTTTTAGGAATTATAATTCTAATGTTGATGAGTGATGATAAATAAGGAGGTAGTTTATTCAGAAGTGCTTTATAGACAAACACGAGAGCATGTTGTTCTCGTCTCATGGACAGCGAAGTCCAACCCACATGTTGATATAAAACACAGTGGTCAGTTCTGTAGCTAGCACCCGTAATAAACCTAAGTGCGCAATGATAAGTAGCATCCATTATTTTGGGTTTGCACATGCTGGTAGAAATTAGGTAAAATGGATTTAAGTTTGCCTGCATTTAAAGTCCCCGGCCACTAGGAGCGCCGCTACTGGATGAGCATTTTCTTGTTTGCTAATGGCCTTATAGAGTTGGTTGAGTGCGGTCTTAGTGCCAGCATCAGTCTGTGGTGGTAAATAGACTGCTATGAATAATATAGATAGTGTGGGCTACAGCTTATCATAAGGTACTCTACCTCAGGCGAGCAATACCTCAAGACTTCTTTAATGTTAGACATCGCACACCAGCTGTTATTGATAAATAGACACACACCCCCACCCCTTGTCTTACCAGACGCAGCTTCTCTGTTCTTGTGGTGCATGGAAAATCCCACCAGCTCATTCATGTGTATTTTTATAGACTAACATTCACATGTAATGTTCCATGGTTTTCCTCCTAGGAGTGCCCAGATAGCTGACCTACAACAGAAGGTTCTAGATGCAGACAATGAGGGGCGCTTGAAGCAACGCTGGGACAACATCACTACTATGGTGGAGGCCAAGTGTGCCCTCAAGGTCCTCATGTCAGAGGTAACACATGAGCTTATTCACATGTTGTTGAACTGCAAGCTTATTAGTCTCAGAAGTTTTCAATGTCTTGAAAAGCATGTCATTCTCTGCCTATTAGCCTACCTTGTAAGCTAATGTTTCTTGACAAAATACATGACAATCCAAAATTTCATTTGACATTTTAGTCTTTTAGCAGATGCTCTTATCCAGAGCAACTTACAATTAATATCACCGCCTCCACAGTTGGTGTCTGCCAAAACGACCAGTTCTAAGCTGGAGAGCGAGCTAAAGCAGGAAAAGGGCAACGTGCTGGACCTGCAGAAGACGCTGTGTGACGAGAGGAAACTGATGTCCACCATGGACATGGAGCACCAGCACCACCTGGTGGAGCTGGAGCAGATGCACCAGGAGAAGGTCCTGTACCTCCTGGGCCAGCTGCAGAGCAAGGAGAGCAAGTCAGTGGAGAATAAACAGGAGGAGGAGACTTCAAAAAGAGAGAGGGAGCTTCTGCAGCGCCTCAAGTTCCAGGTCTGTCACACTGTCTTCTCAGCAACTGTGCACACTGACATTCTGGAGGAATGTTCATCAGGGACATACAGTCAGGTCTATTTATGTGCTTATGGACTTGTTTCTGCTATTAATCCTCATTATCCAAGCAGGTTGATTTGACTTCAAGTTCAACTCAAATTGTTGTTTTTAATACAAAACTCAGTCAAAGACTGATCAGGTTGAATATAGGTATTCTAACCCCCCTCCTAATTCAATGCCTGTCTCTACAGGAGGATGAGATTGAAAAGATGCAGGAATTGAATGAGCAAAACCAGAGGCTGATGGACGAAAATGAGCAATACAAACAGGTAAATGCCCAGATGAGCATGTACAAGGACAATAGAACACTTCAAAGTATGTACAATAACAAAGGTCTACAGTAGAGTTGGGTGGTATCCAGATTTCCATACAGTTATACTGTTTCTGTGGCATACTGTGGTATACGGTATTACCAGAAGTGCACACAAAACAATTTAGGCAACAGGGATCTTGATCCAGTTAGCAAACCAAATGCATTGCTGTAGCCCTGAGCTGGATATCATTTATTTCACATCTTAGATTTCTTGCAGTTATACTTAAACTGGCCTGTGAGTGTGTTAGTTATTTGTATTGTGTCCATCTTTATTTGCTTTTCATGTTTCCCCCACAGCTCCCTCTGCTGGGATCTCTTAATTGGGCCTATACTGACTGTGAATTTGTAATTATGCCCACCTGTGAAGTCTTGTTGTCGTGACATTGATTGCCATTGCCTTGCACACTGAGGAAGGGCTCATACCTGACATGTTCGTGCGGCAATAAAAATGTAAATGTACGTTTGTTCACCGGAGTGCTGTCCTATTACTGTTCTTTTCATTATATACGAGGATCCAGCAACCGATTTTAAGTTTATATAAGGTGGAGTCGAGCACGTTTGTTTATTAGGTACACAACCCCGTTCACGAAAATGGATGAGTCACGTGGTTTGCTATATAAAGCAGGCATCGAGGCATTCAGTTACTGTTCGATCGAACGTTAGAATGTGCAAAATGGGTGACCTAAGCGACTTTGAGTGTGGTATGATCGTCGGTGCCATGCGTCGTATCCGGTATCTCAAACGACTGGCTTCCTGGGCTTTTCAAGCACGACAGTGTAGGGTTTCCCGAGAATGTTGCGACAAACAAAACAAATCCAGTCAGCGGCAGTCCTGTGGGAAAAAACAGCTCTTTGACGAGAGCGGTCGAAGGAGAATGGCAAGAACCGTGCAAGCTAACAGGCGGGCCACAAACAGCCCAATAACAGTGGTGTGCAGAACGGCGTCTTGGAACTCACAACTTGTCGGTCCTTGTCACGGATGGGCTATTGCAGCAGACGACCACACCGGGTTCGACTCCTATCAGCTAAAAACAAGAAGCAGCTCCAGTGGGCACCAACACTGGATTTAGGAGTGGAAAAACTTTGCCTGGTCAGAAAATCCCCAGTTCGTGTTGAGTCATTCGAATGGCATAGTCAGGATTTGGCGTAAGCAGCAAGAGTCCGTGGACCTATACTGCCTGGTGTAAACAGTACAGGCTGGTGTCAGTGGTGTACCAGCGTCTAATATTTTTTTATTTGACTAGGTAATTCAGTTAAGATCAGATTCTTATTTACATTGTTGGCCTACCCTGGCCAAACCCTAACCCGGACGACGCTGGGCCAATTTTTTGCCACCCTATGCGACTCCCAATCACGTTCGGTTGTGATACAGCCTGGAATCGAACCAGGGTCTGTAGTGACGCCTTTAGCACTGAGATGCAGTGCCTTAGACTGCTGCGCCACTCGGGAGCCCAATCTGCAGTAACTGCGTGATGCCATCGCGTCAGCATGGACCAACATCCATGTGGAACGTTTCCAACTTCTAGAGTCCATGGCCTGAAGAATTCCAGTAGTTCTGGAGGCAAAGGGGGGGTCGAACTCGATACTAGATGGGTGTACCTAATTAACTGGCCCATCAGTGTAGTTATAAGCAGTGGCGTAGCACACAGCCCCTTCAATCCCAATTGTTTATTTTCTTTAAATAATGTAAGGTATTTAAAGTGATACCGTCGGTATTTCAAAATACCCCGGTATAAACGGTATATCGCCCAAACCTAATCTACATGTACCCTAATATTAGTTAATGTAAAGTGCTTTTCTCACACCCTAGGTGCTAAAAGCACAGGTTATTACAATTTGAAACATTTAGGTCTACTATTTGTTGAAAATGTCAATATCAAGCAACTTTTGCTCTGTGTTTTCAGAAACTAACACTGCTCCAGTTGGCCAGTGGGAAAAAGATCAACAACCTACTGCCAACATCCACTCAGTCCCCAGATGACTCCTTTGAGTACATCCCGCATAAGGTAAGCCACTGGCACGCTTCCTCACCAGTCTGTTTGATATCCAACTGTTAGTGGAAATTTCCCCCATTCGAGTCTAGGGGAAGATGACCCTGACTTAGACCAGTGCTAAGAGGTTGCACCATCTCACGGCTGGTGTTCTTTACCTCCTGCAGCCTAAAGGCCGGCGTTTCACTACAGCCAGGGCTCCCCTGAAGATGGCCATCGACATGGAGGAGCTGGAGTCTCCCTCAGAGTCAGAGGAGGTTGAGTGGTGCCCAGAGAAGAATGAGAGCGGCCGTAACAGAAAGATTTCCATTGTCAAAAAACCCAAGGCTACAGGGGTGAGAACATAGACGTGATGTATAGGAAATCATTTAGTGAGACCGGGGGCAACCCTCTTAGTTGTTTAGAGATGATCAGATTACTATTCTCATGTATTTGTAGTATTAAATGAGTTTGCACATCTGTATTCCTCTTCAGTGTGCCTGTAAGGGTCGCTGTGGCAATAAGCTGTGCCGGTGCCGTAAGGGAAAGATGAGCTGTGGGGAGAACTGCCAGTGTGACCATGAGAAGTGTCGCAACATGGACAACCAGACGTCCAGTATAGTAAGTTAAAATTGTCCCTCTGTTGTCAGATATCTGTATACCATAGGCTCCCTACATTCACTAGTGGGAGAATATTTCATTGTTTGCATTTTATTTTTCTTAATCATTTTCCCCTCTTCCTAAAATCAGGACTCCAGCGAGGTCACCGACGATGGGTCCAAAGATTTAGTTTCTATTCCTGAAGACCCAACGGCCATTAGCTCTGGGGACACCACGTTCTTTAAACCACCCTGTGTCACTCCCACCAAGGTAGGCTCCTCTGTACCAATAACACATCAGGGCGGTGACATACCCGTAACAGACTCATCACACATCACTGTTTAAGCTTAATGATGCCTTGGGTAGTGTTATGGTTGAATCTGTTGTGGTATTCTTTTGCACAAAGCTGTATCTTAGGTGGGTATTGGGGTTTTCAAATAATGTCCTTATTGTGCTGAAAAGACAATCTTCCTTGCTGTGTTCTTATAGCTTGTGAGGAAGACTGTCTCTGTCGATGAGGAGGATGAGGAAGATGAGGAGGACGAAGAGAGGAACACGGCCAGCTTCTTGAAGAAGAAAAAACGAGTCCTTACTAGCTTCCAGAACAGCTTTTTCTCTGGATGTACGCCCATCAGGGAAGAGTCTTAAGGTGGGCAAGGCATGCTAGTATAGACAAGACATACAAGATCTTAGCCTCTGCTATAGGATAGTCCTTTTATCTGTTTGTTTTTTCAGTGTTTTGTTGGTCATTTTTCAATGTCTTTTAAATGTCCTCTTTTACGTTCCTTGTAATAAAGTGTAGTAATTGATTCTAAATGAGACATCACTCTTTTATCTGTCTAAATCTTAGAGGGCACAGAAATTCACTTACTGTGAACGGCTGTAAATGGCCTAATTATGAAGGCTAAAATACATTAACAAGACTATTTTTAATTAGACAATCAAACTAGGAAATTATTTTGTCACTTTAAATATAAACATTTAATAAGTTGTATAACTGATTTTCTATCAATAGGAATTGATCATTTTTAAAACACATTTTTTGTTATCATAAATTAATAATTCATGATTTTTATTTTCTGTGGAAGTTTGTTTATTTGTTCCATAGTTAATACATCAAACATTCTTTACTTGCAGTTGTCTAACAAACCTCTGACAAATCAAATGATCACACCTTCAGAGTGTGAACTGCTGCCATTTTAAGACTCAATCAAAGCAATTTGACATATAGAGGGGATAAACTTTGATACCAAAGTTACTTTTTTGTAGCAGGTTAGTAGAACTTACGCAGCAGGTTAGGAGACTGAGGTTAAGGTTAGGGGAAAAGCCCTCCTTACCTGCTACGATAATCACTTTGTATCGAAGTAGTGTGAAAAGATTGTCCCAATTGAGTTTCCTTATTGTTCATCCAATATTGGATTGCGTTATCTGATGTTTAATGCCCACTTGAAGGGGTATTTTCTATATGATATGTGACTGATAAGGCCATTTTAGAGTGAGGTTTGTGTTGGATCTGTACATGGCTCTTTTTGAGCTAATTGAGCAGAGGTGATTTTATAATGCAGTCAGTATCTGCAGAAAATTCAAATGAGTCCTATGTTCAGTAGAAATTACACTGAACAAAAATGTAAACGCAACATGTCAAGTGTTTGTCCCATGTTTCATGAGCTGAAATAAAAGATCCCAGAAATTTTCCATGCGCACAAAAAGCTTATTTTGCTCAAATTGTTTGCATCCCTGTTTAGTGAGCATTTCTTTTTTGCCAAGATAATCCATCCACCTGATGTGTGGCATATCAAGAAGCTGAATTAAACATGATCATTACACAGGTGCACCTTGTGCTGGGGACAATAAAAGGCACATTTAAAAATGTGCAGTTCTGTCAAAACACAATAACACAAGTTTTGAGGGAGCGTGCAATTCGCAAGCTGACTGCGGAATGTCCACCAGAGCAGTTGCCAGAGACTTTAATGTTAATTTCTCTACCATAAGCCACCTCCAATGTCGTTTTAGTGAATTTGGCAGTACGTCCAACCTGCCTCGCAACCGAAGACCACATGTAACCATACCAGCCCAGGACCTCCACATCCGGCTTCTGAGACCAGCCACCCAGATAGCAGACGAAACTGGGGTTTTCCCCAACTGAAGAATTTCTGCACAAAGTGTCAGAAGCTTATCTGTTTGCTCGTCGTCCTCACCATGGTTTTGACCTGACTGCAGTTTGGCGTCGTAACAGACTTCAGTGGGCAAATGCTCACCTTCGATGGCCAATGAATGTCGGTTTCAACTGTACCAGGCAGACCGCGTGTATGGCGCTGTGTACAGTCGCGGCCTAAAGTTTTGAGAATTACACAAATATAAATTTTCACAAAGTCTGCTGCCTCAGTTTGAATGATAGCAATTTTCATATATTCCAGAATGTCATGAAGAGTGATCAGATGAATTGCAATTAATTTAAAGTCCCTCTTTGCCATGCTAATGAACTGAATCCCCCAAAAACATTTCCACTGCATTTCAGCCCTGCCACAAAAGGACCAGCTGACATCATGTCAGTGATTCTCTCGTTAACACAAGTGTGAGTGTTGACGAGGACAAGCCTGGAGATCACTCTGTCATGCTGATTGAGTTCGAATAACAGACTGGAAGCTTCAAAAGGAGGGTGGTGCTTGGAATCATTGTTCTTCCTTTGTCAACCATGGTTACCTTTTAAGGAAACACGTGCTGTCATCATTGCTTTGCACAAAAAGGGCTTCAAAGGCAAGGATATTGCTGCCAGATTGCACCTAAATCACCCATTTCACCCATTTATCGGATCATCAAGAACTTCAAGGAGAGCAGTTCAATTGTTGTGAAGAAGGTTTCGGGGCGCCCAAGAAAGTCCAGCAAGCGCCAGGACCGTCTGCCAAAGTTGATTCAGCTGCGGGATCGGGGCACCACCAGTACAGAGCTTGCTCAGGAATGGCAGCAGGCAGGTGTGAGTGCATCTGCACGCACAGTGAGGCGAAGACTTTTGGAGGATGGCCTGGTGTCATGCCAACAGTAAAGCATCCTGAGACCATTCATGTGTGGGGTTGCTTCTCAGCCAATGGAGTGGGCTCACTTAGGCAAAATTGTAAGAACAAAGAATGGTACCAACACATCCTCCGAGAGCAACTTCTCCCAACCATCCAGGAACAGTTTGGTGACGAACAATGCCTTTTCCAGCATGATGGAGCACCTTGCCATAAGGGAAAAAGTGATAACTAAGTGGCTCGGGGAACAAAACATCAATATTTTGGCTCCATGGCCAGGAAACTCCCCAGACCTTAATCCCATTGAGAACTTGTGGTCAATCCTCAAGAGGCGGGTGGACAAACAAAAACCCACAAATTCTGACAAACTCCAAGCATTGATTATGCAAGAATGGGCTCCCATCAGTCAGGAATGAAATGCTTGTAATTATACTTCAGTATTCCATAGTAACATCAGACAAAAATATCTAAAGCACTGAAGCAGCAAACCTTGTGGAAATTAATTAATATTTGTGTCATTCTCAGAACTTTTGGCCACGACTGTAGGCAAGCGATTGGCTGGTGTCAACGTTGTTAACAAAGTGCCCCATGGTGGCGGGTTTATGGAATGGGCAGGCATAAGCTATGGACAATGAACACAATTGCATTTTTTTGATGGCAAGTTGAATGCACAGAGATATCGTGATGAGATCCTGAGGCCCATTGTCGTGCCATCCATCTGCCGCCATCAACTCATGTTTCAGCATGATAATGCACGGCCCCATGTCGCGAGGATCTGTACACAATTCCTGGAAGCTGAAAATGTAATTGAGCATGTTTGGGATGCTCTGGATCGATCTGTACGACAGCATGTTCCAGTTCCCGCCAATATCCAGCAACTTCGCACAGCCATTGAAGAGGAGTGGGACAACATTCCACAGGCTACAATCAACAGCCTGATCCACTCTATGTGAAGGACATGTTGCACTGCATGAAGCAAATGGTCACACCAGATACTGACTTTTTTTTTCTGATCCAGGTATCTGGCCAACAGATGCATATTTGTATTCACAGTCATGTGAAATCCATAGATTAGGGCTTTTGGTTTGTTCTGTCGGTGTCTGATTGGGACAAGCATGCTTGAATTGTGATCCAAATATTTTCGGATCATAGCCTATTCAAACATGCAATTTGTATAATGTTTTAAAACCTGCTGTTTTTTTTATACACATCAGTAAAATAGAGCTCACTTGAAATATGGAGGTAGATGTCACCATGATAACTATGAATTGGTTGAGAGGTTGCCAGATATGGCAATATTTTGTAGCCTACATGTTTGAGTACAAACAGTTTGATTTAATCAGGAGAAAAAAAAATCTGCAAAAGGAATCTCTACTGACCTGAGTGTCTGGTGTATTTGTCAGTGAGGACCATGCTCCTCTGCCTTGGAAGGGATAAGATGTATGACTCATATCCATCTCTGTCTGGAAGAAATGGGTTTCTTATTAAGAGCACCTGGAGGCCTGTCGCTCACATCTAGCCAAAACATAGACATCTCAGCTAATGTTTCTTACTGCCTCTTCTTGCCCTTTTAATAATGTTGGAATTGTTCGCCATTACAACCATCATTGAGCCCATTACATAGATCACAAGTGCATGTTTATAAGGTTCTTGGAGGCACTTTCTATATTCAACAGCTGGCATTAAACTTGTAGAAGTGTGGATAAAGAATGAATGTCATGTATGAAACATATTTCCAATTTGAGTACAACACATGAAATCTGAATTATATCTGGCACAATCTGGTGTTTATCACTCTGTGCAGCTGTCCAACTGTTAAAAGATGCCTCGGGCTAGCAACAGAGGATCAACTACCTTCCTGGAATGTGGAGAATATTGCCTTTCAACTGCACATGAGAATGACAATGCCGAGAGGAGAATCATTTTAAATGTTTCAATACCTAAAATTGCTGAACCTATGTCTCCTGTGACAGTCAGTTTTGAGTTACGGTGATGACATACGAAGTAAATACATTCCTGGGAGATGGCCAGTTTTGGCCACTTAAATCAAGTTTTTAGCTAAAGTAAGTGTGCCAGGAATTCAGCTACAAATTTGTTTCAATTTAGGAAATCTGTTCAAGCATTCCCAGGAAGAAAAGAGATGTGATGGTGTCTCTGTAATCAATGTATGAAATTATTATTTTCAAATTCTCTTTCTCATTGGGCTTTTAGTTGGGGTCAATTTGCTGGGTACAAATTATTACAATTATGTTCTGGCCCCAAACCATCCGCTCTGATACAAATCGGCCCGTGGCTGAATCTAGTTGCCACAGCCCTGCTCGACATAGTGAGAAATGCGGCAGCAGCCTGTGTACAGAAGAATGTAGCTGTCAAGTGGAAGGAATGCTGATGGCACACATTTTCAAACTGCTCTTGTCGTATTGTGTGGGTGTGCATGTTCATGGTGTGATGCTCAGCCTAATGTGAATAGCAAGTAGGACTATGCTACTAATTGTATTTATTTATTATTTTTAAATGACAAGTATACTTTTAAAAATTACGTACAGTGCATATAGAAAGACTACACCCCCTTGAACTTTTTTCAAATCAAACATTGAATGTATCTTTAAGCATGGTCAAGTTAATAATTATGCTGTTGATGTAGTAAATGGTCCATGCTATCCAGAATCCTTGGAACGTCCCTACCCCATTGAAGTTGAAATTTAAAATGGTAGGGGGTTAGGGTTTAGCACTTGACATGTATAAAACCACCCAGACACATCAACGATGCAGTCGTCCTTCTGAACTGAGCTGCAGGTCAGGAAGGGAACTACTTAGGGATGTCACCATGAGGCCGTTGGTGATTTTAAAATCGCTCCAGAGTTCAATGGCCATCTGCCCAGTAGTTGAAACCGGGATTTATCTGTGAAGAGCACACTTTTCAAGCGTGCCAGTGGCCATCGAAGTTGAGCATTTGCCCACTGATGTTGGTTATGAAGCCGAGCTGCAATCGGGTCAAGACCCTGGTGAGGACAACGAGCATGCAGATGAGCTTTCCTGAGACAATTTATGAGTTTGTGCAGAAGTTCTTCGGTTGTGCAAACCCACAGTTTCATCAACTGTCTGGGTGGCTGGTCTCAGACGATCCTGCAGGTGAAGAAGCCGGATGTGGAGGTCCTGGGCTGGAGTGGTTACACGTAGACCGGTTTCAGGCCGGTTTGGACGTACTGCCAAATTCTCTAAAATGACATTGGAGGCAGCTTGGTGGACATTCCTGCAGTCCGCATGCTAATTTGCACGCTCCTTCAACTTGAGGCATCTGTGGTATTGTGTTGTGACAACTACAACTTTTAGAATGGCCTTTTATTGTCCCCAGCACAAGATTCACCTGTGTAATGATCATGCTGTTTAATCAGTTTCTGGATATGCCACCTGTCAGGTGGATGGATTATCTTGGCAAAGGAGATGCTCACTAACAGAGAGGTAAATAAATGTGTGCACAAAATTTGATAGAAATTGTTTTTTTGTGTGTATTCCTGGGATATTTTATTTCAGCTCATGAAACATGGGACCAACACTTTACATATATTTTTGTTTGGTGCAATACTGCAAAAACAACAAAAACACGGCAAAGGAATACACTTTTTGGCCTAAATGCAAAGCCTTATGCCTGAGGCAAATCCAACACATCACTGAGTAACTGCTATTTTTCAAGCATGGTGGTGGCTGCATCATGGGTATGACTGACATCAGCAAAGACTGGGGAGTTTCAGGAGAAAAATAATTGGGATGGAGCTAAGCGCAGGAAAAATCCTAGAGGAAAACCTGCTTTAGTCTGGTTTACACCAAACACGGGGGGAGGAATTTCTTTCAGCAGGACAATAACCTACAACACAAAGACAAATCTACACTGGAGTTATTTACTTAAGACGACAGTGAATATTCCTGAGTGACCTAATTACAGTTACAATCCGCTTAAATCTATGGCAACTTTAAAATTGCTGTCTAGCCATGTTCCCCAACATCTTGACAGTGCTTGAAGAATTTTGAAAAGAATAATGGGCAAATATTGCACAATACAGGTGTGCAATGCTCTTATGTGACTTACCAAAGAAGACTCGCAGCCAAAGATTTAATGACAAATCTATTTTAATCCCACTTTGTAACAATAAAATGTGAAGAAATCCAAGGGATGTATACTTTCTATAGGGACTGTAATTGGCTCCCTCTGACTGAGTACAACTCCAGTCATCTTGCTGATGTATCACTGCTGCAGGTAGAAACATTTGTTGGGCTATCACACTGTACTTTTTACTCCATACATTTTCCCTGACAACCAAAAGTTACATTATGAATGCTTAGCAGGGCAGGAAAATGAATGAATGCCCTTATCAAGTGAACACGTGGTCATCCCTATTGCCTCTGGCAGACTCACTGAACACAAATGCATCTTTTGTAAGTAAAGTCTGTGTTGGACTTGTGCCCCTGGCTATCCAAACATTTTAAAAACAAGAAAATGGTGCCGTCTGCTTTTCCCCTTTACCCCTACCTACATGTACATATTACCTCAATTACATTGACTAACCTATTCCCCAGCACATTGACTCAGTACCTGTAACACCCTGTATATACTGCAGCATTGTTATTTTATTGTGTTATTTTAGTTTATTTAGTAAATATTTTCTCAACTCTATTTTTGTTTAAGGGTTTGTAAGTAAGCATTACACGGTAAGGTCTGCACCTGTTTTTTTTTCAGTGCATGTGACAAATACATTTTGATTGGATTAATATAAGGAATTTTAAATGATTTATACTTTTACTTTTGATACTTAAGTATATTTAAAACCAAATACTTTTAGACTTTTACTCAAGTAGTATTTTACTGGGTGACTTTCACTTTTGTAACTTTCTATTAACGTATCTATACTTTTCCTCAAGTATAACAATTGGGTCCTTTTTCCACCACTGCCGGACGCTTATAAGAAATCCCGCTGTGCCCTCTGATGCCCTGGACTCTACTCACACATCCTAACTACATTGACACTCCAACTCACACTCACACTACATACGCACACACACTCATGTTGACGCCAGACACACTTCACATACACTGCTGCTACTTTGTTTATTATGTATCCTGATTGCCTAGTCACTTTTACCACTACCTACATGTACATATTACCTCGTACCCCTGCACATTGACTGGGTACTGGTACTCCTTGTATATAGCCTAGTGATTGTTATTTTGTGTTACCCTTTCCTTATTTGCTCATTTGTTTTTCTTCTTACTTTTTAACTCTGCATTGATGGGAAAGGGCTCGTAAGCATTTCATGGTAAAGTCTACACAAAATCTAATTTTATTGGTCACATACACGTGTTTAGCAGATGTTATTGTGGGTGTAGCGAAATGCTTGTGTTTCTAACTCCGACAGTGTAGTAATATCTAACAAGTGATATCTAACAATTTCACAACATATACCCAATACACACAAATCTAAGTAAAGAAATGGAATTAAGAATATATAAATATATGGATGAGCAATGTCAGAGTGGCATAGACTAAGATACAGTAGAATAGAATACAGTATATACATATGAGATGGATAATGCAAAATATGTAAACATTATTAAAGTGACTAGTGTTCCATTTATTAAAGTGGACAGTGATTTCAAGTATATGTATATAGGCAGCAGCCTCTAATGTGCTAGTGATGGCTATTTAACAGTCTGATGGCCTTGAGATAGAAATTGCTTTTCAGTCTCTCAGTCTCAGCTTTGATGCACCTGTACTGACCTCGCCTTCTGGATGATAGCAGGGTGAACAGGCAGTGGCTCAGGTGGTTGTTGTTCTTGAGGATCTTTTTGGCCTTCCTGTGACATCAGGTGCTGTCACAGGAAGGCCAAAAAGATCACCTGTTTTATTTGACGGTTATGATAAATAACATTTGATGCCTCAATCAATTCTTTGTTCTGGGACCAGGGATTGAAGTGAACGGTTGTCATATTGCTGAGTCTACCTTTATTAAAGGACATGTAGCAAGTAGTTTTCTGCTATTGCAAACAACCATCTGCAATATACAGTAGTTCAAATGAAGATGGGCAACACACTGCAAAATGATTGAGCGCTTCAAGCTGATGCTCATTTATTCAGCCTAGCAGCTTAGAGGGCTCTGTGTGTCAAACCTGGTGTGTCTTGATCTGCCCAGCTCAGCGCTGAGAAACATCACTGTCATCCATTTTAAGCACTCACTCAGGGAGCAGCCAGTTATCTGCAGAGAGGTGTAAACATTGCCTGGCTACCCATCCACATCGCATTGCCTAGCTACCCATCCACATCGCATTGCCTGGCTATCCATCCACATCACTACGGCCAACTAATGTTTCTTCTCCACGATGAGTCTGGATTTTCCCCCCCTCCCAACGATTTCTAGAACGTCAACACATTCTGACCGTTCAGATTTGTCCCAGAAACCGATGGGTTGGGCCAGAGCCGGCCTTCCTGATGACGTTATCAACTTTGATACTCTGATTGGTTATATTTGTTAGAGACGATCCAATCGCTGATGAATTTGTTTTGTACAACGTCCCTCATTTTGAAGTCACACAAACGACTTCTAGGATGGCAGTTTCAGGCTGAATGCACTGTATGTACCGATCCATATAGCAGCGTAATTAAATTCAGAGTGAGTCCTCAGGCAAGTGTAAACCTACACTTTTAGTGCAAGCATCTCATTTTCTGACTTTGGTATCACTCCCTTACTTACAGTACAACTATGAAAGGTCATAAGAGAAGGGTCTTCGGTGTTGTGAGCTTACTGTTGCCATATTTTGGGTAAATTATTAGGATAGTAAACTTTCCCAATATAAAGCTGATTCGTCCTTCATAACAACTACAACACTACTTAAGGTTTCAGGGGTGGTGATGTAATTGCATGATTATGGCTAGAGCTCATTAGATAACTATTTTACATATTCTACACCCCAACAACTGGCAGAGCCCACCGTGTGATCTGAGTTATGACACCACGAACGCTGGTTCCCAGTCGGTCCGTTATAGTCTAAAACCAGGCAGGTACTGTATGTTGATGTACCACCTAGGTTACACAAATTATTACACTGTAACTGTCTGTGTAACAGCAATGTAATAAAGAGTTTACATTTCGGTTGGTAACTTGAACAGCATGAACCAATCAATATGTTCAGTAGCCTACATTGGTATTTTGATAGCCTAATATCGTGAGGAATCTAATCCAAATTTCAAGTCTGCTATTCTTAAATCCCTGGCGCGGCCAGTCGATTCTGGAGAGCAGCTGAGACATCACCTGCAGCAAGAGGGCGGACGGCACGTTTCACGACTACATCGAAAAGGATTTGAAGGGATGCATGTTTGGTTTCTCTAAGTGAAGTCGGATACACATTGTCTAAAGGAGCACAATTTAGTAAATGAGAAATTGCAATCGAACATCGGCATCCTCACGCGGTTGAGGCCAAGTTGATTAGGAACTGAGGATAGCACAAGCAGCATTTTTTTCTGAGTAAATCGCAGCAAGAATTCAGATTTGACACGGACAGCATACGGTGAGACTACGCATTATGCGTAGGAATCGATCGCAAAACATTTCCTGGATCCTATTTCGGCGTTGAGGAGGTAAATACTGTCAGTGACTACAGATGATCACAGGTCCCCCCCTCCCCAACAGTACAGAGGCTATCAGGCTAATGGTAGCCGCTGTGAATCGGGCGAAGAGCGAGAGACCAAACCCGGAGGATTTAGGACAGATGGAATAGAAAGAATGCTGCTGTCTCAAAATGCATCACAGTAGACGGATAACAAGCCGACTAAACAAATTTACAGCAAACTTTCAGGGCTGTAATGACGCTGGGGTTTAAATAAGATGTTTTAAACTGTCAGAGAACTGACAAAATGCATGTGCAAACTGATCAGCTGGATTGTTGAAATGACTTGGTCGGCGCTGACGCTGTCTGATGGCTCAAACTGCATAATAGCCAAATTGCATTTTATTTTGCGTCGACTTGACGTTTGGACCTCCAAAATTGGATCAGTTGTCTAGCTAGAAGTTCGGATGAAAGTAAACAACTGGTGCAATGTTAAACTACATGGTCCGGAGCGTAATGTACTATTCGTGCTGAAGCGTATGGGTCCTGCGTACTCAAGCTCCCGACTCCCACACAAAAAGGATTGTCTCTGTTGCGGGGGGTGCAGTGCAGTAGCTGTCACAGCTCCACATCTGGCTACTGACTGGATAGTTAACTAGCTAGCTAGCTAACTGTTTTTCCTCTTGGGAAGCTAGTGAGGTTGAATGAGTTTCTGCATCATTCGAGAGAAAGATTGCTTTGTAAAATCACCTCGGTGGTTATCGTGTTCCGAAGAAGGGACCTGTATTTTGGACAATATCTGAGATCAATCGAACAGTTTGAAGTGGTTCACAGCTGTCTTCTTAGCGAAAACACATAAGGAATTTGCGTAAGTCACGTATTTTTAAAGGCAAAGATAGGGTGACATTGCAGTCTCATCATATTGGATATAACGTCGCCCGACAAAAAAAGTGAAAGTGGGGCATTGTCCGTCACACGTTTTAACGCAGTGGGATTTGTACGTCTGGTCGGCGTTTCCCCCCACCCTTCCCTTGGTGACGGTGATGGGTCGGAAGCGGTGTGTCGGTGCAGATTGTTCCAAGATGGCGGCCGGGTGCTGCGGGGTGAAGAAGCAGAAGCTGTCGGGATCCCCCGGGTCGGGGGGTCCTGGCGGGGTGGGGGCGGGAAACGGAGTGGCAGGGACCGGACATTGTGGATCGGACTTGGGGATTGGTTCCTCCTCGACTGTGGCGGCAGGGAACATGAATCGAGTGAACGGCCTGGGGTGTCCTGGGGGTAGTAGTAGTAGCACCAACGCGTTGTCCCCAACCCCGGGAGGCTACAACTCAACTGGCCTCTCCCCGAATCTAAGTCCAGGATCTGGTTCGGGAAGTGGAGGCAGGAAGATGGTTGTTTCGGCGGAGATGTGCTGCTTCTGTTTCGACGTGCTTTATTGCCATCTGTATGGATACCAACCTCCCCGAACACCTAGGTTTACAAACGATTCCTTGTAAGTTTCGTCCTAATATTATGTTGTTAAGTAGTAGCTACTGGTGCCAACGTTAATGACTGAATAAGCAATATTATCGACTGTGTAGTAAACGTTCTCACCTAACATTAGCCAGCAAGTTACAGAAAGCATATAACGAAACAATTGTAATGTAGTAGTGAAAATAAAAGTCAATTCGTTTTGCTGTGCAACTTTCGTAAATTAATATATTGTTGCTGCTACTTGGATAAAGTTTACTTTCACTGGGTGGTGTGGTGCTTACGTCCGCTAGCTAGCTCAACAAAGAAAAACAGTAGCTAGTTAGCATTAATGGCTAGGTTAGCTTGGTAGCCAGCAAGGGCGAGTTTCAACTTTACAGTTTAGAAAGTTTAGAAAACACCACACAATTGTTGTATTACGGCGCGTGGTGTGTTTGTCAATTTTTTTTCCTGTGTTCTGAAAATGACACGACTTGATTATCATCCTTCATCCAAAGTCGAGATCTAGAATTTAACTAGCTGCCTTGTCTGTGTCAATCGACCATGACAGGGGACGGGTTCAGCGGCAAAGTCAAAATTGTCTATATCGTGTATTGGGTGTATCTTATAAAATCAACATTTGCCTTTTTGGTCTTAGTTCAAGGTTAGGGTTAGGCATACAGTGGCAACACCAAAGATGCTATTCGATTTGCAAAAAAAACGTGAACCACATCGACGGAGTTATACCTGACAGGTATAATCGACGATGCTGATCAGTGATGACACATAGGGGCCTACAATTAAAATACGATCTAGCCTGTGTTTCAGACAACTATAGACAGAACTATTTGATGCAAGGACATCAGGCTGTGAGATTGACTATATCTGACTACATTGCGTGTTTACAAAAACCATAAGGATTAATTATAGATAGCCCCTCTAGTAATTTAATAGGATATGTCATAAACCCTCAAAGTTCCAGAATGGGTTCAAAATGGCAGCCATATTGGTCAGGGAGAAATCCAAACCAGTCTATTTGGAATGAACAGCAGTAGAGGCATACTCCTGATTTTACTTATGCAGGAAAATAAATGTAAGTCATGTGATATGTACATTGTGTAATATAATTATTGTCATATGATTGGGTTTTGGGGTTATACACGTTATGGGTTTTATATGCGTTTTCTGTATAAATAGCCTCTAAAAATATGTAAACAGACCATAAATGTAAAATAAATAAATGATGAGTTATTGGAAAGCTGCAAATGATATTATACGATACAATATCAGTACTTATTTAATTTACAACTTGTCTAAATCCTATCGTCAACTGATTTGACAGTGTATGGCTGCGGATTGACCACATTGTTTGAATGGAATGTTGTTATATTGGTAGTTAATTCGAAAAATGTATGGAATCATTCATATAAAACTGTGGCTAGCTAACAAACATACAGTGCAGATAAAATCTCCAAATGCTTATTTTTTTTGTATATATATTTTTTTACACTGTTTTATCACAGCACTACTGGTAAGCCATGGTTGACCAACTCTCTGACCAACATGGCTGACATTTGGACCATCATATGAAGTTTCATGTCCATTCTAGTATTCTTATTAATAGCCTACGACCTTCGTTTTATGATAGTGTAATTTACAGTTGTCCTAAACTCAAGGCATAATTGACGTTCTTCAAAAATCCATACAGAATTGAATGTAATAACCATTAAAAAGCTGGACAGCTTCTACATATTGTTCATTTAAAGGGGGAGGTTTGTCCACAACACATTCATGAGTAGAGACAATATTTTATGCAATATTGGGCCAACATTTACCCATGGCATTGTGTTAAAATCCCAATATGTGTATTTTCTGTTGGTAAAGACGGCATACACACTTAGTTAGGCATACCTCATTACATCATCAGTTATTACAGCCAACCTAACAGCCAGAGTAGCTTTAGGGAGCTGTTGTCATGGTGGCCTTTCACAGTAAACATTGGGATGCTATTTTTATTAAAATGCCAATGTACTTTTCTCCTCTAAGGCTGTTAAAATGGTAATTGGCCATTGCACAGCTAGGTAACTGGGAGGCATTCTCTGCATACTAGTGTGCAAGACCATATTTAAACAGATAGGCATGTCATTTTCAAACCAAATATGTCTCTCAGCCACCTTTTTGTAGCATTTTTACTACTATATACATTTCACACGGACTCACAAGTGTTTATTAGAAGAAAAAACAAATGGGGGGTACACACAAGTGTTAACTAGTATATTAGTGCTGGGCCTTCAATTAAAAGTAATTCAACATCCTGTCCATTATTCAATATCAATGTAGATGTTTGAAACATTAATGGGAGGCCTGGAGACAAACTCTATTTATACCATTCATTTCAACATTGTTTTCATTCTTTATAGCAAATTCTGACAACATGCAGTATTTTCTTCCCTACTAATTTAATACACAATTTTTCCCGAATGTATAATAATTGCCTGCTTAAAACATATTTATGCGTCAAGGCATTTTTGCATTTTTTTAGGGACAATAATGTATGCCTATCTTATTGATACAGGGTTTTGCCACCTGCCTTTATCATCATGCCTTTTGGAAATGGCCAGACATTTGTTTCTATAGATATGTAAGGGAAAGAGTGCATATTTATATTTAACATATTTATCTCTTTGCCTCTCCCTTTTAGGTATTTAGCAGACACTCTTATCCAGAGCGAATTACAGATGCAATTATGGTTAAGTGCCTTGCTCAAGGGAAATGTCGACAGGTTTTACACCTAGTCGGCCCGGGGATTCAAACCAGCAACCTCTGTTACTGGCCCCACGCTCTTAACCACTAGGCTACCTGCCGCTCTGCTAGGCTACCTCACACAAATTCATAAGCCGGATCACACAAAGTATATGCTTTCTATTTTGTTAATGTTGGATAGAGGAAGAGTAGAGGGAGAGCCATTGGTTGAGAGTTGGACACTTGATTCCATGTCTCCGTTTACACGCGCAGGGATTTCTTGACTTAGAGGTCTATGTATAGACTTACTAGTGTGAGAATCCCGGTAGCTGTTCGTTTATTGGAGGTGATTTCCCCTTGATTCCTAAGTACCAGCTCAGTGTCTGTTTGACAGTGAAGCAAATTCAGCCTCACTAGACAGTTCTGTCACAAGTCGAACATCTTGTGTATGTTCTGGATACTCCGTATTCACCCAGTCTGAATCAGTGTTTTTTGAGTGTGACATGAAGCAGTAACCTGATAGTGCTCAGGGCCATGGTGATGATGCGCTGTAATCTGTTGATCCGTTTGATGCCTACTGTCCTAGGATTTAGGGGTCAAGTGAAAGTTCTGCCTGATGTCAGAAAATGGAACTGAAAATCCAAGCAGAGCGTGGCAGATGGGAAGGGGTGGAGGAGGTTGAAAGCCCAGTTTAATTTTCCTTTAATGGGAATTTCCATGTGAAATAATTATTTGATACCCAGTTCCGCTCTTTTGGAAAGATTGAAACAAAACCTGAAAAAATGTGTTGGGCTGTTTTTCTTCAATAGAAGGCATCTCATACATTCACAGGATTGTTTGAAGTTACACATTCTTAAATAGGGAATTGATTACCCAGGGTTAGTTGTTTGCAACATGCTTGTAATGTTGGGTGGTAATGCAGAGGGAAGAGATGAGTAATGCCATGATGGGTATACTAGAGGCAACAGCATACACACATGTTCAAGCCCCTCCCTGCTGTTCTGACATTAGTATGGTACTAATACAGAGAGTGCTGTCTGCAATCTCTTTCCAGCTATGAAGACAAGGAACTGAACACCGCTCTGATTTTCTGTATTTTAACACTGGTGTCGTCTTTATGCTAATTTTAGATTTGAATGGCAAGGGCTTTCCCTGTGTTGAGAGACTTCACTCAGTTCCTCTCCAAGTCTAAAATGGAGATGGGAGTAGTCTGATCCATCCAGGCCAGTGTGTTTACCACCAGGAGGATTCACCTGATCAGCTCCAAGAGGAGGGTTGTTGCCATAACCATGGCTGTATAATATGGCGGTATAAAATAGCTGCTCTCCCGGGGCTCAAATGAACATTAAACTTACCCCTGCACCTCAAGCCTCGTGCTTGATTTATTCTAGACTATTAAAACGTGGTAGATGAACTGGGCCTGCCAGGTTGAAACCGAGTGCCACACACAACATGGTGGTTTCTGCTTGAGGAACTGATGATGTGAGGAACATGACACCAGTCCTTCCCACACCCCATCTGATCACTGCACACACTCCTGCCCACAACACCAGCTCCACCTTTGACCCATAAATCCAAAACCAAAGGAGTGAAATATGTGCCTATATGCATGTGACTTACGACAATATTGAATCTCCTGAATAATTGCCCCCGCAGTGTGAAAGCTGGCACTAAGCTGGGACTGGGTACTATAGTGCAATGTGTAATTGTGACTATGGTGGGCAGTGATGTCATCAGGACTGATTAGTAGTCAGTCTGCAGTGGGAAGGTGTCTGTGTGTGTGAACTGGGCTCCAGATGTAGCAATGCGCATTAAAACGCCCATGCAGCTTTTTCTAGTGTTTCCACTGTTTGGGATGGCACTTATTTCAATGTACTGATTGGTACAGAGAGGATTTGAAGCACCTCCTAAAACATTACATGTGATGACATAACCTCTTCATCTGAACTAGTCAACTGAACTAATATGTACCTGTCAAGTTCTTCCATTTGGTTCGTTCCACGTCAAAAAGCACAAGAAAGAGGATTGACACCCACCGTCTCAGATTGTTCTGAAATAGTTTCTGTTGTTAGAAACAGATAAGATTAGCATTCCTTTAACATTATTTTGCTGCAGCACCATACTACTTGTTAGACATAGAGAACTGATACTGTGTACTCGTTGGTGTGGTGGGTTTGGCTTGGGTGTGGGGGGTCCACGGGTGGTTTTTGATAATTTCTTTGGATTCCTCATGTCTGTCATTGATAGAAAAAAAGTTAGGTCCCAATCGAATGTTGAGTACTATATTTATTGGATATTATATAAAGCCTATAAATTAAAAGGGCCAATTTAGGTGCAATCAAGTAGCTTAATTTCTCACAGATCAAATTATATTTCTACAAAATAATGTCGCAGGAATGCTAATCTTATCTGTTTCTATATAAATAATTTCAGAACAATCTGAGATGGTGGGTGTCATGGCTTGCTGAAATTTATTTGACTTACTCACTGCTTTAAATTAGGACTGAGTAACTAACTGGGCTCAGTTAAATATGCTTGACAAAGCTTTTTAAAAGCAGCCCTTGTTTGATGTCCTTTGCAGAGACACACTGTCTGTGTCCTCAGGGTTGGACCTCTGCAGTGCAGAACGCTGGTTCTCCGACTGGATTCCATCCCAATGTGTTTGTGTGAGTTGAGATGAAATCGGTTAAGCCTATTACACGTTGCTACCCATCCATCCATCACCAATGATCCATTCATCCATCAGCAATGGATGGATACCAAATGGCTAGTGTTGGATCACCCTTTTACTCATGTACACTGAACAAAAATATAAACGTAACATGCAACAATTTTAAAGATTTTACTAAGTTACAGTTCATATAAGGAAATCAGTCAATTGAAATAAATTCATTAGGACCTAATCTATAGATGTGACTGGGAATACAGATATGCGGGTAGGGGCGGGGATCAGAAAACCAGTCAGTATCTGGCGTGACCACCATTTGCCTCATGCAACGCGACACATCTCCTTTGCATAGAGTTGATCAGGCTGTTGATTGTGGCCTGTGGAATGTTGTCCCACTCTTCAATGGCTGTGCGAAGTTGCTGGATATTGGTGGGAACTGGAACACACTGTCATACACATCAATACAGAGCATCCCAAACATGCTTGATGGGTGACATGTCTGGCGAGTATGCTGACCATGAAAGAACTGGGCCATTTTCAGCTTCCAGGAATTGTGTACAGATCCTTGTGACATGGGGTGTGCAATTAACATGCTGAAACATGAGGTGATGGTGGCAGATGAATGGCACAACAATGTGCCTCAGGATCTCGTCACGGTATCTCCTGTGCATTGAAATTTCCATCGATAAAATGCAATTGTGTTCGTTGTCCATAGCTTATGCCTGCCCGTACATTAAACCCACCGCCACCACGGGGCACTCTGTTCACAATGTTGACATTAGCAAACCGCTCCCCCACATGACACCATCTGCCCGGTATAGTTGAAACCGGGATTCATCTGTGAAGCAAGCACTTTTCTAGCATGACAGTGGCCATCGAATGTGAGCATTTGCTCCCCATCGATGAGCAAATGCTGAAGTCTGTTACAACGCCGAACTGCAGTCAGGTCAAGACCCTGGTGAGGACGACGAACATGCAGATGAGCTTCCCAGAGACGGTTTCTGACAGTTTATGCAGACATTCTTCGGGTTGTGTAAACACAGTTTCATCAGCTGTCCGGGATGCTGGTCTCATACGATCCCGCGGGTGAAGAAGTCTGATGTGGAGGTCCTGGACTGGTTTGGTTACACGTGGTCTTCGGTTGTGAGGCCGGTTGGACATACTGCCAAATTGTTTAAAACGACATTGGAAGCGGCTTATGGTAGAGAAAGTAATTCTCAGGCAACCGATCTGATGGACGCTCCTGCAATCCGCATGCAAATTGCACGCTCCCTCAACTTGAGACGTGTGGCATTGTGTTGTGACACAACTGCACATTTTAGAGTGGCCTTTTATTGTCCCCAGCACAAGGTGCACCTGTGTAATGATCATGCTGTTTATTCAGTTTCTGGATATGCCACCTGTCAGGTGGATGGATTATCTTGGCAAAGGAGAAATGCTCACTAACAGGGATGCACAAAATTTGATAGAAATAAGCTTTTTGTGTGTATGGAACATTTCTGGGATATTTTATTTCAGCTCATGAAACATGGGGCCAACAGTTTACTTGTTGCGTTTAATATTTTTTGTTCAGTGTAGTTTAATCACACTTTAACACATGTTTAATTGAAACCATTGAGAATGTGTCTGCTCTTCACTCTTCAGGCATACAGAGCAGTCTGGATGGGGGCTGGTACGGTATGTGAAGATGGTGTTGGCTGTGGGTGGGTGGGGGAATGGATGATGAGTGGAATCGTCAAGGTCACTGTATGGCACGTGATGCAATAGGACATCCCTTTAGTATGTGGCCAGAAGGCTGGGATTACTCTTCAGAATGGGCACACAGAACCGAGTGGGAGCTCTGCCAAAAAAGCTAGAGTAGAGGGACAGAGGAAAAACTGCCTGAATTACGCATAGCATAGTGAGCATCTAATAGGGGCCTGGGGAATACAATAATTTAATTTTGATTCTCAGTGGTCAGTGGACACGAAGACGATCATGCTGCTGTGTTGTTACCTGGCTGAACGGCAAAAATGATTTTATTTTTTATAGCTGTTTAAACCCAGGACACCCTCAGCTTCTCCCTTTCATATCTGAAGTGTCCAATGGTCCAGTGTGCTATTTTCATGACTCAGCCATGGGGGTTTTAGAAAGATTCTCTTGTTTGCTCAGACCTCATGATGTGATTGATTCATCAGCAGTTCATTAAGATAAATCCATGTTGACTCGCAGGAGTCTGGCTTTTGTAACGCACTGAACCCATCAACCCTGGCTGCATGTCAAAAATGTTCCCTGTCGCCCCTCCCCCCAGAACTCTTTAACACTCACCATAGAATGTTTAGTTAGTAGGCACAACTGGCTGCTCACTCGCAAGAGATCCATCATGGATTCTTGTCAGGAAACAGTATGATAGACAAATGTTCTAACTGAAATCCTTTTGAAGTAGAATTTCACGGTTTGGAAATGGAACCTCAGCTTTGGTCAGACCAATGGAAAACAGTCTTTAAAGGTGATCTTTCACCCCACAATGGTGACTGGGGTCCCAACTGCAGCTCCTGTTAAGTGTCCCTACCTCTGCACTTCCTTTCCCATAGAATATCTTGGCTCACACAGCCTCTCTCTCAGGCTGCTGCTCACCTTATTTGCCAAGGGGTTCATCAGCCAGATTAAAAGCGATTCATCTTAAGTAGGGAGCTGCAGGCTGCGACAGTCAGTCTCTTGGGTTGGGTAGGTCTCTACTGCATAGCCATGAAGTGGCCGGCCTGACGGATGGACTGACTCACTCACTGGCTGTCTGGAGCAGCTTGTCTGTCTGAAGTCAACCTATTACAGCAGAGCTGCCCACTCGCTTCGAAAGTATGGAGTTGTCTGTCTGTCCCTCGAGAGATCACCTCTTATTAGGTTCAACTGACATCAATCAAGCAAGTTTGCAATGCCTCTGTCTTACACACACACTCACTCACTCAGACATACTTTTTCCTCCTGTGCAGTCTTTCTCCTCTCTCTATAGTCTTCTTTCAGACTGTGAAGTGATTGTCCACTGTTGTGTTATTTTCAGATGCTTATCGAGTGCTGTCTGTGCAGTCAATGTAGATTGCTCCTCAGCTATTCCGCACTGAACACATGTTGAGGATTAAGAATATTGACATTGTTGATTATTAAGCAACTGATTTCTCTCTCCACCTCCTTTCCTTACTCTATCATATTCTTTCCCAAGACCAGCTTTCCTCCCTCCCCTCTGCATTGCCCCGGCTTTTAAATATACATGAGATCATGAGCTTCAAGAAAGGCATTGATACTAAGAATAGATACATTTTCTTTTCCTGGCCCTTTCTTTTTGAGGTGGTCATCATGGTAGATATATCTACCTCCACAATGTGCTCTGCTGGACTGATGTAATTCTTCTTCTGGAGAAGTGAGTTTATACAATAGAGTGTATTAATACTCAGCTCTGGAGTATGAATAAGGCTGGAACCCTCATACGTCATCCTTCTCTGCCCAGATCAGGACTAGTTAGGCTATTTGAAAGTGGTCTATGTTCAACAAAGTGTATTAACACATGCAAGTATTATCCTTTTGTGTGGCGCAATATAATTTTGGGAGAAAATACTTAGTTAGCGACAGTAATCCTGGGGGTAATTGAGAAAAGGTACAACATCTCTTAGGTGATTTGAGGGCTAAGAGGTGGAGCTGCTGCCGTGCTTTTAGGTGATTAATTGGACACCCTAATCTGCAATATTCCCTGCATATAAGCATAATGTGTGGGTGTGTTAAACATGTGTTGTTTTTTGTTGGTAAGAGACTAACCATAACGTGTAGGCTACTAAGGGTACTGTGTCAGTTTACAGAGAAAGCAAAGCAGTATATCTGTTGGTGCACAAAGTTCTCTGGGCACACATAACAAAAGACAAAATGTCACTGACTGCTGCCTCGCTTGTCCCAGTCTGTCTCAAATTGATTTTAGCTCCCAATGGGCAGTCAAACTCAAACTATGGTGCTGACTGAGTCTATATGGCCATGATAAACAGGCAGAGTAAACTGGACAGGTTGCTGCTTTGACAGAAAAGGTTAACTTTACTTTGATCCAGAGAAAACCTGAATGTAAAACCAGAGAGCTATGCTCTGTCTAATGGCAAACTGTAACAGAAACCTCATGTAGCAATCTTATTTTTAGTACTTGCTACACATTGTCAATCAATATAGTTGAGAAAGACCTTTGTTGTCAGTGTCACCACTAGGAATGTGAGAAATCAATTCCAATATTGTGTACACAATTGTTTTTCTCAACCCTACAGCGCATTCAAAAAGTATTCAGACCCCTTGACTTTTTCAACATTTTGTTACGTTACAGCCTTATTCTGAAATCGAATAAATAGTCCCCCCCCCATCAATCTACACACAATACCCCATAATGACAAAGCAAAAACAGGTTTAGAATTTTTTTCTAATTTATTAAAATGAATTAAAAAAAACTGTAATTTTCACATTTACATAAGTTTTCAGACCCTTTACTTAGTACTTTGTTGAAGCACCTTTGGCAGCGATTAAAGCCTTGAGTCTTCTTGGGTATGACGCTACAAACTTGGCACACTTGTATTTGGGGAGTTTCTCCCATTCTTCTCTGCAGATCCTCTCATGCTTTGTCAGGTTGGATGGGGAGTGACGCTGCACAGCTATTTTCAGGTCTCTCCAGAGATGTTCGATCAGGTTCATGTCCGGGCTCTGGCTGGGCCACTCAAGGACATTCAGAGCCACTCCTGCGTTGTCTTGGCTGTGTGCTTAGGGTTGTTGTCCTGTTGGAAGGTGAACCTTTGCCCCAGTCAGGTCCTGAGCACTCTGGAGCAGGTTTTCATCAAGGATCTCTCTGTACTTTGCTCTGTTCATCTTTGCCTCGATCCTGACTTGTCTCCCTGCCGCTGAAAAACATTCCCGCAGCATGATGCTGCCGCCATCATGCTTCACCGTAGGGATGGGGTTGGCCAGCTGATGAGTGGTGCCTGATTTCCGCCACATGTGATGCTTGGCATTCAGGCCAAAGAGTTCAATCTTGGTCTCATCAGACCAGATAATCTTGTTTTTCATGGTCGGAGAGTCCTTTAGATGCCTGTCCAAGCAGGCTGTCATGTGCCTTTTACTGAGTGGCGGCTTCCGTCTGGCCACTCTACCATAAAGGCCTGATTTGTGGAGTGCTGCAGAGATGGTTGTCCTTCTGGAAGGTTATCCCATCTCCACAGAGGAACTCTAGAACTCTGTCAGAGTGACCATCGGGTTCTTGGTCACCTCCCTAACCCAAGGCCCTTTTCTCCCAATTACTCAGTTTGGCCGGGCGGCCAGCTCTAGGAAGAGTCTTGGTGGTTCCAAACTTCTTCCATTTCAGAATGATGGAGGCCACTGTGTTCTTGGGGACCTTCAATGCTGCAGAAATGTTTTGGTACCCTTCCCCAGATCTGTGCCTCGACACAATCCTGTCTCGAAGCTCTACGGACAATTCCTTCGACCTCATGGCTTGGTTTTTGCTCTGACATGCACTGTCAACTGTGAGACCTTAGACAGGTGTGTGCCTTTCCAAATCATGGCCAATCAATTGAATTTACCACAGGTGGACTCCAATCAAGTTGTAGAAACATCTCAAGGATGATCAATGGAAACAGGATGCACCTGAGATCAATTTCGAGTCTCATAGCAGAGGGTCTGAATACTTATGTAAATAAGGTATTTCTTTTTATTTTAAATATATTTTTTTTAAAAATCTAAAAAATAACTGTTTACCTTTTGTCATTATGGGGTATTGTGTGTAGATTGATGAAATAATTTAATAAATTTTAGAATAAGGCTATAACGTAACAAAATGTGGAAAAAGTCAAGGGGTCTTAATACTTTCCAAGTGCACTGTAAGTGGATCCTGGACCTTCAAACTATGTATTGGGCCAAGATTTTAACTGATGTTCTAATGGGTTTAACTCTAAAGGTCCTAACAATGTCTTCCCTTCTTTCTCTTACAGCCCGCTGTTTGTCACATGGAAAATAGGCAGAGACAAGCGGTTGAGGGGATGTATAGGTACATTTTCTGCCATGAACCTCCACCCAGGACTCAGGGAGTACACCCTTACCAGGTAAGCCACTCTCTTAACTTGATCATGCCAAGAGTTCCAAGCATGTACTGTACTCGTCTTTAGGCTAAACCACTGATGTCAGTCTTTACATTGTCTGGCTTTTCCCTTAAACAAAAGTCTCCCCAGGGTCCGACATTATGCTGGCCCGGGGCCAGTAAAAACATGTCGGATCAGTGGATCTCGTCAGTCACTGTCCCGACTGGCCCAGTAACTTTTCCGTTTATTTTTGCGTTCCAGTTGGAACATTTACCTGCTCTGTAGTAGTCTACCATTTATTTAAAACCATTGAAGACTACACAACAAAAAGTCATGATATTTGTATTTGAGCAATATGATTGGCAGTTCATTCAAGCACCACCACACTCCTGCAAGTGACATCAGTTGATACCTTAACACAGCACACAAGCTGTCCAGAGCAAAAATATGCACTTGTTCATCCAATTGCGGAGCTTATTGATTTTGGGGAAAGTGATTTACAAAAGGAAACCTTCAATAGTGAACATACTAGCAATATGCTGGCTACTGTTGATAGTCTGCACAAAGACACCTAGCATTCGTCTTGGCTGGCCTACTGTAGCCAGTCGATATATCGCATTTGTCTTAAAGAGTAACTTTCATTTAAAAAAATTATGTTTGATCAAAAACCAGATGATTTACGCATAGTTGTATAGAAATACGTCAAATCTGGTCTTTATTTTGACAGTTCGTTGCAAAAGTGATATATTTTTTCCCTTTTAGTAGTAAATCTAACTCTTTTAGTCCCTAGCGCTTCAACTCTTACTGTTGAAATGGTAATGTAGGAACACTTATGTCATCTCAAGGGAGGGGCTCAGTATGAAATACACTCTTCTAGATGTGCTGGGTGGTACCACCTCAAGTCTTACTATAAAAGCAGGTGACAGTGTGCCTTATTTGGCAATGGACTTGGTAAGTGGAGTGTGCCACTATATTTTGAATGACGCTTTCTTGACTAGACTACTGACGTTACACAATTTAAAAGGCAGTAAGGCACATTTCAGTGTATGACCAAATTATTATATGTTTTTGCTTAGCGTTTCATAAACATCTATGTGTTTTTTACAAAGAAAAAAAACATGGAGGCTTTGAGGATAATACGTTTATATTCGTAGCTACATTCATTTTAAGAAGAAATAGATGACAATGGTGGTCAAGTCGTTGTATTTATTCCCAACTGCAATGACCGATTGGTGGCGCAGTCCGCTCAGTTATATATATTTTCTTTTCTTCAAAACCTTTATAATATGCATCCTGGGCCCACTCACTTCTAATTCAGAAAGGTAAAAGCATACCTGGGAGAGGGGTCGCCCTGGTAGTAGTTTTTATACGGTACCCAAGACCAATCTGTGAGTTCATTTGACCATTGGAAAAAGAGCAACTGCGTAAATACTGTAATACAGATTGGATTGAATTGAGCATTTTAATCTTAATTTTCAAGGTGAAGATTGCAGTTTTCTTCCCAACACAATACCGCAATACCACATTTCAAAGATTTGTTTTGCACACCATGGGGAATTTGAACTTTGACCGCAAGTGGCAATACATGTCAGGAACTCTGTGCCTGACCATTCAGCTAACTGTTCAGAGCTGTATTTGCTCATTTTTATTATCAGAGCATGTTTTAGTGAGAAAGTGTTGGGATCAGGTACAACTATGTTTACCCACCCCAAAAATGAATATTTATGAGCAATTACCCCCACCACCAACTCTTCACCTGAATGCATTTTTTTTTTTATTTGAAGGGCATCCTATCCCAAGCATCCTATTTTTAGCTTTAACATTTATTTTTTCAAAATGACATACTTTTTAGAAACAAAAATGAATGCAATCAATACAATGCAACTCTCTAAAGAATAGAGTAATGACTTGCATTGGTAAATTATATATAATATAAACGCAACATGTAAAGTGTTGGTCCCATGTTTCATGAACTGAAATAAAAGATTGCCAAAATTTTCCATACACACAAAAAGCTTATTTCTTTCAAATTTTGTGCACACATTTATTTACATCCCTGTTAGTGAGAATGTATTCTTTGCCAAGATAATCCATCCACCTGACAGGTGTGGCATATCAAGAAGCTTATTGAAAAACATGATAAATACACAGGTGCACCTTGTCCTGGGGACAACAAATGGCCACTCTAAAATGTGCAGTTTTGTCACACAACACAATGCCATAGATGTCTCAAGTTTTGAGGGAGTATGCAATTGGCATGCTGACTGCAGGAATGTCCACCAGAGCCCTTGCCAGAGAATTTTATGTTAATTTCTCTACCATAAGCTGCCTCCAAGTTCGTTTTAGAGAATTAGGCAGTACGTCCAACTGGCCTCACAACCACAGACCACATGTAACCGTTCCAGCCCAGGACCTCCACATCAGGCTTTTTCACCTGCGGGATCGTCTGAGACCAGCCACCCGGACAGCTGATGAAACTGTGGGTTTGCACAACCGAAGAAGTTCTGCACAAACTGTCAGAAACTGTCTGAGGGAAGCTCATCTGCGTGCTTGTCGTCCTCACCAGGGTCTTGACCTGACTACTGTTTGGTGTCGTAACCAACTTCAGTGGGCAAATGCTCACCTTCAATGGCCACTGGCGAGCTGGAGAAGTGTGCTCTTCAAGGATGAATCACAGTTTCGACTGTACCGGGCAGATGGCAGACAGCGTGCATGGCGTTGTGTGGGCAATGAACACAATTGCATTTACAAATAAAAAATAGAATCACATTTTATTTTTCACGTGCCGAATACAGGAATACAACCTTACTGTAAAATGCTTACTTACAAGCCAACAATGCAGTTTTAAGAAATGTTAAGAGTCAAGAAAAAGATTTACTAAATAAAAATAAAATAAAAGAGCAACAATAAAATAACAATAACGAGGCTATAAACAGGGGGTACCGGGTCAATGTGCGGGTTACATGTTAGTAGAGGTAATTGAGGTAATATGCACATGTAGGTAGGTGTAAAGTGACTCGATGGCAATTTGAATGCACAGAGATACCTTGACGAAGTCCTGAGGCCCAATGTTGTGCCATTCATCCTCCTTCATCACTTCATGTTTCAGCATGATAATGCACAGCCCCATGTCGCAAGGATCTGTACACAATTCCAGGAAGCTGAAAATATTCCAGTTTTTCCATGGTCTGCATACTCACCAGACATGTCACCCGTTGAGCATGTTTGGGATGCTCTGGATCAACATGTATGACAGCGTGTTCCAGTTTGCCAATATCCAGCCGATACTGACTGGTTTTATGATCCACGCCCCTACTTTAAAAAAAAGATATCTGACCAACAGATGCATATCTGTCTTCCCAGTCATGTGAAAGCCATAGATGAAGGCCCAAATTAATTTATTTGAGTTAACTGTAGAATCTCAGTAAACTATTTTTTGAAGTTGTTGCGTTTTATGTTTTGGTTCAGTGTGCATTACACTGCTTTTTATTACATATCATAATAGCCAAATGTAGCCTATTAATAGCTGAATGCGGAGAGAATCATGGCAACCTATAGGCCCTGCATGACCACAATGCATTTAAAAACTACACCATGTCCGGGCCAGTAGAAATTATTTTGGGGCCAGTGAGGAAAAAAAGTTAACGTTGGAACCTGCTCCCTCGGTGGAAGATAAAAGCAGAGCAGCTGGTTCTGACCCGTCAAGCACTATGAGGCGGAGGGTGGTGAGCAGTGACCGGGGAGACTATTGTAGGCACTAGCAGGAGCACCGTGTGTGTGTTCTGTCTCCTGCTGGGATATCTCCACATTTCTGCCTCGTAGGCATGAACAAAAAGAGAGGAGGGAAGAAGGGATGACAGCAAATCTTTTGGAAGAAAACATTCACCCAGGAGTTCCCTTTTGATATATTAAAGTAAAAAAGATGGCAGACATGTTTTGAGTTCTCGGGGTGTGAATCTAGTTATCTTTTTGCGTTCTTATTATTCTGTCACTGAAAGGAACACCCACCATCATCGAAACAGTTCTGTCTTGTTGGGTTTTGTAAGGAAATGGCTAATTCATTGGGGAGAAGCAGCATACCAGGTGGACAGGAACAAATAACACTATTTGAATGGGCGGGGTGCATGTAAGGCTGAGCTGTAGCTCTCTATCTCTTTCTCACACACATACAGTGGCAAACACACTCACTCACAGGCACACATACTCACTGACATCTGGAACTGGTCTCCTATTGGCTACAAGTTAAGACTCCTGCCAGCCTCCTATTGGCCAGCGCTGTTGCTAGGATGATTCCACATTGAGGCCTATAGAGGAGGTCATGCAGTGCAACAGAGTTCAAGCTTTCTGCTGTTACAGAAAATGTTAAGTTTACTGGACTAAATAACTAATTTATTTGATCTGATAACAACATAGGAGCCCTTACATTAATACTTGAGCAACATTTTTTGTATTTATTTTTGAACAGCATCAAGCAGAGTATTGGTGTGTTAACTATGTTTACCCTACTTTTTGTTGAGTTCACCGTAGGTACAGTCGAAGGTTCGAGGAGAATGTTTTTTAAAAGTTTCCTCTGTGGATTAAACTGTATCTAGGTACCACAAATGGCAGTTCTCTCGGTTAATTTGTTTTTCAAGAGTTGGGAGGGAGGTTGGGGGAGGGGGAGAGCAGTGTGTTGTGAGGGGGAACCAAAAAAAAACAGGACGAAGCGTCCAGATGAGGATGCCAATAAAGCTGAGGGTTTTGTTCACTCAGCCCGCCTGCCTCTGTGGGCACTAATGTCATTAGTGAGGCCTGGGGTACTTCTGCGAAAAAGGGGGCCTTTTGGTGTTTAGCTCCAACAGTAATGTTATAACTACATGTACATATACTACCTCAATCAGCCTGACTAACCAGTGTCTGTATATAGCCTCGCTACTGTATATAGCCTCGCTACTGTATATAGCCTCGCTACTGTATATAGCCTCACCACTGTATATAGCCTCACCACTGTATATAGCCTGTCTTTTTTTACTGTTGTTTTTATTTCTTTACTTACCTATTGTTCACCTAAAGCATTTCACTGAAAGGTCTACACCTGTTGTATTCGGCGCACGTGACAAATAAACTTTGATTTGATCAATATAACTGGCTTCTTTTATAAAATGAAAGATGATCATTGTCTGATCATAAGGGCAGGGAGTTGCTAGGGACCTTACGATACGATATTATCACGGTACTTAAGTGCCTATACGATATGTATTGCGATTCTATATGTATTGCGATACCGATGTTCCAAACATACTGCTCCCCATATGTCTGGTGCAGGGGGACGAGAGAGCCATGAAGAAAACTAGTTTGGTTCAGTAATGGAAATAAAAGTGCTGAAATCAAATTGGCTCCCTATTTAAAAAGAAGATGGAAAACAAGCTATGAAGGAAAAATACTCAAGTTTTGGTGAAGGTACAGCTAACTAGCGCAAAAAGTATATTATGATATTGTCAAAACGAAACGATATATCGTCAAAAAGTAATATCCCAATATGCAACTATATAAATATTTTTCCCCCGTCACTATTGATAATGTATTTACACTGAGCCGAACAGACAGGGCCGCTTTAGTTTCTGCTTCGGGCCTTGTGCTAACCATGCCATGGTTGTTTTGGTTTTCAGACACTTTTCCCTCCCACTGCATTACAATCTCCCTGGGTTTTGTTATTCATATTTATAGATTTCCTAATTCCACAATCTCTCACAGCAAGCAGAACAGAATGCATGCTTAGGAAGATGTTCATGTGTCAAACACAGTTAGGCTATCTTCTGACTGTAGGGAGGACAGAACAGGCACAAACAAGAAAATAACCATTGTCAAAGCACGACACACCTCTGCTGTTGAGACCTTTAAAACCAATGGTTTAAATGCTCATGTTTTTCACAGAGCAGAATGTTCATGGCAAAGGTACAGGATGATTAAAATGCAGATGGCTGCAAGCAGCTATTGTACCAAGTAACCGTTGTCCTTTAATTATCCGGTTAATGTTTAGGGACTTTATGCTTTTTAACTCAGCAATTCTACAGAACACCCCTCCATCTTACCATATACAAAAACATAACTAGGAGCTTGTACCTTTTGAGCTTGTGTGTGTGTTCAGTTTTGTCTACGTCAAAGGACCTTTTGGAGCTGAATAAATCATGCAAAGCATGTACATGGAGCGGAGGAACGGCACGGCCCCAGGGACCTCCAGGAGGGTTTTACCTCACTGCTCTGTGCTGCGCTGTGCTGCGCTGTGCTGCGCTGTGCTCAACTTGTCTCAGAAATGTATGGAACTCATTTACACTGTCATGCCCAGTTCAGATGCACCATTGCCTGTTTAAAGGCAATTGTTTACCAGAGCATTCATTTGATGAGTGGTCTGTCTCCTTAGAGGGGCCAGGTCTCCTGGAGTTAATATCAACTTTCATGTCAGTATCGACCAGTAAAGGATATAATACAGTACAATACAGTATTTTATGCAAAGTAGGCCTACTAGGCGGATTTGTATTAAATGTGCTTCTTTTTTAAATTCTTATCTGTTTCTAGAAGTCTTTATTGGTGTGTGATTGAGACTGGATTCAGTCAGCTTCAATCAACCTAATAGCCTCTCTGGCCCACAGTGGGGGAGAGAGGATCTGGTTGAGCTGTGTGTGTGTGTCTGTATGTCTGTCTGTGTGTCTGTCTGTGTATGTGTGGTGTAGGGGATGAGACCGAGTATCCGACAATCCAATAAAGAATGCATTACCTTCAGAGTCTGGGCAGAACTGGTTTGAATGTCTGTCTCTCTGTCTTTCTGTCAGTCTGTCTCTTTTCCTCTCTGTCTGTTTATCTGCATGTGTCAGTCATGTGATCTGCACTACTGTCAACAGGGCCTTTCAGCCTTGCTGCATGGCCTCACCCTCCCAGTGATCTGACATGCACTGTATGAATGTCATACATGAGTGTGTGTACTATGAAGTAACTGACAACGTTCTCATCTCTTCTCTAATTTATCTCTGTGACCATTTATGTTCCTCTTCATTGGTAGACCCTGTCTACAACTGGTATTAAAATAGCTTTTCCATTTCAGATTATAGATACCAATCCGATCACCGTTTAGCATCCACATTTGGTATTTCATCATTTCCTTCTGTCCCTTGGATAAGTGTACATCAGTAGTCTTTATCTGTAGAGGAACAGAATATCTTACAAAGCATTTTTTGTCTCTGTGTTATGCTTGTCCAGAGCAGCCATTTTGTAGAGGTTGTGATAATCTGTTTGTTTTAGTAGACAGCTCTTTTAGAGGGCTGCTAGCGATGTCAAACTCAATGACCTGGTGCTCCAGCCAGGCTAGTTACGTTCCTGTTGTACTCACTCTCAGGTGCAGTCTTGTGTTTGTGTTCAGCTATAGGCTTAGAAATGTGAACATGTGTGAAATGCAGTATTAATCCAAGCCAGGCCTATTTGGATAAAAGGGTCAGCTCAGTAAAAAGACAGATTTATTTTTTAATGACTCTTCTGAGAGTATAAGCCTCGCTACTCTCCTGTGAGTGCCAGAGGTATGTGTGTGCTGTTGTTTGTGTATCCGTCTCCTGTCTGGTTAAGATTTGCCAACCCTGCCCTCTAGTCAATCAGTTGGATCTGCAGCTCTGCTGCCAGCAGCATGTAGAATTCCCCTCTCCCATGGAATCTTACACTGGCGCTGCAGAGAATGGCTGCAGCAACACGGACATTAGAACGTCTCCATGGCTGTTGTTTAGCCACTGAGGCTCTGAGAGCCAATGTCATAGCAGGTCAGGACATTCTAGAATATGGGTGGACCGTCTACAATCCAACTCACCACTAGGCTAACCATGTTGTTAGCACAGGAAAAGGGAGAGGCCAGTGAAACAGGAGAAATGACAGATATTGGAGGGGCCTGACTCGTGGGGGATGTCATTTTTGCTTGCTAAGGGCCTCTGTGAAAAGCCTCAGAAAGTGTTTTAGTTTAAAGTGCTTTAGTTTAGGCTTGTCTGTTTTGTTCTGTACAAGAGTGTTGTGTTGTCCTCCTCAATACTCACATATACACAAAAATGGATTCCCTTCACTCCGCCTTAGCTGCCCAGTAATCTGCTGTCTTGTCGTGTCCTCGGCGTTCCCTTGGCGTGCCCTCCGTGTCCTCGGCGTGCCCTCCGTGTCCTCGGCGTGCCCTCCGTGTCCTCGGCGTGCCCTCCGTGTCCTCGGCGTGCCCTCGGCGTTCCCTGCGTGTCCTCGGCGTTCCCTGCGTGTCCTCGGCGTTCCCTGCGTGTCCTCGGCGTGTCCTCGGCGTTCCCTCCGTGTCCTCGGCGTTCCCTCCGTGTCCTCGGCGTTCCCTCCGTGTCCTCGGCGCGCCCTCCGTGTCCTCGGCGCGCCCTCTGTGTCCTCGGCGCGCCCTCTGTGTCCTCGGCGTTCCCTGCGTGTCCTCGGCGTTCCCTCCGTGTCCTCGGCGTGTCCTCGGCGCGCCCTCGCGTGCCCTCCGTGTCCTCGGCGTTCCCTCCGTGTCCTCGGCGTTCCCTCCGTGTCCTCGGCGTGCCCTCAGCGCGTCCTCAGGTCCTGAGAAGTCAATTACTCTGAGAGATCATTTGCTGTGTGATGTCATCCACAAACAGTAAGCCGGCCTGTTTTATGTCTTCGTCATGTTGCTTCTCCATGCTCCTCTCCCACATCTCCCTCTAGTAAGAGAAATAACTGGGCCTATTTCTACTGAACTCAGCTTGTCACTCCCAATCCTGGACTGAAAGAAGCAGGGAAAGCTGTTCAGCATTCACAGTTCATCCCGTGATTTGTTACCATATGAGTGTTCTAACAGTACAAATATGTATAAGAGGCAGCACTCTGACAGAATGCCATCACCACATGGGGCATTTCACTCCTATGGGTGAATTAGGACAGAGTGTGGTGGTAGGTTATGGCTCATGGAGACTGTAACTGACTCCACTCATCTGTGCTGTCATGACATGGGCAGGAAAATGATGTGCCGTCGTGTGCAGAAAGGGTGGTGGCAGCAGTCTTTTGTTAGGATGGAGTGGTGGGGGAGAGAGGGAAAATGAGAATCTGTTGTGTGTGTGGGGGTGGATATGAAGAGCCTGTGGGTCCAGCCAATACGGGGACTCACCTGCCATCAGGTCATTCTATTTTTAGATCCCTCAGATAGGTACTTTCTGAAATGTAGCACGGAAGATATCACTTAATGGCTAATGTCTTCTGAAAGGATAAAGGAAAATGCTTGCAGGGTTTCTTCATTTACATGTTCTCTTATCAGAGAGATTTGGTATTTATTTTCATTATAACCATAATGCCCTGTGGCACATAGTAAGATGAGATGAAACGCAAATATGTACTTTGGGTGGACATTGTACTTGATAATCTGTTGGTCTTCCAGTTGGTTCCAACTGGTTCAAAGTAGTGAAGCTGATGTTGTCCCTAAACGTCCCCCGTTGTCTCCACAGTGCCCTTAAAGACAGCCGCTTTCCCCCCGTGACGAGGGACGAGCTGCCACGCCTCTTCTGCTCGGTGTCTCTGCTCACCAACTTCGAGGACGTCGGTGATTACCTTGACTGGGAGGTAAGAGACTGAAACAAGACAGGTAGCTATTAATTCATCTTACGCAATACTCTTCAGTCATTTTATTTTTATTGAAATTAAATAGCCTTCACATATGTGAATCCAGCAGTTGAGGTTTACAGTGCACCGGAGAGCAGTACACTCTCCACACAGAGCAGTACACTCTCCACACAGAGCAGTACACTCTCCGCACAGAGCAGTACACTCTCCGCACAGAGCAGTACACTCTCCGCACAGAGCAGTACACTCTCCGCACAGAGCAGTACACTCTCCGCACAGAGCAGTACACTCTCCGCACAGAGCAGTACGCTGGGAGAAGTAGAGATGAGAATGAAATAGGAATAGGCCTCTGCTGCAGTTTCTGGTTCTGAATGAACTGGACCCCATTGCAGCCTGGAGATCCACACAGCAAGCATGATTTAGGCAGACAAGCACCATACACAGGCACTCTGTCTTTGTTGTGAGGACGTAAGCAGTGACCTTGCTGACCCAGAGGGGGTACAGTACAGAGAGTAGGCCCGGGGGGTGGCGCAAGGGCCCGTGGCGTGGGTTGGTGATTGTGTGTCACCCACAGATTTTGGATTAGAACTCGAACAATCCCCAAGCTATCTAGACCGGATCCTGACTCTCAACCAACAATCTGATTTGCCCAAAAGGCACCAACTCATCCAACTGTAGGGTGTTCTGTAGATTGTTCCATAAGTGAGGTACGACGAAACTAAAAGCTGTTTTTCCTAAATCTGTAGTGACAGACGGAATTTCAAGAGTTAGCCATCCCTGTGACCGGGTATGGTATCTCATACTTCTATAGGTTAGTAACACTGTTAGGTAATGCTGCAGTTTTTCTGGAGTGTGTGGCCGAAGACATGTAGTCTATATAGGCATGTGTCTGTTGTTCCTGTCCATTCATGTGATGTCTGTTCTTCCCCCTCTGTCTCTGTCTCTCCTTTCTCTGGCCTGTAGGTGGGTGTTCATGGCATTAGGATAGAGTTTTTCAATGAAAAAGGATCAAAGCGTACCGCCACCTACCTACCAGAGGTCGCAAAAGAGCAAGGTAAGTGGAATCGTGTGTCCCATCACCGTTGTATAATGTCTGTATGACTGAAGGTCTTGGTTCTAGAGAGAAGTGGTATTCAAGGGGATATAAAGGGGGATATTCAAGGGGATATAACCTTCTCTGTGCAGGATGGGACCACATTCAGACCATAGATTCCTTACTACGAAAGGGAGGCTACAAAGCTCCCATCACAAATGACTTCAGGAAGACCATTAAGTTGACCAGGTAAGAGAGGCTGCTCTCCTTTCACACCGGATGCTGTCTGACTTCCACTGCTGCTGGCCTTGGCTCTGCCTTCAGTGTAGATGTTGCTTACTGCTGGGAATATGTGACTGGTGCATAATTACTGTAGGGGACCCTCCCAAAGCCCACCATGGTCCTGTTTTCCACAGTACAGACAGAAATCAGTGAAGGAGTACTGCTAGATCCTAGATTCTAGTGCCTCTGCCAGGTAAGTTGGGGTAACGGTTCCTTCTCTAACGTCCCTCTCCTCTTGCTTAGGTACCGTAGCGAGAAGATGACAATGAGCTATGCTGAGTACATCGCCCACCGTCAGCACCATCACTACCAGAACGGCACCGGGCACCCTCTACCCCCATACAACCATTATTCCTGACAGCGAGCCGCATGACCAATCACTGGACCTCTCTGCGGACCTTTTCCCAGGAGAGCCCGCCCCCTCCTGGTCTAGCTATCTCTACTACTGTACCATTTTATGATGATAGTTTCCGTTGCCATGCTGACGCTCTCCCAGACGTTGACGTGGCAACGGATGGCAAAATGAGCATCAATTGATAATGACAAGAAAAAACACATTTTTTTTTTTTTTAATCCTCCTATTGATTTAGTTTTTGCAGCATATATATCAATATCTATAACCCCTTTTTAGTTTTTATTTTCGTTCACAAGTACTCGATTTTCCTAAATGTATTATTTTCCAACAATCCTAATCAGGCTTTTGATTCTGTGGATGGAAGCAAGTCATATATGGTGAATTCGTAATGCATAAAGGTATAGGCTCATATTTTGTGTAGGCTTAGCTACAGTGTCCCATCTATTAAGAAAATGTTTTTTTCTTCTGTTTAATACTTTCTTAGTAGCCAGCTTGGCATTATGTGTATCATGTGGTAAGCCAACAGCCGTTCTGGAAGATTCCATCTTTTCCTCAATTTTGCGATTCCTCTCAAGAAATGGATTATGGTTGGTTTGGCCTTTGTAACCCGTTGTAGTGCTGTAGATTGTAGGGTGGTGATGTCACGCCACTAGTATTTGCTGGTCTTTTTTATTACATTACCCCATACGTGTTTGCTTTTCTGTGTGTGGTTAGAAGTTTGTTGTTAAGTTCACATCCGACAGGAGATTGAAACCGCTATATTAAATTAGGAATAGGATCATGACAAAATATTTGACAGCGATGTTAATTTCCACCCGAGTGTTCATGGTGTTTTGTAATGAAACCTGCAAAACTTGAATTGAATTTGTTCGGCTCCAGCTCAGATATTTTCACTCGCTCTTCTTTCCAACTTGAGAAACGTATGGAGGAAGCCATTTTAGCTTCATCATGGCTGCGTCAAAAGAGGTAATCTGTCCCTTGTCTCTTTGAAGCAGGCCGCTAGTGAAAGTGATCCACAGGGCTGGAGGTTGTTATAGGGTTGGAGAGTTGACTGCGGAGCGCATTGTCCTCTCATTCATTGTCCTCTTAGAAAAATACCTTCAATCTGTTATGTCATGCTAGTTGGTTTGAGAGGAAAAAACAATGAACAAGACTTCAGTCTAGTGACATATATGCTAAAACTACTTAAAGCCATATTCTGTTTTTAATGCATGTGGTTGTTTTGTAGGCTTGAGAGGTTTGCTTCCCCCCACCCCTCTTATCTGTAACCTCTGTGTTTACTTCCTCTACGAGTTTACTTTATTCTGGTGGCTTTGGTCCCAAAAGTTGTGTTTCTTGGTCCTGGTTAGGAATCTGGGCCTGTGAGATATTATCTGGACTTACTCAGTTAGCATGGGTTAGCATCAGGGGTGTATTTATTAGTCGGAGTCTGTTACAAAACGTTTTGCAATAAACTGTTTACTGTTTGGTTCCTAGAGTAAACAGGGAAAATGGAACAAAACGGAGAGGACTACCTGAATTTGTCCAATAGAAACTCTCGTTTTCATTGATAAAGGTTTTACATTTGCAACGGAATCAGACTGATGAATACACCCCAGCGTTTGAACTCCTTTGAGCTGTTTGTTAGAGTCCTCGTCACCTCCGCTGCTTTTATACCATTTTAACTGAAGCTTGTGGCCACAATGACAAATAATGAAACTTGATGTAGGCCTAATCAATGTTTACATCCACATTTGACATTACATGCTTGATGACTGACGGTTGCCATAGTTGTGCACTTTCATGTGCTCTCGTCAAAACGTTATGAGATCTTGTGGAGGCTTCTGGAGATAGCATCTAACTAACCATAAACCCTTGACACTGATCATCGTCAGTTGATTTGTTCAAATCCATTATTTCCTCATGACATGCTGTTTGTTGAGGTGCTTGCCGTTTTCAGGACCAGTTGCTCCCCATCTGTGCCATTAGAAACCATGTATGGGTTGTTGGTCTGTCTTGTCAGCTGTTTTGGCAGATTGGTGAGCTGGTTGAAACGGATGCAGAGGAAACTGTGAAAGGGTGGTCAAGCTGCATTCAATCAAACCTAACATAAAGTAACCAGTTAGTCCATGTCCTCTTCAAGTATTCCTTTTTGTCAGTCACATCCATACCCAGTAGTTGGTATGTTTTATCAAGTGTAGTTAATGGATTAGCTAATGATCTCTGTGTAGTGTACAGGTTTGAGAGGTGCTTGTACAACAACAAGAAATAACAAACATATTTTTTAAAACAGCTTTTACCAACTGACAGTAGGGTTAATCCTTTTTATTTTTATATGCAAAATGTTAAGGGCTTTTGGCACTCCATCCACAGTAACCCGAAATGACCCAGATTTCAGTTGTGTTGATTTAATAAATTATGGACCAGTAAAATGGTGCCCTGAGTGTTCCTCTGTCCTGTACTGTTGTCTAACCCTGACCTCAACCTACAGGGCAGTGAAGGGCCTTAAAAACCTGATTCACCCATTCACCTTCAGATAGACACATTGTAGCAGGAGGCAGATGGGAACCTTTCTTGTAATCATACCAGGCCATTAGACTTAGAAACCCCAGCTTACTTCATTAATATAGCCTATTGTAGAAGTGGTTGGTCCACAGACATGCAAGGTTTAGATGTTATTGTGGTAATGGTCTATCTATCCTGTTCTCTGTGCTTCCCTGCTCAGATATTGGATGGCATGTCCTTCATATTATCCTCTTGAGGTCAGGGAAATGCTGCTCAACAACATTGACAGGACAAAGGAGGCCTACTTAAAGAGATATATTGGCCTAGTAGTTTGTCACAAAAACAGTTTTCAGAGAACTGCGGGACAAGCTTTCCCGGTTGTTGAACAATCGGGTACCCGTTTTCTGGTCCATTCAATACAGCACAACCGGAACACTTTTCTGCTGCAAAATCAAAACCACCATTCTCTTTTACATACTTGCCGATATATGTATACACAAATGCAGCCCATTCTGTTGCATGTGTGTATGTGTATAAAACATACAGTATGGTTTAATCCCTGACATCGAAGGCTTAGAGACTTGTATAAATCATCAAAAATAAATAAAATGGTGCTATTGGACCTCATGTTGGGGCGGTCGCGGGTTTCGTGACTGGTCATGCGGACTCATCGATCATACCCGACTTATTATCCTTGATATATGCAGATCTGTTCAACAGGTGTTTTTTTCCTACCAATGTAAGTCAACACCCTGCAGGTTTGAAAGGACAAGAAGTCACTACTAATCCCCCTTCCCCCCAACTCCCTGCCTCATGGCCTGGGGGTTAAAGGTATAGTCTGTCGTTCAGTAGATCGTGGCATCAGAAGGGGACATTCTCTCCTGGGCTGGGACAGTAAAGAGTTGGAGTAAAAGGGGTCTATCGCCCCTCTTCTCCAGCCTCCCATCGTAGGCCCCTTTCCCTGTCCAGCCCACAATTGAATGTTCCTCTTAGAAGCACACCCATAACACATGTTTTACCCCTCTGTTAAATCGTGAGTTCTTATAGCTGTCCTGTACCATTTACTCATCCATGAAGTTTATTATCGGCTTAAGGGTCATCTGACAGAAGGCTCTCACTCAACTCTGGCTCTTACAAACTCCCTCAAAGGAAGTCGTGCTTCTCATGTAATATTGTCATTCATGTAACCCTCTATAACAGTGGTTTCTTTAAGCTGGACATGAGGGTGGGTCTAGTTGGCAGGTTTAGTGAGCCAGATGAGTGTTGCTGATGTCAGGATGCTCACATAATTATTGTATGACATTTGACTTGGACCATTTTGTTGCCATTCATGAATCACTCTTCCGTATGACCGTAAGTATATCATGTAACGTAATTCTAACATGGAAATGACCGAACGTAAAGGTTCATGAATAACAATACATCTCAGTCAAATGTGATGTGATTTTCCTGGTGTCCTTCAAAAGATTATTCTGACTGTGCTAATTTGCAGTTAGTTTAAACACACCTCTGCCCATGGACGAGTGACCATTGTTCATACTGACACAACTGGGATAATGTGTAAAGACAATGTCATTTGGTTTCCTTGCCGGGTTTAGCCCCTGCATTCCTTGTATGTGTACCGGTATGCATATATTTTTGTGGAATGCTTAAGCTCCTATTACCTTTGTATGTTCAACCGAACCAAAGATGCCTCTGGCCCATAGAGATGTATAGAGATCATAACATGGAAGTAACCTGTTTTTGCATGGACATTTAGGGCTTCCTCCATTTTAAAATGGTCAACTGGGTGGGGATTCCTATGGGTTGGAAGTGATCGACCAATGAGCAGAGCATTGTTTTCTTCTTCAAATTAGTTTCTCTAGTTTGTAATTGGCTTTAAGCTATATGACTGCCATCTAGCGGCCACAATAAATTGAACACAATGTTAGTTTCACACTTTTTTTCAAACATCAAAAGAAGAAGAAAAAAATTAACTACTTTAAAATGGAGAAAGCCTCAATAGCACTGCACGTGCTGTCAGACGCCACAATGGCACAGATACAACGTAGCGATCTCTATACATCTCTATGTTCTGGCCATGTCCAAATGCTGCTCTTCAGGCCTGGCTTCCTGTCCTTCCAAAAAACACCCCTGCAAGAGACAATTTTATTTTTTTCCGTCTGTTTTAGATTTTTTTTAATCTGTTTTTTTTGTACGATTTCTAACTTGTCTTTTGATTTCTTTAGCAACCTCTTATTCAATGAATTTCATTGATTATGTCTGAAGCCTTACCCGGCATCAAGGAGAGTGAAATTACTTGGTTGCACACAGTTTTTTATTTTGTTGTTGTCGTCACTTGTATTTTCATTATTTTAATTTAAAAAAACAAAAAACAACCCCATAGCGTGCCTCCTAGATGTATGGGTTTCTGTGTTTCTTTCCTAAAGACCAGCAGTTATACTTTATATAAAAGATGAGTTTGTCCTTATTTTTTACACCATTAAAGATGAAAAAAGACCTCTTTTCTTTACTCTGGACCCAGTAGCTGCACTGGTATACAATCGCACTAATAGATAAACAAAAAAATACTAATAAATGAATCAATAAATTAAATAAAAACTACAATAAACTTGTGTTTGGAACTTTTATAAGATTTACTAAAATAAAAGAAATGACTGTTTTTGTACATCAAAATCTATTATTTTCCCAAAAACTATTTTGGATCTAGTTTCTAAATTATTTTAGTGGTTTTCTATGTTCTGAAAATGTGAGACACCGAGTTGTGCGACGTGTCGCTGTGCAGAGTAACTGTCTCTGCTGTGGTGGCATGATGGGGCACGGGGTTGCCTGGTGTAACCCCTCACGCCCACCTTTTATTTCTTCTACTTTTCCTTTTTGGTTCTGTCTCTTTCTGCTTTAGTAACTTAAATGTTGATGGAATAATATGAACGGGGAAAAAAAAGACTCCTTTAGAGCTAGAGTCTCCTTCCTCTCCCATTGAATTGCTGTTAGTGTGATGAGACTTGAAATGGGCATTTATGATAGTATGGCTCCAAAAAAATACAGAAAATGAAAAATGTTACAAAAATATGTGTGGGGAGGGAGAAAATCTTATATATAGATGGGTTATCAGTCGGTATGTGAGCAATGGCTGTGGATATGATCATGTAGTTTTAAACATTGTTATTACCTTTTAAATTCATTTAGCCAATAAAAATGAATAAAACCAAGTGAAAAGATAAATAAATGTGTGTGTGAGTTTTGTGTAATGGGTGTTTTTTCATGTTAAACGACTGATAACGTATTTGGTTGTATGCTTGGAGAGTTGGAGCCTGATTGGATGTCATACAATACACATTAGGTTATATTTACAGCTTGGATAACAAGTCCATAGTAATGGGAAGGAAATAATTTAGGTGCTACACATTGGTGGTGTTAGAGGCGCTTGCCCCTTACTATTTAAATTGCTTTGAGGACTGGAAAAGCGCTATATAAATATAATCTACACCTGTAGTGATGCGTGGATAAAATCACAGGAAGCCAGAGGAGCTGCCTCAACTGTTCCAGCACCATTTCAACTTCAACATTATCTAATCACCTCTGCTTAGTCTAATGCAGTGACAACTAAAAGATACCAAAAAACGATTTAGTCAAATAAACTTAAGCCAAATGTGATGTACTGATACTGATTGCTGTGTGTGTTGTGTGCATGCAAGTAGAAAAAAACATGTTGAAGCCAATGCCATCATCCTAATTCACGTTGCCTAAACAGTCTGACTGTCATTCAGTACAGGCTTTTAGTTTTTGTTGACCTTGGCTACCTTGCTAAAATGCTTGCTCGCTAGCCTAACTTCCTTTCATGGGCAATGATGCGCCAGGCCAGCTAGTTAACATTAGCATACTACATCTAGCTACATGTTGAACTTCCATCCTCTCAGGCCTGGGGCACAATGTATGCATTTATGGTTGGATCAGAATCACCATTATAATCAGTGGCCAGTACAGAGAATTAACCAAAACCACAAACCCAAATCCATATCTATCTCCATTCATGGCTAATTTAGAAAAGGGCTGATTTCAGCTAGCTAGCCACCGGAGGACAATGACTCAATTCACATTTTCTGTGAATGTTTGGCTTCTAATGTGATTGGTCTGAAGCCAAATCCAAACCGGCTTCCCTTGACAGTTTTTTTTTTTGGTGCACCAGGACCATTTACAGCACAGCTCAATCAGTTTAACTCAACGCTGATTGGTTTTTCTTATTTTATATCAAGGGAGGCCAAATGCTCACTGACATCCCATCCCGGGCAGCAATAATGTCCTACTCTTTTTGACCTGACTGCATCACATACAGTTGAAGTCGGAAGTTTACATACACTTAGGTTGGAGTCATTACAACTCGTTTTTCAACCACTCCACAAATTTCTTGTTGACAAACTATAGTTTTGGCAAGTCGGTTAGGACATCTACTTTGTGCATGACACAAGTAATTTTTCCAACAATTGTTTACAGACAGATTATTTCACCTATAATTCATTGTATCACAATTCCAGTGGGTCAGAAGTTTACATACACTAAGTTGACTGTGCCTTTAAACAGCTTGGTGGCCATCACAAAGCCCTGACCTCAACCCTATAGAAAGTTTGTGGGCAGAACTGAAAAAGCGTGTGCAAGCAAGGAGGCCTACAAACCTGACTCAGTTGTACCAGCTGTCATGAGGAATGGGCCAAAATTCACCCAACTTATTGTGGGAAGCTTGTGGAAGGCTACATGAAACGTTTGACCCAAGTTAAACAATTTAAAGGCAATGCTACCAAATACTAATTGAGTGTATGTAAACTTCTGACCCACTGGGAATGTGATGAAAGAAATAAAAGCTGAAATAAATAATTCTCTCTACTATTATTCTGACATTTCATATTCTAAAAATAAACTGACCTAAAACAGGTCATTTGTACTTGGATTAAATGTCAGGAATTGTGAAAAACTGTGTTTAAATGTACTTGGCTAAGGTGTATGTAAACTTCTGACTTCTACTGTAGATACGTTACACTGACAGCGGTTTCATTCGCTCTAATGTTTTCTCCAGTGAGATACACTTCCTTCAATTCCCAAGAGGCTGAATGTGTGAAACACAGAGAAACAAAAGATACAAAATAATGTATGTATTATTGGGGGTACATTTTTAGGGAAGCCTGGCATCCATGAATACACACCACTAATGTACACTGAACAAAAATATAAACACAATATAAAACTGAGTTACAGTTCATATAAGGAAATCGGTCAATTGAAATAAATAAATTAGGCCATAATCTATGGATTTCACATGACTGGGAATACAGATATGCATCAGTTTGTCACTTATGCCTTAAAAAAAAAGGTAGGGGCGTGGACCAGAAAACCAGTCGGTACCTGGTGTGACCACCATTTGCCTCATGCAGCACGACATATCAGGCTGTTGATTGTGGCCTGTGGAATATTGTCCCCAACCTCTTCGGTGGCTGTGCGAAGTTGCTGGTCGTACATGTCAATCCAGAGCATCCCAAACATGCTAAATGGGTGACATGTCTGGTGAGTATACAGGCAATGGAAGAAGTGGGACATTTTCAGCTTCCAGGAATTGTGTACAGATGCTTGTGATATGGTACCGTGCATCATCATGCTGAACATTAAATTCTCTGGCAAATGCTCTGATGGACATTCCTGCAGTCAGCATGCCATTTGCAAACTCCCTCAAAACTGAGACATCTGTGGCATTGTGTTGTGTGACAAAACTGCACATTTTAATGTCCTTTTATTGTCCCCAGCACAAGGTGCCCTTGGGTAATGATCATGCTGTTTAATTAGCTTCTTGATATGCCACACCTGTCAGGTGGATAGATTGTCTTGTCCAAGGAAAAATGCTCACCAACAGGGATGTAAACTAATTTGTGCACCAAATGAAATAAATGATTTTTGTGAGTATGGAACATTTCTGGGATCTTTTGTTTCACCTCATTAAACATGGGACCAATACTTCACATGTTGCATTTATATTTTTGTTCAGTGTATTATTAGTACCTGAGGTATTCACTGAGAAAATACAATTTAAAAAGGACAGAAATCACTTTTATTGTCAATAAATACAACAGTGCACATTCACCCAGAAAAAAAACAAGTGTACAAAAGTGAACCAATAATTTTTTTTCATGTGTACTTGTAAAGTAACACAAATATCCCTCATTACAAAATGGGAGCGAATCCAATGATCGAAGTGAATAGGAAATGCTACTTAAAACCTATTCATATACTTCCCTTATAACAGGGGTTCCCAATTACTGTCCCAAAGTAGAGCTATGCAGGTTATTAATAAACATATACACTATGTGATCATGTATATAGAGCATATATATTGGGGTACATGATATGGACTGAAATTGGGATGGCCCTTAACCTGGGGCACAACACTCAAAATGTAGACTGAAGTGTAAAGTAAAGAACAGGCCTGGTTCACAATCTCATGTGATGGAGAATAATCAACATTGTAGTTTAATCTGAAACCTTGACAGTTGTGCCCCACTGAATATGGCCCAAGATTTAAAAAAAAAAACGATTTAATTAATAATCTCTGAAGGCCATCTCTTCCTCTAAGATCCCTGTATCTCTCAACAGGCACAGGACATTGTTCCTCTCACCCTTTCGACAACCGTGCTGCACCAAAATACCGACTTCAAGATACTTTCCTGTCATTTCCCCTCCATTATAATCTGATAGGACAGAAAACAGTCTTCGTCTCTGAAAAGGCCCCCTACATCATACTTCTTTCACCTCTGCAGTTTTGTAAAATCAGTGATGGAGAAATGGGATAAAGAAGCAGGAGCCTCTTCATATATACCATTTGATCCAGCAAATGACAACATGTGAGGAACAGGTTTCTCCATGTCAGTCATTGAAGAGGCTGTCTGACCACAGATATCATGACAGGGAAAGCTGCTTCACAACTTTTACTCTTCAAACAATCATAAAGTTATGTTTTTTACAACGGATGAAACATGTCACAGATAATTTGTTACAAACACAAAATGTCAACTTGAACCCATATCTGGGCCAACTCGCATGGCAAACACAAAAGAAGAGTTTAAAGCGTACAATAACAATGACAGTTCAGTGACATCTGAGAGCTCTAAAATGTTTTACTGAACATAACTACAAAAAGGTAACTTTAGAAATAAAAAGTATCTCGTATTCAGAAATTCGGACCAAAACAAAGGCACATTTCATCTGGCCAGTCCCACATCAATAACTACCAAACTCCAGAAGTCTTTCCCATTGTGCGCATAGGTGCCTGATCAATAGGGAAAATGGAGCAGCTGCAACCCACTTTCAAAATAGAGGTGTAAACATCGGTTTCAACCCCCACTTTACCAAAATGATCATCCATTGGATCATTTTAAATGATTAATAAAGTTTGTATTAAAATGTATATATGTCCATTTGAGAAATAATCAGTAGGCTTAATATTACATGTTTAAATCTGTGAAATACTTTTCTTCCCCAAGCTGTTTACAGGCATTTAACACCATTCTGCATTTTTGCAATCTATTTTCCCCAACTTCAAATCAGTTAAATCACATTGTTACATTTAAAATAAATTAAGTTACAGTTCTGGCTGAGCCCCATATGGGAGCGCACCATGGCCGCTTCACGGTTATAATGTAGCCAAGTGGTAAAACAGCTCTGCTTGCGGGCCCGGCTTCACAAGGGGGCAAAAGGGGGCTTAGCCCCCCCTCAGTTTTATGTCTCTATATAAAAATAGCAAAAAAGTTCAAATTATCGGGTGACAGGTTGGCGCAAAATCTGTATCTGCTCACCTCAGAGAGAGTGTGTGTGTGTGTGTGTGTGTGTAGGGGGGGTCTATGGAAAGCTACTGGGCGGTTAGGTATGACTCCTTTGGGTTTAGCTAGCTGTAAAAGGTGTTAGTGTTATTAGCCTATTTTGCTCTAACCAGCTAATCTGCCACGATGGATATCAGAAACAAAACCGCCGTCAAGCCCAGCAGCAGCTGCGCTCCAGCTAGCTCAGCGTGAAGAGCCTACTCACTCTTCTACAAGCGCCACTAGGATAATGTCTCCACAGACCCCCTCCACCTGTTCCTGATGATCTTGGAACATAGAAGCCAGCCCAGGTTAGCAAAGAATTCTACCCTAGCTGCAGGTTTTCTGGGCATTATTCCAAGGTGGGTATTCTAACTGGAAGCATGCTATTGATAGAATAAAAGGATTTGCTAAGGAACGCATTAAGCATTTGCAATGCACTGCACTGTGGAAAGTGCTATGGGAACTGAGGTGTCAACACTTGTTAATGATAGGCAACTGGCAAGAACTCCTTTCCCACTTTGACAAATGTGTTTAGTCAGCACAGACAAAGCATGCTACACCCAAGGAAAGCTCAACTAATCTAACTGGCATTTGTGTGGGATCTTACAAGATTTTGGGCAGAATGGAATGATTGATTACTCAGGAAGTTCCACAGAGCGTCAAGGAGGCTCCAACTCCTTTGAAAAGGTAAGAAACAATCTAGCTGGTTGGTTTGATCAAAATCTTGGTGGTATAGCCAGTGACATCCTATTCAGCAACAACCTGGAGTATGAATGGCAAATATATTTTCATTGCCAAAACGGGCTTGCTTATTGTGTAGGGCGCTGTACATGGTGCTGATAGAGCACTCAATGGTCTTAGTCTTTGAACTTTTATGTTTGTGGTATAGCGTGATATAAGCAGAATTCATTATAATTCTAATGGAAGAGCCCAAACGATAGCTACATATCGATATGTTTCTTCATAGAAATAGATAACCATAGAAATAGAACATAGGCTTTCTTGGTAGCCTATTGGTTTTCATGTTTTTAAATGGAACTGTACATATTGGAAACGTATTTATGGTAGGCCGGCATTGCTTAATTGATTACAAGGGGAGGAACAGGGTTGGAGAGCACTACTGTAGGCGGTGGTTATTTGCATTCTCCTTTTGCTTACTGTTAATGTAACTAGCCTAGAGTCGGTCATGCCTTTATCAATCTGATATTGTTTATAGGCCTATAGTAGGCCTACCTCTGTTTTGTTCACATTAATTTGTTCACATTCGCTGTTGTCGTTATTCTAAGCCAAACTGCTCTTCAGTATTTTTGTTTGCATGAATAACTAGTCTACTACTGTCAGCATTTAGTTTGCATTATTTTGGTAAGACAGCTGTGTGTACGCCTGCATTCACATTAGGGAATTCACCTATATAAAAAAGCCTATATTGTAGCCTATATTCATTACCAAAATGGCCTTGCTTTAGTGTGTAGGGCGCTGTCCATTGCGCTGATAAAGCACAGCGGAGCTGGGCTACAGATTTCACGTCAACCTGTCACTTCAAAAGCACTCACTGGTCTGAGTCTCTGCATTTGAACTTTGTTTATTATGTTATAGCGTGATATAAGAAGAATTCAATATAATTCCAATGCAAGAACCCTTAAATTGTGTCCCCTCACCGATTTCAACTGCCCCCCTTAATCACTTTAAGCCTGTCCTGGCGGCGGGTCTGTGTGCTTGGCAAGTAATTTTGACCAAATAAGCCATTTCTACCTTTTTTTTATAAAATATGTACGCTGCTGAGACAAGTAAATTATTTTAATGTTTATGGTGACAGCGCTTCAAACAACGGTGCCAAAAAAAGTAAAGCCCCCCCTTCCAAGTATTTGCACCCCCACTTTCAGACAAAGTCAGGCGCCCATGATTGTGCATGCATATAATGCAATCCAGCACAAACACTAAAGGAATTATATTTCATTGACCCTGAAATGCTTATTTCTTTACAGTATAAATAAATATGGTAAAAGTGGTACAAGATGCATAAAAAATGTGGATAGAAAATGCCAACATAAGAACAGGCTTTTGGATTGAAAAAGGCTACGTTCCTGTTTGTCTCTGTGTGTGGACGTTCAGTCAATCTTCTTTCTGCGCAGTCTGGCCGTGTCCAGCAGATACCTGCAGGTGGGGCCGGTGTGGTGGGAGAGGAGGGTCAGGGCCTTCCCATGGACCAGGGTCAACAGGGTCTGGTGACCCGCAGCCCAAACCCGGTACCAAGGTCCATAAAATGGGTCTGACACTGCTGGACACAGCATGTTGTTCAGGTTGACCTCGGTCATCTGGGAAGAGGGAGAGAAAGAGACAAAAGTGAGAGACTATGTAGAAGGAGAAACACTGAGGCCATAGGAGGTTGGGGGGGACTGGCTTGTGGTAATGACTGGAGCGGAATTTGTAGAATGATATCAAATACCTTAAACACATGCTTTCCAGGTGTATAATACCATTCCATTTGCTCCTTTCCGGCCATTATTATGAGCCGTTCTCCCTTCAGCAGCCTACTGTGACGGCGGCCTTGCTTGGTGTTTGTTTCATTCGTGCCATCAGTCAGGCAGTGCGTAAGAAGAGCAGTCCGCTGTGTCATGCAGCTCATTAGTCATGCTAGTGTGACCTGTACATTAGTGTCTGACTTCTATATCTGTGTCATGTGTCTTGTTACTGGCCTCTCCTTTAAGAGCGAGCGAAGAGGAGTTGCACCGAGTGTCCAGTAGAGGGCTCCCTCCATCAATCTTACCAGGCCCAGGCCCTGCAGGAACAGGAAGTGATAAAGGAACAGGATGCCAGTGGAGAGGATAGCCCACCACATGTCCCCCAGTGGCTCCGGCTTGTACACACCTGGGAGGGGAATAGTACATGTATGAACATTATTCAAAACAGAACTGAAAATACAGTTATGGATTTCTTCCATTTTATGGCTGAGTAATCATTATGGGTATTCTCAAGTTCCCTTGAAAATTAAAGAATGCAGCTGGCAGTGGATTCTTTTGCTCCCGAGACCCACTATTGCATGTCTTTTCACTAGGGGTGTGCCGATCTATGTCATACTCATAATGGGAATTACTTGTGATCGGAAAACCCGGAAGTGCACTTTAAAATGCCGTTAATGCCTATACCTTAAGTGCGCATTACTGCGCTATATCACCCATCATTATGTTTCTTCACACAAAAATAAACAAATAAAAAACAACAAATTAAAAATGCACATGATTTACTTACTTGGTCCTACTCAATTATGAACAGAACAGGCTAATAAATTGCCTAATGCATGGCCAGTTACTATTGACTGCATTTATTCGAGACAGATTTAGATGAAGGTAGGCTAATTTTTTTGCCACATATTGTTTCACTTTCGTGAGAAGCAAAACTTCTCACCCAACACTTTTACAATCAAAATAAACAATCTACATTTGTGATTTTATTTTCAAATGATTTGTTGCGCAGCAAACATGCCGGGCGAGAATAAATAACAAGCAAGCATATGGGCTTGGATCACGACAAAACGAGAGACTTATACTAATTATACGGACAGAAAGTAGGCCTACTAAACAAGGAAAAGTAGACAGACAAAAACAACTATTATGGCCTCAGCAAAGTGTGAGAGCAAAATTGCAAGATTATGTTATAATACTGTGGTTGTTGGTTGTTTTATGCAACAGAATAAGGGGTTGTTAGAACACTCGTGTGTGTGTTCTACCGAGGATAGGCCTCGGGGAGATTTAACACTGACAGAAGATTTATCGTCTTTGGGTGATACCGCATTCCAGAGCATGAGTTAATGTTTCTGTACTGGGGTACCAGGGGGAGATGGCTCCAGTATGGAGTTGGGGGCCAGACCCTGGTCTCCACACAATGAGGACAGGATTTACAGCAGATACTGTTTGCTGTGAATTATTAGCAACCTTGTGACCCATTCCATACAGCTGTTGTTTGTCATGAACATCCAGGAGGATGGATTTTGCTATTAAATGCTGTCTCTCAAATCCGCTCGTTGAGTTCTTAGTGATCACCTCCAGGAGTGATTACCGACCAGCTCCATCACTGCAGTAATTAAATAAAAGTTTGATTGTTTTGAAATCTAAAAGGCTCTCCTTTTGATTACAATAATTCCACGACAAAAATCAACAGGAAATAAATTGATTTAACAATGACTAGCTACAGGTTCTGATTTATACACAGAGACAGGGAGACTTGTGCCCTGAGATGAGTGAGTGACAGAGCCACGTGTGACTGTCTGGGGAAATGAGTGGCTTGTTCTAATCTAATCGTTGCAGCAGGTTCAACCAATACCCCACCCATTTTATTTACAGACAAAAACTACCCAATAGTTGTTTAGAGCACCCAGTGCTTCACACTATTTGAGTGAAAGAGAAATGCGTGCTGTCAGCTGAAAATGTACTTTTCCAGATGACTGATAATTATAAAAAGAAATACTCGTCATAATCGTATTCAAAAGAAATTCTCCATATCCGTTTCGATACACGTTTTGTCCGAGTACTCAGCACAGCCCTACTTTTCACACGCTTAACCAAGATGGCGTAGCAGTGCAGACGTGTTTTTGTTCGTCCCCTCGTGTACTTTTGTATTTTTTGTCTTTTTTGTATAGATTAAAAATTTTCCATTTTATATTAAATATACATTCCGGTAACCTGCCTCACCCAATGTGTTACGGAACCGCTATTTTTTAGACCTTTTAGACAGAACTCTAAATGAGCTACTAGCTATTTAGTCCTGTTAGCCACTGCTAACGGCCTTTACCTCCTGCAGATACCAGCACTTTTTAGCCTGGAAAATACTCGCCAGCCTGCCACCATCGGACTGTTTCTCCACTACAACGCAGGATCCCTGCCGTAAACCCTGGACCACTACACCTGATCTCCACAGCTAGCTAGCTGCCACCGAGTGACCCAGCCCTGAGCCAGGCCCACCTCCCCCGGCCTCCTCCCAAACACGGCTAGAACCCACTACTCCACCGGTTCCTTGCCGTAAGCTCTCGAACCTGGCACCGGATTCATCGCTGCTACCGAGTGGCTATAGTGGCTAATGCCCCTGCCCCGAAGCTAGCACCAGTTAGGCGCATCTCCCGGGTAGCAAAGGAAAGTACCACAACAACAATAACTCTCTCGCCAGCTGGCTTGGACCCCTTCTCGACACGACGCCCCGTCGTACCACCTCGACTGGTCTGCAGATGAATACTCCATCCGCTGTGCCTGCAACCGGCCTCTGTCGGACGTCGAAGCAGACGGTTCTACCAACCCCGGCCGGCTAACTCGTACTTTAAAACGCTGTGTCTCTAGGGTGCCCGGCGTAGAAACGAATACCTCGCGGCTTCCCTGTCCCATCTATTGCTGTTCACTGGACCCTATGATCACTCGGCTACATAGCTGATGCCTGCTGGATTATTCATTAATCACGGTACTCCATTCTGTTTATTTTTGTTTATCCGTCGGCCTCAGCCACGTACTCAGGCCCTGTGTGTAGCTAACCAACCCTCTTTGCCCATTCATCGCCAGTTTACCTGTTGTTGTTGTCTTAGCTGATTAGCTGTTGTGGTCTTACCAGTTGTTGTCTTAGCTAGCTCTCCCAATCAACACCTGTGTTTGCTTTATACCTCGCTTTATGTCTCTCTCAAATGTCAATATGCCCCGTTTACTGCTGTTTAGGATAGTTATCATGGTTTTAGTTTACAGTGGAGCCCCTAGTCCCACTCTACATGCCTCAGATTCCTCCTTTGTCCCACCTCCCACACATGCAGTGACCGTATCCAGTATTACCAGCACATCCAGAGATGCAACCACTCTTTTCATCACTCGGTGCCTGGGCTTACCCCCACTGTACCCTCGCCCCACCATGCCCGTCTGCACACTATGCCCTGAATCTATTCTACCACACCCAGAAATCTGCTCCTTTTATTCTCTGTTCCCAACGCACTAGACAACCTGTTCTGATAGCCTTTAGCTGTACCCTACTCCTCTTCTGTTCCTCGGGTGATGTGGAGGTAAACCCAGGCCCTGTGTCCCCCCAGGCACTCTCATTTGTTGACTTCTGTAATCGAAAAAGCCTTGGTTTCATGCATGTTAACATCAGAAGCCTCTTCCCTAAGTTTGTTTTACTCACTGCTTTAGCGCACTCCGCCAACCCTGATGTCCTTGCCGTGTCTGAATCCTGGCTTAGGAAGACCACCAAAAATTCAGAGATTTCCATACCCAATTACAACATTTTCCGCCAAGATAGAACTGCCAAAGGGGGAGGAGTTGCAATCTATTGCAGAGATAGCCTGCAAAGTTCTGTCATACAATCCAGGTCTATGCCCAAACAGTTCGAACTTCTAATTCTAAAGATGAATCCCTCCAAAAATAAGTCTCTCACTGTTGCCGCCTGGTATAGACCCCCCTCAGCTCCCAGCTGTGCCCTGGATACCATATGTGAATTGATTGCCCCCCATCTATCTTTAGAGTTTGTTCTGTTAGGTGACCTAAACTGGGATATGCTTAACACCCCAGCAGTCCTACAATCTAAGCTAGATGCCCTCAATCTCACACAAATCATCAAGGAATCAGGTACAATCCTAAATCTGTAAACATGGGCACTCTCATAGATATTATCCTGACCAACTTGCCCTCCAAATACACCTCTGCCGTTTTCAATCAGGATCTCAGGGTCCACTGCCTCATTGCCTGCATCCGCTATGGGCCCGCGGTAAAACGACCACCCCTTATCACTGTCAAACGCTCCCTAAAACACTTCTGTGAGCAGGCCTTTCTAATCGACCTGGCCCGGGTATCCTGGCAGGATAATGACCTCATTCCGTCAGTCGAGGATGCCTGGTTGTTCTTTAAAAGCTACTTCCTCACCATCTTAAATAAGCATGCCCCTTTCAAAAAAATGTAGAACTAAGAACAGATATAGCCCTTGGTTCACTCCAGACCTGACTGCCCTTGACCAGCACAAGAACATCCTGTGGCGGACTGCTATAGCATCGAATAGTCCCTGCGATATGCAACTGTTCAGGGAAGTCAGGAACCAATACACGCAGTCAGACAGGAAAGCAAAGGCTAACTTTTTCAAACAGAAATTTGCATCCTGTAGCTCTTACTCCAAAAAGTTTTGGGATACTGTCAAGTCCATGAAGACCAATAGCACCTCCTCCCAGCTGCCCACTGCACTGAGGCTAGGTAACACGGTCACCACCGATAAATCCATGATAATCGATAAACCCAACCCCGGCCAGATAACCCAACCCCGGCCAACAGCTCCGCAGCGACTTGTCCGAGCCTCCCCAGCTTTTCCTTCAGCAAAATCCAGATAGCAGATGTTCTGAAAGAGCTGCAAAACCTGGACCCGTTGCAACTCCTATTACCAGTCTGCTCAACCTCTCGTGTCGTCCGAGATCCTTAAAGATTGGAAAGCTGCCGCGGTCATCTCCCTCTTCAAAGGGGGTGACACCCTAGACCCAAATTGCTATAGACCTATAGACCAATTCCTCCTTTGGCCGCCTTTCCTTCCAGTTCTCTGCTGCCAATGACTGGAACGAACTACAAAAATCACTGAAACTGGAGACACCTATCTCCCTCACTAGCTTTAAGCACCAGCTGTCAGAGCAGCTCACAGATCACTGCACCTGTACATCGCCCATCTGTAAATAGCCCAACCAACTACCTCTTCCCCTACCGTATTCATTTATTTATCTTGCTCCTTTGCACCCCAGTATTTTTACTTTGCACATTCATCTACTGCACATTACCATTCCAGTGTTAAATTGCTATATTGTAATTACTTTGCCACCATGGCCTATTTATTGCCTTACGTTCCTTATCTTACCTCATTTGCACACATTGTATATAGATTATTATAATTTTTTTCTACTGTATTATTGACTGTATGTTTGTTTACTCCAATGTGTAACTCTGTGTTGTTGTATGTGTCAAACTGCATTGCTTTATCTTTGCCAGGTCGCAGTTGTAAATGAGAACTTGTTCTCAACTTGCCTACCTGGTCAAATAAAGGTGAAATAAATTTTTTTAATAAAAATGTAAGAAAACCGTACTGACTAGGTATGGATGGCGGCGTCTAGTTTCACAATAATAATCAAATGCAGCCTTTGCTTTAATGAGGCCCTTCCCACCCTAGACTACCCTTTTTGTTATTGAGAATATATTACAATGATTCCCTACACTATTCAGTGCTTGTTTTCTCACATAAACTAAAATTGAGCAAACAGTGTATAATTTTAGCAGCCAGGAAATGAGAGTGATTTCTACATTGGCCGCTTGACCCAATTTCCACTACATAACAGCCAAAAAGGTGCCGGCCCGGCGGGAGATATCAATAAACGAATATCACAACACTGGCCAGCCAATCACAACACTGGCGGGTAAATAATACTGTGAAACACTATCATTCCACTATTACTGCAGATATACAGTGTCTTCGGAAAGTACTCAGACCCCTTGACTTTTTACACATTTTGTTATGTTACAGCCATTTTCTAAAATTGATTAAATAAATAAAAATCCTCAGCAATCTACACACAATACCCCATAATGCCAAAATGAAAAACAAGTTTTTAGAAATGTTTGCAAATGTATTACAAATAAAATACAGAAATACCTTCTTTACATAGTGTAAGTATTCAGACCCTTTGCTATGAGACTTGAAATTGAGCTCAGGTGCATCCTGTTTCCATTGATCATCCTTGATGTTTCTACAACTTGATTCGAGTCCACCTGTGGTAAATTCAATTGATTGGCCATGATTTGGAAAGGCACACACCTGTCTAAGGTCTCACAGTTGACAGTGCATGTCAGAGCAAAAACCAAGCCATGAGGTCGAAGGAATTGTCCGTAGAGCTTCCAGACAGGATTGTGTCGAGGCACAGATCTGGGAAAGGGTACCAAAACATTTCTGCAGCATTGAAGGTCCCCAAGAACACAGTGGCCTGCATCATTCTTAAATGGAAGAAGTTTGGAACCACCAAGACTCTTCCCAGAGCTGGCCGCTCGGCCAAACTGAGCAATCAGGGGAGAAGGGCCTTGGGTCAGGGAGTTGACCAAGAACCCGATGGTCACTCTGACAGAGTTCCTCTGTGGAGATGGGAGAACCTTCCAGAAGGACAACCATCTCTGCAGCACTCCCCTAATCAGGCATTTATGATAGTGGCCAGAGGGATGCCACTCCTCAGTAAAAGGCACATTACAGCCCGCTTGGAGTTTGCCAAAAGGCACCTAAATACTCTCATACCATGAGAAACTAGGTTATCTGGTCTGATAAAACCAAGATTGAACTCTTTGGTCTGAATGCCAAGCATTCCTGGCAACATCCCTACGGTGAAGCATGGTGTGCGGATGTTTTCCAGTAGCAGGGACTGGGAGACAAGTCAGGATCGAGGCAAAGATGAACGGAGCAAAGTACAGAGAGATCCTTGATGAAAACCTGCTCCAGAGCACTCAGTACCTCAGACTAGGGCGAAAGGTTCACCTTCCAACTGGACAACGACCCTAAAACCACAGCCAAGACAACACAGGAGTGGCTCTGAATGTCCTTGAGTGACCCAGCCAGAGCCCGAACTTGAACACAATCGAGCATCTCTGGAGACCTGAAAATAGCTGTGCAGCAATGGTCCCCATCCAACCTGACAGAGCATGAGGATCTGCAGAGAATGGGAGAAACTCACAAAATACAGGTGTGCCAAGCTTGTAGCGGTATTGTTAGAGAGGGGTAAAAATAAAGGTTGTATTCGGGCGCCAGGCAGGATTTAACCCTGAACGAACGGAAAAGAGTAGGATAGAGAGTACCACTACCAGACCCACACACATCAGCAGAAGAGACTGCCTAGAGTGTAGCCTGTTTGCCAGATAGCCAGTGGAGAGAAAAGATAAGACACACCATATAAAACCTGCATCACAGCACAGGGGTAACCCCACATATAATACCTCATACAATAATAACAAATGGCAGAGCAATTGAACGCAACTTCATAGAAACAATTTACAAGAAAGAACCCAGTCATCAAAATTAGAGGATTTTCAATAATCTGTATTACTGTCACGAGAATTTTGTTATCTCAATTGTTGACCTAAATTATCAATCAGGCTTTGAATAATAAAGCTCTGGTTAATGAAGAATTAGACAAAGTCCCAAATCTGCAATAGGTCAGGTTGTTTATTCATGAGAATTCTGAACTCCAAGTGTGAACACAGTCTTTTTATATTGTACAAGCTATAAGTTGAAGACAAATGGGCTCCACCACTCTCTAGGCAACAGTACTTTTCCACAGTATATATTCATGGCTTATCACTTTCTGCAACATAATTCAATCTGGACAGTTCCTAACCGTGCCTCCCTTCCTGAGGACGAAAAGGCCTCTCTTCTGTAGTTTGGTTTCACAAAGAATTCTTTGTTCTCCCAGATACCCCTTCTTACATTGCAAGATAGTACCACCATGTTCTAGTCTCCACACATTTCTAGACACACACATTAACTGGATTATCATTGTTTTATAATCCTATCCCTATTGCATACATTTTCAGAGGGGAATATTCTTAGTCATTACTTAAACATACAAATTTCCCTATCAATTACCTCCCAGTGGAGGAGTGCAGAGGGTATGAATGTGGGGGTGTTCATAGACAAAACAAAGGCCTTAAAATGTCAAAAATCTTCTGCCACATGTCATTAGAATCACACCACCTCAATACAGTTCAAATAACAACATACAAACTTGCAAGCAACCTCCCTTTTAACTAAAATGTCAACCCACATATTTCTGGCAGGGCAATAAGAGTCCAGCGATAATGAACATCAACGGGAAGAGCATAGGAAAAATACAAAGTCTGCTGCAGTGTAAAGCACTGGAACGAGAAGGAAGAGAGAGATCTTAGCTGTTGACTTCAGCTTGCAGTTGCACTGTCTGTCCGTCTGATGGTTTATATTTTTTTGTATGTCATAGCTTTGTAGCAATGTTGCTACTAATCCATGCAATCCATAACCCGTGCGGTCCCAAACGATAACAACCACGACCTAGAGCGGTCACACCGATGATTGAGTTAAACACTTTACAAACTAAACACGCTGAAAATAAACAAGATTCCTGCAGAATTGCACACAATCAAACTGCCGCGCCAACCAAGAGCTACCTCCCAGAGAGCCGGAAGAGCTGTCTTTATTTCCTCCTTCCTTACTGCTGATGCGCTCTTAAAGTGGCAGCGCACGCTGAAGGCTCCGTGCAGGATTTCGCCACGAGTTTGTAGCATCATACCCAAGAAGACTCGATGCTGTAGTCACTGCCAAAGGAGCTTCAACAAAGTACTGAGTGAAGGGTCTGAATACTTACTTAAATGTGATAGCAAAAATGTCTAAAAACCTGTTTTTGCTTTGTCATTATGGGGTATTGTGCGTAGATTGACGAAGAAAATTTTAAAAAATTACACATTTTAGAATAAGGTTGTAATGTAACAAAAATTAAGGGGTCTGAAGACTTTCGAATGCCACTGTATTACGGACATTTTCTGAAATTACAATGCAAAAAAAATCCTATGTGTAGCACCTTAACTCTACAGTACAGGTATGGGCTTGGTTTTTGTTTTGTTTTTTAGCCCGCCAGTGATGATGCTATGACAGGGATATGAATTATTCCTTATGTTCACAGATATGTTATATTTCTGTAATACATCAGACTTTGTTTTTCCAAATTAGTTTGAATTTGTTAGGAGCCAGGGTGGTGTGTGATCTTATCAATTTTTCCTTAAAGCTGTCAGAGCGGTTTCATTTTGAAGCAGTTTTGCTTTCCACTCTATTGGAGAGAAATGGTAGATCACGATGGAGAGTTCATTCCATTCTCTTTGTTCAAATTGTAGCCTAGTCTGTTGTTGACTGGGGATCCATTTCACTATGTATTGGAGCTAATTCTAACATAGGCCACTGTAGTCTCTATTCTTCTGAATTGTTAAATTCATATTTTTTTATTTCCATATTAATGTTTTATTTTAATGTTAAACATGGATGATTATCACATTCTCACAAAAAATAAATGGAATGTCAAGTGTTTGCAAGAATGGTATCGCAACACTAGATGGCAGTCTAGTTTCCCCAGGGCTCCGCCTCTCTCACTGCAACAATCTCATAACTGGGAGGAGGGTTTTGATTGGTTGAGTTAAGGTAGTAGTGATGAGTAACTCAAGATGGTTCAAATTCTCAATGATAGTGAAGCACCCATGGAATGGAGACAACAAAGCACAGAATTCCATAAGTACAAAAGAAGCTGGCATGTACCTCCTTTCCTGAAGAGGTATACAGGCACGAGGTAGAGCAAGGAATGCTGGATGTAGTAGACCTCCTTCTCAAATGGAAGCTGAAGACAAACAAAAAGGAACCAGTGTTCAGTATCTACATGATCATCAGCTCCATTATATCAGAAGATATGTACATGTCAACAATTAGTGTTTGCCTTACTATATTGAATGTTAAACAATGTCCTGCTCCTGCAATTTACATTGCTTGGCTATGGAAATGTTTGAAACTATATGTGTGAGAGCACAATTGGATCAAAACATGACTGGTGTTTTGGATTCAGTTAGGCTAACTTCCGTAGAAAACAAAGAGAACCCTTCCCTAGGAATGAGTGTAACCACTCTGTAAATTGCCTGCCAGCCTTAACAGTAAAAGGATCTGTGAGTGAGATGGTGAGCTGGAACGAAAGGGAGAGGTCTGTTGGTAAAGCACTGGAAATCCAGAGTACACATAATCTGATTGTGCATCAGCAGTTTCTCTCGTCATGTCAGTCACTCACAATTAGTCCACATCAGCTAATTGTTTTTTTTTTATTTTAGGTTAGTCAAGCAGCCAGTTCTCTTTTTTTAGTCACTCCGTAAGTTATTAAAACTGCACATGTTTCTCTCCACCCCATGGCAAAATGAGTAACAGGGCACGCTTGACATTACCTTTTTAGCCAATTGGCACTTTTTTTTTTTACACCATAGAGAAATCAGATATGTAGGCTACACTGCCTATTGGCTTCATTGCACATTTAAGCCTGTCTCAAAATACAACACTCCGGTTCTGGGACCACAGATCCTAAATTCATACAAACACTGCACATTAAAACATTTTTGTTTTTGAAAGCAAATTTGGCTGATGCAATAGATCAGTCTGTTTAGCGTTAAATATATATAAAGTTTTAATTCTTCATATTATAAACTCAACAATGCAGACATGGCTGTAAGCTACGTGTAAATGTTACAAAATGCAATTAGCGGAAAACACCGATCTCAAAAGCGCTCCACATGTGTGAGCGGTTTCATGTGACATTAATGAAAATATCCATTCGAAATTAAGAAATGCATCAACTAGCATGGGTTACTAATATGACTAGGATTATGCCTTTGGCTTCTGGACAATAAAATACTGTTAAACCAATAGAACATGAGAAAAATGCTGGTTTCAATGTCATTAGTGTTTATAAAATAATTCCCTATGGTCGTATTTTGGCTAGGGTACTTTGAAAAAAGGTAAGACATGCTTCGCAAAATAACAAAACATTCAGGGTTTCAACAATTAAGTTTATGGTTAAATAGTCGTAAAATGCTGACCGCCTCCGCTCAGATTCAAGTTATGTGAATTGCGGTGCGCAATTCCTGCACTCTCCGGTCTTGTGACCATTTGATTTAAAATGAACCGTGCCTTGAGTACAACTTGTATATAGCCTCGTTACTGCTATTTATTGTGTTATTTTAGTATGACTATTTTCTTTTGATCTATTTGTTAAATGTTCTTACCTTTTCTTAACAGTTAAATAAAGTTTAAATAAAAATTATATTAACTGCATTGTTGGGAAAGGGTCAGTAAGTCATAATTTCACAGTAAAGTCTACACTTAATGTTGTATTCGGCGCATGTGACAAAATATGATTTAATTATTTAGACGTTAATATTAATTATTATTATTTGTCAAACATGACTGGCGTTTAGCCTCGATTTTCTGTAATTTAAAAAATCTAATTTAAGTTTGGCTACATTTTCTGGTGTCTCCTTCACGTCAGCATCGGTTTTGACATGACGCTGTAGAGAATATCCACGAATATCCATGACCTATAGATGACCGTGTCTCTGCTGTAGCATTTTTTTTTAATAAACACCCTTGCCATTCGTGACTGCTGACTTTGCTGATAGTAAATACAATTTTCCTCAAAGTAGCTATGACTGAGATGTGGTTGTCCCACCAAGCTATCTTAACATGAATTCACAAACTAAGTAGCTCTGGATAAGAGGATCTGCTAAATGCCATTTTTATGTGTGAGAGGAGCCTCACTGTTTGTCAGGGGTTCCTGAGAGCCGCCAGTCATGTGTTGCTGCTGTTACTCAGCCAACAACACACTAAACCCTGCCGGCCTGCCTGTCAACTGCCAGGCAGCAGTAAAAGAGGTAGGAATTGGTGGTCACAGGCCCAGAGCAAGTCAAGGGGACTCAAGCGTACCGAAGGGAAAAGCCACATAATGAGGCCATAGTTATGCAAGTAGAATTTGTCTTTACTGCTGTTCAACATTCAATACAGTTGACACAGCATGGCTGGAAAACTTGACTTAAGACATTCAAAGGATGCATTCACTTTTTAAAGACAGAAATCTTCTGTATGAACAAAAACGATTCCAAATCCTTACTGCTCATCATAATGACCAAACGTCCAAACCGGACAGCATAGATTGACAATCTTGAAGAAATAAACTAATTCCATTCAGGTATTGTGAACTAGACTAAAATAAAAATGAATGTTTTGTACTGTCTGGATATTTAACACCATGTTGTGTGCTTTGTTTAACTATTTAGAATGAAGTAAAAATGTGTGGCCATGCTTTCCTTGCTATTGAGATATGAAATGAGAAAGTGCTTGATGTGTGTTCTGGACAGACAGCAGATAGTTGGATATAAAACACAGGAAGATGACAGTGATCTTGTAATCAGTGTGAGAAATGTTTTACCAACAATGTCACTATAACAGGCCTTACATACAGTACTGTTTACATGTTCGGGAAATGGCACGTTTCAAAACACACCCAATAGGCCTATCTAAATGTATAACATTAAAACATCTGTTAAAAACGATCAACACACTAACACAGGCATATGATCTCTGGTGAGCGTGTGACCGTTGAGAAATAGCAATAGCATTACAAAGCACAGATCAGTGCGAAAGAACATTTTGATGACGCAGTGTCAGTGTGTGTGAACCCACATCCCCCTCACCATGTAGCTCAGCTTTACCAAACTCGGTCCTGGGGACCCCGAGGGGTGCACGTTTTGGTTTTTGCCTTAGCACTACACAGCTGATTAAAATAATCAAATAGCACTCCCGTCCCTACACACCAAATCAAATCACATCACATTGTATTTGTCACATACACATGGTTAGCAGATGTTAATGTGAGTGTAACCCCCCAGGTTTGTGCCAGCATCAAGGACAAGATCCGGTTCATCTTCTCCCTCTATGATAAAGGAATTTATATTGACTATTCAAACAATAAAAGTACTGGGAATATGAGATGTGTGATATGAATCTCTATGCTCCACTGACACCTCCCATTGGTTAAATCCTGGCAAGGATCTATCATACACGGGATGTATTCAGTAAAGTGAAACGTAGCAGATAGAAATGTAATGAATAGAGCTGACAATTTCCTATTCTTCATGACAGACAATCATATTCTACACAATTGTTTCAAGTTTTATTTGTCACATGCACAAGTACAGTGAAATGAATAACTAGCAAGCCCTTCCCAACAACCAAGTATTCAAAATCAAAAAGTATAACAATAAAAATAAAAATTAGAAATAAGTTTAAAAAAAACAGGAGTGTTAGCTTTACTCAACAAAAATATGAACGTAACATGTAGTGTTGGTCCCATGTTTCATGAGTGGAAATAAAAAGATCTCAAAAATGTTCCATACACACAAAAATCTTATTTCTCTCAAATTGTGCACAAATTTGTTTACATCCCTGTTAGTGAGAATTTCTCTTTTGCCAAGATAATTCATCCACCTGACAGGTGCGACATATCAAGAAGCTGATTAAACAGCATGATCATTACACAGATGCACCTTGTGCTGTGGACAAAAGGCCACTAAAATGTGCAGTTTTGTCACGCCACATATGTCTCAAGTTGAGGGAACGTGCAATTGGCATTTTGACTGCAGTAATGTCCATCAGAGCATTTTCCAGAGAATTTAATGTTCATTTCTCTACCATAAGCCTACCATTCTCTACCAATGTCGTTTTAGAGAATTTGGCAGTATGTCCAACTGGCCTCACGACCGCAGACCCCATGTAACCACTCCAGCCCAGGACCGCCACATCCGTCTTCTTCACCTGCGGGATCGTCTGAGACCAGCCACCCAGACAGCTGATGAAACTGTGGGCTTGCACAATCTAAGAATTTCTTTACAAACTGTCAAAAACCATCTCAGGGAAACTCCTCTGCATGCTTCCTCACCCGGGTATTGTCCTGACTGCAGCTTGGCATCATAACCGACTTCAGTGGGCAAATGCTCACCTTTGATGGCAACTGGCATACTGGAGAAGTGTGCTCTTCACGGATGAATCCCAGTTTCAACTGTACCGGGCAGATGGCAGACAGTGTGTACGGCGTTGTGTGGGCAAGCGGTTTGCGGATGTCAACGTTGTGAACAGAGTGCCCCATGGTGGCGGTGGAGTTATGGTACGGGCAGGCATAAGCTACAGACAACAAACACAACTGCATTGTATCTATGACAATTTGAACGCACAGAGATACTGTGACGAGATCCTGAGGCCCATTGTCGTGCCATTCATCTGCTGCAATCACCTTATGTTTCAGCATGATAATGCACAGCCCCATGTCGCAAGGATATGTACACAATTCATGGAAGCTGAAAATGTACGTTTTTCCATGGCCTGCATACTCACCAGACATGTCACCCATCGAGCATGTTTGCGATGCTCTGGATTGATGCGTACGACAGCGTGTTCCAGTTCCCGCAAATATCCAGCAACTTCACACAGCCATTGAAGAGGAGCTGGACAACATTCCACAGGCCACAATCAACAGCATGATCAACTCTATGTGAAGGAGATGTGTCACGCTGCATGAGGCAAATGGTGGTCACACCAGATACTGACAGTTTTTTTTTACCCACGCCCCTACTTTTTAGGTATCTGTGACCAACATCTGTATCCCAGTCATGTGAAAGCCACAGACTAGGGCCTAATTAATTTATTTCAATTGACTGATTTCCTTATATGAACTGTAACTCAGTAAAATCTTAGATGTTGCGTTTATATTTTTGTTCAGTGTATATACAGGGTCAGTACAAGTACCAAATGTACAGTGTGCTGTACTGTAGTAGTTGAGGTACATTCTATCTGAACGTTATGTAATGTTGCACTCTCCTGAACAGGCCCCAGGTACGTCCTGAAACACTGCCCACGAGCAGGTGCCATTGACACATGAATGGATGTCTGTTGCATGTGTGTGAGACAAAATGACTTCACACTAAAAACAAAACAGATGACTTGACACTAAAACAGAGAAAGTCCATAGCCTAGAGAACATGCCCCATATAGTCCATGGGAGGAGAGAGATAGTACCTCACCAAAGCAGGATAGGAACCAAGAGACTGAACTCTTATAACCATATGACCTGTGGTATTCAAAAGCTGAGTTGTTGACCCATAGCATACAGTAAAAGTGAACTTCCAAATCAGATCATCAGACCTACAGGATGTGATCACAACACCTCTACTTCCCAGAGGTATATAGGGGGATTGGAACAGTACCAATAAGGCAGAAGTCTAGAGGAAGCCAAAAGAATCCTCACATACAATGTTGTCAGAGTCATTTCAGGGGCTGGGCCAGACTCAGCATTGAATTGAGTATTGTGCTTTTCCGTGCAAGAGAAACTGAAGCGCTTTTGAGTCATTGATGGATGAATGTTTAGGAAGGTGGTAATGAAATGTGGAATGGGTCGAATAGGCCTAATTGAATTTGGGCTTGGTTTCCATGGCTGAGATGTGATTAGCAGCAAGAGAGACATTACTCAAGAGCAGGGAGCAGAGCTACTCTTGAGGAAACGTGAAATGCAGAAAAAACAACAGCCTGAGGACAGAGAGAAAAAGAGCAAGTGGGGGTAGTGACAGGGCAGTTTCATAGTTATTCTGTTAGCAGCAGCCAAGCACAGCTACTGTAGGGCTCTGCTTTCACTGTTTCACATTCAATTACTGAGTCCGGAAGGCTCATAAAAAGAGTATCTTCTCCCCGATCCTATTCTGTGACCACGTCACCATGGTTACATTGGATTGAGAGAAGTTGATATTTTCCGAGATGCATTACACATCTGCCATTGTCAACTAGAGACAGTTACATTTGGTTACAGAAAAATATTTCATCAAGTCCCTGAGAACAGTATGACGTCATCGTTGTGTTCATCCTCTGCACAAAGGACAGTTATGTTACTATCCCACAAGGCTAGAAAATGCAACCTTGGGGTTTTTCTATGTCCTGATACTGTATTTTTCAAACAAACATGGTATTTCAGCTTCCTGATACAGTATTTTTCAAATAAATACAACTTTTTAACCATAAGCAATGCACAATGTGTTTTTCTGTGTTTCACATACTAGGTAAATATTTGTATTTGATATGCATCATGAAATATTATCTCTGAAACTATGAAAGAGTGGAAGTCTAATTGTGAGTGACTGCAGTGCTCGCTAATACAGTGAATTTAACAGATAGGTGATGGTTTCTTACCAGCCTAGTGTTGACCACAGGGAAGACGAGGGCCAGTAGGGCACCGTTCAGCATATGGACCTGAAGCCTGCGGACAGAGAGCACACATCACACACTTAACTCCATAATCAACAAAACCAAATAAGAGTTTGCTTAAGATTCTGCAAGCCAAATGCATCATATACCATATGATACCAACCAGCACCTGTCAAAGTGCTAGGCTAGTATGGAAATGTGCTACACTTGGACCGGTGGTTTAATGCAATGAACTTGGGCATCCGCAGATGATCATTTAGGTCGATTCATTGTTTGTGTATCTCATATACTAGTATATATCCTCATTTTGTAGTGCACCCTACATCTGGTTGTTGATCGTCTTCAGCATGGCCCATGTGACATGATATAATCCTGTAGCTTGTGAGTTACATCTCATTTCCTTCCCTCAGGGAACCCAGATTAGTCTTCATATCCTTTTCAGTAATTTTGTTTCTATGCAGACTAGTTCAGCTACATTTCAATTCTCCTCTGACTGCGTGGCAGAAGGACAAGGCAGGGTCCTGATTGGAATAGAGAGGGTTGAGGCCAGCATGGCTGTGGTCCAGCTCCAAACCTCCTAATGAGAGTAGAGGCCAGAGAACAGCGCCCAGGTGTTCTGTACTGACCCCCACCTTAAGGTTCCCCCACCTGCGATAAGACCCTACCCACATTAGAGGCTGACGGGCATGCCTGCACTTTGGGAGTGATTGGTGCTGTGATACGGATCCTAGTTGGGGTCTCAATGACTTTGAGTGATGTTTGTTATCTACAACTAATGGCTCTGCTCTTTTCTCTATGGGGATCCTTTAGGGATGGAAAGATTCACCAATACGCTTCGGTTCACGAATAAAATGTTTAAGATACAAGTGCATCGATTCGCGGACCCCAAACCGATCCAAATGTAGCATGCGTCGGTCAGAAAATCGATTCAAATGTTAAGAATCGGCAGTTCACAATTTTTTTTGCTCATATTACTAGGCTTGTCCCTGACAAAATAAATTATAATCTTGGTCGACCGATAATCTGTTCTTTCGACTAATCGATTGGTCGAAATTGTAATATGTATACACACACACACACCTTGTGTTTTAATAAACCAACTATATATATGCATTGAGCTTGTCTGAAGCTTTAATTAAGCGCACTGTTTGATGAAATAAGACAATAATGACTCAAAAAAGGGAGCCAGAGATCAAGATAACCAGAAGAAAAAAAACTTTACTTGACGAGCCTCCTCCCGCTCCTACTGGTATTCGCAGACTCTGCAGTTACTCTCCTGAAGTTGCCGGTAAGTAGCCTTTCTCATGTGGAATGCCAATTTATTTTACCATTTCTACTGATCTGTGTGCCAGTTATGGTTTTCATATGCACATTTTTGTGGAACAGTTTCATTTAATTTCTAATAAGGTCTTTGTATCTCAAAATAATTGGTCTGCTGTTAATCAAAATTCTGTCCAAATCTAAAATCAAAATTATACAAACTAAAAAAAGTAACTTAAATTGCCAACTATGTAAAAATAGCCTATAAGGCCAACAAATAAAAACATTGCAGCCTACAGGTAGAAAATATCCTGATAAAAATAAATATCCTAGGAATCACATTGGAACAGTGTATCAACTATTAACTTTGGTCCAGCCCAAAGCAAGCTAGCAAACTTGCAACATTGTATAAAATATTTTGGGCCTTCAGAGTTTCCTGCACCAGTGAGCTCGGGACAGACACAGCTGTAGGCTATTTGCGCAAGGGATAAGTAGTAATCAGATAGGCCTATTTTATGATGTTTCCACTGGATCAGAGCACAATATTTTTCCCTTTCACACTGAGTGGTTATGGAAAGGGAGAGAGCTGGAAAGATTTTTCAAATACATTGAGGAACTATTGTCATTCTCAATGGATGTAAAAACCGACTATTTGTGGTGAAGAAAACACTACTTTGAGAAGCTCCACAGCTCATTAGTTGGTGGTGCGTTAAGCCAATCAGAAATACTATCAGAAATACTAGCACATTTATATGCCTACATTTGCACGCTGACACAGTTGCCAGGTGTATGATGTTTCCTCCGACACATTGGTGCGGCTGGCTTCCTGGTTAAGTGGGCATTGTGTCAAGAAGCATCGCGGCTTGGTTGGGTTGTTTCGGAGGACGTACAGCTCTCGACCTTTGCCTCTCCCGAGTTCGTACGGGAGTTGCAGCGATGAGACAAGACTAACTACCAATTGGATACCAAGAAATTGGAAGCAAAAGGGCTAAAAAAAATTGGTGGGAAAAAAGAGGGACTCCCAAGTATACAGACTACACTGTCCGACTTCAGTCTTGTTGTGCCATGGGTGTCCATCGTTTCTGAAGCTGTGTTGTATTATAGCAGCTTATTTTCAACATGATATCAATAATGATAGTACAATAATTCAAAAACAAAAGTGGACTAACAAAAGCCCTTGTGGGATGTTGGCAATATTACACACCTTGGCTGTGATTATGAAATGTCCTGAGAAGGAACCTCAGCCTGACCGCCAGATGATGGAACTAAATTTGCATGGCATTAGTTTGAAATGTCATGCTCTGGTGTGGTGAAATGTGCACGGTGGTCATATGTCAACAGCGTAGTCAACTGTTGCTTGTGACATTCTAAAACCACAGTGTTCTTTTCAATTTCGTGGCATTGCAGAAGTCTTAAAAAGGTTAGGAAAACAAGGAAAATTCAGACAAGTTGGGACATTTTGCCAGTCCCCATAAGGAAAAAGGTTATTTTAGGGTTAGGGGCTAGGGAAAAGGCTTTTTAAGGGGAATAAATGTTTTGGTCCCCACAAGGATAGTACAATGTGTGTGTGTGTGTGTGTGTGTGTGTGTGTGTGTGTGTGTGTGTGTGTGTGTGTGTGTGTGTGTGTGTGTAATGTATGTGCATGTAGGCACCTGAGCTAAGCCATAGGGGAGACTAGGCATCTACCACCCACTTGTCAGATTAGGGGGGTGCAGTGTTGCCTTTGTTTTTTGTCCACCCCACCTTGGTTCTGAAAACACCATCCCCCACTAATTAACTTGTAATTTTAGCATTTTACATTTTTGAGCTAGTAATTTATCAATATTTATTGTTTACAAATTAAGTGGGCATTAACAGTTTTTTGGAACCATGAAGCCAGTGTCCAGTCAGTCTCACTGGATCTCTCTCCTCGTCTCTCTCTCTCTCTAGCCTAATGCATGCAACCAGCTAGTGCAACTTCACAAGGAAGAGAACCGATTCAACAGATTGGGGTACACCCTCAGATTTCCCTTCAGCTTCACATATTGTACATGCAGTTCCTGGTTAAGTTCAGTGTCCTACTGTGTTGGGACTCAGTCATTAGATGAGCACTGAGGTGTTGACAGGGTGATGGTCTATTTTAAGAAGCACTTTGACAGTCAGTTGAAGTAATGCCTGGGAAACTTCACAATCACTGGCTAGTCTGCATTCTCACATAGCTAACTGAGCATGACACCATAATACGTGGTGTGGTCAGGAGGATAGAATGGGTGGGTACTTGGGGTGAGGGTAGTTGGATATGTATTTGAGGGTGGTGGCCTGTTGAGGTGGGGTTGGTATTTCATGGCATTGGGAGTGTGTAGAATGGAGGTACTCACCTAAAGAGGACCATGGCTGTTTTACATGGCGGACAGGCCAGCAAGAAGATCTGTGGAAAAAGATGAAAGAACACTGATAAAAATAAATAGGCTACTGATATATTCAACTCCAAGTCGGGTCCTTTACGGATACAGGATAGGCCGTGGTGCTACATGAGATACTGGGTAGGCTGTGGTGCTACATGAGATACTGGGTAGGCCGTGGTGCTGCATGAGATACTGGGTAGGCCGTGGTGCTGCATGAGATACTGGGTAGGCCGTGGTGCTACATGAGATACTGGGTAGGCCGTGGTGCTACATGAGATACTGGGTAGGCCGTGGTGCTACATGAGATACTGGGTAGGCCGTGGTGCTACATGAGATACTGGGTAGGCCGTGGTGCTACATAAGATACTGGGTAGGCCGTGGTGCTGCATGAGATACTGGGTAGGCCGTGGTGCTACATGAGATACTGGGTAGGCCGTGGTGCTACATCAAATCAAATCAAATTTTATTTGTCACATACACATGGTTAGCAGATGTTAATGCGAGTGTAGCGAAATGCTTGTGCTTCTAGTTCCGACCATGCAGTAGTATCTAACAAGTAATATAACAAATTCACAACAACTACCTTATACACACAAGGGTAAAGGAATGAATACGAGTAAGTACATATAAATATATGGATGAGCGATGGCTGACCGGCATAGGCAAGATGCAGTAGATGGTATGGAGTACAGTATATACACATATATATATATATATATATGAGATGAGTAAATGTAGGATATGTAAACATTATATAAATGGCATTGTTTAAAGTGGCTAGTGATACATTATTTCATCCAATTATAATTATTAAAGTGGCTAGAGATTTGGGTCGATGGCCGAACGGCATAGGCAAGATACAGTAGATGGTTTAGAGTACAGTGTATACATTTGATATGAGTATGTTGGATACGTAAACATTATATACAAAATTGATGAGAGGTGCTACATGAGATACTGGGTAGGCCGTGGTGCTACATGAGATGCTGGGTAGGCCGTGGTGCTACATGAGATACTGGGTAGGCCGTGGTGCTGCATGAGATACTGGGTAGGCCGTGGTGCTACATGAGATACTGGGTAGGCCGTGGTGCTACATGAGATACTGGGTAGGCCGTGTTGCTAGATGAGATACTGGGTAGGCCGTGGTGCTACATGAGATACTGGGTAGGCCGTGGTGCTGCATGAGATACTGGGTAGGCCGTGGTGCTACATGAGATACTGGGTAGGCCGTGGTGCTACATGAGATACTGGGTAGGCCGTGTTGCTAGATGAGATACTGGGTAGGCCGTGGTGCTACATGAGATACTGGGTAGGCCGTGGTGCTACATGAGATACTGGGTAGGCCGTGGTGCTTCCTTGAGAGTTGTTGTAAAAGCTGCATCCTAAAAAGGTCATAGAATGTACATAGGTTTTTAGTGACACCCAACACCAACAGGTTATATAAATCAGACTGACTACCAATATTATACTGAACAAAAATAAACGCAACAATTTCAAAGATTGTACTGAGCTATAAGGAAATCAGTCAATTGAAATAAATTCATTAGGCCCTGAATCTAGGGATTTCACATGACTGGACAGGGGTGCAGCCATGGGTGGGCCTTGGGCATAGGCCCACCTACTGGGGAGCCAGGCCCAGCCAATCGGAATGAGTTTTTCCCAACAAAAAAGCTTTATTACAAACACAGGCTGTACCTGTTTTAAGTTACAGTTATAACAGTTGCCAAGTAGGATACTTGATCATAATGCAAGCCTTTCAGTGGCCTACCATAAAAATAAATAAAAAACGGCGTTCAATTTTCCTAAGTCACACCGCTCCTCCACACACTCCACTGGCTCCCAGTCAAAGCTCGCATCCACTACAAGACCATGGTACTTGCCTACGGAGCAGCAAGAGAAACTGTCCCTCCCTACCTTCAGGCTATGCTCAAATCCTACAACCGGACTACTCCGTTCTGGCACCCCTGGTGTCTTGGCCCTCCCACCCCTACGGGAACCCTGTGCTCCCATGCTAGTCACTGCTCCACAGACAGGAAGAGGCTCTTTCCCTCAAGAAGAATAGGCCGCTTCACACACTCATCCTTCTCCAGCTACAGAGCTGCCTGCCTGCCCACCTCTCTGCCCAGAGACTCTGCTTGGGTTTTGTAAATGTATTACCACAAAACAGAACAAGCATGTCTTGATGTGTATGGCAAACCCCTAATTTACATTTGCAGGTTTACTAACCGGTATGGTATCTGACAATAGAGTTTTTGGCCAATGCATGTAAAGACTGGTGCATGCTTATTTTCATGTCAACGCAGGTAGCCTAATTGAATATGTAGCACCAAGAGAACGAACCATTCTGGAGGCCCCATGCTAGGCCCTGCTGGTTGGGGCTGTGATACTAGAGCAGTGTTTCCCAGGACCGAGGTGGGCAGGCAGGGAGCTCTTAGTTTTTTGCCCTAGCACTATTAAGTAGATTCAAATAATCAAAGCTTGATGAGTTAGTTATTTGAATCAGCTGTGTAGTGCTAGGGCAAAAACCTACATTTCCACCCAGTGTCCCTGTACTAGAGCACTATAGCATTCTACTCTTAGCTTGACTGGGCTATGGCATGCTGAGCCATGTTGTCATCTACTTAGTTGTGTTGTTCAGTGCAGTAGACCCTTATGGAAACCATAGGTGGACCCATCCCCCCCACCAAAGACCAATTAAAGAAGCATTCGTTCTCAGGATAATCGATCTCCAGAGAATGGTTCAGTTCCCATTCAATCGAACATCCTGAGACATACACCTCAGGAATTCTCTTTCCAGGGACATCATCTTGAGTTCTATATAATGAGATAATGACAGGGTAAAGCATTCGTTGTTTGTGCATGCTGTGCTTTTGTTCCAGCGAGATGACACAGTGGTGAGTAACAACGGGAAGCCCCCCACAGAACAGCCTCAATTTGTCGGGGCATGGACTCTACAAGATGTCAAAAGCATTCCACAGGGATGCTGGCCCATGTTGACTCCAATGCTTCCCAAAGTTCTGTCAAGTTGGCTGGATGTCCTTTGGGTGGTAGGGCATTTTTGATACACATAGGAAACCCAGCAGTGTTGCAGTTCTTGACACAAACCGGTGTGCCTGGCACCTACCACCATACCCCATTCAAAGGCACTTACATTTGTTGTCTTGCTCATTCACCCTCTGAATGGCACACATACACAATCCATGTTTCAATTGTCTCAGCTTAAAAATCATACTTTAACCAGTCTCCTCCTTTTCATCTACACTGATTGAGGTAGATTTAACAAGTGACATCAATAAGGGATAATAGAGTTCACCTGCTCAGTCTGTCATGGAAAGAGAAGTGATCAACTGACCCCAAGGTATCCCTGTTTGATATTACCCACAGCTTTGTAGGGCTGACCCCATTTAGTAGACTGGTCGATAAACTGTTGGTCGACCAAGATTTCTTTAGTCGAGCAGTAGCCAAATGAAATATAGATATACAGTACCAGTCAAAAGTTGACACACCAACTCATTCAAGGGTTATTCTTTATTTTACTATTTTCTATACTGTAGAACAGTGAAGACATCAATACTATGAAATAACGCATATGGAATCATGTAGTAACCAAAATATATATATATATATATATATATATTTTAGATTCTTCAAATAGCCACCCTTTGCCTTGATGACAGCATGGCACACTCTTGGCATTCTCTCAACCAGCTTCACCTGGAATGCTTTTCCAACTGTCTTGAAGGAGTTCCCACATATGCTGAGCACTTGTTGGCTGCTTTTCCTTCACTCTGCAGTCCAACTCGGGGCGGCAGGTAGCCTAGTGGTTAGAGCGGTGGGCCATTAACCGAAAGGTTGCTAGATCGAATCCCCGAGCTGACAAGGTAAAAATCTGTTGTTCTGCCCCTGAACAAGACAGTTAACCCACTGTTCCTAAGCTGTCATTGTAAATAAGAATTTGTTCTTAACTGACTTGCCTAGTTAAATAAAAAGGTAAAAATATATATATATAATAATATTATTCCAAACCATCTCAATTGGGTTGAGTTTGGGGGATTGTGGAGGCCAGGTCATCGGATGCAGAAATCCACTCTCCTTCTTGGTCAAATAGCCTGGAGGTGTACACAGCCTGGAGGTGTGTTGGGTCATGTTGAAAAACAAATGATAGCGCAAACCAGATGGGATGGCATATTGCTGCAGAACGCTGTGGTAGCCATGCTGGTTAACTTCTTAGGGAGCGGCTCCCAAGGTGACGGTTTTGGAGAGTCTGGCGTGCCCAAAGTAAAATGCCTCCCACTCAGGCCCAGAAAATTGGATATGCACATAATTAGTACTATTGGATAGGAAACATTCTGAAGTTTCTAAGAGTGTTAAAATATTGTCTGTGAGTATACAGTGGGGAGAACAAGTATTTGATACACTGCCGATTTTGCAGGTTTTCCTACTTACAAAGCATGTAGAGGTCTGTAATTTTTATCATAGGTACACTTCAACTGTGAGAGACGAAATCTAAAACAAAAATCCAAAAAATCACATTGTATGATTTTTAAATAATTAATTTGCATTTTATTGCATGACATAAGTATTTGATCACCTACCAACCAGTAAGAGTTCCGGCTCTCACAGACCTGTTAGTTTTTCTTTAAGAAGCCCTCCTGTTCTCCACTCATTACCTGTATTAACTGTACCAGTTTGAACTCGTTACCTGTATAAAAAGACACCTGTCCACACACTCAATCAAACTCCAACCTCTCCACAATGGCCAAGACCAGAGAGCTGTGTAAGGACATCAGGGATAAAATTGTAGACCTGCACAAGGCTGGGATGGGCTACAGGACAATAGGCAAGCAGCTTGGTGAGAAGGCAACAACAGTTGGCGCAATTATTAGAAAATGGAAGAAGTTCAAGATGACGGTCAATCTCCCTCGGTCTGGGGCACCATGCAAGATCTCACCTCGTGGGGCATCAATGATCATGAGGAAGGTGAGGGATCAGCCCAGAACTACACGCCAGGACCTGGTCAATGACCTGAAGAGAGCTGGGACCACAGTCTCAAAGAAAACCATTAGTAACACACTACGCCGTCATGAATTAAAATCCTGCAGCGCACGCAAGGTCCCCCTGCTCAAGCCAGCGCATGTCCAGGACCGTCTGAAGTTTGCCAATGACCATCTGGATAATCCAGAGGAGGAATGGGAGAAGGTCATGTGGTCTGATGAGACAAAAATAGAGCTTTTTGGTCTAAACTTTCCTATCCTATCGTCCAGTTTATAATCCGGTTGAAATATTATAGTAAATATACATAAAAGTGTTCCTAAGGATACATTATCAATGATGTTTGATTGTTCTTGGACAAGTGTATAGGTTGAACGAGTTTGAACGACGCTGTATTTTATGAACATAATGCGCCAACCAAACGGAGATTTATGGATATAATAAATGACTTTTTCTAACAAAAGAACCATTGGATGTCTTCGTTGGACACTTGGGAAGCCCTCAGCAGAAGTTCTTCAAAAGGTAAGGGATTTGTTTTCGCTGTGAAATGTGTTTTGTGTGAACCGCGATGGTTTATGAATTTATGTTAATGGAAAATATTTGAGGTGCTACCCTCAAACAATCAAATGTTGTGCTTTCGCCATAAAGCCTTTTTGAAATCTGACAACGCTGTGATATTGCCAAGAAGCAGAGCTTTTGATGACTATGCAACAATTGTATATTGATGAATGTTTAATTCAACTTTTGGATTTTGAATTTGCACCCCACCACTCCCTAAGTAGTTAAGTATGCATTAATTTCTAAATAAAATCACTGACAGTGTCACCTCCTCCTCCATGCTTCACGGTAGGAACCACACATGCAGAGATCATCCGTTCACCTACTCTGCGTCTCACAAAGACACGGCAGTTGGAACCAAAAATCTCAAATTGGACTCATCAGACCAAAAGGACAGATTTCCACCAGTCTAGTGTCCATTGCTTGTGTTTCTTGGCCCAAGCAAGTCTCCTCTTCTTATTGGTGTCCTTTAGTAGTGGTTTCTTTGCAGCAATTCGACCATGAAGGCCTGATTTCACGCAGTCTCCTCTGAACAGTTGATGTTAAGATGTGTCTGTTACTTGAACTCTGTGAAGCATTTATTTGGGCTGCAATTTCTTAGGCTGGTAACTCTAATGTACTTATCCTCTGCAGCAAAGGTAACTCTGGGTCTTCCTTTCCTGTGGCAGTCCTCATGAGAGCTAGTTTCATCATAGTGCTTGATGGTTTTTGCGACTGCACTTGAAGAAATGTTCTATGTTCTTGAAATTTTCTGGATTGACTGACCTTCATGTCTTAAAGTAATGATGGACTGTCATTTCTATTTGCTTATTTGAGCTGTTCTTGCCATAATGGCCCTATTTGGGCTTTTACCAAATAGGGCAATCTTCTGTATACCACCCCTACCTTGTCACAACACAACTGGTTGACTCAAACACATTAAGAAGGAAAGAAATTCCTTCCTTTTGGATTATGGCTCAATGACATGGGGTATCAGTCTACTTAATGACACCCAGAGAACATTAGCGTTGTAGCTCTTATTGCGGGACTCTGAAACAACTGAATTGAGCCACTGTTATTGCCAACCTATGTGTATTGAACACTATTCCTGAGGAAAAACAATACTGTATGTTTTGGAGTCTGATAACTCTTGAGGACATTGGGAAACAATATCTTGGGTATTGAGTAGATTGATACCCCATTTCATTGATCCCCAATCCTTAGGTAAAGCTGTAAAGTGCAAAATGAATGTCAATACACACAATAAGCTGACTGGGGAGGTGATTTCACACAGTCACAGTCTCACGATGAGCTACAACGCTAATATTTTCAAACTCTTCCCAGTTGTGTTCTGTGGGTGTCACAGAGTAGACTGATACCCAATTTCATTGCTTCACATTCCAACCTTGTTTAACATTATTTTGTCTAAATATGGCACGATTCCACCAATTGTAACCTTCTGCATCACTTTCAAATAGGTCCTTTTATTTAAGGCAAACCGCAAATTCCACTGTTGTGCCTAATCCTTATTGTGGCTAGCTTCACAACACATAACCTGGTCTGGTCGAGCCTCACTAGCCAGATGAAGCTATCTGGCTGCTTATAACGTTAGCTTTGGGCAACAGGGTTAAGTAGCTGGCTAGCTATTTATTTTCATGAACTAAAGTTCAACAACAATACTCACACACAAGGATTCCTAAATTATTGCTAAGAATAATGAAAATGACTGCAGTTTCTACTGGTCATTGTTTTCATGCTGGTTGTATTGGTGCTAGCTAGGTACCAAGCTAAAGTTAGCTACCCCAGAAGTTGCGGTCAAACAAATAATGCTTTTTTACCAACGCAGTTTTGTAAATACATTGTTCGTGGCCGGTGTGTGCTTGTTTGCAGAATTTTTTGTACAAGAATGACAGTGATACTGATAGTAGTAATGGCGCTTGGCTTGCACATGCAAATTCAGAACACACAACATTCTATAATAGAACTGTGTTATTTGACATGTCAAATTAGAAGCTTATTTAGCGCGTCAAATAGTGTTATGTGTATCTTATTTGACACGCAGACCCAAATGGCGTTCCATAGTATGTCGTGAAGCTAATAGCAGTGACACTATTACTGTGTAACTCTGGTAGGGCAACATGTGTACCGGTGCTCGACCAGTTGGCGTAAGCCAACATCACCACGACAGAGAACGGTTGATTGTCAAGGTTAATGAATACCATTATCTTGGCGTTAATGGATTTTGCCTTTGAGTTGTCTCGCTGAAATGTTCTTACTCTTTCAAATGACTTCTCGACATGTTGACTGCTCAATCCACACAGCAGACATTGTGGGCTAGGTTAGGAATACTGTGTTGCACGTGTAGCGCAACATTTTACATGGTGTCATTATGTCATGTACCTACATTATAAAAGGCATGCACATCAGCTTTGACATCGGTTTTGCACATCGGCGTTAAACTAGACACCGGGCCGATACCGATGTTGGCATTTTTAGCTAATATCAGACGATTCCGATATGTTCATCGATATATTGTGCATCCCTAATTCAAATGTATTAAAAAACTTCAAAGAAATAGTTTCAACGGTATTGGAAAACCATTGTGGCTTTTACCAAAATACTCCGGTATACCGGCCAAGCCTAGTTGTTGTATCTATTCTATAGCAGAGATTCTCAACTGCAGGAGATTTTGAATGGGTCCTGGGTGTCGGAGGAAAAAATAGATAATAATAGCGGGGAATACTCCTATCTGAACTTAAACAACTAAAACCAGGAAGTGTAGAAATAAGGAACCTAAAAAATGTATAATTTAATCTGAACTATTTTTCTTCAATCACAGTATTTTTAATATAGCAGAGCTATTTAGCGGATTTGGTTGATTTTGGATCTCAAACCAGTGAGCTTATTAACATTCTTCATCAAGAATATGGCCAATATTTAATTATTGACAATGAAAAAGGTGGGAATGTTGTTCCCTTGTCAAATAATTGCTACATTTACTATCAATATAGCATTAAAAATAGTTTTCCAGATTGCATTTTGGCATAAAAATAAATCAAGATGCGAATATTTGCTCGAAACTGACAACCTGGTTCAATTTGGGTCCCAAAGCAAAACCAGTTGAGAACCACTGTTCTATAGCAAACTTCCCAGCAAAAGAATCCACTGTTCCTTTGCATGCAAAACCTACAACTAACTCCACAATAAGTCACAGCAGCTCATCTTTGTCCACAGACTGACCAGACACGAGACAGATGCTAATGAGGGGCCACAGCGCAGACCTGTAACTCTAAACCCCCTGGTTAACATTGACCAGGATACAAAGAGTTTCCAGAATAGTAAACGGTAAGTGGAATTGGCAGTGGCAGTGAAAGGCATCTCCCAGTAGTCTGAGCCGGGGAAAACTATGACTACTCCTTATTTACCAGACAAATATTGGTCTAGTGCAAACAAGCCAGATAAACAGTCAAACAGCTGGCAGCCTGTGAAAAGGTGCTTCATATACAGTCATCAGTGACTGATTGCATAGATATGCCTGTTGGTCATTGATACAAGCAGAATTGTACACATTTTTAAGATTAGACTGCACTTACTTTGCTTGATGTAAATGCTTATGTATGTATGTGTGTGTGTGTAACTATTTAACTGTACTAGAATGCTTAAAAGGCTGCAATTTTTTTTTTTATATCGGTTACAGGTATAGTTTTTTTGGGGCAAGGAAAATAACACTGGAGGTACAGTGCCTTACAAAAGTATTCACCCCCCTTGTCATTTTTCCTATTTTGTTGCATTACAACATGTAACTTAAATGTATTTTTATTTGGATTTCATGTAATGGACATACACAAAATAGTCAAAATTGGTGAAGTGAAAAAAATAACTTGTTTAAAAAAATTCTCAAATAAAAAACGGAAGTGTTGCGTGCATATGTATTCACCCCCTTTGCTATGAAGCCCTTAAATAAGATCTTGTGCAACCAATTACCTTCAGAAGTCACATAATTAGTTAATAAAGTCCACCTGTGTGCAATCTAAGTGTTACATGATGTCACATGATCTCAGTATATATACACACACCTGTTCTGAAAGGCCCCAGAGTATGCAACACCACAAAGCAAGGGGCACCACCAAGCAAGCGGCACCATGAAGACCAAGGAGCTCTCCAAACAGGTCAGGGCAGAGTTGTGGAGAAGTACAGATCAGGGTTGGTCTATAAAAAAAAATCTGAAATGTTGAACATCCTAAGAAGCACCATTAAATCCATTATAAAAATTTTTTTTTTAAATATGTCACAGCAAACCTGCCAAGAGAGGGCTACCCACCAAAACTCACAGACCAGGCAAGGAGGGCATTAACCAGAGAGGCAACAAAGAGACCAAAGACAACTCTGAAGGAGCTGCATGTCTATAGGACCACTTTAAGCCATACACTCCACAGAGCTAGGCTTTACGGAAGTGGCCAGAAAAAAGCCATTGCTTAAAGAAAAACATTTGCAAACGCGTTTGGTGTTCGCCAAAAGGCATGTGGGAGACTCCCCAAATATATGGAAGAAGGTAATCTGGTCAGATAATCTGGCCATCAAGGAAAACTCTGACTGGCGCAAACCCAACACCTCTGATCACCCCGAGAACATCGTCCCTACAGTGAAGCATGGTGGTGGCAGCATCATGCTGTGGGGATGTTTTTCCATCGGCAGGGACTAGGAAACTGGTCAGAATTGAAGGAATGATGGATGGCGCTAAATACAGGGAAATTCTTGAGGGAAACATGTTTCAGTCTTTCAGAGATTTGAAACTGGGACAGAGGTTCACCTTCCAGCAGGACAATGACCCTAAGCATACTGCTAAAGCAACACTCTAGTGGTTTAAGGGGAAACATTTAAATGTCTTGGAATGGCCTGGTCAAAGCCCAGACCTCAATCCAATTGAACATCTGTGGTATAACTTAAAGATTTCTGTACACCAGCAGAACCCATCCAACTTGAAGGAGCAGGAGCAGTTTTGCCTTGAAGAATGGGGAAAAAGTCCCAGTGGCTAGATGTGCCAAGCTTATAGAGACATACCCCCAGAGACTTGCAGCTGTAATTGCTGCAATAGGTGGCGGGGGAGGGTGAATACTTTTGCAAGCCACTGTACATAGCCTGCTTTGTCATTTTGGGGTATTGTGTGTAGATTGAATTCGTTTTTAAAAAAAATTATTAAACCCATTTTAGAATAAGGCTGTAACGTAACAAAATGTGAAAAAAGTCAATATTAGTGCAGTCGGAAAGTACTGAGACCCCTTGACTTTTTCCACATTTTGTTACATACAGCCATATTCTAAAATGGATTTAAATTAAATACAAATTCAATCTACACACAATATCCCATAATGACAAAGCAAAAACCGGTTTTCAGAAATGTTCGAAATTTATGAACTAAAGAAAATTGATCTCAGTTGCATCCTGTTTCCATTGATCATCCTTGAGATGTTTGTACAACTTGATTGGAGTTCAATTGATTGGACATGATTTGGAAAGGCACACACCTGTCTATATAAAAGGTCCCACAGTTGACTGTGCATGTCAGAGCATGAACCAAGCCATGAGGTCGAAGGAATTGTCCGTAGAGCTACGAGACATGATTGTGTCAAGGCACAGATCTGAGGAAGGGTACAAAAAAAAATTGGCAGCACTGAAGGTCCCCAAGAACACAGTGGCCTCCATCATTCTTAAAATTGTACAAAACTTTTAAAGTTTCTTCAAGTGCAGACGCAAAAACCATCAAGCGATGACGCATTAAGGAGGAAAGAAATTCCACAAATGAACTTAAGGCACACCTGTTAATTGAAATGCATTCCAGGTGACTACATCATGAAGCTGGTTGAGGGAATGCCAAGAGTGTGCAAAGCTGTCAAGGCAAAAGGTGGCTACTTTAAACAAATCAAAAGATATTTTAGATTTTTCAACACTTTTTTGGTTACTACATAATTCCATATGTTGTTATTTCATAGTTTTGATGTCTTCAATATTATTCTACAATGTAGAAAATAGTAAAAATAAAGAAAAACCCTGGAATGAGTAAGTGTGTCCAAACTTGACTGGTGCTGTATATGGATGATTTATAAAGCCAGGCACATTCAGCAGTGAGGCTATTGATTACAGACCTAATTTTGTTGAGGTTTTCGCTCTCCTCACTGTTCTTCGACAATTAAGGCAAGGGCTGTTTTCTCGCCTCCTAACTCTGCTGCTGCCTCCGCTGCATTGTTCTCAACACCAATATGCTGGTTAACTTTGCTATTATGCACATAGCAACATGGTCTACGAAAAGGCACCAATTCAACAGGGCACTTATGCATTTCAGAACCGCGGACATCGACCACTATCCAACGCGGGAGAAAGTGCACGCTATAAAATATAATTATTGCACCATTGTTCTTACTTAATATAACCATATACAATTTCAGTAGCAGGTCTTAGACTGATGGACTGTGTCATCCCAACAGCCTCCACAATGGATCAGTCCACTCACAGGCACGAATCAGACAGGTGACTTGTACACCATGATTATTATTTTTTTTTTGCTGCTGCTCGACTAAAGAAATCTTGGTCGATCAACAGTTTATCGACCAAACAAATCAACCAGTCGACTAAATGGGGTCAGCCCAAGCAACAAGTTCTAACCACTCTTTCTGTTTACACGTTGGCTAGCCTTGGGCTTCAGTGCCCAATAAAACAGACTTTCTTGATGACGACAGTACTGTCATCATAACATGCCCCTTTTCTGATCAATGATCTGAAACTGGTCACATTGCCCTTTACATGATTCAACATGATCCTCTGTTCATTTGTTTGGGATAAGATCAGACAATTACAGTGCACCGCAGCACATTACTTTGGGAAGAGGGGGATACTCATGCACAACATTACAACAGATGAGCCCCCACCTCAACATCCTCTGTGTTGAGTGCTCTCCAAACATTGTTGGCTCAGTAGACACACTCACTGCTCACACCCATGTTCAGACTGAGGCTGACTGAACAACAAACCCCTCATTGTGTACTAGGTGGGCAGCTAGTCAAGATACATCCCCCCTACCTGCCAGCGTTTCTCTCTATTCCTTTTCTTCACCATGTGTTTCTCTCTAGTTCCCTCCTCGCCATCAGGAATCCCTTAGTTGAAGCTACAACATGATAACTCAAGGAATAGGGAGAGGCTAGTGAATTGGTTTCCCATGTCAGATTGTGCATGCAGCTTTCACTTTTTTCTGGATGCCACTGCAAGTAAAGGCGGGTTCCGTTGTAAACTACATAGGTATTTCCATAGCCACATGAAAAATGTTCCTGAAATCAGTACACAATAAGATGTAGAGTAAAAACACAAGGTAGAAAGTTAACATATTGGACATGATGGTAAACCTACACGGAACGGTTTTACAGAGAGGCAGGTAACATGCTTACTTAAGTGGTAATGCCCGAGAAGCCGGTGTTTGGAGGATATATTGGCACGGGCCGGCTTCTGGGGCATTATCACTTGTAAACAACGGGTTCCTAACATTTTAAAATAATGTCTGACATATTTTCATTAAAAAGTTAATTTTAATTTATTCATACTATTTCCTCCTTTCACAAGATATAGTCCCGACCCAGTCGTTCAGTCTTTTTGTTCTGGATCTATGGACGCAACCCAGTCGTTCATTCTAAATGTTCCATTGCCATACTGTCTGGCAACGTTCTTATTCCTTGCTTGCTAGCTAGCCAACTACGGCTAACTTACAGTCACATCAAAAAATGCAGCCAAAAAAACAACAAAGCAGCCGCATTTGCATAAGCTGTTTTCTAGTGAAACTTATTTGGATACACCCATAACAATGAGCTATTGAGGCGCGATTTTGCCTGGCATAGAAAATTTGTCAGGACACTTGTTCAGTGGAGCTAGCCAACAACACAGCTAAGACAATCACTTCAAACTGAAGCTGGAAAGACTGTAAATTACAGTAGCTGCACTTCGTTTCATTTTACCTTTTTTCAAATGACATTTAATATATCCATAAAATTATGCCAGCTGATTCATTCATGATTTCGATTGACTGAGAAACACTGCCTGCCTGTCTGTCTCGTCCCGACTCATTCATTACTATGGGACAGCTGGAGATTGAAACAATGTTCCAAATGTCAGAGACAGACTAAGACTTACACAAATCTCCGCTGTTGAAAACTAAATGTTAGTCTAAATGAAATGTGAGATAATGTCTAGATGCTTTTTATAGTAGAGATCAAGTTTATAAATTGCCTGGCTGGGCTGATGAGACAGCGGATTGCGCAGTCAGATAGAACAGAGTAAATATTCATTTTAGCGTCATAGATTTAGCCGGTGGTAATTTGTGGAATAGACACCAGCTGAAATATGTTTTTAACCAATCAGCATTCAGGATTAGAACCACCCATTGTGTAAATAGTGCATAATGTGCTGGAACATTGAGAGACAATCCTTGTATACTGAACAAAAACAAAACGCAGAGTGCAACAATTTCAAAGATAATACTGAGTTACAGTTCATATAAGGTAATCAGTCAATTGAAATAAATGAATTAGGCCCTAGTCTGTGGATTTCACATGACTAGGAATACAGATATGCATCAGTTGGTCACAGATACCTTTAAAGGTAGGGGTGTGGATCAGAAAACCAGTCAGTATCTGGTGTGACCATCATTTGCCTGACGCAGCTCGACACATATCCTTTGCATAGAGTTGTTTAGGCTGTTGATTGTGGCCGGTGGAACATTGTCCCACTCCTTTTCATTAGCTATGCAAAGTTGCTAGATATTGGTGGGAACTGGAACATGCTGTCGTACGCGTCGATCCAGAGCATCCCATGTCTGGTGAGTTTGCAGGCCATGGAAGACTGGGACATTTTCAGCTTCCAGGAAGTGTTTACAGATCCTTAAGAGATGGCGCTGTGCATCATCATGCTGAAACATGAGGTGATTTCAGCATATGAATGGCACAACAATGGGCCTCAGGATCTTGTCACGGTATCTCTGTGCATTCAAATTGCCATAGATAAAATGTAATTGTGTTCGTTGTCTGTAGCTTGACTGCCCATACCATAACCCCAACATGAGGCACTCCGTTCACATCAGCAAATCGCTCAACCACACAACACCATTCTTGTGGTCTGTGGTTGTGAGGCCAGTTGGACGTACTACCAAATTCTCGAAACGACGTTGGAGGTGGCTTATGGTAGAGCAATGTGAGCAGTGTGACAATATTGCACATTTTAGAGTGGCCTGTTATTGCCCCAGCACAAGATGCACCTGTGTAATGATCATGCTTTTTAATCAGCTTCTTGATATTCCACGCCTGTCAAGTGGATGGATTATTTTTGCAACAGATAAATACTCACAAACAGGGATTTAAACAAATTTGTGCACAACATTTGAGCGAAATAAGCTTTTGGTGTGTATCTAAAATGTCTAGGATCTTTTACTTAAGCTCATAAAACATGCGACCAACACTTAACATGTTGTGCTTTATATATATATATGTTTGTTCAGTGTACATTGCGTGGGTCTACTCACAGAAATGCTCAATGCACATTCAACACTAAAACAATTAGTAGGCCCATCTCAAGTTCACACTTAAAATTTGAGATATGAGTCCCCAAAAGACAAAAGTAACTTAAACGGGCAATCAATAATTGAAACAATAGCAAAGTTCCCGTTTCGGTAAAAAACTGAGGGATGGAGAAATGTAACCACTCAAATTTAAAGACAGAGCTATGGATGAAGGACTGACTATTCATGATATCAAAACTATAGTTTTCACCATGTTTGGAGGCTATAGTGTTTGTTGACAAACATTGGAGTAAAACAAGCTTATAGTTTTGGTTCTGATGGGTTACAACAGTTATACTTAGCTCATGAGTCATTTAGAAGTTACATTCTTCAAGAATCAAAATGGCTACATATCATTCATGTATAAATGCACAAATGTATGCATGCAACAGCAGATTGCCCCTTTAAAGTGCGTTTAAATCCTGTGTGAATAATACCATGCATGTTTGCAAAAAGTGATTTTTGCTAGAATACCCAGCCCTGTAGCAAAAAACTAGCAATCTTACTTGCAGCATGGTCACAACATGACAAGGATTCAGTAGGTATATCACAGTCTTTTTGGCGAATTTGAATCCAACCTCTACTCCAAACGTCATACACAAAGCAACCAGCAACAGGTTCTTGCCTAAACTGTCTTCTTTTATCATTGGACCATCTTTCGCGATCTCTTTGAGTTCTTTAGAAATGTTGATTTTTCTCAGTGCGACGACAACTTCCACGATGGAAATCAGAACCATGACAAAACTCTCGCCAATACGTTGTTGGGGTGCAAGAAAGGCGGCACATTCTGGGCCCCCGTTGCCTTCAAACTTTGGGTCCACGCCGCCATATAACCAGTCTAAAAGACTGTAAATGTTATATCTAGACATATTCCTCGTTTTGGAAAAAGTAAGAACAAGACGGAAATAAAATATAGTACACAGACTTCTTGTCGAAACATGAACTGCAGTATTTCACCCTGACAGTGATCTCTATAAAGAAGGCAGAAATGTACACCACAGCTGCCACCGCCTCCTATTCTTGACAGGTAGACGTAGTACTAGTAGCAATTCAGCTAGCTAGACTGCGTGGACTAACTCGGAGGCCGCCAGTGCGAGACCAAATTGCAGTGTGGGAGTAGCTAGTTAACTATAGCTGCTTCTCAATAATATGGAAACGTGGACAATAATAATTGCTGGTTAGCTAAAACATTGACTATAAACACGTAGCAACATTAAAGCTATGGTTGTACCCCCGTGATTAGCTAACGGCATGTCAACCAAGTCACCTATTTGGAGTGTCATTTTAGGCGTTTAGCTATTAATTAATTTGCAATATATCATGTTAGCTAGCTGGCAGCAGCTTCCAAAGATATGGCTGCGAGTATGATAAATAGTACCAAATTCTCAACAGTCCAGTTGTAGTTCTTATGTTGTTATATCTCATCAAGAGAGGCCATCGTTGGTCCCCAGTTGCACTATTTATTCCAACCATTTATCACAAGCCAGTAGAATCGCGAAGATATAACATCATTCGATCAATCACGAGAGTGTGAAGGTAGCCAACTATCTGGTTACATTACAACTGATGTGCGTTGTAAGATACGGTTCTTGCTGCCTACAACCCATGTTTTCCTTCAGATACTTTGTATAAAATTATATAGCATTGTTTGTTCACCAAACCAGTTTAGCTCTATCCATCAAGTTCCTTCTAACTCATTTAAATTGTCGTCTCCACACACCAGGAAAATGACTTCCTAGGGGATAGATGCGTTTAAACCCCGCCTCTTTCAGTTAACCCCTGACTACTAGACCCCATTTGTATACATATGTCAATACATTTACAATCTGCTGTATCTGATGTGTAAAAAAACAACAACATAACATTCATTGACAATAACAAGTGTTCTAGATTTATGGAACAGCTTGCACTGTCACGTAAGAGCGGTAAACACTATTGAGGTTTTAAAATGTAGTTTGAGATGGAAACCAATCTATTAAACTGTGCAAATAAAGTTTATCATTATTCCAGTCAACAATAAGTGACACTTTAATGGACCTATGCTGGGTGTATCCATAGGGTGTAGCTCTCGCAGTATCCTCATTAATATAAGTGCAGGCTCGCCCTCTAGTGGTTTTTCTTCACAGCTGAAGAAGTGACCCCAGGAAATTTGATAGGGGTACATATAAGCACATACAGAACAATGAGCCAGATATTTTACTTAATTTATACATGTGAAGCATCCGGTTGGCGTTTCCACTAAAAAATGTGATGAGAGGAAGCTCAGTGACCGGCAGTGGGATAAGATGGAGCGAGATGGATTTTGGCCTACATTCTGCAAATTGTTTTGGAATAAACACCGAAAACAAGGTCTGAGGTTAACACAGGCTTAGGAGATCTTATACGTTTTGTTCTATGATATAATAGCAGTCGGTTAACATGACCTTTATGAATTATGAAGCCTTCATGTGCTTTTTAAAATAAAATATATTTTTTTTAAATCACAAAAGATACATTAGCTGATGAAGAGTATCTCAATGAACAAAACATATACGGTAACGTAAGCCTGTGTTTACGACAGACCTTATTTTGGGCGTTTATCCAAAAACCCTACAAAAACGGCATTCATTTCTTCCATGAGCTTTGTCCAACGAATCGAGGCGGAGTTAGCTCCTACAAAAAGATAACATTACTATTTCTCTCTAAACCCCATGTCTGCACTCCCCACCCAGAAGCTATGTGCTTTCCCACCTGCCCGTATAGAGAACCTACAGGAGATGGTTAATTCATACAATTAATTTGTAGGGCTCATTCAGCAATGGCAGTGTATTTTTCTGAGGAGAATATCATTTTTTGCTCAGAACCTGTATAATATGTGCTGACTGTAACAGCGGAGATCCTCAGAGGAGGAAGCAGAGGACCATCCTCCTCAGTGAATTTCATAAAAATAAAAATGTTAAGACATTAAAAAAGTTATAATTTTTAGATAAAACTATACTACAGTAGTCTCAACAGCACTCTGTAGGGTAGCAACATTGTGTAGCCGGAGGACAGTTAGCTTCCGTCCTCCTCTGGGTACATTGACTTCAGTACAAAACCTAGGAGGCTCATGGTTCTCACCCCCTTCCATAAACTTACACAGTAACTATGACAAATTCCAGAGCCAAGGTAAGCTTTTGGTTTTACTAACTTATTGCCACCAGGGTCCGCCGGTGTAAGTGCTGAACTGCTTACTGACTGTACGCTGTAACGTTACTGCATGATTGTAGCGGGTTTACCAACGCGTTAGTTCTATTAGCTATGTTGACTATGACGTTTCTTTAGCTAATACGGTGACAACAGTTTGGCTTGGAAAGTCTTTTTTGCATGGTCACATACAGCTGATGTGTTGTGCATTGAAGTCCACAAGCGAAGGGAAAAGGTGAGAGGAGGAGAGTGCATAGATACGAGAACGAATACAAAGTGGCTGCTATGAAAGTTAACTGTGTTTACAGTGATCAGGGGTGTATTCATTCCACCGATTCTGTTGAAAAACTTTTCTTAAACATAAGCAAACAGAACAAAATGGGGATAAACATACCTGAATTTGTCCAATAAAAACTCTTGTTTGAAACTGTTGGACTAATGATTACACCCTATATAAGCTAGATGCAGGCAAGAGTGTGCAAGGCGGCATTGAATGTGTCACTGTCTGTCCATGTGTCACTGTCTGTCACCTCAATATTTTCTCTCGACCTCTGTGCACCTACGTTGTAAATTTCCATTCATAGGCTAGGTTGTAGCAACTTCATGATGGGTATAGGGAAAATTTGAGTATCATGTAGTAGCCTAAACCTATCGCTGTTACATTGAACTTTGGGAATGGAATATGAAATATGAATGACAGTTATCCAATATGCTGTAATAGAAATAAGGCCATGCCATTAACAAAAAGAAAAATCGTCCTCCCTCATCTTAAACGGCACTGACTGCCACTGGACTGTAAATTGCTAGGATTAGAGATTGCAATAAAGACATAAAGGTAAATGTTCCACCCTGTCTTGACTTAAACTGCCAGAAGAACCACTATGGTTTGGATTTTTTAGTCTGATCTAATACTGTCTCAGTAAACATAAAAGACAATGTACATGCAGACAGAAAAAAGCCCCACCCACCCTCTGGGGTGGGCGGTAGTGATGAGCAGTTACTTCCTGTACTTTGGGCTTCAAAACACTTAAACGTTTCCCCTCTATGGATGTTGGTGTCAGTATGATTCACCAAAATGTTTATGCAAATAAAAAACTTCTAATGGAGTGCACAGCGAAAATATTGACATTCAGATTTCCTGAAAAGATTATGAGATCACTCCAGCACTAAGAGGTGAACTGCGCCCACACCCACCACCCTCTGTTTTAATAGTTTTTATGTCAACTAAAAGTTTTTTTATGGAAATAATCCATACTTGGGATGTCAAGCCACATCAAAGGCATAAACGTTGGTAATAAGTTAATGTTAAGATATCCTTTCAATCAATACTGTCTCTACATCAACCATCAGGGTCAGTTCTATGGCTCTTTGGCAAATGTGTTACGAGCCTGTCATCATGTGGTCATGTTTCTATGTCTACATAAATGACATGGATTCTGCCTGTTCATGCCCTCTGTTCCTGTATGCGGATGATTCTGCCCTCTTGGTTTCACATAAGAATAAGGAGACAGTTGAAAAGACCCGAAGCAGCAAACTGACTAAAGTCAGTAAATGGTTATCCGACAACAAACTGTCTCTGCATTTAGGCAAGACAGAATGTATCCTGTTTAGTTCCAAACACAAAGTAAGATACTTTTCCAACTTCTAGGTCAAGTGTATTGGTGAAGGAAAAATGCTCTGTTACATACTTGGGTGTGAACTGGACCAACACGACAGGTGAACTCATGGCTCTGAAGGACATTGCGAAGGTTCACTCCAGGACAAAGTTCCTGGCAAGGGTTGCTAAGTTCCTGGATACAGAGACTATGAGGACCCTGGCAGCATCTGATACAGTGCCACTATGACTATGCTTGTATCTCATGGTTCAGTGGTGTAACAAAAAATATGAAGTACAAACTTCAAACGGCCCATATCAAACTAATGAGAATTATACTTAAGCTCTTCCCTAGGACGCACATTGGTCCAAACCATTTCAGGGAACAAAACTGGCTTCCAGTTGATCTCCGGGTGGGGCAGATCAAACTGTTGGTGGGTTTGAAAGTTATACATGACCTTGCCCCCAGTTACCCGTCTGGTTATTTTTATTTAATTAGAGACTCATAGCCATCACACCAGAGACAGTGTTGCCAATATCAGACCGCTGTGCTATAGGAACATGGCTGGAAAAAGCTCTTTCCTTAACACTGGTGTAGTGGAATGCAATGGTGTACCAAACCGTATAAAATCCATTCCTATGCTAGAGAGTTGTAGGATAAACCTTAAGAAATGGTTTATGGGCAATATGCACGAAAACTGCACAGGCTTAAAGGAAAGTATAATTGTTTTCAATGATCATTACATGGTAATCTATTTTATTCTTTTTACGGTTTCCTCCCTATGTATTTGAGATGTACTTGGTTTCAATGTTATAATCTTGTTTATATGTTGTTTTCATTTATTTTCATAAGGACCACATTGGAAATACATAAAAAAAATGTGTGTGTTATCCTCAATGATTTTAATGGCATTGTACTGTATCCACGTGTGGTTGTTTTGTGTTTTAAAATTGTCAAATAAATCACACAAAAAAATGTAATCACAGAACACAATACCTGTACTGTACTTAGTTTCAAGAATAAGTCATAACAAAGTTAATAATTCTCTGAAACTTTGAGAAATAAGTTTTATTGACAAGAACCTTATGTTTTGTGATCTTTCTGAAAGTCAAATGTTATTGACATTTTAATATGAAAGGAATTCATGAAATAAAGTGGTCCTTTCTTTTTTCCCTAAGATCTTTTGCAAAGAAATGTGAGGTGACCAGGTGAAAAATCTGTTGATGTGCCCTTGAGCAAGGTATTTAACCCTAATTGCTCCTGTATAAAAGCGTCTCTGAATAAAAGCGTCTGCTAAATGACTAAAATGTAAATGTCAAATTGTAGTAAAGAAATTCACATAGCCTTCATCATATGACCAAATCCTCTTTTTATTTTTAACATGGCTCTGATACTGTAGTTACAAGAGAGGTCAGAAAACAAAAGGAAAACTTTTGCTAGCATGATCCATTGTCTGTTGTATGCTGTTCATATGGAATAAAAAGACACAAGATCCTTTTGAAAAAGAACTCAAATCAGAAGTCATAATACACAATCCGTAGAAGATGTCAAATTAAATACAATTCTATTATCTTGACAGAAATATTAATCCTGCTAATGTTTGAAAGAAAATGTTGTTATTATACTGATAATGACACACAAGTTATGTAAATATTGAGCGTAAGACTGTGTCAAAGAGCTGCAAGAATTGGCTGTAGGGACAGTACCTAAAAAGTGACTAATTCATAATTCCCATCCAGGTGCCGGGAGAGACCCAGGGGAAATTTGATCGAATGTGACAGCTGTCCCCTCCTCTGTCACTCACACTTTTTAAGGCGACCCAAAGGAACCTGTCCTCTCTGACATCACAAACATAAGGCAACTCAATGTTTAAACTACTCTCTTCTGCAACCAAGGAAGTAACCTTTTTCATCTGATTCTTAGAATTCAGGGTCTAGTGAAGCAGGAAGGATGTGGAGCAATAGGCAGTGCTGCTGAGAGGCACCAAACGAGGGGTTCAGTGGAGACAGGTCCACACAAACCAGCAGGTAGGTCTATGAAAAAAAAAGAGTTTAATTTTTAATGTTTTAATGGTGCAAGAATATTCATAATGTGATCCATTGACTTGTGACAAACTTTAGAATTAATTCAAGGCAGAGGTATATATTCAGCTTCTTGTATAGCCCAACAGACTATCACACTTTAAAACAAAACCTTGAAAACAAACAATGAGCTATGGCTTATTCCCTTTGGATCTTATGTTTATGGGTATTGGCCATGATATTGGTACGGTACTGGTGGATGAAACCATATGGAGAGTAAGTTTTTGATTCCATATAGTTAGAATAAAAAGTAGATTATTTTTAGAAAGGTGAAAAGATAAGATTGTGACAACCTACATTCAGTATGTAAGTAGTGGTCAATATAATGTTTACATTAACCAGCCAATAAACATAAACATCACTCATGAATGCTTATAACGAATAGGACATTTCCCTCTTCGTCATACAAACACAGAGATATAGACAATTTCACTTTCATACAGTTATAGACACTTTCACTTTTACAGTGTTTTTTTTAAAACAGTATGTAAAACACAACATGTGACATGGAGCTTAAGACCAACCCTGCTGAGTTAACTGAGATGCAGTTTATATAAATCATCTATTCTAGTGTCTTTATGGGTGTCAATAAGTGGTTGTTTGTAATAAATAAGACAAACACTTGCATTTATATTGGCAGGTCAACATGGGTGAAATATGTATATTGCTATCTATTTTTATTCAAGGGAATGGTTTGTTTTTCACAGTCCAAAGATTGGACATATTTAAAACACATACAAATGTTACAGCAGGCAACATATAGATATATAAAAAATACAAAACAAGTCTAAATACTTGTTTCCATTGTGGTCATCTTCAAGATGGATCTGGACTCTCAACATGGGTCACTCACACCAAGATGTCCACTGCTCACCCAGTACTCAGTGTAAGGTCTGTGTGATCAAAGTAGAGCTACATCTGATTACTGGGTCAGTAATGACGTTATAAGCTGCATGTGCCCAAACGGAACACCTCAATAGGTCTGTAGACCGTTATACCAACTGTATATTTGTTTAATAAAATACACCTTTGACTAAGTATAGCGTTGGTTCATTATTTCTTGGAATATAAAATGTGACTTTTGTTCTACTTAGTCATAATCATGCCATACATGATAATCGAGGATGATATTAATAATAAAAGGTGTCTTGCATAAAAGTTAATAAAGCTGTCTCAATGTAGCCTGTAGCTGTATTTTTTAGTTGGCTGTTCAGTATTGTACAAGTGGTAGGCCTACACAATGTTTAAATATGTCTAATATAGGTCTCTGGGGGATTTTGGATGGAATGAGTGCATCTCAATAATCTATAGAACCCTTCTCTCTTTGTATCTTTGTTCTCATCTGCACTGATTGATTTGACGCCTAAACGCAGCGTTTCCCAAAGTGCAGTGGTGTAAAGTACTTAAGTAAATATACTTTAAAGTACTACTTATGTCGTTTTTGGGATATCTATACTATTCATATTTTTTGACAATTCTATTATCTTTACTTTTACTCAAGTATGACAATTGGGTACATTTTCCACCAATGCAAACTCGGTCCTTGGGACCCCAAGTGGTGCACGTTTTGGTTTTTGTCCTAACACTACACAGCTTATTCAAAGTATGATTAGTTGATTATTTGGAATCAGCTGTGTAGAGCTAGGGCAAAAAAAACTAAACGTGCGCCACCCGAGGACAGAGTTTGGGAACCCCTGCCTAAAAGGCACTGTGCTTGTCCAGTTATTTCAGATCAGTGCAGATTGCAGAGAAGACATATTTTGACAAGAGTTGGGCCTCTCGCTTGAGATGCCCTTGACTGCAGTTCGGGGCCGGGCTCAATGTGGGCGGAGTCAAACGCGTAGAACCCTTCCAGTCTCCTTCAAGATCACCCAAGTTGAGGTCAACGAAAGCGAATCGTAATCGAACCTAACTTAACCTACATGGATAAAAATATAAACCATGGAAGTAAGTGAGACTGTCATTATGCATAATGTACTTTGTAATATTCATGTTATACCATTGCAGTGGTAATTTGTTTTATATGACCAACTACCGCGCAGATGTTAGCATAGCGTTAATTAGCACCCATTTGCACGTGAGCTAGCTAATTGCTCACAATGAGGGAATCTTATTGATCTTGGATCAATTTGCCTACTTGAGCAGTAAGCCTAGGTTTACAAGTGGAGTTATGTAATCGATTTGATCGTCTTTGTTTCTTCAATGAATGCCTTGTGTTTGGCTGGCTCTAAATGTGTATCGTTGATGCCATTCCCTTATTTACACAGCCTACTCATAGTATTTATTTATTTTTATTTTTTATTTCACCTTTATTTAACCAGGTAGGCAAGTTGAGAACAAGTTCTCATTTACAACTGCGACCTGGCCAAGATAAAGCAAAGCAGTTCGACACATACAACAACACAGAGTTACACATAGAGTAAAACAAACACAGTCAATAATACAGTAAAAAAAAAACTAATCTATATACAAAGAGTGCAAATGAGGTAGGATAAGGAAGGTAAGACAATAAATTGGCCATGGTGGCAGAGTAATTACAATATAGCAATTTAACACTGGAGTGGTAAAAATGTGCAGTAGATTAATGTGCAATGTAGAAAAACTGGGGTGCAAAGGAACAAGATAAATAAATAAATACGGTAGGGGATGAGGTAGTTGGTTGGGCTATTTACAGATGGGCTATAAACAGGTACAGTGGTCTGTGAGCTGCTCTGACAGTAGTATATACAATAATGAAATCATCTGGTCCCAACATGCATGGGAAGTCAAGAAAAGTCATTGTAACTTGTCCACACTGCAAACTGAAGTTAAATGAGAGAATCTAAACACATTTATAAAGAATGCATACACATTGCTTTGAAACAGTGTCCAAGAAGAGATTTTTGGCATGTGAGTGCATTGATGTGAGAAATGGTGTGTTTGCAGTCAAACATTTTCTGGTCCAGCAACACTCATACATGTTGTAAAAAAATACTTGGCCTAATTCATTTACAACTGTGTTCAAAACTGTTATGCATGCTGGAGTATAAAAAGCTGTTGAATTGTACTTTTTCTTTACTTTCACATACACTGTGTTCACAGAAACATTGCTCGGATCTTGTCCCCTGGACCTTGGAGGACTTTTGGTGTGGATGATCAGGTTAGATATTCCTTTAAATTATTCCACTGAACTGTACCATTTGATTGTAATTCCTTTATTGAAAAGTGTACCTTGTTCACACCACAGGGCCTACCAAAGCAAGGTTTCTCAAACAACTGTGGGGTGTTTGTTTTGATGGTAAGATGCTGGCTATTCAGTATATTATATTAGTCCTATTCTCTGTTATAACATATGTAAAGTTATTATTTCTGTGTTTGCAGCATGCAAAGCACACTCGTTATTCCTCATACTTTTTCTTGTTTATTATTCTTGACACTTTGGGACCTATTTCCTACAGTTTTTACACTACATACACCATTCATACATCAAACTCCTGCAGAGCTGGATGCTGATGTGACATCCTGTGACTTCTTGGGAGGGGATGTCTTCTACATCCTGAAATATATTCCTGGGGGGTATTATTATTATTATGTACTATTATTGTTATCATAACTATCAAACTTAACAATCTACTCTTAACTTACAGTAAGCTCTGTACATTGGAATGGAAGCACAGTGTGATTTCACTGAGGTATGTCTAAATTATGAAATTCTCATCACTAGTGGATATAATATTTTTTGGGATCCCCATCCGATTGTCATTTTCTTTTTAAAAGGAAAACATGCAGCAAATTAGGCGATGGTGGTGCCTAGTTCTCCTGCAGAACTTTCGCATGCCGTAAGTTTTGAACATTATAAAAAAACGTTTCATTTGCATCCTTAAAATCACTTGTTTCACTGTAGCCAGACTGACCTGAATAGATCAGGTACTGTGTAAGCTATTAGCTAAAGTAAGGTTAATTTTTGTACACACATCCCTTACATTACTTAATGACCACAATCTGTTTTCTTTCTAGACGATACTGAAAACAAAATGTACGGCGAGCTGTGAACTGGGTATGTAGTCTGTAATGCTGAAGGCTTGATGCATTGCAAGATCTAATAGTTGTGATGACTTGTTGAGTAGTTAAAGATATCACTGAAAACCGCTTCAGTAATAGTGGATTTTGTTTGCATGGTGGTATTCTGAAAGTGGGGTGTAATTTGACTTGATCACCCAATGAGGCACTACTCTTAATATTTATTTTTCCTTCTTCAAGGAAGCAGATGTTCTTCTAAGGGAAACCCTAGAGGCAGCAAGGTGGTGTGAACTCGTTTAAAGGCACTGTTTCCCTCCCTAGTGTAATTGGGATGGACTGAGAAGACCGCATTACCACCCTTAAAGAACAACAGTTATATGATGGCCTGGATGAAGAGGAAAATATTCTCCTCAACGAACCATTCATGTTCCAGTTACAGAGAGATTGAGATGTTCTATGTGGAGGAAGTTGACAACAAGAACATTACTGTCTTTGCCGCTTTTGAGGAGCAGGAGTGAAGCTGTTTTTGAGGAGTGGTCAAACCTTGTTTTTGTCTGCTGTGTTAATTGTGTTATGTTGTTTAGTAAAGATAACGTAGAAGTCACCCGAGTCTCTGATCTCTTTACTGGAGCTGGTATAACTTAATGTACCAAGCACATTCATCTTGTCAGTATGTCTATATGGTATAGTCTGTCTCCATTCTCATGAAGAAAGTAAATAGCATTATAAATCAGGATAGGTAGTAACTGTGTATGTGTATATATGCGCAACGAGAAGTAATATATTACAAAGTGACTTTAATGGAGGGAAACTTAAATTAGTTTTAACAAATTTCTATCAATATGTTAAATGTGCAACCAGAGGTAAAATTCTAGACCACCTCTACTCCACACACAGAAACGCGTACAAAGCTTTCCCACGCCCTCCATTTCACAAATCTGACCATAACTCTATCCTCATACCTGCTTACAAGCAAAAATTAAAGCAGGAAGCACCAGTGACTCAGTCTATTAAAAAAAAGTGGTCAGATGAAGCAGATGCTAAACTACAGGAAGGTTTTGCTAGCACCGACTGGAATATATTCCGGGATTCTTCTGATGGCATAGAGTACATCACATCAGTCCCTGGCTTTATCAATAAGTGCATTGAGGATGTCGTCCCCACAGTGACTGTACATACATACCCCAACCAGAAGTTATGGATTACAGGCAACATCCGCACTGAGCTAAAGGGTAGAGCTGCCGCTTTCAAGGAGCGGGACTCTAACCAGGAAGCTTATTAGAAATCCAGACTGATTACCAGAATGTGTCCTCCGAACTGGCAAGCGTCTTCACTGACATTTTTAACCTCTCCCTATCTGAGTTTGTAATACCAACATGTTTCAAGCAGACCACCATAGTCCCTGTGCCCAAGAACACTTAAGGTAACCTGCCTAAATTACTACTGACCCATAGCACTCACATCTGTAGCCATGAAATGCTTTGAAAGGCTGGTCATAGCTCACATCACCAATATCCCAGACTCACTCCAGTTTGCATACCGCACCAACAGATCCACAAATAATGCAATCTCTATTGCACTCCACACTGCCCTTTCCCACCTGGACAAAAGGAACACCTATGTGAGAATGCTATTCATTGACTACAGCTCAGCATTCAACACCATAGTGCCCTCAAAACTCCTCACTAAGCTAAGGACCCTGGGACTAAACATCTCCCTCTGCAACTGGATCCTAGACTACCCCAGGTGGTAAGGGTAGGTAACAACACATCTGCCACAAATCCTCAACAGGGGGCCCCTCAGGGGTTTGTGCTCAGTCCCCCCCGTACTCCCTGTTCACTCATGACTGCACGGCCAGTCACAACTCCAACACCATTAAGTTTGCTGATGACACAACAGTGGTCGGCCTGATCACTGACAACGATGATACATCCTATAGGGAGGAGGTCAGAGACCTGACCATGTGGTGCAAGGACAACAACCTCTCCCTCAATGTGATCAAGACACAGGAGATGATTGTGGACCACAGGAAAAAGAGGACAGATCATACCACCATTCTCATCGATGGGGCTGTAGAGGAAGAGGTTGAGAGCTTCAAGTTCCTTGGCGTCCACATCACCATAAAACTAACATGGTCCAAGCACACCAAGACAGTCGTGAAGAGGGCACAACAAAACCTATTCCCCCCCTCAGGAGACTGAAAAGATTTTACAGCTGCACCATCGAGAGTATCCTGACGGGTTGCATCACTGCTCTGCCTCCGACCGCAAGGCACTAGAGGGTAGTGCGTACAGCCCAGTACATCACCGGGGTCAAGCTTCCTGTCATCCAGGACCTCTACACAAGGCGGTGTCCGAGAAAGGCCCTAAAAATCATCAGACTCCAGCCACCCTAGTCATAGACTGTTCTCTCTGCTACCGCACAGCAAGCGGTACCGGAGCACCAAGTCTAGGTCCAAGAGGCTTCTAAACAGCTTTTACCCCCAAGCCATAAGACTCCTGAACAGCTAATCAAATGGCTACCCAGACTATTTGCACCCCCCATGCTGCTACTACTCTCTGTTATTATATATGCATAACCACTTTAACAACCCTAACTGCATGTACATAATTACCTCAACACCGGTGCCCCCGCACATTGACACATTGACTCTGTACCAGTACCCCCTGTATATAGCCCCACTATTGTTATTCACTGCTGCTCTTTGATTATTTGTTTTTCTTATCTTACTTTTTTCTTAATTTTTTTTTTAATGTATTTTCTTAACTGCATCGTTGGTTAAGGACTTGTAAAAGTAAGCATTTCACCTGTTGTGTTCGACGCATGTGAAAAATAACATTTCATTTGATTTTAGTGTGACTGTCAAACCTCAGATGGGCAAAAAAAAGGTGGGCTTGGTCAAACGTGGGCCGAATTGCACACTGCAGTCAGGGGGAGAAGGTCTCGCCTCTTCCTCTACTAGGCCACTTTTCTCCTCCGTCACGTGATATTCCGGATGGGCTCTCGAATCAAATCCGGGTTGAAACGAAGTAACTTGAGAAAAAATGGCCGAGAAGAAGAAAGGTGAGAAAACAAGCTAGCAACACATTTTTTAAATAGAATAAATCATTTAAATATATTAATCTAGGTAACTCTCCACAAAATGGAGTCTTTAATCTGACTGAAAATATAAAATACTGTCACGCAAACTGCGTGCGTTTGCCTTTCTTTACGTTAATGCACTTGAACGCTGCCCTTCAGAAAGTTAACTAGCATGTGCAAAACGTTATGCTAGCAAAAAATCGCAGTTAGTTCGTTCGCTAGATAGATAGAACTCGGTGTGAAATGCACATCAGCGTACCTCGTTTGCAAGTCACCACGCCTGCTATTCAGGGACTTAGTCCCTGTTGCTAGCAGCTGTAACGGTAGTTGGCTAACGTACCTTCCAGTGCCCCTGGGTGTGTTGGTCGGTAGTTAGCTAATGTTAGTAGTTCAGTAGCTGGTTAGCCTAACACAACATTTACTACTAACTACGACACACACATTGGGTCTACTCAATAACTTGGTTATATACTATTTGGCATTACGCCTTCCTTAACTGATATGGCATACATGACTGGTATGTCTTACTGTGCCGTAACTGAGGTCTCGTATAGGGGATAGTGAAGGCCATGTCATGGGACCCCGCCTACTTTCTTGTCCAATCTTGTAGTATTACTAACCACTTATTGTTGTTATTCGATGAGGTTTAACGGTGGTTGGCATCAAATGTTGCATTACCGCTACCAACTAGACTGGAGTATAACTCCCTTATAGAAAATAAATAAATAAATCAACACAACCCACCACCCTTCTCCACTATTTAAATCTATCTAGTCCTACCTCAGGCCAACAGTTTGAAAGGACAGGACAGCACTACACCCTGTAACTCTTCTGACATCAAGTCTCACACACCCAAATACCTCTCTGCAGCTGCCACCACAACCTCAATTTTTCCAGCAACGTCCATTCCATCCCTGTAGTACAGTTGATACCATTGCTACAAACACTAAAAATCCAATACCACTGAAGCATATATCACTTGTTGGCCTATCCCTCTGTACTGGTACAGATCTACTACTCACACCACTCCTCTCAGGATCCCTTGACCCGTCTTCCTCTACTTTCTAATCTGCCTCAGCATACGACAACTTCGGCACTACTAACCCTGGAAATCTCAACCTGCCTCTATCGCACGGGACATTTCTGTTTTTTCAAATTTTTTACTATTTTCTACATCGTAGAATAATAGTGAAGACATCAAAACTATAAAACAACACATGGAATCATGTAGTAACCAGAAAAGTGTTAAACAAATCAAAATATATTTTATTATTCAAAGTAGCCACCCCTTGCTTTGACAGCTTTGCACTCTCTTGGCCTTCTCTCAACCAGCTTCACCTGGAATGCTTTTCCAACTGTCTTGAAAGAGTTCCCACATATGCTGAGCACTTGTTGGCTGCTTTTCTGGTCCAACTCATTCCGAACCATTTCAATTTTGTTGAGGTCGGGTGATTGTGGAGGCCAGGTGATCTGATGCATCACTCTTCTTCTTGGTCAAATAGCCCTTACACAGCCTGGAGGTGTGTTGGGTCATTGTCCTGTTGAAATACAAATAATAGTCCCACTAAGCGCAAACCAGATGGGATGGCGTATCGCTGCAGAATGCTGTGGTAGCCATGCTGGTTAAGTGTGCCTTGAATTCTAAATAAATCACAGACAGTGTCTGCACCCCCACACCATAACACCACCTCCTCCATGCTTCACGGTGGGAACTGCACATGCAGAGATCATCCGTTCACCCACACCACGTCTCACAAAGACACGGCATTTGGAATCAAACATATCCAATTTGGACTCCAGACCAAAGGACACATTTCCACCGGTTTAATGTCAATTGCTTGTGTTTCTTGGCCCAAGAAAGTATCTTCTTCTTATTGGTGTCCTTTAGTAGTAGTTTCTTTGCAGCAATTTGACCATGAAGACCTGATTCATGCAGTCTCCTCTGAACAGGTGATTTTGAGATGTCTGTTACTTGAACTATGTGAATCATTGCTTTGGGCAGAAGTTTCTGAGGCTGGTAACTCTAATGACCTTATCCTCTGCAGCAGAAGTAACTCTGGGTCTTCCATTCCTGTGGCGGTACTCATTGGAGCCAGTTTCATCCTAGCGCTTGATGGTTTTTGCGACTGCGCTTGAAGAAACCGTATGGACTGACCTTCATGTCATAAAGTAATGATGGACTGTCATTTCTTTTTGCTTATTTTAGCAGTTCTTGCCATAATATGACTTGGGTCTTTTACCAAATAGGGATATCTTCTGTATACCACTCCTACCTTATCACAACACAACTGATTGGCTCAAATGCATTAAGAAGGAAAGAAATTCCACAAATTAACTTTTTAAGAATGCACACCTGTTAATTGAAACGCATTCCGGGTGACTACCTCATGAAGCTGGTTGAGAGAATGCCAAGAGTGTGCAAAGCTGCCATCAAGGCAAAGGGTGGCTACTTTGAAGAATCTCAAATATAAAATATATTTTGATTTGTTTAACACTTTTTTTGGTTACATGATTCCGATTCCATATATGTTATTTCATAGTTTTGATGTCTTCAATATTATTCTACAATGTAGAACGTAGTAAAAATAAAAACCCTTGAATGAGTAGGTGTTCTAAAACTTTTGACTGGTACTGTGTGTGTGTGTGTGTGTGTGTGTATATATATATGTTGTATTTTACTTTTTCTTCCACAATTTCGTGATATCCAATTACGATCTTGTCTCATTGCTGCTACTCCCCAATGGGCTCGGGAGTGGCGACAGTCGAGTCATGCGTCCTCCAAAACACGACCTGCCAAACCGTGCTTCTTAACACCTGCCCGCTTAACCCGGAAGCCAGCTGCACCAATGTGTCGGAAGAAACACCGTTCAACTGACGTCTGAAGTCATCCTGCAGGCGCCCGGCCCGCCTCAAGGAGTCACTAGAGCGCTAAGCCAAGTAAAGCCCCCCCGGCCTAACCCGGACGATGCTGAGCCAATTGTGCGCCGCCCTATGGGACTCCCGGTCACAGCCGGTTGTGACACAGCCTGGGATCAAACCCGGGTCTGTAGTGATGCCTCAAGCACTGGGATGCAGTGCCTTAGTCCGCTGCGCCACTCGGGAGGCCTTATTTATATATTTTATAAAGTAGTGCACTGGGCCTTTACTAGTCCTGTATTAGCAGACCGATATCGCTGTCAGGCAATTTTTTACAGTTATGTTTATTTGTCAAATGACAGCCAAGCATCGATGATCCTTTGGCTTTTGCATGCCTCCGAAGGCGGCGCAATTGCGTCACACCCTCCATACGCAGCCTCCGACCACATTTTCAGATCAAGCATAAATTGGCTTTTAGGGTAGGGATGTCACAAGTAACCAGGATAGCACTGACCTTAAAACAAACAGGTACAATTCCTTAAAACGGAACAAAATTATTTCACTATCTATGGTATGCATCAAGAAGGATTTGGTGTCTGCCAGGTCGGTGTGATTTATCTTAAAACAGACAATCTCTTGACTGCTGAGCTGATCACAAGTCTGTCTGACTGAAAGTGAAATTGATGGCCATCTGGTCTCTAGGCTGGTCTATTTTAGGCCTCTATTTTCAAGTGTCCAGAGGCATGGATTTGCAAAGGTCAGTGTAGTCTACTTTCTGGCATCAGACGCAGCATAAGATGCTAACTGTATTTCAGTGTCCTGCAAGGTCATGTGAGCCAAGGACGATCAAGTGTATGTCTTTGAAATCAATGAAATAATTGGCTATATGAAATTACAACTAGATACAGTTACATGGTGGTGGGTCTGACTCATTTTTCGTTGTGATTTGTTCTTCTAGATAAGAGTGAGGAGGTGGTAGAGTATCTTCTAGATAAGAGTGAAGAGGTGGTAGACTATGCCAAGAAACAGAGATGGTGGAACAAAATTTTTGGCAAGAACTCTGGGCCAGTAGCAGAGAAGTATGATGTTGCCACCCAGCTTGCCATTGGTGGAGTGTCTGGATGGTGAGTGAATCAGTCTTGATTGTGTAATATGAATAAATAATAAATGGATAGGCCAATTTTTAACCATTTATGACTTGGCAGGTCTCTGTTTGACAGCTGTTTTTCCTCTTAGGTGTGCTGGGTATTTGTTCCAGAAAGTTGGAAAGCTGGCGGCTTCGGCAGTGGGTGGAGGCTTCTTTTTGCTTCAGGTAAGGCGTGACTTCTTATGCTCTGCATCAATTTATTTTGTTTTGTGTTTTAAAATCCATAGTTCTAAACAACACCTGACCGACTTATTTACCTACATTTAACACATATTTGACACTCATGTTTCACATTATCACACATGGAAGTGTGTTATGGCTCAACCCCAGTCACATTGCCATTATTGGTGGGTGTGATTCATTTCCTTCTAGATTGCCAACCACACAGGGTACATCAAAGTGGACTGGAAGAGAGTGGAGCGTGATGTAAACAAGGCCAAGAAGCAGCTGAAGTTGAATACAGAAAAGCCCAGTAAGGAAGTCAGGACAAAAGTGGATGAGGTAAGGGGTCATCATGGTCTACTATAAAATGGTGGATGTTTCCTACCTGATTCATGTCTTTTGATCTCTTTGGTGTTGTGATTTTATCATTTCAAATATGCTCATGACTAATGGTATGATGTTGAAGCTATCCACACCTTTTTACTCCAGAGTATAAAAGAGAACAATGTCAAATATATGGAAGCCCGTTCCTATATATCGAAGCCTGTTCCTGCCACCCAAAAATAAAATATGACTTGAGTTATGAGATAGTAAGTCATAAATTAAATAATAGGTAATTATTATAAGTAGGATTGTCATGATACCAGTGTTGTGATACTACGACACCAGATTTTCCATTGCAAAAAAGAAAACAACATGAATTAGACTAACTCTATGGTCCTACTTTATTTAAATATGTGTGTGCTATAGTTTGCAAAATAAACAAATGTGACTCTTGGTGACAATATAATGATGTTTGTTTCTAACATTAGGACTTTTTTCCTCAAGAAATTAAATAGGTTTCATGTTTTGTTTCCTTGCCACGATACCAGTATCGCAATACTTGTATCGTGGCAAGGAAACAAAACATGAAACATATTTAATATCGAGGAAAAAAGTGATAACCCTAATTATGAGAGTAAGTCATAAAGAGATAGTAAGTTGCTCATGAAACAGGCATCAACTCACATCAACAAAACTCTCCAATTCATTAATATCGAACAATATCACCACTCGCACATTGACTATAGGACATAGATACGGTTATCCTTTAAAGTTGTTACAGGCTTTGGTTTATCCATTTAAGTTTTGAGGTTGGACTTTAGCACCTATAGCTTGTTAGCACGTAGGGCACACCGATTTGTCACCTTGTCAGTCAGTATGTGTTACACCTGTGCTGGTTGCCATCTCGTTAGTGGGAATGTGTTTCACCTGTGTTGGCCCAGGTGCTATTTAGGGGTGGCTGGGCCAGTGTTCCAGTGGAGCTTGAGAGATGTTGGGGAGAGCGACACTTCACGTCAGCTAAGCTGAGGTGCGAGTTCAACTTATTTAAGTTTGAAAGAAGCCTGAGTTTTGGTGTTTCCCAAAACTAATTACATTTTGTCAGATGGTTATTGTCATGCAAAAGACTGCCAGTCACAAGGTAAAGTTTAGCATCCCCAGGCCTCCATGCATACAAGCCCTGATGCACGCCTTTGGATCCGCTACATTTTAGAAAAGTCTAATAAATCAATAATATACACCACAATAAATCCATTTCTTTTAGTCAGGTCTAAAGAAACATTTATGATAAAGAAAATGTATTTCAGAAGAACAGAATGAGTTGGCCTACTGTAGGCCTATGTTATCTGGCTATGCTCCATGCTGTAGGCTTGTTAATTTGGCTGACAAGATATACTTATAAATCCTGTGCCATTTTATAGTAAGTAGAATATAATTGAATTTGAGGATATTTTTCCCATTACAGAGCGAGTGCTCATGGTGTGGCTATGTTGAGTGTAAAAGTGATCATTTGAAATGGGTCCAAATACAAGATTTAGTTATTTGGCAACTTTAGTAATGATACAAACCTTAGAATGTCTTAGAAATAAAAACATATGGGCTGCATGGTGCGGACTACAGGCTCCATTGATGAGAAAGTAGAAAAAAAGCTTGCATTCTGTTCCTTGCCTCATGCTGCACAGCTGTCCTCTCATCAAGTGATCATATTTTCACCCATCTGACTGTTCTCAATTTGATCGTGTCTTTACTAATATGTAAAATTAGTTTAGATTTAGAATGGCCCATTATCAAATGGGTAGGGGCAGGGGGGAAATGACATGTCATCTGTATGCACTCAAATTGCAAATGAAGGCTGTGCGCTTTCCTGTGGGTCTGCTTTGTAGGCTACTTCGGTTTTACAGTGGCGCATGTGCTTAATATGAGCAGCTGAGGAGTAAATATAAGAACACTATTTCACTCTATGCATAAACCAACCACTGTTTGAGGAGCATTCTCTCGCTGCCCGACAGGTGATATTCCGCCCCCAACTCTGTATGCCATGGGCTCTCCAACACTGTTCCTGCAGCTACCCAGTGCTTAATTAGGGCAAGTGAAATCTGTTCGGGAACATCAATAGTAACATGTTTACGCAAAAATATATTTTACTATACTGTTGACAGCCCTTCTGCATGCTCAAGAAAGGAATAAAGGAGAGCAGATGGAAATGCATGATGGTGAGATTCTGTATAGCTGAAGGTAATGTGTCAATCAATTCTTAAAATAAAAAATAAATCCCTATTAGTAGGCTATTCAAAACAAATACAAATTCTAGGCTAACTTTAAGCTGCACTGCGAAATCAGTTAATCAAGTGCATCGCCTAGGGCTATATATGTTCTCTCCCAGACTCATGGATAGACATTTTGGAGCGTCGCATAAGGTAACCAGTCCATCCAATATGCATAATAATACAGTCCACACTCAAAAGGCGAATACTCAAATTTGTTTAATTTTGGAGTATAAGCTAGACCAATCAGTTTTGTTTTATGTTTTTCTGCAATGCGTAATATGTGGTAGGCTATGTATTGTATAATGGCACAATCATAACTTAAATGTTTTATTTTTTCGGCCTTGGGCTCATAAGCTCACAAGGAACGGGCTTCCATAGTATGAACAATGCTTATTAATGCTCTGCTTAACATAACCATGCATTGTTTTTGGTTTTTTTACCAGGTGCAGACATTTGTGAAGAAGAATATTGTCCTCACAGGAGGTTTTGCTGGGGGATTTCTGCTGGGCTTGGCCTCCTAAATCTACAAATTAATCTCATTATTTAATATTGTGTCAAATACAAGGCTGAAAAAAGCTTAAACCTAACCTGCTATCTAGATATGCAAGTAAACTACATATCAATAATATCATATGTCAAAATGTAACTCATAGGCTTGATGTGTGTTTTTGGGCATGTGTCCATTTGAAAACACAGCCATTTAAAATACCATGTTTATCTTTGAGGCTTATGCATGACCTGTGCACATGTGGTAGGAGCGTTTTCTTACTATTTAATTTATTATTACATATTCCTATGCATTATTTGGGTATGATACAGTACCATTTGAGAAATGGTTTGAAATCCACCAAAATAGGTCTATCTGGATACATGTAAATGCATTCTGTCAGATGGAACTGCAGCGAAGCCCTTTTAACTTGTTTTCCCTAATGTGGGATTTGTTTAGTAATATCCTTAATTTTCTAAATTGTTAAGATCAAGGTTGTATGTGTGTTTATATGTTCCTTCAAACCAAAGGGTCTCAGTTACAAACAGAAATACATGTATGAGTAAGTACTGTACAAGGGGACTAAGAGGCTGCAGTAACGCAAGTTTGAATGGTATTACAGAAGTCATATTTTCTTACCTACAATTCCAAAGTGTAATTCAAGGACAATCATGGTGTGTGCATATTAACCATCCCCAATAGTAGTGACTTATTTACCAGTGGATGAAGATGCGTGTCAAGTTCTTACTTCAGACCAAGGAGTTAGAAAGCCAGACTGGACATATCTGGCTTTCTGAATCCCTGCTTGATACTGAGGTCTGAGTCATATTTGTTTGCAAGTACAGATTGTGTTGATTAAAGCTGCATGGTCAAAAGCTGCCGCACAGCATACAATATTCCAGTGTACTTACAAATGACTATGGACATTTATGGAATGTACTGTAATACATGGAAGATATCAATAAGCCTTTGTAGGGAACATATGTGATGAGGTAATGCACTGATAGGAATGCAAGTTTGCTACAATTATTTCTCCAATGTTTACCCTCCTCAATGCAACCCGTACCCAATTACTTAGCAAAGTGTAAAATGTGCTGTTCAAAGGCTTAATAGTATTTTTTTTCACTGTTTTAAAATTCTATATTTTGTTACAAACAAAATGTAAAATTCTGGGAGAAGTAATAAAAAAGTGAACTGTCTTTTTAGAATGATTTTGTTTGCCATAGTTTCACTGATAATACAGCTACAGTAAGGTGTGCAACTTTGTTTTAGAAGTGGGGGGACAACTTGGGAGGGTTTTGGGGGCATCTAAAGCTAATTTCCTGCATTTCTACACAATCTAATATGGCCCTTCTATCCATCACTATTTGGAACAATTATTTTTACTTGCACACAATTTAGCTGGGTCCCCCCGTCCTGTCCCTAGAGGTCCACGGCCCTGCAGCACCCCAACCCAACACACCATACTCAGCTTGAGGATCTTAGTGAAACATTCATTATTGATTTCAGGTGTTAGGCCAAAGTGACAACCAATAGTACGGCAGACTCCCAGGGCCAGGATTGAGCAGCCCAGCAGCTAGGGATTGCCTAAATAGTTATCTCCCCTGACGTGGACATGTTTTCAATACAGACTCCTTTTGCCGTACTGTTTTCCATAAGGCATCCAGACCTTATGAAAGTTGCAAAGTATACCCTTAATCTTGTAATTAATCATATCTAGTTATCTACATAACTTGACATTTCTTCCATCCATTATGGGAGGATAACCAACCTTCCAATTAATGGCAATGCATTTCTTATCCACTGTAAATGCTAGGTTACAGTTTCTTCTGATAAGTCTCCAGTATCAACATTTCCAAGTAAACAAAAACAGGGAGAATCTGTAGACATGCTGAGATAGAACACATTCTTTGCCAGAATTCAGCCAGCCTTCACAAGAACATAACATATGCAAATATGTTCCCTTCTGTGTTACACCTCCAGCAGAATAATTGCATTTCTGTGTGCATGATATTCAGCTTCACTGGCATGTAGTACTTTCTATGGATTGTCTTAAACTGCAGTAATTTATGTCTGAGATGATATGAACATGACTGGGCATTCTAACATCTCTGTATCCATTCATCATCATAAATAGTCTCCCAGGTCTTCCTCACATTTTTTTATGACAAGTTTTGTGTTATTGGGTAAAGCCTCTATCAACCCTTGATACAGTTTGGAAATCAAATTTATTGGTTTGTCAGACGGACTTAAAATAGTGTCAATCTTTGAAGCTTCTTGCTTTAGTGTTTGCGGCACAGAGAAAATAGTGTTGTATCTGCAAAAATTCCCCTCCTCTCCATCACAGACTGGTCTTCCCTGGCTGGCTGACCCTGATTAGACCCCTGTCACTATCTGATCCTGCTCAGATGAGCCATGACAAAGAATTACATTGGTGAACATTTATATATTATACATTAATAGAATCAATGGTTCAACAATTGAAATTACCATTATTCCCAGATCCCAGACTGTAGCCTACCCATCAACTCAAGATGGAACTTTGTATCCATTCATTGACTGTTATAATATACTGTACAATTCCCCTGAGCTCCGTAGATTGGTCTTCCCTGGCTGTCTGACCCTTTAGGGACACCTGTCACCATCTGATCCTGCTAAGACAATGAGTTGTGTTGTGTACTGACTGCACCATGACAGTGAAGCCTGTAGAGCTGTTTACACTGTGTCACTATGAAAAGTATGGAATTAGCTAGGGAAACTGATAGATCAATAAAGTTACAGTGGTATACTGACTAATAACTCACATTAAGCTGAAAAAACGTCAGAATATCAGGCATCATTCGTTTGGCCGCTGGTTTCAAAGTTAATGAGCTAGCTAGCTAACGTTAGCTAACTTTTGGCTAGCTCTGATAGCTAATGGTACATCATCAAATGTACTTTGTTGAAACGTGACAAAAAAGGCTACAAAACATTTCCATACGCACAACAGCTGTTAGATACTGCTACCTGACAGATAGCTAGAGGCTAGCTAGAGCTGAACTGGCTGTGGTACTGTAGCTACTAGCTAGCTGCTAGTAGTTCATTCACTTCATTCGAGAGGGGATGAAACATTAGCTAACTTAAAATGTCAGTTAAAATAATAGCTCAGCACTGGGAATATATTTAAGCAAAAGGCATGAGGGGGGGTGTGGTATATGGCCAATATGCACGATGCAAAGCAGAGTGCCTGGATACAGCCCTTAGCTGTGGTATATTGGCCATTTACCACAAACACCCCAGGTGCCTTATTGCTATTATAAAATGGTTACCAACGTAATTAGAGCAGTACTAATACATGTTGTCATACCCGTGGTATATGGTCCGTTATAAACTGGGTGGTTCGAGCCCTGAATGCTGATTGGCTGACAGCCGTGGTATATCAGACTGTATACCACGGGTATGACAAAACATTTTTTACTGCTCTAATTACGTTGCTAACCAGCAATAAGGCTATTATAAACTGTGTTGTGCCTAAGAACAACCCTTAGCCGTGGTATATTGGCCATATACCACAAACCCCCAAGGTGCCTTATTGCTTAAATATACTACGGCTGACAGCCAATCAGCATTCAGGGCTCGAACCACCCAGTTTATGAATATATCTTTTTTTTTGTCAAACAGCAGTTACATTACCGGCTAAATCAGTCAACTAAAGAGTAGCTGCCTCTGTTCAGCTCTCCAGTGCTGGTCCTATACTCCCGACCGCTTTGAGGCATCTGCATGGTCCTAGAACACACTCGAGCAGTGGTTTGTATCACAGTGCAATTATAAAATTGGGGGGGACAAAAATGCCATTTCAGAATGTGAGGGGGGTCATGTCCCTCCCCCCCGTGGAAGTTGTACCCCTGGCTACAGTACTTGAACAACACTGGACTGCATCCCCGTAGGATCATTTACTGTCATTATAAACAACTTTATTACATTTGAAGCATTGTCATTATATACACTGCTCAAAAAAATAAAGGGAACACTTAAACAACACAATGTAACTCCAAGTCAATCACACTTCTGTGAAATCAAACTGTCCACTTAGGAAGAAACACTGATTGACAATACATTTCACATGCTGTTGTGCAAATGGAATAGACAACAGGTGGAAATTATAGGCAATTAGCAAGACACCCCCAATAAAGGAGTGGTTCTGAAGGTGGTGACCACAGACCACTTCTCAGTTCCTATGCTTCCTGGCTGATGTTTTGGTCACTTTTGAATGCTAGCGGTGCTTTCACTCTAGTGGTAGCATGAGACGGAGTCTACAACCCACACACGTGGCTCAGGTAGTGCAGCTCATCCAGGATGGCACATCAATGCGAGCTGTGGCAAGAAGGTTTGCTGTGTCTGTCAGCGTAGTGTCCAGAGCATGGAGGCGCTACCAGGAGACAGGCCAGTACATCAGGAGATGTGGAGGAGGCCGTAGGAGGGCAACAACCCAGGAGCAGGACCACTACCTCCGCCTTTGTGCAAGGAGGAGCACTGCCAGAGCCCTGCAAAATGACCTCCAGCAGGCCACAAATGTGCATGTGTCTGCTCAAACGGTCAGAAACAGACTCCATGAGGGTGGTATGAGGGCCCAACGTCCACAGGTGGGGTTGTGCTTACAGCCCAACACCGTGCAGGACGTTTGGCATTTGCCAGAGAACACCAAGATTGGCAAATTCGCCACTGGCGCCCTGTGCTCTTCACAGATGAAAGCAGGTTCACACTGAGCACGTGACAGGCGTGACAGAGTCTGGAGACGCCGTGGAGAACGTTCTGCTGCCTGCAACATCCTCCAGCATGACCGGTTTGGCGGTGGGTCAGTCATGGTGTGGGGTGGCATTTCTTTGGGGGCTGCACAGCCCTCCATGTGCTCGCCAGAGGTAGCCTGACTGCCATTAGGTACCGAGATGAGATCCTCCAGACCCCTTGTGAGACCATATGCTGGTGCGGTTGGCCCTGGGCTCCTCCTAATGCAAGACAATGCTAGACCTCATGTGGCTGGAGTGTGTCAGCAGTTCCTGCAAGAGGAAGGCATTGATGCTAAGGACTGGCCCGCCCGTTCCCCAGACCTGAATCCAATTGAGCACATCTGGGACATCATGTCTCGCTCCATCCACCAACGCCACGTTGCACCACAGACTGTCCAGGAGTTGGCGGATGCTTTAGTCTAGGTCTGGGAGGAGATCCTCAGGAGACCATCCGCCACCTCATCAGGAGCATGCCCAGGCGTTGTAGGGAGGTCATTCAGGCACGTGGAGGCCACACACACACTACTGAGCCTCATTTTGACTTGTTTTAAGGACATTACATCAAAGTTGGATCAGCCTGTAGTGTGGTTTTCCACTTTAATTTTGAGTGTGACTCCAAATCCAGACCTCCATGGGTTGATAAATTTGATTTCCATTGATAATTTGTGTGATTTTGTTGTCAGCACATTCAACTATGTAAAGAAAAAAGTATTTAATAAGATTATTTCATTCATTCAGATCTATGATGTGTTATTTTAGTGTTCCCTTTATTTTTTTGAGCAGTGTACAATTTACAAATAAGACCGTTGCCCAGTGTCCACAATCTGGTCAGGATGCACCAGGAATTTTAGGCTCTGTAGACTTCTGTTCCCTAGCGAACCCTGAGCAGCAGATGGAGTTCTCGCCTGCGTGCTCACAGCACATACGCATAGCTCTTATTACATCCTCGCACCGGCTCTCTATGTACTTGTTTGCTGGAAGACAAAAACAGTGGGCTAAGTACGTGTAATCCATGAAACCCAGTCAGATATCAAAGCTATTCACGTTAGAAATCATAAATAGATAATGTTGTGGAAAACCCTCACCTTGTAAACACTTCTGAATTGCGCATGCTTGCTTCTGACAAGGATCTTTCTGTGGCATTTTACCACTATCAAGAAAACACAGACATGCAAATATACATGTTTGATTACTTGGACAATCATCATAAACTATTAACCACCTGTACATATTGCAATTAGCCTACGATACTGAACTGTCATGAGTGTATACCTGCTCGTTCTTCAAGCGCTCTACAAACGTCCCCGGAATCCCGGGTGTTTACCAAATGTCGTCCGACTGGATTGGCTGCCCTATGAACCTTGCTGATTAAACTGCAGATAATTATAATTACATTATTTTGTGATGTCTATAAATGTATTTTCTGTCCGTGGAAAACGTATGACTGTATAAAAAGTGTAAGATTTTGAGGGCTAAGTGGTAAAATACTTTGGCACACTTATGTAGCTATGGAATCTGGGGGAATCTCGATTGCAGCCTTCTCGCGTCCTCTCTCCTCGCCTCCTTCTCAAAACCCATTGGATGAGAAATCTACAGGTCCCGCCCCTATAATCTTCTCTTCCAATAGGTTTGAAGAACGCGAAGAGTGTCCAATTGAGATTCACCCATGGACTAATCCGCCTCCTTGCAACAACGTACTGTTATTGATGTAACACACGCTTTGATAAGGAAGTAGATAGTTAACTCTAGTTTGTGGAGTTTGATAAATAGCTAGCCATAGATTATTATTAATTTTTTTTACGTGGCAATTATAGTTCTATAACATGGCAGCGAGCGCAGTTCACCTCGAATCAGATGCATTTTTGGTTTGCATGAATCATGCATTAAGTACCGAGAAGGAGGAAGTAATGGGACTCTGCATCGGAGAGGTAGAGTTACGTTTGCTAGCTAGTTAATGTTAGCCTTTTAGCTAAATAACTTTATCAATCAATCAGCTTATTGGTCGCGTACACGTTGAGCAGATGTTATAGCAGATGCAGCGACATGCTTGTGTTACTAGCGCGATAGATAGATAACGTTACATGCATTCTAGTATGATTAATCAGGCTGTAATACACACTTGGTATGTACCATTTAATTGTGTATTCCTGCCTGATTTAATCAGACTACATGCATGCATGCATGTGTATCCCTTGCTACATTTATATTTTCAGTTGGCATATGTCCCCAACTTGGTATAGTGACACATTTAATTGATTCTAGCTAACAACCCTACTAAGTATTCTGCTTTCTAAGTCACCTGGTTTGTTTACACAGGTGGACACCAACCGCATCGTCCACATTCATTCTGTTATTATTCTCCGACGCTCAGACAAGAGGAAGGATCGCGTGGAAATCTCGCCTGAGCAGCTATCTTCAGCAGCTACCGAAGCTGAGATATCCTTTGTGCAACATATCTAGTTAATGAAAAATGTAATCTCTGTCTTCTGGTGGTGTCTTGCAGGAGATCAGTGTGACAAAGTCAGTGTCATAAATGGCAGTGTGACCGTTAGAGGTTTCATTTTTGGTAATCTATTTCCTTAGCAAGAGCTACAGGTTGGCTGAAATGACTGGACGGCCGATGCGTGTAGTTGGTTGGTACCACTCCCACCCCCACATCACTGTGTGGCCATCACATGTGGGTAAGAACCAGAGCACTCCTCTACCATGTCAGTTCCACAACTTTTGTTTTCACTGTCATGGAAAACTGTTTCAGTTGGTGTGTCTTGAGTCATTCATTTTCTACAACAGATGTAAGGACACAGGCCATGTACCAAATGATGGACCAGGGCTTTGTTGGGCTGATATTCTCCTGTTTCATTGAGGATAAGAACACAAAAGTAGGGTTTAAATGACAGCAATTTTAAATATATAAAGTCATTTTGATATACAAAGGGGCATTGAATGAATTCAAATATTATTTTCTCTTAGACTGGTCGAGTTCTCTACACCTGCTTCCAGTCTGTGCAAGCCCAGAAAGGCTCTGAGTAAGTGTGCCCCTGTTTGGAAACCACTGTTTGCAGTGAAATTAATATCCTATCCAGATCTCTGTTAAACAAAATTAAGTGTTATTAGATTCTCGTTATATTTTCTCCCTCATTACTACTAATTAGAGGAATATTAAATTGATTGTCCTTCTCAGAGCAGTTGTCCCCAAAAAATAAGCCATTTGACAATATCGGCACAAATACTGAATTGCATCCCTGATCTGTGTTGATAAAGGTACGAGAGAATCGAGATCCCAATTCATGTGGTTCCGCCACGAGGCCATTGGGAAAGTGTGCCTTGAATCAGCAGTGGAGCTCCCAAGAATCCTCTGCCAGGAAGAGCAGGATACCTACAGAAAGATTCACAGGTATGTAGCCTCGTAAAGCCCAGGGGGTGTGTTTATTTCTGTTCAACGTTTGCCTCGTTGTGACTGTTTGTTCTGAAGGATACGTTTCGCCAAAACGTTGCATGGAAACCCAATGTTGAATCACATTGAATTCTATGTTGGGCAGAAATGAACGTTTGAATCAGGAAAGTTTCTTCTCGCGACCTCTACAAGCCAGAATGTTGAATAAAGTGATATTTTACCGGTTGTCTGTGCGGTTGGTCATTTTGGTGGTAGGAATGTGATACAATGTATCCACAGGAAAGTATAATTGCATCAACTTTTCAAAGCGCTGGTAGTGCGTTCAGATTTCTATCACCTGCAGCATGTGTACAAGAAAACGACATGCACGAGACACATTCGTACTTGCCGAGCTCGTGCACGTGTTGACATGGTTGTTGTGCGCATGCTTCAGTTGATAGAGATCTGAATTCACTACCAGGGCTTTGAAAGGTTGATGCAATTATACTTTCCTGTGGATACATTGTATCAATGTGATTCAACATTGGGTTTCCATTCAACATTTTGGCGAAACGTATCCCTGCACATTGACCCAGTACCCCCTGTATATAGCCTCGTTGTTATTTTTTTACTTTAGTTTATTTTGTAAATATTTTGTTAACCAACAGTGCAGTTCAAGAACAAGTTAAGTAAGGATTTCACGGTAAGGTGTGACAAAGTTTGATTTGATTATACTTTACTGTGGATATGTCTCACATTCCTACCTCCAAAAGGACCAACCGTACGGACAACCGCTAAAGTCCATTATATACTTTTTTTTCAACATTCTGGCTAGTAGAAGTCGTGAGAGGAAGATTTACTGTTTCAAACGCACATTTCTGACCGACGTAGAATTCAATGTTGGGTTTCCTGGAAACACAAAACGGTACACATCATTCTTCAACAGCCTTTAAGGGACGTTTGGTGGCTGTGGCGAGCTGTGGCCTGATCAATATGGTGGTGACCATTTTGAGATCGCAAAACTCCTGCAGCACGCCTTGCACAATTGCCCCCTGGGCCACTATAATCACGTAATTCATCAACTGGTTGTTTAGTACAGTTCTATTGAATTTAACATTCAACACTGTTCTGTCTTACTGAACGCACCCCGGTCTTGTAACGTTTTGTTCGAAAGCATGGGGAAGTTCTCCTCAGGAAGACAATTAAAAGGGGTGGAGTCTAGATGGAAACTAGTGATGCATTGAATGTATTTGATTAAACTGGCCTGGGTTGTACCAGGCTATTGCCCGTCACATGACCAGTGAGGGAGGAGCTCCCTGGTACCTCTTTTTGGTGTGTGTTGAGGCCCCCTGCAATTGCCTCTGCCATGCTGAACAACACATTTCCCTTTAGTCTACCATAATATACAAAATTGTCTTGCTGCAAACACAGCTCATTGTGTATTGCTCATTGTTAATGGAATAATTGTAGTATTTCAATCCTTTGCAGCTTAACTCACCTGGATCCGATCACAAAGATACACAATGGCTCAGGTTGGTGTCATGTATTTGTTGACAACTGATATTTGATTGTATCAGCATGCACATTAATATCACAGACTGCATCTGTCTTTACTGCTTTCTCCACTTGATGTGTGTGTGCGTACGTTTCAGTGTTCACTAAGAACCTGTGCAGTCAGATGTCTGCTGTGAGTGGTCCCCTGCTGCAGTGGCTAGAGGACCGTTTGGAGCAGAACAGACAGAGCGTCATTGAGCTGCAGCTGGAGAAGGAGAGACTAACTCAGGAGCTGGCAACTATGTGAGAGAGGTAAGGAAAAGACTTGTTGTTGCAGTGCCATATACCTTCTCACACGAGGACTAAGGGAATCTCATCATGGCTAACTGAACTGTGGATGTGGAATTTTAACCACCATCTACCTGAATCTTTCTCAATCGTAAAGTTTTCGCTCTGAACACTTGTCTTTGCTTCTCAATGCCACCACACACCTAAGTGAGTGTTTTCCTGTTAGGTCATGCTCTGTTTACTAATAAACACTACTGTATGTTTCGAGAGACATTGTCACATGTTTTTTCCTTGGCACTGAGTATTGGATGCGTTTTTCATTTTCGTCAACTTATATTTATGTTATGAAAGGACGTCCCCATGTGAATTGCCAATTTCTTTAAATGTGACATAGTATATCCAGGTATTTGCTTATTACATTTTTTATAATTCGTGCTTCTTTATTTGTGCTCTTAGGTGTCAAAGGAGATGACTGATTCAATCTCTGATTACTTGTAGTTATGAATGTTTTCATGAGTTTATGGAAATGTACAGTGCATTTGGGAAGTATTCAGACTGCTTTACTTTCTCTACATTTTGTTATGTTACAACTTTATTCTAAAATGTATTCAATAAATATTTATCCTCAATATACACCCAATACCCCTTAATGACAAAGTGAAAGCAGGTTTTTAGAAATGTTAGCAAGTTTATTACAAATAAAAACAGAAATAACTTATTTACATAAGTATTCTGACCCTTTGCTATGAGACTTGAAATTTAGCTCAGGTGCATCCTGTTTCCATTGATCATCCTTGATGTTTTTACAACTTGATTGGAGCCCACCTGTGGTAAATTTAAATTTATTGAACATGATTTGGAAAGGCACACATCTGTCTATATACAGAGCAAAAATCAAGCCATGAGGTCGAAGGAATTGACCGTAGAGCTCCGAGACAGGGTTGTGTCGAGGCACAGATCTGGGGAAGAACATAACATGTCTGCAGCATTGAAGGTCCCCAAGAACACAGTGGCCTCCATCATTCTTAAATGGAAGAAGTTTGGAACCACCAAGACTTCCTAGAGCTGGCCTCCCTGCCAAACTGAGCAATCGGTGGAGAAGGGCCTTCGTCGGGGAGGTGACCAAGAACCCGATGGTCACTCTGACAGAGCTCCAGAGTTCCTTTGTGGAGATGGGAGAACCTTCCAGAAGGACAACCATCTCTGCAGCACTCCCCTAATCAGGCATTTATGATAGTGGCCAGAAAGATGCCACTCTTCAGTAAAAGGCACATTACAGCCCGCTTGGAGTTTGCCAAAAGGCACCTAAATACTCTCATACCATGAGAAACTAGGTTATCTGGTCTGATAAAACCAAGATTGAACTCTTTGGTCTGAATGCCAAGCATTCCTGGCAACATCCCTACGGTGAAGCATGGTGTGCAGATGTTTTCCAGTGGCAGGGACTGGGAGACAAGTCAGGATCGAGGCAAAGATGAACAGAGCAAAGTACAGAGAGATCCTTGATGAAAACCTGCTCCAGAGCACTCAGGACCTCAGACTAGGGCGAAAGGTTCACCTTCCAACTGGACAACAACCCTAAAACCACAGCCAAGACAACACAGGAGTGGCTCTGAATATCCTTGAGTGACCCAGCCAGAGCCCGAACTTGAACCCAATCGAACATCTCTGGAGACCTGAAAATAGCTGTGCAGCAATGGTCCCCATCCAACCTGACAGAGCATGAGGATCTGCAGAGAAGAATGGGAGGAACTCCCAAAATACAGGTGTGCCAAGCTTGTAGCGGTATTGTTAGAGAGGGGTAAAAATAAAGGTTGTATTCGGGAGCCAGGCAGGATTTAACCCTGAACGAACGGAAAAGAGTAGGATAGAGTTCTAGAGTTCCTCTGTTGTGATGGGAGAATCTTCCAGAAGGACAACCATCACTGCAGCACTCCACAATCAGGCCTTTATGGTAGAGTGGCCAGATGGAAGCCACTCCTCAGTGAAAAGCACATGACAGCCTGCTTGGAATTTGCCAAAAGGCACCTAAAGGATCTCAGACCCTGAGAATCAAGATTCTCTGGTCTGATGAAACCAAGATTTAACTCCTTGTCCTGAATGCCAAGTGTCACGTCTGGAGGAAACCTGGCACCATCCCTACGGTGAAGCATGGTGGTGGCAGCATCATGCTGTTGGGATGTTTTTCAGCGGCAGGGGACTGAGAGACTAGTCAGGACCGAGGGAAAGATGAACAGGGCAAAGTAAGGCGGTGCACAATTGGCCCAGCGCCGTTAGGGTTTGGCCGGGGTAGGCCATCATTGTAAAATAAAAATGTTTTAACTGATCCTTGATGAAAACTTTCTCCAGAGCGCTGAGGACCTAAACCCGGGGTGAAGGTTCACCTTCCTCCAGGTCAACGACCCTAAGCACACAGCCAAAACAACGCAGGAGTGGCTTCGGGCAAGTCTCTGAATGTCTTTGAGGGGCCCAGCCAAAGACCGGACTTGAACCCGATCGAACATCTCTGGAGAGACTTAAAAATAGCTGTTCTGCGACGCCCCCATCCAACCTGACAGAGCTTGAGAGGATCTGCAGAGAATAATGGGATGAATTCCCCAAATACAGGTGTGCCAAGCTTGTGGCGTCATACCCAAGAAGACTCTAGGCTGTAGTCGCTGCCGAAGGTGCTTCAACAAAGTACTGAGTGAAGGGTCTGAATACTTAGAGTACCGGTTAAAAGTTTGGACATACCTACTCATTCCAGGGTTTTTCTTTATTTTGACTATTTTCTACATTGTAGAATAATAGTGAAGACATAAAAACTATGAAATAACACATAGAATCATGTAGTAACCAAAAAAGTAAATCTCAAATTTCATCTTATTTTTAATAACTTTGCTAAAATGTCTAAAAAACAGTTTTTTGCTTTGTCATTATGAGGTATTGTGTGTAGATTGATGAAGGAAAAAAACTATTTCATAAATTTGAACGTAATAAAATCTGTAAAAAGTCCAGGAGTATGAATACTTTCCGACTGCACTGTATTTCTATTCCAAAACATTAACGGATCAGCTCCTGCAGAGTTTGAGTTCTATGTGAGGCTTTTGGTCGGAAAACATCCGAATATGTTGGCTGTCATTCTGATAGAATGGCATTAGGAGGGGCGATTTCTAATGAACTATTTCATATGAAGGAGGGGTGGTGGAGGAGTTGGGATATCTGTTTAGCTAACAATGCTGTATTAACCAAATGATGTCTATATGTAATTTTATGTCTGTATTTTGGTGTAATCGTTTTAGCTTATTTAGTAGTCAGTTGCTTAGTCATCGTGTGCCTTGTCATGCTTGTATGGGTTCTGTTTGAGGGATTAAACACTTTTTTTTTTCTTGATGACTCACTGTCTGCAGTATTTGTGTCAGTTGACTGAAGCCATTCCAGTTCCAAATCTAGGCTACACCACATTCACATGCAGATGTATGCAGCTCAAATTGGGTGAGCAGTCATTTAAATATGACTGGAGTCATATTTCAAACATCTACATACATTTTATGTTTTAGTACAGGAATAGTTCTACAAACTAGCAACAGCACTTTTTGATGTTGATTGGTTAAAAAAAATCCAACATTTTCAGATGGCCTGGTTTTGTGTGTACAATATAAATGATGGAGAGATGTTCTTTTTTTTGAAGCTTTGAAAAAGATCATCTGACCATTTCTGAGAGTTGCTATAGGAACAGCTCTGCCCATCTGCTGGAGTGGTTCAGTGTTCTGCGTGTCATGGTGCTGCTGCATTCACATCGAGCAGAGAGAAAGCAATTTCCTGAGAGACATATCTTCATTATGGTCTTATTCGATGATACCTCACAATGCTGAAATAGCCTTTAGTGAGATGAAAGAGTTAGATTGTGAGAGGAACTATAGGGGGCCCTGTTAGCAGTAATACCAACCAAAAATCAGTGACATTAGTACAAGGCGTCATGCATGGCAGATGGTGTAGACAGTATTAAAGCCTATAAAATAGATGGAATACCTCTAGAGCTGACTTGAAATCTGCCAATCTAAATGCTTTGACTGTCATCCTAATCACTATCACAATAACAATCATCCTCTTTACAGCCTCAATCATTCTCAAATGTTCTATGTTATTCCTCTATCGAGGCATTGTGCTTGAGAGATACAAGGTTTCTGCATCTCCGAAATACAAACAAATGCATGCTAAAAAGGTACTGAGGCTGGACTGGCCAGATAAGTGAATATTATGTGCTGTATTCTCACTTGGCGTTGTGTAATCACATTTTCATCAACATCCCAACACACAGATGCTCTCATCGGTGATTATCTGTGGATGGTGGTTCTCTGCACATCATAGCATTGCTAAAGTGTAATGTGGGATGGCATTGCCTGCATCGTTCACTGTGCATCCGGGACTCTCCAGTATAGGGATGGAGGGAAGGAAACCCATGATTCTTGGGAAACGGAGGTTGGGTGACAGGTTGATTATTATAAACTGCCCACCCGGAACTGCTGTAATTCATGGTGACTTCTGCCTCAGCCCGCCCAAGGTTATATAGAACTGTAATATACTGTATTGTTTCAGAATAGATTCATGACTAAAGTCATCCTCCGTTAAACCTTTCAGATTACTTTTTTACATGCCACAGATGGAATGCTGTTTCAGGTGTCATACGCTACCATTGCCACAAATGTTAATCAGACTAATTTGTGGTAGATCTATTCAATTACTGTTATTGCAATTTAATCCAGAGGTGAACATCTGTTTGTATTTCTTTCAGTGGGCCTATTCCAAGCAATAATGTCTATTTTTTAGACCCCAGTTGGTGAGGGTTGAATGCTTTTCAGATTGGATATTTTACACGAATAATTAAGTGGGTGTTTATATTTGTCCTATTTCACACAAGTGTGTATTATACACGTATGAATTGGAAATCTGTTTTTTGCATATTCCAACTCTCCCTAAGATACCCTCGGAGAGTGTGGTCACGGCCGGAGTCACTGCCAGGATCTGCCATTATCAACGGCGACCCTGCAGCATTTAGGGTTAACTGTCTTCCTCTAGGGCACATCGACAGATTTTATCTTTTCTTTTTCTTTTTTTCTCTCAATCTGCTATTGCTATGGAATCCTTGTGTGAGACCAGTGGTCATGACGTCATCCCATTTACAGTAGACAGCATATCTTTCCATCCCCCAAGGACTCAAGCATATGACAGTGGTTTGATGGAAAGGTCAAGATAACGCTGAACTAATAATAACATGCATCAGCTGTAATTCGCTCTGTAGATGGAAATAAACACATTGTCATAACCCATTTTATTTTGTGCTGGAAAAAGTGACCTTTCTCCCTAAGCACTTACAATTGTTAAAAAAGCCCTAGAAACTAGAGGGAAAACATCTGTAAATATGCTACAATACAACAAATAGAAATGTCCATCTGAAATAGATAACTCAACACCAAACATTCATCACTATTACTGAAGCTTCATCTTGTGGAAGTCCGGCAGTGCAAAACACATGCAGGTAGATTCTTCATCAAGTCTTAGTTTTGGAGGTGACAATGGACAGGAGGGAAAAGTGGAGGAGAGTGTAACCTTGTAACTTTTAAAAGAGCCCCTATACACAAAAAAAACATGTAATTTGCATAAAGGTATCTTGTCTTTAGACTACTATGGTCCCTACAATAGAAATGATGTGGATGGTGTTGATAATAATGATGATGATGAACATCAGAGAATAGTGGTCCTAGATTTCAAACAATGGTATGACAATGGTATTTCCACAAGGGGGCAGTGCAAGCCTACTTACTGTTTACACATCAAGGGGTCTTTTCTGCTGCTGCAGGACATGCAGGAATGCAGGACTGAATTTTCATCACTTAACTTAACACATTTAAAAACATTTTCTTACTAGATCCTGTATGTTTAGCACATGTAGGTTGCGTGTACTCTCAAACATTAGCTTTACACATGAGAATAATAGCGACAAAATCAGACTCAATCATCTGATTAGTCCTATGGACTAGTGGCACTCTTATTAAGCCCATCTGGTTGTGGAGGATGTGAAGATATAGAGAAAGTGACGCTCCACCGCCATCATAGCAGATCCCTTCCCATAATTTCTGTGTTTATTACTTCTGGCAGAAGTGCACTTTTTATTGAGAGTGAAGACAGGAATGGAGTGAAAACTGCAAGGCTCTATGAATCAGAGAGTGTAGGGAGGGCAGGGTAGGGAATGGGAGCTGCGGTGGAAGGCCAGCCGATGATGGGACACAACAGGTCTAAAAATCATATTTATTTATAAAGCCATTCTTACATCAGCTGATGTCACAGAGTGCTGTACAGAAACCGAGCCGAAAACCACAAACAGCAAGCAATGCAGGTGTAAAAGCATGGTGGCTAGTGTTATGTTTGTTCCTTTATATAATGACAAACCGGGGCGTAGGTTTAACTACTTTTTAATGAACATATACTTCAGCTAGCAAACACCGTTCTTAAGCCATGCAAGGCATTCTTCAACCCCCACCACGTGACCCCCCCGCCTAGCCTGCTGGGTAACGTAGTCTAAATGTTATTAACACATAACAACACATCTTCCTTCCTTTAAAATATAACTACTTTTCTATGTACCAACACCTGTCACATCACATTTCTTTACTCAACCTGCATAACATTTTCAACACACATTTCTTATCCACATTTTTTTTTTTTTTTTTTGTAATTTTTTTTACATTACTCTCATCACTTAAGAGGCATTAAACATATTCTGATGTATTATTATTTTCAACTAAATATAGTCAACAATACTCTATAGTGTCTCTATTTGTTTTCTTTTAGCAATTCTCAATAAGCCTTTCAGGGCTCTGACAGTCCTTTTGGTCGTTCTGCTGAAGTGCTTCCTGTAACAGCTGGACAGCGTTCGTTGTCAGTCAGTTCATTGTCAGTCAGGGTGTTCTGACTGAATTGTCCATTTCTGAAATAATTTGACGCTTCAGCAGTATCCTCCTGATGATCCTCAGTCCCTTGAGTGAATGGCTGAAGCCTTAGATCCACTCTGTTTCGTCTCAGTTGTGATCCATGCTCCGTTTGGATCACATAGGATCGCGGTGCAACTTCTCTCTGCACACACCCTTGCTGCATCCAGGTTCCTGTAGTGATGTCTCGGAGTCGTACCTGATCTCCAGGTTTCAGTTCAGGTAAGTGTCTTGCACTTTTGTCGTGTCGCTGTTTTTGTTTGTCTTTCTGTTTTTCCTTCGCGAGTTTGACTTTGTGAGCACCTCTGGGTGTCAGCAAGTCCTCGTGGATGGGTAGGTTGGTTCTGATGCGACGTCCCATCAACATTTGTGCAGGTGAAAGTCCATTCTGCAGCGGTGCGCTGCGGTAGATCATCAGACTTTTAGGAAATCCTCCTTTCCGTCGTGTGCCTTTTTCATCAGACCTTTAACAATTTTGACTGAACTCTCTGCTAAGCCGTTGGACCTTGGGTAGTTGGGGCTGGAGGTGTTGTGTCGGAATCCCCAGTCGTTAGCGAACGATCGGGATTCGGAACTTGAGAACTGCGGACCATTGTCTGAGTACAGTTCAGACGCAACCCCATGTCTTGCAAAGACTGATTTCAGGTATGTGATTACAGCTTTGCTGGAGGTAGTTGGCAGTGTTGCTACTTCAGGGTAGTTTGAGTAGTAGTCAGTAACAACAATGTGACTTTTGCCATTGCAGTCAAAAAGGTCAACTCCAACTTTGTAGTAGGGTCTGTTGGGTACTGGATGAGGCATTAGCGGCTCTGCTTGCTGCTTTGGCCTGCATGCCAAACACAGCTCACATGAAGCAGTGGTCTGGCTGATTTCCTGGTTCATTCTAGGCCAGTACATTACTTCTCGTGCTCGTCGTTTGCATTTTTCCTCACCCAAGTGGCCCTCATGTATTTTCTGTAGCATTTCTTTGCGTAGTGTCATGGGAATGACAATCTTGTTGCCTTTGAACACTATGTCATCTACAACGGTGAGCTCTGCTCTGCACATCCAGTAATCCTGTATTCTCCTTGGACAGTTGTTTTTCTGTGCGGGCCATCCAATCAGTGTTGTTTCGTCTCTTTTTATGGCATGCACTGACGTCTCATCCCTGCGCAGCTCTTTAGCTTGTGCTCTGGTGGTTTCAGCTGCTCTACACATATTCACTGCTTTCTCCAAAGTTAAATCTTGCTCACGCAGCAATCTCTCCTTGAGTCCATTATCAAGTATGCCACAGACTATCCTGTCTTTCACTAGTGAGTCTTTCAGATTTTCAAATTCACATGTTTTGCTCAGTGTGTTCAGCTCAGCCAAATACTGGTCAAAACTGACTCCCTGTTTCTGATCATGAGAGAAAAACTTGTATCTCTCAAACGTGACGTTCTGGCTTGGTACAAAGTACTCCTCAAATTTAGCCATTAGCACAGGCAATGTCAAGTTTACCTCGTCTAGTTGAAAGCTATTGTAAACGTCCAATGCATCCTCTCCAAGAACGTGCAGAAAAATGGAAGCTTTCAATTTGTCATCATCTCCCCCTGCTCCACTGGCTGCTAGGTAGATATTGAATCTCTGCTTGAAACGTTTCCAATTGTCAGCTAAATTGCCTGTTAACTGCATAGGAGTAGGAGGACTAAGCCTATCCATGACGGAAAACCAGAATTTCTCCTACTTCAGTATGTTGCTCGTCAACAGATTCAAATGCAGCCTCGCTCCCGCTGCTGTCACTCTCGCCGCTGCGGCTCGTTACCCGCGCAATTGCAAGCTAGCGTCTTCGACTACTCACGTCACTTGTGGTAGAATGTTCAATGTTCTTCGTGGAAACTTTCAGAGTTACTCATTTAATTTCTCTGTCTCGCCATAGCGACTACCACTTCTGACACCATGTTATGTTTGTTCCTTTATATAATGACAAACCGGGGCGTAGGTTTAACTACTTTTTAATGAACATATACTTCAGCTAGCAAACACCGTTCTTAAGCCATGCAAGGCATTCTTCAACCCCCACCACGTGACCCCCCCGCCTAGCCTGCTGGGTAACGTAGTCTAAATGTTATTAACACATAACAACACAGCTAGGATTAGATTTTTTTGTTTTGTTGATTTGAACAGGTCTAGGGCTACAACAGGGAGTATCGGGAGGCTGGCACACAGGTGCATTTCTGGCTTCAGGGTCTTGATGAACAGTCACGCACCAGATAGTGACAGTGCTTAATGATTATCTCTGAAATAGACAGGGGCCGATCAGACACTGTCCTCTGCACACATGCTTACACGCAAACGCACACACACACTGCTCCTAAATCTCCTACACACACACACACACACACACACACACACACACACACACACACACACACACACACACACACACACACACACACACACACACACACACACACACACACACACACACACACTGCTCCTAAAGTGCCTCAGTGAAAACCAGAAGCCACTGGCAGCTTAGATTACCCCATGCAGACCTGGCACCATAAAGTAACTAAGGGGGCAGTTGAAATCGGAGAGGGTCACATTTTTGGGGGGATTCGTGCATTGTAATTAAATGTAATTCATTTAATTTTGAACATAAAGTTCAAATGCAGAGACAGAGATCATTGAGTGCTTTTGAAGTGACAGATTTCACTCCAATCTCCACTGCGCTACACACTAAAGCAAGGCCGTTTTGTTAATAAATATAGTCTACAAGATAGATAGGCAGTTTGTAACAGGTGAATTATCCTATGTGAATGCATTCATTTTACCAAAATAATGCAAACTAAATGAATGTGCAGCCCACACCGATGCAACCAATACATTTTTTAATTCCCACAGCCAGGTGTCAAAGGGTCGCAGAATGCAACTAAATGGTTGCAGTCTGGAGACCTGCCTTATAAGCTTTTCACCTTAGGCATACTCTCTAATTTCCATTTTACCTCAATGAAAACTCCCTCCATCTACGCAATCAACAGTAGCCTAGGCCAAGGCTCCTCTCTGCTTTCTCTCTCTCCTCTCTGCTTTCTCTCACTCGATCGCTATCTCCAATGCATTCATTCCAAGTCGATCATCAAACATCTCAGTAAAAAAACAACGATAAAGCCTTGTGTTCCGATAGGCGACTTTTACCATTTTAAACCATTTGAGCAAATCAAGTGCACTATAAGCCTAACGCTGGCCAATTGGATGGCTCAGATTACCTTGTCTGCATTAACGTAGCAGGCATAATAGAAAGCTACAGCAAAGTTGATACTGTGAGATTTCAAAACGAAAATGCACTTTCTTCCTATTTCCACTCAGCGCTACAACAAGCACTGCAGCAGTAATGAATGAGTAGTAAGGTGTATCTATAGGCTTGTGTAGTCGTTATTATTAGCGGTTTGGGTCTTTTTTTAATATTGAGGAATATTTAACTTTCTCTGTTCATAGGAGTAACAACATGAATTTGTGCATGAGGCAGAAATAATGCGGTGCGACTCAAGTTTTTCCATCAGCTGAAAGACGTTGTCCCTTTTTGGTCTTCGTCAGTAGAGGAAAGGGAGAGCGGAGGGATGTTGAGAGGCGGACCCTCAGTCCACTGAAATTGACCATCAGATGCAGGCACCATCAGCCCAGTAAAATAAAAAGCTAATTATTTAAATGTATTCTCACTCAGCTGTGCCTCAAGTAATACAACAACGGATCTTTTACCGGTGTGATCATATAGCCTACCTGAAATGTTGAAATATAATTTAAATAAATTCCTGAACAACAATGCATTGGCAGGGCAATTCAAGCAAAGCTAATATGCGGTGATATGTATTATGCCTATAGCTTACTGCACAAACCTCATTGCTACAGTACTGTTTTTAATTGGTTAAGGTTGCATAGGTGTACGTTTTTTAAGTCACGTAAAAATTGGGGGCGGTAGATCTCGGCTTCCATCTTGATTCAGAAAGTGATCTTGACTCGAAAGTTTGACCACAGTTCTCGAGTTTTCCTTGTTAGCACTATCAACGTTCCCTTTTACTATGGCAATTGTGATAGAATCAACACAATATTAGCCACTTTCAATGCAACATACCGAAACAAAACAAACTATGCAAGAGATTTTGTTATAAGCGCATCGTATAATTATACTGAAAGACGCAACTCACTAACATAACTCTGCATGCTTTACACTTGCCTAAAATAAACATACTACAAATGGCTGAATATAACAGGAACATGTATGCTCTTGAACAACAAAATAATTTGGTTACATAGATAATATACTATTGTTAACCCATGTTCTTTTTGTCATTGTTTGGATCCTGATATTTATAGTTCCAGCTCATGGCCTGAAGAGCTCTCTAAGAATCTGTCTTAGTGTTTCTATCACTACCTCTACCACGAGGACCTTCATCTTTTTTCTGGTTCCCAATCCCACTCTATAAGGTTTAAGAGTATTTATGTCATTGATTTTGTCTGAGATGTATTATTTTAATTACAAGAATGGTTCTCCGCTCTTAGTTAAGATCTGAAGCAGTTTGTTGCATACCGTGGGCAATCAGCAGTAGTGTCAGCTCCCCCCGTTTATATTTACTTATTTACATTTAATAACAACCTGTGATGTTGTAAATCACATCACGCATGAAAATAAAAAAAGATGAATGTGGCAGTTACAGCCACCCATGGTGGTTGTATAGGTGAGTAGTCGAAGTGAATACTAAAATGTGATTGCATTTCCCAGGCCCGAACCACGGTGACAGGGCACTCACTCCTAGAGATCGTCAGACCACTGGTTTCTTATGAGACCCATTGATTCCTCACAAGCGTTTATTCCAACCCTATCGTTTATTCCAACCCTAACATTTCTGCAGCATAGAAAGTCCCCAAGAACACAGTAGCCTCCATCATTCTTAAATGGAAGAAGTTTGCAACCACCAAGACTCTTCCTAGAGCTGGCCGCCCGGGGCCAAACTGAGCAATCGTGGGAGAAGGGCGTTGGTAAGGGAGGTGACCAAGAACCTGATGGTCACTCTGATAGAGCTCTAGAGTTCCTTTGTGGAGATGGGAGAACCTTCCAGAAGGACAACCATCTCTGCAGCACTCCACCAATTAGGCTGTTATGGTAGAGTGGCCATATACGGAAGTCACTCCTCAGAAAAGGCACATGACAGCCCATTTAGAGTTTGCCAAAAGGCACCTAAAGACACTCAGACCATGAGAAACAAGATTCTCTGGTCTGATGAAGGCCTTTATGTTAGGGTGGCCAGACGGAAGCCAAGATTGATATCTTTGGCTTGAATGCCAAGCGTCACGTATGGAGGAAACCTGGCACCATCCCCACGGTGAAGCATGGTGGTGGCAGCATCATGCTGTGGGGATGTTTTACAGCGGCAGGGACTGGGAGACTAGTCAGGATCAAGGCAAAGATGAACGGAGCAAAGTACAGAGAGATCCTTGATGAAAACCAGAGCGCTCAGGACCTCAGACTGGGACGAAGGTTCACATTCCAACAGCACAACGACCCTAAGCACACAGCCATGACAACGCAGGAGTGGCTTCAGGACAAGTCTCTGAATGTCTATGAGTGGCCCAGCCAGAGCCCGAACTTGAACCCGATCGAACATCTCTGGAGAGACCTGAAAATATCTGTGCAGCAACGCTCTCCATCCAACCTGACAGATCTTGAGAGGATCTGCAAGAAGAATGGGAGAAACTCCCCAAATACAGGTGTGCCAAGCTTGTAGCGTCATAACCAGGAGAACTTGAGGCTATAATCACTGCCTTAGTTAGTTCCAGGGAAATCTTAACGCTACAGCATACAATGACATTCTACATTCTCCTTCCATGGCCTCCAACCGCTCTTAAACGCTATTAAAACTAAATGCATGCTTTTCAACCGTTCGCTGCCCGCACCCGCCCGCCCGACTAGCATCACTACTCTGGACGGTTTTGACTTAGAATATGTGGACAACTGCAAATACCTAGGTGTCTGGCTAGACTGTAAACTCTCCTTCCAGACTCATATTAAACATCTCCAATCCAAAATTAAATCTAGAATCGGCTTTCTATTTCTCAACAAAGCCTCCTTCACTCATGCCGCCAAACATACCCTAGTAAAACTGACTATCCTACCGATCCTCGACTTCGGCGATGCCATTTACAATATAGCCTCCAACACTCTACTCAGCACACTGGATGCAGTCTATCACAGTGCCATCCGTTTTGTCACCAAAGCCCCATATACCACCCACCACTGCGATCTGTATGCTCTAAATGGCTGGTCCTCGCTATATATTCATCGCCAGACCCACTGGCTCCAGGTCATCTATAAGTCTTTGGTAGATAAAGCTTTGCCTTATCTCAGCTCACTCGTCACGATAACAACACCCACCCGTAGCACGCAGTCCAGCAGGTATATCTCACTGGTCATCCCCAAAGCCAACACCTCCTTTGGCCGCCTTTCCTTCCAGTTCTCTGCTGCCAATGACTGGAACGAATTGCAAAAATCGCTGAAGCTGGAGACTTATATTTTCCTCACTAACTTTAAACATCAGCTATCTGAACAGCTAACCGATCGCTGCAGCTGTACACAGCCCATCTGTAAATAGCCCATCCAATCTACCTACCTCATCCCCATATGGTTTTTATTTACTTTTCTGCTCCTTTGCACACCAGTATCTCTAATTGCACATCATCATCTGCACACCTATCACTCCAGTGTTAATTTGCCAAATTGTAATTACTTTGCTACTATGGCCTATTTATTGCCTTACCTCCTGCTTTGCTTTATCTTGGCCAGGTCGCAGTTGTAAATGAGAACTTGTTCTCAACTAGCCTACCTGGTTAAATAAAGGTGAAATATATATATTTTTTTAAATAATTCTAGACGATACTGTGCTTTCAACTTTGTGGCAACAGTTTGGAGAAGGCCCTTTCCTGTTTCAGCATGACAATACCCCGATGCACAAAGCGAGGTCCATACAGAAATAGTTTGTCAAGATCGGTGTGGAAGAACTTGAGTGGCCTGCACAGAGCCCTGACCTCAACCCCATCAAACACCTTTGGGATTAATTGGAACGCCGACTGCGAGCCAGGCCTAATCGCCCAACATCAGTGCCCGACCTCACTAATGCTCATGTGGCTGAATGGAAGCAAGTCCCTGCAGCACTGTTCTTCCCAGAGAGTGGAGTCTGTCATAGCAGCAAAGGGAGGACCAACTCCATATTAATGTCCATGATTTTGGAATTAGATTTTTGACGAGTAGGTGTCCACATACTTTTGGTCATGTAGTGTATATAAAATGAGATATGAGAGAGAAGATGAACAGGTGAACCCTTCAGATACCCCAGTAGCAGCTCCCCTGATAGAACACGACAGTGAGAGGATGAGTGAGCCGTGACACTTCCCCTTGTTTTTGTTCAGGAGCATGTCTCTCTGGTCCCAGCCCTGAAACCTAGCCCACGCTCCTCCAGGCAACCCTTTCTCCTTCACAAACTTCCCCAGTTTAGTGAATTGTGTTTGGGCCAGAAATGCAGGAAAGGTGCCTATGTGTGTTCAGTCAGATGAGTTGAAATGTGGCTGCTTGGTTCACTTGTGGTCGTCTGGACGGAAGATAACACTGGTGCCCAGACAGGTTCTTGTGACTTCAGTTGGGCTGCAGACAGTTGCCTTTTGTTGCAGTGAGCTGAGTTGAGCTAAGCTGAGATTAATGCATTCTATCTACCCTTGGGGTGTGGTGTCATGAGTCTCCTTTATGAAATATGTGAATTTTCCATGTCATGTTAAAGGTCCAAAGCAGCTGTTTTTTTTTTTATCTCAACATCAAATAATTTCTGGGTAACAATTAAGTACCTTAAAGTGATTGTTTTCAATTAAAATGGTCAAAAAGAAACAAAAATACTGTAGCTTCTTAGCAAAGAGCAATTTCTCAAGCAAGAATTTTGCTAGGACTGTCTGGGAGTGGTCTGAGTGGGGAGGGGAAAACTGAAAACTAGCTGTTATTGGCAAAGACGTTTGGAACTCTCTTTCTTATTGGTCTATTAACTAATTTACCACCAGGCAGGCCACAACTCCATCCCATAAAAACAGGTACAAATTTCAGGCGATGTTTTAATAATAATTTTCACAGTTTCACATTATTATTTCAACATAGTGTGGAAATATACAAAAAACACAGGACAATCACGTTTTTGACTGCACTGAGCCATTAAACATTTCACTTAATTGGCTCCATGCATGAAAGAAAAGGCATTTTTGTCACGCTGTCACTACTGAGCATAGAAGGACTCACAGTTGGTTGGTTTACCCTGCTGAAAAGGATCTAAATGTGCCTCCCAGGTACCATGATGAATCAAGGACCACATTAAAGTCCAACATCTGAAACCTTGGTTGGTGTGTGTGTGTCTGGTGTGTGTGAGTCTATTTCTTCTCTGGAGGCAGTAAAAATGTAAATAGCAGCTCAATCAACATGTTGACCTCACTCTGTGGCAATCTGTGAGGACAGTGTCAACAGTAAGCTCTACAAGAATTCTAGGAAACACTTTTGTTGATTCATAAAGTGGGCAAATCCTAACTTCAGTAACTCTCTCCCCCACTTGTGTTAAAGAAATGCCCTGTCACAGCCCAGGCAACCCACTTCATCATGAGGGAGAAATCCCATTTATAACTGCAGAGGCCATTACTGTAATTGTGACTAAACAACACCGTGCAATTTTTTTTTTTACAAATGAAGCGGAAGGGCCATTCAACCCTCTTACACAGATCAACTTGTCCCAAATAATAGAGCGAAGTAGAGGAGCCTATTGTGAACTCTGCAAGGCAACCACTGTGCCCCAAGCGTGGCACAGTAACTGCACTTCCTGTGTCACGAACACTAGGTGTCACTTTGAATTAGGACTCCCATCACCCCCCAAAAACAAACAAAAATGGCCCAGAAGTGGGTTAGAACATACACTGTAGGCCACTGTGACAAGAGGTCTTCAGTTGAAATCAAAATCATTGTTTGATGTGAGACCAGAATGAATATATGTGCGTGATAAGACCGTTTATTTATATTTGTGTATCTGTGAGAGGGATGGGATGTGTGCCTTCACATGGGGAGATGGATAGTATACTGTCTCTTGCATGTCCTGGAATTGGAGAGGCTATTTGACTTGGACTGATGTCATGTAAAGAGGTTTCTAACCCTGAAGATGTACAGGACATATGACAGCACCAGCCAGTAGTCACAGACTATTTCTCCTCCGGAAAGAATCATTCAAGGCTTCTTGTTGGCATGATCAGCAACAAAATGTGAAATGCACTCCACATTAGGGCAGTTTGCAAAATCAATTTTTTTTTTAAATTATCACTCATTCTATTTCTGTCCTGTGACACTCATCCAGTAGCAGCAAACAACAACAATATTTGGTATCGATACCCTACTAGTCCCACTGCAGTCAACAAGTGAAGCACATCATGCATGGTCAATCCATTGAGTGATGTGAGGCTGCTATAACAGGAAATGAGAGGCTGTCACAGATAAGCAAGCTCCTCCTGGTCTGGAGAGACAGGATATGAGATACTTGACCTCTGACCCATAGCACTGTAGATCACAATCTCTGCATCTCTGATTTTGTCAAAACAAAGTGGTAAGACCCACTAGGCACAAACAGGTCGAATCAACATTGTTTCAACGGAATTTGTCAACATATTGTGACTTGGAATCTATGTGGAAAATACATGGGTTTTTGCAAAAGGTTATCATACTGTTGTTTGGAGGTTGAAATTTCGACCACAGAACTGTCATCACGGTAACCAATTTTCAACATAGACAAACCTTGAATTCGTACCTTTAAAACAATGTCAGATCTTTAACGTTATATCCACTATCAGAAAAAACTGGAGAGTTGATTTATCTACAACTATCCATTTTGGTTTCCCATCCAAGGTTTTAACCAGAGCTCTGATATTTATCACTGACTACTACCAATGTGTTATCGTGAGAATGATTATTAAGAGATCTCGAGGTCATTCCAATCTCGAGGTCATTCCAAAGGGTAGGTTTACCAGAGCAAATGAAATGTAACTATACTCTAGAAGTCATATATCACCAATGAGACTATTTAGGCCTGTATAGCATTTGCAAAGTCATCAACAGCTATTGTTTCAATTCAACCCAGGGTTCACCTAAAATAGACAATACATATAGGCCTAGTGTTTCAAGCTTTAGTTAATGTCAAATTGAATCTTCAAGTTAATAATTAATATGTTGGATTCATGTCTCCATTCCAACCAAAAAGTTAAAGAATAGGACCAAATCAAATAAAACTTTATTTAAAGTGCATTTAAAGTTTGATTTGATTGTTTTAGTCATATTCTTTAACTTAGATTTTTGGTTGAGATGGAGATGTGAATCCAACATATTCATTATTAATTTGCAGACAAACTGGAATGAAAAAAGATACATCTCTTTTAAATGTTGATATTTGGTTGCGTTGACAACCAAACATAATTCAAAATCACTTTTGCAATACAGCCTATTAACTTGTTGACAAGTTATCAAATTATATGTTGGATTCACGTTTCCAACTGAACCAAAAAATAAAAGTTAAAGAATAAGATTAAGTCAGTGGCTCAGGTTAAACTATCCAAGCATTAGATACATTTCCTTTAAATGTTGATATTTGGTTGCATTGTCAACCTAACACAATTCAGTATGATTTTGTAATACAATAAATAGCCTAAAGTTAAGGCTATCTTACAAACCAATGTAACCGTTTTTTGAGATTACTGTACTATAAAAGTCTTATTATGTAATCATAGAAATGTTCAAGATAACAAAATCGAAATAAACCAAATCACATTTAATTGGTCGCGTACACATGTATTTTGCACATGTATTTTGCAGATTTCTTGGGGCAGTTATCGCAGGTGTAGTGAAATGCTTATGTTCCTAGCTCCAACAGTGAAGTAATAACAATTATCAAATCAAAGTTTATTTGTCACGTGCGCCGAATACAATAGGTGTAGACCTTACAGTGAAATGCTTACTACAGGCTCTAACCAATAGTGCAAAAAAAGGTATGTGTGTGTGTGTAGGTAAGTAAAGAGATAAAACAACAGTAAAAAGACATTTGATAATAACAGTAGCGAGGCTATATACAGACACCGGTTAGTCAGGCTTATTGAGGTAGTATGTACATGTAGGTATAGTTAAAGTGACTATGCATATATGATGAACAGAGAGTAGCAGTAGTGTAAAAAGAGGGGTTGGCGGGTGGTGGGACACAATGCATATAGCCCGGTTAGCCAATGTGCGGGAGCACTGGTTGGTCGGGCCAATTGAGGTAGTATGTACATGAATGTATAGTTAAAGTGACCCTAGACCCCCTCCAATTTGCATACCGCCCAAACAGATCAACAGATGATGCAATCTCTATTGCACTCCACACTGCCCTTTCCCAACTGGACAAAAGGAACACATGTGAGAATTCTGTTTATTGACTACAGCTCAGCGTTCAACACCATAGTACCCTCAAAGCTCATCACTAAGCTAAGGATCCTGGGACTAAACACCTCCCAACTGGATCCTGGATTTCCTGACGGCCCGCCCCCCAGATGGTGAGGGTAGGTAGCAACACATCTGCCACGCTGATCCTCAACACTGGAGCTCCCCAGGGGTGCGTGCTCAGTCCCCTCTTGTACTCCCTGTTCACCCACGACTGCATGGCCAGGCACGACTCCAACACCATCATTAAGTTTGCAGACGACACAACAGTGGTAGGCCTGATCACCGACAACGACGAGACAGCCTACAGGGAGGAGGTCAGAGACCTGGCCGTGTGGTGCCAGGACAACAACCTCTTCCTCAACGTAACCAAAACTAAGGAGATGATTGTGGACTACAGGAAAAGGAGGACCGAGCACGCCCCCATTCTCATTGACGGGGCTGTAGTGGAGCAGGTTGAGAGCTTCAAGTTTCTTGGTGTCCACATCAACAACAAGCTAGAATGGTCCAAACACACCAAGACAGTCGTGAAGAGGGCACGACAAAGCCTATTCCACCTCAGGAGACAAAAAAATATTTGGCATGGGTCCTGAGATCCTCAAAAAGTTCTACAGCTGCAACATTGAGAGCATCCTGACTGGTTGCATCACTGCCTGGTACGGCAATTGCTCCGCCTCTGACCGCAAGGCACTACAGAGGGTAGTGCGTACGGCCCAGTACATAACTGGGGCTAAGCTGCCTGCCATCCAGGACCTCTACACCAGGCGGTGCCAGAGGAAGGCCCTAAAAATTGTCAAAGACCCAAGCCACCCCAGTCATAGACTGTTCTCTCTACTACCGCATGGCAAGTGGTACCGGAGTGCCAAGTCAAGGACAAAAAGGCTTCTCAACAGTTTTTAACCCCCAGCCATAAGACTCCTGAACAGGTAATCAAATGACTATTTGGACTTTTTGCATTGTGCTATGCATATACTATAAGAAACAATACATGCAAATCACAAAAACAAAAAGCAAGGAATTCAGAAATATGAGAAAGAGCAATGTCAGAGTCCAGAATATAAATATATGTATATAATGGTATGTGTAGACATTATGGACAGTATATGAATAGAAAAGGTGTGCCCAGCAGTAGTTAAAGTGCATTCGGAAAGTATTCTGACCCCTTTTTCCACATTTTGTTACGTTACAGCCTTATTCTAAAAAGGATTAAATAAATGTTTTTCCTCATCAATCTACACAAGATACCCCATAATGACAAAGCAAAAACAAGTTTTTAGAATTGTTTGCAAATGTATAAAATATAAAAACAGATATACCTTATTTACACGAGTATTCAGACCCTTTACTATGAGACTCGAAATTGAGCTCAGGTGCATCCTGTTTCCATTGATCATCCTTGATGTTTCTACAACTTGATTGGAGTCCACCTGTGGTAAAGTCAATTGATTGGACATGATTTGGAGAGGTATACACCTGAATATATAAGGTCCCACAGTCGACAGTGCATGTCAGAGCAAAAACCAAGCCATGAGGTCGAAGGAATTGTCTGTGGAGCTCTGAGACATGATTGTGTCGAGGCACAGATCTGGGGAAGGGTACCAAAACATTTCTGCAGCATTGAAGGTCCCCAAGAACACAGTGGCCTCCATCATTCTTAAATGGAGGAAGTTTGGAACCACTAAGACTCTTCCTAGAGCTAACCGCCCTGCCAAACTGACGAATCAGGGGAAATAGGCCTTGGTCAGGGAGGTGACCAAGAACCCGATGGTCACTCTGAAAGAGCTCCAGAGTTCCTCTGTGGAGAAGGGAGAACCTTCCAGAAGGACAACCATCTCTGCAGCACTCCACCAATCAGGCCTTTATGGTAGGGTGGCCAGACGGAAGCCAAGATTGAGCTCTTTGGTTTGAATGCCAAGTGTCACGTCTGGAGGAAACCTGGCACCATCCCTAAGGTGATGCATGGTGGTGGCAGCATCATGCTGTGGGAATTATTTTCAGCTGCAGTTACTGGAAGACTAGTCAGGATCGAGGGAAAGATGAACGGAGCAAAGTACAGAGAGATCTTTGATGAAAACCTGCTCCAGAGCGCTCTTGACCTCAGACTGGGAAGATGGTTCACCTTCCAACAGGACAACGACCCTAAGCACACAGCCAAGACAACGCAGGAATGGCTTCGGGACAAGTCTCTGAATGTCCTTGAGTGGCCCAGCCAGAGCCCGGACTTGAACCCGATCAAACATCTCTGGAGAGACCTGAAAATAGCTGTGCAACAACACTCCCCATCCATCCTCACAAAGCTTGAGAGGATCTGCGAGAAGAATGGGAGGAACTCCCCAAATACTGGTGTGCCAAACTTGTAGCGTCATACCCAAGAGGCTGTAATCACTGCCAAAGGTGCTTCAACAAAGTACTGAATAAAGGGTCTGAATACTAATGTAAATGTGATATTTCATTTTTTTTTTTTTTTATAACTGCAAAAAAGAAATATGTTTTTGTTTTGTCATTATGGGGTATTGTGTGTCGATTGATAAGAAAAAATATAAATTGAATACATTTTAGAATAAGACTGTAACCAAACATAATGTGGAAAAGTCAAGGTGTCTGAATACTTTCCGAAGGATGAGCCTTGACTAGAATACAGTATATAGATATGAGGTGAGTAAAACAGTATGTAAACATTAAAGTGACCAGTGTTCAATTCAACTTCTGGCTGTCTTTTTGAGTGGGTGAATAAAGGTTGAAATCTCATTGGTCAACGTCTCAACCCAAAAATTACCCACATTTCCACGTTGAAATGACGTGCTGTGCCCAGTGGGTAGATAGAATGGTTAAAATTTCTTTGCAAAAAAATTGTATCCTCATAAGATTTTTTTACAAAATGGAATATCCTTAACACCTGGTTAAACTTGAATACAGTGAAATCCAGCAGAACAATATTAGGCGGACAGTCTCTGGTGTGTCTGATCCTAATTGTTCCTTACATGACAAATGTTTGTTTGCAACAGACAGGTTTAGCCACATAACTGTTCTATACAGAGATTGATTCAGAACCATTAACTGTGCAGCTCTACAGGTCCATCGGTGTGTCAACAGGGCACTCCCTCCCTCTCTCACTCCCATGCCTCAGTCAGCCCTGTGTTTGTATCGACAGAAAGGGAGTGTTTGGCCTTGTTCGATATGGCGGCCGCTTCACTGAGCCGCAGTTAAAGAGATCATACCACAGACCTAGGAGAAACAATATTCCCCACGCCGGCCGGATCTCCCCCTGCCTCTGTTGTCAATACCAAACACAATCAATGGAGGTCCCAAGGACAGAAATGTAGCTTCATTTGTGGGGATTCCATTTCTCTATTTGGGAAGAGAGTGGGGCAAAAATGTAATGGTACATGCTATGGTATGAAAACTTGGATGTAATCGTCTAGGGTGCAATGCTCTTGTTCACCTACATGATGTGTCATTGTGGAATATATATTTATATCCAAATGTTGATACCTAATGGTTACAGTATAATAACAGAGAGAATGCTATTTCACCAATGATGTCTGCATGTAAAATGAGGAATTAGAGTTGGTTGTCATGCTCTCTTTCCTGTTGTCCAAAAGCCTCTCCTTGAAGACAAAAGAGACAAAAAGGTGACTCATGGAAAAAAAGAAATAGGACGGGAGAGATTTGAGTAGCGTCTGGCAGGCTATTCTCAGGTTCAGTGGTTTATTTGATGGATGGGGCTTTACCAAGCAAGTAAATAAAATATGTTTTGCTGTATCAGCCACTTTCTACAAATTAAAGTCAATATAGCGGAACGGCCTGTCTCTGGTTCCCTCCGTCTGCTCCTCAGGAGGCAGCAGGAATGAGACAGAGAGAGACCTGGGCTCTATGAGCTGCTGCAGCATAATGCTCCACTTCCACACTCCATCGTTCCCAGCCAAGCCTCTCTGCCACCCTCCACGTATCATTAGAATTATTAATAACACCTGTCCAATCAGACAAACCACTGAACCTCTTTGACCTTGAAGGGATACTTCGGGATTTTGGCAATGAGGCCCTTTATCAACTTCCCCAGAGTCAAATGAACTCGTGGATATCATTTTTATGTCTCTTTGTCCAGTATGAAGGAAATTAGATGTTGTTTCGGGGTTCAATGCTAACTAGCTCAATGACTGGAAGTCTATTGGTATCTGTTAGTACACAGAGAATAATTGCCAAAATCCATGTACTCCTATGATATACAGTATCTCCACCCACTCTTAAAGGTCTCATGTTAAGGTTTTACTGGTGAAACATTTCCCCTGGGTTCCCTCAATACCAGTATGACATTTATAGATTGTGTCTTACAGAGAAATAAGGAATACTCTAAAAAGTAACATGTTGTACATGGCTTCCAACAGGAATTCCCAATTGCAACAATTATGCCAGAAAAGAGAGGAAGAGAACAGAAATAGAACAAGTACAGTTGGAGACCCCCCCTTCCCCGCATACGTATCTCCCAAAACTGTCCGCATTCGCATGAAAGTACAAACTGTTCATATTTGTGTCTGATATCTGTTCTGATGGCTGTTCCGGACCCAGTCTGCAATCAGAGGGAGAAGATAGAGGCAGTGGCTGGGGACCCAGATCAGATGGTACCTTTTCTCCCTCACTGCTCCCTAGAGTCCCTCTGGTGTCTATGGAACCCTTTTCTGTAGTTTCTCCACACTTTTCCTCCATTTCTCTGCTGAGTTTTCTGCTATTTTGTTTGCTAGCTGTTATTTAGCTGTCTAGCGCAGTCAAAAAACTCAATTTTCCTGTGTTTTATATATATTTTCACACTAAGAGGTTGGAATATGATGGCCCTTGGGGGGGTAGGTCTGACGTCTTATCGGCTCTCAACTAATCATGCTATTTTGTTAGCGTTGTTCGTAACTTGTTTTGTTCATAATATTGCTGCTACCATCTCTTATGACCAAAAAAAGATTCTGGACATCAGAACTGGGATTATACACCTCAAATTGGATGAGGAGATCTTCTTCAATGAGTCGGACGCGAGACACCCGACCAGACACCCGACCAGGCCCTGATCCCTGTGATTCGCTGGAGAAGGAAACTGAGATTTCGAGGCAAAAGATCAGGATGCCTTGCGAGGATCAGGCAACTGTCACGACTTCCGCCGAAGTCGGTCCCTCTCCTTGCTCGGGCGGCGTTCGGAGGTCGACGTCACCGGTTTTCTAGCCATTGCCGATCCACTTTTCATGTTCCATTGTTTTTGTCTTGTTTTACACACCTGGTTTCAATCCCACAATGACTTGTTCATTATTTAACCCTCTGTTCCCCCATGTTTGTTTGTGAGTGATTGTTTATATGTAATACGGTCCTTTGTTTGTGGGCTCGCTATTTAAGAGTTGTATTGTTTGTGAATAATTTGAGTAAATACGTTTATTGCTCAATTCTGCTGTCCTGTGCCTGACTCCTCTTCACCAGCTTCACACAGGACCTATTACAGGGACGAGTGGCTAATCTGCTCTTGCCCTCCGTTCTGCTAGCTAACGATCAATCGCTGGAAAATAAATGGGACGAACTGAAAGCACGTATATCCTACCAACGAGACATTCAAAACTGTAATATCTTATGTTTCACAGAGTCGTGGCTGAATGACGAAATCAAGAACATACAGCTGGCGGGTTATACACTCTATCAGCAAGACGGAACAGCAGCCTCTGGTAAGGCACGGGCGGGGGCCTATGCATTTATGTAAACAACAGCTGGTGCACGATATCTAGGGAAGTCTCAAAGTTTTGCTCGCCTGAGGTAGAGTATCTCATGATAAGCTGGAGACAACACTATCTCCTAGAGAGTTTTCATCTGTATCTTTCGTAGCTGTCTACATACCACCACAGAGCGAGGTTGGCACTAAAACCGCACTCAATGAGCTGTATTCTGCCATAAGCAAAGAGGAAAACGCTCATCCAGAGGCGACGCTCCTAGTTGCCGGTGACTTTAATGCAGGGAAACTTAAATCAGTTTTACAGAATTTCTATCAGCATGTTAAATGTGCAACCAGAGGGAAAAAAATTCTAGACCACCTTTACTCCACACACAGAGATGCGTACAAAACTCTCCCTAGGTCCATAAAAAAAGTGGTCAGATGAAGCAGATGCTAAACTACAGGACTGTCTTGCTAGCACAGACTGGAATATGTTCCGGGATTCTTCCGATGGCATTGAGGAGTACACCATTAGTCACTAGCTTTATCAATAAGTGCATCGAGGATGTCGTCCCCACAGTGACTGTAAGTACATACCCCAACCAGAAGCCATAGATTACAGGCAACATTCGCACTGAGCTAAAGGGTAGAGCTCCGACGAACCATCAAACAGGTAAAGCGTCAATACTGGACTAAGATCGAATCGTACTACACTGGCTCCGACGCTCGTCAGATGTGGCAGGGCTTGCAAACTATCACAGACTACAAAGGGAAGCACAGCCGAGAGCTGCCCAGTGACTAAATAACTTTTCTGCACACTTTGAGGCAAGTAACACTGAAACATGCATGAGAGCATCAGCTGTTCCGGATGACTGTGTGATCACGCTCTCCGCAGCTGATGTGAGTAAGACCTTTAAACACGTCAACATTCACAAGGCCCCTGGGCCAGATGGATTACCAGGACGTGTACTCCGAGCATGCGCTGACCAACTGGCATGTGTCTTCACTGACATTTTTAACCTCTCCCTATCTGAGTTTGTAATACCAACATGTTTCAAGCAGACCACCATAGTCTCTGTGCCCAAGAACACTAAGGTAACCTGCCTAAATGACTACTGACCCATAGAACTCCCGTCTGTATGCTTTGAAAGACTGTTCATGGCTCACATCAACACCATTATCCCAGAAACCCTAGACCCACTCCAATTTGTATACCGCACCAACAGATCCACAGATGATGCAATCTCTACTGCACTTCACACTGTCCTTTCCCACCTGGAAAAAAGGAACACCTAGTATGTGAGAATGCTATTCATTGACTACAGCTCAGCGTTCAACACCATAGTGCCCTCAAAGCTCATCACTAAGCTAAGGACCCTGGAAGTAAACACCTCCCTCTGCAACTGGATCCTAGACATCCTGACGGGCCGCTCCCAGTCGGTAAGAGTAGGTAACAACACATCCGCCATGCTGATCCTCAACACGGGGGCCCCTCAGGGGTGCGTGCTCAGTTCTCTCCTGTACTCCCTGTTCACTCATGACTGCACAGCCAGGCACAACTCCAACACCATCATTACGTTTGCAGATGACACAATAGTGGTAGGCCTGATCACCGACAATGATGAGACAGCCTATAGGGAGGAGGTCAGAGACCTGACCGTTTGGTGCAAGGACAACCACCTCTCCCTCAATGTGATCAAGACTTAGGAGATGATTGTGGACTACAGGAAAAGGAGGACTAGCACGCCCCCATTCTCATCGACGGGGCTGTAGTGGAACAGGTTGAGAGCTTCAAGTTCCTTGGCGCCCACATCACCAACAAACTAACATGGTCCAAGCACACCAAGACAGTCGTGAAGAGGGCACAACCAAACCTATTCCACCTCAGGAGACTGAAAATATTTAGCATGGGTCCTCAGATCCTTAAAAGGTTTCACAGCCTCACCATCGAGAGCATCCTGACGGGTTGCATCACTGCCTGGTATGGCAACTGCTCGGCCTCCGACCGCAAGTCACTACAGAGGGTAGTGAGTATGGCCCAGTACATCACCGGGGGCCAAGCTTCCTGCCATCCAGGACCTCTATACCAGGCAGTGTCAGAGGAAGGCCCTAAAAATTGTCAAATACTCCAGCCACCCTAGTCATAGACTGTTCTCTCTGCTACCGCACGGCAAGCGGTATCGGAGCGCCAAGTCTAGGTCCAAGAGGCTTCTAAACAGCTTCTACCCCCAAGCCATAAGACTCCTGAACAGCTAATCAAATGGCTACCCAGACTATTTGCACACCCCCCCCCATACGCTGCTGCTACTCTCTGTTATTATCTATTAGCCACTTTAGCCATAATAGCATAACCCTACCTGCATGTACATAATTGCCACAGTTACCTTGACACCGGTGCCTCTGCACATTGACACATTGACTCTGTACCAGTACCCCATGTATATAGCCCCACTATTGTTATTTACTGCTCCTCTTTTATTATTTGTTTTTCTTATCTCTTACTTTTGGGGGGGTATTTTCTTAAAACTGCATTGTTGGTTAAGGACTTGTAAGTAAGCATTTAACTGTAAGGTCTACACCTGTTGTATTTGGCGCATGTGAAAAATACAATTTGATTTGAATAATACTGTGAAGTTGTGAAAATGATGATAATGACTCTTGTAATTGCTGTTTGAAAAGGCCCCCTGAAATTTCTGCCTGTTTTGGTGGGATGACATCACCAGGTAGTAAAGTAGTTAATAGACCAATAAGAAACCTCTGCCAAACCTCTGCCAATAAGAGCTACTTTTCACTTTTCACCTCCCCACTCAGACCACTCCCAGACAGTCCAAGCAAAATGCTTGCTGCTTTTTGCTGAGACCCTTTTTTTGTTCTTTTTTACAATTTTTATTGAAAATAATCACAGTAACGCAATTAAATTGTTAACCAGAAATGATATGATATTGAGATAAAAACAACTGCATTGGACCTTTAAGCGCCTCAGTTTACGTGCAATCCAGCTCAATTCACACACGCTCTAGCAACCACGTGTACACATGTTAGTTCTCACATGAACACATAAACACATTCACATTTTCTCTGATTCCAAGAGCAGAGTTTTATTTGGTAACCCTCCATAAGCCCGTTACTATGGCTACACAAGCATGAAATGATAGCAGAGTTACACATTTGTTGGTATTCATGGACAGCAGTAACAGAATCATGAAATTGTTTAATGTGGAAAAAACTCAGTGTACAGTGATTACAGAGGACCTTTGCATAGACAGTATACCATTTTCCCACAATTTAAAGTATGTTACTGCGATAAACGTAGGTGTAACCATGAACTCTCTTCTGCTGTGTTCCAATGCTGTAATCTGTAAGGGGCTGTCACCTGCTTGTAGACTTGGCCACCCTGACAGCGAGTCTTTATGTGTCGACTCATGACAAGAACTATGGCGATTGTAGAGATTTAAACTATGGGAGCGGGAACCATCAATCTGAAAGGAGGGCCTGCGAGAAGGCTGCCCCCCTCATACGTCCATAGATACCCTGTCACAAGGCAGGAGACTGGCTCAGATACACTCCATTGGGCTCCTCGTCTTGATTTAAAGGTCTCTCAAGTGAGGAAGATAGATTGGTAGGGGAGCGAGGTAAAAAGGAGTTCAAACGGGTTAAATGCTTTCTGTCCTCTACTCTCTCGTGTCACCAGTCAGTCAGTCCAGTAAAAATCAGGACACCATTCAGATATAGGCAGTTGCAATGATACTACGTTTTTCCAGAAAATGTTATAGTCTCTTGTGAAAAATGGTCTCTTGTCAATGAGGCTTGAAATGGTGTACCTTGCTGGATAAGATACTGTATATGACTCTGAGGATTAATGTGGCTCTGCTGTGCAGAGGTGCATGAATGGGTTTTCATGTACCAACGTGCCTTCACTCTCTCCTGACATCTCTTCCTGTCCTCTCATTAATAATAACCAAGGGGCTGCATCTGCAGTAATTTCACCCACGGCCGCCTCACCCCCTTGGCTGGGTGGGACTTCCTGGAGAAGGACCTGTTTTCAGTGTAACCCAGTCAGCACAGACATAGGTGCTCTGATGCGGAGCAGCAGCCTGCAGCCACACAGCCAAGCAAGGATAGAACTTATGTAGCTCTCTCTGTGTCCTGCAGTGTGGCGGAGACAAGTTTTACAGACGGGTGGATCTTGCCATCCCCAGAAGCTACTGGCAGCCAGGGGAGTATGGCTTTCCATTCTGCTGTATTAAACTGGTAATGAGGACAGACCAGCCTTCTCCATGCAGCTCCCACCTCCTGTAGTCACATCAGGGCCGGTCCTAGGCATAAACGACATAAGCAGTCGTTCAACTTACTACTGAAAGTAAGAATAGTGGAGTACATCAAGTGCAATTTTGAAATTTGTCTGTGGACCAGCAGTTTTTCTCTTGTTATGTCAGTCACTGACAGTCACTCAATTAGCCATGTGAGCTAACAATTATTAGATTGGGAGTTAGTCTAGACAGCAAACGTGTAGTTATCATGGCCGAATACCGACTGGGCACGCAAGGCACATGCCCAAGGGCCCCTGGCACGATTTCCGCCGAAGTCGGTCCCTCTCCTTGTTCGGGTGGCGTTCGGCGGTCGACGTCACCCGTTTTCTAGCCATCGCCCATCCACTTTTCATTTTCCATTGGTTTTTCCTTATTTTACACACCTGGTTTCAATCCCACAATTACTTGTTCATTATTTAACCCTCTGTTCCCCCATGTTTGTTTGTGAGTGTTTGTTTATTGTATTGCGGTCCGTACTGTGGGCTTGGCTTTATTTTGTTGTGTATTGTGATTGTCTTTGAGTAAATTGATATTATTACTCATATCTGCTGTCCTGTGCCTGACACCAGCATCACACAGATGCATTACAGAAACACTCACCAGACGAATGGAGTCAGCAGGAGTAGACGCCCTCCCTGTGGAGGTAGATGAACGTGTCCAGCAGCACGTGACCATGTTGCAACGTCTGGGCACCGCCATGGATCGCGTGCTCCAGACGATGGATCGTTGGGAGAGAGAAGGTCTTCCAGCTCCTCCACCAGCTCCACTACAGCAGGCCCCACTGTCCACCCATCCTTCACCCGGTCCCAGCGAGATTCGGGTCGCGCTCCATAGGGAGTATAATGGGACGGCTGCCGGATGCCAGGGGTTCCTACTCCAGCTGGAACTCTTCCTGGCGACCGTCCACCCGGCTCCTTCGGGACGTGAGAGCGTGTACGCCCTCGTCTCCTGCCTCTCAGGCAAAGCCCTGGAGTGGGCCAACGCCCAAGGAGCTGAAGGAGACGCGGCGTTGGACCTTTACGCAGAGAACGTCTGTTCCATCTGAGGCAGGGGACGAGGAGCGCGCAGGATTTCACTTTGGACTTCCGGACCCAGGCCACCAGCGCGGGATGGAATGACAGGGCCCTGATCGATCACTACTGGTGCAGTCTGCGCGAGGACGTCCGTCGGGAGTTGGCCTGCCGAGACACCACCCTCACGTTGGACCAGCTAGTGGACCTGTCCATCCGGCTGGACAACCTGCTGGCTACCCGCGTCCGGATCGGGACCTGTCAATTCCATCCCCCAGCACCTCCGATCCGACGCCCATGGAGCTGGGAGGTGCTGCGCTTAGGGCGACCGGAGGAGGGGCCATTCCCTGCACCATCTGTGGCCGCAGAGGGCACACTGCTGGTCGGTTCTGGGGGGGTTCCTCAGGGAGTCGAGGCAGCAGGCAGGGCATTGTCGTGTCACCCCAGGTGAGTCGGCACCAGGCTCACCCAGAGCCCCCTGTTGCTCACATGTATGTGTTTATTACATTTCCTGAGTTTTCCCCACATTCCCAGCATAAGGCGCTTGTAGATTCAGGACGCAGATGGGAATTTTATTGACCGTTCATTTGGCCATAGTTTAGGGATCCCCATTGTTCCTGTGGATATGCCCTTCCCTGTGCACGCCCTAGATAGTCAACCATTAGGGTCAGGGCTGATTAGGGAGGCCACCGCTCCACTAGGCATGGTTACGCAGGAGGGTCACAAGGAGAGAATCAGTCTTTTCCTTATTGATTCTCCTGCGTTTCCCGTGGTGCTGGGCCTACCCTGGTTGGCCTGTCATGACCCCACTATTTCGTGGCAACAGAGGGCTCTCAAGGGGTGGTCACAAGAGTGCTCAGGGAGGTGTGTAGGGGTTTCCATCGGTGCGACTACGGTGGAAAGTCCAGACCAGGTCTCCACCGTGCGCAACCCCTCATATGCCGATATGGCTCTCGCCTTCTGTAAGAAGAGGGCGACTAAATTACCACCTCATCGACGGGGGGATTGTGCGATAAATCTCCTGGTAGACGCAGCACTTCCCAGGAGTCACGTGTATCCTCTGTCCCAGGAGGAGACGGCGGCTATGGAAACATATGTCTCCGAATCCCTGGGGCAGGAATACATTCGGCCCTCCACTTCACCTGCCTCCTCAAGTTTCTTTTTTGTGAAGAAGAAGGATGGAGGTCTGCACCTGTGTATTGACTATCGGGGTATCAATCAGATCACTGTGAGGTACAGCTACCCGCTGCCTCTCAAAGCCAGTGCAATTGAGTCAATGCACAGGGCACGCTTCTTCACAAAATTGGATCTCAGGAGCGCTTACAACCTGGTGCGTATCCGGGAGGGGGATGAGTGGAAGACGGCATTTAGTACCCCCTCAGGGCACTATGAGTACCTCGTCATGCCGTACGGGTTGATGAATGCTCCGTCAGTCTTCCAGGCCTTTGTTGACAAGATTTTCCGGGACCTGCACGGGCAGGGTGTAGTGGTGTATATCGATGACATTCTGATATACTCCGCTTCACGCGCCAAGCATGTGTCCCTGGTGCGCAGGGTGCTTGGTCGACTGTTGGAGCATGACCTGTACGTCAAGGCTGAGAAATGTCTGTTCTTCCAACAGTCCGTCTCCTTCTTGGGGTAACAAAATTTCCACGTCAGGGGTGGAGATGGAGAGTGACCGCATTTCAGCCGTGCGTAATTGGCCGACTCCCACCACGTTAAAGGAAGTGCAGCGGTTCTTAGGGTTTACAAACTACTACCGGAGGTTTATCCAGGGCTTTGGTCAGGTAGCGGCTCCCATTACCTCACTGCTGAAGGGGGAACCGATGCGACTGCAGTGATCGGCTGTGGCGGACAGGACTTTTGGTCACCTAAAGGCTCTGTTTACCTCGGCTCCTGTGCTGGCTCATCCGGATCCATCTTTAGCATTCATAGTGGAGGTGGACGCGTCCGAGGCTGGGATAGGAGCCGTGCTGTCTCAGCGCTCGGGTACGCCACCGAAGCTCCGCCCCTGTGCCTTCGTTTCGAAGAAGCTCAGCCTGGCGGAGCGAAACTATGATGTGGGGGACCGGGAGCTGCTGGCTGTCGTCAAGGCTCTGAAGGCGTGGAGACATTGGCTTGAGGGGGCTAAACACCATTTTCTCATCTGGACTGACCACCGCAATCTGGAGTACATCCGGGCGGCGAGGAGACTAAATCCTCGCCAGGCAAGGTGGGCCATGTTCTTTACCCGTTTTGTTTTCACCCTGTCCTACCGACCAGGTTCCCAGAATGCTAAGGCAGACACACTGTCCCGGATGTATGACACAGAGGAGCGGTCCATGGATCACACTCCCATACTCCCGACCTCTTGCCTGGTGGCACTGGTGGTGTGGGAGCTGGACGCGGACATCGAGCAGGCGTTACGTACAGAGCCCACTCCATCTCAGTGTCCAGCTGGGCGTCTGTACGTTCCGTCTGCTGTCCGCGACCGGTTGATCTATTGGGCCCACACGTCACCCTCCTCTGATCATCCTGGCATCGGTCGGACAGTGCGCTGTCTTAGTGGGAAGTACTGGTGGTCCACCTTGGCCAAGGACGTGAGAGTTTATGTTTCCTCCTGCTCGGTGTGCGCCCAGTGCAAGGCTCCTAGGCACCTGCCCAGAGGGAAGTTACAACCCCTACCCATTCCACAACGTCCGTGGTCGCACCTGTCGGTTGACTTCCTGACTGATCTTCCTCCCTCACAGGGCAACACCACGATCCTGGTCGTTGTGGATCGGTTTTCTAAGTCCTGCCATCTCCTCCCTTTTCCCGGTCTCCCTACGGCCCTACAGACTGCAGAGGCCCTGTTCACACACGTTTTCGGGCACTACAGGGTGCCTGAGGTGTCTGATCGTGGTCCCCAGTTCACGTCAAGAGTCTGGAGGGCGTTCATGGAACGTCTGGGGGTCTCGGTCAGCTTTAACTCAGGTTTTCACCCCGAGAGTAACGGGCAGGTGGAGAGAGTAAACCAGGATGTGGGTAGGTTTCTGCGGTCTTATTGCTTGGACTGGCCAGGGTAGTGGGCGGCGTTCATCCCCTGGCCCAAAACTCAGAGATGGCTCCGCCACTCCTCCACTAACCTCTCCCCTTTCCAGTGCGTACTGGGGTACCAGCCGGTTCTGGCGCCTTGGCATCCGAGCCAGATCGAGGCTCCTGCGGTAGACAACTGGTTTAGAAGCTCGGAAGAGACATGGGACGCCGCTCATGTGCACCTTCAGCGGGCCGTGAGGCGTCAGAAAGCGAGCGCAGACCGCCACCGCAGTGAGGCCCTGGTGTTCGCACTGGGGGACCGGGTCTGGCTCTCGACCCGAAACCTGCCCCTCCGCCTGCCCTGCCGGATGTTGGGTCCGCGGTTTGTGGGGCCATTCAAAGTCCTGAGGAGACTGAACGAGGTTTGCTACAGGTTACAGCTTCCCCCAGATTACCGTATTAACCCCTCGTTCCATGTGTCTCTCCTCAGGCCGGTGGTGGCTGGTCCACTCCAGGAGTCTGAGGTGCGGGAGGTTCCACCGTCTCCATCCGGATCGCCCTGCGACTCGTCCTCTGGGTTGTCCCCGAGGTCGGTGTCGGCACGCTGCTGGAGCCGCACGTCAAGGGGGGGGAGGGGTACTGTCACGATTTCCGCCGAAGTCGGTCCCTCGCCTTGTTCGGGCGACGTTCGGCGGTTGACGTCACCGGTCTTCTAGCCATCGCCAATCCACTTTTCATTTCCCATTTGTTTTGTCTTTGGTTTTTACACATCTGATTTCCAGTCCCCAATTACATGTTCATTATTTAACCTTCTGTTTTCCCCATGTTTGTTCCTATTAATGTCAGTCCAGTTGGTGGGCTTGGTATTTTGTTTCTACTTTGTAAGATTTGTGTTGCTCATTTCTGCTGTCCTGCGCCTGACTCTTATTGCACTACTACACCAAGCCTTCTGACAATGTGACCTGGGAATCGTTGAGAAAAGGACCCCAGAAGGGATTCCACATTAGTGACCCCCGACACTACCTCGCTAAAAAGTTGGGACCTCTCAGCTGTGTGCTAGCGCTGCAGCTTGTTCAGCAGGATAGAATTAAATACAAGACATATTTAATATACATAGGTATTCACACCCCTGAGTCAATACATGTTAGAATCACTTTTGGCAGCGACTACAGCTGTGTTTTTCTGGGTAAGTCTTTAAGAGCTTTACACACCTGGATTGTACAATATTTGCACATTATTATTTAAAAACTTCTTCAAGCTTTGTCCTCCCTTCAGAAAATCAGATCACAACTCCATTCTGCTCCTCCCTTCCTATAGGCAGAAACTTAAACAGAAAGTTTGCATGCTAAGGTCTATTCAACGTTGGTCTGACCAATCGGAATCCATGCTTCAAGATTGTTTTGATCTCGCGGACTGGGATATGTTCTGGGTCACTATACCTCTGAGAATAACATTGATGTATACACTAACACAGTGACTGAGTTCATCAGGAAGGGGGTGATGTTCCCATTGTGACTATTAAAACCTAACCAAACCAAAAACCGTGGATAGATGGCAGAATTTGCGCAAAACTGAAAACGCAAACCACCGCATTTAACCATGGCAAGGAGATTGGGAATATGGTTGAATACAAAACAGTGAAGTTATTCCCTCCGTAAGGCAACCAAACAGGCAAAACGTCAGTACAGAGACAAAGTGGAGTCGCAATTCATCGGGTCAGACACGAGCCGTCTGTGGCAGGGACTCCAGACAATCACGGATTACAAAGGGAAAACCGACAACGTCGCGGACACCAACATCTTACTGCCGGACAAGCTAAATACCTTCTTCGCCCACTTTGAGAATAACACAGTGCCACCGATGCGGGCCGCTCACAAGGACTGTGGGCTCTCGACGTGAGTAAGATATTTAAGCGTGTTAACCCTCGCAAGGCTGCCGACCCAGACGGCATCCCTAGTCGCGTCCTCAGAGCATACGCAGACCAGATGGCTGGAGTGTTTACGGACATATTTAATCTTTCCCTGTCCCAGTCTACTGTCCCCACTTACTTCAAGATGTCCACCCTTGTTCCTGTACCCAAGAAAGCAAAGGTAACTGAACGAAATGACTATTGCCCCGTAGCACTCACTTCTGTCATCATGAAGTGCTTTGAGAGGCTAGTTAAGGATCATATCACCTCCACCTTACCTGACACCCTAGACCCACTTCAATTAGCATACCGCGCCAATAGATCCATGCCATGCAATCGCCATCACACTGCATACTGCCCTATCCCACCTGGACAAGAGGAATACCTATGTGAGAATGATGTTCATTGACTACAGCTCAGCTTTCAACACCATAGTACCCTCCAAGCTCATCATTTAGCTTGGGGACCTTGGTCTGAACCCCGCTCTGTGCAACTGGGTCTTGGACTTCCTAACGGGCCGCCCCAAAGTGGTGAAGGTAGGAAACAACATCTCCACTACGCTGATCCTCAACCCAGATCCCCCGTTGCCCCAAGACTACTAACGTTTTGTTACACTACATGCTATTTGTGCATCTAGAAGCCACAGGTGTCTATCCCATAATGAAAAAGCACCGGTGAAAGAAAACTCAAGGAACTTGTTCTATTTTGTTGTGCTGATGTTAAATTTGTATTGGTGTTTCGTGTCAGATGCTCTCGGGGTGTTGTTACATGCAGGGTTTGGGAGAATCTGATTGCTTTTTTGTAAACTGTAATCCGTTACATTACCAGCAAACTATTGTAATCAGATTACAGATACGTTTGAAAAACTAGATGATTACCTCTAGCATCACTTTTACTTTTTCTCTATGACATTCAAATCAGCATTGAAAAAGGAGGCAAGTTTAAGTTTTTCCACATGAAAGTGTCTGACCACAAGTCAGAGACCATGGGAAAAGGGCAGAAATAGGCTTTTGTAGGCTACAGTCAAAGCTATGTCTTCGAATGGTGTGACTGCTGTTGGGATCCAAAGATTAACCAACTTGAATAAACGCTTTGAGGTAAGGACGAAAGCAGTGGTGTAGCCTACATGGATATAACTTTTTATTGATATCTACATAGGGCATTCACGTGAATCACACTGCTGTTCTCTCATTTAGCTATTTACGCATTACGAATTGTGGTTGTTGTGGATGGCTGTTCACAATTGTATATGTGTATTTTAACTCAATAATGGTTGAATTGAAGAAGTTTGAGCTGCCTATCAATCATTGTTTTTGCAACAAGTGGACATCAAGTAAAAAATGGGCTCTTTCAACAGCTGCATAGTGCGGATCCCAGCTGGAATAAAGGTTTGAGGGATTTCCTCCCTTCTAAACTCCTCCATGGTATTGTGTTCCAAACTGTTCTTTTTTTTTTCTTCTTCACAGGCCTAATAGACACATGATCAAACTCGCGCACTTTTGATAGACTTCAGCAGCTACAAATTATAGAGATATCAAAGTGTCACCAACAAAACATAAACAATAGGCCAATAGCAAATACAGCATAGGCCTATGGCATTACTTTTTCACATGCAAATAGCACTTTTTGGTAGTGCCCAAAGCATCCCTAGTCAAACAATCCTATAGGATTATTTTTTTTTTTAAATCGAAGAGAAAATCTTATCAGATTTGGAAGACTATCCTATATGATTCCTATCAGATTTTGGAATCAGTCCTATTAGACTCCGATAGGATCTTTTTCTCTCAAGATTCATCCTATAGGAGTCCAATAGGACTGGTTCCAAAATCTGCTAGGATTTTTTCTATTTGATTATTGTATTGGAATCTTATAGGATCGAATAAGATTTAATCATATAGGATAGAATCCCATAGTAGTCCAATATAACTGGTTCCAAAATCTGATAACACAATGGAAAGGTACATTTCTTTATTATCTAAATGTTGAAAGTGAGTGGGCGACGGCGAGAAACAAAATGGTGCAGTTTGAGGCCATGTGGCGGAGAGTGATCCAGGCACTGGAGAGGAGGGTGTGAGCAGGTGGGTCCCCCAAAAAAGTAGTCCAATAGGATTCCAAAAGGATTCTGATAGAGGTGATACAAAATCCTAAAGGATTGCGCGAGAATCATACAGGGTCCATTATGTTTACTTTTGATTACCAATAGGAAAAAATCAGCCCAATAGAATTCCAATAGGATTCTGATACAGGTGACACAAAATCCTATAGAACTGCAAGAATCCTATAGGATTCAATATGATTACTTTGTATTTCCAATAGGAAAAAAAGATTCCAATAGAATTTCAATAGGATTCTGATAGAGGTGACACAAAATCCTATCTGTTGTTTATGAATATTTTGTTGTCATGGAGGACCTATTGAACTCATTGCTTTGAGTTAATAAACAAATGCTGCTCTCATGGAATGGCATCCCTAATCAAAAAATCCTATACGATTAGGGATTTTTCCATAGAATCCTATAGGATTCTTACAGTCCAATAGGATTTCAATAGGATTCTGATAGAGGTGACACAAAATCCTATAGGACTGTAAGAATAGGATTTTTTGATTAGGGATGTCATTCCATCAGAGCAGCATTTGTTTTTTAACTCGAAGCAATGAGTTCAATAGGTCCTTAGTTGTGGGTCATGCTCAGGTTAAACAATTTGGCTAATCTATATTTCCATATTTCCAAGTGCTATTCTTGAAGATCAAGGGGTATTCAATTAATTGGAATGACTGGAAATTTGACAGACTTTGGTTTTTAATGTAAAGATATAACCTAATCGTATTATTTACTGTATTAAAGTAGAATGCAATGGGTTATAGGAAGCCTACATAACCAACCCATAAAGTAAAATGCAACATCCATTAATGGCCAGCAATGTAAACTCTAGCATTGATTTATCCTGCAATAGCCTAGATGTCTTTCAATTGGTAATATTTATTTTTGTCTTCTAATGCCTATTAAGGGGAAAGTAATATAAAAGTAACTGAAAGTAATCAGATTACGTTACTGAGTTAAGGTCATCCAAAAGTTACATTACTGTTACTGATTACAATTTTGTAGAGGTAAGTAGTAACTGTAACGAAATTACATTTAGAAAGTAACCTATGCAACCCTGGGTACATCATTTGCAGCGTGCATCATGAGCAAAGTCATTGTAGCCTATCATTTTACTTCCCCTGTGAGAACCATGAGCAGGGGCTGATTTGGCTTCGCTGTACCGCAGCCGAAGACTCCCAGCAGCCTACCTACTAAAGGTTGCACCTCTCCGTTACAATGTTGAAAAGCTTATGTCTCTAAATGTTTCAATAGTTATCCATATTCCCGGAGCTTCATCTTATTACTATTTCTATTGCGGATTCGAGGCCGAAATTGATGGAAAATGTTAACACTTTGGAGATAACAATAGATGGCGAAGTCAAAGATACTGGTTTTCCCTAAATGCTTATGACAAACCCAGCTGCAGAACCAGCCATAGCCTAGCCAGCTGGCTAATCTTTTGAATACAGTGTAGTTAAAAAAAAACAGCAACCACAGATAACATCAGCTAACTAGATAAGGTTAGCAAGATAGCTAGCTAGATAAGGTTAGCGTGCTAGCTAGCTACACTGACAGCTGTCAGCGCACTATTTGATGATGTTTCTCTACTCTACGTGGAAATCACCTTGACGTTTCTTCCCACCCACAATTCGGTAATATGTATTGCTTGTGTCATTATTCGTGAAACAACCATTTCGGCTCTAGAACAGGAATCACGTCATAATAGAGACTGCATTGGTCAGTGGATTACATCATTCTGATTCCATTAGAAGTTCCAGTGCATGGTGAGTGGTCATTTGAAGCAGAGCTGTGTGCTGGCTATAACTAATAGTATGACCCCTACTGATGACAGTTCATTTTTCAGTTTTGATGAAAAAGTCTTGCTCTTATTGCTGGCCATATCTCATACAATGGTTATTATGTCCAACAAACAGATGGTATTTTAAAAAACAACTTGCTTTTCAAGAAACAACACTTGTTTTTTCATGTTGAATGACGTAAAATATATGGACAGGATTTACAAGTGGGAATTTTTGGTAACACTTTATTTTAGGGGTACCTAATAATCCATTTATGAGGCATTTATAAATTGTGTGTTCACCATTTATTAATCATTACTCCTAGATTTGTAAATATTAGTAAGCTAGTTATTCACATATTTATATACAGTACTAGTCAATGGCTTGGACACACCTACTCATTCAAGGGCTTTTCTTTATTTTTACTATTTCCTACATTGTAGAATAATAGTGAAGACATCAAAACTATAAAATAACACATATGGAATCATGCAGTAACCAAAAAAGTGTTAAACAAATCAAAATATATTTAATATTTGAGATTCTTTAAAGTAGCCACCCTTTGCCTTGATGACAGCTTTGCTCACGCTTGGGATTCTCTCAACCAGTTTCATGAGGTAGTCACCTGGAATGCATTTCAATTAACAGGTGTGCCTTCTTAAAAGTTAATTTGTGGAGTTTCTTTCCTTCTTAATGCGTTTAAGCAAATTAGTTGTGTTGTGACAAGTTAGGGGTGGTATACAGAAGATAGCCCTATTTGGTAAAAGACGAAGTCCATATTTTGTCAAGAAGAGCTCAAATAAGCAAAGAGAAATGACAGTCCATCATTACTTTAAGACATGAAGGTCAGTCAATACGTACAATTTAAAGAACTTTGAATGTTTCTTCAAGTGCAGTCGCAAAAACCATCAAGCGCTATGATGAAACTGGCTCTCATGAGGACTGCCACAGGAAAGGAAGACCCAGAGTTACCTCTGCTGCAGAGAATACATTAATTTGAGTTACCAGCCTCAGAAATTGCAGCCCAAAGAAATGCTTCAGAGTTCAAATAACAGACACATCTCAACATCAACTGTTCAGAAGAGACTGCGTTAATCAGGCATTCATGGTTGAATTGCTGCAAAGAAACCACTACTAAAGGACACCAATAATAGGAAGAGACTTGCTTGGCCCAAGAAACGCGAGCAATGAACAATAGACTGGTGGAAATCTGTCCTTTGGTCTGATGAGTCCAAATTTGAGCTTTTTTGTTCCAACCACTGTGTCTTTGTGAGACGCAGAGTAGGTGAATGGATGATCTCCGCACGTGTAGTTCCCACCGTGAAGCATGGAGGAGGAGGTGTGATGGTGTGGGGGTGCTTTGCTGGTGACACTGTCTGTGATTTATTTAGAATTCAAGGCACAAAACCAGCATGGCTACCACAGCATTCTGCAGCGATACGCCATCCCATCTGGTTTGCGCTCAGTGGGACTATCGTTTGTTTTTCAACAGGACAATGACCAAACACACACCTCCAGGCTGTGTAAGGACTATTTGACCAAGAAGGAGAGTGATGGAGTGCTGCATCAGATGACCTGGCCTCCACAATCCCCCAACCTCAACCCAATTGAGATGGTTTGGGATGAGTTGGACTGCAGAGTGAAGGAAAAGCAGCCAACAAGTGCTCAACATATGTGGGAACTCCTTCAACACGGTTGGAAAAGCATTCCAGGTGAAGCTGGTTGAGAGAATGCCAAGAGTGTGCAAAGCTTTCATCAAGGCAAAGGGTGGTTACTTTGAGGAATCTAAAATATATTTGTATTTGTTTAACACTTCTTTGTTTACTACATGATTCCATATGTGTTATTTCATAGTTTTTTTTACAATGTAGAAAATAGTGTAAATAAAGAAAAACCCTTGAATGAGTAGGTGTGTCCAAACTTTTGACTGGTACTGTATATTTCCTTAAAGATCCTGTGTTGTGTGCTTATTCTTTTTCAAGGTAGTGGTACTGATGGATTGTCTACCAAAGGCATGCCCATCTTATTGTGAGAAATTACACTGGTCACTCACAACATTTATAAAGTATTTATAAAGTATAAATAGGGCTCACTTTAGATTAGGGACTGCAAAAATACTTTACTAATGATTAGTAAATGGTTTATAAATGCGGGAGTAATGAGTAATAAATGGTGAACACAGCATTTATAAATTCCTTTTATTAGGTACCCATAAAATAAAGTGTTGGCAAGTTTTACTCTCATGTTCTTTTTGGGAGATTTGTTCATCAGAATGGTATCATCTGTCATTTTTCTGTGTTCAGTGCTCACTACTATCAAATCTCACCAGAAGATGTTGCTGTTGCTCTTGGTCCAAACATAAAACTAACCAGCGCCTACAGTATATTCCATCTGCCGGTTTTTCATGTAAAGGGGGAAATATGAAAATAGCCAGAAAATAGCCAGACATTCCCCTCTTCCTCTTCTGGCCCATTTATTGATCTTTAGTTTTCTGAGGTTCATTAGCCACTGAGACTGCGGTTGTTTTTATGCTCCGTGTCAGAGGAGTGCTCAGAGAAATCAGTGCTAATCCTGTGTGATTTCAGGTGAAAAGGGCTGTAATCGACAAAGCCAACTGTCTGTTTTTCAAACTGAGTGGAAACAGTAACAGAAAAACTGACACAAAAGACATTAGAGCTCTAACAGACTGTAAGAGGTCCATTTCCACAGCACCTTGAATGAAACTCCTCAAGGACCCCAGTGAGAAATAAATAAAGTGAAAAATAGATTATGCCGTATACAGTATCCATACAGTATTCCCTATGCAGAGGGCAGAGGAGGATAGAGACACCATCTTAGCAGGGTAGGTGTCTACAGCTGGGCCCCAAGGGAGGGGGATGCTGCCAAGTGGACAAGCCCCCCCAGTATCTGGAGAGTCTTGGGGATTATGGTGGTCATGATGGTGCTTAAATCTATGGGGTGCTGGGGGGTGGCTGTGCTCTGACACACTTCCTCACCGCAGAACAGGAATCAGTCAAGGATATCCAACCAAACATCAGTCATGCATGGGGAACAGCCAGCGAGTAGAATGAGCTCGCTCATCCGTGCAGCTCCCGAGGGGGGTAGGGGGGTTTGGGGGAGATGGGGGATGAGGAGGATGGGGGAAAGGAGGGGGATACTGGACAGACTAGAAGTACACAGACATAACACACACCCAGAAGACAGCCATTATTTGAAGTGAATTTCACTGGGCCTCCAGAGTGGCGCAGCGGTCTAAGGCACTGCATTGCATCCCTTGAGGTGTCACTCCAGACCTGGGTTCGATCCTGGTCTGTGTTGCAGCTGGCCGCGACTGGGAGACCCATGAAATTGCGCACAATTGGCCCAGCGTCGTCCGGGTTAGGGGGACGGTTTGGCCGGCAAGGATGTCCTTGTCCCATCGCGCTCTAGTGACTCCTGTGGTGGGCTGGGTGCATGCACACTGCCACGGTTGATAGTTAAGCGAGCAGTGTGTCAAGAAGCAGTGCGGCTGGTCATATAAGAAATTGTGATCAGTAAAGCAGTCAAAAATACCTCTGTTTTAACTGCAGTTAAGCATTAGAATGTTTATCTCCATTCTTCCACTTTAAATCCCACCTTTATGCTCTCTCTCTGCTTTCTGCCCCCTCTCTCTCTCTCGTCCCTCTCTGTTCATCTCCTGGCCCTATGTCTGTCTTTCTCATTCCCCCTTCTCTCTCTGCCCCCAACCTCTCTCTCTCTCGCTCTCTCTCTTTACGCCTCCCTCCCCTCTCATAAGTTTTATATTTTATTGTGTTGATGGTTTTCATGTGTATTGTGTATTTATGTAAGTCGTGTCAAATAATTCAGCATTAAGTGCTATTGATACTATGTAATGTTGAATTTGAAATAAACCTCTTTTTCTCTCTCAAACTCTCTCCTCCCCAAGGACATTGCACAGCTGTGAATCCATTTGCTTCATGAGGGACCCCCATCCTGTCTGCGGGACATAGAAGGCTTCCGCTCCACAGCTGATCCAAGGTGGAGGCACTATCATGGAGGCCAGCTGCAATAGCTTGCCTACAAACTTGTTTACATATCAGAACAACAGATTTCATAGACACTCTATGTTGCCAAAGGAGGTCTTACCCATTTTTACAGTATGTATTATGACTTGTTAAAGTGCCCTTGGCTGTCTGAAATGCAAACGATTAAAACATTACAATCCCAAGATAAAGAACATACGCTGCGAGGAGGCTAGTTGTTTAAATTTCATTAACACATCCAACATCCCATATTCAGTGGGATGGTTATACTGCATAGAGCCTCCCTCTCTCCCTTTATAACAACACAATGGTAGCTCTCTGACCCAACAGGGAGGAGAGTTAAACGAAAAACAAGACACTGCTTTTAAGAGGGAAATTCAGCCATAAATGAGAGAGGGTGTGAACACAGACGTACCCTGACGGGGAGGAGAGTCGGAGAGTTCACGGTTGCAGTTATAGCCTCAATCCAGCCAATAATGATTGGGGCCTAAGTCTCAGGCTGCAAAATAATTGGGGAAATGTTGTATAGCAAGAAAGCAAACAAACAACAAACTTTGAACCATTTGTCATCTTCTGTTTCGATCTGCTTTCAAAATAAATACAGTGGGCCCTGAGGGACCAATAAAAACTGCACAGAGAGAGACACTGTGATAAACCCAAGCACATTAAAGAGATTTTCTGGAAGTTTTGTATAATTTCAGCCAGTAGTTTTGAAAGTACAGATCAAGAGCCAAAACGGCTCCCCGAAAATGTTGCACAATTGTGTACAACCCCATCACGTCATTGTTCTCGAGCCTCTGTAGCGTGTGCCCAGAGAGAGTAAAAAACTCTATGGTGTTCCTGTGGTGTGCATGTTGGGTGTGTATGTTGGTCTCACCCCATGCAACCTCATTGGACAACTCTGGGCCGACCTGATCCCGCCTCCCACTTTAACCTTGCAACCTCATTGGACATTATTCCACTTGCCAATCAACATTGTCCATCACGTTCGGTTGTTGCAGGCCAGATCCAGAATTTACGTAGTTGCAAGTATGGTCTCATCAGAGTAGTACGGCAAACAAGCAAGTGAACTTGATTATGTATTTTCTACAATGGAAAAGTTATAGTAATATGTTTGCAGTACATTTCCTATTCCTTGAAAGTTGTGTATTGGAAATAAATTGCAGTGTTGGATTATTTACTGTCTTTCAAAAAAATGGCTGACTTACTTTAACAAATGTGGTTTCTACTGACAATTGAGATGTACAAACTATGGCATAAGGGGACGACAGATAAGCAGATAAGAGGCAATCCTTAATTTCAATTAAGACATTAATGCGTGAGCTAGAATGGACGTAATCAATGTAACTATTTGTTTTGAAATGTACAGCGACAGAATTCAGAACATGGGCAATTCTTACAGTGTTCTCCCTGTACACCAAGTCAGAACTGTAGGATAAATAAATAAAGGGGCATATAAGCAGACAATGAAAGCTCTTACAATATTTGATGATTACATTTCTCTAAAACAGGTTATATGCTACATGTGCACCACCAAGTCAGAACATTAGGCGAAATTAAGAGGGATAAATAGACCAAATTATTATGGTGAAGCACATGGGCTACTAACATCTTACTACACATCATACACTTAGTATTACTTTCTTAGCTAACGTATACATACCCCCAGGATTTTGGAGCTGCCTTACTCAAGAAAGCAAAACACCATTCTCAACGTCAACAGTGAAGAGGTGACTCCGGGATGCTGGCCTTCTAGGCAGAGTTCCTCTGTTCAATGTCTGTGTTCTTTTGCCCATCTTAATCTTTTCTTTTTATTGGCCAGTCTGAGATATGGCTTTTTCTTTGCAACTCTGCCTAGAAGGCCAGCATCCTGGAGTCTCCTCTTCAATGTTGATGTTGAGACTGGTGTTTTGCGGGTACTATTTAATGAAGCTGCCAGTTGAGGACTTGTGAGGCGTTTGTCACTCTAATGTACTTGTCCTCTTGCTCAGTTGTGCACCGGGGCCTCTCACTCCTCTAGTTTGCGCTGTTCTGTGAAGGGAGTAGTACACAGCATTGTACGAGATCTTCAGTTTCTGGCCATTTTGAGTCTGTAATCTAACCCACACATGCTGATGCTCCAGATACTCAACTAGTCTAAAGAAGGCCAGTTTTATTGCTTCTTTAATCAGAACAACAATTTTCAGCTGTGCTAACATAATTGCAAAACGGTTTTCTAATTATCGATTAGCCTTTTAAAATGATAAACTTGGATTAGCTAACACAACGTGCCATTGGAACACAGGAGTGATGGTTGCTGATAATGGGCCTCAAGTCCTACAGGCCCTAATTTTATCACGCCTGGACTACTGCCCAGTTATATGGTCAAGTGCTGCAAATAAGGACATAGGCAAATTACAGTTGGTCCAGAAGAGAGCAGCAGGGCTGGCCCTTAAATGTACACAGAGGGCTAATATCAAGAACATGCATGTCAATCTCTCCTGGCTCAAAGTAGAAGAGAGATTGACTGCATCTTTGTGACAGGTATGTATGTGTTGAAAGCACTGAACTAACTGTGTTTAAACAGCTAGCACAAAGCTCAGATACCCATACATACCCCAGAAGACATTCAACCAGTGGTCTCCTCACAGTCCCCAAGTCCAGAACAGTGTGGGAAATGCACAGTAGAACATGGAACTCTCTTCCACATCAGGTAACTCAAGCTAGCAGTAAAATCAGATAAAAAAAACGGATAAAACAACCTCACGGCACAACCCAGATTGTGAAGAGAGACACACACACACACACATACACACTCACACACACATACACACTCACACACACTCCAACACACATTGTAATATTGTAATGCTTTTTAATTGTAGTATTGTAAAATGCATATCGTAAATTTGTAATAATAGAGTATGATGTATTGTTTTATTATGATGTAATTGTTTTATTCCTGTGTGGACTGCTTGGCAGCAGCTAATGGGGATCCAAATAAATAAAATACAAATAACGTGTGAATGTTTATAAGCACAAAAGGTGGACACATGGAATTATTTTATTTGGAGGGAAGGTTGACACAACAGAAGGGTCAATTGCGGGTACTATTGCGTCAATATTGTCGTGATTGGCGAGCGGGACAAATGAATGGACGCGTGCCTAGTAAAAACCTTACAGCCTATTGTGCAATTGTCATGATATGCTCTTGGGACATACCAATGCGCAGCGAAGTATCCAGAATACATATTTATTAGCGAACGTGACTTGAGTGACCAAAACAGTGAACAATGAACATGACGTGGAAACAAACGCTAAATCCTAAACTAGACACGGTGACATGAACCTAAACACGGTGACATGAACCCAAACACGGTGGCATGAACAATCTACAATCATAACGATCATCAATAACCCACAAACCTAAGTGCAAAATCCCAAACATATATATGGTTCCCAATTAGAGGTAACGAGACTCAGCTGCCTCTAATTGGGAACCATTACTCCAACATAGAAATACACACCATAGAACAGAAGAAACCCTACACCAAAACAAAACTAAACACTCCAGCCTGAACACTCAGGCCTGGACGTTACAGCAATCAATGGAGGCTGCTGAGGGGAGGACGGCTCATAATAATGTCTGGAATGGAAACCATGTGCTTGGTGTATTTGATACCATTCCACTGATTCCGCTCCAGCCATTGTCACGAGCCTATCCTCCCCAATTAGGTGACACCAACCTCCTGTGTGTGCAATATATTCAAAAATTCACCTGCGACACCATTTAGGAGTGAAAGATTGTCAGTACAGTGTTTCTAATCGGATTGACAATTATGTTATACAGTGGGGAAAAAAAGTATTTAGTCAGCCACCAATTGTGCAAGTTCTCTCACTTAAAAAGATGAGAGAGGCCTGTAATTTTCATCATAGGTACACTTCAACTATGACAGACAAAATGAGGAAAAAAAATGCAGAAAATCACATTGTAGGATTTTTAATGAATTTATTTGCAAATTATGGTGGAAAATAAGTATTTGGTCACATACAAACAAGCAAGATTTCTGGCTCTCACAGACCTGTAACTTCTTCTTTAAGAGGCTCCTCTGTCCTCCACTCGTTACCTGTATTAATGGCACCTGTTTGAACTTGTTATCAGTATAAAAGACACCTGTCCACAACCTCAAACAGTCACACTCCAAACTCCACTATGGCCAAGACCAAAGAGCTGTCAAAGGACACCAGAAACAAAATTGTAGACCTGCACCAGGTTGGGAAGACTGAATCTGCAATAGGTAAGCAGCTTGGTTTGAAGAAATCAACTGTGGGAGCAATTATTAGGAAATGGAAGACATACAAGACCACTGATAATCTTCCTCGATCTGGGGCTCCACGCAAGATCTCACCCCGTGGGGTCAAAATGATCACAAGAACGGTGAGCAAAAATCCCAGAACCACACGGGGGGACCTAGTGAATGACCTGCAGAGAGCTGGGACCAAAGTAACAAAGCCTACCATCAGTAACACACTACGCGCCAGGGACTCAAATCCTGCAGTGCCAGACGTGTCCCCCTGCTTAAGCCAGTACATGTTCAGGCCCGTCTGAAGTTTGCTAGAGAGCATTTGGATGATCCAGATGAGGATTGGGAGAGAATGTCATATGGTCAGATGAAACCAAAATATAACTTTTTGGTAAAAACTCAACTCGTCGTGTTTGGAGGACAAAGAATGCTGAGTTGCATCCAAAGAACACCATACCTACTGTGAAGCATGGGGGTGGAAACATCATGCTTTGGGGCTGTTTTTCTGCAAAGGGACCAGGACGACTGATCCGTGTAAAGGAAAGGATGAATGGGGCCATGTATCGTGAGATTTTGAGTGAAAACCTCCTTCCATCAGCAAGGGCATTGAAGATGAAACGTGGCTGGGTCTTTCAGCATGACAATGATCCCAAACACACCGCCGAACGAAGGAGTGGCTTCAGAAGAAGCATTTCAAGGTCCTGGAGTGGCCTAGCCAGTCTCCAGATCTCAACCCCATAGAAAATCTTTGGAGGAGTTGAAATTCCGTGTTGCCCAGCGACAGCCCCAAAACATCACTGCTCTAAAGGAGATCTGCATGGAGGAATGGGCCAAAATACCAGCAACAGTGTGTGAAAACCTTGTGAAGACTTACAGAAAACGTTTGACCTCTGTCATTGCCAACAAAGGGTATATAACAAAGTATTGAGATAAACTTTTGTTATTGACCAAATACTTATTTTCCACCATAATTTGCAAATAAATAAATTAAAAATCCTACAATGTGATTTTCTGTATTTCTTTTTCTCATTTAGTCTGTCATAGTTGAAGTGATGATGAAAATTACAGGCCTCTCTCATCTTTTTAAGTTGGAGAACTTGCACAATTGGTGGCTGACTAAATACTTTTTTGCCCCACTGTACATGTATTTGTGTGGCTACAATGCCATCTTTAGCACACAAAATGTTCTTGTTTGCAGAGAAATGCATTGAAAGAGACAAATTACACTACTACCGAGGTTTAATAGATAATACAACTTCTAATTGTGGATGTTTTCTAACTTATGATGCATGGATTTGATTGATGTATTCAATGCATTTTCACTGTTATCAAAGTAACTAATGGTGAGCGCATGCAGCCACTCAGAGTGCACATTTACTACATGACAGGAACGAGTTTGTAGATCTCATGAACTAAATGATGGCAGGTTAGAATGTTAGGATTCTGTGCCTTTTCCTGCTGGGAAAGGACTGTACATGGGTTTATTATGCATGTATGAGCTATACATTGTAAACTGACATGGTCAAAACATATTGATGCAACGGGAGGTTTAAACAATAACAAGGTTGTTTTCATTCCTCTGGAGTATGTCTTTAACAGTGTGAATGAAGAGAGGGAGATAAGAACTTTCAACTCCTTAACTTTAAAAAGTGATTTAACATTATCTCATCTGATTGAGCTCAGCTTCTTGCCCTTCTGGCCAGCTTGAGGTCCATGGGCTGGGCTTAATCTTCCATTCTCAGTGTAGAAGAATAGGTTTGGCTCTGAGTACTTGAGGGGGAAAGATTAACTGTGCTAGTTATCCAATCAGCAGAGCTTCCTCTCCTCTCCTGGCCCTCCAACACCACAGGAACATATTCACACCACCAGCCTTTAATCTCAACTACTTTGTAAGACTTTAAATATGCCATGTTGCGCATTGGATACTACCAAGCCAACCCACCACCTTAAAGATGACACGATTGCTGTTACGTGATTCCGCTCAATAAATCCGAAAGGGCAAATCTGGGTCAGTACATTTTTGTCTCCCAAATACACTTGCAGTCTTCCGGGGATGGGGGACGGGGATGGGGGTGGGGGTGGACCTCTTTCTTTAGGTGTACAGTTGCAGGGTTGAAGCCTGTGAATTAGTTCTCTTTAGGTTCTTGCAAGTTCACGAGGAAACAATGAAAGACATAATGAAATAGTGGTTGATTGTAAGGACCATGTAAAATAGAGGCAAAGGTACATGTTGCGTTGTGCATAAGAACAGTCCTTAGCCGTGGTATATTGGCCATATACCACACCACCTCGGGCCTTATTGTTTAAATCTAAATAATAATTTTAGATGCTATCAAAATGTTATTTAGGAAGGGTAGTCGTCAGAGATGAGTGAGAACTACTACATTAAATAACTAGTTAGCCATTATTTCCAGTGGTGGAAAAAGTACCCAATTGTCATACTTGAGTAAAAGTATAGATACCTTAATAGAAAGTTACTCAAGTAAAAGTGAAAATCACCCAGTAAAATACTACTTGAGTAAAAGTAAAAAAGAATTTGGTTTTAAATATACTTAAGTATCAAGAGTAAATGTAATTGATAAAATATACTTAAGTATCAAAAGTAAAAGTATAAATCATTTAAAATTCCTTATATTAAGCAAAGCAAACAGCACAATCTTCTTGTTTTTAAAATGTACGGATAGCCAGGGGCACACTCCAACACTCAGACATTAATTACAAAAGATGCATTTATGTTTAGTGAGTCCACCAGACCGTAGGCAATAGGGATGACCATGTATTCTCTTGATAAGTGCGTATATTTCAAAATATTCCTGTTCTGCTAAGCATTCAAATGTAATGAGTACTTTGGGTTGTAAAAAGTACAATATTTTCTTTAAGAATGTAGTGAAGTAAAAGTAAAATTTGGCAAAAATATAAATAGTAAAGTAAAGTACAGATACCCCAAAAAATGACTAAAGTAGTACTTTAAAGTATTTATACTTAAGTACTTTACACCACTGATTATTTCACTTTGGAAATAAAATACCCCTTCAATTGGTCTGTAGACTGGCAAAATATTATCCATCAATTACACATTCATTACATATTTCTTTCATTATAATCATGAGCTTTGAAGCTGCTAGGCTGTATTGACAAGCAGGCTGAATCTTCCTGACACATGACAAAATAAGCTCCTCTGTGGATTTAGTCATTTGCTTTGGGTGGAACATCGGCTTGCTGCTGGGAAGACTGTCATTATGAGGCTTTACAGATACATCTGACAGATTTTCTGTTAAACAAGTTCATATGGATTTTAAGTTATCTATATTATTGTGCCTTGGGCTGGATTCAATCCATATTGCAGAAGTATTGCGGAAGGTCCAAGTTATAGCTTGATTGAAATTTAAATGCAATGACAATTTAAATTGCTGAATATGTATGCCCATTCGGAAATGGCCTTTCCATTTTCATGTGGATCTTCTACGATACTTTCAAGATACGAATGAATCCAGCCCTGTCTGCATTACTTGATATGGATTGCTGACGACTAATTGTCATAATTTTACATTTGAGTCATTTAGCAGATGCTCTTATCCAGAGTAATTTACAGGAGCATTTAGGGTTAACTTCCTTGCTCATCGCTCAGCGGCATATTTCTCACCTAGTTGGCTCGTGGATTCGAACCAGCAACCTTTCAGTTATTGGCTCCACGCTCTTAAAAGCTAGGCTACCTGCCACCCTGATTTGTTTTAACGCATTTGTTAAGGTGTAGATTAACAAGCTAATCCATTTTCTGTGTCTTAACAGGCTTAACCGATGATTGTGTACATATGGTTTCAGATGAAGACTCAAAATTACATTAGACCAAATGACTGAATAACGAAACTCAAATAAGAACAAACACAAAATGATAGATGACTCTATATTCAGTAAAGTATGTTGCTACAAGTGATAGAGACTTTGATGCATGAAGAAAACATGGACCATTGACTTTTGTCATGAAAAGCTGCATTGGAGGAACTGTGCTGAAATCACTCCCATGGAAGGTGACATGGTGGAGCTGTCCATGGTGCTGAAACCCACTTAACTATCCCTGTTTATAATGAGGAAAAACATTAAATGCAGAATTGTAGTGCAACTACTGCGCTGTTCCATATCATCAGATCTAATATGTATACTGGCTATGTCTGCAATTTATCTATCAGAGTAAACATTATATTATATGTACACTACCAGTCAAAAGTTTTAGAACACCTACTCATTCAAGGGTTTTTCTTTATTTTTACTATTTTCTACATTGTAGAATAATAGTGAAGACATAAACTATGAAATAACACATGGAATCAAGTAGTAACCAAAAAAGTGATAAACAAATGAGATTGATGACAGCTTTGCACACTCCAGCTTCATGAGGTAGTGACCTGGAATGCATATTAATTAACAGGTGTGCCTTCTTAAAAGTTAATTTGTGGAATTTCTTTCCCTCTTAATGCGTTTGAGCCAATCAGTTGTGTTGTGACAAGGTAGGGGGGGTATGCCTACAGAAGATATCCCTATTTGGTAAAATACCAAGTCCATATTATGGCAAGAACAGCTCAAATAAGCAAAGAGAAATGACAGTCCATCATTACTTTAAGACATGATGGTCAGTCAATACAGAACATTTCAAGAACGTTGAACGTTTCTTCAAGTGCAGTCGCAAAAACCATCAAGCGCTAGGATGAAACTGGCTCTCATGAGGACTGCCACAGAAATTGGAAGACCCAGAGTTACCTCTGCTGCAGAGGATACGTTCATTAGAGTTTCCAGCCTCAGAATTTAATTACAGCCCAAATAAATCCTTCACAGAGTTCAACAGACACATCTGCACTGTTCAGAGGAGACTGTGTGAATCAGGCCTTGCTTGGGCTAAGAAACACAAGCAATGGACATTAGACAGGTGGAAATTTGTCCTTTGTTCTGGAGTCCAAATTCGAGATTTTTGAAGTAATTCTTAAGAATGAATCATAGTTCATGGAACCACAGTAATTCAGTATGGAACTAAAATATTCTGGATGAACAAAGCACTGTGTGATTCAGATAATGCATCATCCATGTCTCACAGCATGAGGGTATTGTTAAAGGGGTTCATGTTTCCCTGTGATCTTGAGCCGGAGGAAATATAAACAGGAAATAGTGGGAAGAAGTCTGGAGAGAAAATAGAGCACAGGAAAATAACTACATAGAGGATTAGAGCAGTCTTTCACCTGCAGCTAGAAATATTAATTCCACACTCTTAGAAAAAAGGATTCCGAAAGGGTCCTTCAGCTGTCCCTATAGGAGCACACTTTTTTCGTTCCAGGTACAACCATTTTGGGTTCCATGTAGGACCCTCTGTAGAAAGGAACCAAAAAGGTTCTACCTGAACCAAAAAGGGTTCTTTAAAGGGTTATCCAATGGGGACAGCCAAAGAACCCTTTTAGGTTGTAGATAGCACTTTTCTTTTGGAGTGCAGTGACATTAGGCCATAAACTCTATTCACCAGGGGTTTTCATTAACTTAGAACGCATGTTGAATGGCGAGCACGTAGTCATATCCAAAAGCATGCTTGGAAACAAATCATATCTGTCTTGAGTGAAACGTTGTCATGGCAAACGAGGAGCACGAGGGTGGGGTCTGGATAACATCATTGCTCTGAGGTTACTGAAACCTCACTGCTTGTCACAATTTCAGCCGAAGTTGGTCCCTCTCCTTGTTCAGGCGGCTTTCGGCAGTCGACGTCGCTGATTTTCTAGCTGCCACCGATCTACTTTTAATTTTCTAAGTTTTTGTCTTCATTATACACACCTGGTTTCCAATCACTAATTACATGTTCCTTATTTAAACCTCTGTCCCCCCCATGTCTTTGTGATTGATTGTTTGTTGTAACTCGGTCCGTCTTTGTGGGCTCGTGAGTTTACCGTTGTTATTTTATATTTTGAGTAAATTACGTTGATTACTCTATTCTGCTGTCCTGCGCCTGACTCTCCACACAGCTACACACAGGACCATTACAGAATCAATCACCCGAAATGGAGTCAGCAGGAGCGCACCAACCTCCTCCAGTCGAGGAGCATCTACAGCAGCACGCAATCATGTTACAGAGTCTTGGCACCATCATGGATCGCGTGCTGAAAAGTATGGAACGATGGGAGAGAGGAGGTTTTTCAGCGCCTCCACCTTCATCCCAAGCTCCCACTCCACAACCAACACAGATGTCCACCCTTCCTTCACCTGGTCCCAGTGGGATTCGGCTCGCGCTCCCGAGGGCTTATGATGGAACGGCTGCCGGGTGCCAGGGGTTCCTTCTCCAGCTAGAGCTCTACCTGGCGACCGTTCACCCGGCTCCCTCGGGACGCAAGAGCGTGTCCGCCCTCGTCTCCTGCTTATCTGGGAAAGCCCTGGAGTGGGCCAACGCCGTATGGGAGGAGGACGGAGTGGCGTTGGACCACTATGAGGAGTTCACCCACCACTTCAGGACAGTGTTTGACCATCTACCTGAGGGTAGAGCGGTGGGTGAACGCCTGTTCCACCTCAGGCAGGAGACGAGGAGCACACAGGACTTTTCACTGGAGTTCCGCACCCTGGCCGCGGGAGCAGGATGGAATGATAGGGCCCTGATCGACCATTACAGGTGCAGTCTGCGCGAGGACGTCCGACGGGAGCTGGCATGCAGGGACACCCACCTTATCCTTCGACCAGCTGGTGGACATGTCCATCAGGCTGGATACCCTGCCGGCCACCTGTGGACGTCCGGATCAGGGCCTGTTAGTTCCATCCCCCAACACCTCTGATCCAACACCGATGGAGCTAGGAGGGACTGCGCTTAGGGGGGCCGGAGGAGGAACCACTCCCTGCACCTTATGTGGCCGCAGAGGGCACACTGCTGGTCAGTGCTGGGGGGGTACCTCAGGGAGTCGAGGCAGCAGGCTGGGCAGTATCGTGTCATCCCAGGTGAGTAGGCACCAGACTCGCCCAGAACCCCCTGTTGCTCACATGTTTTTGTTTATAGATTTTCCAGAGTTTTCCCCGCGTTCCCAGCATAAGGCGCTCGTCGATTCTGGCGCAGCTGGGAACTTTATTGACCGTTCATTTGCCCGTAGTTTAGGGATCCCCATTGTGTCTGTTGATGTGCCCTTCCCTGTACACGCCTTAGATAGTCGACCATTAGGGTCAGGGCTGATTAGGGAGGTTACAGCTCCACTGAGTACGGTGACGCAGGGGGGTCATGAGGAGAAGATTAGTCTCTAGCTCATTGATTCTCCTGCGTTTCCCGTGGTGCTGGGTCTACCCTGGTTGGCCTATCATGACCCCACTATTTCGTGGCATCAGAGGGCTCTAAAGGGATGGTCACGAAAGTGCTCGGGGAGGTGTGTAGGTGTTTCCATCGGTGCAACTATGGTGGAAATTCCAGACCAGGTCTCCACCGTGCACATCCCCTCAGAATATGCCGATTTGGCTCTCAGTTACCACCCCATCGATGGGGATTGTGCGATAAATCTCCTGGTAGACGCAGAACTTCCCAGGAGTCACGTGTATCCTCTGTCACAGGAGGAGACGGCAGCTATGGAGACATATGTTTCCCAATCTCTGGGACAGGGTTACATTTGGCCCTCCACTTCACCTGCCTCCTCAAGTTTATTTTTTGTGAAGAAGGATGGAGGTCTGCGCCCGTGTATTGACTATCGAGGTATCAATCAGATCACTGTGAGGTACAGCTACCCGCTGCCTCTCATAGCCAGTGCGATCGAGCTTCTTCACCAAATTGAATCTCAGGAGCGCTTACAATCTGGTGCATATCCGGGAGGGGGACGAGTGGAAGACAGCATTTAGTACCACCTCAGGGCATTACGAGTACCTCGTCATGTTGTACGGGTTGATGAATGCTCCGTCAGTCTTCCAGGCATTTGTAGACAAGATTTTCCGGGACCTGCACGGGCAGGGTGTAGTGGTGTATATCAACAACATTCTGATATACTCCGCTACACGCGCCGAGCATGTGTCCCTGGTGCGCAAGGTGCTGGGTTGACTGTTGGATCATGACCTGTACGTCAAGGCTGAGAAATGTCTGTTCTTCCAGCAGTCCGTCTCTTTCCTAGGGTACCGCATTTCCACGTCAGGGGTGGAGATGGAGAATGACCGCATTTCAGCCGTGAGTAATTGGCCGACTCCAACCACGGTAAAGGAAGTGCAGCGGTTCTTAGGGTTTGCAAACTACTACCGGAGGTTTATCCAGGGCTTTGGTCAGGTAGCGGGTCCTATTACTTCACTGCTGAAGCGGGGGCCGGTGCGACTGCAGTGGTTAGCTGAGACGGACAGGTCTTTTAGTCATCTGAAGGCTCTGTTTACCTCGGCTCCCGTGCTGGCTCATCCGGATCCCTTTGGCATTCATAGTTGAGGTGAATGCGTCCGAGGCTGGGATAGGAGCTGTGCTGTCTCAGCGCTCGGGTACACCACCAAAACTCTGCCCCTGTGCATTCTTTTTGAAGAAGCTCAGCTCGGCGGAGCGAAACTATGATGTGGGGGACCGGGAGTTGTTGGCTGTCGTCAAGGCTCTGAAGGCGTGGAGACACTGGCACATCCTGCCAGACACCCTGGACCCACTCCAATTTGCTTAGCGTCCCAATAGGTCCACAGGCAACGCAATCGCAATCACACTGCATACTGCCCTAACCCATCTGGACAAGAGGAATACTTATGTAAGAATGCTGTTCACCGACTACAGCTCAGCATTTAACACCATAGTACCCTCCAAGCTCGTCATTAAGCTCGAGACCCTAGGTCTCGACCCAGCCCTGTGCAACTGGGTCCTGGACTTCCTGATGGGCCGGCCCCAGGTGGTGAGGGTAAGAAACAACATCTCCACCCCGCTGATCCTCAACACTGGGGCCCCACAAGGGTGCGTTCTCAGCCCTCTCCTGTACTCCCTGTTTACCCATGACTGCGTGGCCAAGCACGCATCCAACTCAATCATCAAGTTTGCTGACGACACTACAGTGGTAGGCTTGATTACCAACAACGACGAGACGGCCTACAGGGAGGAGGTGAGGGCCCTCGGAGTGTGGTGTCAGGAAAATAACCTCTCACTCAATGTCAACAAAACAAAGGAGATGATCGTGAATATCAGGAAACAGGAGAGGGAGCACCCCCCTATCCACATCGACGGGACAGTAGTGGAGAAGGTGGAAAGTTTTAAGTTCCTCGGCGTACACATCACGGACAAACTGAATTGGTCCACCCACACAGACAGCATGGTGAAGAAGGCGCAACAGCGCCTCTTCAACCTCAGGAGGCTGAAGAAATTCGTCTTGTCACCAAAATCACTCACAAACTTCTACAGATGCACAATCGCGAGCATCCTGTCGGGCTGTATCACCGCCTGGTACGGAAACTGCTCCGCCCACAACCGTAAGGCTCTCCAGAGGGTAGTGAGGACTGCACAACGCATCACCGGGGGTAAACTACCTGCCCTTCAGGACACCTACACCACCCGATGTCACAGGAAGGCCAAAAAGATCATCAACGACAACAACCACCCGAGCCACTGCCTGTTCACCCCGCTATCATCCAGAAGGCGAGGTCAGTACAGGTGCATCAAAGCTGGGACCAAGAGACTGAAAAACAGCTTCTACCTCAAGGCCATCAGACTGTTAAACAGCCATCACTAACATTGAGTGGCTTTTGCCAACATACTGACTTAAATCTCTAGCCACTTTAAACAATTTTGTATATAATGTTTACATATCCGTCATTACTCATATCAAATGTATACACTGTACTCTAAACCATCTACTGAATCTTGCCTATGCCGTTCGGCCATCGACTCAAATCTCTAGCCACTTTAATAATTATAATCGGATGAAATAAATGTATCACTAGCCGCTTTAAACGATGCCATTTATATAATGTTTACATATCCTACATTACTCATCTCATATGTATTTACTGTACTCCATCTTGCCTATGCCGATCAGCCATCGCTCATCCATATATTTATATGTACATACTCGTATTCATTCCTTTACTCTTGTGTGTATAAGGTAATTGTTGTGAATTTGTTAGATTACTTGTTAGATACTACTGCATGGTCAGAACTAGAAGCACAAGCATTTCGCTACACTCGCATTAACATCTGCTAACCATGTGTATGTGACAAATAACATTTGATTTGATTTGAGGGGGCTAAACACCCTTTTCTCATCTGGACTGACCACCGTAATCTGGAGTACATCCAGGCGGCGAGGAGGCTGAACCCCTGCCAGGCAAGGTGGGCCATGTTTTTTACCCGTTTTGTTTTCACCCTTTCCTACAGACCAGGTTCCTAGAACGCTAAGGCAGACTCACTGTCCCGGATGTATGACACAGAGGAGCGGGCCATAGATCCCACTCCCATACTTCCAGCCTCTTGCCTGGTGGCACTGGTGGTGTGGGAGCTGGACGCGGACATAGAGCAGGCGTTACGCACAGAGCCCACTCCCATTCAGTGTCCAGCTGGACGTCTGTACGTTCTGTCTGCTGTTCGCAACCGTCTGAACTATTGGGCCCACACGCCACCCTCCTCTGGTCATCCTGGCATCGGTCGGAGAGTGCGCTGCCTTAGTGGGAAGTACTGGTGGCCCACCTTAGCTAAGGACGTGAGGGTTTATGTTTCCTTCTGCTCGGTGTGTGCCCAGTGCAAGGCGCCTAGGCACCTGCCCAGAGGGAAATTACAACCCCCTCAGGTGGAAAGAGTCAACCAGGATGTGGGTAGGTTTCTGCGGTCTTATTGCCAGGAACGGCCGGGGGAGTGGGAGAGTTTCATCCCCTGGGCAGAGATGGCCCAGAACTCATTCCGCCACTCCTCCACTAACCTCTCCCCTTTCCAGTGCGTACTAGGGTACCAGCCCGTTCTGGCACCGTGGCATCAGAGCCAGATCGAGACTCCTGTGGTGGATGAATGGTTTAGGTGCTCGGAGGAGACCAGGGAGGCCGCCCATGTGCACCTATAACAAGCCGTGAGGCGGCAGAAGGCGAGCGCCGACTGCCACCGCAGTGAAGCCCCGGTGTTCGCACCGGGGGACAGGTTCTGACTCTCGACCCAAAACCTGCCCCTCCGCCTGCCCTGCCGGAAGCTGGGCCCGCGGTTTGTGGGGCCCTTTAAAGTCCTGAGGAGATTGAACGAGGTATGTTATAAGTTACAGCTTCCCCCAGATTACCGTATTAACTCCTCTTTCCATGTGTCTCTCCTCAGGCCGGTGGTAGCTGGTCCACTCCAGGAATCTGAGGTGCGGGATGTCCCCCCCCCCTCTGGACATCGAGGGGGCCCCGGCGTATGCTGTCCGAGCCATCATGGACTCAAGGCGCCGGGCGAGGGGCCTCCAGTACCTCGTGGAGTGGGAGGGGAACGGCCCGGAGGAGAGATGTTGGGTGCCGGTGGAGGACATCCTGGACCTGTCGTTGCTGCTGATGTTTCACCGTCTCTACCAGGATCGCCCTGTGCCTCGTCCTCCGGGTCGCCCCTGGGGGGGGGGTACTGTCACGATTTCAGCCGAAGTCGGTCCCTCTCCTTGTTCGGGTGGCTTTCGGCGGTCAACGTCGCCGGTTTTCTAGCTGCAGCCGATCTACTTTTCATTTTCTATGTTTTTGTCTTCATTATACACACCTGGTTTCCAATCACTAATTACAGTGGGGCAAAAAAGTATTTAGTCAGCCACCAATTGTGCAAGTTCTCCAACTTAAAAAGATGAGAGAGGCCTGTAATTTTCATCATAGGTACACTTCAACTATGACAGATGAAATGAGAAAAAGAAATCCAGAAAATCACATTGTAGGATTTTTTATTTATTTATTTGCAAATTATGGTGGAAAATAAGTATTTGGTCAATAACAAAAGTTTTTCTCAATACTTTGTTATATACTCTTTGTTGGCAATGACAGAGGTCAAACGTTTTCTGTAAGTCTTCACAAGGTTTTCACACACTGTTGCTGGTATTTTGGCCCATTCCTCCATGCAGATCTCCTCTAGAGCAGTGATGTTTTGGGGCTGTCGCTGGGCAACACGGACTTTCAACTGCCTCCAAAGATTTTCTATGGGGTTGAGATCTGGAGACTGGCTAGGCCACTCCAGGACCTTGAAATGCTTCTTACGAAGCCACTCCTTCGTTGCGGGCGGTGTGTTTGGGATCATTGTCATGCTGAAAGACCCAGCCACGTTTCATCTTCAATGCCCTTGCTGATGGAAGGAGGTTTTCACTCAAAATCTCACGATACATGGCCCCATTCATTCTTTCCTTTACACGGATCAGTCGTCCTGGTCCCTTTGCAGAAAAACAGCCCCAAAGCATGATGTTTCCACCCCCATGCTTCACAGTAGGTATGGTGTTCTTTGGATGCAACTCAGCATTCTTTGTCCTCCAAACACGACGAGTTGAGTTTTTACCAAAAGGTTCTATTTTGGTTTCATCTGACCGTATGACATTCTCCCAATCCTCATCTGGATCATCCAAATGCTCTCTAGCAAACTTCAGACGGGCCTGAACATGTACTGGCTTAAGCAGGGGACACGTCTGGCACTGCAGGATTTGAGTCCCTGGCGGCGAGGTGTGTTACTGATGGTAGGCTTTGTTACTTTGGTCCCAGCTCTCTGCAGGTCATTCACTAGGTCCCCGTGTGGTTCTGGGATTTTTGCTCACCGTTCTTGTGATCATTTTGACCCCACGGGGTGAGATCTTGCGTGGAGCCCCAGATCGAGGAAGATTATCAGTGGTCTTGTATGTCTTCCATTTCCTAATAATTGCTCCCACAGTTGATTTCTTCAAACCAAGCTGCTTACCTATTGCAGATTCAGTCTTCCCAACCTGGTGCAGGTCTACAATTTTGTTTCTGGTGTCCTTTGACAGCTCTTTGGTCTTGGCCATAGTGGAGTTTGGAGTGTGACTGTTTGAGGTTGTGGACAGGTGTCTTTTATACTGATAACAAGTTCAAACAGGTGCCATTAATACAGGTAACGAGTGGAGGACAGAGGAGCCTCTTAAAGAAGAAGTTACAGGTCTGTGAGAGCCAGAAATCTTGCTTGTTTGTATGTGACCAAATACTTATTTTCCACCATAATTTGCAAATAAATTCATTAAAAATCCTACAATGTGATTTTCTGCATTTTTTTTCCTCATTTTGTCTGTCATAGTTGAAGTGTACCTATGATGAAAATTACAGGCCTCTCTCATCTTTTTAAGTGAGAGAACTTGCACAATTGGTGGCTGACTAAATACTTTTTTGCCCCACTGTGTATACAAATACAATCAGTGGGAATAGGAGCCAGGTGTGCTCAATGAAAGTTCCAGAGGGATCCGTGACAATGCACTTAAAACCCATTGTGCATATTGTTCCAAATCTAGGATAAGGAGGAGTATTCTGATGAGTCTATTGCAAACGACATCAGCAGCCAGGCGATGTGCGTCAGTCAGGGAAGTTAACATCAGCCCCCACACTCCCATTTGGCAGAGATACCAAATTTGATTGGAAGCTTGTTAGCAAAATATATTCCACCATCCTGGTTCTTTTCCCAATCCTGTCATTGGGAATTCTGACTGGCAGTTCTATTTTTAGGGGCCTCCCAGAGTTGGCACAGTGAAGACTGGTTCAGATGGCGCAACAGTCTCTGCCGCCCAATCAAATTAGAGGATTTCATCAGTGGGAGAAGAGACTGACGCCATGAAGACCACTGCATTGCCTCCCTTTCTAGTCTCATAAAGAAAAATCTATTATCTACAACCAACAAAAAGAAACGTCAAGTGGACATTTTCCCCCTTTCAACATGATACCCTCATTTCCATTGTCCATGTGGCAGAGGGTCTTGTGTTACCCATGTGCTGCCCATAATAGAGGACGTAAGTGTTAGGCAATGTCCCAACAGCACGTCCACCAGCAGAATATATTATTCTTGTCAGGACCTGGCTCCCGGTTCAGTAAACATTGGCTTTTACATTGTTGTTTTAGAGTGTTGGAGGGCTGTATGCTGGTCTATGACTCTTAACCCAAACATATGATTACTGTTGGAGAAATCGTTTACATTTAGATGTAAACACATTAATCTCAGAATATGCCTGGAGGAGTGAGGATTAACCTATAATTCAGTTTCTGTCAATGGGTCTGAGAAACAGAATGAAGCCTATTTCATCACTGCTGCAGAAGTATTGGCTCTATTTTTTTCAAACCTCCATAGTATAGTAGACAGAAAAATATCTACAATGCATTAAAAGGGACAACTATGTTTCTGTTTTTGTCAGATAGCTGAGGTAATTTTTTTAAACGTGCTTAATCATATTAAGTGGTCAGGCCTGTAAGTCCTCTAAACTTTGAACTCTCCTGATGTCCCTATGGCTGAGTGCAAGTCAATAACACACACCCCGATGACCCAAAAACAACAGACAGACAACACTACTTCCCGGCAGTGGAGTCTCCAGTTATATAAGATACTTTGTCTTGCAGGTGATTGCATGCAGTTACTGATTGTATCATTTAAGTAGAAATAAAACCGAAATGTGAGCCAAAGCAACCTTGGAAGACTCTCTGCAAAGAACCTCCCCATTTGAGGGCAGCAGCAGGGCAGCAGCCGCTATGGGGAGAGATGGAATTCCTGTCTGGTCATTAGGAGAGGGAGAGAGAGAGAGAGAGAGAGAGGCTAAATGGATTCAACAATGTCTTGCACACTGAATGAAAATCATGGCAGCTCCAAAGACATAAAAAAAATGACCACACTTACAAAATCTATTGTTAGTGATGACATCATCTGCCTGCTGTGCTGCCTCTCATCCCATTCCCCCTGAGGTCACCATTCAGCCAAATGTCTCATTACCTCTGCCTTGCCGCACAGATGCTCCATCTTACGCCCCTAGCCCAGGGGCTAGAACTATCAGTCATCTTTAGGCAGGTCAGCACAAAAAACAATATATACTTTATTTAATCAACATATTTATCAACTATTTGTTGACTATTGATATGAATGAGATGTAATCTTTCTGTTGCACGCAGTAAGTCATTTTAGAATTCAATAGTTTTAATGAGAGTAGCAGTGACAAAATGTCACACCCATATTGCCAAACAATTATTAGATCAATCAAATATACCAAGCACACGGGGACGGCCAGCTGGTATCCCTGTTCTCTAAACTAACATAACAAAATAAACCAAGATAACTATTTCACATATAGCAGTGATCATTTCTGACTTGATTGACATAAAGTGTTAGCATTGGTGTCATTGTGACCCATCGGACCTGTTGGTTCTGTTGTTCTGGCTTATGTTTGGACATGCCAGTACACCATGAGGTTGGCATGGGGTGGCTGGGCAGAGTGAACGTGACAAGCATCATGTCTATGAAACATCCCCATGGCAACTGCTCCCACCACTAATGATGACTCGTATTGGAAGCATTACTTTTTCGACACTGATATTGCACATATTTCTTTTAAACCGCAGTCATGGAGCATATTTTAAGCACTGGACATTGTGCTGCTCAGAATGAATGAATGAAATGTGAGTTCTGTATGTGCTGGTATAATACTACTCTGTTTTATTAAGCACTTAATTTAAAATGCTTTTTTTTTTTTTTTTTAGATGGTCGTGAGGTGTTTTTTGAGTTCCTCCTGTGTGCATTTTGTTGTTAGAAAGAAATACTGTACTACAAAATTCCAAGAGAAAAGAGTGGAAGAGGAAGAAAATACCAAACACAATGAAAGAGTGCCCATCCTTTGTTGTGCCTGATCTAAATGCTGACAATCAAAATGACACCATTGCAGAGAGGGGATTTTTACCATTGCAGAAGGGTGGGTTGAGAGGGGACATAAACGTGCATATTTCTTCTTATAATAAGGTTTGGTTGAATCATGGCACTGGCTGAATTGTCCAGCTGACTGGTCTTTATGAATGAATTAATGAATTAACTTAATAATGACAGCTACATATTAGCTCTACATAAGGTGGCTGATAAGCAATGTGGATCTCTGAACCTATTCCGGTGTCACACATTCTTACAGTGTGGCTTGATAAGGCAACTGATGAAGTCCAGACTTTCAGTTCGATAAGGCAGAAGTGATTGGCCAGACAAAAGGTATGTTCTACAGATGTAGGATCTTAATTTGATCACCTTGTTGCAGGAGAACTTTCCTGCAATTTAGGACATTTAAAACGTGTATTTGAGGTTTAAAAGGCTTCTGTAATTTCCACTTCTACATTTCTTCAATTACGGAAAATGTATCAACCCCTACTAAAACGTCCATGAATTATAATCCACATAATAATTTACATTTCTGCAGGATTATTTCCCTGCTGTAGCAAACTGGCTCAAATGTACCTGTACCTAATGGGCTGGTAATGATCCCCTGTAGACAGCAGCTTTTTAGACAGCCTTTAGCAGATCTGCTGCTAAAACGGAGCCAATGTTCTGCTTCAACATTTGTATTTCCTTTCCGGAAAATAGCTGTATACATTTGACCATAGCCCCTCTCATATAACTTGTTAATATGTGATCTTTCAGATAGAGCAGAGGTAAGTCTGCTGTGTTTGTGAGTTCCATGTGATCTGAATTCTGGCCTTTAATTAGAATCCTTGGTTGAAGAGTCTGAAAGAATAATCACACATACTGGCTGTGAAAATGTATCCAAAACATGCTGACTTTCCACATATTATAAGCAATTGCATTAAAAAGTACACATTATGCAGGATCAATGGCTTTCCAAGGAAATGCATATTTTTATTTATTTTAAATATGGCATATGATAATTCTAACAAATTAATTCCCATCAATCAGAGACATTTTCAAAATGTTAAACAATATTTACAATAACATGATAAAGGAGGTTCTAAGTAAAATAGATTTAAGGGGAATAACATCAGTTTAAACTTTTTCACAAAACTGATGCTGCATGTTCAAATGTCATGTATTGTTGATATAAAGGTGCAACAGACCTCAGAGAATATTAGCCCACATGATGTTCTTAGTGTAGAGTTTATGTTCTGAATGTTTTTTCCCATAAAGAGAGTAGCCTGCAATGTATAATGTGTTTTGTGGTTGTATCCATCATTTTGGGGCCTCCCACTGCCAAACAGAAAAATGTGGGTCTGTCTGGCGCTATGGTCTGGCACAATGGTTGGGATACTATGAAACAATTTGACAAGATTGGAAAGGTTGAAATTGGAAAACAAATCAAAGATGGTGGACTTTGGCTGCTGTCCTTGTTTGGTTCCTACACAGAGGGCTTGTGGCATAATCTTCTAATGTACTCACAATTAACTTACAGATATTATCTTAATTTTATCATTCTGCTGTCACAGAGAATGTTCCTGCACCACAGGAAATGAAAATGAGCCATTATTTTTTTCACTTCTAAACTATGGCCTATTATAGTGTATTAAACATTATTTACAGTTAGAAATGATGTATATTTTTAGTAATCAAATCCTCCTGCTGCAGGATTATTTTACTCCTGCATCAAAACAGGTCAAATGAAGATCTTACATCTGTACAGTACTATGATTACTTTTATATACAATCATCCAGATTTTTTTTATAAATGGTAGTATTCAGAAGAGACTCCTACTTAACTTGCATAGCTGAGAATAGGAGTAAACATACACTATGGCTCAACCCAGGTGTGGATATCTAACTTGACATTTAACTTTTTCATGGTGTCAGCTCCTGAGGGGACCTTTAAACCTTCTCGGATTAGTTCACCGGTCATCCTACCAGAATCTCTGAGGCATTCACACAGATCTGTTTGCTCCCGTGCTCATCCGTTCGTCTAATGCATTTTTAAAAAGGACCAGCCTCTATCAATGGGGCAGTATTCCCCTAACTGGCGCCGGCTACTGCAGCAGTGCAGTCTGGGAAAACTGCTCAGGATTCGGATCAGGCAACCTATGTCCTTTAGGCGTGATAGACTTTCACATCGTTCTGCTTGGTGCATCTCCTACCGTCACTTATCGCCTGAGCTGTTGCAAGGGCATGTACCTTGAGTACAGAAACAAATAATCAAGAGAGAAAAAAAGTAGTTAGTTAGAACACTTCTGAAAGTACTATGTAGATGAGGGGCTGGATTCAATCTGTATCGCTGAAGTATGATTCAGTATGGTGATTGTTTATTGGCGGTTGGTAGGCAGTCAGGCGAACAGTACACTGACTCCCACACCTCTCCTTGCTCTCTCAAAGAGAGCTGCCACCCACCTCGGCCACCCAATTCCATAGTCATGGCTCTGTTTCTGGACTGCAGTAGGGAGAGCTAGGCCCTCCTCGTGGGCACAGAGAATATACTGACAAAACAATATTTCCCAAGGTTAACTTTTTCTCTCTCTCCTCAATCTGAGTTTCAAAAGCTGGTGCAAAACACAGAAAATGCTAAATCTGTCCTTGGTCTTTGGATTCCGTGGCTGTCACTCAACACAAAGGAAAGAACGTGTGTATTTACTATGTTTTCCCTTAACAAAATAAACCCCAGCATTTAGAAACATGGGAAACAATGTTGCATATTAGTCCTAACAGTAAGAGATTTGTTTGTTACAAACCCTTGTTCTCAGTTGAGGCTGAAGTTTATCTGAATGAGTCACATCTCTAGCCTTGTTTATACCTGGTTCTAACATGTGTCCTTGTCTTGATCATGTCCACTTTCTGGTAATGGCCACAATTTTAGATGATTAAGATCTGATCTGTCTCCGGAAGTAGTAGACAGATCTGGACAGCGAAACTATTTTAAATCAGCATTGTCCCACCCTCAAAAATGATTGACAGGTGACACCATTGACTTATACCATCAATATGTCTTAAAATAAATAAATAAATATTATTTTTAGAAAAGAAGCTGTTCAGAAATGTGCATGCAGGGATGGACTGGGAAATCTGGTCACAATGCAGACACAGAGGACGGATAAGATACACATTTTAATACCACATGTAAATACATGATTTTTGGGGGGGGCACAATCAGAATGTGGACAAGATCAGGACACAGGACCCATGTTAGTGTAGTGTTTGAGAGATAAGCAGCATGTTATTATGCACTCTTGGTTAAAATGGTATGCACGTGTTCAGTGCGTGATATTGGAAATATGTATCTGATTGGATGCGCATAGTTTTATTGGCAGGCCCTCATTGGTTGTTGGCCAAGGTATTCAAGTGTGCTTCCTTTGAGCGGGTGCAGATGGACTCAGTTTGGAACCAGCAATGTTGTATCCGCTGTCATATTGGAAATACACCTATTTGTGTTGTTAATGCTTTATACTGTTGAGTTTCTCTTTACAATAACTAAAATGAACCCGCTTCCTTTAATCGGGGATGCAACAGTTAGCACCAGGTATAAACGGTATAGGTATAGACTTCAGGTATAAACTTCAGATACAATGGAAATGGGACAACCAAACCACCTAGTGATTTCCCATACCAACATGCAAACAAAACAGACTGTAGTAATTGATGATCCGAATCATAGATTCTACACTAACCAATCAGTGCTGAGCATAACACAACATTCTCCACCCCCACTCAGGGTGGCATCAATGGCCGAGCTGGGACATGCAGGAGGTGGCACTTTCCTCAGACACTTGGCATGCCAGAGAGAGCCGTCAGTTAGCTGAAACGTTGCTGGGCCCAGCTGACGTTGAACTTGACATGGTCTTGACCAGAAGGTGCGGAGCTTGTCTGTGTGGTGTGATCGTTGCACCCTGACCCAATCCTTCACTTGGATTTCAGGAAGCTGTGTTCTCTTTCTTTTGTTGTAGCTCTCAGTCCGTTTTTCAGGGTTTGATTGAACCTCTCCAATGGCCTGGGAATGGTAGAAGGCTGTTCTAATGTGTTTATGAGGCCTCACCTCCTGGTTACACTAGTGACCATATCCCCCGCGCATCCCGCAAAGGCGGAGGTGTTGCTAACATTTACAATAGCAAATTTCTATTTACAAAAACAAAAAAGCAGCGTTTTCGTCTTTTGAGCTTCTAGTCATGAAATCTATGCAGCCTACTCAATCACTTTTTATAGCTACTGTTTACAGGCCTCCTGGGCCATATACAACGTTCCTCACTGAGTTCCCTGAATTCCTATCGGACCTTGTAGTCATGGCAGACAATATTCAAATTTTTGGTGACTTTAATATTCACATGGAAAAGTCCACAGACCCACTCCAAAAGGCTTTTGGAGCCATCATCGACTCTGTCGGTTTTGTCCAACATGTCTCGGACCTACTCACTGCCACAGTCATACTCTGGACCTAGTTTTGTCCCGTGGAATAAATGTTGTGGATCTTAATGTTTTTCCTCATAATCCTGGACTATCGGACCACCATTTTATTACGCTTTGAAATCGCAACAGATAATCTGCTCAGACCCCAACCAAGGATCATCAAAAGTCGTGCTATAAATTCTCAGACATCCCAAAGATTCCTAGATGCCCTTCCAGAATCCTTCCACCTACCCAAGGACGTCAGAGTACAAAAATCAGTTAACCACCTAACTGAGGAACTCAATGTAACCTTGCGCAATACCCTAGATGCAGTTGCACCCCTAAAAACAAAAACATTTGCCATAAAAAACTAGCTCCCTGGTATACAGAAAATACCCGAGCTCTGAAGCAAGCTTCCAGAAAATTGGAACGTAAATGGCACCACACCAAACTGGAAGTCTTCCGACTAGCTTGGAAAGACAGTACCGTGCAGTATCGAAGAGCCCTCACTGCTGCTCGATCATCCTATTTTTCCAAGTTAATTGAGGAAAATAAGAATAATCCAAAGTTTCTTTTTGATACTGTCACAAAGCTAACTAAAAAGCAGCATTCCCCAAGAGAGGATGGCTTTCACTTTAGCAGTGATTCATTCATGAACTTCTTTGAGGAAAAGATCATGATCATTAGAAAGCAAATTACGGACTCCTCTTTAAATCTGCGTATTCCTCCAAAGCTCAGTTGTCCTGAGTCCACACAACTTTGCCAGGACATAAAATCAAGAGAGACACTCAAGTTTTTAGTACCATATCTCTTGACACATTGATGAAAATAATCATGGCCTCTAAACCTTCAAGCTGCATACTGGACCCTATTCCAACTAAACTACTGAAAGAGCTGCTTCCTGTGCTTGGCCCTCCTATGTTGAACATAATAAACAGCTCTCTATCTACCGGATGTGTACCAAACTCACTAAAAATGGCAGTAATAAAGCCTCTCTTAAAAAGCCAAACCTTGACCCAGAAAATATAAAAACTATCGGCCTATATCGAATCTTCCATTCCTCTCAAAGATTTTAGAAAAAGCTGTTGCGCAGCAACTCACTGCCTTCCTGAAGACAAACAATGTATCGTAAACGCTTCAGTCTGGTTTTAGACCCCATCATAGCACTGAGACTGCACTTGTGAAGGTGGTAAATGACCTTTTAATGGCGTCAGACCGAGGCTCTGCAACTGTACTCATGCTCCTAGACCTTAGTGCTGCTTTTGATACCATCGATCACCACATTCTTTTGGAGAGATTGGAAACCCAAATTGGTCTACATGGACAAGTTCTGGCCTGGTTTAGATCTTATCTGTCGGAAAGATATCAGTTTGTCTCTGTGGATGGTTTGTCCTCTGACAAATCAACTGTAAATTTCGGTGTTCCTCAAGGCTCTGTTTTGGGACCACTATTGGTTTCACTATATATTTTACCACTTGGTGATGTCATTCGGAAACATAATGTTAACTTTCACTGCTATGCGGATGACACACAGCTGTACATTTCGATGAAACATGGTGAAGCCCCAAAATTGCCCTCCCTGGAAGCCTGTGTTTCAGACATAAGGAAGTGGATGGCGGAAAATTTTCTACTTTTAAACTCTGACAAAACAGAGATAAAATCAAATAAAACTGTGAAGGACCTCGGCGTTACTCTGGACTCTGATCTCTCTTTTGACGAACATATCAAGACTGTTTCAAGGACCGCTTTTTTCCATTTACGTAACATTGTAAAAATCAGAAACTTTCTGTCCAAAAATGATGCAGAAAAGTTAATCCATGCGTTTGTAACTTCTAGGTTAGACTACTGCAATGCTTTATTTTCCGGCTATCCGGATAAAGCACTAAATAAACTTCAGTTAGTGCTAAACACGGCTGCTAGAATCTTGACTAGAACCCCAAAATTTGATCATATTACTCCAGTACTAGCCTCTCTACACTGGCTTCCTGTTAAGGCAAGGGCTGATTTCAAGGTTTTACTGCTAACCTACAAAGCATTACATGGGCTTGCTCCTACCTATCTTTCTGATTTGGTCCTGCCGTACATACCTACACGCACGCCACGGTCACAAGACGCAGAGCCTCCTTACTGTCCCTAGAATTTCTAAGCAAACAGCTGGAGGCAGGGCTTTTTCCTATAGAGCTCCATTTTTATGGAATAGTCTGCCTATCCATGTGAGAGACGCAGACTCGTTCTCAACCTTTAAGTCTTTATTGAAGACTCATCTCTTCAGTAGGTCCTATGACTGAGTGTAGTCTGGCCCAGGAGTGTGAAGGAGGTGAACAGAAAGGCACTGGAGCAACGAACCACCCTTGCTGTCTTTGCCTGGCCGGTTCCCCTCCACTGGGATTCTCTGCCTCTAACCCTATTACAGGGGCTGAGTCACTGGCTTCTGGTGCCGTGGCGGAGATCTTGTGGGCTGTACTCGGCCTTGTCTCAGGATGGTAAGTTGGTGGTTGAAGATATCCTTCTAGTGGTGTGGGGGCTGTGCTTCGGCAGAGTGGGTGGGGTTATATCCTGCCTGTTTGGCCCTGTCCGGGGGTTTCGTCGGACGGGGCCACAGTGTCTCCCGACCCCTCCTGTCTCAGCCCCCAGTATTTATGCTGCAGTAGTTTATGTGTCGGGGGGCTAGGGTCCGTCTGCTATATCTGGAGTATTTCTTCTCTTATCTGGTGTCCTGTGCGAATTTAAGTATGCTCTCTCTAATTATCTCTCTTTTTTTCTTCTCTCTCTCTCTCTCTCTCTCTCTCTCTCTCTCTCTCTCTCTCTCTCTCTCTCTCTCTCTCTCTCTCTCTCTCTCTCTCTCTCTCTCTCTCTCTCTCTCTCTCTCTCTCTCTCTCTCTCTCTCTCTCTCTCTCTCTCTCTCTCTCTCTCTCTCTCTCTCTCTCTCTCTCTCTCTCTCTCTCTCTCTCTCTCTCTCTCTCTCTCTCTCTCTCTCTCATTACCAGAGTTGCAGGCAGTCCCCAGAGAGCAAAGCGCATATCCAGGAAGTTTATGATGGCCCCTGATGTGACAGAGCCAATGGGTGTGACCTCTGGACAATTTAAATGTAGGTCATAAACAACCACCAGGAAGAATGTAGCACATTCTGGAGTTCACCGCAGATGTCCAGTTAGATATATGTTCCCATGAGTGATTCCTCACAAAACTAGAACAAAAATAGACCATGCTTCTTGGGATTTTCAAAAAATTTCATCCACAGAAGGGTCCTTTGGAGGAATGATTGTTGACATATATTTGAAATGTGTATCTAACCTTTTACTGCAGTGGGCTGAATCATGGTCACAGAGTGTTTTTTGGTAGTCTTAAACAAATCTACTTTGAAAAAAAAGTATATACATCAGATAAATGGTTATGGGCTTAAGACCCATTTTCAATGCCCTGGCTGAGGGAAGGAGGTTCTCACCCAAGATTTGACGGTACATGGCCCCGTCCATCGTCCCTTTGATGTGGTGAAGTTGTCCTGTCCCCTTAGCAGAAAAACACCCCCAAAGCATAATGTTTCCACCTCCATGTTTGACGGTGGGGATGGTGTTATTGGGGTCATAGGCAGCATTCCTCCTCCTCCAAACACGGCGAGTTGAGTTGATGCCAAAGAGCTCCATTTTGGTCTCATCTGACCACAACACTTTCACCCAGTTGTCCTCTGAACCATTCAGATGTTCATTGGCAAACTTCAGACGGGCATGTATATGTGCTTTCTTGAGCAGGGGGAACTTGCGGGCGCTGCACGATTTCAGTCCTTCACGGCGTAGTGTGTTACCAATTGTTTTCGTGTAGTTCTGGGCTGATTCCTCACCGTTCTCCACGAGGTGAGATCCTGCATGGAGCCCCATGCCGAGGGAGATTGACAGTTCTTTTGTGTTTCCTCCATTTGCGAATAATCGCACCAACTGTTGTCACCTTCTCACCAAGCTGCTTGGCAATGGTCTTGTAGCCCATTCCAGCCTTGTGTAGGTCTACAATCTTGTCCCTGACATCCTTGGAGAGCTCTTTGGTCTTGGCCATGGTGGAGAGTTTGGAATCTGATTGATTGATTCTGTGGACAGGTGTTTTTTATACAGGTAACAAACTGAGATTAGGAGCACTCCCTTTAAGAGTGTGCTCCTAATCTCAGCTAGTTACCTGTATAAAAGACACCTGGGAGCCAAAAATCTTTCTGATTGAGAGGGGTTCAAATACTTATTTCCCCCATTAAAATGCAAATCAATTTATAAAATGTTTCTCTCACTGTTCATAAACACCTATCATTAAAATTGTAGACTGATAATTTCTTTGTCAGTGGGCAATCGTACAAAATCCGCAGGGGATTAAATACTTTTTTCCATCACTATACATACACACACACGATAACATGCGCGCTATGCACACTCGTGCACATGTATTTTGTGTTGTAGATATGTGGTAGTAGAGTAGTGGCCTGAGGGCACACACTTAATGTCTTGTGAAATCTGTTGTGAATGTATTGTAATGTTTCTAAAATTGTATAACTGCCTTAATTGTGCTGGACCCCAGGAAGAGTAACTGCTGCCTTGGCAGCAGCTAATGGGGATCCATAATAAATACAAATACAGAAGACTGAAATATATAAAAAAAAACGTGCTTTGTCATTATGGGCTATTGTGTGTAGATTGATGAGGGAAAAAACTATTTAATCACATTTAGAATAAGGCTGTAACGTAACAAAATGTGAAAAAAGTCAAGGGGTCTGCATACTTTCCGAAGGCACATACATACACAATACACACTCACACACTTTTGCACTCATAATTTGCTGCTGCTGCTGTTCTGTTCTTTATTTTACTCTTATTATTATCTATCGTGATGCCAAGTCATTTTAACCTGTCTTCTTATACATATCTATGTCAAATACCTCAAATAGCTTAATTCTTGTGTATTTAATTTTATTTCTCTTGTGTTACTAATATTATATATTTTTTTACTCTGCATTGTTGGGAAGGGCTTGTTAGCAAGCATTTCAAGGTAAAGTCTACACCAGTTGTATTCGCCGCATGTAACAAATACATTTTTATTTTATTTGATTAATTTGGACCCTTCTGCTCCTGTTTCTAGAGAAGAGGAATGCAGGTATACAGCACAAGTGGAAACCCAGCTGGGTTTGAGCCAACAGTGCGAGTGACAGAAGGGGGCGTGGCCGTGGGGCGTGACCCCGCTGGGTGTGAGCCAACAGTGTGAATAACAGCAGGGAGTGTGTCCATGGGGCGTGAGCGTTGCTGGATAGGGGGCTGGAGCTGACCTACACCACTTTGTAAAGTAGTTTCGTTGCTGACATCGTCTGCATGTCTTTCCACGAGCGGGGCAGTCAGGGGCACGTACATTGTGTCTATTGGAACCGCAGTTGGCACACCGTTGACGCATCTGGGCTCACATCAACTGAACTGACACACTGGGCACAGACGTTAATTCAACTTCTATTCCATGTTGGTTCAATGTCATTTTGTTGAGACTGCTGCACAGCTTGAACAACACTGGAAGCATGTGTCTGTGTCTCAGATATCTTAGCTGCTTTTGCTAATGTCAGATCGTCATCTTCAAGGAGAATCCTCTCCCGCACAAGTGAGCTTTAGCTTCTTTCAATTCACTGGTCCCTGATCATTTAATCCTTAAGATATCCAAACTGACATGACTGGCCATCTAAAATTCAACAGCTCTGCCGTATGTGTGCACTTCCCCTAGTGTTTGGAAGATGCACAGGCCCTCGACGCCGAGACAGTGGAGAAGAATGGCCCTTTTCCTCTCAGGGCTAACCACATCCAGGCCAGTAGCTAGCATGTACATCGTTAACATAGAGATAGATAGAGGACTCATCTTTCTGTCTGTGCCATTATAGCATCTCCATTTTGAAGTAGTCAGGGGGTGTAAAGCCATAACACATACGTTTTTCCAGCTGAAGACTATGATCGATAATGTTAAAAGTCACACTAAAGTCTAACAAAACAGCTCCCACAATCTTTTTATCATCAATTTCTCTCAGCCAATCATTAGTCATTTGTTTAAGTGCTGTACTTGTTGAATGTCCTTTCCTATAAGTGTACTGAAAGTCTGTTGTCAGATAGCATTGTATCTGGTCAAACACATTTTTTTCCAAAAGTTTACCATGGGTTGGTAACAGGCTGATTGGTTGGCTATTTGAGCCAGTAAAGGGGGGTTTATTATTCTTAGTTAGCGGAATGACTTTTGCTTCCCTCCAAGCCTTGGGACACACACTTTCTAGTAGGCTTTAAATTGAAAATAGAGGAGTGGCAATATCGGCCGCTATTATCCTCAGTAATTTTCCATCCAAGTTGTCAGACCCCGGTGGCTTGTCATTGTTGATAGACAACAATAATTGCTTCACCTCTTTCACACTCACTTTACGGAATTCAAAATTGCAATGCTTGTCTTTCATAATTTGATCAGATATACTTGGATGTGTAGTGTCAGCGTTTGTTGCTGGCATATCATGCCTAAGTTTGCTAATCTTGCCAATGAAAAATTCATTAAAGTAGTTGGCAATATCAGTTGGTTTTGTGATGAATGAGCCATCATGAATGATGGAGTTTGCCTTTTTTCCCAAATGTAATTTAAGGTGCTCCAAAGCTTTTTACTATAATTCTTTGTCATATTCTTTGTTTCATTATGTAGTTTCTTCTTATCGAATTCAGTTTAGTCACATGATTTCTCAATTTGGAATCCGTTTTCTAACTGGCTGTAAAGGATGTCACACTTCATCACGATTCGGCTAATACTTGGTGCGAACTCGGACTTCTGCCTCTCAAACATACGTGACTGTCCTCCCTCAAGCGTCTTAGCCAACTGCGCCACTTCAAAATCTAGCTAATGAGACGACACAAACGGTACACTCAAGGCTGAGGAGTTAAGATGGCGCCGGAGAAGAAGGCTGACGATTTACATGTTCCTATCCAATTCTTTTTTTTTCTTCTTTTTTTTAAAAACTTATTTTGTACATAATGTTGCTGCTACCGTCTCTTATGATCGAAAATAACTTCTGGACATCAGAACTGCGATTACTCACCACGAACTGGCAGAATTCTTTTTTTCTTTTAAAGAGTCCAACGAGCCCGACGTGAAAGACATAGGTACTGCTTTCCCGGGAACAGGCCCAGATCCCCGTAATGAAGAGACGGCGTAGAAAAAGGGGCCGGAGGGCGGGCTGCCTTCTGAGAATTCGTAGGCGATCGAATAAACCCCCACTACCTTCCAATCTTCTAGCAAACGTGCAAATCTTTGGAAAATACAATTGATGACATACTCGGAAGACGGGACATTCAAAACTAACGGGACATTCAAAACTGTTATATGTTATGCTCCACGGAGTCATGGCTGAATGACGACATTATCAACATACAGCTGGCTGGTTATACGCCGTATCGGCAGGACAGAACAGCGGTGTCTGGTAAGACAAGGGCCAGCGGACTATGTATTTTTGTAAATAACAGCTGGTGCATGATATCTAAGGAAGTGTTGAGGTTTTGCTCGCCTGGGGTACAGTATCTGACAATATAGAACTGCCAAAGGGGGCGGTGTTGCAATCTACTGCAGAGATAGTCTGCAGAGTTCTGTCTTACTATCCAGGTCTGTACCCAAACAATTCGAGCTTCAACTCTTAAAAATCCACCTTTCCAGAAACAAGGTTCTCACCGTTGCCGCTTGCTATAGACCACCCGCTGCCCCCAGCTGTGCCCTTGACACCATATGTGAACTGATCGCCCCCCCATCTATCTTCAGAGCTCGTGTTGCTACTAGGTGACCTAAACTGGGACATGCTTAACACCCTGGCCATCCTACAATCTAAGCTTGATGCCTTCAATCTCACACAAATTATCAATGAAACCACCAGGTACAACCCCAAATCAGTAAACACAGGCATCCTCATAGATATCATCCTAACCAATTTGCCCTCTAAATACACCTCTGCTGTCTGCGGTCAAATGACCACTTCAGCGAGCGGGCCTTCTGCATTAGCATCGAATAGCCCCCGCGATATACAACTTTTCAGGGAAGTCAGGAACTAATATACACAGGCAGTTAGGAAAGCTAAGGCTAGCTTTTTCAAGCAGAAATTTGCATCCTGTAGCACAAACTCAAAAAAGTTCTGGGACACTGTAAAGTCCATGGAGAATAAGAGCACCTCCTCCCAGCTGCCCACTGCACTGAGGCTAGGAAATACTGTCACCATCAACAAATCCACTATAATTGAGAACTTCAATAAGCATTTTTCTACGGGTGTCCATGCTTTCCACCTGGCTACTTACCCCGGTCAACAGCCCTGCACTCCCCACAGCATCTCGCCCAAGCCTCCCCCATTTCTCCTTCACCCAAATCCAGATAGCTGATGTTCTGAAAGAGCTGCAAAATCTGGACCCCTACAAATCGGCCGGGCTAGACAATCGGGACCCTCTCTTTCTAAAATGATCTGCCGAAATTGTTGCAACCCCTATTATTAGCCTGTTCAACCTCTCTTTCGTATCGTCTGAGATTCCCAAAGATTGAACATCTCTTCAAAGGGGGTGACACTCTAGACCCAAACTGCTACAGACCTATATCTATCCTACCCTGCCTTTCTAAGGTCTTCAAAAGCCAAGTTAACAAACAGATTACCGACCATTTTGAATCCCACCGTACCTTTTCCGCTATGCAATCTGGTTTCAGAGCTGGTCATGGGTGCACCTCAGCCAGACTCAAGGTCCTAAACGATATCATAACCGCTATCGATAAGAGACATTACTGTGCAGCCGTATTCATTGACCTGGCCAGGGCTTTCGACTCTGTCAATCACCACATTCTTATTGGCAGACTCAACAGCCTTGGTTTCTCAAATGATTGCCTCGCCTGGTTCACCAACTACTTCTCTGATAGAAGTCAGTGTGTCAAATCGGAGGGCCTGTTATCCAGACCTCTGGCAGTCTCTATGGGGGTGCCACAGGGTTCAATTCTCAGGTCGACTCTCTTCTCTGTATACATCAATGATGTCGCTCTTGCTGCCAGTGATTCTCTGATCCAGCTCTACGCAGACTACACCATTCTGTATACTTCTGGCCCTTCTTTGGACACTGTGTTAACTAACCTCCAGACGAGCTTCAATGCCATACAACTCTCCTTCTGTGGCCTCCAACTGCTCTTAAATGCAAGTAAAACTAAATGCATGCTCTTCAACCGATCACTGCCCGCACCTGCTCGCCCGTCCAGCATCACTACTCTGGACGTTTCTGACTTATATGTGGACAACTACAAAGACCTAGGTGTCTGGCTAGACTGTAAACTCTCCTTCCAGACTCACATTAAATATCTCCACTCCAAAATTAAATCTAGAATCGGCTTCCTATTTTGCAACAAAGCATCCTTCACTCTGCCAAACACATGCTGCCAAAAATACCCTCATAAAACTGACCATCCTATCGATCCTCTACTTCGGCGATGTCATTTATAAAATAGCCTTCAACAGTCAACTCAACAAATTGGATGCAGTCTATCACAGTGCCATCCGCTTTGTCACCAAATCCCCATATACTACACACCACTGCGGCCTGTACGCTCTCGTTGGCTGGCCCTCGCTTCATACTCGCCGCCAAACCCACTGAATCCAGGTCATCTACAAGTCTTTGCTAGGTAAAGCCCCCGCCTTATCTCAGTTCACTGGTCACCATAGCAGCACCCACCTGTAGCACGCGCTCCAGCCGGTATATCTCACTGGTCACCCCCAAAGCCAATTCCTACTTTGGTCACCTTTCCTTCCAGTTCTCTGCTGCCAATGACTGGAACAAACTACAAAAATCACTGAAGCTGGAGACTCATATTTCCCTCACTAGGTTTAAGCACCAGCTGTCAGTGCAGCTCACAGATCTCTGTACCTGCACATAGCCCATCTGTAAACAGCCCATCCTGCTACCTCAATCCCATACTGTATTTTTTTTTTTTATCTTGCTCCTTTGCACCCCAGTAACTTGCACATTTATCTTCTGCACATGTACCATTCCAGTGTTTAATTGCTATACTGTAATTACCTCGCCACCATGGCCTATTTATTGCCCTACCTCTCTTATCTTACCTCATTTGCACTCACTGTATATAGACTTATTATTATTAAAAAAATGTCTACTGTATTATTGGTTGTATGTCTGTGTATTCCATGTGTAACTCTTTGTTGTTGTATGTATCAAACTGCTGTGCTTTATCTTGGCCAGGTTGCAGTTGTAAATGAAAACTTGTTCTCAACTAGCCTACCTGGTTAAATTAAATAAAGTTAAAATAAAATAATTAAATAAATAAATACAAATCTCATGATAAGTTGTAGACCAGACTATCTACCTAGAACATTTTCTGCTTTTTTTGTAGCTGTCTACATACCACCAAAGACTGGCACTAAGACCGCACTCAATGAGCTGTATTCCGCCATAAGCAAACAGGAAAATGCTCACCTAGAGGCGGCACTCCTAGTGGCCGGGGATTTTAATGCAGGGAAACTTAAATCGGTCTTACCAAATTTCTATCAGCCATTGGCTTCATCAAAAAGTGCATCGATGACGTCGTCCCCACAGTGACAGTACGTAATACCCCAACCAGAAGCCATGGATTACAGGCAACATCCGCACTAAAGGCTAAAGCCCAGAGCTGCAGCTTTCAAGGAGCGGGACTCTAAACCGGAAGATCATAAGAAATCTCTCTATGCCCTCCGACGAGCCATCAAACAGGCTAAGTGCCAGTACAGGACTAAGATCGAATCGTACTACACCGGCTCTGACACTCGTCGGATGTGGCAAGGCTTCAAACCATTACAGACTAGAAAGGGAAGCACAGCCGAGAGATGTCCAGTCACACGAGCCTACCAGACGAGTTAAACTACTTCAATGCTCACTTCGAGGTAAATAACACTGAAACATGCATGAGAGCACCAGCTGTTCCGGAAGACTGCGTGATCATGCTCTCAGCAGCCAATGTGAGTAAGACCTTTAAACAGGTCAACATTCACAAGGCCACATGGCCAGATGGATTACCAGAACGTGTACTGCGAGCATGCGCTGACCAACTGGCAAGTGGCTTCACTGACATTTTCAACCTCTCCCTGTCCGAGTCTGTAATATCAACATGTTTTAAGCAGACCACCATAGTGCCTGTGCCCAAGAACACTAAGGTAACCTGCCTAAATGACTACCGACCGTAGCACTCATGTCTGTAGCCATGAAGTGCTTTGAAAGGCTGGTCATGTCTCACTTCATCACCATTATCCCAGAAACCCTAGACCCACTCCAATTTGCATACTGCCCTAACAGATCTACAGATGATGCAATCTCTATTGCACTGCACACTGCCCTTTCCCACCTGGACAAAAGTAACACCTATGTGAGAATGGTATTCATTGACTACAGCTCAGCGTTCAACACCATAGTAACCTCAAAGCTCATCAATTAGCTAAGGACCCTGGGACTAAACACCTCCCTCTGCAACTGGATCCTGAACTTCCTGACGGGCCGCCCCCAGGTGGTAAGGGTAGGTAACAATACATCCGCCACGCTGATCCTCAACACGAGGGCCCCTCAGGGGTGCGTGCTCAGTACCCTCCTGTACTCCCTGTTCACTCATGTTTGCACGGCCAGGCACAACTCCAACACCATCATTAACTTTGCCGATGACACAATAGTGGTAGGCCTGATCACAGACAACAACGAGACAGCCTATAGGGAGGAGGTCAGAGACCTGGCCGTGTGGTGCCAGGACAACAACCTCTCCCTCAACGTGATCAAGACAAAGGAGATGATTGTGGACTACAGGAAAAAGAGGACCAAGCACGCCCCCATTCTCATTGACGGGGCTGTAGTGGAGCAGGTTGAGAGCTTCAAGTTCCTTGATGTCCACATCACCAACAAAATAACATGGTCCAAGCACACCAAGACAGTCGTGAAGAGGGCACAACAAAACCTATTCCCCCTCAGGAGACTGAAAATATTTGGCATGGGTCCTCAGATCCTCAAAATGTTCTACAGCTGCACCATCGAGAGCATCCTTACTGGTTGCGTCACTGCCTGGTATGGCAACTGCTCGGCCTACAACCGCAAGGCACTACAAAGGGTAGTGCGTATAGCCCAGTACATCACTGGGGCAAAGCTTCCTGCCATCCAGGATCTCTATACCAGGCGGTGTCAGAGGAAGGCCCTGAATATTGTCAAAGACTTCAGCCACCCTAGTCATAGACTGTTCTCTCTGCTACCACACAGCAAGCAATACCGGAGCGCCAAGTCTAGGTCCAAGAGGCTTCTAAACAGCTTCTACCCCCAAGCCATAGGACTCCTGAACATCTAATCAAATGGCTACCCAGACTATTTGCATTGCCCCCTCCCCCCATCTTTTACACCGCTGCTACTCTCTGTTGTTATCTATGCATAGTCACTTTAATAACTCTACCTACATTCACATATTACCTCAATTACCTCGACTAAGCTGTGCTCCCGCACATTGACTCTGTACCGGTACCCCCCTGTATATAATCTCGCTATTGTCATTTTACAGCTGCTCTTTAATTATTTGTTACTTTTATTTCTTATTCTTATTCGTATTTTATATAAAAAAATACAATTCAAAATTAAACTGCATTGTTGGTTAGGGGCTTGTAAGTAATCATTTCACTGTAAGGTCTACACCTGTTGTATTCAGGGCGCATGTGACTTTGACTTTGATTTGAGGAGTAAGTTTCACACATCCCCAAGTGCTACACTAATATGGATTTTTGGCCTCTAGTGGCCATTCTCTATGGTCTCGAATGACAACTTCCATCTGTCCCATACGATTGTTGGTTCCAGGGGAGGTAGGGATAAGGTATAAATACATTCAGCCATTCTCGTTCGCCAAATGTTATGTTTTAAAAGAACAGAGCAAACACTTGTTCTCAGTTGAGGCTAATGTTTATCTGAATGAGTCACATCACTGATACAATAGAAACAGGACAACCAAATCACCTAGTGATTTCCCATAACAACATGCAAACAAAACAGACAGTGTAATCGATGATCCGAATCATGGATGCTACACTAACCAATCAGTGGTGAACATAACACAACAACATTGACATCCGTACTTGTGATTGTGAAGAGAATTACAACATCATCATCATCTTGAATTTAGATTGTTTTTTCAGTATCTTTACCCTATTAATCAGTCTGATTAGGGTGAGTCACAAGGTAATGATCTGAGTGAGGCAATGTAGAAGGAGATGCTGGGGAGAGAGAGCATGTTTGACACATGCTCTGTACATAATTCAAGTACAGTGCAGAGGACATTCATTTGCTTAACCAGTAGCAGGTTGATATACTAGAGATATCGAACGTGTGCACTTGGCTCCAGACTCCCTGCTCAATAATGGTACTGCGTGGGCTCAAACTGGGAGAACATACATGGGAATGCTTTTGGTCTCAGGGCAATTTGTATTATTCCGTAAGTAAATCTGTGACACTCCATTTAGTATGATATATTACATTACATTAGGTTACATTATGAATGGAATACCGGTGCAATATCATACATATTATAGGACGTATAGTGTCATACATCTTACCCAGTTGTACAATATAATACAAATTGGATGATGTACCTTATCTTACATCTTGGAGGACGTGTAGTATTATATATCTTTCCTTGAGAGCAGGTTACTTATTGCGCTGTAACAACAAAGGAGAAATACAGGGAGAATTTACTTTGGCGGTTAAGGGAGCTAACAACAAATAATTTATGTAAAAGGTTAGGTAAAATGGGTTACGTTTAGAAGGGTTAACTAAAATGCTACAGTTGTCCCTGACGCGACTCTAACAAGCAACCTTTGGATTGCTAGACGGTCACGGATAACATCAACCTATCTTCCCCGACCAACTCCTTACTTTCATTTCTGTCTAAAGTAACTAGACCATTAGTAGGTATCATACGTCTTGGAGGTGCTCAGAAATACGTACGTATGTTTTGAATGGCTCTGAGGCTAGGCTGTGATAAAATGCATTGTAAGTACAGTATGGCCCATTTATCACAGTCAACTGGAGCCTTAATGAGGAAACATCATTACTTGAACAATTCATGCCTGATTATATTGACACATTCTTTTACATAATCAAATGTGTGATGCCCTCTCTAAGAACAGATTATAATGTAGAATAGAGCTGCATGGCTGGACACAAAATGAGGTGTCTAAGGTGGCACTTGCAGCACAATTTTGATATTTTGCCCAATGAGTCATAAAATACATCAGAATTGGGCTGCCTGTGTAAACACAACCCTAGAGGTATACTTGTGTCCAACACTAGTGACCAACAACAACAATCAACCAAATTCATTGAAACATATTGGATGGTGACAAGCTGACAGTTATTGGTTAAAACAGAACTGCACTCCTCCTGTCTGTAAAAGTGCATTTTTAATCCACTTACTACTCACACTCACGATCTGCTTTTGATTTAATATTCAGTGACTCCCTGGACATAGTGCTAGGTACAGTGTTTGGTTTTCAACACATTATTTCATGCAGAAAGAGCAATGCTGTAACGACACGGTAACAATAAACAAACTAATAAATCAATTTCATGAAAAGGACTCCTGATCAACAACGACAATTGCATCTCAAGACGATCTTCAATAGCCTTTATTCAAATTCAACATTGGATCTTTGTTTCCTAGCCTTACACTGTACATTCAGTGTTGGGGAAGCTACTCTGAAAATATAGTTTACCAAGCTACCAATGCCTTCACAGTGGAAGAAGGTAAACAACACCAAAACTACCCTTAGGAAAAATACAGTTTACTTAACTAAAGTTAATTTGAAAGAGTAGTTCACTATATCCAAACTACTTTGTGATAAATGATCATATCTAAATCTGAAATGTAATAGAATACAAATTGCAAGAACAGATCACTCTGGAGTCAGATGTTAATGTAATTTAGCCTATTAACACAAAAACAATGTTTCAAGTGAAAACAGGTCTGATGGCAGGTCTGATGCCGAAAAAGAAAGTAAATTCTTGCCTACTTCACTGTCACGCCCTGATCTGTTTCACCTGTCTCTGTGCTTGTCTCCACCCCGCTCCAGGTGTCGCCCATCTTCCCCATTATCCCCTGTGCACTTTTACCTGTGTTTTCTGTTTGTTTGTTGCCAGTTCGTCTTGTTTGTCAAGCTTAACAGCGTTTGTCCTGTCAGCTCCTGTCTTTTCGAAGCCTTTCTTTTTCTCGCACTCCTGGTTTTTGGCCCTTGCCTGTCCTGACCTTGAACTCGCCCGCCTGACCACTCTGCCTGCCCCTGAGCCTGCCTGCCGTCTTGTACCTCTGCCCTTATCTGGATTTCCGACCTCTGCCTGACCTGACCCTGAGCCTGACCTGACCCTGAGCCTGCCTGCCGTCCTGTACCTTTGCCTCTATTGCTGTAATACACATTGTTACATCGACACAGTCTGCATCTGGGTCTTACCTTATCCTGATACTTCACCAATATTTTATTTTAGCCAAAAAATGTAGTGTGTAGTTCCAGGAATTAGTTATACTGCTACATGGCAAATAAAGTAATGAACTACTGAAAACACTAACATGAATTAGATTTAGTTAAACTACCACCAACCTAAAATCTAGGTAAATTACTAGATGAACTACACTGAACAAAAATATAAGACCTACATGAGACGAGATAAAAGATCCCAGAAATGTTCCATGTGAACAAAAAGCTTATTTCTCTCAAATGTTGTGCACAAATTTGTTTACATCCCTGTTAGTGAGCATTTCTCCTTTGCGCCATCCACCTGACAGGTGTGGCATATCAGCAGGGTTGGGTAGGTTACTTTCTAAATGTAATTACAGTTACAGTTACTAGTTACCTGTCCAAAATAGTAATCAGTAACATAACTTTTGGATTACCTAAACTCATTAACCTAATCTGATTATATTCAGTTACTTTTAAATTACTTTCCCCTTAAGAGGCATTAGAAGAAGACAAAAATGTATGTTACCAATTGAACAACATCTATTGCAGGATAAATCAATGTTAAAGTTTAAATAGCTGGCCATATATGGATGTTACATTTTACTTTATGGGTTGGTTATGTAGGCTTCTTCTAACCCATCACTTTCTACTACATATAATACGATTAAATTATTTACATTAATATATATAAAATGGATCCAAAAATGGATGTAGCAACTACAGATTGCCCCTTTAAGTCTATCAACAGTTTGCGAGTTTGAGCATTAGGCCTATGGATGTATTTTGTTTTATCATCATGAATTAGATTTAGCAATAAAAGCACCACTTTTATTCCATAGGCTGGGATCCACTCTATGCAGATGTTGCAAGATCGCATTTTTCACTGGTTTCAAAAACAATGATTGATAGGCAGCTTAAACTTCTTGAATTCAAACATCATTGGGTTCAAATACACATTTAGATTTGTGAACAGCCATCCACAACAACCACAATCCGTAATGCGCAAATAGCTAAATGAGAGAGCAGCAGTGTGATTCACATCAATGCACTATGTAGATATCAATAATAAGTGATATCCGTATCGCCGTAGACTACACCACTGCTGTCATCCTGCTGTCATCCTCCAAGCGTTTATTCAAGTTGGGTCATCTTTGGATTCCGACAGCAGTCGCACCATTGGAAGACATAGCTTGGACTGTAGCCTACAAAAGCCTATTCCTGCCCTTTTCCCGCGATCCATCAAACAAATTTGGTGTGTCGTCATACTGCTCTCTGACTTGTGGTCAGACTCGCTCAGGTGGAACCACCATAAACGTGCACCGTTTTCCAATGCTGATTTGAATGTCATTTAGAAAACAAAGAAGTGTCAAAGATTTTTCCCACAAACATCCTTTCGGAATTTAAAAGAAATCCTCGAAGTAATCATCTAATTTTTCAAAAGTATCTGTAATCTGATTACAATATTTTAGCTGGTAACGTAACGGATGACAGTTACTGTTTTTTGTAATCCCTTACATGTAATGGACTACATGTAATTCGTTATTCCCCAACACTGCATATCAAGAAGCTGATTAAACAGCATGATCATTACACAGGTGCACCTTGTGCTAGGGACAGTAAAAGGCCACTCTAAAATGTGCACACAACACACAAGGCCAGAGCTTTGAGGGAGAGTGCAATTGGCATGCTGACTGCAGGAATGTCCACCAGAGCAGTTGCCAGAGAATTTTTATGTTCATTTCTCTACCATAAGTTGCCTCCAAAGTCGTTTTAGAGAATTTGGCATTACAGTACATCCAACCGGCCTCACAACCGCAGACCACATGTATGGCGTCGTGTGGGCGAGCCATTGTCGTGCCATTCATCCGACGCCATCACCTCATGATTCAGCATGATAATGCACGGCCCCATGTCGCAAGGATCTGTACGCAATTCCTGGAAGCTGAAAATGTCCCAGTTCTTCCATGGCCTGCATACTCACCAGACATGTCACCCATTGAGCATGTTTTGGATGCTCTGGATTGACATGTACGACAGCGTGTTCCAGTTCCCGCCAATATCCAGCAAATACGCCCAGCTATTGAAGAAGAGTGGGACAACATTCCACAGGCCACAATCAACAGTCTAATCAACTCTATGTGAAGAATATGTGTAATGCTGCATGAATGGTCATTTTCTGATCCACAAACCCCTACCTTTTTTCTTAAGGTATCTGTGACCAACAGAAACATATCTGTATTTCCAGTCATGTGAAATCCATAGATCAGGGCCTAATTTATTTATTTCAATTGACTGATTTCCTTATATGAACTGTAACAGTAAAAGCTTTGAAATTGTTGAATGTTGAGTTTATATTTTTGTTCAGTATACACTGTACGTGTAGTTCACTTCTCCCCAATAAAGTGTACATTATACATTCAACCACTAAAAATAGGGGAGTCAATTTTACTTGAATCAATGAATAGTGTCTCCAATTCACAGACGGGGAGACAAGATGGATTTCATGATTAACCAATTTAACAGGACAGACAAAATGGAAGTGGGCAGTTCCCCTTTGATCTCATAACTTAAAAAATGTCATAATTTCTCTTTCCTCAGCACAGTGATGAGGGAGGTGCATCTGTTCAGACCCAGCAGTTCCATGTCTATTTAAGTCGTGGCAGCGCAAACGATTGATGAATAGATAAGGACACAATGATAGGATCAAATACTAAGTGTCTCATCTTGTTCTCATTCCCAAATAAACAAACTAATCAAGCACTCCAAAAGCAGTAAGACACAGCCACTAACTCATCCCTGTCACAAATCCATTTTAGGGAGCGTTATCAACCAACACCTGTCAAGATAGTAGAAACCCTTTACTGGCCACCATTTTGTAGTATTATTGCTGAGGATTGTTTCACTGCGAAAAGTGTTAAATAAAAAACATATTATTATTGTACCACAAACTCTTAACTCCTTCAGTGTATGGACATCCCTCTTTCTTTCCCAAAATAAATTGATTTTCCAGTTCTTTTATCATTGCTCATTCTCATGGTTGCTGGGTAACTTGCGGCAGCATTTCCTGTTCACTGGACTGTCATTCAGCCAGGTTAGATAAACTCTGACCAGCTGTTCAGCCTCTCTCCCCTTGGTTAGGATTCCCTGAAGCACTACACTGCTGCCTGCCTGCCCTCCTACTCTCCTCTCCCTGCTTCTCTCCTACCTCCCATACTCTCCTCCAGGAACTATGTGGAGTACCAACTTAAATAGAGGGACGTCCAGCCCCCCTACAACATACGTTTGGGCTGAGAGGAGGCTGGTTTCAGATGCCTGTCTGATGCATTTCATTATGAATCCTGCCTTGACAGATACATACGGTGGCAAACCATCTCGGGGCAGAAACAGCAGCACATTGTAATTAGTCTTCCATGGTATCCTTTATCTCTCGCTTTCCACCCAAAGACATTTGAATGCATACCGTGGTGTACACACAAGATAATCATGGGAGTGTGATTCATGCAGACACCCCAACATTCCCTTTAGAATTAAAGATCTTAGGAACACTTTGCTCCACACCTGTTCATTCTGCCCCCGGCCAGCAATCTATGTGTTCCCATGTTGTAAGTGCTATCTGGATTTGCTACACTGCATCCAGTGCCAACAAAGTGACATATTCTGTTCATGGAGCACAAAAAGGACACTATGTAAAAGGCAGAGGGAAAAGCAATGGAAAGTAGATGGATGTACAAATCTATCCATTGCAGAGTCAACCTACTAGCTCTCACCACCATAATTCAAAGAGTTTAAATGTCCAGCATTTCTGTGTTCATATTTCCGAACAACATATGGATTCTTTAGACATTCCGAATAAATGCATACTGAGGGAAAATAGAGCCACTCCACAAATCACTATTAAGCCAAACACAGTGGGGAGCAATTGGCCTTCCACGCCTTCAGAGAAGGGCAAAGGATTTGTAAAATAGCTAGCTTTTGTTGTCGGATAGTTTGCGGCTGCAGCAGGTTGTTATCAAAGAGTATGCTGTTACTAATTTGTTAGCTTCTCCCTTAACTTTCAAAAAGAAGTTAAGTTTCAAATGATCATCATCTGGTGAGTGGAACTGTGTTTTTTATTACAGAGTACTTGCTTTTGTTAGCCATGCATTTAAAGTGGAAATGACACCATTTTAGAAACATGAAATCTTATTGAAATCTTTTTATATGACTTAGATATGGTCTTTTTCACGTTTTCATAAATTCTTAGAATGTTTGGAAATCAAAGCTACAGTAGACCTTTATACAAACAAGCCATTTGCCACACGGGCCTGCCATCATTCACTTTGAACTGGACTGAGTGTTTACAGGCAGTTACTACAGCGCGACTTTAGATCATTAGAACGCATTCGCCAAAAGCAACAAAATACACCTAAATGTATTTCTGCAAATATGTAAACACCACGGAAGTCCTCTTACATTTGGGAATTTTACAGTCCTATTCAAATCAAATCACATTTATTGGTCACATACACATGGTTAGCAGATGTTAATGCGAGTGTAGCGAAATGCTTGTGCTTCTAGTTCCGACCATGCAGTAATATCTAACAAGTAATCTAACAATTTCACAACAACTACTTTATACACACAAGTGTAAAGGAATTAATAAGAATATGTACATATAATATATGGATGAGCGATGGCCGAACGGCATAGGCAAGAAGCAGTAGGTGGTTTAGAGTACAGTATATACATATGAGATGAGTAATGTAGGGTATGTAAACATTATATAAAGTGGCATTGTTTAAAGTGACTAGTGATACATTTATTACATCAAATTGTTATTATTAAAGTGGTTAGAGGTTTGAGTCAGTATGTTGGCAGCAGTCACTCAATGTTAGTGATGGCTGTTTAAATAGAAGCTGTTTTTCAGTCTCTCGGTCCCAGCTTTGATGCACCTGTACTGACCTCGCCTTCTGGATGATGGCGGGGTGAACAGGCAGTGGCTCGGGTGGTTGTTGTCCTTGATTATCTTTTTGACCTTCCTGTGACATCGGGTGGTGTAGGTGTCCTGGAGGGCAGGTAGTTTACCCCCGGGGATGCGTTGTGCAGACCTCACTACCCTCTGGAGAGCCTTACGGTTGTGGGCGGAGCAGTTTCCGTACCAGGGGGTGATACAGCCCGACAGGATGCTCTCGTTTGTGCATCTGTAAAAGTTTGTGAGTGTTTTTGGTGACAAGCCAAATTTCTTCAGCTTCCTGAGGTTGAAGAGGCGATGTTGCGCCTTCTTCACCACGCTGTCTGTGTGGGTGGACCATTTCAGTTTGTCCGTGATGTGTACGCCGAGGAACTTAAAACATTCCACCTTATCCACTACTGTCCCGTCGATGTGGATAGGGGGCTGCTGCCTCTGCTGTTTCCTGAAGTCCACGATCATCTCCTTAGTTTTGTTGACATTGAGTGTGAGGTTATTTTCCTTGGATTAGCTAACACAACGTGCCATTGGAACACAGGAGTGATGGTTTCTGATAATGGGCCTCTAAAATAACATCAAATTGATCAGAAACACAGTGTAGATAATGTTAATGTTGTAAATGACTATTGTAACTGGAAACAACTGGAAACAGCTGATTTTTAATGGAATATCTACATAGGCGTACAGAGGCCCATTATCAGCAACCACCACTCTTGTGTTCCAATGGCACGTTGTGTTAGCTAATCCAAGTTTATCATTTTAAAAGGCTAATTGACCTATGTAGATATTCCATAAAAAATCTGCCGTTTCCAGTTACAATAGTCATTTACAACATTAACAATGTCTACACTGTATTTTGGATCAATTTGATGTTATTTTAATGGACCAAAAATTAGCTTTTCTTTTAAAAACAAGGACATTTTGAAGTTACCTCAAACCTTTGTACGATAGTGTATATACTAGGCGGTGTCAGAGGAACGCCCAAAGAATTGTCAAAGACAATTTGTTTTTACACTGCTGCTACTCGCTGTTTATTATCTATGCATAGTAACTTTACCCCTACCTACGTACAAATTACCTCGACTAACCTGTATCCCCGCACATTGACTCGTTACCGGTACCCCCTGTATATAGCCTCGTTATTGTTATTTTATTGTGTTACTTTTATTTTTTGTAATTTTTTTATTTAGTAAATATTTTCTTAACTCTATTTCTTGAACTGCATTGTTAGTTAAGGGCTTGTAAGTTAGCATTTCATGGTAAGGTCTACACCTATTGTATTCGGCGCGCATGTGACAAATAACATGTGATTTGATTAACCTTGTCAGTCTATGTCATGTAAAGAGCAGGTGTTTGTAATTTTTTCTACACTCAGTGTATGTGCCAGTGATAAACATGTTTTGTATCTCTAAAGAGATCAGAGGTTTGACCCAGACAAGCTTTTAGTACCGATCAGGACTAAAACTTCCTTTGCTGTGAACTCTGCATTCAGTTCTTTGTGCAACTGTCCAGTGGATAAGTGTTACTTACAATTCAGTCCCCTCAATTTGGAGGTAGACTGAAAGCACATACGTTTTTTTTAAATTCTTTTTTTAAGAAACTGAGTTTCCATTTATTCTCCATCACCTTACAAAACTGGTGGCAGAGCAAGAGCACAGTGTGTTTCACAAAAGATAGATCTCATCAAGTGAGGAGAAATGAAATTGGAGGACATGCAATGAGAATTGATGGCATTAATGTCAGGGTGGAGGTGTTTTATCAGGGCCATAGTGACATCAATACGCCTTTTCTCATCGTCTTTCAGGTACTTCAGACACTGGCAGCACAATGACTACGGTAAAGCGTTTCACCCTCAGGGAAGGGGACATTATTGTCAAATTGTGATTTGGATTTTGATTGCTGTTTTTGTTCAGTCACACTCAGGCTGTCAGCTAAAAGCCACATCTAGATTAAATGCTAGTGGTCGAAGGAATATTTCACTTTTCAAATAATCTACAATATGGCCATTAGAGCCAATATTACAAGAGATAAATGTACTATTCCTTTGTGAATTATTTTGTACATAGACACCCCTAACAAAGAATGAGGTGTATTGGAGAGGCCTAGATTGGCTAACATCACGAATGAGGCTAATGGCAATTTATTGGCCCATGCACTTAAGAACATGTGCACCTCTACCAGAAAATAGAGAAAGTGTGTGACCAAAAAAATAACAACAATTTAGTCTACCACTCTTTACCGCCGAGACAGGATTAGAACTGGATTGCTTCTGGAGTCTACTCTTTATATTACTGTAAAAACTACAGAAATTACAGTACAGAAACAGTTGGAAAGAAGGAATCTGCACATAAATGGAGCACAGGAGAGAACTGCATAGATGTTTCACCACCTCTGGCTATTTTCAGTCCACTATCAGCAATGTTCACCTTGAGAGAGGAATTTAAAAGCATCAGCGATTCCTGGGAAACAGGTATGTGCCTCTGGTGATGCAGGTCTCTGTTGATGAAAGGCAGTGACAAGTCAGTAATGAGCATTGCACAATAATTCAAAGTGATGGAAAAATACTCATAGTTTCCACGACATACAACCTAATGCAAACTGTATTTTATTTATGTATGAAGAGTGAAGGTTGGAGTATAAATGTTTTTGTGCTATTGCAGTGACAGAGGCTGAAACACAACCAATGAGTAGTATTCTTATCTGTGCCAAACAGACCTTTGAAGTATCTGAGGAGTTTTCTGATTTCCTCCAATACACAGAGAGACAAGCAGCTGACTCAGCAGAGAGATCAGAGAGGAAAAAGGAGAGGAATACATTGACACTTCACCCTAACACCTCCAAGTCTCTCTCTATAGAGCCATACATTACATTTATGGGAACTTACCATGGTCTAGAATTGATCCCCAATGCACACTTCTGTATCTATAATACAATCAGTGTGGATATGAGGTATATGAAGTATTTGAAGATACACTACAGTTATTGATATTACTGATATTATTCATGAAAGGAGTGTGTATCTGACATGTCCTGCTTACTAGTTATGAAACCACTCACAGAATGCATTAGTCTTATTTAGGGAGAGCAAATTGAATGCAAGCAATTCTGGCACTCTAAAACACAAATTAATTTAATGAACTTCTTTTTTTGCTGCTGCTATGCTTTTGTAGTTCATTTCACACTCTTTATAATGAAGTGTACAACCTTATCAGACTATTTATGTGGTAATTCACATAAAAAAAGTACCACTTGCTAACAACCACCCCTGTGGTTCTGGGGATCATTACTGTCTTGTCTGTTGCTCCTACGTTGTCTTGGAGACTAGTAAGACAGAACAACCATAAAGGAATTTCCCTTTATGCAACCTTATCAAACGGCTGTATCCTGTATTCCCGCTGCATATCCAGCCACCTCATTGCTGAGCAGCTCATGCTGGGGAAGCAGATTGACTGCTGAGCTGTTTTTTAGTTGTCAACATCAATCTGCCGGGCTGGACAGAGACATCTGTCACTCGCACAGCTCCTGTGTCTGCCATGAAGATACAACATGTTAAATTAATAAGAATAAGATGGGGGATAGAGTCTAAATCATTTTCTTCTAAGGGAAATTGGATGGAGATGGGGGTTCGTGAGTGGGTGTGGGGGTGTTAAATCTTTCCCTTCTCTTACCAATTTCCTAGAATCCTCTTTGACATACAGTCCCTACAATAAAAATGAGACTGCCATCTTTGCAAGTGCGGTAGAATCAATCACTGGTGACAAGGACTATGAGCTTGCAGCTGGTGACACAACATGACGTTCTCTTTCTGGGAATGTGAGTGTACCATTTCACCTCCACTAGTCAGACTCCTCCCTCCCCGCCCACCGGAACTAATGAACAGGAAGTAGAAGGTGAGAGGGTGGGAGGGGTTTGTCCTGAACAATGTGTATAAACCCTGGATGGCTGACAGGGGGCTCTATATTGAAGCCACTGTGCAGCCATTTTAGCACTCTTCCACCATAGTAAAAAAATATTTTCAACCCTATGGAAATGCATTTGTTAATGTGTACATTACTTTTTAGCAAGTATATCCTATTACAGACACCTTAATGCAGACTTTTGCATTATATTACATGAACTGAACATACAAAAAAATGTAATACTAATATATATACAGTACAAGTCAAAAATTCAGACACACTTACTCATGTTTTTCTTTATTTTCACTATTTTCTAAATTGTAGAATAATATTGAAGACATCAAAACTATGAAATAACACATATGGAATCATGTAGTAACCATAAAAGTGTTGGTTGAGAGAATGCCAAGAGTGTGCAACTCTGTCATCAAGGCAAAGGGTGGGTACTTCGAAGAATCTCAAAAATAAAATATATTTTGATGTGTTTAAAATTTTTATGGTTACTACATGATTCCATATCTGTTATTTCATAGTTTTGATGTCTTCACTATTATTCTACAATGTAGAAAAAAAGAAAGAAAAATCCTGTAATGAGTAGGTGTGTCCAAATTTTTGACTTGTTCTATATATAAAATGTCCTTAAAGTATAGTTTTTATAGAGTACTGTTACTGTCCCCACTAAAACAAATAAATACTTAAATACATGTAATTTTGTCCTTTAAACAATGAATTGAAATACTGTAGAATTCCATTAAATCCTATGGCGGACTGCTCCTTCTGAGGAGTACCAATATGGCATCAGGCGGCTTCAAAGTCTCTCATAGGCTATTACATAGCATGAGCAATCTAGGGTTTATATACATCATTGGTCCTACAGCGTAATGAGGAAGGAGTTGCAGCTGGTTGGAGGTATGCACAAGTGGGTGGTGAAATGGACTCTCCATCATTATTTGATCAGGCTTGTTATACCACGGCCCCCGGTGACAGTGTTAGTCATTCTCTGACCATACAAATCTCATTCTGATACAGTCATGGCAAATGTACAGTTACAGGTAAATTGTATAATCTCAAACGTCACGTTGGATACGTTTTTTTCCATGTTACATTAGTGATGAAAATAGTGACATTTATGCTGTCCTACTTCATAATCTATATAATCTAATATATAACCTATTTAGGAAATCATACAGTAAGTCCCTGGGGAACACCAACAGCATAGGAATTCAAATCAGATTTCTAGATCCTCTGAATTTACAACACTTAGATGAGAGCATTGGGGTATGGTATGAAAAATGGCCCAGTGGCCATGTCGTGACTGCACCATTTACACTAACACTGGGAGACTCAGAGTACAGAGTACAGAGAGAGAAACGCCTAGTCTCAGCCACCAGCAACAGGATGCTATAATCTTTACTGGCAATACCAGCAGCTGGCAGTCGTTTTGTAACTCCATTTTAGCAGAGCTTTGTGTGTCGTTGAGGGAGACTGAGTGGAAGTTGACAAAGTTTGCAGTGATTCTATTACATACACAATTGGACTTCCTGGCTATAGTGGTATGTGGAAATGCAATTTGAACTGCAAGAAGGAGAAATGGAACAGTGTTTTACAAATATGAGAGAAGAATAAACAAGTATACGAATAAACAAAAAGTATAGTGAATAGTTAGTCAAAGTCACCATTATTAGTCAGTTGTACAACCGAATGCCTTCAACCGAAATGTGTCTTCCGCATTTAACCCAACCCCTCAGAATCAGAGAGGTGCGGGGGGCTGCCTTAATCGACATCCACGTCTTCGGCACCCGGGGAACAGTGGGTTAACTGCCTTGTTCAGGGGTAGAACGACAGATTCTTACCTTGTCAGCTCGGGGATTCGAACTTGCACCACTCCGGATACAAGTCCAACGCTCTAACCACTAGGCTACCTGAGAGGGAGGGAAGGGGAGGGAGAGATGGAGAGAGATTTCAGTGTGACTGCGTGTGCAGTGTTAAAGGGGCAGTGCAGTTAAAAATGTGAAAATAAATATCCACAATATGAGGTCGAAATGACACTTTGAAATTGTGAAAATGAGGATAATGCCATTTGTGTGTAAAAGCTGTTTGAAAATAATTGATGTAATTTCAGCCTTTTCAGGTGGGATGGAGTTTTTGGCCCAGATCATGACATCACAATCTGATCTGATTATTCTGACCAATGACCAGTTATCTTTTATTTGCATATGTATCCTCCTACTTTGAAGGAGTAAACGGATTAGGCTCTAGAGTCTAGATTATCCTATCCGCCAATCAGGTATGTGTATGTCAATATATTTAAATTTGTATTGACACGCCTGTCTTGTTTTGCACGCTTTGTACAAAATAATAAAATGCAATATGACAGGATCTTTCTAAACGTAGCTCTTTATTAGCTTTCTATAATGTGCATGTTCACGTCTCCTGCCATGATCAACCGAAGATGACCTCACGACCTGGGTGGTCTTAACCAATCATAGCGCAGTATGATATGACGATAGAATGCATCCAATTACAATTCAGTATGTTTACACATATGAATATTACATCCCCCTTCTTTAAAAAAGAAAGAAAAATGTTCTTCATATTCTAAGCGTTTCTATTGAATACATGCTCTGTAGTTTGAACTCAAGGTAAGTAACCATTTATACTGCATACTGCACCAACTGCATCAACACAACAGACTCTGAAACAATGATTCAGCATATTGTTACTTTTAGAACAAAGATTTCTCAGCAACTCAGCTTTTCACTGTAGTAATGACATCTTAACATTTCAAACAAATACAATACCAAAGCATTTCAAGTTAACTTTTCAATAAGAAGTTTACAATCTGGAACTCTTTAAGGGCAGTGATCTGCCTACACCCTTTGACATTTCACAGGTCTAGGACAGCTCTGGGCTTGACCTCTCTTCCTGACCTTGTGTGATATGATGCTGAGCATGCCTCTGTGTCAGTCATCAGTTCTTGTAGTGTTCCAGCTAAGTATGGTGTATGTTGTGTTGTGTGTGTGTTAAGTCTATCACTTTCTCTTTCAGGGGAACACTTAATCTCGTCAGTGTATTGTTCTTTTGTGTTCAGAAGGTGACGATGATTGCGGCGGTACATCGCTCCTTCTGCAGTGCGGACGTGATATGAACATTCAGTGTCAGCTGGCTGGATGACGACTGCTGGCTTCCAGAGGCCATGCTCCTGGATTCTAACTGACTCTCCGTCGAACAGTGGTGGCAGTGGTCTAGCTGACCTGTCGTAGTATCGCTTTTGCTGTTGTTGTCTCTGTGCACATTTTTCATGCATTTCCTTGTAGCTGACGACCTCAGGTTGCAGCTGCTGGTTGGTGCTGGGAAGGATTGAGCGAAGTCTGCGGCTCATCAACAGCTGGGCTGGTGATTTGAAGTTGTCAACTGGAGTGTTGCGGTATTCAAGGAGACTGAGGTAGGGGTCTCTCTTGTCTGCTTTTGCTTTGTCCATGAGTGATTTAGCAATCTGCACAGATTTTTCAGCAAGGCCATTACTTTGAGGGTAATGTGGGCTTGTGGTGACGTGTGAACTCCCATGCTTTTGTGAAGGATTCAAACTCATTTGATTTGTAACAGGGGCCATTGTTAGATATTAAAGTCTCTACAATGCCATGCCTGGCAAAGGCTGCTTTCACCTTGTGTATCACAGCTACAGAGGTGGTGCTGTGAAGCTTGTCGAGTTCGGAAGTATCTGCTGCAGTAGCTCACTGTTGTGTTGTAGTCCTGGTTGTTCCAGGTGAACAGATCGGTTGCACGACCTGCCAGGGTCGGTCTGGGATACAGTGAGGTAACATTGGCTCTTTGGTGTTTGAGGAGCGTCGTTCAAGACAGGTGGTGCATTTACCAACTATGTCCTCTATTTGTTTGCAGGCCAAAACAAAATGTCCCGTGCTTTCTGTTTGCACTTTTCCATGTCCATGTGTCCAGCATGGATCTTTGTCAAAATCTCTTCTCTGAGACTGGTAGGAATTATGATTTTCTGAGACGCTCTGAGGGCATTTTCTCCTCTCCTCAGGCCATCCATCCTGTATGACTTTCTTCAGCTGTGTGAGTTGTGTGTCCTTTTCTGTTTCTGCTCGGATCTCCTTCAGTTTTGTGTCACTAACTGGTAAGTTTCTGTACACAGTGTGCACCTGCATGTCCATGCCTTTACTGAGGCTGCTGTCCTTGTAGGTAAGAAACTTCCTAGAGAGTGTGTCTGCGACAGGGATGTCTTTGCCTGTGAGTGATTGTGAAGTCATATTTTTGTAGTTGAAGGATCATTCTCTGTAGCCTTGGCGGGGATACGGATAGCGGTTTCCTCATGATTGACTCAAGGGGCTTGTGGTCAGATTCCACAATGACTTGTCGTCCATATACGTACTGATGGAAACGCTTACATCCGAACAGAATGGCGTACAGCTCCTTTTCGTTTTCACAGTCTGTGAGAGATTTGGAAGCATAGGCGATGAGCTTTCCTTCTTGCAGTAGCACTGCACCTAGTCCATACTTTGACTCATCCACTTGGAGTCTGAGCTCTTTGTTGGGGTTGTAGTAGGCAAGGATTGGTCCTGGTTCTCTCGTGATCAAGTATTTCACTTACTGGAAAGCAATGTCGTGTTGCTTGTCCCAGAGGAACTCACTGGACTGCTTTAGCAGCTGAAGCATGGGTGCATTAGTATTGGAGAGGCTGGGTGCAAACTTGGCTAAGTAGTTGACCAAGCCAAGCACTGTTTCCAGCTCTGCGCAGTTCCTTGGTGGCTCCATTTCCTTTATGGCTGAGATCTTCTGTGGATCTGGCTTGACTCCATTCGCTGTGAGAAGATGTCCAAAGTAGCTGACCTCTGTAGCGCCGACTGTGCTTTTCTCCGGGTTTAGCCGGACTCCTCTCTTTTAGGACCTTTGCGGCATCGCGCGGAGGTTTCTGTCGTGTTCCTCTTTAGTTCGACCATAGACAAGGATGTCATCCACAATTGCCAAAACTCCATAGAGGCCTTCGTACACCTTGTTGATCTTTCGCTGAAACTCGTCTTGGGCTGAGATAAGCCCAAAAGGCATGCGACGAAACCTGTAGCGTCCAAACGGGGTGTTGAACGTTGTGAGCTTAGATGACTCTTCTGTGAGCTTGATAGCCCAGTAGCCTGATCTGGCGTCCATGTCACTGAAGTAGCATTCTACCGCTAGCTTGTGTGTGATGCCATCTAGTGTCAGTAAGGGGTAATGGGGGCGTTTGATAGCCTTGTTTAATTCTCTTGGGTCGAGACATACTCTGAGCTTGCCTGTACGTGGTTTCTCCACCACCACTAACGCGTTTACCCAATCTGTTGGTTCTGTAACCTTGGTGACTATGTCAGATTGCTCCATGCTCTCCAACTCTTTCTTCAGACGGGTGCGGAGAGCAAGGGGAATCTTTCTTGGTGGGTAGACCACAGGGGTTGCGTCTGGGTCACAGTGAATGGTACATTCTCCTGGGAATAGTCCTATTCCTGTAAAAACATCAGCAAACTCCTCCATGACATTCTCTGTCTCTACTGGTGCTGTCACTGATAAAACTAGCTTGATGAGGTCCATGTCAAAAAATGCTTTAAGACCTCGCACTGTAAGTCCAACATCATGCCACTTTCCTTGTATTTGCATTTGACAGTGTATGTGCCTTATACTGGGAGCTGTTCACCACCATAACCAGTCAGTCTGTTGCGTGGTGGGCTGTAGATCACACCCAGTGTCTAGTTTGAACTTTATCTCTGTGCCTTGTGTTCCTATCTCAATGTCAGCAAAGGCCTACTCTGTCATCTGACTTTTTTGTGCCACTAAATCAATTAACAGTTCATCAGCATTTGACTCTTGATTGACATTTCATCTTCACTCTCTGTGTGCACTGTTTTTTCACGGTGAGCTCTGCGCACACTTTTGCAAAGTGATTCCATTTTCCACATTTAGTACACTTTTTGCCTTTAGCTGGGCAATTTACCTGTTCACCATGCACTTTGTATCCACAATATCCACATGTTTTGGGGTGTTTTCAGTCTGTGTCGCTCTGTTTCGGAGTTCTGTCTCTCCGTTCTGAAGCGCGCTCTCTGGGCACTGGAGGTGTGCTTTGATGTCTGCCTAATTTCGTGCACTGCTTGTTCACGTGATGCGCAAGTACTGTCGCCCAAAATGGTTTTCATCTGAACCTGAGCTAACTTGTGAGATCTGGCTATGTCGATAGCTTTGTCCAGTGTTAGCTCAGACCCAACATTCAAAAGTTTCTCTCTCACTCGCGGTGAGTGTATTCCAAATACAATACGGTCCCTGACCATCTCATCCTTGTTTGCATAATCAGTCTTTCACAAGCAGACACAGCTCAGTCACAAACTGTTCAAATGATTCGCTAGCTCCCTGTACTTTCTCATGGAATTTGTACCTGGGGAAAATCGTATTAGTCTTTGGCACAACATATGCTTCTAAACGATCGTAGTATGTTTTCAGTACCTTTGATTCAGCCTCGGTAAGTGTCCATGTATTGTAAATGTCTCTCTTTTTCACAGATCCAGAGGAGCTGGTAGCGGCACTTTTCCTCTTTCCTTCAGAGGACCCGTGATCAGTAGCTCCACATGCTGTTTGAATTTACGCCATGCATCGGGCAGGTTTGTAGACTCCCAGTCCATTCGAGGTGAAGGAGCTCCAGCAAAATCCATTTTATAGTCCTTTTATTCTGACACCATGTCTTGTTTTTGCACACTTTGTACAAAATAATAAAATGCAATATGACAGGATCTTTCTAAACGTATTAGCTTGCTATAATGTGCATGTTCACATGTCTCCTGCCATGATCAACCGAAGATGACCTCACGACCTGGGTGGTCTTAACCAATCATATAGCAGTATCATACGACAATAGAATGCATCCAATTACAATTCAGTATGTTTACACATATGAATATTACAACGCCCACACGGCAGACCCGGTGCCAGGATAACGTGACCAAGGGGGCAGTTAAAATCAGCAGGGGGCCAAAAAATTATGGGGTTCTTGCATTGGAATTCTATTGAATTCTGCTTATTTGATCACACTGTACCACAATAAATCTAAAGTTCAATAGTCGAGACTCCGAGATCATTGAGTGCTTTTGAAATCTGTAGCCAATCTCTGCTGCACTGTATCAGCACAATGGACAGCTCCCTACAGCTAGTCGGTTTTGGTAATGAATATAGGCTACACGATAGATAGGGCAATTCACCTTTTACAAACAGCCTATGTGAATGCAGCCGTACACACAGCTGTCTTACCAAAATAATGCAAAATAAATGCTGAAAGTAGTAGCCTAGTTCTTCATGCATGCAAACAAAATGACTGAATAGCAATTTGGCTTAGAATACCAACTTAACTGTGAAAAAAAGATCAGATCGATAAAGGCATGACACAATCTATATTTAGGCTAGGTACATTAACAGTAAACAAACGCAGTAAACAAAAGGCAAATGGAGATCCAAATAACCAAAACATAGCCTACAGCCTAGTACAGTGACATGCAGCCATGCACAGCTGTCTTGCCAAATAAATAGGCCGATAGGCCTGCTTCAGTAACACGTTGTGATATGGCACAATACAATACACTTCTGTGAATAAATCTGTAATCAATTAAGCAATGCCGGCCTACCATAAACACTTTTCCAATACGTACAGTTCCATTTAAGTACATGAAAACCAATAGGCTACCAAGCAAACTATATTATAATGCATTGGAATTATATTGAATTGTGCTTATATCACAACAATCATACAAGTTCAAATGCTTTTGAAGTTGGTGTGAAATCTACGCTATGCTTTATCAGCACCCTACACATTAAAGCAAGATTTTGATAAAAACCTACCAGCTAGATTGTTTCTTACCTTTTCAAAATAGTTGGAGCCTCCTTGATGCTCTGTGGAACTTCCTGAGTAATCAATCATTCCATTTTCCCGAAATCTTCTTATAAGATTTTTCTTTCCACAGTGCAGTGCATTTCAAATGCTCCTTGTTTGATGTGTGCCTAGAGAAACCTTTGGTTCTATCAATAGCATGCTTCCAGTTAGAATTCCCAGCTTGGGTGAAGGCCTTGTCTGTGTTACATTGGACCCAACACAGAACCTTCGACATGGGAACTAAAATGCACCATCTGCAGTAACTGAGTATTCCAGACACTCTCTTCCTATAAACTGGTTGCTATTAAATTAAACATTTTGTATAGAAAACCTGCGGCTAGGGTAGGATTCTAGGCTAACCTGGGCTGGCTCCTCTCTTCCAAGATAGTCAGGAACAGTCGGAGGTGGAGGGGTCTGTGGAGCCATTATCCTGGTGGCGCTTGTGGAAGAGTGAGTAGGCTCTGCATGCTGAGCTAGCTGGAGCTCAGCAGCATCATTGCTGCTGGGCTTGGCGGCAGCCTTGGTGGTTATCATTCAGGCTTTTTTTGGGCACTTTGGCGAAGCCAACTTCTGATATCCATCATGGTAGTGTCAGATAAGCTGGGTTGAGCTAGCTAAATAGGATAAGGCTAATAACACTAACACTTTTTACAGCTAGCTAAGAAGCTATCTAAACTCTGTAGTGGTGGGCGTGAGGCAGAGTTGAGTCACAATGAAGCAGCTTCAATGGTAAACTTGAACCCTCCCTTATAAAACAAATATTACAGGCGGAGGCGTATCACATTATTCACTTAGTCTAGCACAGATGAGAAGCGTTTTTTCCCGCTTTTTATGGAAACTGAAAGTGGCTTTCCATAGCTCCACCCAGTGGCTTTCCATAGCCCCCCAACACACATCTTGGTGCGCCCTGTCCATTGTACTGACACAGCACAGCGTAGATACAGATTTGTTTTGCTCCAACCTGTCACTCAATAGGGACACAAAACTTAAACTGCTCGTGGAACCGGTCCCGCCATACGATCAGACCGAGATTTTCAATGGCAAAAGGAGTCTGTGGTAAATAAATGATAAAAAATATACTTTGAATACTTTTTATCAAATAAACACACACAGTGATTTATTTGACATACAGTGATTATTTAAAAATACAATTAAAAAGACTGCATGAGGGCTTTAAGGTGGGATGTTGTTGTTGCTAAGATACTACATGGAGACGGTGTCCTCCTCACATCACACATTAACATAATGGCTTCAGTGAGTCGCCCAAGACACAAGTACCCCCGCAAGATCCCCTGTCTGTCTCTTTGGTCACATTTGCGTGGGTCAAACAAAAACACCCTAATTATTGGTTGGCAATAGAGCCTCCCACATGCTGGTAAAGAGCAACTGCAGAAACTTGCAGTCGACTGCAGTCAACTTTATGACCTTTGATTACATGATTTATGTAAAGTTCATGCAGTCTGACAATTCTTTACCCCATAATGCAACACACTTGGTCACCAACTTCCCAAAAATAATCCTCTCGAACGTGCCCAATTTTATATTGGCCGCTACCATGGTTGCCATAGAATGTTGTAGTGTCATGTAAATGCATCATAATGAATTGAAACAATAAAATAAACCTCATAAGCAAACAGAATGGCAAAATTATTTTTAAACAGCACCTTTTTTATTCAAATCTGGAAGGATTCAACATTCAGCTGAAATAATATCAAAAAGCTGGGCCTAAAAGAGTGTATAAGAGATCATACAAAATATTCTGCTGTGACTCTTATGTGGATGATGTTAAAAATATTTGTTTGTCTGATGTGATTAATAAGGATAAAAATGCACCTTTTAAGAAACTGACTGTTAGAACTGTTAAGGCTCCATGGATTGATGAGGAATTGAAAAACTGTATGGTTGAAAGAGATGGGGCAAAAGGAGTGGCTAATAAGTCTGGCTGCACATCTGACTGGCTGACACTGAAAACTGAGAAACTATGTGACTAAACTCAACAAAAAGAAGAAACTGTATTATGAAGCCAAGATCAAGTACTTTAAATAAAATTATGGGCAGAAAGACAAATTCAACTCCACCTTTCATCGAATCAGATGGCTTATTTATCACAAAACCATTTGATGTTGCCGATTATTTTAATGATTACTTCATTTGGGGCGGCAGGTAGCCTACTGGTTAGAGTGTTTGGCCAGTAACCAGAAGGTTGCTGGATCAATCCCTGAGCTGACAAGGTAAAAATCTGTTGTTCTGCTCCTGAACAAGGCAGTTAACCCACTGTTCTCTGGAAGGCTGTCATTGTAAATAAGAGTTTGTTCTTAACTGACCTGCCTAGTTAAATAAAGGTAAAAAATTTGTTAAAATGGGCAAACTTAGGCAGGAAACAGTGAGCCATCATACTCATGTATAAAAAAAAAAGCATTGCAAGTTAGAATTTTGTAAAGTTAGTGTGGGAGAGGAGGAAAAAGTATTGTTATCAATCAATAATGACAAACCTCCTGGCATTGACAACTTAGATGGAAAGCTACTGAGGATGGTAGCTGACTCTATAGCCACTCCTATCTGTAATATCTTTAATCTGAGCCTAGAGGAAAGTCTTTGTCCTCAGGCCTGGAGGGAAGCCAAAGTCATTCCGCTACCCAAGAGTGGTAAATCAGCTTTAACTGGTTCTAACAGCAGACCTATCAGCTTGCTGCCAGCTCTTAGCAAACTGTTGAAAAAATTGTGTTTGACCAAATACAATGCTACTTCTCTGTAAACAAATTAACAACAGACGTTCAGCATGCTTATAGAAAAGGGCACTCAACATGTACTGCACTGACACAAATGACTGACGATTGGTTAAAAGACATTGATAATAAGATGATTGTGGGAGTTGTACTGTTAGATTTCAGTGCAGCCTTTGATATTATTGACCATTACCTGTTATTGAGAAAACGTACACTACCGTTCAAAAGTTTGGGGTCACTTGGAAATGTCCTTGTTTTTGAAAGAAAAGCCAATTGTTTGTCCATTGAAATAACATCAAATTGATCAGAAATACAGTGTAGAAATTGTTAATGTTGTAAATGACAATTGTAGCTGGAAACGTCAGATTTTTTTCACTCCTGTGTTCCAATGGCACGTTGTGTTAGCTAATCCAAGTTTATCATTTTAAAATGCTAATTGATCGTTAGAAAACCCTTTTGCAATTATGCTAGCACAGCTGAAAACTGTTGTCCTGATTAAGAAGCAATAAAACTGGCCTTCTTTAGACTAGTTGAGTATCTGGACCATCAGCATTTGTGGGTTTGATTACAGGCTCAAAATGGCCAGAAACAAAGAACTTTCTTCTGAAACTCATCAGTCTATTCTTGTTCTGAGAAATGAAGGCTATTCCATGTGAGAAATTGCCAAGAAACTGAAGATGTCGTGCAATGCTGTGTACTACTCCCTTCACAAAACAGCTCAAACTGGCTCTAACCAGAATAGAAAGAGGAGTGGGAGGCCCCGGTGCACAACTGCGCAAGAGGACAATTACATTAGAGTGCAAAACACCAGTCTCAACGTCAACAGTGAAGAGGCGACTCCGAGATGCTGGCCTTCTAGGCAGTTGCAAAAAAAAAAAAGAAGAAAAGATTAAGATGGGAAAAAGAACACAGACACTGGACAGAGGAACTCTGCCTAGAATGCCAGCATCCCGGAGTCGCCTCTTCACTGTTGACGTTGAGACTGGTGTTTTGCGGGTACTATTTAATGAATCTGCCAGTTGAGGACTTGTGAGGCATCTGTTTCTCAAACAAGACACTCTAATGTACTTGTCCTTTTGCTCAGTTGTACACCGGGGCCTCCCACTCCTCTTGCTATTCTGGTTAGAGGCAGTTTGCGCTGTTCTGTGAAGGGAGTAGTACACAGCGTTGTACAAGATCTTCAGGTTCTTGGCAAACTGTTGACGTTGAGACCGGTGTTTTGCGGGTACCAAGCCATGAGGTCGCAGCATTGAAGGTCCCCAAGAACAGTGGCCTCCATCATTCTTAAATGGAAGACGTTTGGAACCACCAAGACTCTTCCTAGAGCTGGCCGCCTGTCCAAACTGAGCAATCGGGGATTGCTCAATCAGGCCTTTATGGTAGAGTGGCCTGACGGAAGGCACTCCTCAGTAAAATGCACATAATAGCCCGCTTGAAGTTTGCCAAACAGCACATAAAGGACTCGCTGACCATGAGAAACAAGGTTCTCTGCTCTGGTGAAACCAAGATTGAACTCTTTGGCCTGAATGCTAAGCATCACATTTGGAGGAAACCAGGCACCACTCATCACACGTCCAAAACCATCCCTATGGTGAAGCATGGTGGTGGCAGCATCATGCTGTGGGGATGTTTTTCAGCTGCAGGGACTGGTAGGCTAGTCAGGATCGAGGCAATGATGAATGGAGCAAAGTACACAGAGATCCTTGATGAAAACCGGCTGCCAGCAAGGGTAATTTAAATTAGAGATCCTTGATAAAAACCGGCTGCCAGCAAGGGTAATTTAAATTAGAGATCCGTGATGAAAACCGGCTGCCAGCAAGGGTCATTTAAATGAGAGATCCGTGATGAAAACCGGCTGCCAGCAAGGGTCATTTAAATGAGAGATCCTTGATAAAAACTGGCTGCCAGCAAGGGTCATTTAAATGAGAGATCCGTGATGAAAACCGGCTGCCAGCAAGGGTAATTTAAATGAGAGATCCTTGATAAAAACCGGCTGCCAGCAAGGGTAATTTAAATGAGAGATCCTTGATGAAAACCGGCTGCCAGCAAGGGTAATTTAAATTAGAGATCCTTGATAAAAACCGGCTGCCAGCAAGGGTAATTTAAATTAGAGATCCTTGATGAAAACCGGCTGCCAGCAAGGGTCATTTAAATGAGAGATCCGTGATGAAAACCGGCTGCCAGCAAGGGTCATTTAAATGAGAGATCCTTGATAAAAACTGGCTGCCAGCAAGGGTCATTTAAATGAGAGATCCGTGATGAAAACCGGCTGCCAGCAAGGGTAATTTAAATGAGAGATCCTTGATAAAAACCGGCTGCCAGCAAGGGTAATTTAAATTAGAGATCCTTGATGAAAACCGGCTGCCAGCAAGGGTAATTTAAATTAGAGATCCTTGATAAAAACCGGCTGCCAGCAAGGGTAATTTAAATTAGAGATCCTTGATGAAAACCGGCTGCCAGCAAGGGTCATTTAAATGAGAGATCCGTGATGAAAACCGGCTGCCAGCAAGGGTAATTTAAATTAGAGATCCTTGATAAAAACCGGCTGCCAGCAAGGGTAATTTAAATGCATCATAAGGCAGAAACCACACTGGCCCAACTCTAAATACATGGGTCTGGAATGAATGTTATGCGCCTACTGTTGAGCTAGTAAGTGTTAGGTAAACCCAACCAGTATCAAGCTTACCAAATAATTTAATCTACATGACATATGCAGTTATTTGGGTTGCCATTACAAAAATGTTTTGTTATATTGTCTACTGTCACATATACTGTAACCAGTCAAGATCATTGGCCATTCTTCGCCTCAAAACATTTAAACAGTTGTCACTTTTATTTGTTATATTTCTATAGGCTAAATTACTCACACTTTAGATGAAGGACTTTTGTATTTCTCATCCTGACAAACACCCAATGTGAACAGACACTGAACTTTAACACTCATCTCACATTAAGTTAAATATCAATAAAATCCTCCCCTGTCTTGATGTTTCTGGGCCATCATCTTTCACCGGAGTCGAGATGTAACTTCAGGTCATTTGTGCCCTAAATCCAGGAGAGGCTATCCAGCCGGCAAAAACTAATTTGGGCAGAATCACTTTTACCTTCCCAGCGTAATAGCCTTGCCAAGAGAGGTGAGTGAGCGATGTTATTATCGTTAGAAATGGCACAATTAAACTAAACCATGTGGAAATGGAGCCTTGAGGGATACAGGAACCTCACTGCTTTATGGAGAGGTATGGGCCGGTGTAATGTGTAAGGTTATGCCAGGTTGGTATTTTTCCTTATGTCTGTCTTATCAACCTGTATTGAATGGCGTGTCTCCAATGGCCTATGTTGAAGGCAGACTCCTTAATTGTTACTACGTCCATTTTTGGACGAATACATTTACTAAATATACCCATTGATTCTTGAAAAATATATTTTATAAATGCCTCATCAGCTTAGTTCAACTGTCGTACCCCATCAGAACCCAAAATATAAGCTTGTTTTACTCCAATGTTTTGCAGGGTTGGGGGGTAACTACTAAATGTAATCAGTTACACGTAAACTGATTAAATTTTTTTTTAATAGACTTAAAAAGCTGCAAATGATCAAGATATCAAAGTGTCACCAACAAAAACATAAACAATAGGCCTACAGCAAATGCAGCACATGGCATACATTTTTCACATATAAATAGCACTTTTCGGTAGTGCTCAAAGCACGCCATTCCATGAGAGCAGCATTTATTTTTCAACTCGAATCAATGAGCCCAGTCAGTCCTCCATGACATCAAAATAATCATAAACAACAGAGCAGGCTTATAAGTCCTTAGTTTTGGGTCATGCTCAGGTAAAACAATTTGGCTAATCTATATTTCCATATTTCCCAGTCCTATTCTTGAAGATCAAGGGGTATTAAATTAATTGGAATGACTGGAAATCTGACAGGTTTTGGGTTTTAATGTAATCATATTATTATCTGTATCAAATCAAATCAAATTAAATGTTATTTGTCACATGCACCGAATACAACAGGTGTAGACTTTACAGTGAAATGCTTACTTACAAGCCCTTAACCAACAATGCAGTTTTAAGAAAATACCTAAAAAAAGTAAGAGATAAAAATAACAACTAATTAACGAGCAGCAGTAAAAAAACAATAGTGGGGCTATATACAGAGGGCACCGGTACAGAGTCAATGTGCGGCTTCACCGGTGTCGAGGTAATTGAGGTAATATGTACATGTAGGTAGAGTTATTAAAGTGACTATGCATAGATAATAACAGAGAGTAGCAGCAGTGTAGGGGGCAATTCAAATTGTCTGGGTAGCCATTTGATTAGATGTACAGGAGTCCTATGGCTTGGGGGTAGAATCTGTTTAGAAGCCTCTTGGACCTTTACTTGGTGCTCCGGTACCGCTTGCCGTGCGATAGCAGTAGAGAACAGTCAATGACTAGGGTGGCTGGTGTCTGACAATTTTTAGAGCCTTCCTCTGACACCGCCTGGTGTAGAGGTCCTGGATGGCAGGAAGCTTGGCCCCTGTGATGTACTGGGCCGTACGCACTACCCTCTGTAGTACCTTTATTTTTTTTATTTTGACATTTATTTAACTAGGAAAGTCAGTTAAGAACAAATTTGTATTTTCAATGACGGCCTAGGAACAGTGGGTTAACTGTCATGTTCAGGGGCAGAACGACCTATTTTTACCTTGTCAGCTCGGGATTCGATCTTGCAACCTTTCGGTTACTAGTCCAACGCTCTAACTACTAGGCTACCTGCCGGTCGGGGGGCCGAGCAGTTGCCATACCAGGCAGTGATGCAACCTGTCAGGATGCTCTCGATGGTGCAGCTGTAAAACATTTTAAGGATCTGAGGACCCATGCCAAATCATTTCAGTCTCCTGAGGGGGAATAGGTTTTGTCGTGGTGTGCTTTAACTATGTTAGTTTGTTGTTGATGTGGACGCCAAGGAACTTGAAGCTCTCAACCTGCTCCACTAAAGACCCGTCGATGAGAATGGGGGCATGCTCGTTCCTCCTTTTCCTGCAGTCCACAATCATCTCCTAAGTCTTAAACACGTTGAGGGAAAGGTTGTTGTCCTTGCATGACACGGTCAGGTCTTTGACCTCCTCTCTATAGGCTGTCTCATCGTTGTCGGTGATCAGGTCTACCAGTGTTGTGTCATCGGCAAACTTAATGATGGTGTTGGAGTTGTACCTGGCCGTGCAGTCATAAGTGAACAGGGAGTACAGGAGGGGGCAATTACCCTTGCTGAGCATGCACGTGTTGAGGATCAGTGTGGCAGATGTGTTGTTATCTACCCTTACCACCTGGGGGCGGCCCGTCAGGAAGTCCAGGATCCAGTTGCAGAGGGAGGTGTTTAGTCCCAGGGTCCTTAGCTTACTGATGAGCTTTGAGGGCACTATGGTGTTGAACGCTCACCAGTTGTCAATGAATAGCATTCTCACATAGATGTTCCTTTTGTCCAGGTGTGAAAGGGCAGTGTGGAGTGCAATAGAGATGGCATAATCTGTGGATCTGTTGGGGTGGTATGCACATTGGAGTGGGTCTAGGGCTTCTGGGATAATGGTGTTGATGTGAGCCATGACCAGCCTTTCAAAGCATTTCATGTCTACAGACGTGAGTGCTATGGGTCAGTAGTTATTTAGGCAGGTTACCTTAGTGTTCTTGGGCACAGGGACTATGGTGGTCTGCTTGAAACAGACTCAGACAGGGAGAGGTTGAAAATGTCAGTGAAGACACTTGCCAGTTGGTCAGCGCACACTCAGAGTACACGTCTTGGTAATCTGTCTGGCCTTGCGGCCTTGTGAATGTTGACCTGTTTAAAGGTCTTACTCACATTGGCTGCGGAGAGCAGCCAGGATCGAGGCAAAGATGAATGAAGCAAAGTCCAGAGAGATCCTTGATGAAAACCTGCTCCAAAGTGCTCAAGACCTCAGACTGGGGCTAAGGTTCACCTTCCAACAGAACAACGACCCTAAGCACACTGCCAAGAAAATCCACCCCATCCAACCTGGCAGAGCTTGAGAATATCTGCAAAGAAGAATGGGAGAAACTCCCCAAATACAGGTGTGTCAAGCTTATAGCCTCATACCCAAGAAGACTAGATTCTGTAATTGCTGCCAATTTATATATTAGCAAACAATTCTAAAAAAACAGTTTTTGCTTTGTCATGGGGTATTGTGTGTAGATTGATGATGGAAAAACAACTATTTAATCAATTTTAGAATAAGGCTGTAACGTAACTAAATGTGGAAAAAGTCAAGGGGTCTGAATACTTTCCGAAGGCACTGTATATACTGTAGGGAGTTTCAGTATCAGATCAATGTGCAGGGTAGACACATGGCATAGTAGACACATTACTTTACCAAAGTATACAGTAGTCTAGCATTGTTCAGTGCTTGTTGATGGCCTCTTTGCTCATCTCTAGCACCTGAGGCGAACCCTGGAGCTGTCAGACGCTCTCCGTCTCATGCATCTACCTTGCTTTAAAGAGGTCGGCTGGAGTCTGTACTGTCATGAACTCATAGCATAATTGGGCCATCTCTGCCTATAAACAGTAGAGAAGTTTGCCCTGGGGGCAGAGAAGTTCTGTACCTGAGATTTTCATTCTCAGTGAATGTATGTAGCTTAATGGCATCCTAGGCTTGGGGAGTGTACAGTACACTACTCAGGTGTTAACAAATAGGGGTGTCCCCTTCCCCTACTGCAGAGGGCAGGCTGTGTACATTAGGCAGTCGTCAAGCTTTTGATCCCTGTCACTTTAAAACTGGAGCTGCCGAGTTGACAGCCCATGCAGTCAAATGGAAAGCTGATGACAAGGGGGAGCAGCTCCTCCGCAGCATAGTGGGAGGAGTGTTTTCAGAAGGCGGAACAGGGGCACAGAATGTTAATCAAGGAATTCTCTCTGCTCTGACAAAGAGAGTGTTGAATAGACATCCTGGCATGGGTCAAGTCTTAATTGGGTTACATCCTCTCCCTGTGCGGGGGTAGATGAGCAAGAGTTTGAAGTTTGACGCCGTGGCAGGGCACTGGGGAGAAATGGAACATTTGGCAGCAGTGATTTGTTGACCTTCTGCATAGTCCCTGAGGAATGGAGAGAAGTACAAGAAGAGAAGAAAAAAAAACATTACTAAACAAGTACTTCTCCAGGCGCTGGCAGGGATGTTCTTGTTAAAGTGACAGGTCACCGAAATTACAAAATGACACATCGGTTTCCTAACCCTGTAAGCAGTCTATGGACAAGGTATGACAGAAATCCATGATTTGGTTTTATTTCCGTGGCACTGTTTCCAAATGCTAACTTTTTTGCATTTGTGGCACAAATCCCATTGAAGTCACTGGACCGATATTAGCATTTTTTGCACATCATGTCCAAATCATCTGAAAGTATCTCAAATTGACTGTGAAGCTCATCAGTAACTTGTATATGATTTGAACATGGACACAAGTTATAATATCGGTCCCATAACTTGAATGGGAATTGTGCTACAAATGCTAAGTGGGATATGTGCCACAAATGCATTTGGAAACAAGTGCTAGGGAAACTAAACCAACGCATGGATTGCTGTCATACCCTGTTCCTAGACTATTTGCAGGGTAAGGAACGCAATATGTCATTTTGTAATTTGGGTGAATTATCCCTTTAAGTATTAATCATTCAGCTTATCCCAATGTGTTATTTGTTCTGACTGGGGAGAGTGTTCCTGGGAGGTTAAACACAGGTAACCATGTCTGGCAGTCACAGAGACTGGAAGCAGCTCAACAGGCCCTATCACTCTCTGGGGCACTGGGTGGAATGTCAAATGACAGAGGACGCACCCAAAATTACCCATGCTACAACTAGGAGCTCTCTGCATCTCTCTCCTGCCTGCCGTCCTCATGGCAACCAGGGCTGCTGTAATTAGATGATGAACCTCTTTAGTCCTTACGGTGTAACAAAGCTGGGGTGGGGTGTGATGCCTGAGAGAAAGGAAGGGTGAGGGATGTGTTATTGGGGACGGTTTATTCCCCTCCTCCTCCAGTGTGTTTGTATGTGTAATCTAAGTTAAGGGGGGCATTTACCATCCGTAACCCCTAGATCAGCAGCCTTGTCAGATCCCTCATGACTGGTGACCCTGTTGAGATGACCGTGTAATGAAGAGAGTAGCGGTCCATCAGGGACCACCATATGATAAAAACAGCCATGGGGAACATGGAGACATACTGGACATATAACCAGTGGCATGTGCCTTCATCAAATTATGGACACGGCCTGTTCCCATTCCTAGCTGGATCTGACATATACAGTACCTTCAGAGAGTATTCACACCACTTGAATTTTTCCACATTTTGTTGTGTTACAGACTGAATTTTAAATAATTAAATTGAGATTTTGTGTCACTGATCTACACACAATACCCCATCATATCAATGTGGAATTATGTTTTTAGACATTTTTACATATTAATATCAAATGAAAAGCTGAAATGTCTTGATTCAATAAGTATTCAACCCCTTTGTTAAGGCAAGCCTAAATAACTTCAGGAGTAACAATTTGCTTAACAAATCAGATAATACATTGCATGGATTAACTCTGTGTGCTCTTTGTGGGGCGCCAGGTAGCCAAGCAGGTAAGAGTGTTGGGCCAGTAACCGAAAGGGTGCTGGTTTGAATCCCTGATTCTACCGATATTCCCTTGAACAAGGCACTTAACCCTAATTGCTCCTGTTAGTCACTCTGGATAAGAGTGTCTGCTAAAATGAAAACGCACTAATGGTGTTTAACATAATTTTTTAATGCCTACCCCACACATACAATTATCAGTCGAGCAGTGAATTTCAAGCACAGATTCAATGACAAAGACCAGGGAGGTTTTACAATGCCTAGGAAATAAAGGCACCTATTGGTAGATGGGTAAAATAAAATAAGAAATTGAATATCCCATTGAGCATGGTGAAGTTATTAATTACACTTCGGATGGTGTAGCAATACACCCAGTCACTACAAAGATACAGGCGTCCTTCTTAACTCAGTTGATGGAGAGGAAGGAAACCACTCAAGGATTTCCCCATGACGCCAATGGGGATTTTAAACCAGTTCTAGAGTTAAATGGCTGTGATAGGAGAAAACTGAGGATGGATCAACAACATTTTAGTTACTCCACAATACTAACATAAATGACAGAGTGAAAATAAGGGAGCTTATACAGAATACAAATATTCCAAAACATGCATCCTGTTTGTAATAAGGCACTGAAGTAATACTACAAATAATGTGGCAAAATTCACTTTTTATCCTGAATACAAAGACTTATGTTTGTGGCAAATCAAACACAACAAACACATCACTGAATACCACTCTTCATATTTTCAAGCATGGTGGTGGCTGCATCATGTTATGAGTATGCTTGTCATCGGCAAAGAATAGGGATTTTTTTGGGATGAAAAGAAAAGGAATGCTCAAGCAAAATCCTACAACCTGGTTCAGTCTGCTTTTCAACAGACACTGGGAGACAAATCCACCTTTCAGCAGGACAATTTCCTAAAACTCAAATCCAAATATACACGGGGGTAGCTCACCAAGATGACATTGAATGTTCCTGAGTGGCCTAGTTACAGTTTTGACTTAAATCTCCTTGAAAATCTATGGCAAGACTTGAAAATGGCTGTCTAGCAATGATCAACAACCAACTTGACAGAGTTTGAAGAATTAAAAAAGTAATAATGGGCAAATATTGTACAATCCAGGATTGCAAAGCTCTAAGAGACTTAGCCAGAAAGACTCGCTGCCAAAGGTGATTCTTAAATATATTGACTTAGGGGGTTGAATCCTTATCTAATCAAAATATATATATATATTTTTTCCATTAATATAAAAATAATTGAGTATTTTGTGTAGATCGTTGTCCAAAAAATGACAATTAAATCCATTTGAATCTCATTTTATAACACAACAAAATGTGGAAAAAGTCAAGGGGTGTGAATACTTTCTAAAGGCACTGTTAAACCAGCACTATAGGGTTCCATAAAGATATAATTGTCCAACAAATGTAAGGTCACCGTACTGAGCTGTATCATATAAGTGCTGTGGTCTTCCCTAGAGGAGGATTGTGTGAAAGGTCACCGTACTGAGCTGTATTATATAAGTGCTGTGGTCTTCCCTAGAGGAGGATTGTGTGAAAGGTCACCGTACTGAGCTGTATTATATAAGTGCTGTGGTCTTCCCTAGAGGACGATTGTGTGAAAGGTCACTGTACTGAGCTGTATCATATAAGTGCTGTGGTCTTCCCTAGAGGAGGATTGTGTGAAAGGTCACCGTACTGAGCTGTATCATATAAGTGCTGTGGTCTTCCCTAGAGGAGGATTGTGTGAAAGCCGACTAATCAAGAATATTCAAAGGGTCCAGTGATGAAAATATGTCAGGATATAACTAAATTAGACAAATGTTCAATGTTATGGTATCAATGTCCCCTGTTGGGAAAATAATTTCTAAGTAACATTGGTGGTAACACTCTCAGAGTCCAAGCCAGTGACTATACAGAGAAAACAGTTTTATGGAACAATGTGTTCTGAGAGTACATGTACATGTTTGTGTGTATGTAAACACATTGAATACACTCTGCATTTAGTATTTCTCTCTAGCCTTGCCAGATTACCTTGAAGAGGGGGCAGATCCCATTATAATAAAGACGATTAAGCTCCATAACCTTTAATCTTCCTTTTCACCTATCAATTAATCTGACAGGCTTCCTTCCTTCCTGGGATTGGGGGGTCAGAGAGAGCCTGTGAGCGGATACATAGACATAGATGTGCTCTGAGATCCACAGCAGTGAGAACTGTACTTGTCAGGCACTGCAGCAGCAACACATTCATCACCACCCCTTTCCATCTCCCCGTCTCCTGTGCTTCAAGGCCCTGCTCAGAGGCTCAGAGTGCAGGGTCCTTCCTGCTGATCCAGTGGAGGGATTAAGGCACCTATGGATTTCACTTTAGCCTTCACTTCTTCAGGCCTCTCATTAATCCACTGGTTAACACGGCCATTGTTCTTCCATACACCCCCACAGTAAACTAGACAGAGCATTTTGGCAATAATAATAAGAAAGAAAACACAGACCCAGTCCCTTCTTTGCTGTTTTTCCGTATTTCTTCATGGTGTGCCCCAGGCTAATAAACCAGACCTATATATGGGATCCTGCCCACGGGGCTGTAATTAGTCTGTAAATCTCAGAAGGTGGAGGGTAGAAAAGAGAGAGTGGGATGTGGATGGAGTTTAAAACATGGCTGATGTCGATAAAGCTAGAAGCCCTATACCTCTCAACCTCCCATTGACCTTTAGAGTTATTGGAACAGTAAGTCAGCCGACTAAATCCTCCCCAGCTTTGACCCGTCACAAACGGCTCCATATGAACCCTTCTACAGAGCCCAGACCTCCTAAAGGCAGAAGAGAGGAGAAGCTGTGAGATTCCTGGTGTGTTGACCACTGGTGACATAGTGATGTAACCGACCGTCCCAGAGGACAGAGGACACAGCCTGCAGACGACCAGACGTCCCCATAATGGATGAGCAGCCTGAGGGAAGAGAGTGCACACAGACACACACACGCTCCCATAGAGACATGCATGAAAACACAGACACTCAGGGACCTGGTGCTTTCTCAATCCCTACATACTGTATATGGATATACAGTACCTTCTAATATTATTTCATAGCAAAATACTGAAACATCACATGCTGTTGAAGAGGAGAATATTTAAGCAATAAGGCACGAGGGGGTGTGGTATATGGTCAATATTCCACGGCTAAGGGCTGTTCTTAAGCATGACGCAACACGGAGTGCCTGGATCCAGCCCTTAGCTGTTGGATATTGGCCATATACCACAAACCCCCGAGTTGCCTTATTGCTATTATAAACTGGTTACCAACGTAATTAGAGCAGTAAAAATAAATGTTATGTTATACCCGTGGTATACGGTCTGATATACCAAGGCTGTCAGCCAATCAGCATTCAGGGCTCGAACCACCCAGTTTATAAAAAGGAGTACAGTATGTCACGGCATTACTGTTTATGTTAGGAAATATAAATAGTGTTCACGTATATGGTATTTGTTCTAACTAGAGCTCATGTATGAGCATTTATGTTTCTCTTTTAATGACGAAACTTCTGACTGGGCATCACTTGGTTCATTTAAGTAAACTTCTTCAACTACTAAAAAAAATACTTTTAAAGAGCTCAAGCAAATCACACAATTTTACTTCATGTAAAATGACCTAGTATTGCAGTTGGTATTGATTGAAAAACAGTCAGACAGTGCTACTGCTTGTTTGATGGGATTTCTTTGAGATGAGTGATGGGCAGAGAGGATTCAGAAGGTCCACACCTTTTTAAAGATGGATGCGGTCCATACACCCAAGCACACAGATACTCAGTGCTGCTCATTCTGAAGGCAGTGTACACACTGGGCTCAAAAAGAATAGGACATCGCAATAATACATATTTCATCAGTCTAGACACTCAATCACTTCTTCCCAATAGCAAACATGGAGACTCCCTCAGTTAAGGGCCCATATTGAGCATAGCATAGGCACCTCATACCCAATGCGTTATGCCTATATGAAGTACATATTCAACTTTGAATACTAATGTCAACAACTAAAAAGTAGAATGGGGTTACTGCATTCAGGTGTTTATTCAATCACTTTCACAATGACAATTGAAGACCAAATGGCAAATGAAAGTACTGTGTCTTTATTCAACATAAAGAACAGCAAAACCTGGACAAAGGTAGGTTAAAAACATAATTTCTGTATTGTCATTAGCCCCACAAACAAACCTTCACAACAGAGAAAAATCAACACTTTCAAAGTCAGGGTTCTACAAAAAAACAACTCCACCTCTGACAGATTGACGTCACCATTACACCGTAGTCTTAAAAAGAAAAACACCAACAAAGCGAGTCGTCAAACAAACCCCCTCGCAGACACTCTGTCTTCATATCAACAATAACATATCACATCAGATATGCTGGCTACTGATCAGTTGAAAAATTCTGTATTTGATCATTGCACCCTTTAATACAGCAGGACAGAGCACAGTGCCACATAAGATTCAGAAGAAGCCGCAGGTTTCCACACAGGTTAAATATGCAAGCTCACTGTTTCCTGAAACTAGGTCACTGTGATGAAAGATGTAAAATGTGCTTGGCTTAATTAACTTTGGGGTCACAGGGATAGTGCAGCATTCACAGTACAGCACACCAATCCAAACTTAGTACAGTCAGAAAACTGTGGTTATGAATAAAACTCTTGTACTTAATGTATAATTGATCGTACCTTTTATCATAGCAAGGAAAAGCAACCTGGCCACTTTATAGTCAAAACTATTCTACAGTAGAACCTCAAATATTCATGGCACAATTTTCACACATCCTTCTAAACTCTAATGCGTGCAGAGAAGAAAAAGAGATTTGGCTCTAAATATAATGGCCCACCTCCTTATACAATTCAATACTGAACAGGAAGTGAACCACTAGAGAATGACTTTGACCTTCTGTTTGTCTTGTCTGACAAAATACTGTTTGTGCACAGTTCCAAACTGTAGTTGACAGCTCCTTGTGCAGGATCCATGGTAGAGTCACTTGACTATCCTACGCAATAATTTGGCTGAGCATCTGAAATGATGCACTATCGAGTAGTGTTTTACCCCTGCCATTAAATCATTTACTGATGCGAATGTGTCAGCTGTTGACGCAGAATATGGAGAACGTCCAGCATCACCGCCTCGACGCATGTTAAACGGGTCAGGGTCTGGCTATGCAAATGTAATCTCCCACACAACTCGCCTGCTTTATCAAATTGTGTCTTAATTAACGCCCTTCAGATATTTTTAATGCCAAACCCAATCTCTCTGAGAGCAAAACATGAAACGATGAAACATCCTTGGGCACATAATTTCTCTACTCTTTTTCGAAAAGGTCATTTGGCACAGAAAATAATCTGGAAATAATGGCGATATACTGAATGGTTGAGGCAACAAATCATAAAGGGTACATATTGAGGCAAACATTTCATCATCATTGACTCATTATGTTTCAGCTGTGGGGTGATTCACATCACCTGCTCCATTCCCCACTAAATAGAAAAGTGTGGACACTTCCGTATAATAGCTATAGTTTCCATCTGCTGTCCTTGTATTTGTTCGCAGTACATCACAGAAATGACACTCCCAAGTGTCAGGTGACTGTTCCTTGGTGCTATCAAGAATGCCAACACAGATTGTGCCTTGTCCCATATAGGATTTCCTTGTTCCGTCCTGCTTTTTGCATTGAATCACAGTGTGAACACCACGAAGAAAATGAATTGCATGCGCTAGAGTACAGCCCACATGACAGAGGTAACCACCAAGAGGCGCAAGATTTATGTTTCAATGAGACACATGTCAAAACGCACCAGATGACTCTGGCAGATTCTTTTCATTTTTTGCTGTTTAGAGTTTTTTTCCCCTCACCCTTTTGTATGGTTATTTAATACACAAGTCCACATACAATGTCCTTGATATCCCAACTGTCATTTACAATTTGCTGAGCGGTGAGCAGACAAAGGAGAAAGGTCTCTCTAACATCCAGGGTCCTGTCATTGAGAGTAACGGGATAGATGCTTCAACATGGGATTGCAACGACTAGCACGGCCAATACAGAGAGCTACTGCCAGAGTCCATAGTCATCTGGGAGCTCTCTATGTGGAGGCAGTCTCCACTCCCTCAGTGCTTCGGGACATGCAGTTAAATCACAGGAGAACAGGGTACAGTATGTACAGCAGCATCAATTGCAGACAAGGCATCTGGTCATTCAGAGTTAGGTATGAAAAGTACACACAAGGTACTGATCTTGCTGCGAAGCCACGCATCACCAATGTCAATGTCCCATAGCATTGAAGGGGTTTCAGAGCTGATCAATACAAAAAATTACTAACCTGACTTAGTTATATTCCACAAACTCTCTATTTCAGTTGTATTCACAATATCTACATAAATTCACAACTTAATACTATTATTTCTTGTAATAATTACAGTATTTGCCCTTAGTTTAAACATTTTATTAATTTGTCTATTTGTTTGTCTACTGGTTTCTACCCATCAACATTTGTTATGACACTGTATAGGCTATACCATATATAACATGTATATGTCTTACATTGTATGTGTTAATTAGCATAAATATATTTACTATGTATGTCTTCATATACAAATATATTCCTTATATATATATATATATATATATATATATATATATATATATATATATATATATATATATATATATATATATATATATGATTTTATGATGATAGGTGTCCTTTCTGTAGTTATCAACCTGCTAGAAGGAAAATCCTCAGCTCCAACAGAGCTGGAATACACAGTATCTTAGTGAGCAACTGAAACACTGATACAAGACTAAGCCTTAGATTTCAATATGACAAATATCCTTACTGAAGGTTGCAGACTTCCACATGTACAGACTGTCATGCATATGTTTGATACATTGTACATGGTTTTTGTTTTTAACACATTCTATCCATTCGAAAGGCGTTTCTCCTTTGAACGTAGTCTTGTTTTGAGAGGTGGTTGAGAACATACTGCATGTTGGGTTCAGGGCAAGTCATCTGTTTAACAATCACACAACACAGTGGAAACACATGGGCAAAGTCCTGTGCAACGTCATTACCTTCAGCCACAAGCTGTATGATCTGAGCACAACATCTTTCAGCGAAACATCTGCCTCTCCTTCAGCCCTGCTTTATGTATGTGGACGTGTAAAACAGTCTAACAACGTTTCCTTTGATTTGTAGCCTGCAGTGTGGTATGTTGAACATAACGTGTTTTCCTATCCACAGTCACCTTTATTATGCAAATCATAAGTTACACAAAATTAAACCAAATCTATAGAATGAGACAACGTGGGAAATGATCATATTCAAAAATAAGTAGCCTTTTCTAAATCGGACCTAAAACGTGTATCACAATCTCATGAAGAAATGAACACGGGTAGCCACAAGAGTCAAAGCTTTCATCAGAAAACATCTATTAACCTTGTACTGCAGTGGGCTAAATCAGGGTCACACAGAGCGTTCTGGGTAGTCTTAAAGAAATCTACTTTGAAACAAAAGTATACACCTCATATACATGGTTATGGGCTTAACAAAAAAAGGACACCTGTACCATGTCAGATATAGAGTTGAAATGTGTAAAATTTTGAGTTTGCATCCCAATATTACTTTTTATATACATCACAGAAGACTGAAATATAACAAAACTGTTTGACTTAGAAACATTGGTACAGGAATATTGAAATCATGTTAATTAATTATGATATTATGAAAAATACGAATAACACCCATGAGGCCACTAGGTCATTTGACTGCAGGAAGGGGCTACCTGAAAAGTCCAGAATATTTACTATAGATAGAACATGGTTGACAACATTAACAGATGAAAGCATTACTATATAAATGTCTATATTACTGTTATCTGTATTAGACGTCAGTCTGAGCTGATGAAGCACAAGCATTTTGCTACACTCGCATTAACATCTGCTAACCATGTGTATGTGACAAATAAAATTTGATTTGATGATGTGTCAGAATACTATGACAGCTATAAATCAAAATAATAATGAATTAAAGTTCTATAGTGCTTTTCATAGAATCTCAAAGCACTTCAACAGCAAAAAAAAACGAACTCACAATATCTCATGACAGGTCAATTAGCTACTGTATGTGGCTCACTGAGGCTGACCCCTGTAAGCCATACATGAGAATGTACATAGAGAATATCTTATAATGCTGCATCACATTATGATGACATTTCATCCAGTGGTAGTGACTCACTATTCTCTGCAGCTTCCCCTCTACCTTGCATAGGCCTTTACCTAGTGACCATGGGCTGTAGGTGGAGGGAGAGAAGGGGGAGCCGCCACACAGACCCAAACCATATAGTCCTCATATGTATGTGTGGCTGTGTATGTACTGTATGTATGTGTTTGTGTGTGACAAAAGCTTTATCTTGATGATGTGGGTATTCAAAAAGGCACTCTGCTTCTTTCTCTTTGAGCATACTCAGCCTGTTAAAACAATAGGAGTCTCTGGACTGGAAAATACACAGGCAGGCCCGATAGGACACAAAAGCAATTCCAGATGATATTGCGTTGGGTCTGTTGAGATTCAGCGCTAGCAGAAGGGCAGACACTGAGGATTATTAATGATGTCCCTATGGAACTCTACATGCTGCCCCTGGCTATAAGAGCTCACTATAGCGACAAGCAGCCAATGGCTCTCCTTGCTGCATCCTGACGCAATTCAGAGTGAATGGTGTGAGTGCGTGTGTGTGTGAGAGTGTGTGTTTACACACAGTGATTTACCAGGACCGGATCCTCTGTAATGAGCTACCATGAAGGATTCAAACCCTTTATCATGTCAAGAGAAGAGAAAACACCATCCGGCTATTCTATCAAACAAACTAATAATCAGGTAACAACAAATGAACATTTATAGTTCAACTATGTACATACAAATCTACGAGAATGTTTGTCTGTGACCTATTGAGACTTGTAAATATCAAAATGAAGTCCAGAACAACGATACAATAACATGTCGGGGATCTCTCGGCCTCTTGCATTCTAACCATAATATTTAGTGGTGGTGAGTTTAATTGTGGGCGGTGGACTTGGGAGGTGGCTTGCTGTTGATGTACGTGGCCCAGTAGACCAGGTTGAAGATGAAGAACAGCACAGGGAAGATGATGCGGGAGATCTTGTCCACTTTGCTGACACGGTTGTAGGACTTTATGGCTTCCACGTAATTGTCGTCCATTTTAGGAACCTTGTGGCTGTGGTGGTGGTGGTGATGTGTAGCTGTGGTGGCACTCCTGGAGACGGTGGTTAAACCTTGGTCCTTTGCCTCGTTGATGGTGTATGTAGTTCCAACAATGTTGAATGTATTATTGGCCTTTTTGGAAAGAGAGGCAGATTCTCTTCTCTGTAAAGAGAAGAGAAACAAAGAAAATCAGGGCTGGATCAACTTAACAAAGGCCTTCTTCTCAAAATGACAAAACAGGGACTGTTTGACTTGGGGTGCAATGATGCTCAAGATGCATGATGGGAACCAAGCTGAAAGAACTCAGTGTAGGGATCGGGGCTGTAGCCCTCCCAGCCTGGACAAAAGGCCAGGGTCATTGAACATTACGCATTTACGCTCCAATAAGTGGCAAATCACATGAGCCTCCTCAACAAAATATACATACATCATAGTTCACAGTGAGAATAGGGCCACCCCAGGGCCTGGCATGCAAGAGACTTGTTACAGAGCACACGGGTCAAAAGTTTATGAGCTAAAATTAAGTCCATGGGCAATATCATGGTTTAATTTCTGAGAAGCTTGTAATTTACTGAACCACTGAGAGAAATGGAGCAGAGCAGAGGAGTGGGTAGGGCTGGTGGCACTGGAGAGTTAATGGTAGGATGAGAGCAGAGCAGGATGAGTAGCAGAGCACCTGTAAACAGAACTGAAAACCTGCACTCTGAGGACTGGTCTGTACTGAATATACGACTGGGACTGTACTGAATATAGGACTAGTTGTACTGAATATAGGACTGGGACTGTACTGAATATAAGACTGGGGCTTTACTGAATATAGGACTGGGACTGTACTGAATACAGGACTGGGACTGTACTGAATATAGGACTGGGACTGTACTGAATATAGGACGGGGACTGTACTGAATATAGGACTGGGACTGTACTGAATACAGAATATAGGACTGGGACTGTACTGAATATAGGACTGGGACTCTACTAAATACAGAATATAGGACTGTACTGAATATAGGACTGGGACTGTACTGAATACTGAATATAGGACTGGGACTGTACTGAATACAAAATATAGGACTGGGACTGTACTGAATATAGGACTGGGCTGTACTGAATATAGGACTGGGACTGTACTGAAAAAAGAATATAGGACTGGGACTGTACTGAATACAGAATATATGACTGGGACTGTACTGAATAAAGAATATAGGACTGGGACTGTACTGAATACAGAATATAGGACTGGGACTGTACTGAATGCAGCATATAGGACTGGGATTGTACTGAATATAGGACTGGGCTGTACTGAATATAGGACTGGGACTGTACTGAATATAGGACTGGTACTGAATATAGGATTGGTACTGAATATAGGACTGGGACTGTACTGAATATAGGATTGGTACTGAATATAGGACTGGGGCAGTACTGAATATAGGACTGGGACTGTACTGAATATAGGACAGGGCTGTACTGAATATTAGACTGGGACTGTACTGAATATAGGACTGGTACTAAATATAGGACTGGGGCTTTACTGAATATAGGACTGGGACTGTACTGAATATAGGACTGGTACTGAATATAGGACTGGGGCTGTACTGAATACAGGACTGGGGCTGTACTGAATATAGGACTCAGGCTGTACTGAATATAGGACTGGGACTGTACTGAATACTGAATATAGGACTGGGCTGTACCAAATATAGGACTGGGACTGTACTGAATATAGGACTGGGGCTGTACTGAATATAGGACTGGGACAATACTGAATATAGGACTGGGACTGTACTGAATACTGAATATAGGACTGGGGCTGTACTGAATATAGGACTGGGATTGTACTGAATATAGAACTGAGACTGTACTGAATATAGGACTGGGGCTGTACTGAATATAGGCCTGGGACTGTACTGAATATAGGACTGGGGCTGTACTGAATATAGGACTGGGGCTGTACTGAATATATGCCTGGGACTGTACTGAATATAGGACTTGTACTGAATATATGACTGGGGCTGCACTGAATATAGGACTGAGGCTGTACTGAATATAGGACTGGGGCTGTACTGAATATAGGACTGGGACTGTACTGAATATAGGACTGGGGCTGTACTGAATATAGGACTGGGACTGTACTTGTCACGACCGTTGGAATGAGCAGACCAAAATGCAGCGCGGGTGCCATTCCACATGTTTAATAGTAAGAAGTGGAACGTACAAATATGCAATAAAGAAAATACAACAATCGATATCAACTGCATAGCACACAGCACACACCACACAGCCAGTCACACATACATACACACAGCCAGTCACACATACATACAGCCAGCCACACAGCCACACAGCCACACAGCCACACAGCCACACAGCCACACAGCCACACAGCCACACAGCCACACAGCCACACAGCCACACAGCCACACAGCCACACAGCCACACAGCCACACAGCCACACAGCCACACAGCCACACAGCCACACAGCCACACAGCCACACAGCCACACAGCCACACAGCCACACAGCCACACAGACATTCAATAACCCACAATCCCAGTGTGGACAAGAACAAACATATATGGTCCCCAATTAGAGGTAACGACAGTCAGCTGCCTCTAATTGGGAACCATCAAAACCAAACATAGAAATACACCACCTAGAAACAAAAACCCCTCCTGACCTAAACACAAATGATTAGTCAGCCGGCTATCCCAGGCCAGGACGTGACAGTACTGAATATAGGACTGGGACTGTACTAAATATAGGACTGGGACTGTACTGAATATAGGCCATAGATGAAGAGAGGGGCACTGAATGAAGGGGATTTTAAACAGATGGTTTGGAGACAGTTTTAGGTCTGAATCCTCAGCTGATACTTTTTCAATTGTCAAAAATGCACCTACAGCTGATTAATTCAATTGCTGTATTACATTAGTATTGTCAGGCTTGCATCAACTAATGATCAGCACCAACCTGGCTGGCACATGTTGGTGTGCTCAACGTATAAGAAGGGCAATTGGGATAGAACAACCAGGGCACTATGATTGATTTTTATCTTAAACCACAGTATCAAGGAGAACGGGCCGATCCAATTGGATAAGCAGGCCAGTCAGGGGGGCTAACACAGCGGGTAATGGATTGCATTTCACCTCAGATGTACGAGGTGAATGGATGGATAGTAGGCTACAGAATGCACAGAGGACACTAGCAGCAACTTAACAACCATCCATTCCAAAACAACAATCTACCAGGGAAACCTTCCACTCGGAGGGGCATCAGAATAAAGTAGCAGTAATGGTGTTAAACAGAGAAAGAGTATGCTGTCTGTCTATCTGTGATGATGGCTGGGCCGGGGCTCTATCTGCTGGGCTGGGCCAGGGGTCTATCTGCTGAGCTGGGCCGGGGCTCTATCTGCTGAGCTGGGCCAGGGGTCTATCTGCTGAGCTGGGCCAGGGGTCTATCTGATGGGCTGGGCCAGGGGTCTATCTGATGGGCTGGGCCAGGTCTCTATCTGCTAGGCTGGGCCAGGGTATCTGATGGGCTGGGCCAGGTCTCTATCTGCTAGGCTGGGCCAGGGGTCTATCTGATGGGCTGGGCCAGGTCTCTATCTGCTAGGCTGGGCCAGGGGCCTATCTGCTGAGCTGGGCCGGGGCTCTTTCTGCTGTGCTGGGCCAGGGGTCTATCTGATGGGCTGGGCCAGGTCTCTATCTGCTAGGCTGGGCCAGGGCTCTATCTGCTGGGCTGGGCCAGGGCTCTATCTGCTGAGCTGGGCCAGGGCTCTATCTGCTGGGCTGGGCCAGGGGTCTATCTGATGGGCTGGGCCGGGGCTCTATCTGATGGGCTGGGCCGGGGCTCTATCTGCTGGGCTGGGCCAGGGGTCTATCTGATGGGCTGGGCCAGGTCTCTATCTGATGGGCTTGGCCGGGGCTCTGGCCCTATCTCATGGCAATATCAGTGGAGAGGCAGTCTCTCAGCAGTGTCGGCTGCTGCCCCCTGGACGCCCTGAGGCTTTCACAGGGTATTGATTCCTCCTGATCCAACAACACCCCGGGCTCCTTATATCATAGCCACAGCTTAGATCAGCATAAGTGAGGGATAACTATTAACAAGAGTCTCATGACCCTTACCACAGCTACCTAAGCTAATTTATACCCAGAATCAGGTCTGCTCTCAGCTTACCAACATGACATACAAGGCCCTGCTAGTACATACTGTACCTGCCAATCAGCTAGTGTAGAGGGACTCCATAATATCATTCTGAGTTATGTAGTCTGAGATACAGGCAGAGGTAACCATAGCAAAGGGCTTTGTTTGGAAACTAATGTTATTCAAAACATAGCATGACACTACACAACAGTACACAAAAATTGCTTGAGGGCAGACCAACTTTGTGTGATTGTATGAATGCTTTCAGAAAACTTGGGGCATGAAGACGGCTTAGCGTGTGTGTGTGTCAAATCAAATCAAATTGTATTTGTCACAGGCTTCGTAAAAAACAACAGGTGTAGACTAACAGTGAAATTCTTACTTATGGCCCTTCCCATAAAATGAATAAATACACAATTATAACACGAGTAAATTATAACTTGGCTATATACATGGGGTACCAGTACCGATTCAATGTGCAGGGGTACGAGGTAGTTGAGGTAGATACAGTATGTACATATAGGTAGGGGTAAAGTGACTAGGCAACAGGATAGATAATAAGCAGTAGCAGCAGCGAATGTGATGAGTCAAAATAGTTCGTGCAAAGTGGGTCAATGCAAATAGTCCAGGTAGCTATTTGGTTAACTATTTAGTCTTATGGCTTGGGGGTAGAACGCTGTCCTGTTGGTTCCAGACTTGCTGCATCAGTACCGCTTGCCGTGCGGTAGCAGAGAGAAGAGTCTATGAATTGGATGGTGTGAGTCTGACAATTTTTAGGGTCTTCCTATGACACCGCCTGGTATAGAGGTCCTGGGTGGCAGGGAGCTCGGCCATAGTGATGTACTGGGCCGTAGGCACTACCCTCTGTAACGCAATTGCCATACCAAGTGGTGATGCAGCCAGTCAAGATGCTCTCAATGGTGCAGCTGTTGAACTTTTTGAGGCCTCCTGAGGGGGAACAGGCATTGTCGTGCTCTCTTCACAACTGTGTTGGTGTGTGTGGACCATGATTATTCCTTAGTGATGTGGACACTGAGGAACTTTAAGCTATCGACCCTCTCCACTACAGCCCGTCGATGTGGATGGGGGCATGCGCGGCCCCTTCGTTTCCTGTAGTCCACGATCAGCTCCTTTGTGTGCGTGTGTGTAACGGAGTGTGTTTTTAAGCACAAGGCTGAAAGTGTCTTGTTGTGAGTTTACACAGGGATCTGTGTGTGTATGTAATGTATGTGCGCACACTGATATTTTTGGAGCTACACTAGGATTGTGCACGGACATGGTTAGGGGAAAAGTGTGTCCCTGTGTGTGTGTGTGTGTATGTATGTGTGTGTTTGTGTGTGTTTCCGTGCAGGCAGCCTGGCTTGCTGGGAACGCTGCCAGCTGTAGAGGTGTCTGGGCTCTACATAGACCTGACTGCAGCCCAGCCTCGTTACTGTTGCAGAGTGTTACAGACTGTCTGTCAGCCAACATGAATTAAACATGCTTTAAAATCCCTAATCAAGGTAAATGCTGCCTCTCCCCTGCACTAATGTCCTATACTCCCTTCCTCCTCCTCCCGCTCTCTCTTTCCTTCTCTTCCTCATCTTCTCCCCCCTCTCACACCTTCTCCCCCTCTCACACCTTCTCCCCCTCTCACACCTTCTCCCCCTCTCACACCTTCCCCCTCTCACACCTTCTCCCCCTCTCACACCTTCTCCCCTCTCTCACACCTTCTCCCCCTCTCACACCTTCTCCCCCCTCTCATACTTTCTCCAACAAAACATAATGCAGTATAATCTATGCAGGGGAAATGTAACACGTTTCCTGCAGTAGGAGTCAAAATAGTTATGTTTACAACTACTGTGACTTTAAATTTAAAATGTAATGTACATCCAACCCTATACGTACAAAACATTAGGAACACCTGCTCTATCCATGACATAGACTGACCAGGTGAATCCAGGTGAAATCTATGATCCCTTATTGATGTCACTTGTTAAATCCACGTCAATCAGTGTAGATGAAGGGGAGGAGACAGGTTAAAGAAGGATTTTTAAGCCTTGAGACAATTGAGACATGGATTGTGTATACGTGACATTCAGAGGGTGAATGGGCAAGACAAAAGATTAAAGTGCCTTTGAACGGGGTATGGTAGTAGGTACCAGGCGCACCGGTTTGAGTCAAGAACTGCAACGCTGCTGCGTTTTTCACACTCAATAGCTTCCTGTGTGTATCAAGAATCATCCACCACCCAAAGGACATCCAGCCAACTTGACACAACTGTGGTAAGCATTGGAGTCAACATGGGCCAGCATCCCTGTGGAACTCTTTCGACACCTTGTAGAGTCCATGCCCTGATGAATGCAACTCAGTACTAGGAAGGTGTTCCTATTGTTTGGTATAGTCAGTGTATGTTTCCAATTCAATATTAGTCAATAATCACAAAAAGCTGACACACCAACACATCTGTGCCTGGATCCCTGAGTAAGGCCCTGGGTCTCTAGTGGAGAGGAGAGGAGAGAGAAACCTCATTAGGTTGTATGAGAGATGCTGCTACTGCTGCTGCCCAGGATAGCAAGGCTGGCATGTCTAACAGGACACGTCTGACAAAAAAGGGCAACAGTGAGAGTCAGAGGAGCTCCACAGCCACTGAGGTAAATGACCTAACATCGACCCTCCTCTGGCTGTCCACTCCCAACATCAAATGAGACACAGCCTCTCAATGAGGTCACCATCTGACTCTCTCAAGTGAGGAGGCTGCAGCCACAGCATCTGATGACCAGGAATGCTCCCCCCAACAGGACACTCAGCCAAGCGTCCTTCCACCATCTTTTGATTGCACTCTGACTTCATACCCAAGTCGTCCTCTGTGAAGCTAAGCCTTTAAACGAGGATAAAGCGTGCAGCGTTTTATCCCTCAGCTCTCCTGAAGCTGAGGGACGGTGATGGACGTGCTATCGCTCTCCGATTGACCCCTAACCTCATGTATCCATCACCACAAACTGCCTGCTCAACACAACTCACAGAACACAGGACAGACATCCTGCTGCTGCCAACAAGACAAAACATCAAAGACAAACACGTCTCCACTTACTGCATTTTAATTCGCAGAATCATCTGTCCCCGAGTGACTACAGGAAGGTTTCATGTCAGCAATATGCCATGGTGCCAATCATCCAGACGGAAAACAAGTCATCTTGCAAAGAACTTAAGGAATAATGGGAGTGTTTGACTGATGGTTGCGAGTCCTTCATACTCCTGAGATATTTCTACATGTTGACTTGGGCTGACAGAAGCACACTTAAAAGACTAAAGAGAAGACTTCTAAATCGAGTCTCAGATATTCCACTTTCAAAACTTCCCAGGAGTTCTCCACTTACTTTTAAAATCATCACGTCTGCTCGCATGATACACATCCCCTGACTGCATCCAAACTTCCCCAAACCTTTCTGGCATTAAAAGGCCTACAAGCATTTTTACAGCCCCTGAGTGTCAAAATCACAATGTTTAATGAGTTCTTCATATAACCCCATGACTTAATTATCACTGTCTCTCTCTGTCTTTCACTGTCTCTCTGTGTGGGATGTACACTGGGTTTATGTGCTGTGTGTGTCTCTGTGTGTGAGATACACTGTTTTAATTTGTATGTGTGTGATATACACCGTTTTTTCTGTGCTCAGGATACCTGCTCTGGGAGTTGTCCTTACCCTCCCCCTGCTGTTCACTCTGTTGTGTTCAGGCCCAGAGATCCTCCTCTGTTGGGCTGTTAATGAATAAATAAAGCGTCTCTTTACAGATTACCCAGGGCTGCCTTCTTCAGGAGGCCGGGATGGGACTTTCTATCAGTGTTTCCCAGGTACCATCATTCTTCATTCCCACTACAATACAATATGAGAGCTCTGCTCGGCTTCCCTCGCCGCATCTCTGAGCCATTAGCTCTGAAGACACTCGTTTTTCAGGAGGTTATCAGGGGAGGATAGATAGAGAGGAAATAATCTAGAATAAGCAAAAAGCCACTTGACTCTAGAGAGAGGGAGAGCGAGAGGGCTGAGGAGGAGACAGCCTCATTTCAGACACACCATCTAGCAGATGAATGAAGATGGAGACAGCTGTGATTAGCTACTGTACTTCTCCACAACACCAGCAAAGCACACAAAGAGCGAGCAAGGCTTTTAGGGGATCTGTGAGGATCCACATTATACTGTTTAAACCTTTGAGGTACTGAAACTACCTCCATGTATTGTAGGTGTACTGTTTCTATGTGTTTGAAGTATTAAAACTACCTCCATGTATTGTAGGTGTAGCGTTTCTACGTGTTTGAAGTATTGAAACTGCCCCTCCATATATTGTAGGTGTACCGTTTCTATGTGTTTGAAGTATTGAAACTGCCCCTGCATATATTGTAGGTGTATCGTTTCTATGTGTTTGAAGTATTGAAACTTCCTCCATATATTGTAGGTGTACCGTTTCTATGTGTTTGAAGTATTGAAACTGCCCCTCCATATATTGTAGGTGTACCGTTTCTATGTGTTTGAAGTATTGAAACTACCTCCATATATTGTAGGTGTACCGTTTCTATGTGTTTGAAGTATTGAAACTTCCTCCATATATTGTAGGTGTACCGTTTCTATGTGTTTGAAGTATTGAAACTACCTCCATATATTGTAGGTGTACCGTTTCTATTGGTTTGAAGTATTGAAACTACCTCCATATATTGTAGGTGTACCGTTTCTATGTGTTTGAAGTATTGAAACTACCTCCATATATTGTAGGTGTACCGTTTCTATGTGTTTGAAGTATTGAAACTGCCCCTCCATATATTGTAGGTGTACCGTTTCTATGTGTTTGAAGTATTGAAACTGCCCCTCCATATATTGTAGGCGTACCGTTTCTATGTGTTTGAAGTATTGAAACTACCTCCATATATTGTAGGTGTACCGTTTCTATGTGTTTGAAGTATTGAAACTTCCTCCATATATTGTAGGTGTACTGTTTCTATGTGTTTGAAGTATTGAAACTACCTCCATATATGTAGGTGTACCGTTTCTATGTGTTTGAAGTATTGAAACTACCTCCATATATTGTAGGTGTACCGTTTCTATGTGTTTGAAGTATTGAAACTACCTCCATATATTGTAGGTGTACCGTTTCTATGTGTTTGAAGTATTGAAACTGCCCCTCCATATATTGTAGGTGTACCGTTTCTATGTGTTTGAAGTATTGAAACTGCCCCTCCATATATTGTAGGCGTACCGTTTCTATGTGTTTGAAGTATTGAAACTGCCCCTCCATATATTGTAGGTGTACCGTTTCTATGTGTTTGAAGTATTGAAACTACCTCCATATATTGTAGGTGTACCGTTTCTATGTGTTTGAAGTATTGAAACTTCCTCCATATATTGTAGGTGTACCGTTTCTATGTGTTTGAAGTATTGAAACTACCTCCATATATTGTAGGTGTACCGTTTCTATTGGTTTGAAGTATTGAAACTACCTCCATATATTGTAGGTGTACCGTTTCTATGTGTTTGAAGTATTGAAACTACCTCCATATATTGTAGGTGTACCGTTTCTATGTGTTTGAAGTATTGAAACTGCCCCTCCATATATTGTAGGTGTACCGTTTCTATGTGTTTGAAGTATTGAAACTTCCCCTCCATATATTGTAGGCGTACCGTTTCTATGTGTTTGAAGTATTGAAACTACCTCCATATATTGTAGGTGTACCGTTTCTATGTGTTTGAAGTATTGAAACTTCCTCCATATATTGTAGGTGTACTGTTTCTATGTGTTTGAAGTATTGAAACTACCTCTATATATGTAGGTGTACCGTTTCTATGTGTTTGAAGTATTGAAACTACCTCCATATATTGTAGGTGTACCGTTTCTATGTGTTTGAAGTATTGAAACTACCTCCATATATTGTAGGTGTACCGTTTCTATGTGTTTGAAGTATTGAAACTGCCCCTCCATATATTGTAGGTGTACCGTTTCTATGTGTTTGAAGTATTGAAACTGCCCCTCCATATATTGTAGGTGTACCGTTTCTATGTGTTTGAAGTATTGAAACTGCCCCTCCATATATTGTAGGTGTACCGTTTCTATGTGTTTGAAGTATTGAAACTGCCCCTCCATATATTGTAGGCGTACCGTTTCTATGTGTTTGAAGTATTGAAACTTCCTCCATATATTGTAGGTGTACCGTTTCTATTGGTTTGAAGTATTGAAACTTCCTCCATATATTGTAGGTGTACCGTTTCTATTGGTTTGAAGTATTGAAACTTCCTCCATATATTGTAGGTGTACCGTTTCTATGTGTTTGAAGTATTGAAACTTCCTCCATATATTATAGGTGTACCGTTTCTATGTGTTTGAAGTATTGAAACTTCCTCCATATATTGTAGGTGTACCGTTTCTATGTGTTTGAAGTATTGAAACTTCCTCCATATATTGTAGGTGTACCGTTTCTATGTGTTTGAAGTATTGAAACTTCCTCCATATATTGTAGGTGTACCGTTTCCATGTGTTTCAACATAATGGAGCCAGGCCCGGTAGCTACAGTACTCACCCTCATCTCCTGGGCTTCTTTCTTGCCATCCCACGCCCAACTGCGCTTGGTAAAGTAGTTGACTGTGGCAAACTCTATCAGGGCAGAAAAGACAAAGGCATAGCATACCGCCATGAACCAGTCCATAGCTGTGGCATAGGCCACCTTAGGCAGGGAGTTCCTGGCACTGATACTCAGGGTTGTCATGGTTAGGACTGTGGTGACCCCTGGGGACAAAAAGAAGAGAGGCAAATGGAAAGATAGGGTGTATTAGAGGGTGTATGAACTGACAAACACACACACAAACACACACACACACACACACATACGTACATTACACACAGACACAACTGGGTTGAACTACAGTACACATACAGGTGTAGGATCTTAACTTGAGCCAGTCTCCTACAGCAGGAAAACAATCCTGCAGCAACAGGAAATGTGAATTATGAGGATTATAATTCATCAACATTTTTGTAGCGGTTGATACATTTTTTGTAAGGGAAAATCAAGTCTGCAATTATAAAGTGGAAATGACAAAAAAGCCTTTTAAACCTCAAATACACTGCACGTTTTACATTTCCCCGAATTGCAGGAAAGTTGTCCTGCAACAGGGTGATCAAGTTAAGATACTACATCTGTAACTAGGTGTCATGTAAAGAAAAAAGTGCCATCCTTGAACATTCAGTACATGCTATCACAGTGTGCTGTGACATATGGCCAAGGTGAGGACATAAAAACCCAATTGTGATATAAACAAACAATTCAGTTAGCAGAATTAGTGATAAAGACGCAGCTCCAATCTAACCTCTCCAAACCTGGCACCAGCGCCAGCCCTCTACTACACTGACTCCATGAGTTTCACAGAGCCGCAGATTGGAGGCGACCCAAAGAAGTGCTCCACTGAGCTTGTCTGATGATACACAGTAATCCCTGTATTGATACAGTGCAGGCAGCTAGGCAGTCCCCTGCCATCTGTCTGGAGAAACATGGAACAACCACTTCATAGGGGACGAGGAGCCATGGGTGGATGGGAGAGAGCAGGGCCTGCTTTAGAACAGACACAGCAGCCTGACAGAGTGGTGCTGCACTTGATATGGAAACCCTGCTGGCTGATCACCTCATGGAAATGTGAGGGTCGCTCCCTGTGACCTGCAGCTTGAATGGGATGCCAACTACTACACAATGTCCATGATTGTAGGTGGGGTAGAGGCCTACCTGGGGGCTCTAGGCATTAAGTGATTGGAAAAACCTCCTCCATTGACCACATCCATTGTGATGGAGTCTGTACTGACCACCTCCATCATGGTTGACAGTGTGACACAGCCATCATATTCACATGAGATTTAATTTAACTTTCCTGGCATTGTTTGACACTTAAGCGTTTTGAGGAAAATTCCACTGCCAGCATGGATGTCATTACACAGGCAATCAAAACGTTGAAACAGAAACAGATTAGATTTGGCCATCTAGACCAGCAGCTAGAAGACATAGCACATAGGCATTCCAAATGTGGATGTGCAATACTCTTATTAGGTTTACGGCCCAATGTTGATTTGAATCACTATACAGAAAGATATTTGAGAGGATAAATCAATTGCTGTGTGAAATCTGCATGTTTTAAAAGTCATTGTGCCCATGCGCCGGCCATTGTGTTCTACGTCTCAGCGAATTTAAAGAATGAAATGATAGGAGAGCAGAGAATGGGTGTCCATCAAAGCAGATATAAGCAATCATTCCACTTCGCCTGTTCCCACCTGTCTCATCTGTTAAAATAAAATAAATATAGGCTTCAAAAATTGACTTGTGCAGCTGAAGAGGTCAACTAATTTCACCACCTCCTAAATAAGAAATGTGAACCTGTGGGGCTTGTGGTCTTACTGTTGATTTATGCAGAATATACACTACATGACCAAAAGTATGTGGACACCTGCTCGTCAAACATCCTACTCCAAAATCATGGGCATTAATATGGAATTGGTCCCCCCCTTCGCTGCTATAACAGCCTCCACTCTTCTGGGAAGGCTTTCCACTAGACATTGGAACATTGCTGCGGGGACCTTTATAGCCACAAGGACATTAGTGAGGTCGGGCACTGATGTTGGGCGATTAGGCCTGGCTCGCAGTCGGCGTTCCAATTCATCCCAAAAGTGTTCGATGGGGTTGAAGTCAGGGGTCTGTGAAGGCCAGTCAAGTTCTCCTACACCAATCTCGACAAACCATTTCTGTATGGACCTCGCTTTGTGCACGGGGGCATTGTCATGCTGAAACAGGAAAGGGCCTTCCCCCAAACTGTTGCACAGAATCGTCTAGAATGTCATTGTATGCTCTAGCGTTCCCTTCACTGGCACTAAGGGGCCTAGCCCGAACCACGAAAAACAGCCCCAGGCCATTATTCCTGCTCCACCAAACTTTACAGTTGGCACTATGCATTGGGGCAAGTAGCGTTCTCTTGGCATCCGCCAAACCCAGATTTGTCCGTCGGACTGCCAGATGGTGAAGCGTAAGTCATCACTCCAGAGAACGCATTTCCACTTCTCCAGAGTCCAATGACGGTGAGCTTTACACCACTCCAGCCAATGCTTGGCATTGCGCATATTGATGGTAGGCTTGTGTGCGGCTGATCAGCCATGGAAACCCATTTCATTAAACTCCCGACAAACAGTTCTTGGGCTGATGATGCTTCCAGAGGCAGTTTGCACTACGAGCTTCAGCACTCTGCAGTCCCGTTCTGTGAGCTTGTGTGGCCTACCACTTCACGGCTGTGCCGTTGTTGCTCCTAGATGTTTCCATTTTACAATAACACCACTTACAGTTTACCAAGGCAGCTCTAGCAGGGCGAAAATTTGACAAACTGACTTGTTGGAAAGCTGGCATCCTATGACGGTTCCACGTTGAAAGTCACTGAGCTCTTCAGTAAGGCCATTCTACTGCCTTTATTTTTGTCTATGGAGATTACATGGATCGATTTTATACACCTGACAGCAACGGGTGTGGCTGAAATAGCCGAATCCATTAATTTGAAGGGGTGTCCACATACTTTTGTAAATATAGTGTATAACTATATATATATATTATTATGTTTGTCAGGTTGCATATACTTTATTGTGCAATCTTCAAAGCTGTAGCATAATTTAATGTTAGTCTTTAACAGTTCTGAAGACAACTGGCAAATGTTAACAACAGAGGAGTTGCAATCTCCCCATATTAAAGAATATCAGGCAATTAAAAAATATCAATCAGCAAATTAACCAGAATGTCACTGGAGATTGTATTGTATTGTGTCCACTGTGTAATACGTCTGCTCAAACAATAAATCACACATTACACTTGGGTGAATGAGAAAATGATACAGGGATTATCCACACAAAATATGAGGTCACGCCAGCCAGATTCTCCAACCTGGCAACCCGCCAGGGGACAAATGATTAATGAAATATCCACTTTCAAACAGTGAGCCGTTCATACTCATAGGTAGGTTGGAGAATTGGCTGCTCTTTATACGAGACAAGTGAGCAGTTTCTCCTAAAATATTTAGACAGTTTTAAAGCCCTGTGGATGGCTCAGAGAGCAGGATGTTGGCAGGGGCTGGTTGTGAATAGCAGTTGAAGTGACTGTCCAGTCAGGGGCTGGTTGTGAATAGCAGTTGAAGTGACTGTCCAGTCAGGGGCTGGTTGTGAATAGCAGTTGAAGTGACTGTCCAGTCAGGGAGGGTAGTCTGAATCTGAAACGGCCTTCCAGCTCCTGACCAACCAGGAGAGAGAGATTGTGATGGGGAGCACCTGTAGGCCTGCAGCTTAACTATGCTGCAGAACAAACATCTCTCCTTCCAGGACAACTGTTCACCTGGACGCTTCATCAGTCCTCTGCCCTGAGGCCATTCTCACTTTCGTCAATTCCACACCCGTCTCTTAAACAATGTTGTGCCTTCGTGCAACTCCATTACAAGTGAGAGTTTGTTTATTCTCTGTACCCAACAAACACTTATTCAGTGCATAAGCTTAACACGGCAGCAGAAGTCACATACTGCAGTGTTTGCTGAATGGTTCCCAATGGCCTTGTTTCAACTGAACCTCCATTAGAACACATGAAGAAATACATTCTGTCAACCCTTTCACGAACAACCGCTTCTTACTGTGACTTTTCTTGGCAATGAAAGGCCTTTGTTTTACAAGGGAGATAGTCATAGAGGTGGGATGAGGGCCCCTCCTTCATGAGAGGAAGATGGGACAGAGATAATGGAGAAAACGTATGTGGCCGAGGGGATTGTGCCAGAGAAAAATACCAGATAATTTGTGCATGGCTGTAAGAATGTGAATTAATCCCCAAAATTTGCAACTTATGTGCAAAGCTAATCCAAATATATCAAGGCGGCTAGCAAGTGTATTTCTCCACTGTGCTCCGCAGCATGCCCTGCTCTGTTCTGAAACACTAATTAGCCGCCAAACAGAGGTCTGCTCTCTCTGCTGGGGGAGGCACTTTGGGTTGCCATGACACTCTCCTCATGGCAGGCTGAGAGGCGAAGCCGTGGGTGTCCATGACCGAGGAGAGAGGAGGGGGAATAGTGTGGGGTAAACTGGTTAAAATAAACATATGCTGGTTGGCTTCTTTACATGTGAGGCACTAGGTAGTGAGATTAATGTTTTTCAATTACAATTACAATTTCCCCAACTAGTTATGTTTCCAGAACTGTTAGTCTCAGTATGAAGTGCTAGTGTCATGCACCACATCACCTGTGGTGAAATGGTCAAATGTCCAAGCTGTATGATTTGAACACAGATACATTTCTAGGTGTGTTAGTGACTCACATGCGCTAGCTAGTCTGAACTGTAACAACACATCAGACTAAATGTCTATACCAGATCTTCTGAGTAATTTGAAAGCAAAGTGTTTTACTGCCAGCCTAAATAATGCTATATGTGTCAGGAGACCATACAATACTTCCTTTTCTTGAAGTTTCTTGGCCCTCAGCTGTCGTTTTAATTGAACTATTAGTCCTAGATTAGGAAATGTTTTCTCCAACTGGAGGTTTGACTGTTTTCATTATTTACCTTGACATTGCTTTTGGAGGACTGAGCACAACTTGTCTGTTACTATCATTTCCCCAAAGCCTGAATGGGCTGCCTTTGCTTTCTACTCTATCAACTCAAATTGTCAGAGCTCATGTTTCATTCTGACCCATCACCGAGGAAGCAGAATCTCACCCTTTCTAAGTCTCCATAGCGATGCTGGCAGGATCAGCTGTGCTTTGCATCTGATACGTCTGCCCCACAAAAAGTGTTGACAAAGCCAGACACCTTGCCAAAGTTAGCAAGAGCTCAATAAGCAATAATCTCTTAAAACTTGGCCGGCTTAAACTTTCTGCAAAGCATGTTCAATACCCCGCCGAGAGAGATGCCACTGCAACACTTTTATCACTCCGTCCCCGGAGGTGAACGGCCTCACTTTCTCCTTCTTAATTCCTTTCCAAGTTTGCTTGCGTTAATCTGTAATTAATTAGGTGGTTTTATGGTGGCCAAGTTAATTACAGGTCAATCCTGTGATCCAAGCACAGTTTTAAACACAAATTCATCACTGTCCAGGGCCCAGCAAAGCCAACATGGGCACCAAGCAGCTTTTTACACTTCACCGTGTGAACCACAACTTCTCAAAGATTAACTTTTTCTACCCTCCCCTGGCACACCAATTTACTGAATGCATCTGAAAAGCTGCTCCACAAACGCATAAGCTGCCGCTGCTGCACACTTGTTTTGATGTAGCTTCATAATTTAAACAACAGCTCTGTTGTTGCCACACTCCAAATTGTCGGAATGGTTCAATTACTCATTAAGTGCATTTCGGGGTTAAGGAGATAGGGGAAGACACTTACCGAATACAGTGCGGGCGGGAACCGACTCTCTGTTAAGCCAGAAGGAGACCTGAGACAGGATGACAGTCATGATGCACGGGAGGTAGGTTTGAATCACAAAATAGCCAATTTTCCTTTTCAAATGGAAATACGTTGTCATCACTACATATTCTCCTGGGGGGGGCAGAGACAGAGAACGAGAGAGAGATGCAGAGGACATGAATTATTAATACAGCTCATGTTCAGTCCAGACAAACACAAGGACTCTGCTGAAATATTCAGAACTATATTTATGAAAGTTAATACAACATGCATGCTAGCACAGCACTGGAATCGTGTTAATACAGCGGCATGCATGCTAGCACAGCACTGGGATCCTGTGGGAAGAAGAGTATCTGTTTGTGAGAGTGGAGGTTAACTGATCGCTTGTTTATCACAGTTTCTGGTTGTTAAAGGCAGAGATTGGTTTTCCCTCCACTGTTGGTCCGGATTAGATCTATTGACTGGAAGGGTTAGGGTTAGGGGGAGAGGAGAGCTGGCTGCAGTGGCATCAGTAATACGCTGACAAACAAGTGCTGGTATGTGTGAGAGGCTGAGAGCAGCACACCTCACTGTGTGGGTTCAGGAAAATAAATACGTGATACGGTTTTAAAAACATATCCTGCACCACATGATCCACAGCCCCCAATGTGCTGAGAACCTATTTCCTGGATGACAGACACACTCCTATGTGCTGAGTAAAGGTGACACATATACAGTGGGGCAAAAAAGTATTTAGTCAGCCACCAATTGTGCAAGTTCTCTCACTTAAAAAGATGAGAGAGGCCTGTAATTTTCATCATAGGTACACTTCAACTATGACAGACAAAATGAGGAAAGAAATTCCAGAAAATCACATTGTAGGATTTTTAATGAATTTATTTGCAAATTATGGTGGAAAATAAGTATTTGGTCACATACAAACAAGCAAGATTTCTGGCTCTCACAGACCTGTAACTTCTTCTTTAAGAGGCTCCTCTGTCCTCCACTCGTTACCTGTATTAATGGCACCTGTTTGAACTTGTTATCAGTATAAAAGACACCTGTCCACAACCTCAAACAGTCACACTCCAAACTCCACTATGGCCAAGACCAAGGAGCTGTCAAAGGACACCAGAAACAAAATTGTAGACCTGCATCAGGTTGGGAAGACTGAATCTGCAATAGGTAAGCAGCTTGGTTTGAAGAAATCAACTGTGGGAGCAATTATTAGGAAATGGAAGACATACAAGACCACTGATAATCTTCCTCGATCTGGGGCTCCACGCAAGATCTCACCCGTGGGGTCAAAATGATCACAAGAACGGTGAGCAAAAATCCCAGAACCACACGGGGGGACCTAGTGAATGACCTGCAGAGAGCTGGGACCAAAGTAACAAAGCCTACCATCAGTAACACACTACGCCGCCAGGGACTCAAATAATGCAGTGCCAGACGTGTCCCCCTGCTTAAGCCAGTACATGTTAAGGCCTGTCTAAAGTTTGCTAGAGAGCATTTGGATGATCCAGATGAGGATTGGGAGAATGTCAGATGAAACCAAAATATAACTTTTTGGTAAAAACTCAACTCGTCGTGTTTGGAGGACAAAGAATGCTGAGTTGCATCCAAAGAACACCATACCTACTGTGAAGCATGGGGGTGGAAACATCATGCTTTGGGGCTGTTTTTCTGCAAAGGGACCAGGACGACTGATCCGTGTAAAGGAAAGAATGAATGGGGCCATGTATCGTGAGATTTTGAGTGAAAACCTCCTTCCATCAGCAAGGGCATTGAAGATGAAACGTGGCTGGGTCTTTCAGCATGACAATGATCCCAAACACACCACCCGGCAACGAAGGAGTGGCTTCGTAGAAGAAGCATTTCAAGGTCCTGGAGTAGCCTAGCCAGTCTCCAGATCTCAACCCCATAGAAAATCTTTGGAGGGAGTTGAAAGTCCGTGTTGCCCAGCGACAGCCCCAAAACATCACTGCTCTAGAGGAGATCTGCATGGAGGAATGGGCCAAAATACCAGCAACAGTGTGTGAAAACCTTGTGAAGACTTACAGAAAACATTTGACCTCTGTCATTGCCAACAAAGGGTATATAACAAAGTATTGAGATAAACTTTTGTTATTGACCAAATACTTATTTTCCACCATAATTTGCAAATAAATTCATAAAAAATCCTACAATGTGATTTTCTGGATTTTTTTCCTCATTTTGTCTGTCATAGTTGAAGTGTACCTATGATGAAAATTACAGGCCTCTCTCATCTTTTTAAGTTGGAGAACTTGCACAATTGGTGGCTGACTAAATACTTTTTTTCCCCACTGTACCACTGTGTTTGTTGACATAGGAAGACAGGAAAACTAAACAGTGCTAAGACAACAGATATTCCCTATCCTCAAGCCTGTATGTCCAGTACATACAGCAGATACTGAGAAAACTCTGTGGTACAAGATTCCTTGAGATATATCTCACATTGAGTTGTTGAGGCCAGTGATGTCAGTCAGTGATATGAGTCAGTGATGTGAGTCAGTATGAGGAGTCAATGTGGTGTTACAGTGAATATACACAAAGGACTGTTCTACCACACCTCAGGTGTCCCTTACTCTATAGGACAACACTCCTCAGTCCCTATCTGCCTCACCCTGCCTGCCTCTATCACTGCAACCATACAACCAGACTGAGACAATGAGAGAAGTGAGACAAAGTGCCCTAGTGCATCACAGTGACTAAATAGAGGTTAGACACCATCTTTATCTCACAGAGACCTGTCTCTTTGAGAGCAAGACACTTAAATGGCTTCCCTAATTTGAATAGCTGTCTCTGCCTGGTAAAAACAGGTTGACACTCTCCCAAGAGGAAAGTGAGAGAACAAAAACTCAGTATTGTGGGTGTTGAAGATAAAGGGATTTCGCAGCAGCTATAGCAATCAGAATTTAAGATCAAATGAATGGCTGATCAACAGCGCTGGCTGACAGAATGTCCTATAATTCAGTGCCAATTCAAATGGCTTTCAGACCAGAGCTCAATCAGAGGAAAAGTAGCGTTCTCCCTCCTGCTCCAAGGCTCCTTATCTTTCTACTACTGCTGAATAGTTATCTTACTGCTGAACAAGTTGAATAGTTTTACTCTTGGCTACCATTTAAAAAAAATACTTGCTGAAACTGGGCAGATCAATGTGTGTTTCAATCTGAAATCAGAGTGCTTGTGTGTTCTTCCATCAAATACCATGTACATGGGAGCCGCCACAAAGATTAATCTTCTTATTCATCTACCATGCATTTTCACATATTCCATTTTGTTCACAGATGTAGTGTTGGATAACAGGGGAGTTTGTCAGTCTTCTCCACCAGCCTATAAGAAAGTCCCTGCATTCAGTGATCAGTGTTTACCTCCTTTCCCCAAACTCAGCAAGTCTTCCTTTCAGTGGTGAGACCGCACTGACCCCAATAATACTAGCAGAGACAAATCGATGAGGCAGCCGCTTGCAGAACAGCTCAGATAAATAACTTTACAAAAAGACACAAATAGAATCTGTAAGTATATGCCAATGGTGTACAAAGGAAAAGGGAGAGAAATGAATTAATCCAAATTGTCTTGCACGCCAGGAGCTGAAAAGAGAGGTTTTCGTGAGAAATTTAAAGCAGATGTTCCATTGGTGAACAGTGTTAATGACTTGATCATATGGTATAATAGAACCTGTGCTGGAACTGCATGTTCATTTGAAAGAGGCAGACATGTTGTATGGGCTACCTGTGCTGGAAATCATAGATTCTTTCCCAATAACGTGGCCCAGTAGGTCATACTGGTTTAGCCTTGACCCATCCTCTGCTACGACTACAGAGTCTTCATCTCCTTTGGTCCAGATATAGACAACCTCATTGTTGGTATACGCATCTGAGAGAGAGAGAGAGAGAGAGAGAGAGAGAGAGAGAGAGAGAGAGAGAGAGAGAGAGAGAGAGAGAGAGAGAGAGAGAGAGAGAGAGAGAGAGAGAGAGGGGAGGGGAAGGGGAGTGAAGATGGACAGACAGACACACCGGTAGAGGAGGTGACAAATAATGAGAGTAGTACATGTCAGTTTCCATGTAGAGTGAATAATGCAGGCATATAATGCAGCAGTGCTACAATTGGCTCATTCTGATTATGGCAAATCAAAGGTAATAAGAAAGGGGGGAGGGGGGGCATCGATCTGAATAAATGCATATCAATGAGGTCTATTTGAAGAGTTTAATAAAAGCAAGCGGCCATGTGTTTTGATTAGTTTATACATTTGGCACCTTGAACTGGAGGTACATCAGCACGAGGATTGATGTCAAAAATGGGGCATAAAATCCACAAGGTCAAACTTAGGGACAGGAGCTTAAAAGGCATTTAAAGACATAGTCACACACACACAGGCACAAACATTGCAGTAGAAGAGCAGATGGAGGATGGTGAAAACACCCAGCTGAGCACCAATAACATCATCATTCACACATCAGCCTGAGGTTTGCTAATTAAATGTTGATAGCCACAGAGAAATGATTGTTTTATACTCATGGGAGATCATTAATAAAAATAGTTAATGCATCTACTTGAATGCCTCTTCATCTATAACAATTGTAATTGGTAATGAAGGGTATTATTCTGTCCTCGTGTGTTCTATGTCTCCATCTGTTTGTAAAAGAGCTACTCAGTGTGGTCAGAATCTCAGCTCCACTCAGCAGAGAAGGTCAACTATGTCAAACACTTTCATTGCACAGTAAAGATTCGGCCCACTGTCCAAGGCTTTGAAATCATTCACTACACTTATACTCAGAAAGTAGGAGAGTGAGGATGTCAATTCTCTCTGGATGCCTATTGTCTCTGAATCTGCGCATAAAGTACATGCCGAATTTCATGTCTGCATGAAGTCGAGGATCCAAGTCTCCATAACCAGTTGTAAGGATAATGCAGCACACATAAATATTGCTGCTCACTAAATTCAGAACATGATTAGGGCGCTGCATATTACTGATCCCATGATAAAAAAACTATAGAACATTTGAAAGAGCAAAACTGCATCTAAATGTTGTACTTTAGGTACATCTGCCTTGTTCTGCTACAGAAACCTGTCTGGCTCGGAGATCCTCTTTATGAACAACATAGCATCATAAATCTACAGCCAAATTATTATATATCTAGGGGGACAAAACAAACCCTGGCTCTCTTTAACTTATATTCAGAATGTGAAACCCTGAGAGGTTCAGAGCTCGCAGGGAGGGAGAATAAAAGGCATCTACATTATGTTTGTGATTGCTGTGCCATTTCCAATGAAAATAAATGTCATGTAAAATAGCGGTGATTGGGGCGAGCGGCGCAGAGTGCTGCAGCAGATTGCCTGTAGCACGGCAGGCCTCAACAAAAGCCGCTAATTACTTGCCAACCGTGTGCTGTTGCGTTAAGGAGCCGATTGTTCCTGGGCTTTGCAGCGGATTTCCGTTGATATAAATACAGATCAGAGGAGGAGCCGTGCTGAAGGGGGCATTGTGACAGTCTGCCAATACGAGCCCAGCTCGCTGAAGGAAACAACGGCCCTGAAAGGGCTCCTTTTGTTTTATTGGCCGCCTGATGCTTTATTCACAACGCCCTGGCCAGCTCCGAGTCACTCTGACCTTTAATATGTCATTGACAGAGTTCTTATTTCTAGGAACAATAACTTATAAAATAACCTCACCCTGTTCTATACGCTGTGAAACTTACGACTTAGAGCAGGGTTGTCAAACATACGGCCCGTGTGTAATGGACCTACATTAATACAGTTTCTTGACTGTGTCCAGCTCCATAATAATCACCAAAATGAAAGCTAGACAGTCAGGGAGCATCGGAAATGTTTAAAATGGACAGAAGATCTTTTGCAGATGTGTACGACAAATGCATATAATAAAAATTCAGTGCGGCCCTTCCGGACCTCGTTAAAGACCAAACGCCTCCCCCAGGGCTAAATGAGTTTGACATAGTTTTCCCCGCAAAATAGTCCGCCTACAAGGAAACTCGACACATTTCGACGACGTTGAGTGCGCGAGGGGATCTGTGCATTCCACAAAAAGTTCCGCTCTACAAAAGGCCCTGTAAACTGCAGGGATGGAGACAGAACTAATGGACAAGATGTCTATTACACTCCACATGCAATTCACACGGTCCAAGGCTGCGGCCAGATTAAATGGATTTAAACCTTTGATTGATATGGTGGAGAACAACGGACCATTGTTTAACATGTATACGTCTGTATATAGCCTCGTTATTGTTATTTTATTGAGTTACTTTTTATTACATTTTTTACTTTAGTTTATTAAGTAAATATTTTCTTAACTCTATTTCGTGAACTGCATTGTTGGTTAAGGGATTGTAAGTAAGCATTTCACTGTAAGGTTGTATTCGGCGCATGTGACTAATAACATTTGATTTAATTTTGATCTATGACCTCTATTTCTGTGATGTCAGTTATATGGACCAGAATCAGATGTATAGCTAGAGAGACTTACAGCTCCCAAACTTCAGAGGGCAGGCATGTGTATCCATGGGGAAATCCTCCAAGTGCATGGGACACTCAGCGTGGATGGTTAGCCTGGTCAGAGAGGGAGAAAAACAACAAGGACATGTCAGTGGACGGGCTGGAATATATTAGCTATTCTTAAACCATCCATGACACCTGTCACATGGTAGCAAGACATACTGTATGTTAAGGCTTTATATGTTGAGACATCCTTTTAATTTGCCAGATCCTGTTCAGTATCTTTCTAAAGGGCAAAGCAGTGGCTCGACACTGGAAGCCTACTTCAATAACTTTTACTGCACACCATTCTGCACCATTAGACTCTCATCCTGTCACCCAGAGCTGCAATAGAAACATGAATGACAGGGCCTTAGTCATTTTCCTCTGTATCTGAATACAGTAAGTATACACCACGTCTCCTATGGGCCACCCAAGGTTGTCCTGCCCCTGATGGCAGGGGAATATTGTGGTGCGCCAGAGATAATCTACAGTTCTGAGACTGACCGGACATTTGGGTTTTGTTGAAAAGAGAATGGAGGGGGAGGGAAGGGGGATGGGGGGCGAGGTGAGAGGGGGAACAGTCAGCATGTGCAGTCACGTACTGTAGTGCGTCTGGACATCAATGTGTCTGCTGAGGGCTGCGGTGTCTGGGTTGCCAGTGATTTGTCTGTTTTCCCATTAGCGGAGCTCAAAGCTCCAACTCCCTCCATCCACCAGTAGGGCCCGTCACCCAGCCAGCCAGCCAGCCAGACTGCTCTGGTGACCTCTGTAGCAGCCAACAAGCCAGCCAGACAGACTGCTCTGGAGACCTTATCCAGTTGATATATTACAAAATAGCTTCCAATACTCTACTCGGCAAACTGTCTATCACAGTGCCATCCGTTTTGTCACCAAAGCCCCTTATACCACCCACCACTGCAACCTGTATGCTCTAGTCGGCTGGCCCTCGCTACATATTCGTCGCCAGACCCACTGGCTCCAGGTCATCTATAAGTCTATGCTAGGTAAAGCTCCGCCTTATCTCAGCTCACTGGTCACGATAACAACACGCACCCGTAGCACGCGCTCCAGCAGGTATATCTCACTGGTCATCCACAAAGCCTCCTTTGGCCGCCTTTCCTTCCAGTTCTCTGCTGTCAATGACTGGAACGAATTGCAAAAATCGCTGTAGCTGGAGACTTATATTTCTCTAACTAACTTTAAACATCAACTATCTGAGCAGCTAACCGATCGCTGCAGCTGTATATAGTCCATCTGTAAATAGCCCATCCAATCTACCTACCTCATCCCAATACTGTTTTTATTTACTTTTCTGCTCTTTTGCACACCAGTATTTCTACTTGCACATCATCATCTGCTCATCTATCACTCCAGTGTTAATCTGCTGAATTGTAATTACTTTGCTACTATGGCCTATTTATTGCCTTTACCTCCTCACGCCACTTGCACACACTGTATATATACTTTCTTTTTTTCTATTGTGTTATTGACTGTACACTTGTTTATTCAATGTGTAACTCTGTGTTGTTGTTTGTGTCACACTGCTTTGCTTTATCTTGGCCAGGTCGCAGTTGTAAATGAGAACTTGTTCTCAACTAGCTTACCTGGTTAAATACAGGTGACATAAAATAAAAATAAAATAAAAATATTGACCCTCTGACCCTGGACACACCTACTCCACTCCTGAGGGAGGGAGCTCTGCAAATCAAGCGGGAGTGATGGGAGGAGACTGGCATCTGCCTGGGAGATCACATCTCACAACACACATCACATTACATGATGATGGCAACAGTACTATACCACTCTCCCTACTAACTCACTTTTACCATGGTAGACAATGTCAGTGGACAGGCTGCCATTCTTCAGAATGGCAATGGCACTTTCTGTGTCCATAGTTTATTTGACAGGGGCCTGCTTTAGACGGCAGTGGAAACAGATGTATGGGCCCCATGGGACCATATCAACACCTACTGGGACCAGAATAAGAAGAAAATTATTCTTCCTGAGCAATGACATCGGTATAGGCAGTATGTACAGAAAATGTATATGGAATTGAGAGATTCTTGTTTTGTACTGTCATTCGTTTTTGGAATACAATATACCGCAATGCATTCTAGGGAATAGTAACCCTGAGGAAAACAACATTTTTCAGGCTCCAATGCTATCCCCACCACTGTTAATAAGGATCATTAAGGAGCGCTGGGGCGCTAGCGCCCCCTTCCCGACACTACCCGGCAAAATGTAAGGCGCCAAATTCAAAATCCAAAAGTACAATTATAAAACATTGTCCCCTGCTCCTGCCATCAAGATGTCGTAAAGTCTACACAGTACCACCACTCTTAAGTGTTTAATGAGATAAAGCATTTTACCCCCTGGGTAACCTTCAACCATAATGGTTATGATGTTCTTGGCCTTACAAATGAACTATACTTGGAGGAAGAAGAACACTTTGCTGCTGACAATTAATGGCCTTCCTGTGTGTGCGTGCGTGTGTGTGTGCCTGTCGGCCGGGAAGCCACAGCAAAAACGGCCTCACGGGGCCAACCCCTCCTTCTTCCGTTGCCGCCTCCCGAATAACAGCTGCATCGATCACAGTGCCATCGCCAGAGCCTGCAGCATCTTGTCTCTGTCAGAGCTCCAGGGGGCCATAGAGGGAGGTGTGTGTTCCACTCCACCAACCCCCACCTCCCTTTATTTGAAGTTCTACTCTATACCTCATCAGCTCCTGAAAACTTCTCCCATTACTTAACAATCTGGCCAGTGGAGAAGATGAGTCTGTGTTGATGGAACTCTATTGCATTACTAGCTAGAGGTCTGTTTGGGTGATTCACTGCTTCTGGAGGACTTTCAGAATCTGCCTGCCAATCTATCACTTCTGCTCTCTTTGTTGTAATAAGCTTTCACCTTGACATATACATTTCACAGAGAAAAAATGGTCACGTCACACGCTGACACTGGACCTTTGTCTGGCGCTGAGACACACACCCAGGGCCGCTCCAGGCATAAGCGACGAAGAAAAAAAGGAACTAAGTTGGGTTTCAACTTACTGTTGGAGTTAGAATAGTAGAAAAAAACAGATGTAAGTTAGAAATTTGGTTGTGCATCAGCAGTTTTTCTCGTTTTGTCATTCACTGACAGTCACTCATTTACCCGTGCCAGCTAACAATTTTTTGATTGGTAAGTTTAGTCTAGCCAGTTATCTAAACCTCCAGGGTGCCCCCCATTGATTTTGTTAGTCATTATCATTCAGTTATCATTAACATGGCATAAGTCATGGCAAAATGTGTAGAATTGCAGGAAATTAGCTTTAAAACTGAAAGAAAAAATTGCCACCTCATGGCAAAATGAGTAGAATTGCAGGAAATTAGCGTTAAAACTGCAACAATTTCACTCTGGCACATGGCAAAATTTGTAGAATTGCTGGAAATGTGTTATAAAATTGCCCGATGGCAAAATACCGTAAGTAGAATTCCATTACATTTGCTATAAAATTGCAGGAAATTTACTTTAAAACAGATGTTTATATCCACAATCAATTGGGGGGACACAAATGAAAATCTTGCTTAGGGCCACCAAAAGGCTAGAGCCAGCCACGTATACCCCCTCCTCCTCGGTGTGATGAGTGAAGAATCTACTGTCAGGTCCAGGGTGGATCGTTCATCGTCATACTTATCATCATAGCTGGGGACTCTGGATCATGATCAATGAGTCTCACTCTCCCTCTTCAAGCCAGAAATCCCTGGTGAGACCATACGCTACTCTAATGATGACACCGTACCCCACCTACTCCGAAGGAAAACACCCCTGGGAGAGGAGGGGGGGGTGACAAGAGAGAGACGGAGTACAACAGAGCTGTACATTTTATGGAAGGCTAGTGAATGACCCCTGCATCTGCCAAGTGGACATTCAACCAGTCAAATGCAGCAGAATGGAGAATGTACCTTTCCTCAAGGTCAACATAACATTTCCTAGATAGGGTTGTAAAGTGAGGGTATATTACTGGAAACTTTCTAATGGGTACTTATGGGTACTTCAGATTATCACAGGTGTCTGTAAATTATCTTTAGTCCTCCGTGGCCTTATCACATGTACAATATATAAACTAATCAAATAATAGGATTTAAAAATGTGAATAAGATAAACAAATTATGACAAAACTTCAAAACATTATCCTAAATATAAACAATCAACTTTGTGAGTACCATTGGTGTTTAATATGAGGATTTCAAGCATGTTTCACACACTTGTATTTATTTTACTACTCTATGTCAATATGTCTTTGTTGTAAATGTTTTGGCACCAACTGGTGGCAGTTTCGAAAAAGTCAATAGTTGGAAGAGTTGCAGAGTTAATGGAAATAATACTATTATTAACTAGATGCTTTTTAATTAGCCAATTTTCTATTGAAGCATATGGTCTATCCACTAGAAACTCATTGACAATATGGACAGATATAAAAAAATTTATACTATATATGAATTTAAAAAAAGAAGTTATTGAAGTATAAATTACCAAAGGTACCATATCCTGCGCCATAGATTAGCTGTTAATTACCAAAATTACTGAATATTCCTCTAACTTTGGTAAATTAGCGGTAGCTTTGCAACCCTTATCCCAGATATCCTGTACCCCAGAGTATACATAACCAGAGTGTCTTTTCTGCTTTTGTCTGACTATGCGAGTGGTGAGGTCATAGGTCATAAGATCAGGAATTGTACAGCTCTGCCCTTGACTTTAAAGCCCCAATCAAGGCTTACAATATTACTATCCATATTACTATCCAACCAAGGTTTTTTCAAACAGTGCTATTCCTTAGGTTCTGATGCCTGGCTCTCACAGTTATAACAACGCACGGCAATTAGCTCGAGAGAAGATCTCCGTAATTACCGTTATCAACAATGACTTGCGGAAACGCTGTGAAACGCACAGTACTACTCTCGCACCACACAATTAATTTACTGCTACATTAGGCTAAATCCTATTGTGGAATATGCATATTGAAATGAGAGGTAGCTATAAAAATGGTCGTAACTAACTAGGGTGGTAATTATGGTGGTAACACACAACCCTTGACTGCAAACACACAATCCAGTCTCAGCGAGGGTAGGGTAAGTACGCCTTCTCAGAGTGGTCATATGCATTGTGTTAATGTATGTCAGGGCCTGGTTGCTTAGAAACCTTGGATAGGGCTGTATGTTTTGTCCACTTGAGCAACATGATTGTCCTTTACTATGGGGCTTCATTCAAAACAAAAATGCTCTGCTCCATGACTTTCCCTCTGTTTTTTTTTATTTAGTCATTTAAGAACAAATTCTTATTTACAATGACGGCCTACCGCGGGCAAACCCTAACCCGAGCGACACTGGGCCAATTGTGCGCTGCCCTATGGGTCTCCCAATCACAGCTGGTTGTGGTACAGCCTGGAATCAAACCAGGGTCTGCAGTGACAACTTTAGCACTGAGATACAGTACCTTAGACCGCTGCGCCACTCAGGAGCCCTCTGGTCTCCTCTGTACAGCAGACCAGAGGAAGAATGGGTTAATAAATCTTTATTAATACATTTTTATTAACCCACTGAAACGTAAATGATCAGGAGATGTTATTGCAGTTCATGTCCTTGCACATGTTGTACACTGAAGAACATTACAAAAAAATATGTTTGTACAGTTATACAAGGCAACCAGTGGTCTGAAAGAGGAAACCATTTTCCTCTGGCCAGTGGTATAACATGCTCATGCTGACATGACTAGCAGGGATAGGTTGCCCTGAATGAATGAGTCTTTTCCGTAACTTTTGTCAGCTCTGGTGAACTGCAGGTGTAGGACATGAGTTCACATCAGCCTCCTTCACAACATACTACTTCTGAACAGGAGCAAAAGACCAGAGTGAAAGGTCACCCAAAATGGCTCCCCAAATGAGCGTTTCAAAAAGAGATTCAAACCAGAGGTGACTTGAGAGTCACATTATTCTGGTGATTGAACTGCAGTAGACCATGTGTACGTGACCAATAACATTTGATTTTATTTGATTTGAGTAGAGTCTGGATGGCATTAAGACTAAGCTTTGCAAGTATCATTGGCTCAGCAGGTACGTTTCCTCGCACAATTCACCCTGTGAGGTAACAAGATGACTGCCTCTTACAGGATATACTGTAACTCCCCAGTTAAAAAACTCCCCAGTTTACACTTGTAAACCTCCTTCATCTATTATTTTTTTCTTCTAAAATCAGCCGAGCTCGAGCACACACACACCACCCTAATTATGAGGTGGCTGAGCAGCTAACAGGGCGTGAAATGCCCCGTTACAATATGTGTCAGTCACAGCTGTGGCCAAATGAGTGGCGACGTGGGAACCAACCCTCCCCATCCCATGTCCTCCATGCCCAGCACTCCTCTCCCTGCATGGTCTCAGGAGCCCCTACCAACATCCTGCTAAACGCCCGTAGGTGTGTCAATCAGAACGCAGGCTGAAACACAGTAGAGACAGATCCCTGACTGAGTTTGACTTTATTTCCATCTGTGTCAAGGTTACACATTCACACAGCAAATCTGTAATGCACCTGACAGCCAAGCCAAAGTCTCCTGTCACTGTTGCTGTCTATTTAACATGCTCTAGCTGGCTCTTTGGCTGCCATTGTCTCGTCACATGTCTCAATAAACGTGCCCTTGTGCAGGTTCACAAACAGTTAGTGTTTCAGTGTACAAACATCATTAAAATGGACCCCTTGGCTCCAATTAGACAACACACCTAGGAGGAGGATGGCAGCAGTGTTTAGTATTATTTTCACCACTGAAAATGCCACTGAGAATCTGTTTTATGGACCCAGAGATGCTTGACATCAGTTAGAGTACGAGAAAGTAATTAAACCTGATTCTGTGTGAAAACAAACTACCTGTATTTACCCAGCACAAAGACTCCTAATCCAATCACATGCAGCAAACACAGAGGAGAGAAGGTCAGACAGAAAATAAAGTTTTTATTTGGACGGCCCTAAACCCATGCTGAATTCAATATAGTACTTTCTTTCTCCTCAGCATATGTTCGCTTATTATTGGATGTGTTAAAAGGAGAATTCTATTAGCCAGCGGACTACTATTAAGACTTCAGCCAAAAGGCACTTTAAATGTCTATTAAACACTTGACTCCCCTGGGACAAGAGTACATCCAGATATCATTACTAGGAGGTCAGCTGACTTAGCGCTATCTGGCACTGTATGATTGTGTTGTCAGTCCTTCACAAGGATGCACACCAACCCACACATCATTATCAATGATGATGTTCCAGAGGAGAAAACATGTCACAATTATCAGCAGTGTTTGTATTTCAATTCCAACATTGTTTGTTTAGCTAGAGGCAATTTTGTTTTCTTATATATTTTTTTCTCTCTCATCTCATATAATATACTAATCACTACAGGAACAGAAAGCATAGAAGATTTCATTAGTTTCACTTCTTAGGGCTAGGGGGCAGTATCCTGAATTTCCGCCTGTCTGACGTGCCCAAAGTAAACTGCCTGTTACTCAGGCCCAGAAGCTAGGATATGCATATATGTAGCATTTGATAGAAAACACTCTGAAGTTTCTAAAACTGTCTGTGAGTATAACAAAATTGATATAGCAGGTGAAAACCCGAAGAAAATCCAACTGAAAAATATTATTTTTTGAGCTCCCAGGCTCTTCCAATGTAAAGCTATTGAGAATTCTAATTTCTGCCTCCCAAATTGCAGTACCTATGGCTTACACTAGATGCCAAAAGTCTTTATACAAGGTTTCAGGCTTGTTTTTTGAAAAACGAACAAGTAGTTGTAGTTTTTCCAAGGGGAGCTCCATGACAAAAGTAGTGTTTTGGCGCACTCTTCGTTATTTTCCTTTCCTATTGAACATACTATTCTCCGTATTAAATATTATAGTTTATTTAGATATTAGAGTACCTGAGGATTAATTAAAAAGGTTGTTTGACTTGTTTGGACAAACTTTACCGGTAACTTTTTGGATTCCTTTGTCTGCATGTTGAATGGATTACTGAAATCAATGGGGACAACTAAACGGACCTTTTGGGATATAAAGAAGGGCTTTATCGAACAAAACGACCATTCCTTGTGTAGCTGGGACCCTTGGGATTGCAAACAGAGGAAAATCTTAAAACGTAAGTGATTTATTTAATCGCTATTTGTGATTTTGTGACGCCTGTGCTGGTTTGAAAAATATGTTGATGTGGGGCGATGTCCTCAGACAATCGAATGCTATGATTTCGCTGTAAAGCCTATTGTAAATCAGACAACGCAGTTCAATTACCACAATTCTAATCTTTTGAATGATGTAAGACACTTGTATTTTCATGAATGTTTAATATTTCAATTTTTTATTTTGAAATTGGCGCTCTGCAATTTCACGCTCTGCAATTTTGTTGTCGACAGGTGTCCCGCTTGCGAGATGCGAACACTAAGAGGCATGAATCTAGGGTCAGACGCAAGTACTACCGTCGTTCCTAATGATGTTGTATAACGGCAACCAGGTTTTATATTCCACATACAGCGGAATGTATTGTTTAAATACTTACAGTAAATTCCCAAACATATGCAGGGCTATAATGGGAGCTATGCTGGGAGCTATGCTGGGAGCTATGCTGGGAGATATGCTGTAGGCCCCATTCTCTGATGAATCACCACTTTATTCCCTACCTTTGTGAACATGCACATTTTTGTACATTATTTAAACCACGCTCTGAATCTTTGTACTTTAACTTTTAACGACTTACCCTTACTGAACACTTCTACGCAGTAGAGAAGGAGAAGAGGTTTGCAGAAAGAGAAAGGCACCTCAGCCTGTTCCAAACCCACTCCCTTCGCTATAGATCTCAGTGCCTGGCTGCCACTTCCTACTGCTGACCCTGGTGAGGTGTCATTTGCAGGTGGCTAAATCAACAGGGACAACTGCAGAGAGTGGAGCTGGCACGCACTGAGAGAGGCAACAAACAGCACCCGCCCTCCAATTCCATCTGAAATTCCAAGGCAGCACTGTAGATTTAACCTTAAGAACTCCATGTGCAACAATTACTCACAGGCAGGCATTAATAGCCATCTCCCTCCGTGTATTACGTCTACGAGCTAAATGACTAGAAATCCATGCCTGCCCTTAAACTATCTAACACCTCATCTGCCCCCATGGTTGTTTTAACACCCCCATCCCATCTCCCCCTCCTCTGCCTGGTCGGTGACTCTCATCCCCCTCACAAGGTGGAGACATCACTATTGGCTCTGTGACAGGGCTTTGCCAATAGGCACCCAAAGAGAGTGCCTGTTATAGCTCTGAACGTGCAATTAAATCCTAACCCCTGCCGCCCCCATATCGAGTGCTGGGGCGGGGCCAGGGGAGGGCTGAAGGGCTGTGGAGAGGACAGAGACAGGGACAGGCAGGGACAGGGAGTAAAAGTCATGCTGAACGGGGCTCCACCACGGGGCTAATCCCAGGCTAGCAAAATGCTGCGGCTGGCTGCCTGAGATGGATGGGAATGTCGCCAGGAGGTCAAGGGGAACTTAAAAGAACCTGGAGAAGGAGGGAGGGGGAAAATACCTTTTATACCTTGCCAAGTAACAAAGAGAAAGGCTGTACAAATCTCATTTAATGTTTCCATTAACGGCTGATAGTGCTCTATAATGTACTGTATAATATCTTCATCATACATTTTTTTCCCCTGTAAAATATTGAGCTACAATTAAAAGCAAAAATGAAATAAAATTGTATTATACTCTCAGAAGATTCTATCCTTTAATGTTTTAAATCAGAATATATTGACCATTGCTATGCAATACTTGAAGGAAAAAAGATGACCGAGTGAGTGACTGTACTTTTTCATTTAGAATGAAATCCACTGAACTAAAGCTGCACACTTCAAGAAACTCCTAAGAAAAAGAACGTAAATGAAGTGTCAGTCCCCCAGAGGGAGCATCATCCATCCAGTCAACATGGAACAGATGTGTGTGATACCTGGCTGCAGCATGTGCGCTGTACGTTTGGAGCACTATTTACAATACCGCCTGTGTTTCCCATGCTGTCAGCCCAGCCTATTCCCCATAATGGTTGGAGCTCCCTCAAGCACATCCATTACATGTGCACATCTGCAGAAACGTGACAACGTCGACAGGTTGTTGCTGCATCGTTATCGTCTTGTCTATAATTTTTTGTAAGTTTGAACAACAAAAGTAAGTATGCAAGGTAGTGATAAATGACAAGAATGAACGTATTTCATCCCTATCAAAACCATCATCATCAACATCATCATCATTAAAATTTATATTATCCTTGGCAAAAATGACAAGGGCACTGGACTGATGATCTAAATAGACGGATGTACCTTAATTGTAGTTATGCACACAGACGTTGCTTCACTACATGATTACATATTGGAACAATGAGGTGTCTGGGGCAATCAGAGGGGTTGAGGGAGAGATGCAAAGACACAGAGAGTACTGGAGGAAGAAGAGGACAATGGAGAGATGCAGAGAGACAGAGTACTGGAGGATTAAGAGGATAATGGAGAGATGCAGAGAGACAGAGTACTGGAGGATTAAGAGGATAATGGAGAGATGCAGAGAGACAGAGTACTGGAGGATTAAGAGGGTAATGGAAAGATGCAGAGAGACAGAGTACTGGAGGATTAAGAGGGTAATGGAAAGATGCAGAGAGACAGAGTACTGGAGGATTAAGAGGATAATGGAGAGATGCAGAGAGACAGAGTACTGGAGGATTAAGAGGGTAATGGAAAGATGCAGAGAGACAGAGTACTGGAGGATTAAGAGGGTAATGGAAAGATGCAGAGAGACAGAGTACTGGAGGATTAAGAGGGTAATGGAGAGATGCAGAGAGACAGAGTACTGGAGGATTAAGAGGGTAATGGAAAGATGCAGAGAGACAGAGTACTGGAGGATTAAGAGGGTAATGGAGAGATGCAGAGAGACAGAGTACTGGAGGATTAAGAGGGTCATGGAGAGATGCAGAGAGACAGAGTACTGGAGGATTAAGAGGGTAATGGAAAGATGCAGAGAGACAGAGTACTGGAGGATTAAGAGGGTAATGGAGAGATGCAGAGAGACAGAGTACTAGAGGGTAATGGAAAGATGCAGAGAGACAGAGTACTGGAGAATTAAGAGGGTAATGGAGAGATGCAGAGAGACAGAGTACTGGAGGATTAAGAGGATAATGGAGAGATGCAGAGAGACAGAGTACTGGAGGATTAAGAGGGTAATGGAAAGATGCAGAGAGACAGAGTACTGGAGGATTAAGAGGGTAATGGAGAGATGCAGAGAGACAGAGTACTGGAGGATTAAGAGGGTAATGGAAAGATGCAGAGAGACAGAGTACTGGAGGATTAAGAGGGTAATGGAGAGATGCAGAGAGACAGAGTACTGGAGGATTAAGAGGGTAATGGAAAGATGCAGAGTGACAGAGTACTGGAGGATTAAGAGGGTAATGGAAAGATGCAGAGAGACAGAGTACTGGAGGATTAAGAGGGTTGTCACATCCTGGCCTGGGATAGCCAGATGGCTAATCATTTGTGTTTAGGTCAGGAGGGATTTTTGTTTCTAGGTTCTATATTTCTATGTTTGGTTTTGATGGTTACCATTTAGAAGCAGCTGATTGTCGTTACCTCTAATTGGGAACCATATATATGTTTGTTCTTTTCAACACTTCGGTTGTGGGTTATTGAATGTATGTATGTCAGTTTAACTGTGTGTGTTGTGTTTCCACACAGATATAGCGATCGTTGTGTTTCCTTTATTGCATATTTGTACGTTCCACTTCTTGTTATTAAACATGTGAAATGGAAATCGCGCTGCATCTTGGTCCGCTCATTATAACGATCGTGACAGAATAACCCACCAACCAAGGACCAAGCAGCGCGCCCCGCAGCAGGAATCCTGGACATGGGAGGAGATTCTGGATGGTAAGGGACCCTGGAGCCAGGCTGGGGAATATCGCCGTCCCAAGGAGGAGCTGGAGGCAGCAAAGGCAGAGCGCCGCTTTTACGAGGACAAATGGCTAGCTAGGAAGCCCGAGAGGCAGCCCCTCAATTTCTTGGGGGGGGGGGGCGGCACACGGGGAGTTTAGTTGAGCCAGGTTGGAGACCTGAGCCAACTCCCTGTGCTTACCGGAGGGAGCGTCGTACTGGTCAGGCACCGTGTTATGCGGTGAAGCGCACAGTGTCTCCAGTGAGCGATCAGCCTGGAAGGAGGGTGCCGGCTCAACGCTCTTGGTCTCCAGTGCGCCTCCTCGGACCAGGATATCCTGCGCCGGCTCTGTGCACTGTGTCTCCAGTGCGCGTTCACAGCCCGGTGCGCGACATTCCAGCTCCCCGCATCTGTCGGGCTAGGGTGAGCGATCAGCCTGGAAGGAGGGTGCCGGCTCAACACTCTTGGTCTCCAGTGCGCCTCCTTGGACCAGGATATCCTGCGTAGGCTCTGCGCACTGTGTCTCCGGTGCGTCTCCACAGCCCAGTACGGCCTGTTCCTGCTCCACGCATCAGGCCCCTTGTGCGCATCCAGAGCCCGGCACGTCCTGTCCCTGCTCCACGCATCAGGTCCCCTGTGCGCATCTAGAGCCCGGCACGTCCTGTCCCTGCTCCACACATCAGGTCCCCTGTGCGCATCGAAAGCCCGGCACGTCCTGTCCCTGCTCCACGCATCAGGTCCCCTGTGCGCATCCAGAGCCCGGCACGGCCTGTCCCTGCTCCACGCATCAGGTCCCCTGTGTGCATCGAGAGCCCGGCACGGCCTGTTCCTGCTCCACGCATCAGGTCCCCTGTGTGCATCCAGAGCCCGGCACGTCCTGTCCCTGCTCCACGCATCAGGTCCCCTGTGCGCATCCAGAGCCCGGCACGGCCTGTCCCTGCTCCACGCACCAGGTCTCCCGTGCGCTTTCAGAGCCCAGTGCGTCCTGTTCCTGCTCCACGCACCAGGTCCCCCGTGTGTCTTCAGAGCCCAGCACGTCCTGTTCCTGCTCCACGCACCAGGTCTCCCGTGCGTCTTCAGAGCCCAGCACGTCCTGTTCCTGCTCCACACACCAGGTCTCCCGTGCGTCTTCAGAGCCCAGCACGTCCTGTTCTTGTTCCCCGCACTAGGTCTCCCGTGCGCCTTCAGAACCCAGCACGTCTTGTTCCTGCTCCATGCATCAGGTTCCCTGTGCGCCTACAAAGCCTGGCACGACCTGTTCCTGCATCACGCATCAGGTTCACTGTGAGTCTCCCTAGTCCGATGGCTTCTGTTCCGGCTCCACGCCCCGGGCCTCCGGTGCGTTCTCAAGACCCACCCGAAAACCCTCCCTATTGACTTTCTGTCGCGGTCGGAGTCCGCGCCTTTGGGTGGGGGGGTACTGTCACGTCCTGGCCTGGGATAGCCAGATAGCTAATCATTTGTGTTTAGGTCTAGGTCAGGAGGGGTTTTTGTTTCTAGGTTCTATATTTCTATGTTTGGTTTTGATGGTTCCCAATTAGAGGCAGCTGATTGTCGTTACCTCTAATTGGGAACCATATATATGTTTGTTCTTTTCAACACTACGGTTGTGGGTTATTGAATGTATGTATGTCAGTTTAACTGTGTGTGTTGTGTTTCCACACAGATATAGCGATCGTTGTGTTTCCTTTATTGCATATTTGTACATTCCACTTCTTGTTATTAAACATGTGGAATGGAAATCGCGCTGCATCTTGGTCCGCTCATTATAACGATCGTGACAAGGGTAATGGAGAGATGCAGAGAGACAGAGAGTAGGGGAGGAAGAAGAGGATAATGGATGGGCGAGAGATGGCCTAAACGGAGACACAGTTTCAACAAAACTAGGGAATGGATGCAGGCTGCTCTCCTCTCCACTGCTGGATAGTGGGAGGGCCAGAGCTCCCATATTTACTGTAGTTTTACAGAGCAATCTGCAGTGCACCATCCCATCCCCAACAGACAGCATATAGACAGACTGTGTATAAAGGCAGTGCTGACTGCCTCCAACCAATACCTTTCCTTGTGGAGCAAATCAGGGCTGAATCAGGTCAGTGATGGCCTGGCGTGTGGGAGGAATGAGGGCTGCAGCCAGCCTCATAGTAAGCATTGTGACTTTGGCCGGCCTTTGATTAGACCGCACCACAATGTCAGTTTCACCAAACAAAACCACAATCAGTGTCTCTCTTGTTCTTCTTGTGGTTTGGAATGTTGATCCCCTCTCTCGGCATGATGCCTGCTTCTGCCTGTGGTGCAGAAATGCTTACTGCTGCAGAATCCGCCTGTTTAGTTCTAGAAGAAATACTGTTGTGACTTACTGATTGAATCTGCAACATATTACTGGGACCTTTCCATCTGCTGGGCTCTGGTGCTGTTTGTGACAGGACAATAAATGTGTTTCATGAAATGCTACTACGGAAATACAAAATACTGTACAAGTAGAACCCACAGTAGGATTCAGAAATGTTTGGGACATTCACTACACCGATTACAATATGACAATCTTCAAGCTGTAGTAATATTGGCAACTATTTGCAATGGTTCAACAATGTGTCATATGTGCATCATAAAAAAGTCAAAGGACACTAACATGGCGTTGTGTGTCAAAGTTGTCTGAACTCTCTCTATATCTGGCTCTGACCTGACCTATCCTGAGTGCCAGGACTTGGCACAAACAGAAACAGACTGGCACTCAGGCTACGCTTGACCTGCTACACTAGTTTAATGAATGACAAATTACCACACTATGTCATCATGACGGAAGATCTGAGAGTATATAAACTAGCCACTCAATAGAACTGAAGTTTGGCAACGACCCCAGATGGAAAGGAATAACTGTTTACATTACAGTATTTCTCATTTCACCAGGGTCTTATGTAAAGAGAGGAAGGCATATCTTAGTTTTCTGTCATAGCTTAGAGGCTGCCTTTGAGACAGCTGACCTCGCAGCGCTGGGTGCTATGGAAGTGTAATCTATCTTTTGTATCAGTCACATTTCCCGCAGGCAGTTTGTGCACACAGTACTCTTTAATTCATGAAAACATAATGCACTCTCCATAAAATGCTGTTGGAGACAGCCTGTCTTTAAGACACAACTGGTAGAACTGTGAAGGGCAAGGCACTTTGTGAAGAGACAGCGATAAAACAGCAATAAACATCCAGTCCTGGATCTATTATTTAACCCCACCCCCTCACTCTGCTCTCACAATGCCACCACCAAACAGCTACAATACACTGCAATAGAGAGACAAAAGATGACATACAGATGTTAGATCTTAATCACTCTTTTGTCGCTAAGAATCTTCCTGCTGCATCAGTAAATTCAAATGAGCCCTGTGAGTCCTTGAAAAAGAGCAGTTTTCGTTCTCTCCATGCGGAGACAGTCGAGTCACTGGGATCAGGGCTTGCTATCAAAATAATTGTCTCTCTAGCTCGCTCAAATGCTAGGCCTAGGTCATATTACTGAAACATTCAAATGTACAAAAATGTATCTGAAATGCAGCCATACACGTCAACAACCATCATTTTATATGACTTAACAAGACAAGATATTGGCCTCCAATAAGCTTACAACATACTAGTGTCAAGTGCATCCTAAAGTCAAAATTGAGTTCAATTGTGTCCTCGGGTGGTCTAGTGGTTAGGGCTGCTGCTTTCAGCGTGCACATACAGGTCTACTGTGTTGGGTTCAATTCCCACCAACGCCCTTCTGTCACAAAGAAACAATCCTCATGATTGACTTGATTTATTAAAACATTTCAAATAGTGTACCCTTGATAAGAAATGACCATGCCAGACACCTTTGGAGAACATAAAGAGAAAAATAATAGAATAATAACAGTAGGCTACATCAACATTAGTTTCCATTCATACAAAGTCTTTGGTAAATTGTAGATTTGTCATGGTAAACAATGAAACACTATTTATATTGTACAGGAATGCTTGTCAAATAGATAAATTGCCTTTAGTCTGTTCAAAAACAACCTAAATTGTTTCCGATTACCTGCAATTGAGATCAGACGCGCGCGGGTGAATTTAGCACGTATTGATGGTTTAATCTGCCGATAATCTAGTGCCATCAATTGGTGCAATTGTCACGACTTCCGCCGAAGTCGGTCCCTCTCCTTGTTCTGGCGGCGTTCGGCGGTTGACGTCGCCGGCTTTCTAGCCATTGCCGATCCATTTTCCATTTGATTTCGTAAAGCTAATGAAGTCACTGAAACCCTTAACAAAGAGTTGCAGTCTGTTTTGGAGTGGGTGGCCAGTAATAAACTGGTCCTGAAAATCTCTAAAACTAAGAGCATTGTATTTGGTACAAATCATTCCCTAAATTCTAGACCTCAGCTTAATCTGGTAAAAAATGGTGTGGCTGTTTGAACAAGTTAAGGAGACTAAATTACTTGGTGTTACCTTAGATTGTAAACTGACATGGTCAAAACATATACAGTTGAAGTTGATTTACATACACTTTAGCCAAATACATTTAAACTCAGTTTTTCACAATTCCTGACATTTAATCCTAGTAAAGATTCCCTGTTCTAGGTCAGTTAGGATCACCACTTTATTTTAAGAATGTGAAATGCCAGAATAATAGTAGAGAGAATAATTTATTTCAGCTTTTATTTCTTTCATCACATTCCCAGTGGGTCAGAAGTTTACTTACACTCAATTAGTATTTGGTAGCATTGCCTTTAATTGTTGAACTTGGGTCAAACATTTTGTGTAGCCTTCCACAAGCTTCCCACAATAAGTTGGGTGAATTTTGGCCCATTCCTCCTGACAGAGCTGGTGTAACTGAGTCAGGTTTGTAGGCGGATGCAAGCATCCCCCTTTTTCCTCCAAACATAACAACGGTCAGTATGGCCAAACAGTTCTATTTTTGTTTCATCAGACCAGAGGACATTTCTCCAAAAAGTACGATCTTTGTCCACATGTGCAGTTGCAAACCGTAGTCTGGCTTTTTTATGGCTGTTTTGGAGCAGTGGCTTCTTCCTTGCTGAGCGGCTTTTCAGGTTATGTCGATATAGGACTCGTTCTACTGTGGATATAGATACTTTTGTACCTGTTCCCTCCAACATCTTCACAAGGTCATTGGCTGTTGTTCTGGGATTGACCTGCACTTTTCTCACCAAAGTACGTTAATCTCTAGGAGACCGAACGCGTCTCCTTCCTGAGCGGTATGACGACTGCGTGGTCCCATGGTGTTTATACTTGCGTACTGTTGTTTGTACAGATGAGCGTGGTACCTTCAGGCATTTAAAAATTTCTCCCAAGGATGAACCAGACTTGTGGAGGTCTACAATTTTTTTTCTGAGATTTGGCTGGTTTATTTAGATTTTCCGATGATGTCAAGCAAAGAGGCACTGCGTTTGAAGGTAGGCCTTGAAATACATCCACAGGTACACCTCCAATTGACTCAAATTATGTCAATTAAGCCTTTCAGAAGCTTATAAAGCCATGACGTCATTTTCTGGAATTTTACAAACTGTTTAAAGGCACAGCCAACTTAGTGTATGTAAACTTCTGACCCACTGGAATTGTGATAGTGAATTATAAGTGAAATATTCGGTCTGTAAACAATTGTTGGAAAAATAACTTGTGTCATGCACAAAGTAGATGTCCTATCTGACTTGCCAAAACTATAGTTTATTAGTAACAAGAAATGTGTGGAGTGGTTGAAAAATTAGTTTTAATGACTTCCGACTTCAACTGTAGATTCAATGGGTAGAGGTCTGTCTGCAATAAAGAGATGCTCTGCTTTTTTGACACCACACTCCACAAAACAAGTCCTGCAGGCTCTAGTTGTATCTTACCTACATCATTGTCCAGTCAAGTGCTGCAAAGAAAGACCTAGTTAAGCTCCAGCTGTCCAAGAACAGAGCCACACATCTTGCTCATCATTTTAATCAGAGGGATAATATTAATACTATGCATGCCAGTCTCTCTTGGCTAAGAGTTGAGGAAAGACTGATTGCGTCACTTCTTGTTTTATAAGAAACATTCATGTGTTGGAAATTCCAAATTGTTTGCATAGTCAACTTACATACAGCACTGACACTCAAGTTTTTTAATACTATATCTCTTAACACATTGATGAAAATAGTAATGGCCTCTAAACCTTCAAGCTGCATACTGGACCCTGCTTCCTGTGCTTGGCCCTCCTTTGTTGAACATAATAAATGGCTCCCTATCCACCGGATGTGTACTTAACTCATTAAAGCCTCTCTTGAAAAAGCCAAACCTTGACCCAGAAAATATTTAAAAAACAATCGGCCTATGTCGAATCTCCCATTCCTCTCAAATAATTTTGAAAAAGCTGTTGTGCAGCAACTCACTGCCTTCCTGAAGAAAAACAAAGTCTGGTTTTAGACCCAATCATAGCACTGAGACTGCACTTGTGAAGTTGGTAAATAACCTTTAAATGGCATCAGACCGAGGCTCTGCATTTGTCCTCGTGCTCCTAGACCTTAGTGCTGCTTTTGATACCATCGATCACCACATTCTTTTGGAGAGATTGGAAACCGAAATTGGTCTACACGGACAAGTTCTGGCCTGGTTTAGATCTTATCTGTCGGAAAGATATCAGTTTGTCTCTGTAGATGATTTGTCCTCTGACAAATCAACTGTAAATGTCGGTGTTCCTCAAGGCTCCGTTTTAGGACCACTATTGTTTTCACTATATATTTTACCTCTTGGTGATGTCATTCGGAAACATAATGTTAACTTTCACTGCTATGCGGACAACACACAGCTGTACATTTCGATGAAACATGGTGAAGCCCCAAAATTGCCCTCCCTGGAAGCCTGTGTTTCAGACATGAGGAAGTGGATGGCGGCAAATGTTCTACTTTTAAACTCGGACAAAACAGAGATGCTAGTTCTAGGTCCCAAGACACAAAGAGATCTTCTGTTGAATCTGACAAATATCCTTGATGGTTGTACAGTCGTCTCAAACATCTGTATACTTCTGGCCCTTCTTTGGACACTGTGTTAACTAACCTCCAAACGAGCTTCAATGCCATTCAGCACTCCTTCCGTGGCCTCCAACTGCTCTTAAACGCTAGTAAAACCAAATGCATGCTTTTCAACCGTTCGCTGCCTGCATCCGCCCCGCCCGACTAGCATCACTACCCTGGACGGCTCTGACCTAGAATACGTGGACAACCACAAATATCTAGGTGTCTGGCTAGACTGTAAACTCTCCTTCCAGACTCACATTAAACATCTCCAATCCAAAATTAGATCTAGAATCGGCTTTCTATTTCGCAACAAAGCCTCCTTCACTCATGCTGCCAAACTTGCACTAGTAAAACTGACTATCCTGCCGATCCTCGACTTTGGCGATGTCATCTACAAAATAGCCTCCAACACTCTACTCAGCAAACTGGATGCAGTCTATCACAGTGCCATCCGCTTTGTCACCAAAGCCCCATATACTACCCACCACTGCGACCTGTATGCTCTAGTCGGCTGGCCCTCGCTACACACTCGCCGCCAGACCCACTGGCTCCAGGTCATCTACAAGTCCCTGCTAGGTAAAGCCCGCCTTATCTCAGCTCGCTGGTAACCATAGCAGCACCCACCCGTAGCACTCGCTCCAGCAGGTATATCTCACTGGCCACCCCCAATGCCAATTCCTCTTTTGGCCGCCTTTCCTTCCAGTTCTCTGCTGCCAATGACTGGAACGAACTACAAAAATCGTTGAAACTGGAGACACTTATCTCCCTCACTAGTTTCAAGCACCAGCTGTCAGAGCAGCTCACAGATCACTGCACCTGTACATAGCCCAACCAACTACCTCATCCCCTACCATAGTCATTTATTTATCTTGCTCCTTTGCACCCCGGTATTTTTACTTTGCACATTCATCTACTGCACATTTACCATTCCAGTGTTAAATTGCTATTCTGTAGTTACTTTGCCACCATGGCCTATTTATTGCCTTATGTTCCTTATCCTACCTCATTTGCACACATTGTATATAGATTTGTTTTTTTCCTACTGTATTATTGACTGTATGTTTGTTTCACTCCATGTGTAACTCTGTGTTGTTGTATGTGTCGAACTGCTTCGCTTTATCTTGGCCAGGTCGCAGTTGTAAATGAGAACTTGTTCTCAACTTGCCTACCTGGTTAAATAAAGGTGAAAACTAATAAAAAAACAAAAAAAAAACTGTGAAGGACCTTGGCGTTACTCTGGACCCTGATCTCTCTTTTGACGAACATATCAAGAATATTTCAAGGACAGCTTTTTTACATCTACGTAACATTGCGAAAATCAGAAACGTTCTGTCCAAAAATGATGCAGAAAAAAATGTATCCATGCTTTTGTCACTTCTAGATTAGACTACTGCAATGCTCTACTTTCCAGATACCTGAATAAAGCACTAAATAGACTTCAGTTAGTGCTAAACACGGCTGCTAGAATCCTGACTAGAACCCCAACATGATCATATTACTCCAGTGCTAGCCTCTCTACACTGGCTTCCTGTTAAGGCTAGGGCTGATTTCAAGGTTTTACTGCTAACCTACAAAACATTACATGGGCTTGCTCCTACCTTTCTTTCCGATTTGGTCCTGCCGTACATACTTACATGTACGCTACGGTCACAAGACGCAGCCCTCCTTACTGTCCCTAAAATTTCTAAGCAAACAGCTGGAGGCAGGGCTTTCTCCTATAGAGCTCAATTTTTATGGAATGGTCTGCCTATCCATGTGAGAGACGCAGACTCGGTCTCGACCTTTAAGTCTATATTAAAGACTCATCTCTTCAGTAGGTCCTATGATTGAGTGTAGTCTGGCCCAGGAGTGTGAAGGTGAACGAAAAGGCACTGGAGCAACAAACTGCCCTTGCTGTCTCAGCCTGGCCGGTTCCACTCTCTCCACTGGGATTATTACGGGGGCTGAGTCACTGGCTTACTGGTGCTCTTCCATGCCGACCAACTGACATTTACTCCTGAGTTGCTGACCTGTTGCACCCTCTACAACCACTGTGATTATTATTATCTGACCCTGCTGGTCATCTTTGAACATTTGAACATCTTGGCCATGTTCTGTTATAATCTCCACCCGGCACAGCCAGAAGATGGCTGGCCACCCCTCATAGCCTGGTTCCTCTCTAGGTTTCTTCCTATGTTCCGGCCTTTCTAGGGAGTTTTTCCTAGCCACCGTGCTTCTACACCTGCATTGCTTGCTGATTGGGGTTTTAGGCTGGGTTTATGTACAGCCCTTTGTGACATCAGCTGATGTAAGAAGGGCTTTATAAATACATCTGATTGATTGATTGATTAACTTGTTTACAGAGAAATAGCATTGTATTTGGCCAAAAATCATTTTTTCCAACAGTTTGCTAAGAGCTGGTAGCAAGCTGATAAGTCTGCTGTTAGAGCCACCTGACCGGTAGCGGAATGACTTTGGCTTCACGCCAGGCCTGAAGACAAAGACTTTCCTCTAGGCTCAGATTAAAGATATGACAGATAGGAGTGGCTAAGGACTGTGGTAGAAATTCTATTCAAGTGAGAGAGACTTTGTCATTTCTTCAAACAATCATCTTTATTCAATATCGATTCATTATTGCAATAATGAAACCGTCGACACCACACTCCGAAGTGTGTGTTGCGGAGTGCTTAAAATCATACATAGTATACAGGGTCTTCATATAGCAGACTTCAGAAATGCGTAATCCATGGCTGGCTCCACCCCCATACAGATTGGGAGGATAAACCACCCTGGGTTCATCCTGTCGTTTATCTGTACAGGGGGTGTAATTTTACTCCTCCAGGGTAAGTTTCCCAGATGCAAGGATGAGAACAATTCTACAGTATTAGTGAAAATGTGATCAATACATGTGCATGATCTTGTTCCTATAGTGTTTGTAAACACCCTGGTAGGTTGATTAATAACCTGAACCAGATTACAGGAACTGGTTACAGTGAGAAGCTTCCTCTTGAGTGGACAGCTTGATGAAAACCAGTCAATATTCAGGTCCCCAAGAAAGTAGAACTCTCTGTTTACATCACATACAGTATACTATCAAGCATTTCACACATATTATTTTCGACCATCCATCCCTGCACCATCTGTGGCCGCAGAGGGCACACTGCTGGTCGGTGCTGGGGGGGTTCCTCAGGTAGTCGAGGCAGCAGGCAGGGCACTGTCGTGTCACCCCAGGTGAGTAGGCACCAGACTCACCCAGAGCCCCCTGTTGCTCACATGTTTGTGTTTATAGAATTTCCTGAGTTTTCCCCGCATTCCCAACATAAGACACTCGTAGATTCAGGCGCAGCTGGGAATTTTATTGACCGTTCATTTGCCCATAGTTTAGGGATCCCCATTGTTCCTGTTGATATGCCCTTCCCTGTGCATGCCTTAGATAGTCAACCATTAGGGTCAGGGCTGATTAGGGAGGCCACCGCTCCACTAAGCATGGTTACACAGGAGGGTCATGAGGAGAGAATCAGCCTCTTCCTTATTGATTCTCCTGCGTTTCCCCTGGAGCTGGGCCTACCCTGGTTGGCCTATCATGACCCCATTATTTCGTGGCAACAGAGGTCTCTCAAGGGATGGTCACGAAAGTGCTCGGGGAGGTGTGTAGGTGTTTCGACTCAATTACCACCCCATCGACGGGGGGATTGTGCGATAAATCTCCTGGTAGACGCAGCACTTCCCAGGAGTCACATGTATCCTCTGTCACAGGAGGAGACGGCGGCTATGGAAACATATGTCTCTGAATCCCTGGGACAGGGATACATTCGGCCCTCCACTTCACCTGCCTCCTCAAGTTTATTTTTTGTGAAGAAGAAGGATGGAGATCTGCGCCCGTGTATTGACTATCGAGGTATCAATCAGATCACTGAGGTACAGCTTCACCGCTACCTCTCATAGCCAGTGCGATCGAGTCAATGCACGGGGCGCGCTACTTCACAAAATTGGATCTCAGGAGCGCTTACAATCTGGTGCGTATCCGGGAGGGGGACGAGTGGAAGACTGCATTTAGTACCACCTCAGGGCACTATGAGTACCTCGTCATGCCGTACGGGTTGATGAATGCTCCATCAGTCTTACAGGCATTTGTAGACAAGATTTTCCGGGCAGGGTGTGGTGTATATCGCCGACATTCTAATTTACTCTGAGCATGTGTCCCTGGTGCACAAGGTGCTTGGTCGACTGTTGGAGCATGACCTGTACTTCAAGGGTGATAAATGTCTGTTCTTCCAACAGTCCGTCTCCTTCCTAGGGTACCGCATTTCCACGTCAGGGGTGGAGATGAAGAGTGACCGCATTTCAGCCATGCGTAATTGGCCGACTCCCACGGTAAAGGAAGTGCAACGGTTCTTAGGGTTTGCCAATTACTACCGGAGGTTTATCCGGGACTTTGGTTAGGTAGCGGCTCCCATTACCTCACTGCTGAAGGGGGGAGCAGTGCAGTGAGGTAATGGGCTTTTGGTCACCTGAAGGCTCTGTTTACCTTGGCCCCCGTGCTGGCTCATCCGGATCCCTCTTTGGCATTTATAGTGGAAGTGGACGCGTCCGAGGCTGGGACAGGAGCTGTGCTGTCTCAGCGCTCGGGTACGCCACCAAAACTCCGGCCCTGTGCCTTCTTTTCGAAGAAGCTCAGCTTGGCAGAGCGTAACTATGATGTGGGGGACCGGGAGCTGTTGGCTGTCGTAAAGGCTCTGAAGGTGTGGAAACATTGGCTTGAGGGGGCTAAACACCCTTTTCTCATCTGGACTGACCACCGCAATCTGGAGTACATCCAGGCGGCGAGGAGACTGAACCCTCCCCAGGCAAGGTGGGCCATGTTTTTTACCCGTTTTGTTTTCACCCTATCTTACCGACCAGGTTCCCAAAACACTAAGGCAGACGCACTGTCCTGGATGTTTGACACAGAGGAGCGGTCCATAGATCCCACTCCCATACTTCCGGCCTCTTGCCTGGTGGCACCGGTGGTGTGGGAGCTGGAAGCGGACATTGAGCGGGCGTTACGTACAGAGCCCACTCCAACTCCGTGTCCAGCTGGGCGTCTGTACGTTCCGTCTGCTGTCCGCGACCGTTTGATCTATTTGGCTCACACGTCACCCTCCTCTGCTCCTCCTGGCATCGGTCGGCAGTGCGCTGTCTTAGTGGGAAGTACTGGTGGTCCACCTTGGCCAAGGACGTGAGGATTTATGTTTCCTCCTGCTCGGTGTGCGCCCAGTGCAAGGCTCCTAGGCACCTGCCCAGAGGGAAATTACAACCTCTACCCATTCCACAACGGCTGTGGTCGCATCTGTCGGTGGACTGCCGTCTCCTTCCTTTGCCCGGTCTCCCTACGGCCCTACAGACTGCGGAGGCCCTGTTCACCCACGTCTTCCGGCACTACTGGGTGCCTGATGACATGATCGGGGTCCCCAGTTCACGTCCAGGGTCTGGAGGGCGTTTATGGAACGTCTGGGGGTCTCGATCAGCCTCATCTCAGGTTTTCACCCCGAGAGTAACGGGCAGGTGGAGAGAGTTAACCAGGATGTGGGTAGGTTTCTGTGGTCATATTGCCAGGACTGGCCGGGGGAGTGGGCGTCTTTCATCCCCTGGGCAGAGATGGCCCAAAATTCACTCCGCCATTCCTCCACTAACCTCTCTCCCTTCCAGTGTGTACTAGGGTATCAACCGGTTCTGGCACCGTGGCATCAGAGCCAGATCGAGGCTCCTGTGGTGGATGAATGGTTTAGGCGCTCGGAGGAGACCTGGGACACCACCCATGTGCACCTGCAACAGGCCGTAAGGTGGCAGAAGGCGAGCGCCGACCGCCACCACAGTGAGGACAGGGTCTGGCTCTCGACCCGAAACCTGCCCCTCCGCCTGCCCTGCCGGAAGCTGCGTCCGCGGTTTGTGGGGCCATTCAAAGTCCTGAGGAGACTGAACGATGTTTGCTACAGATTACAGCTCCCCCCCAGATTACCGCATTAACCCCTCGTTCCATGTGTCTCTCCTCAGGCCGGTGCTGGCTGGTCCACTCCAGGAGTCTGAGGTGCGGGAGGTTCCTCCGCCCCCTCTGGACATCGAGGGGACCCCGGTGTATGCTGTTCGAGCCATCTTGGACTCGAGGCGTTGGAGGAGGGGCCTTCAGTACCTCGTGGAGTGGGAGGGGTACGGTCCGGAGGAGAGATGCTGGGTGCCGGTGGAGGACGTTATGGACCCTTCGTTTCTGCGGGAGTTCCATCGTCTCCACCCGGATCGCCCTGCGCCTCGTCCTTCCGGGTCGTCCCCGAGGCCAGTGTCAGCGCGCTGCTGGAGCCGCGCGTCAAGGGGGGGGGTACTGTCACGACTTCCTCTGAAGTCGGTCCCTCTCCTTGGAATTTGTAGTTGCTATTTTGGAGTAAAGTTACGTGTTTACTCATCTCTGTTGTCCTGCGCCTGACTCCAATTACCTGCTACACTAAGAACACTGACAGCCGATAGCAACACCCCAAAATAACAGGTTTTAGATATGCCAGGTGAACCTGCAACCACGACACTTCAATAACACTTGACATAAGATCTTCTCTAAGCATTACAGGGATATGGCTCTGAATATATACATATCCCCCATATATATCCCCCATAAGCATTCCTGTCTCTTCTATAGATATATCCTTGTATTGCTACTGCTGTATCATCAAATGAATTATCTAAGTGAGTCTCAGAAATGGCTAAAATATGAATATCTGATGTTAGCATGTTTTTGATTTCATGAATCTTATTTCTAAGACTACATACACTATACATACACTATATATATAATTTCAAATTAGTGGATTCAGCTATTTCAGTCACACCCGTTGCTGACATAGACAAACATTGGCAGGTGAATGGCATAACTGAAGAGCTCAGTGACTTTCAACATGGCGCCATCATTGGATGCCACATTTCCAACAAGTCAGTTTGTGAAATTTGTAAGTGCTATCATTGTGAAGTGGAAACGTCTAGGAGCAACAACAGCTCAGCTGCAAAGTGGTAGGCCACACAAGCTCACAGAACGGGGCCGCCGAGTGCTGAAGCGAGCAGCACGTAAACATTGTCTGTCCTTGGTTGCAAGTTCCATACTGCATCTGGAAGCAACTTCAGCACAATAACTGTTCGTCGGGAGCTTTGTGAAGGGGGTTTCCATGGCTACACACAAGCATGCGCAATGCCTAGCGTCGGCTGGAGTGATGTAAAGCTCGCTGTCATTGGACTCGAGCAGTAGAAACTCGTTCTCTGGAGTGATGAATCATGCTTCACCATCTGGCAGTTCAACGGACGAATCACGGTTTGGCAGATCCTGGGAGAACTCTATCTGCTCGAATGCATAGTGTTGTCAAGTTAGGTGAAGGAGGAATAATGGTCTGGGGCTGTTTTTCACTATTCGGGCTAGGCCCCTTAGTTCCAGTGAAGGGAAATCTTAACGCTACAGTATACAATGACATTCTAGACGATTCTGTGCTTCCAACTTTGTGGCACCAGCTTGTGGAAGGCCCTTTCCTGTTTCAGCATGACAATGCCCCCGTGCACAAAGCGAGGTCCATACAGAAATGGTTTGTCAAGATTGGTGTGGAATAACTTGACTGGCCTGCACAGAGACCTGACCTCAACTCCATCGAACACCTTTGGGATGAATTGGAACGCCGACTGTGAGCCAGGCCTAATTGCCCAACGTCAGTGCCTGACCTCACTAATGCTCTTGTGGCTGAATGGAAGCAAGTCCACAGCAATGTTCCAACATCTAGTGGAAAGCCTTCCCAGAAAAGTGGAGGCTGTTATAGCAGCAAAGGGAGGACCAACTCCATATTAATGCCCATGATTTTGGAATGAGATGTTTGACATACAGGTGTCCACATACTTTTGTTCATGTAGTGTATATTAATATGGGCTATTTTTAGACCTTTCCTGGATAGCTTATCAGAGACAGAAAAAAGCAAGAGAAAAAAATATACATCCAGCAGTCCATTAATCATTTGGTGTGTGCAAGTTTGTGCGTGTGCTGTGGGGTTGAAACCCATAGGCGTGGCTCTCTTAACCCTTCCAGGCTTTTGGGACAATGAACCTGTCATAGCGGATGTAAGCAATGTCCCCATGGCTCTGGCAGCTTTCATGGCTGGGATAAGTTCTTTCCTTTTCTGGCACACAGCTTCAGTGTCACGATCGCTGACAGAAGTGGACCAAGGCGCAGCGTGCAGGGTTGAGTGAAACATATTTACTTTATTAGAACGCAACTCACCAAAACAAGACATTCACAACGACCGTAACACAACGTGTAGCGCAACACAGCAACTAACAAAATGAACATAAACATCCCACAACACAGGTGGGGGACTGAGCAACCTAAATAGGATTCCCAATTAGAGACAACGACTAACAGCTACCTCTAATTGGGAACCCAAACCAACCAACATAGAAAAATCAACATAGAACAAAAACACACCCCTGATCACGTCCTGACCAAAACCACCATAGAGCAGCCAAAAGGGCTATCTATGGCCAGGACGTGACATTCAGGATAGTCCTCATTGAGGATGATGTATGTTCCTCTCAAGTTCTTGGCTCTTACCAGAACAGCTACCTTGTCCTTGAACCTCAGCAACTTGACCACTATTAACCTGGACCTGTCACCTGGGCCAGTGGTGGGTTTTCCAGTCCTGTGGGCGCTCTCCACTTAAATCTTCCTGTGGTCCATCTTCAGTTCTTCCGAGATCATTTCCATCACTTTGTCCTCACACTCCGTCCAGGTCTCATGTGGAGATTCTGCAATTCCGTCCACAACCATGTTGTTCCGCCTTGATTGTCCTTTGAGTCTGATTTCTCCGTCATTGTTATCATGGATTCCCAAACAGAACCAATGTCCTCTCTCAATGACTTACAGATTGTTGTCATCTTGCCGTTCTCCTGTTTAAACTCATCAAGCTGAACAGCTCCTCAGACCTGGCCTTGGTCGGCAGGATCACTGGACATATAGTAGCAGTTCCAGCAACTAATACCAACCACGTCGTGGGATCCAAACTCAAAAGGTAGCTAGCTAGTAACTAATTGTTTTCAATAGACTTTCAAAACTTTCCAAAACAACAAACCGAGCTCTCCCAGGTTCTGTGTTGCGTGTTCAACAGGAAGTGACGTGATGGTCTTGAAGATTATTATTATTTGTGTGTAAAAGACACAACATCCTCTCACCAGGGTCAGACTGGTAAACCTGACCCTGCCCTTATTATTTTTAAATCAAATATTACAGGGGGAAGCGTATCAGGTTATTTACAGAGATGAGAAGTGTTTTTTCCTCCGCTTTTTATGGAAACCCAAAAGAGTCATACATAACCGCCCAAGTGGCTTACCATAGCCCCCCTACACACACCATGGCACGCTCTGTCCATTGTGCTGACACAGCGCAGCGAAGATACAGATATTTTTTTTATTATTTTGAATTATTTGAATTATTTTTGGTATTTTTATATAGGGACATAAAACTAAAACTGAGGGGCACTAGTTTGAACTGAGGGGGCTAAACCCCCTTTATCCCCCTCGTGTAGCTGGGTACGCCACTGCACAGGCAGTTCACAATGCTTTTAGGCATTCCCCAAACCAGAGCCCTAATGTCACAACTTCCGCCGAAGTCGGTCCCTCTCCTTGTTCGGGCGACGTTTGGCGGTCGACGTCACCGGTTTTCTAGCCATCGCCGATCCATTTTTCATTTTCCATTGGTTTTGTCTTTATTTTACACACCTGGTTTCAATCCCACAATTACTTGTTCATTATTTAACCCTCTGTTCCCCAATGTTTGTTTGTGAGTGATTGTTTATTGTTTTGCGGTCCGTTATTGTGGGCTTGGCAATATTTTACGTGTATTTGTTACTGTATTTGAGTAAATTGTTATTATTACTCATATCTGCTGTCCTGCACCTGACTCCTCTACACCAGCTACACACATTTGCATCACACCTAACCTTAAACCACTCGGTAATTAATGCCTAAACTGTTACGCCCCGACAGAGTCATTGTGCAAAATGGTTCACAGCATCATTTGGATATGTGTGCACCAAAGTTCAACATTCACCTTCTGCTACCATTTCTGTCAAGCAGTCTATGCATACAGGTTCATGCAAACTTTTGATAAATCCAACGTATGCACAACACAGAAAGCACTGCAACTGCCTCTGCAATGCAGTGTTCTATTGGAAATGTATGTACAGTGAGGGAAAAAAGTATTTGATCCCCTGCTGATTTTGTACGTTTGCCCACTGACAAAGAAATGATCAGTCTATAATTTTAATGTAGGTTTATTTGAACAGTGAGAGACAGAATAACAACAAAAAAATCCTGAAAAACGCATTTGAAAAATGTTATTAAATGATTTGCATTTTAATGAGGGAAATAAGTATTTGACTCCCTCTCAATCTTAAAGATTTCTGTCTCCCAGGTATCTTTTATACAGGTAACGAGCTGAGATTAGGAGCACACTCTTAAAGGGAGTGCTGCTAATCTCAGCTTGTTACCTGTATAAAAGGCACCTGTCCACAGAAGCAATCAATCAATCAGATTCCAAACTCTCCACCATGGCCAAGACCAAAGAGCTCTCCAAGGATGCCAAGCAGCTTGGTGAGAAGGTGACAACAGTTGGTGCGATTATTCGCAAATGGAAGAAACACAAAAGAACTGTCAATCTCACTCGGCCTGGGGCTCCATGCAAGATCTCACCTCGTGGAGTTGCAATGATCATGAGAACGGTGAGGAATCAGCCCAGAACTACACAGGAGGATCTTGTCAATGATCTCAAGGCAGCTGGGACCATAGTCACCAAGAAAACAATTGGTAACACACTACGCCGTGAAGGACTGAAATCCTGCAGCGCCCGCAAGGACCCCCTGATCAAGAAAGCACATATACATGGCCGTCTGAAGTTTGCCAATGAACATATGAATGATTCAGAGGACAACTGGGTGAAAGTGTTGTGGTCAGATGAGACCAAAATGGAGCTCTTTGGCATCAACTAAACTCGCCATGTTCGGAGGAGGAGGAATGCTGCCTATGACCCCAATAACACCATCCCCACCGTCAAACATGGAGGTGGAAACATTATGCTTTGGGGGTGTTTTTCTGCTAAGGGGACAGGACAACTTCACCGCATCAAAGGGACGATGCACAGGGCCATGTACCGTCAAATCTTGGGTGAGAACCTCCTTCCCTCAGCCAGGGCATTGAAAATGGGTCGTGGATGGGTATTCCAGCATGACAATGATCCAAAACACACGACCAAGGCAACAAAGGAGTGGCTCAAGAAGAAGCACATTAAGGTCCTGGAGTGGCCTAGCCAGTCTCCAGACCTTAATCCTATAGAAAATCTGTGGAGGGAGCTGAAGGTTCGAAACCTTAATGACAGTCAGCCTCGAAACCTTAATGACTTGGAGAAGATCTGCAAAGAGGAGTGGAACAAAATCCCTCCTGAGATGTGTGCAAACCTTTGTGGCCAACTACAAGAAACGCATGACCTCTGTGATTGTCAACAAGGGTTTTGCCACCAAGTACTAAGTCATGTTTTGCAGAGGAGTCAAATACTTATTTCCCTCATTAAAATGCAAATCAATTTATAACATTTTTCACGTGTTTTTCTGGATATTTTTGTTGTTATTCTGTCTCTCACTGTTCAAATAAACCTACCATTAAAATTATAGACTGATCATTTCTTTGTCAGTGGGCAAACGTACAAAATCAGCAAAATTTTCCCTCACTGTACTTCTGGTGCACCAAAATGCAATGACGCTGTCTGTGTGATCAAGGCATTAACCTTTGAGTTGTTTCTGTTTTAACCCTGTAACCATGCAGAATTAACCTTGTAACCATGCAGAATTAATTCGTCAAAAATAGACACTCATCCATGAGCAGTGAGCTGGATTCGAACCCATGACAACTCTGTTAGCATCTGTAACCGCTGGACCACACAGGCACTGAAGAAATCAATAATTTATTCTGCCTGCCTTCAACATATAAAACAATTGACCTAAAAAAAATGGTTTTCCCTAACGAGAAATACATCTCCCCCCTACAAATATGTCAACTTATGATAATCCACATGAGAATCAACACGAGACGCGCTGTAGCCTGCAGCTAGCCTACATAAGGTACAATGTAAGTGCAACGTGCATTGTATACAAACACCAAAAGGCTTCAAATTAAGATCCGACATCTGTAACACGCTTTAGCAGGCTTTCTGAAAGATCTCATGTATCAGGCCTACACTTTTCCACCCGCTAAGTAAACATATTATGCAACCTAAGTGTTTTATTATGTTGTAAAGCGTAAGGGTTCTGGTTTGGTTGTGGCCCCAGATCACATGACAGCGTGTGCTGAGATAGTGTGCATTCATGCAAGTGTCACCGACACGGATGTTGGAGCTGATGAGGATGATGACACGTTGAACAATTTCAGGGAAAATCGTTCTTGAATGCTGTAATAATATACGTAGCAGGAATGCAGGATGGAAACTGAAACTGGCAAAAAGAAATGCAATCATAATCATCCATTTCATTGAGGTGAAATGGATGTAACATGTAACCTTTCATAAATTGCCTGCTCTTGGCATTTCCTAGAACATTGGAAATTAATTAAATTAATACTAATAATGGAATGAATAATCAAATATAATTAATACAGTATACTAACATCCAAAGTGACTATTTATACTATTTAAAAACTATTTATAAACTAGTTTGACTATTTTTGTATCTTGTTTGCCTTAATGCAGTTTCTAGAATAGCCAAAAAGCCTTTGATAGCAACTCGCTTTGCAACATGCTATCTTTGCCGCAAATGAAAAAGTGACAGGCCTTTTAATAATCTATCCAAATTCAAATGTTATTCTTAGCCTCGGGAGAATCAGAGCCACATCAAATGAACTCATAAGAAACCCAGCCTGAAAAAGAATGGAGTTCCTCCCTCTGTCAACGTGAAAACTGCAGCATGAAATTCACAGGCAAATTAACTCTACCCAGAGCAACTGTAATTATCAGTCCCTGTGGACAAACCATTATCAAATGAAGAGCCCTACTTAGATTCAGATTTTGATTAAGGGTTATATGTCAAGCAATTCAAAAGCAATACTTGATGAGGAGATTGAGAGTGGCGGACAGGTTCTTGCTGTAGCTAAGTGATTAAATAGTTCTTGCTGCTACAGGTTTGTTAAATAAGCAACACAATTTTACTCAAGCTTGCTGAGGATGTCTAAACAGCTACACAATACACAAACAGCTACACAGTACACTCTTACAAAAAAGGTGCTATCTAGAACCATAAAGGGTTATTTGGCTGTCCCCATAGGAGAACCATTTGAAGAACCCTTTTTGGTTGCAGGTAGAACCATTTTGGTTGCAGGTAGAACCCTTTTGGTTCCTGGTAAAACCCTTTCGAGTTCCATGTAGAACTATTTCTACAGTGGCTTCCTGGAACCAAAAATGGTTATCCTATGGGGACATCCGAAGAACCCTTGTGGAACCCTTTTTTCTAAGAGTGTACACTGGCTGAGTAGTTTCTCCTCAAAGTAACATTTTCTTCTCAGGACATACAGTCCTTTAGGTACATGATAGTTATCATCCTATGAACAAGAGAGGGTGGATGGAGGAGCATAGTTACACTATATCTTCCCTCATGAAGCATGTGCTGTGTCAGACTGGTTGCAGAGAAAGACCACTCAGTCCCCTGGCAGTCAGACACATGGCTTTGGATAGCTCTGGGCCCAGACATCCACTATTCAATTACCACCTTCATTCATCAAAGTACCTCTGAGTGGCAGTGGAGTATACAATGGATCAACATCACTTTGAAAGTATTCAGTATCTTGGTACTATAGGTGAATAAAGGGTAATGTTCTATGTGATTTGAGAAATGTCAGATAGCTCACCTCATGGTGTAGAGCAGGGTTCCGTTGTCCACCAGTCGTAGCAGTTTGTTGGGAGTGGTCATGTTGTGGGCCACAGATTTCTTCCCGTTGTGGAAGAAGGTGTCTGGAGTCCAGATCTTACTGGCCAGGAGGTTGTTAAGAGGCAGGACCTGCATGGGCCCATCGAACTTCAGCCTCTCATCCCTCCAGCTCTGACGGAAGAACACATCGATGGTGTACTCCTGGGAAAAGACGGAAAGAATAAGTCAATTTCTAAGGTATCACTTCACAATTACATTATCATCTAATATTTACCATCTCCCGTAAGAGCTGCAAACTCTGAAAGACAGTTCTCTGTCCTGGTACAGTATATTGTCAGTTGTGGCCATGACTATCAGAGAGTTGAGTTTTGTTCACAGCCGCACACACACATACACGCACATAACGCATCATGCATTTTATTTGAAGGGGAAAACAGCCATGTCAATGTGGGATCCTCAAGGCATCCTTCAGAGTTCATACACCAATGATTGCGTTTTCACAGCTGTCGCCGCCGGGATAAAACATGCCTTTTCCAAGAGTTATCTCTCTGACCATATTGCCAAACACGTAACAAGGAACAGTGTCCCTGATAAACCTCTCTAAGTTCAGAGAGAAATCGCCAGCCGTTAGTTGCTGCTGCTGAAGTGGGGGAGTGGCACACTTCTTTTTTTCAGACGCTTCTTCCATTCTGATTGGATTTTCCATAGGTATTAAAACGTCACAACACACTAATCAGCTATATATTCAGCTAGATTTTTGGGGGGGCTGTTAAAAAATGGTCACCAGCATTTTTAGGATGAATGGTGTCATGATTCTGTCTTTCATTAATATTGTAAATGAATGTCATAATGAACAGGACGATGAACAAACAGGAACATCAAATGGACAGGTATCAAATAACAGTAATAAAATCCACACCAACACGTACATCCAGGCCTCAATAATGCCTGTGAGCAACAATGTAGCAACCTGTCCCGTGTCTGGTCACTACAGGAATGGCAGACATTTTATACTGTACATTTACATCAAGGCCTCACCTTGGAAAAAAACAGAAAGCACCAATCAACAATTAATGGCACAAAATAAATGCATGAAATGCACAGATTCAGGTAATAGTCATTACATTCCTAAATACATACAGTTGAAGTCGGAAGTTTACATACACCTTAGGCAAAAACATTTAAACTCAGTTTTTCACAATTCCTGACATTTAATCTAGGTAAAGATCCCCTGTCTTAGGTCAGTTAGGATCACCACTTTAGTTTAAGAATGTGAAATTTCAGAATAATAGTAGAGAGAATGATTTATTTCAGCTTTTATTTATTTCATCACATTCCCAGTGGGTCAGAAGTTTACATACACTCAATTAGTATTTGGTAGCATTGCCTTTCAATTGTTTAACTTGGGTCAAATGTTTCTGGTAGCCTTCCACAAGCTTCCCACAATAATGAATTTTGGCCCATTCCTCCTGACAGAGCTGGTGTAACTGAGTCAGGTTTGTAGGCCTCCTTGCTCGCACATGCTTTTTCAGTTCTGCAAAGTTGTGGCAACATTTGTGGCAAAATGGCTTAAGGACAACAAAGTCAAGGTATGGGACCCTTGACTTTTTTGTCTTTAAGCCATTTTGCCACAACTGTGGAAGTATGCTTGGGGTCATTGTCCATTTGGAAGACCCATTTGTGACCAAGCTTCAACTTCCTGACTGATGTCTTGAGATGTTGCTTCAATATATCTACATAATTTTCATCCCTCATGATGCCATCTATTTTGTGAAGTGCACCAGTCTCTCCTGCAGCAAAGCACCCCCACAACATGATGCTGCCACCCCCGTGCTTCACGGTTGGGATGGTGTTCTTCGGCTTGCAAGCATCCCCCCTTTTTCCTCCAAACATAACAATGGTCAGTATGGCCAAACAGTTCTATTTTTGTTTCATCAGACCAGAGGACATTTCTCCAAAAAGTACGATCTTTGTCCCCATGTGCAGTTGCAAACCGTAGTCTGGCTTTTTTATGGCTGTTTTGGAGCAGTGGCTTCTTCCTTTCTGAGCGGCTTTTCAGGTTATGTCGATATAGAACTCGTTCTACTGTGGATAAAGATACTTTTGTCCCTGTTTCCTCCAGCATCTTCACAAGGTCCTTTGCTGTTGTTCTGGGATTGATTTGCACTTTTCGCATCAAAGTACGTTCATCTCTAGGAGACAGAACGCGTCTCCTTCCTGAGCGGTATGACGGCTGCGTGGTCCCATGCTGTTTATACTTGCATACTATTGTTTGTACAGATGAACGTGGTACCTTCAGGCGTTTGGAAATTGCTCCCAAGAATGAGCCAGACTTGTGGAGGTCTACAATCTTTTGCATACAGCTATTGTATGCAGCAATCATGTGCCTACGAACCTGTTAGCACTGAGGCGGTGTGCCCTTGTAGGAAGTTCCCTGTGTGCAGCTCACCCTGCACTATCATCTAAAACATAAATAACATTGTCATGTCTACTTCTGATAAGCTTCCCAGTAAAGTAAAATAATCAAGCATCCCAGAAAAGTGCAAAAAATAGCCCACGTTAACATATGTAGCCTAAGAAACAAAGTTTATGAAATCGATAACTTGCTAGTAACAGATCATATTCATATTCTGACTATTTATGAAATTCACTTAGATAATACCTTTTATGATACAGTGGTTGCAATACATGGTTATAACATCTACAGAAAAGACAGAAATGCCAATGGGGCGATGTTGCGGTCTCTATTCAGAGCCACATTCCTGTAAAGCTTAGAGAGGATCTCATGTTAAATACTGTTGAAGTAATATGGCTACAGGTTCACTTGCCTCACCTAAAGACCATTCTTGTGGGAAGCTGCTATAGACCACCGAGTGCTAACAGCCAGTATCTGGATAATATGTGTGAAAGGCTTGATAATGTATGTGATATCAACAGAGAGTTATATTTTCTGGGTGACCTAAATATTGACTGGCTTTCATCAAGCTGCCCACTCAAGAAAAAGCTTCAAACGGTAACCAGGTAACCTGGTTCAGGTTATCAGTCAACCTAACAGGGTAATTACAAACAGCACAGGAATGAAATCATTTACATGTATTGATCACATCTTTACTAATGCTGCAGAAATCTGCTTTAAAGCAGTATCCAAATCCATTGGATGTAGTGATCACAATGTAGTAGCCATTTCTAGAAAAACCAAAGTTCCAAAGGCTGGGCATAAGAGGTCATACAATAAGTTTTGTAGTGATTCCTATGTTGATGAGGTAAATAATATTTGCTGGTCTGTGGTGTGTACTGAGGAGCAACCAGACGCTGCACTTGACACATTCATGAAATTGGTTATTCCAGTTACTAATAAACATTTACCATTAAGAAAATGACTATAAAAACGGTTAAAACTGGATTGATGAGGAATTGAAAAATTGTATGTTTGAGCGGAATCAGGCAAAAGGAATGGCAAATAAGTCTGGCTGCACAACCGATTGGCAAAAGTACTGCAAATTGAGAAATCATGTGACAACTGAATAAAAAGAAGAATAAACTACAATATGAAACAAAGATAAATGATATAAAGAATGATACTACTAAAAATATTTGGAGCACATTATATGACATTTTGGGAAAAAGGCAAACTCAGCTCCATCATTTATTGAATCAGATGGCTCATTCATCACAAAAGCCAACTACTTTAGTACTTTAATGATTGTTTCCTTGGCATGGTTAGAAAACTTAGGCATGACATGCCAGCAACAAATCCAAGTATAACTGGCAAAATTAAGAAAAACAAGCATTGTAATTTTGAATTCCGTAAAGTGAGTGTGGAAGAGGTGAACAAATTATTGTTGTCTATCAACAATGACAAGCCACCGGGGTCTGACAACTTGGATGGAAAATTACTGAGGATAATAGCGGATGATATTGCCACTCCAATTTGCCATATCTTCAATCTAAGACTAAGAAAGTGTGTGCCCTCAGGCCTGGAGAGAAGCTAAAGTAATTCCTCTACCCAAGAACAGTAAAGCCCCCTTTACTGGATCAAATAGTCAATCAATCAGCCTGTTAACAATGCTTAGTAAACTTTTGGAAAAAATAGTGTTTGACCAGATATAATGGTATTTTACAGTAAACAACAGACTTTCAGCAAGCTTATAGGGAAGCGCAGGGCATTCAACATGCACGGCACTTACACAAATTGTGGGAGCTGTTTTGTTAGACTTCAGTGTGGCTTTTGACATAATCGATCATAGTTTGCTGCTGAAAGAAACATATGTGTTATGGCTTTACATTCCCTGCTATATTGTGAATAAATAGCTACCTGAACACAGAGGGTGTTCTTTAATGGAAGCCTCTCCATGTAGAATCAGGCATTCGCCACGACAGATGTCTAGGCCCCTTACATTTTTCAATCTTTACTAATGACATGCCACTGGCTTTGAATAAAGCCAGTGTCTATGTATGCGGATGACTCAACACTATACATGATCACTGCAACACTTAACAAAGAGCTGCAGTCAGTTTCATAATGGGTGGCAAGAAATAAGTTAGTCCTAAATATTTCAACAACTAAAGGCATTGTATTTGGGACAAAGCATTCACTAAACTCTAAACCTCAACTAAATCTTGTAATGAATATGTATATACTGTACTCTATACCATCTACTGCATCTTGCCTATGCCGGTCAGCCATCGCTCATCCATATATTTATATGTACATACTCTTATTCATTCCTTTACACTTGTGTGTATAAGGTAGTTGTTGTGAAATTGTTAGATTACTTGTTAGATACTACTGCATGGTTGGAACTAGAAGCCCAAGCATTTCGCTACACTCGCATTAACATCTGCTAACCATGTGTATGTGACAAATACAATTGATTTGATTTGATTTGGAAATGGAGCAAGTTGAAGTGACTAATCTGCTTGGAGTAACCCTGGATTGTAAACTGTCATGGTTAAAACATGCAACAGAAGCTAAAATGGGGGTAAGTCTGTCCATAATAAAGAGCTGCTCATCCTTCTTAACAACACTATCAACAAGGCAGGTCCTTCAGTCGTGTGGTCACACTTAATCTGTTGAGAAAAGTGTTATGAAATATAATGTCATGTAATACATTTAATTGTATATAAACACCTTAATGTTTCTGGACCCCAGGAAGAGTAGCTGCTCCCAAGGCAGCAGCTAATGAATATCCTTAATAGGTACAAATACAAAAGCATGTAATTTATTAGGCCACAAATAAAATAAGTTACGAGGAACTTCACAGGGTGGTGAAAGTGCACTGTGATGAGCTTGATGATGCTTTCCAATAAATACGAGGGTCTTATTCTGGTGACATGATGATTGATGCTTGGCTGCTGTTTAACAAATAAAAATAATCTTGCTCTTATCCATAATAATCTCTTCATGTAGTAGGTTACCCACACTATATCTGCACTGTTGGCTAGAGCGCACATACCAAGACCAGAGTGAGCACAATCACTATATATTTTTTGGGACAAAACCACCAGTAGATTTGAAAATGCGATGGAAACCCATTTAACTTGCATTTTTTATTTGGTACATGGGAATTTAACCTCAAAAGTCATTTTTATGTGCACTATATCAATACGCACAGTCTTTTATCCACAACATGCGTGGAAAATTGACTGTTGAAGAAAAAGCCCCTTTATAATAAAGCCATAATAACATTTGCGATGTGGCATAGACTACAGTTGAGCAGAGGCTTTTTTGGATTTCCACACATGGGAAACATTTGTTTAGCAGGGTCCCCCCCCAAAGATTGCCTTTTAAAAAGGAATTTCATGCAATTCTACATCATTTACATGACATAAGACATTCGCTGAATATTTTTTAATACCACACACATAAACCAAAATGAGTGGCTACTCTGACACTGACAAACTGAGATCAATCTGGTCTTGAATTCAAACAAACAATAGCCCTGGCCAATGAAGCTACGCACAAATTGTACAATATTATGAGGCAATATACACTGAGTGTACAAAACATTAAGGACCTTCCTAAAATTGAGTTGCCCTGAGAACAGCCTCAATTCATTGGCATATTGACATGTCAAAAGCGTTCCACAGGGATGCTGGCCAATGTTGACTCCAATGCTTCCCACAGTCAAGTTGGCTGGATGTCCTTTGGGTGGTGGACCATTCTTTATACACACGGGAAACTGTTGAGCGTGAAAAACCCAGCAGCATTGCAGTTCTTGACACAAACTGGCGTGCCTGGCAGCTACTACCATATCCCGTTCAAAGGCACTTTAATATTTTGTCTTGCCCATTCACTCTCTGAATGGCACACATACAAAATCAATGTCTCAATTGCCTCAAGGCTTAAACATCCTTCTTTAACCTGTCTCCTCCCCTTCATCTAGACTCATTGAAGTGGATTTAACAAGTGACATCAATAAGGGATCATAGCTTTCACCTGGTCAGTCTATGTCATGGAAAGAGCAGGTGTTCTTAATGTTTTGTAAACTCAGTGTATACAGTATATACATTATAGGTTACAGGCCTCTTGGGCCCCCTATGGGCTTGGGCCCAGCCCCTGACTCACACCTTTGACCAGTCACATTTATTTATTATGCAGTTAATTTTTTTGGCTTTTTATATCAGTTACCAAATCAAGGCATGGCCCCACCAGTTACCAAGGTGGGCCCCCTACCTCCTCTCATCTGACGACTAGCAGAGCGGCAGCAGCAGGCTGTCTACACACATTGAGAGCGGGCTCCTGAATCCTCCTGGGGTTGGAGGTTGCAGTAAAAAAAAAGATATTACATATCTAGCATATACTGTATAATATATACTGTATAATATATACTGTATAATATATACTGTATATATGCATTTATTTTTTTTACTTTTAGTTTTTCAGCCCTGATAAGCCCCTGCATTAACCCGACTCTGTCTGTTGCCAATTGGATGGAAACCAAGCTAGTAATACACAAAAAGCCTGATTAACAGAGTGAAACCAGCGGAGCAACAAACAAATGATTGGTGCACCCAAAATCAAAGTTATTGGCGGATGATCATTAGGATGGCGGCCTCAATGCATTTACCTCAAATACCACGTTTGCTAAGTTTGCCGTATTGTAGCTTGCTCTCCGTTAATCTTTTTTGTATCTGCATTAGCACAGAAAACACAATCCCAATACGATCCGAGATGCTGGAAATTATAGATTGTGCTGATTTATGGGCACATGAATCGTATCACGCCCATATATAAAAAAAAACTCAGTGGCTAAGCCTAGTGCTAAAAAATACATAATATGTTGTCTGCTATCTGGCTACAAACATCTAACACCCCCCTAACTTCAGCAAACTGGCGCGCCTGTATGTTGAATAATCACGGTGTGCATTTTATATATCCTTCAGGATATATTCCATTGTTTTCATCCTTCCCTATATTGAAGCATTGATTGCTGACATGTTCAAAAACAGAGATGTCTCTACAGTGACAGTGTGTAATCTAGCTCAAAATGGCTGATTTAGACAGGGCCCTTGCCTCACATGTGCATAGATTATGTATTGTTTACATTTTGTTGAGCTATATGCCATGGTGAGGCTTAGCATGGGGAGTAAGACGAGCTTGCTCAGCTTCCTCGAGCTAAAATCTTCTACTCCGTGTGTGTGTATGTGTGTGTGTGTATATGTATGTGAGAGAGAGAGAGAGAGAGATAAAGAATGAGCCTCAGAGAGAAACAAATTTGTGAAGGAGAGAGAAGAGGGGCAGAGAGAGGGGGCTGAACAGAAGACAGGAGGAGGCATACACTCCACTCCTAAAGTACCTTAGCTTGAGGGAGAGATCAGGATCAGCATGTCCCGTAAACAGATGTAAGAGACAGAAGAATGTGAGGCTGTGATTACTCATAGTCTGGAAAATGCTAATTGAAGATAACAGATTGAGGATTAAACCCTATAAAATGGGCTAATTCTGTCTACCAAAATACCTGCAGCTATACAGAGTACATACTGTACCAAGAAACAAACACACAAACAAAAATGACAAAAGTATCTGTCGCCTCTCTAGATGTGGAGAAAGAAGCAGGATAGACGTATTGAGTTAAAACACAAACCCTTTCTATTTCCTTCCTTGCTGAAGCTAAATATCAGTTAGAGTTACATCTTTATTCATCCCACCCATCAGCCTTCAGTAGCACTGAGCATGTTCACAAAAGAGAAAACAACTCCCTGATATGCAAAACCGACAGAAAAGAAACACAAGCAGATGAGAAGCTTTTGGTGTGGAAAGTAGCCGAAAGAAACAAACAAACGCTGTATTGATTCTTTTTTTTCCCCAGCCCCGGGATCTTAACTTTTTTTCAGCACCTTAAGAAATGGTCTGTGCTTAATGCAAGTCAAATATAATTAGATTCCTAGTTTGATTCAACTCCAAGTCTACGAGAAAGAGAAACAATGTGTTGGAGCTGAATAATCGGAATGCTTTGTGCACCATGAAACGTGACGGCACAACTCTCATCAAAATAATTTACATCTACAGTATCTTTCAATCAGCTCCATCATTATGGCCCGCTATCTCTTATCAAACACAGCTCCCCACTACAACTTCCCTTACAAATAATACTGCTAGAAAGGAACAGACAGACAGACAGACCGACACAGTCAAAGGCCCACACGTATTGTGCAATTCTATACTGTACTTTTACAGTTCTCGAATCTCGCTATTTGAACTCCTGTTTCTGTGGCCAAGTCACACCAGTAATTCTATTATTTCAAAAGAACAGAGAATATTAAAAACCTTGAAAGCACAAACAGAGGGAACACTACAGTATGTCTGATAAAAGCATGGCTTGCGTTCTAGTGTGAATGTTCAAGTCCCTTCTCTTCTTCCCCCCCTTCCCCATGTGTTTAGTCTTTTCCCGGTTTTAATTGCCATTTCTCTGCAGCTCTCTGCTAGCTATTCCCTCTCGTTTTTTTTCTCTGTCTCCTTTAAGAATTTAGTTAATCCCTTTTAAGTCATTCATCTGTGTTAATTATATCACATGGAGGGTGTTAATTATGAAGTAGAAACCCAGTGGAAACACCAAAGCACTTTCCCCACTTACAGAAAAAGATATATGAAGACAGAGTGAGTATACAGATGTAATAGGTGGGGCTGGGAAATGTGAAGAGAGAGAGAGAGAGAGAGAGAGAGAGAGAGAGAGAGAGAGAGAGAGAGAGAAAGAAAGCAACCTCATGGTGACTTTAGAGTATTGTGGCCTTTCCTGACCTACTGTAGAAGTGTTGCATCTGTTCCACTGACTAAGAAACTACAAGGATTCCTTCTAGTCATGTCGGACCACCTTTTTTGTGCCAAGCATTTTCAGTGAAAACCCAACACTCTCTACATTTCCCCCCTTGCCCCCAACACAACCCAGGAAGAATCCCCATGTGATAAATAAACATACCCCAGTTGTGTTTGGCTTAGCTGGGCCAAGATATACCTTCTTTGCTTTCCTTTTAGGCCTCGATAGGCTACTGAGTCAAGGTGGGGGATTCATTTTGAAGATAAAAATAATTAGGGGAAAAAAGGGCAGAGCCAATCTACACAAGGCCAAGTGGCACAGCTGATTCAAAGAGCAGCTGGTGATCCTCCAGGGAGGGAGTGATTGATTTCTCATCAACAGAGTACAGAGAAAACACAAACATATAAAAACATCCCACCAGTGGGAGAGAAGGGATATCCACAGACACAAGGGAAAGAATACGACACAAAGAAGAACCTAGCTTCTCTCTCCTCCTCCTCCTCCTCCTCCTCCGAGAGAAGGGGGTTTGGGATTTAACTAATTCTTAACATGTGTGTAGAAGGAACCAAAAGAGCAGGAGAGGGCAGGCCCTGGTGTGTGGTGTCAACTCTAGGAGGTGCCACTCTCAGTCTCCCACTTCCATAGCCAATGGAGGATGGCCTGGTTCCCAAATAGCACCATCCTGGTACAATATGGTCAAATTAGGGTTTCCAAGGCTGCATCTGACGATGAAACACTGAGGCTGAGACAAAACATAACCAACCATTAGGGATTGAAATGTCTGTACAGCTGTGCCTGACTATCAGACAATGTTCTTAAGTGCCTTAAATTATTCACTTGACTTTCAACCCTGACACCTTACAGTTCAATCTTCACTCTAGCCCTAGCTTAAATGATAGCGAAGATATCAACACTATGAAATATCACATATGGAATCATGTAGTAACCAAAAAAGTGTTAAACAAATCAAAATATATTTTATATCTGAGATTCTGCAAAGCATCCACCCTTTGCCTTGATGACAGCTTTGCACACTCTTGGCATTCTCTCAACCAGCTTCATGAGGTAGTCACCTGGAATGCATTTCAATTAACAGGTGAGCCTTGCTAATAAAAGTTAATTTGTGGAATTTCTTTCCTTCTTAATACGTTTGAGCCAATCAGTTGTGTTGTGACAAGGTAGGAATTGTATACAGAAGATAGCCCTATTTGGTAAAAGACCAAGTCCGTATTATGGCAAGAACAGCTCAAATAAGCAAAGAGAAACAACAACCCATCATTACTTTAAGACATGAAGGTTAGTCAATCCGGAAAATGTCAAGAACTTATAAAGTTTCTTCAAGTGCAGTCTCAAAAACAATCAAGCGCTGTGATAAAACAGGCTCTCATGAGGACCGCCACAGGAAAGGAAGACCCAGAGTTACCTCTGTTGCAGAGGATAAGTTCATTAGAGTTACCAGCCTCAGAAATACCACTACTAAAGGACACGAATTAGAAGAAGAGACTTGTTTGGGCCAAGAAACACAAGCAATGGACATTCTACTGGTGGAAATCTGTCCTTTGGTCTGATGAGTCCAAATTTGCGATTTTTGGTTCCAACCACCCTGTCTTCGTGAGATGCAAAGTAGGTGAACAGATGATCTCTGCATGTGTGGTTCCCACAGTGAAGCATGTAGGAGGAGGTGTGATGGTGTGGGGGTGCTTTGCTGGTGGCACTGTCTGTGATTTATTTAGAATTCAAGGCACATTTAAACAGCATGGCTACCACAGCATTCTGCAGCGATATGCCATGCCATCTGGTTTGCGCTTAGTGGGACTATCTTTTATTTTTCAACAGGACAATGACCCAACACACCTCCAGTGCTGCATCAGATGACCTGGCCACCACAATCACCTGACCCGATCCCAATTGAGATGGTTTGGGATGAGTTGGACCGCAGAGTGAAGGAAAAGCAGCCAAGAAGTGCTCAGCATATGTGGGAACTCAACTCAAGACTGTTGGAAAAGCATTCCAGGTGAAGCTGGTTGAGAGAATGCCAAGAGTGTGCAAATCCATGATTCACCAAATCATATTTTGAAGGAGGAAGCAAAATATTTTAAGCATTTGTTTTCTTTTTAGTCTCCTCCATTTCCACTAAATGATGTTAACTGTAAGGATTTCTTTCGTAATAATAATAATAATAATGTAAAAATAACACATTTACAGAAAGACCTGTGTGAAGGCCAACTTACAGAAGCAATAAAATCTTTTCAGTCTGGAAAAACACCAGGGCTTGACGGTAGAGGTATATCAGACCTATTTTGATGTACGCAAAGATCCATTATTAGCATGTTTTAATTACTCTTATAAAAATGGTAGACTTTCAGGTACTCAACAAGAAGGTCTGATTTCATTACTAATAAAACAGGACCCAGGTGATAAGTATAAAGACCCAGTCCATTTAAAAAACTGGAGACCCAGTCCATTTAAAAAACTGGAGGCCTTTAATGTTGTGATGCAAAAATCCTGGCGAAATGCATAGGACATTGAATAAAATAGGTTTTACCAGATATTGTTCATCCTGATCAGACGAATATACGACATTTACTTGAAACAATTGAACATTATGAAACATCGAAGATACCAGGCCTGGTCTTCATAGCAGATTTTGAAAAAGCGTTTGATAAAGTACAACTATAATTTGTATATAAATGCCTGGATTACTTTAATTTTGGTGAATCTCTTATACAATGGGTTAAAGTTATTTACAGCAACCTCAGATGTAAAATAGTAAATAATGTTTACTTCTCAGAGGGTATTGAGCTTTTAAGAGGAGTAAAACAAGGCTGTCTGTTGTCTCCATATCTATTTATTATGGCCATTGAAATGCTAGCTATTAAAATTAGATCCAACAAGAACATTAAGGGGTTAGAAATCCTGGGGATAAAAACAAAAAAGTGTTGATGCATGCTGATGACTCTAGTTTTTTCTTAAGTCCGCAATCTGGATCCCTGCACAGATCTGGATCTTGATCACTTTTAATTAAAATCTATTTATGACAAGTGTACCATACTACATATTGGATAGTTAAAAAATACAGTGTTTACACTACCTTATAGTTTACCAATAAAATGGGCGGATGGTGAAGTAGACATACTTGGTATTCACACATTCACAAAAAAATATATATGAACTTACAACAATTAATTTCAATAGATAGCAAAAAGAGCTAAGATTCTGCAACCATGGAGTGTAAGGTTCTGCTTTTCTTTTCTTAGTCAACCTGTTCTTGAATGTAGCCCTGTTTCTTTGTGTTCTAGAATGTAGCCCTGTCTTTCATTTTTGTTCATTGATTTCACCTGCGTTCGTTTCTCACCTGGTCTCATCAGCTCCCTATTTAGTTTAGTTCTTTCTGTTTGTATGGTTGTGAGGTATTGTTATTTTTTTGACTGCCTACCTGTGTTTATCTATCACTTACCTGTGACCACGATTCCTGCCTTCTGCGAAGGCTTAATAAACATCTGCTGCGCTCTGCGCGTGAATCTACATCATTTTCTCCCTGAGTATTCATTACATGGAGAGGTAAATACTTGTCTATTTATGGAAAAATCACATTGACTAACTCTTTGGTCCTATCACAGTTTACTTACTTACTAATGGCACTGCCTACTCCAGATGACACATTTTTTTTAATCATAAAAAATATTTCATTTTACTTGGAATGCTAAGCCAGACAAAATTAAACGTGCCTATTTATATAATGAATATGAGTTTTGGGGGCTAAAATTATTAAATATTAAAGCTTTAAACCTCTCACTAAAAGCTTCATAAGTTATACATACATCCAAAATGGTTCTCCAGTAGATTATTAAGAAAGGCTCATCCTTTGTTTGAAAATGGCCTTTTTGCTTTTATACAGATTACAACTTCTCATTTTCGACAAATTGATAATGACATTTTGTTTATAGTATCGTCCTTTCTTAAAAAAAGCCAAACAAATCTGGTTACAATTTCAGTTTTATCCTCCAGAAAGGGGAACAAATATTACAACAAATGTTATGGTTAAACTCAAACATACTGATTAATATAAAAACATTCTTTATGGATTTCTTAAAAATATATATATTTGTTGATGATATTATGAATCGAAACAGAGGAGTTTTGTCACATATGCAGTTATTGAAAATATATGGGAATTTCTGCTCAATCCAAATTTACAACCAACTGATTGCAGCTGTCACGATTCTCTTCCTTCGGGACAGACCAAGACGCAGCGATGTAGCCAGAATACATATTTATTGACGGACGGGACAGAACAAAACAATAAACGAAGAGACAAGACGTGAGCCCTAACGCTAAATTCTAAACTCAACACAAAGATCTAAACCTAACCACGACTGGTGAAACCTAACCTAACCACGACTGGCGAAACCTAACTAAACACGAACGGAGAAACCTAACTAGACATGACTGGAGAAACCTAACTAGACACGAAAGACAAGAACCCGACTGAACATGATGAACGTAACATAAAGAATAACCCACCACAAAAAGACCAAGCAGCGAGAGACCCGGGAGCTTAGGTCTTGGAAGGAGGAATTATTTTATGGAGGTGCTTGGGACCAGCCTGGAGAGTATCGTCGGCCCAGAGAGGAACTGGAAGCAGCGGCGGCTGAGCGGCGCAGGTGTGAGGACCTGATGGGAGCATGGGATCCGGTGAGAGGCAGGTTTCTCAGACCTTGCCGGGCTAGGAAGCCCGTAAGGCAGCCCCAAGAAACTTTTGGGGGGGGGCACACGAGGAGGTTGGCCGGTTCAGGAGGGATTCCTGAGCCAACTCCTCGTGCCTTGTGGAGAGAGCGTTGGGGAGAGCGTCGCACCGAAGGGACACCGTGCTATGCAGTGTTGCGCACGGTTTCCCCTATAGGGATTCAGAGGCCGGTGCGAGAGATTCTCGCTCCACTCATCAGTCGGGCGAAACTAAGTGTTCAGCCAGGAAGAGTGGTGCCATCTCTGCGCGCTAAGTCTCCAGTGCGCCTCCTGGGACCCGGATATCCTGCCCCGGTTCTGCGTGCGGTGTCTCCGGTACGTGTCCACAGCCCAGTGCGAGAGATCCCAGCGCCACTCATTGGTCGGGCCGAGGTCTGTGTGCTACCTGGTAGAGTGGTGCCAGCTCTGCGCGCCAGGTCTCCAGTGCGCCTTTTGGGACCAAGTTATCCTGTGGTCCTACGGGCAGAATCTCCGGTACGAATCCACAGCCCAGTCCGAGAGATTCCAGCTCCACTCACCCGTGAGGCCAGGGTTAGTGAGCTAGCTGGAGGTATGATGTCGGCTCTCCGTATCAGGTCCCCGGTCCTGGTGGAGGTTTCTCCACGCTCCGAGATCCCTGTTCCACGCTCCGAGATCCCTGTTCCACGCTCCGAGATCCCTGTTCCACGCTCCGAGATCCCTGTCCCACGCTCCAAGATCCCTGTTCCACGTTCCGAGATCGCAGTCCGTGTTGAGGTTCCAACACGTCCTGTTCCTGTTCCACGTGCCAGGTCCCCAGTGCATCTTCAGAGTCCAGTACGTGCTGTTCGGCCCGCGCACCAAGCTCCCCGTGCGCTTAGAGAGTCCAGCACGCCCTGTTCGACTCCGGCGCGCAAGCTCCCGTGCGCTTAGAGAGTCCAGCACGTCCTGTTCGGCTCCGGCGTACCCAGCTCCCGTTTGCTCAGAGAGTCCAGCACGTCCTGTTCCTGCCCGCCGCACCCAGCTCCCGTGGCGCTTCAGAGAGTCCAGCATGTCCTGTTCGGCTCCGCGCACCCAGCTCCCGTGCGCTAGAGAACCCAGCACGCCCTATTCGGCTCCGGCTCCCAGCTCCCGTGCGCTCAGAGAGTCCAGCACGTCCTGTTCGGCCCGCGCACCCAGCTCCCCGTGCGCTCAGAGAGTCCAGCACGTCCTGTTCCGGCTCCGCGCACCCAGCTCCCCGTGCGCTCAGAGAGTCCAGCATGTCCTGTTCCGGCTCCGCGCACCAAGCTCCCCGTGCGCTTAGAGAGTCCAGCACGTCCTGTTCCGGCTCCGCGCACCCAGCTCCCCGTGCGCTCAGAGAGTCCAGCATGTCCTGTTCCGGCTCCGCGCACCCAGCTCCCCGTGCGCTCAGAGAGTCCAGCATGTCCTGTTCCGGCTCCACGCACCCAGCTCCCCGTGCGCTTAGAGAGTCCTGCACGTCCTGTTCCGGTTTCCGGCGCACCAAGCTCCCCGTGCGCTTAGAGAGCCCAGTTCGGCCTGTTCCCGCTCCACGCACCAGAGTTCCAGTGAGCATCACGAGTCCAGTACGACCAGTTCCTGCTCCACGCACCAGAGTTCCAGTGAGCATCACGAGCCCGGTACTGCCAGTTCCTGCTCCACGCACCAGAGTTCCAGTGAGCATCAAGAGTCCAGTACGACCAGTTCCTGCTCCACGCACCAGAGTTCCGTCTCGTCCCGTGTTGTTATTAAATCATGTATTCTCGTGACAGCAGCACTACCACAAAAATGGAAGTGGAAAAGAGAGAAGGTGCCTGCCATACATTAAAGATACAAATTGGCTGAAAGGAACTGGCATAAATAGAAAAATATACCATTTTCATTTGAGGACAAAAATGTTAACAGCTGCTCCATATACAGTAGGTTGCAAAATAAATGGGACGAGATTTTCGATGTACCAATTCCATGGCATATGGTTTATGAACTGGTACAAAAAACTACCTTTGATTCAAAACTTTGAGTTTTTCAATTTAAATTATTATATACAATTCTTGTATCAACAGAATGCTATATGAACTCAAAAGAAACATCCCTTTTTCAGGACCCTGTCTTTCAAAGATAATTAGTAAAAATCCAAATAACTTCACAGATCTTCATTGTAAAGGGTTTAAACACTGTTTCCCATGCTTGTTAAATGAACAATTAATGAACATGCACCTGTGGAACGGTCGTTAAGACACTAACAGCTTACAGACGGTAGGCAATTAAGGTCACAGTTATGAAAATTTAGGACACTAAAGAGGCCTTTCTACTGACACTGAAAAACACCAAAAGAAAGATGCCCAGGGTCCCTGCTCATCTGCGTGAATGTGCCTTAGGCATGCTGCAAGGAGGCATGAGGACTGCAGTTGTGGCCAGGGCAATAAATGGCAATGTCCGTACTATGAGACACCTAAGCGCTACAGGGAGACAGGAAGGACAGCTGACCGTCCTCGCAGTGGCAGACCACGTGTAAAAACACCTGCACAGGATCGGTACATCCGAACATCACACCTGCAGGATAGGTAAAGGATGGCAACAACAACTGCCCGAGTTACACCAGGAACGCACAATTCCTCCATCAGTGCTCAGACTGTCCGCAATAGGCTGAGAGAGGCTGGACTGAGGGCTTGTAGGCCTGTTGAATGGCAGATCCTCACCAGACATCACCGGCAACAACGTTGCCTATGGGTGCTCTTCATTGACGAGTCGCGGTTTTGCCTCACGAGGGGTGATGGTCGGATTCACGTTTATCGTTGAAGGAATGAGCGTTACCCCCAGGCCTGTACTCTGGAGCGGGATCGATTTGGAGGTGGAGGGTCCGTCATTGTCTGGGCTGGTGTGTCACACCATCACCGGACTGAGCTTGTTGTCATTGCAGGCAATCTCAACGCTGTGCGTTACAGGGAAGACACACCAGATACTGACTGATACTTTTGATTTTGACCCCCTTGTTCAGGGACACATTATTACATTTCTGGCTGGAATAATGTCTGTGGAACTTGTTCAGTTTATGTCTCAGTTGTTGAACCTTGTTATGTTCATACAAATATTTACACATGTTAAGTTTGCTGAAAATCAACTCAGTTGACAGTGAGAGGACGTTTCTTTTTTTGCCGAGTTTATATGGGGCATACCACAATCTCAGCTCTGTAGATTTTGCTGAGAAGAGACAGAATCAATAGATCATTTATTCTGGTACTGTCCCTATGTAGCTTGTTTCTGGTCACAGGTTCAGGAATGGTAAAAAGAAAATCACAACATGCACTTAAAATTATCCTTACAAATAGCAGTGTTGGAAGATTTGGAAAGCAATAGTCAGTCAATAAAGTAAATTAAATAATACTAGTTGAAAAGGTTTTCATCTTTAGCTCACAATCTGTGAATACTACACGATTAGAAAGGTCAGAAAAATATGTAAAACATCACAGCACAATTGAAAAATATATGGCACATGGAAACCAAACGAGGGTGGTCTATGGTGATAGGTGGGATGGGCTGAGAGTGGCTGAGGGGTGGGATTAAAGAGCTTATGTTTGGTAATGTATTATTGTTATGTGACTGCTTTATATAAAATACCATGTATGTAAAATGTATATGTAAAACGTAACAAAAAAGCTGTAAAAAAAAACCTAAAAGATATTTGTCCTCCGAATAAAATAAAAGTGTGCAAAGCTGTCATCAAGGCAAAGGGCGGCTACTTTGAATAATCTCAAATATAAAATATATTGTTTAACACTTTTTTCGGTTACTATATAATTCCATATGTGTTATTTCATAGTTTTTATGTCTTCACTATGTTTCTACAATGTAGAAAATAGTTAAAATAAAGAAAAACCCTGGAATGAGTAGGTGTGTCCAAACTTTTGACTGGTACTGTATATGCTGTATCGAACACGCAAGGTTGACTCTTGTAGTGTATCTGATTGTTCCTGATGTGTTTCTGCCTTAGTTAATGCAAGTCTTTGTGCACGTGTTGATAACAGTTGGAGGAAACGGCACTCTAGGAGAGCATGATCACTCAAGGGCTGAATCGTATGTCAGAACGTTTACATATCAAATCCTGACATGGAATTGTTTATTCATGAAAGGATTCATATTGCCAGGGATACAAACAGTGCCCGGGTTGTCTCTAGTGTGCTGCGGTTTTCAAAGATGTGAGGGCATATTTTGATAGGTTATGGACTATTCTGTTCAGAAATATATCAATGCAACAAAGTCCTAAAGTAGTAAAGCCAGTTTACAGTCTGAGGGACCCTGACAAAACAGACTAAAAATAAAAGGTAAAAAGAGACTGCAGTCTGCACACTGCAATCTACAGATGTATGATCTTAATTTGATCACCCTGTTGCAGGATTATTTTCCTGCCATAGCTAGCTGGCTCAAATTAAAATCCTACATCTGTATGTTTCCCTGTGGTTTATTGGCGACAACGATTCAACCCTTGGGTCTTCATTAAAAGTCAATTTACAAAGAACAAGCCCGTAGAGAGAGAGACAGAAATTATTAGTTCCTTCCTATGATATGTCTCTACTCCAAAGTAGTGCATTCCTCACATGGGAATGGTCTGGTTGACAAAGTTATCATAGATTTCCCCAGTTACTCTCCTATTGTAATCGCAATAGGGGCCACCATGGCATTGCACATTAATTCAAAAGGAGGCATCACCATTCTACTATCTAATGAAGTCTGTCAAGACATTAATTTCCTCTATTATTTTGTTTATTCATAACAATTAAAAACATCCACTAATCCTGATGGTCTGGATGGTGACTTCTTTGCTTTGAATATTCTATTTAGATTCATATTATTTCAGTGAAAAGGAGTCAATGTGAACTGACCTTGTGACAAGTGGCTATTAAGGTTAGCTGTTATCATAGTGTTTATCTGTCTCCCACACAGGCCTGGATTTACACAAACATGCCTCGGGTAACAAAGTCACCAACAGAGGAAATGATCTGTTTAATTTAACTGAATTCTGAGTTGGGCAGCTAATGAGAATAAAAAAATTGGTAAACTCTCTTGAAATAGCAGAAAGGCAGCACATTTTCTACTTTCTCCGCTGCTATTTATTGTAATGTTACTTTAGCCTACAGTCCATTGCAGTCAAATATTGCTTGCTCTTTTATGTGTCATTTAGGCTTTACAACCTCAGCAGTCTCCAAGCAGCAGATAACACGCATAAAGGACCATTCTGCCCTCGCCTTCCTCCCGCTTTGTCTTTCTGGGCTGTAGGCAGGCAGATGCCTGGACTGAGGATGCACAGTGTATCATAGGCCACAGGCCACAGCCATAGAAGCTGGCACTCTATTTAAGGGTGTCCAGCATGTGGTTATGTTCTGTGGCTGTCGGGCAGACAGACTGCCTCCCTCCCAGCAAGCACAATCCGCTCTTGTGAGCCTAGTGCTTGCACGGCTCACGGTGGTTATGTATCTGTTGTTTTTCTCTGTAGAAGCCTTCAAATCGAGCACCCTGTCAGCCCTCGGCACCTCAGGAGCTCTCAGTTACCTCTACCTACAGAAGAGTTCTTCTCTTGGTGAGTTTCATGCGGTAGAAGTCTTGACTTCTCCACAGTGCCTCCCAAATTGAAAACAATAACATTGTTTCCAGTCGGGTTAAGTTTAGTTTATTGAAGTCCCCATTAGCTACTGCACATGCAGCAACTACTGTTCCTGGGGTCCACATAAAACGTACAAATACATGATAAAGTACAGAACAGTTATAGACAAGAACAATATAAGATATTACATTACATTTAAAATAAAAAAATACAAATAAGAGTTATATATTGGAGAGACACCAAGAGACAACAAAAATACAATTTACACACTATTCCTATAGACATTTTCATATTCTTATATACAGTACAGTTAAATTAGATCTTTAGACAGAGGAGAGGCGCTGTGATACAATATGTTTTTTTTACCTGTTTTTTTAAAGCTAAACTTGCTTTTTGCCTGAGTAACCTCTGGTGGCCGAGCATTCCATGATGACATGGCTCTATACATAACTGAGCGACGCATTAAATCTGTTTTTGGTTTGGGTGCCGTGAAGAAACCCCATGGTGGCGTGTCTGGTGGGGTATGTATGTCTGTTTGAAGTGTATGCAAATAGATTATACAAGTGGTTAGGCATTTAACACACAAATGTTTCTTAAAAAGACTAGAAGAGAAGTAGTTAATTTCTCCTCAACCCTCAACCATGAAAGACTATCATGCATGTTGTTGATGTTAGTTCTGTGTGAGCAGTTAAGGGCAAGGCATGCTGCTTTGTTTTGAACCAGCTGCTAGGTCTTTCTTTGCTGCACTTGACCATATTACCAGACAGTAATCAAGATGGGACAAGAAGACCAGAGCCTGAACAACTAGTAGTTGATCTGTGTCAAAAACACAGAACATATTTTTCTAACAGACATACCTCTCCCCATCTTCACAGCAACTTTGCCAATATGACTTGACCATGATTACTGACCATCCAATGTTACTCCCTGGCTGGAGTTCAACTTGTTCAATGGTCACACCCAGTTGAGGTTTAGGTCTAAGAGAACGCTTTGAATCAAATACAATGCTTTTGGTTTTAGATGTATTTAAGACCAGTTTATTGTTAATTACCCATTCTGACACTGACTGTAACTCCTTGCTAAGAAATACCAGGGCCGATTTCTGGTTCCAGTCCGTCCGAGACCAACTCTCTCCCTGAGCTCGGTAATGATGAGCTGGAGACTTCTTGCCCATGTACGCATTAATTAAGAGCTAGTCATTATTCCTCTCTTTCTCCCACTCTCTCAATCATTTTCCAGTCCAATCTCTTTCTCCCTGACTTCCTCTCTCGTTCTCCCCTGCTGGGACTGACCGGTGCATGTGTGATGTGCTGTCAATCACACATTATCTCTGGGGTTCCAACAGCTCCTCCATATTTGTCTCTGAGGCAGAAACAGATTTTGGCAACATATTGTTTCAGGCCACCACGTCAGTCTGATTTGTTCCAAGAGAATCAGAGTTCAGACAGCAGCATTTCCATACAAACTGTGTGGATACTATGCAGTATTGAACAGGGCGATAGATAGATGATTTGGACAGCTAAACATTTCCTCATTACGTTTTTATTGACATCAACAACCATATAATTCGCATGTTGACTTAGTACCCATCTCAGAGATCAATAACACTATTTGATTGGAAATGATAATGACACAATCATTTCCTGTGGTGTATCGATCAGCAGACAAGGAACTGATCAAGATCCCAGTTAGTTGTGCCCTGATAGACATCATGATTACTACTGTAGCTTGTTTTAGCACCGCACGAAAAACACTTTTCCTCATGCATAATTGAATATGGATAATTGCATAAAGACGACACACAGGGCACATAATGAATCACATTATGTTCTCAAATTACTACCGTAGATCAGACACAGTTAGGTAAACACTGTGATCATGACAAGCACGTGCACATCTGAGAGATGTTCTGATGCTTTTCACATTAGATATTGTAGATCAGGGATCATCAACTAGATTCAGCCGCGGGACGTTGTTTTCTTGAGCGGTGGGTCGGGGGACCGGAACATAATTACAAATAATTTGTAGACTGCAGATTGGCTACAAGAAGCCAAAAACAGATAAAACATTTGACTAAAACATAATAATTTCAAACCTTGCTTACATTTGTATATGATCACGTATCTTTCTATTATGCGTGGGAATACTTTGGAACATATTTCCAAAATTATAATGACTTGGATTACCTGGTGTTTTTACAGTCTTTCATGTAAAAAAACGTTTGCTTAGAAAACTTGGGGAACCAAATAAAACCACCCGCGAGCCAAATTCAGCCCGTGGGCTGCCATTTGGGGAACTCTGGTGTAGATGTTGCATGTTTTCCCTATAAGGCACTCAATGAAGCATTTAGTGTTTCCTAAGAGTCCACTTCACCTCTCACGTTTTCCTACCATCTCAATTATTTGACATGGTGAAAGCGGCCCTTAGGGAGCAGTGTGAGGAAACTGGGAACATTGGTATTGCTGTGCCGTAATCATGGAGCTGTGGTGTTTATGATCAGACCAGATGATTACATCCTCTCCTGCCACAGGCCATTACTTTCTTTGGAAACGTTTAGGGTGTTCACCCTGATGCATTCTAATAGGCTCGATCTGTTAAGTCTAATCTTCAGAATGACCTTTGGATGAAAATATGGAATGCATGTATGATGTGTTAAACTGTACTGATATCTCTTAATATCTGGAATATTTAATATTATTGTTTGTAAAAATAAAAATAATCGTTATAGATACATGACTAAGCAACCGCAGTAAACTATTCTAAGACTGCATAAACATTTTTTATGAGGGATACTTGGGGAGCTGAAGTTGCAAGTTGCTATCACACAGCATGGATTTAAGAGAGTTGGCTTAATGACTTGTAACTATAGCAACACAATACAGACTCTCATGGATGCGGCCTATTAAGGATGCAAATTGTCTTAACACTTATTCCCTCCCTGAATATGAGTTGATCATATTGTGACAAAGAGCGAAATGAAGACCAGTTTGGTGGGAGAGAAGATGGAGTACTATTGTGAGAGCACATTACATTGTTACCAGAGTGCATTCAATGAGTTTCCCTGAAGGACACTTTTCGTTTTACTGGAGACTCAATAGTTTTAATTCTCAGTTAACCTCCCTACAACCCACCTTTGTTTCTTATTTTCCTGCAAGAGGACTTATTTGGCGTGTGTCCCCTTGAGCAAGGGCACGATGATGGATACAGAATCCTAGCATTCACCCTCAAACACCAACAGTAAAAATAACTCCACCTAATTTATTCGTTTGGAGGACCATTTACTGTATAGGGTTCCTTCCCAGGATCTTGGATCCAAATGTTATTTTTCTTCCCTCGTAACAGAAAATATAATTTGGCAGCTGAAATAGGGACCAATTACAGCAGAATAAATAAGAGTTAACCATAGAGAGAGAGAGAGTACTTTACTGGTCTAGCCAAATAGGCCACAGAGGGAAGGAGAGAGATTTGTACTTCTTGATAATAAACCTAAATGTACCAACTCTTTGCCAGGCATAATGCATGGAAGACTAGAGCAGAGGATAGTAGAGCCCAACGTCCACCTGCTACACTCCATCTGGATCAGGAAGGGACCTGTTTCAATAAAACACTAAACTGTAAGCTTGTATTGATGGATGCTATTTAATCAAGCAAAAATAACTCCAGGGGAGTGAAAATGATAATGCTTGGACGATAAGGCTCTTTTAAAAGCTTTGTTCTGTGCCAGTGTAGTACTACCTAGCGTGTTGATACCACAGGTGTCCAGAGTTTTTCAGCACAGTAGATTGTGAAATGAGAGCAGAGCTTGTTGGGATCAAGACAGCCCCCCAGACTAGCTGTGCCATCTACGTCAAGCAGTGTTCTACACAGTACCTGGGGCAGATTAGACTGCCCTCAATTTCATTACACCAGGCCTGTCAACCCCAGCCCACCAGAGAACAGGAGAATACACCATGACAGCGCAGACACAGGAACAAATTAGACGGAGCTACTCGAACCTCCAGAGACACAGACAGATACAGGGGAGCAGAGAGGGAGGAGACAGAGAGAGGTGGATACAGGGGAGGAGAGAGGGAGGAGAAAGAGAGAGATGGAAACAGGTGAGAGGAAGGAGAGAGGAAAGAGAGAAGGAAACATTGAAACAGGAGAGGAGAGAGAGGGATACATGAGAGGAGAGCGGGAAACAGGAGAGGAGAGCGGGAGGAGAGAGAGGGAAACAGGAGAGGAGAGAGGGCGAGAGAAATAGAGGAGCAAGCGAGAGAGAGAGAGAGAGAGAGAGAGAGAGAGAGAGAGAGAGAGAGAGAGAGAGAGAGAGACAATAAAGGATAGAGGGTGAAAGACAGAGAGAGAGCAGCACATTCACCTCCTCTCCAGCCGTCACCAACATCAAATCAAATGTTATTTGACACGTGCTGAATACAACTTGTGTAGAATTTACAGTGAAATGCTTACTTACAAGCACTTAACCAACAATGCAGTTTTAAGAATAATAAGTGTTAAGTAAAAAATAGAGGAGTAAAAATTAAAAAATAAAAGTAACAAATAATTAAAGAGCAGCAGTAAAACAACAGTAGCGAGGCTATATACAGGGGGTACCGGTACAGAGACAATGTGCGGGGGCACCGGATAGTCGAGGTAATTGAGGTCATATTTACATGCACACTACTGGTCAAAAGTTTTAGAACACCAACTCATTCAAGGGTTTTTCTTTATTTGTACTATTTTCTACATTGTAAAATAATAGTGAAGACATCAAAACTATGAAATAACGCATATGGAATCCTGTAGTAACCAAAAAAGTGTTACACAAATCAAAATATATTTTATGTTTGAGATTCTTCAAATAGCCACCCTTTGCCTTGGTGTTGGCTGCTTTTCCTTTACACTGCGATACAACTCATCCCAAACCATCTCGACTGGGTTGAGTTCTGGTGATTGTGGAGATGAGGTCATCTGATGCAGCACTCCATCACTTTCCTTCTTGGTCAAATAGCCCTTACACAGCCTGGAAGCGTGTTGGGTCATTGTCCTGTTGAAAAACAAATGATAGTCCCACTAAGCGCAAACCAGATGGGATGGTGTATCGCTGCAGAATGCTGTGGTATCCATGCTGGTTAAGTGTGCCTTGAATTCTAAATAAATCACAGACAGTTTTACCAGCGATGCACCATCACACCTCCTCCGTGCTTCATGGTGGGAACCACACTACTTTGCGTCTCACAAAGACACAGAGGTTAGAACCAAAAATCGCAAATTTGGAATCAGCAGACCAAAGGACAGATTTCCACCGGTCGAATGTCCATTGCTCGTGTTTCTTGGCCCAAACAAGTCTCCTAATTGGTGTCCTTTAGTAGTGGTTTCTTTGCAGCAATTCGACCATGAAGGCCTGATTCCTGCAGTCTCCACTGAACAGTTGATGTTGAGATGTGTCTGTTACTTGAACTATGTGGAATATTTATTTGGGCTGAAATTTCTGAGGCTGGTAACTCTAATTAACTTATTCTTTGCAGCAGAGGTAACTCTGGGTCTTCCTTTCCTGTGGCGGTCCTCATGACAGCCAGTTTCATCATAGCGATTGATATTTTTGCGACTGCACTTGAAGAAACTTTCAAAGTTCTTGAAATGATCCGTATTGACTGACCTTCATGTCTTAAAGTAATGATGGACTGTCATTTCTCTTTGCTTATTTGAGTTGTTCTAGCCATAATATGGACTTGGTCTTTTACCAAATAGGGCTATATTCTGTATACCATCCCTACCTTGTCACAACACAACTGATTGGCTCAAACGCATTAAGAAGAAAAGAAATTCCACAAATTAACTTTTAAGAAGGCACACCTGTTAATTGATATGCATTCTAGGTGACTACCTCATGAAGCTGGTTGAGAGAATGCCAAGAGGGTGCAAAGCTGTCATCAAGGCAATGGGTGGCTACTTTGAAGAATATATATATTTTTTTTAACACATTTTTGTTACTACATGATACCATGTGTCTTATTTCATGGTTTTGATCTCTTCACTATTAGAAAATAGTCAAAATAAAGAAAAACCCTTGAATGGGTAGGTGTGTCCAAACTTTTGACTGGTACTGTACATGTCATGTCTGCTCCCGCTCTTCCCCCCTGGCACTTGAGGGCGCCAGGCTGCCCTGCATCACGCACTCCTGCTATCCATTATGCACACCTGCCTTCCCTCATCACGCGCATCAGTGATATTGGACTCACCTGGACTCACTTATCACCTGTTATTACCTCCCCTATATTTGTCAGTTCCCTAGCTCTGTTCCCCGCTGCTGCATTACTTGTCATTTGTCTTTGTTTCCCGTGTTTTTGACGCTGTTCCTGTCTCGTGCCATATCAGTTCTTTATTAAATGTTTTACTCCCTGTACCTGCTTTGTCTCTCCAGCGCCATGCCATGTGACAGAATGCAGCAGCCAACATACGAAGCATCGGGGAGTACTGGCGTTCCGGTTGGTATGGTGGCATTGGCTCTGGGTCGCCACCGATGGAACCAGGGGGGTGCCTAGCCAGCTCGTCAGGCTTCCACACCCTAGCTGGCTCGAGAAGTTTCCTTGCCCCGGTTGGCTCGGATGGCGCCCATCCCACATCGGGCCTCAGCCAGATCGTCAGTTCTTGTTCGCCCAGCCAGTCCAGGAGTTTATTTTTGTTTGTCTTTTGTTTTGTTGGTGACGTCGGGGTGGATTCCGCCGCCGATGGAACCGGGGGTGCCTAAGCCAGCCCGTCGGGCTTCCACGCCCTGGCTGGCTCAAGAGGTTTCCTTGCCTCGGTTGGCTCGGCGGCTTCCCATCCCACATCACTCTCCACCGGATCATCGGGCTCCCTCTCTGCAGCGGGATCGACAGGCGTCTTGCCTCAACCGGATCGCCAGGCTCCCATGCCTCAGCCGGCTCACCAGGCTCTCACGCTCCTGCCGGCTCGTCTGGCTTCCACGCCCCAACCGGCTTGCCCAGCGCCCATGCCTCAGCCGGCTCACCAGGCTCTCACGCTCCTGCCGGCTCGTCTGGCTTCCACGCCCCAACCGGCTTGCCCAGCGCCCATGTCTCGGCCGGTTCACCCAGGTGGAACGCTGGGTGGTGCCCAAAGAGAGGGGTAGGGGGTACTGTCACGTCTGCTCCTGCTCTTACCCCCCTGGTGCTCGAGGGCATCAGGTTGCCCTGCATCATGCCTCCCTCGCTGCAGCGGGATCGATTGGCTTCCATGCCTCAGCCGGCTCGCCAGGCTCTCATGCTCCTGCCGATTCGTTGGGCTTCCACGCCCCAACCAGCTTGCCCAGCGCCCATGTCTCGGCCCCCAGAGGGGGGTACTGTCAAGTCTGCTCCCCCAGGCTGCCCTGCATCATGCTCTCCTGCTATCCACTACGCACACCTGCCTTCCCTCGTCATGCGTATTAGCGATATTGGACTCACTTATCACCTGTTAATATCTCCCCTATATTTGTCAGTTCCCCAGCTCTGTTCCCCACTGCTGCATTAATTGTAATTTGTCTTTGTTTCCCATGTTTTTGACGCTGTTCCTGTCTCGTTCCATGTCAGTTATTTGTTTGTTTTACTCCCCGTACCTGCTTCGTCTCTCCAGCGTAATGCCATGTGACAGTACATATGTAATATCTTAATTTGAGCCAGTTTGCTACAGCAGGAAAATAATCCTGCAGCAAAAGAAAATGTGAGTTATTATGTGGATTATAATTAATTGACACATTTTGTAGGGGTTGATACATTTTTCGTAAGGGAGATTACGAAATAGAAATTACAAACTTCAGAAGCCTTTTTAAACCTAAAATACACTACAAGTTTAAAATGTCCTGCATTGCTGGAAAGTTCTACTGCAACTGGGTGATCAAATTAAGATCCTACACCTGTACATATTCAGACATCCCTTTCCCATTCAGTGACATAACAATTCAGCTGCTTAGAATTGGAATGGGTTCATTTTAGAGATCAGGAAATTGGTTACGGGGCGGGCCTGGAGGAATCGCATGCCTCTTAATCATACACACAATTGGGTTTGGCATGTAAGATGAATCACCCAAGCCATGCAGCGGCTCTGCTCATTCTGCACAGGCAGGCCCTCATCTACTAATAGTGAGAAGAAATCAGTGCAATCGGCTACATAATATGGAGCGTAAACCGTAGTTGAATTACAAAGCAATAATTAGTTAGGTTAACATTATCATAATCATCCTTTGAGTATCAAAAGGATTTTGCGAGTTTCTAGAAATGATATAATTTTTAATTAGCAAAAAGTTGGACCGTTTAACGCCTGGGAAAACAGATCTAATTAACATCATATGACATTATTTTCCTTTTTCTTAGAGGACAACCTATACCCAGGGCAGCTCACAACTTGGTGTCTCACACATCGTGGTCCAATTACCCATCTGTGTGCCACCCCAGCCAGTCTTAGGAATCCCCCCACCTCCCTACCCCCGCTCCTACCCTCAGGGCCAGTTCTACTGCGTCCTCACTGGGTCCAATATGCCATTGAGCGTCTGCTCCACTTTCTCCACCGTCACGACAGACAACGAGTAAGAGCTAAAGTCAGGAAGATATTTTGTGCAAAACTCAAATATCAGGCCGATTAACAAGAACTTGCAATCCAAGTAAAAGTGTAGAATGCTTACAGTAATTCTGATCTTTTGCCCAATTATTGGCAAAAGATCTGATCTGATTGGTCAAAAGACCAATTATTGGCAAAAGATCAGAATTAGCCTGCCTGTGTAAATGCAGCTTATGTTGTCCACCGATTACTTTACATGTTTCAGGCCAATCCCTTAAATGTGGGTGACATCACAAAGGAGATGATTGTGGACTACAGGAAAAGGATGACCGAGCACGCCCCCATTCTCATCGAAGGGGGCTGTAGTGGAGCAGGTTGAGAGCTTCAAGTTCCTTGGTGTCCACATCACCAACACACTATCATGGTCCAAACACACCAAGGCAGTCGTGAAGAGGGCACGACAAAACCTATTCCCCCTCAGGAGACTGAAAAGATTTGGCATGGGTCCTCAGATCCTCAAATATTTCTACAGCTGCACCATCGAGAGCATCCTGACTGGTTGCATCACTGCCTGGTATGGCAACTGCTTGGCCTCAGACCGCAAGGCACTACAGAGGGTAGTGCGTACGGCCCAGTACATCGCTGGGGCCAAGCTTCCTGCCATCCAGGACCTCTATGCCAGGCGGTGTCAGATGAAGGCCCTAAAAATTGTCAAAGACTCCTGACATCCTAGTCATAGACTGTTCTCTCTGCTATCGCATGGCAAGCGTACTGGAGCGCCAAGTATAGGTCCAAAAGGTGTCTTAGCAGCTTCTACCCCCAAGCCATAAGACTCCTGAACAGCTAATCAAATGGCTAACCAGACTATTTACATTGTGCCCCCCCCTTCTACGCTGCTGCTACTTATTCTATGTTTATTATCTATGCATAGTCACTAACTCTACCTACACTACTGGTCAAAAGTTGTAGAGCACCTACTCATTCAAGGGTTTTTCTTTAGTTTAACTATTTTCTACATTGTAGAATAATAGTGAAGACATCAAAACTATGAAATAACACATATGGAATCATGTAGTAACGACTGCTTTGCACACTCTAGGCATTCTCTCAACCAGCTTCATGAGGTAGTCACCTGGAATGCAATTAAATGAATTAACAGGTGTGCCTTCTTAAAAGTTAATTTGTGGAATATCTTTCCTTCTTAATGCGTTTGAGCCAATCAGTTGTGTTGTGACAAGGTAGGGTTGGCGTACAGAAGATAGCCCTATTTGGTAAAAGACCAAGTCCATATTACGGCAAGGACAGCGGATGATCTCCGCATGTGTATTTCTCACCGTAAAGCATGGAGCAGGAGGTGTTATCGTGTGGGGGTGCTTTGCTGGTGACACTGTCAGTGATGTATTTAGAATTCAAGGCACACTTAACCAGCATGGCTGACACAGCATTCTGCAGCGATACACCAACCCATCTGGTTTGGGCTTAGTGGGACTATCATTTGTTTTTAAACAGGACAATGACTCAACACGCCTCCAGGCTGTGTAAGGGCTATTTGACAAAGAAGGAGAGTGATGGAGTGCTGCAACAGATGACCTGGCCTCCACAATCCCCCTGACCTCAGCCAAATGTAGATGGTTTGGGATAAGTCAGACAGCAGAGTGAATGAAAAACAGCCAACAAGTGCTCAGCATTTGTAGGAACTCCAAGACAGTTGGAAAAGCATTCCAGGTGAAGCCGGTTGAGAGAAGGCCAAGAGTGTGGAAAGCTGTCATCAAGGCAAAGGGTGGCTATTTGAAGAATCTCAAACATAAAATATATTTTGATTTGTTTAACACTTTTTTGGTTACTACATAATTCCATATGTGTTATTTCATAGCTTTGATGTCTTCACTACTATTCTACAATGTAGAAAATAGTAAAAAAAAGAAAAACCCTTGAATGAGTCTGTGTTCTAAAACTTTTGACCGGTAGTGTGCATGTAAATATGACCTCAATTACCTCGACTAACCGGTGCCCCCGCACATTGTCTCTGTACCGGTACCCCCTGTATATAGCCTCGCTACTGTTGTTTTACTGCTGCTCTTTAATTATTTGTTACTTTTATTTTTTATTTATCTATTTTTTACTTATCACTTCTTAAAACTACATTGTTGGTTAAGTGCTTGTAAGTAAGCATTTCACTGTAAGGTCTACACCTGTTGTATTTAGCGCATGTGACAAATAACATTTGATTTGATGTTGGTGACGAGAGGAGGTGAATGTGCTGCTCTCTCTCTGTTTTTCTCCCTCTATCCTTTATTGTATCTCTCTGTCTCTCGCTCGCTCCTCTATTTCTCCCTCCCTCTGTCCTCTCCTGTATCGCTCTCTTAGGTTTGTCCAAACTTTTGACAGGTATCTGCATAAAAAGCCATTCTACACTTGTTAGGTAACCAATAGGCTCTGGAACAGGGAGCATTAACTAGATTCAGCTGCGGGTTGATTTATTTTGAGCGGAGGGTTGGGGGGCCGGAACATAATTACAAATTATTTGTAGACTGCAGATTGACTGCCCAAACAGATCTAATATTTGACTAAAACATAATCATTTCAAACCTAGCTTATATTTGCATACGATCACGTGTCTTATATTAAACGCAACATGCAACAATTTCAAAGATGTTCCTGAGTTACAGTTCATTTAAGGAAATCTGTCAATTGAAATAAAATCATTAGGCCCTAATCTAGGGATTTCACATGACTGGGAATACAGATATGCATCCGTTGGTCACAGATGCCATTAAAAAACAAGTAGGGGTGTGAATCAGAAAACCAGTCAGTATCTGGTGTGACCACCATTTGCCTCATGCAGCGTGATAGATCTCCTTCACATAGAGTTGATCAGGCTGTTGATTGTGTGCTGTGGTATGTTGTCCCACTCCTCTTCAATGGCTGTGTGGTTGTTGGATATTGTCAGGAACTGTACACGTCGATCCAGAGCATCCCAAACATGCTAAATGGGTGACATGTCTGGTGAGTTTGCAGGCCATGGAAGAACTGGGATATTTTCAGCTTCCAGGAATTGTGTACAGATCCTTGCGACATGGGGCCTTCCATTATCATGCTGAAACATGAGGTGATGGCGTCGGATGAATGGTACGACAATGGGCCTCAGGATCTCGTCACGGTATCTCTGTGCATTCAAATTGCCATCGATAAAATGCAATTGTGTTCATTGTCCATAGCTTATGCCTGCCAATACGATAACCCCAACGCCACCATGGGGCACTCTGTTCACAATGTTGACATCAGCAAACCACTCACCCACACAACGCCATACACGTGGTCTGCAGTTGTGAGGCCGGTTATACGTACTGCCAAATTCTCTAAAATGGAAGGAGGCTTATGGTAGTGAAATGAACATGCAATACTCTGGCAACAGCTCTGGTGGACATTCCTGCAGTCAGCATGCCAATTGCACGCTCCCTAAAAACTTGAGACAATTGTGGCATTGTGTTGTGTGACAGAATTGCACATTTTAGAGTGGCCTTTTATTGTCCCCAGCACAAGGGGCACCTGTGTAATGATCATGCTGTTTAATCAGCTTCTTGATATGCCACAGCTGTCAGGTGGATGGATTATCTTGGCAAAGGAGAAATGCTCATTAACAGGGAGGGAAACAAATTTGAGCACAACATTTGAGAGAAATAAGCTTTTTGTGAGTATGGAACATATCTGGGATATTTTATTTCAGCTCATTAAACATGGGACCAACACATTACATGTTGCATTTATATTTTTATTCAGTGTATTATAAGCTGAAATAAAAGATTTCAGAAATGTTCCATTAAATTAAAATCACATTAGCCTCATCCACATTCATGGCCTATAACCGATGATGTCATGTTTAGCCAGTCACTCACTATAGGATGGTCGATATACAGTACAGCCCAGGGCAAGATGCTTGCAGCATTCAGTTAGCAGATACGGATAGTCCAATCAATGTGACCTTACCTTCAAAACTCCTTCTCTATGTATGACATAATTACAACAGTTTTGTCTCAAATATAGTATAAATTACACCCAAAAAATGTATTCGGGGTGAATTATTTGATAAGTCATGCTGGTCCTATAGGGGTCACATTCTGAGGATCTGGGCGCCGGTAATATAACTCACCATGTCTGTGTCTGACACCGGTCCAAAGCTGGTCACGTAGATATTTGTCCTCACCTCCGTCACACTCTCTGCTTGGATACGAGGAGAAGACAGAGGTAGAGTTTAAGTACCTTCCTTAAGGGACAGAGGAGTGCTCCATCTAAGATGGTTACCAGTCCTTACCTGACCCCCAGGCCGTACTGCTGCTCTGTCTACTTCAGGTTGGTTGTCGATGTCAATTTAGTAAAGTCAGTTCACTTTCTAAACACCAAATCCAATGACAGAGTCAGAAACATGAATGTTGATGTCTCGCCACTCAACCAAATAAGGCTGAACCTATGGAGGTAGCAAGACTTTGATAGAGGCTGTTTTTAGGGAGAGTGTTTGCATCATTATCACGGTCACAAACTGAGATGAGAAATGACAGGAATAATGAGGGTTGGCAGGACCACATTAAAATCATATTTAGGCCTGTTCACAGGGACTTGTTTGTATTGGTGTCAGATGATGCTATTCACTGTGCATTATCCTAATGCGCTCTATTGTGTATAATCCTTTAACTGGGAGCGCTTCCTATCTGCACAGTCTGGGTAAACAACATTTCTTGTGTAATTGGGTGAAATGTGCAGTTTCAGAATAGAGTTAAGGACTGGAGATGAAACACAGAGAGACTGCCAACAGTCTGCTGCACATGAGTCATCCTAAATGGGATGACGGAAGTGGGGGGAATCACCTTTTACTTATAAGGTTTCCAATTAGAGCCTCACGGCCAGGCCTTAACTTAGATTTTATTGATTGCAGGATGTAAATGAACGAGGGGCTTTGATGTAAGGCTGTGAGTAGCTATCTGCCAGTCGTTGCTCCGAGACGGAGTGAAACCAATGGAATGTTTCCAGAACATGCCGCTATGGAATCTAGAGTTCCCCTGCCAACATGACATTGGCCATTAATCAAAATGCACATGCCAAGGGCTTTGGAATACAGAATACATCCAACACATTTGGAGGGCACCTGAGATTTCTTTGTCTGGGAGGTCGGAGACTTATGGGAAGTGCATAGGTGGCAAAGCTAGTGTGGTGACAGATTTATCATCCATCCTAGTGGGGGTGGAATAGAGCGGGGGTGCTCACCACTGTCAGCTTAATAAAACATCACATGGATTTCATGTTCACACTCACAGACCTCTGACTGAGAATTCAAAATCACTTATAGTAAGCTCCATTTTGAAAGAAAAAACATCAAATAAAATCATTAGCACACAGTCTTATTACCACCCTAATGATGATGTAGCAGTAGCATTAGATGATGTAGCGTTAGCATTAGCTGATGTAGCATTAGCATTAGCTGATGTAGCATTAGATGATATAGCATTAGCACTTCCTCCGCCAAGACAGGGCAGGGCCGTCCCCAGCGGGCAGGAAATCAGAGCTCTGCTGGACCTCTGAGATCTGAAGACAGGGCTTACAAGCCAAGTGTCAAGAAGCTGCTGTTTTTAATAGGGTCTTTGTGGCATTCTGCTGGCGATAACCATCTCCTTGTGAGGAGGATCAATAATTTCACTGTTCCTACAAGCAATATGTTCAAGATCTGAAGAGATGTAGCATACTCTCACTGTGATCAGGGAAACTGAGCTGTTAATGACACCACTGTATGGCTCTGAAGGATCAATGGAGGTCAAGCTGACAAGTGACCCAATTGTTCATGGGGTCACAGCTCCAAATCCATCACTGCACACAACGGCTAGCTCCTGGCTCGGTGAGCCTGGGCTGGCAATGCGGGGAGGTAGGGAGAAGGAATGGAGGAGAGGACTTGCAAGTGCTCTCTGTTTCAGTAGAGGCAGTGGTCAGTGGCTTGTTTCTAACTAGAGGGATATTATTTGTACTTCACTCCTGATCCTGGGGCACCATATCATGTGTTCAAGCTTTTGTCCCAGACCAGCACTAACACATCTGATTCAGCTAGTGAAGGTCTTTATGATTAGCATATTGATTCTTCAAGTTAAACTAGCTTACTTGAATAGTTTTGGGTAGTAGAGGCAGACAGACATTGCAAAAAGGTAATATGCTAGCTACCTGACGATCTCTTTGAAGCAATGTATGGCTATATAATGAATGTTTCAAAGACAGTTTATTAAAGTAGTGGATGGCAGACTCAGCAGCTTAGAGAGAATCTTACACATTGTGTGTGGCAGAGCCCAAAAGGCACTATTAGCAGTATGTCTGGCTCTGTTAGAGGTAGGGAGAGGTGAGCAGTGTCTTCGCTCAACAAACCAGCCTACCTCCTAGTCCGGGGCGAAGCCGGTTGTCGTAGCCATCCAGCAGTCTGTCCAGGATCCGGGTGAAAATAGTGATGTTGTCTCTACTGTCGTCAGGCAACGGCTCTCTGTGCCCAACCACTGCCCTGCAGAGAGAGAGAGAGAGAGAGAGAGAGAGAGAGAGAGAGAGAGAGTGATTTAAATTGAACACAGCAGACATATTTGACTCTTTCCTGTACCAGTGGTTCCTTAGACTCAGATTAGTCATGAGAAATACAGCTCCACCTGAACCTGAACACCACATGTGTCTGGCTGTCCACAGCTTCACTCTGCACTCGTAATTAATTTCCTTTTTACAATGAGCTCAGGCCAGACTTTTGGAGGAACTACTGTTGTTTCAAACCACAGAGAGCTGTAGGGGTAATTTAACCTCTTTCTAATTCAACCTTCACAGTCATGGCTACCGCAATGATTAAGACACAAACATGTTGGGGTTTAATTTGAGGTGCTGTGTGTCAGCACACCACTCTCAGACATGGAAAGACCGATTGAAGTCCAAAAGGATTAGTGAAGCCTGTCACAGAGCTGCTGCAAACTCTGCCTCTGGATTTCTTCCTCCTTCTTTCCACATAATATTGACAAAGTAGGTTCTAAATATGCAGTCAACCTCCGCTTCCTTAATTACCTTAAATATGACGAGTAATTATCTTGGTGTGGCCCTGTCCACCGTTCTTCAGTGAACAATGTTCTGCTGAGACTGAGAGGGCACCATAGATGCAGCACTGATGAGCTAATGAGTGCCATTTTCAATCAAACCCAGACCCCTTGAGGGATTGATCTCTGACCTGTCTCCAGGTGACCCCTATCAACAAGCATGTCCGATGGCCGCTAACAGCTAACGCTAATTTACATACAGGCATGCACCAAACACAAGCACTCTTACATGAACACACATACACTACATGGCCAAATGTATGTGGACACCAGCTAATCGAACATCTCATTAATATGGAGTTGGTCCCCCCTTTGCTGCTATAACAGCCTCCACTCTTCTGGGAAGGCTTCCCACTAGATGTTGTAACCTTGCCGTGGGGATTTGCTTCCATTCAGCCACAAGAGCATTAGTGAGGTCGGGCACTGATGTTGGGTGATTAGGCCTGGCTCGCATTCGGTGTTCCAATTCATCCCAAAGGTGTTCGATGGAGTTGAGGTCAGGGCTCTGTGCAGGCCAGTCAAGTTCTTCCACACCGATCTCGACAAACCATTTTGGTATGGACCTCGCTTTGTGCACGGAGGCATTGTCATGCTGAAACAGGGCCTTCCCCAAACTGTTGCCACAAAGTTGGAAGCACAGAATTGTCTAGAATGTCATTGTAAACTGTAGCGTTACGATTTCCCTTCACTGGAACTAAGGGGCCTAGCCTGAACCATGATGAACAGCCCCAGAACATTATTCCTCCTCTACCAAACTTTACAGTTAGCACTATGCATTCGGGCAGATAGCGTTCTCCTGGCATCCGCCAAACCCAGATTCGACTGTTGGACTGCCAGATAGTGAAGCGAAATTCATTCTTCAGAGAACACGTTTCCACTGCTCCAGAATCTAATGGCGGCGAGCTTTACACTACTCTAACCGATGCTCGGCATTGCGCATGGTGATGTGTGAGGATGCTCGGCCATGGAAACCCATTTCATTAAGCTCCTGACAAACTGTTCTTGTGCCGATGTTGCTTCCAGAGGAAGTTTGGAACTTGTTAGTGAGTGTTGCAACCGAGGACAGGCGATATTTACGCACTACACGCTTCAGCACTCGGCGGTCCCGTTCTGTGAGCTTGTGTGGCCTACCACTTCGCGGCTGAGCCGTTGTTGCTCCAAGATGTTTCCACTTCACAATAACAGCACTTACAGTTGACCGGGGGCAGCTCTAGCAGGGCAGAAATTTGATGAACTGACTTGTTGGAAAGGTGGCATCCTTAGACGGTGCCACGTTGAAAGTCACTGAGCTCTTCAGTAAGGCCATTCTACTGCCAATGTTTGTCTATGGAGATTGCATGGCTGTGTGTTCAATTTTATACACCTGTCAGCAACAGGTATGGCTGAAATAGCTGAATCCACTAATTTGAATGGGTGTCCACATACTTTGTATATATAGTGTACAACTTTACATGGGCATGTCGCTGTGCATTCAAACACTTTATACAGTTATATCTACCATTTACATAGTACACTTCGGTGATTAACAAACACAAGTCATCAACTGGGAGACAGACTAGGAATTGTGTTGTTTCAAGGGATGGGTACATTGCCTGTACCTCTGAAATCTCCTTGTCAGTATACCAGTACTAACAGCACTGTTAAGACAATGTCTAAAAGGAAAAGGAAACTTTAATGATGACAGCAGGACAGACAGAATTGAAACAAGAACATCACTGTTGTGTGTGTGTGTGGTTGTGAGTTGGTGTGTGTGTGTGTGTGTGTGTATCCGCGCCTGCGTGCGTGTGACACCTTGACATATGAACTACTATTTGTGTTTCATATCCAATCATCTCAGACGCCAGTCAAAGCCAAAGGGGCCTCTGCTGAAAATGAAGCAGGTCTGATTGATAAACACAGCAGAGCAACTTAAAGGAGAGAGAGAGAGAGAGAGAGAGAGAGAGAGAGAGAGAGAGAGAGGATAGAAAAAGAGCTGCACTGTGTATAACTCCACCAACATCTAATTCAATTCCTTGAGCTTAAAGAGGGGCTACGTATACACCCTCTGCATCCAAAGTGGGTACCTCAGGAAGCTTCCCCCAACCTCCCACATGCACAACTCTCTATTCTCCTTTGCTTGGAGTAGGGCTGGGCGATATGGCCAAAATATATCACAATATTGAAAAACATATATTTGACGGTATGACGGTATTTGACAGTACCTATAATAAAAGTTCTACATTTGCTTTGTGTAGTGCGTGACCCTAGGGTGGCAACACATACATTGTAAGTGATTTCAAAGGGTATTTTTCCATTCTGATTGCCTTTTACTATTCAATTGAACTTAATTAATTCTGCATTTTCATCACGTAGGGCTGCACGATATGGGCAAACAATATAGGCCTTATTTTTAACCAAATGTTGCAATTGTGATTTGACACTTGGGTGAACTGATGGAATCATGGCAATAGAATGATTATTCTAATTCTATTGTTAGAATATAATAGTAGGCACTTTGAAAACAGTGGTGTTTGACATGACAACGAATGAAAAAGCCAGGGAGGAGTTATTGTGACAGGGTAGGAACCAAAGTGTTGATAAGTGTTTTCTAGGCAACCCTATATTCTTTGGCTACATTTAATGTTTTCTCTTAGCTACTTTATGTAGCTAACATATTCTTGCTTCATGTATTCCTCTTCGATTTAAGAGATACTGTTGCACAAACATGCTGATATAAGTCTACACCATCACTGTTATTATCAGGCTGTATAGCTAATTACGTTTGCTCTGACTCAGTACATATATTAGCTAGCTAGCGATTAGCATTAGCGTCTAACAATAAGCGGTTAACAAGATTTAGGCCCAATTTGCAATGAAAATACAAACTAGCTGTTTGCAGATGTAAGAAACACAAACTAATAGTGTAATTATAAAACGCTAGTGGATTTATATTAAGAAGCAAAGCAACATTGTTGCATGAGCTGCATTGAACATTCAGACTGAACGTAAGTGTCTTGTGGTTGAGGATCAACAAATGCGCTCATGGTTGCCAGGTCTAGATAACATCTTCAGGACAATGACCACTCAAAACCCAACCAAAAGCCCTAAAAGCTAGCCCAATTTTGTTTTCCCACAGCAAGAAAGGAGTTGCCACATTTATACAATAAACAATTTTTCCATAACGTTATCAAGCCAATTAAGAAGGAATATCGACGTAACTTATAACCACATTCGAAGCAAAATGCGTTTTTCATCAAAATAATACATTCTTGCGAACAATGAACTACACAATAAACTAATTTAAATATGTGGCAAGAGAAAATATAATTTGCCCTTGAACTCGCCAGATCATTTACCATCAATGGAAAATTTTACTCGTTTGACTGTTATGATTAAGCAATAAGGCATGAGGGGGTATGGCATATGGCCAATATACCACGGCTAAGGGTTGTTATTGGCCCCCGAGTGGTCTAAGGCACTGCATCTTAGTACTTGAGATATCAATACAGACCCTGATTCGATCCTGAGCTGTATCACAACCGGCCGTGATCGGAAGTCCCATAGGGCGGCGCACAATTGGCCCAGAGTCGTCCGGGTTAGGGGAAGGTTTGGCCTGGGTAGGCAGTCATTGTAAAATAAGAATTTGTTCTTAACTGACTTGCATGGTTAAATAATAAAAATATTTAGCATGACGGAGTGCCTGGATACAGCCGATAGCTAGGGTGCCTTATTGCCACTAGGGTGCCTTATTGCTATTATACACTGGTTACCAACGTAAAATATATATATTAAACAGCGAGTAGCTGCAGTGTAAAAACAAAGGAGGGGGTAATGTAAGTAGTCCGGGTGGCCATTTGATTAATTGTTCAGCAGTCTTATGGCTTGGGGGTAGAAGCTGTTAAGGAGCCTTTTGATCCTAGACTTGCGGTGCGGTAGCAGAGAGAACAGTCTATGACTTGGGTGACTGGAGTCATTGAAAAAAATGTTGGCCTTCCTCTAACACCACCTAATATATAGGTCCTGGATGTCAGGAAGCTTGGCCCCAGTGATGTACTGTGCCGTACGCTCTACCCTCTGTAGCGCCTTACTGTCAGATGCCGAGCATTTGCCATACCAGGTGCAAACTCTTTTCAGTCTCCTGAGGGGGAAAAGGTGTTGTCGTGCCCTCTTCACAACTGTCTTGGTGTGTTTGGACCATGATAGTTTGTTGGTGATGTGGACACCAAGGAACTTGAAACTCTCGTCCCGCTCCACTTCAGCCCCGTCAATGTTAACTTTTCCTATAGTCCACGATCAGCTCCTTTGTCTTGCTCACAATGAGGGAGAGGTTGTTGTTCTGGCACCACACTGCCAGGTCTCTGAACTTCTCCCTATAGGCAGTCTAATCATTGTCGGTGATCAGGCCTACCACTGTTGTGTCGTCAGCAAATTTAATGATGGTGTTGGAGTCGTGCTTGGCCACGCAGTCGTGGGTGAACAGGGAGTACAGGAGGGGACTAAGCACACACCCCTGAGGGGCCCCAGTGTTGAGGATCAGCATTACAGATGTGCTGTTGCCTGCCCTTACCACCTGTGGGCGGCACACCAGAAAGTCCAGGATCCAGTTGCAGAGGGAGGTGTTTAGTCCAAAGGTCCTTAGCTTAGTGATGAGCTTTGTGTGCACTATGGTGTTGAACGCTGATCTGTAGTCAATTAACAGCATTCTCACATAGGTGTTCCTTTTGTCCAGGTGGGAAATGGCAGTGTGGAGTGCGATTGAGACTGCGTTATCTGTGGATCTGTTGGGGCGGTCTAGCGTTTCCGGTGTGACGGTGTTGATGTGAGCCATGACCAGCCTTTCAAAGCTCTTCATGGCTACCGACGTGACTGCTACGGGGCGGTAATCATTTATGCAGGTTACCTTCGCTTTCTTGGGCACAGGGACTATGGTGGTCTGTTTGAAACATGTTGGTATTACAGACTCGGTGAAGGAGAAGTTGAAGATGTCAGTGAAGACACTTGCCAGTTGGTCCACGCATGCTTTGAGTACACGTCCTGGTAATCCATCTGGCCCCGTGGCTTTGTGAATGTTGACCTGTTTAAAAAGTCTTGCTCACATTGGCTATGGAGAGTGTGATCACACAGTCGTTCGGAACAGCTGGTGCTCTCATGCATGCTTCAGTGTTGCTTGCCTCGAAGCGACCATGTAAAGTGCTCCGTTTTATCTTTGCCTCGATCCTGACTAGTCTCCCAGCCCCTGCCACTGAAAAACATCCCCACAGCATGATGCTGCTCTGACTGGCACATTCAACTGTGGGACCTTGTATAGGCAGGTGTGTGCCTTTTCAAATCATGTCCAATCAATTGAATTTACCACAGGTGAACCCAAAGAAGTTGTCGAAACATCTCAAGGATGATCAATGGAAACAGGATGCACCTGAGCTCAATTTCGAGACTTATAACAAAGGGTCAGAATATGAGCGATTTTAAACATTTACAAACAAAACCTGTTTTCACTTTGTCATTATGGGGTATTATGTGTAGATTGCTGAATAGTTTTTGTTTATTAAATCAATTTTAGAATAGGCTGTAATGTAACAAAATGTGGAAAAAGTCAAGGGGTCTGAATACTTTCTGAAGGCACTGTATGTTTACATTGCCAAAGCAAGTGAAATAGATAATAAACAAAAGTTAAATGAAAAATAAAACATTAACAGTAAACATTACACTCACAAAAGTTCAAAAAGAATAAAGACATTTCAAATGTCACATTATGTCTATATACAGTCTTGTAACGATGTGCAAATAGTTCAGTTAAAATAAATAAAACATGGGAAAATAAACAAACACAGTGGCAAGAAAAAGTATGTGAAACATTTGGAATTACCGGGTATCCTGGAAGGATATTGACCTCATCCCGTCAATAGAGTTGTTCTTCAAAAGTGCTTTCCTCACCATCTTAAATAAGCATGCCCCTTTCAAAAACTGTAGAACTAAGAACAGATATAGCCCATGGTTCACTCCAGACTTGACTGCCCTTGACCAGCAAAAACACATCCTGTGGCGCACTGCAATAGCATCGAATAGTCCCCGTGATATGAAACTTTTCAGGGAAGTCAGGAGCCAATATACACAGTCAGTTAGGAAAGCAAAGGCTAGCTTTTTCAAACAGAAATGTGCATCCTGCGGCACTAATTTCAAAAAGTTTTGGGACACTGTAAAGTCCATGGAGAATAGGAGCACCTCCTCTCAGCTGCCCACTGCACTGAAGCTAGGAAACTGTCACCACCGATAAATCCACGATAATCTAGAATTTCAATAAGCATTTCTCTACATCTGGCCATGCTTTCCACCTGGCTACCCCAGCCCCGGTCAACAGCTCTGCACCCCCGCAGCAACTGGCCCAAGACCCACCCGCTTCTCCTTCTCTTCCTAAAACCCTATCTTCCTAAAATTATCCGCAACCCCTATTACTAGTCTGTTCAACCCCACAGTGCCTTCTCTGCTATGCAATCCGGTTTCCGAGCGGCCAAAGGAAGTGTTGGCTTTGGGGATGACCAGTGAAATATACCTGCTGGACCGCATGCTACGGGTGGGTGTAGCTATGGTGACCAGTGAGCTGAGATAAGGTGGTGCTTTACCTAGTAAAGACTTATAGATGACCTGGAGCCAGTGGGTTTGGCAACGAATATGTAGCGAGGACCAGCCAATGAGAGGATACAGGTCGCAGTGGTGGGTAGTACTATATGGGGCTATGGTGACAAAACGGATGACACTGTGATAGACTGCATCCAATTTGCTGAGTAGAGTGTTGGAGACTTTTGTTAATGACATCGCCGAAGTCAAGGATCGGCAGGATAGTCAGTTTTACGAGGGTATGTTTGGCAGCATGAGTGAAGGATGCTTTGTTGTGAAATAGGAAGCCGATTCTAGATTTAATTTTGGATTGGAGATGCTTAATATGAGTCTGGAAGGAGAGTTTACAGTCTAGCCAGACACCTAAGTATTTATATTTGTCCACATATTCTAAGTCAGAAACGTCCAGAGTAGTGATGCTAGTCGGGCGGGCGGGTGCGGGCAGCGATCGGTTAAAGAGCATGCATTTAGTTTTACTAGCATGTAAGAGCAGTTGGAGGCCATGGAAGGAATGTTGTATTGCATTGAAGCTCGTTTGGAGGTTTGTTAACACAGTGTCCAAAGAAGGGCCAGACGTATACAGAATGGTGTCGTCTGCGTAGAGGTGGATCAAAGAATCACCCGCAGCAAGAGCGACATCATTGATATATACAGAGAAAAGAGCTGGCTCAGTCCCCATAGAGACTGCCAGAGGTCTGGACAACAGGCCCTCCGATTTGACACACTGATCTCTATCTGAGAAGTAGTTAGTGAACCAGGCGAGGCAGTCATTAGAGAAACCAAGGCTGTTGAGTCTGCCGATAAGAATACGGTGATTGACAGAGTGGAAAGCCTTGGCCAGGTCGATGAAGGCGGCTGCACAGTACTGTCTTTTATCGATGGTGGTTATGATATTGTTTAGGACCTTGAGCGTGGCTGAGGTGCACCAGTGACCAGCTCAGAAACCGGATTGCATAGCAGAGAAGGTACGGTGGGATTCGAAATGATCGGTGATCTGTTTGTTCACTTGGCTTCCAAAGACTTTAGAAAGGCAGGGCAGGATGGTCTGGAACAGTTTGGGTCTAGAGTGTCTCCCCCTTTGAAGAGGGATAGGACCGCGGTCGCTTTCCAATCTTTAGGTATCTCAGACGATACGAAAGAGAGGTTGAACAGACTAGTAATAGGGGTCGCAAAAATGGCGGAGGATAATTTTAGGATGAGTGGGTCCAGATTGTCTAGCCCAGCTGATATGTAGTGATCCAGATTTTGAGGCATCCTCTACAGACTGGATGAGGTCAATATCCTTCCAGGACATCCCGGCCAGGTCGATTAGAAAGGCCTGTGTTTTAGGGAGCGTTTGGCAGTGATGAGGGGTGGTCGTTTGACCGCGGACCCATAACGGACGCAGGCAATGAGGCAGTGATTGCTGAGATCATGGTTGAAAACAGCAGAGGTGTATTTAGAGGGAAGTTGGTCAGGATGATATCTATGAGGGTGCCCATGTTTACGGATTTGGGGTTGTACCTGGTAGGTTCCTTCCAGTTCTCTACTGCCAATGACTGGAACTAATTGCAAAAATCACTGACGCAAAAATCACTAACTTTAAGCATCAGCTGTTAGAGCAGCTTACCGATCGCTGCAGCTGTTTACAGCCCATCTGTAAATAGCCCATCCAACCAACTACCTACCTCATCCCCATATTTGTTTTTGTTTTTCTGCTCTTTTGCACACCAGTATTTCTACTTGCACATCCTCATCTGCACATATATCACTCCAGTGTTAATTGCTAAATTGTAATTACTTCGCCACTATGGCCTATGTATTGCCTTACCTCCTTACTTCATTTGCACACACTGTATACAGATTTTTCTATTGTGTTATTGATTGTACGTTTGTTTATCCCATGTGTAACTCTGTGTTGTTTTTGTCGCACTGCTTTGCTTTAAATTGGCCAGGTCGCAGTTGTAAATGAGAACCTGTTCTCAACTGGCCTACCTGGTTAAATAAAGGTGAAAAAGGAAAAAATATATAATTGTGTGCTTAAACTAATAACACGCAAATTATTGTATTTTTCTTGTCTATATTGAATACATAATTTAAACATTCACAGTGTACGTTGGAAAAAGTATGTGAACCTCTAGGCTAATGACTTCTCCAAAGGCTAATTGGAGTCAGAAGTCAGCTAACCTGGAGTCCAATCAATGAGACGAGATTGGAGATGTTGGTTAGAACTGCCTTGCCCTATAAAAAACACTCACAAAATTTGAGTTTGCTATTCACAAGAAGCATTGCCTGATGTGAACCATGCCTCGAACAAAAGATATCTCAGAAGACCTAAAAATTAAGAATTGTTGATTTGCATAAAGCTGGAAAGGTATACAAAAGTATCTCTAAAAGCCTTGATGTTCATCAGTCCACGGTAAGACAAATTGTCTATAAATTGAGAAAGTTCAGCACTGTTGCTACTCTCCCTAGGAGTGGCCGTCCTGCAAAGATGGCTGCAAGAGCACAGCGCAGAATGCTCAATGAGGTTAAGAAGAATCTTAGAGTGTCAGTTCAAGACTTACAGGAATCTCTAGAACATGCTAACCTCTCTGTTGATGAGTCTACGATACGTAAAACACTAAACAAGAATGGTGTTCATGGGAGGACACCACGGAAGAAGCAACTGCTGTCCAAAAAAAACATTGCTGCATGTCTGAAGTTTGTAAAAGTGCACCTGGATGTTCCACAGCGCTACTGGCAAAATATTCTGTGGACAGATGAAACTACAGTTGAGTTGTTTGGAAGGAACAAACAACACTATGTGTGGAGAAAAAAAGGCACAGGACCCCAATATCAAAACCTCATCCCAACTGTAAAGTATGGTGGAGGGAGCATCATGGTTTGGGGCTGCTTTGCTGCCTCAGGGCCTGAACAGCTTGCTATCATCGACAGAAAAATAAATTCCCAAGTTTATCAAGACATTTTTCAGGAGAATGTTAGGCTATCTGACCTCCAATTGAATCTCAACAGAAGTTGGGTGATGCAACAGGACCACGACCCAACAGAATCGCTTCAACAGAAGAAAATATGCCTTCTGGAGTGGCCCAGTCAGAGTCCTGACCTCAACCAGATGCTGTGGCGGAGATGCTGTGGCATGACCTCAAGAGAGCACTTCACACCAGACATCCCAAGAATATTGCTGAACTGAAACAGTTTTGTAAAGAGGAATGCTCCAAAATTCCTCCTGAGGTCTGATCCACAACTATATAAAATGCTTGGTTGAGGTTATTGCTGCCAAAGGAGGGTCAACCAGTTAGGTTCACATACTTTTCCCACCCTGCACTGTGAATGTTTACATGGTGTGTTCAATGAAGACATGAAAACGTATAATTGTTTATTAGTTGATTAGTTTAAGCAGACTGTGTATGTCTATTGTTGTGACCTAGATGAAGATCTGATCAAATTGTATGACCAATTTATGCATAAATCAGGTATTTCCAAAGGGTTCACATACTTTGTCTTGCCACTGTATATATGGGTTGTATTTACAATGGTGTTTATTCTTTACTGGTTGCCCTTTTCTTGTGGCAACAGGTCACACATCTTGCTGCTGTGATTGCACACTGGATTTGTTTTCTTTGTGGGTCTGTGTAATCTGAAGGAAATATGTGTCTCTATGGTCATACATTTGGCAGGAGGTTAGGAAGTGCAGCTCAGTTTCCACCTCATTTTGTGGGCAGTGTGCACATAGCCTGTCTTCTCTTGAGTGCCAGTTCTGCCTACAGTGACCTTTCTCAATAGCAAGGCTATGCAAACCTTTCCTTAATTTTGGGTCAGTCATAGTGGTCAGTTATTCTGCCACTGTGCACTCTCTGTTAAGGGCCAAATAGCAGTCTAGTTTGCTCTGTTCTTTTTGTTAATTCTTTCCAATGTGTCAAGTAATTACCCCCTACTGCCACCCATCACCACCAAGGGCAACCCCTCCCTTAGCCAACCCCCTCAGCTGAGCCCACCACCAAGGGCAACCCCCTCCCTACCCAACCCCCTCACACACCTCCTCAGCCGAGCCCACCACCAACCTATAGATACTGGTATGCAGCATATCATATGACATGTCTGCTAACATTTAGTGGCTTCACAATATGACAGATTTATTTTGTCTTTTCAGTGTCTTCCAGTTGTCTGTGCTCAGAGGAGATCAGGTGTCCAGGAGAGAAAGGGAACAAGTTGAACAATGGTTGCTAATGCAGCTTTGATTGACTCAGGGGGACAGATGCTAAGTCTCAGCTCACTAATGATGACCAACATTTCTGTGCATTCTTCTTTTTATCGACTTGAAGCTAATGAGGTCTTGATGAGTATTGGGTGCCCTCTTTTGAAGAGGACTCACTGCTCTGAAAACTCAGCTTAGACTTTTATTAGGAATCCTTATGAAGCTCTGCTCGTGTTGCCTCTCTGGCCTTGCAGACAGATGAATGCAACGGTCAACCACTGAATCTTAAAAAGTACTCAGAGTTTACAGTGAGTGAGTTTAAAGTCCTATAAAAAAGGGAGTGAGGGAGAGGGTGAGAAAGAAAAGGAAAGATACAGAAAATGAGTACAAATACATAGAGCCAGAGAAACAGCGTAATATAAGATTATACTATTCCCTGCTCCATTCTGCTGGCGCAACACATCTACCAGGGAGCAGCAACTAAAACCATTTGTTTGCTTTCCCCTTTTCTCCAAAAACCAGCTACAGAAACAGATGCCATAGAAAAACAGCTCTGCTGATTTCTATAAAGCAATCCAGGAAACTGGAACAAACATCACGCTAAACAAGCAGCTTTATAAAACACAAACAAATGTGTTTATCTTGCCATGACCAAACTGACATGGGTCATGTCTGTGGGATGTTGTGAGTGAGTCACAGGAACATAAAATCACGTCTCCCTGATAGACGGCAAACATATGTGTCCCCATCTGTCCAGACAGTGTTTGGGTCTAGTTGCCTACCCCTGTCATACACGTACTCTGGGTGTTGGAGGCAGTTTTAATACAATATATCTAGCTCTTCATACAGCATGTTTAAGTGAATGAGCTAGGGAATGTTAAAATTGTGTCATCCAAAATAGACTTGGGGCTTAGATCAATAACTCTTTAGAATAAATCCTAAATTTGATTGCTTGGCAATCAGAATCTGATCACCCTGCCAAACGTAAGTAAATGTCACTTGCTAGAAGGTGCTCTTCAATCTTCCTCTGCATGTTTAATGGGTGCGTTCTCTAGCCTCAACACAGAGCAGATCTAGTAAACGTGGTTTAGTGCCTGACGTATTGGCAGCTTGCACCCTAAAGTACACCATTGGCAAATACATGACTCAGAAACAGTGGACTGACCCAGTGTACTGATCCAGGAGCCCTATGGCTCAAACCCAATCTAGCAATCCCTGGTTTGTCTATTGGATCAGTCTGAGTGTTGAGCCAAACCAGGGCCCTCTCTGCCCACATTCTGGCCAGCAGTCAAACACACTGGATCTGGACTCTGGGGCCTCTGAGGAACATGTAACCTCTCTCATTTAACATCTCCCACTTAATAACAGACAATATCCTCTGACCACAACCCCATTCCAGTAGCTTCCCACTCCCCAGAAGTGACAGGGTAAAATAGGATTAGGGCCCAAGAGCTTGGATATGCCACCAATTGACGATCCTAGTCAGGCCCTGGAAGGTGACTAAACAAGGCGAGAGGACCAGCTCCTGTCAAAGCAGACAACATACAGATGGTACAGCCATACTGTAGTCAGACAAGCATGGTGAAATAACATCCCAGGGAGGTTTGAAAAGAAAATGTGGCACTCACAAATGACTCTGATCTACAGTGGAGTGTTTTGTTTGTTTTTGTCCTTCCGACATTAAAGTGTGATGTGTCCTTGGTTTAGTGCCTTTGGCTAAATTAACATCTACTGAGCAGAGTATCAATTAAATAAATGTACATAAGCACGCATCTTCTTCTGTTGGGATAACTATTACTAAGGTATTACTAAGGCAGAATGTAACTCCGAAAGGACTTTATTCATATTCGTTTCTCCTGTTTCATCTTCATAATTATTTCAGTGAAACTTTGCACCTTTTATGGAACAGCCCCGGTTGTTAAGTGAACATAGTCTAACTGACTCACTTCCCAGAGAAATGTGTTCATGCTTTACTGAAGCTCTCTGTTCTACAGACACTTGGTATTGATGCTTCACTTATTTTCCGGCTATTCCCTTGTGTTCAAGCCAATGAGGCATGTTGGCATACCAACAGACAAGGTGCTGCAGGATAATTCTCGAGCAGAGCATGCTCCAACAGACTGGGCTCATTGACTTGCTTTCAGATGTGAATCATATGCGAGTCCTAGTAGGATTTCAGCAGGGCTGTGTGGATCTGGAGGTGTGCTGGATCATACCAATAACTGTGCATTCCAACATAGGAGTTCACAGTGTATCACAAAACCAGAGCGGCTTGTACCAAACCACTGGGAAATTAGAAAAAACACACCCCATGAGACTGAAAACATAATGTCACAAAATAGTGTCTATAGGAGAAAATAAAGTAAAAGAATGTTTAATGTCTGTGAAATCATACTTGTCAGATTAAGGTGGTATCAATGACTAATGCAGCTCAATTTCATGGCAGTTTAACATGGCATAGCCATTCTCTGCAGCACACAAGGTGTTGAATCAGCCATTGAGTTGACTCACGTTACTGTTCAGTAAGGAGACGGACATCCATCCCCAGTTGCTCTGGAGCAGGATTGAGTTCTCTGTGTTCACAGTGCAGCTGTGCAGTCACGCCCTCTGGGGGATCCATTGCTACTCTAATCTGATTCACAGATGCCTGTGGGGACTATTCAACAATTAGGAACTTTGAAGCTGACGGATCAATTACTCAATATATATCAACACAATGCCGCTGTTAGTTACCCCATCTGAAATTCTGGTAATTAGCCCAGAGATCAATAAACTGTGAGCAGGACGGAGAACTTGGGGAGATAGGAGAGAATTTGAGATTGATAAACTCATGAATTAAATGTTCCCTGTGGATTATATGACGGTGGTGCCTAACAGTGATACGTTTCTCTACGGTGTCCTCCACATTCAATTCCCAACTCTTCATCTGCAACAAAACAGAAAGATGGGGCAATTCTTGTCACCATAGTATTTGTGATGTAAAGATGTAATAGGATCATTGGTGTTGCATATCATGATATTGACACATACAGGTACTATATCTACAGTACGCTACCTGCTGTGTTTTACATTTGTACATACAGTATAGCCTACCTTGCTTCCTATTTTCTCCATTTCAATCTTAGTGCTGAAAAAGATTATCTCCGACAGGCAGCCAAGTCTTCCAACCGCAGACAGAGAGGCTCACCAAGTGAATACATAACCCTGGCTCAGCCCTGTAACACATTAACCTTGACAATGCCACCATGTCGTTGACAGAATGGTCTCTGTCCACCAAGTCACATCTCAAAGTGAGCCCTTCCCTTCTGTCCCGTGAATAATGCATGTGAGTTGGGGTGAGAAAGGGAGAGGAGCCGGGGAACTTCAGAGGCGATGAATACGCAGGAATAGCTGGAGTGGACGTACAGCACCTTCCCCCTCATAGCCATTGATTAAGTGTCACTTTGTCCGGTGGAGTTGAAACAGATTCCAAACAAAACAGACAACAGAAAAGGGTCTGACTGTCCGCACTCGTTAGCCCGTGATTGCAATGCGGAGGGTGTGGATTGGATGCGAGGATGTAAGAAAACAGGCTGCTCATTCATATGTAAAAGATGGATTGTTGTGAATAATAGTTTAATCAAGCCCTGCCTATCAGCGAGCGTGTGCAGTGAGGGATTGCAGGGATGCAGAGTGACAGAACCTAATATAGGGGATTTGTCTGTGACAACTTTATCCATTAGCAATGTCTCCTGCCTGCACTGTTGCCGATTTGGAGCCCGGCGATGGTATCAGTGGGCATCAGGGAGGCGGCAGGACTCGGGGAGAGACAGCTTTGCTGATGTGAAGAGATACTCTGGAGGTATAAGCACTCTGAAGTCTAAAAGGATTATTTACAAACTTGATCATGGCTGGTACGCCTGTGCACTTACATTTTCCGTTCAGATCTACATTTCCAGAGACAGACACCACATCACAATAACCCACGGCCCTGCTCCCCTCTACTTCCTACCTAAAACGGGCAGGCAAAGCCTCACATACAGCATGTGTTAATAAATAAAATTTTCTGAGTGAAGATTGCAGTGCAAGGACGCTGCTTACGTGCACTGTGCTGTCTTTCAAGTGATTGAGGATGTCTCGTTGGTATGCACCGAGAGTATGTTTTGACTTAATCCACCCCAGTCCCCCAGAAAATATTCATTTCTATGCCCCTGGCCCAGAGTCAGGGTGGAAGTGTCTGCAGTTATTTAGACACATTTTAGGATGCATTCGAGGCTTCCATGGACTTCCAAAGCACTGAACAGGATAGCGTTGATCCTATAAAACACAAGGGCATAGCCCATTAGAGAGAGAAACTGTAGATGGGAGAGGAGCAGAGTAGAGAGAGAGAGAGAGAGAGAGAGAGAGAGATTGAGAGAGAGAGAGAGAGAGAGAGAGAGAGAGAGAGAGAGAGAGAGAGATTGAGATTGAGAGAGAGAGAGAGATGGGAAAGGATGGGAAGGATAGGAGGGGAAGTGAGAGAGAGAGAGAGAGAGAGAGAGAGAGAGAGAGAGAGAGAGAGAGAGAGAGAGAGAGAGAGAGAGAGAGAGATGGGAGGGGAAGTGAGAGAGAGAGAGAGAGAGAGAGAGAGAGAGAGAGATGGGAAAGGATGGGAAGGATAGGAGGGGAAGTGAGAGAAGCTAATAAATGCTGTTATTACTTCTCTTTCTCTGCCTTCTTGAGATGTCAGAACGAGTACACAGCATGCAGCACACTTTCGATTTACGCTTATTAATATCTGGTAACATATGATCCAATTTGAGAATGAAGGCAATGCCAGCTAAATAATGTTAAGCACATCTAATCTCAGCTAAGACATGCTTGAACATGTTTTTCTTTTTAACAAAGCAGGACTAACCTTAATGCAAGCTCTGAAGCTCTGCATGCCTTATAGTGCCTTCACTCCTTTCCTCAAATTTTCCGGATCCACTTCCACATAACTGCATTAGGACGTAATAATAAATACCCAGGTTTATTGGTACGTCCCAGGGGAAGTCAAAATTAACCTTAGTTGGAGAGAGAGGACGTAACAAAAGAGTGGGGGATCAGAGAGGCAGGCCAGATAGAGTATTTCACAGTTACACAGAGAGGGGCCCGTTCTGATACTGAGGGAGAGAAATGGGTCGTCGGAATAAACAGGACTATTTAGGTTTGTCACTTAAGTCACCAGAAATGTATTTAGGACAACAAAGTGAGCAGAACCATGAAACAAGCCATTCCACAGCCTCAATTTGTCTCTTTAAAATGCCTTGTTTATTCTGTTTGGGCTTGTTTTATTTTTTTAAATCATCTGAATTATTTACATAGCCAAGTAACAAGGAGAGGCACTACTTGTTATTCAGAGGTAGTAACTGAGCTACTGGAACTGCAGTTCTGCAGTTTGGAACGATCCCCCATTATCAATGTTATTATCATCCTCATCATCATCACCATAACCATTACTGTGCATTTTTTTTGAACGTTGTATGCAAATTGTATAGCTTTGTCATCAACATGAGATTAGGTTTTTTTTGCATGCACATAGCAAAAATCATCAACGCAAAGAGGACTGGACTGCCAGAAAAATAAGGTTGCATATTACATTTTGCCAAGAGCAATTCAACCAAATAATGGAGGCGGAAACGATTGAATTCACTTGAAGGGTGTATATGAATGAGAAAAGGTATAGTGAGAAAGAGGGTCTGTTATGTCACATTAAATCAGATCCGGTCCATCTTTCTTTTTCACTCTATGCTGACACAGTACAAAATGAATCACTGCTCCACTCCTCTTGAATAGTATGTGTGTGTGTTTGTGTGTGTGTGTGCCTATGGTGCCGAATTAGATTGCAACCTCGTTCCCCCCCAACCCCCTCTTCCACTACCCCATCTGATTCCCTGTGGGTGTGCTCCCAGTCCCTCCAGTGCAGGCCAGGGTGGAGAAAGATAGATTTCAATCAATGCATTTCTGTGACAGATTACCCTGATTGTAGCACTTGGTATTAACAAAAAGGCAGTCATCATGCGTCTGTGTGCCTGTGAATATACAACTGCACACACAATTATACTATAAAACACATTCTAAGCATTACTTATGGGCGTTAAGAGCATTAGGCCAATAATCAAAAGGGAACTGGTTCGAATCCCCAAGCTGACTAGATGAAAAAATCTGTTGATGTGCCCTTGAGCAAGGCAATTAACCCTAATTGCTCTGGATAAGTGTGTAGAAAATGTAAAAGAATGTAACGTTATCGTGTGCCTTCATATAATATACTGTACATGATGTGCATAAAAAACAAGGCATAATATCATGGACAATACAGACATGGTGGGAAAGAGGAGACAATTGATCTGATAAAATGGCCTTGTAATGTCCTGAATTACCTGGTAATCCCTAAATAACCTTTGATTGAAGGTATGCAATCAATAATACAGTGTTTATAACAACATCTATGCAAAGTTTTAGTTCCGAAGCTTGACAGCTGTAAAGCTTTGTATGACTCATTTTACTCTCTTTGATGGATGGAGAGAAATCTCTCTGTAGCAAACTAATGGAATAGGTGGATAATGGGAGGTGACTAACAAATGAGTTGAGGTGGGTAGGTGTTAATTGATTGTGTAAGGGTCAGTGAGGGTAAGCAACAGTGTTCTAAAAAGGTTGGAGTAGGCTAGGGAGCCTTGGCCGTGGTTTAAAATGGTCTTCAATGAATACACAAGGCTAGAGAATGCAGCACACTGCACTGGGGGAATGGACTGGGGTAGGAATAATGCAGTGATCATAGGCCTTGTCTATGGCAAGAACCTCCTGGCTGTACACCTTCTTACAGTGCTGCTAATAGGCAGTGAAAGCTAACTGGCCCCATGGAAAGGCAATCTAGGCTAAGCAATCTCTCGCCTTCCCTCGGGTCTCCCCTCTGCTCTGTCGGCAGGCCAGCCTTCTCTCGGGTCTCCCCTCTGCTCTGTTGGCAGGCCAGCCTTCCCTCGGGTCTCCCCTCTGCTCTGTCGGCAGGCCAGCCTTCCCTTCTCTTCCTCCAGGTTTATTGAGCCTCGCTTTGCCACTAGAAATCCAATAGCTATTTACACTGGGCCACATCTGCCTCCAAATGGCATTCTGCGGATCATAAAGCCTGGCTACAGTACTAGGGCCATATTAATGAATGTATTAGCTGCAACACATCCCCAGAGCTTCAAAATGGGGGACAGAAGAGGACGAGAGGGAGGAGGAGGTGGAGAAGAGCGAGTGGCTGGAAATGGAAGAGAGCTAGGGGAGAGAAGGGAGTGAACTATGAGTCATCCTACCCAGTTTGTGGAAAGTGGTTGAGGAGCAGGAGGCAGATCCATATGCCCGACACGAATACTGCAAGTTTCTGGAGAGTGGCAGCCATATCAAACTATGGCCCAAAACCCTGCAGAAAAGAGAGAAGGACGGACAGATGTACATGTTAATTAGGGCTGGGAATTGCCAGGGACTTCCAAGAGTCTGAAAAGTTGTCATCAAGGCAAAGGATGCCTACTTTGAAGAATCTCAAATATAAAATATATTTTGATTTGCTTAACACTTGTTTGGTTACTACATGATTCCATGTGTTATTTCATAGTTTTGATGCCTTCACTATTATTCTACAATGTATAATATAGAAAAAATTAAGAAAAATCCTGGAATGTGTACAGTAGGTGTATCCAAACTTTTAACTGGTACTGTATATATACAGTGCGTTCGGAAAGTATTCTGACCCCTTGACCTTTTCAAAATGTTGTTACATTACAGCCTTGTTCTAAAATGTATTGAAAAAAATATTTCCTCATCAATCTACACACAATACCCCATAATGACAAAGCAAAAACTGGTTTTTAGAAATTTGGGCAAATGTTTTTTTTTTTTTTTTAATTTACATAAGTTTTCAGACCCTTTGCAATAAGACTCGAAATTGAGCTCAGGTGCATCCTGCTTCCATTGATGATCCTTGAGATGTTTATACAACTTTATTGGAGTCTACCTGTGGTAATTCTACTGATTGGACATGATTTGGAAAGGCATACACCTGTCTATGTAAGGTCCCACATTGACAGTGCATGTCAGAACAAAAACCAAGCCAAAAGGTTGAAGGAATTGTCCATAGAGCTCCGAGACAGGACTTTGTCGAGGAAAAGATCTGGGGAAGGGTACCAAAAAAGTTCTGCAGCATTGAAGGTCCCCAAGAACATAGTGCCTCCATCATTCTGAAATGGAAGAAGTTTGGAACCTAGAGCTGGCTGTCCGGCCAAACTGAGCAATCGGGGGAGAAGGCCCTCAAGTTATTTTTAATGTCCCAATTGGGAAATGTGTTGTGCAGTCAGGGTTCAACAATAAGAACCAATAAGAACCTGATGGTCACTCAGAAAGAGCTCCAAAATTCCTCTGTGGAGATGGGAGAACCTTCCAGAAGGACAACCATCTCTGCAGCAATCCACCAATCAGGTCTTTATGGTAGAGTGGCCAGACGGAAGCTACTCCTTAGTAAAAGGCACATGACAGCCCGCTTGGAGTTTGCCAAAAGGCACCTAAAGGACTTTCAGACCATGAGAAACAAGATTCTCTGCTCTGATGAAACCAAGACTGAACTCTTTGGCCTGAATGCCAATCGTCACGTCTGGAGGAAACCTGGTACCATCCCTACAGTGAAGCATGGTGGTGGCAGCACCATGCTGTGGGGATGTTTTTCAGTGGCAGGGACTGGGAGTCTAGTCAGGATTAAGGGATAGATGAACGGAGCAAAGTACAGAGAGATCCTTGATAAAAACCTGCTCCAGAGTGCTCAGGGCCTCAGTCTGGGGCAAAGGTTACCTTCCAACAGGACAACGACCCTAAGCACACAGCCAAGACAATGCAGGAGTGGCTTCGGGACAAGTCTCTGAATCTCCTTGAGTGTCCCAGCCAGAGCCCGGACTTGAACCCGTTCGAACATCTCTAGAGAGACCTGAAACTAGCTGTGCAGCGACGCTCCCCATCCAACCTGACAGAGCTTGAGAGTATCTGCAGAGAAGAGAAACTCCACAAATACAGGTGTGCCAAGCTTGTAGCATCATACCCAATAAGACTTGAGGCTGTAATTGCTGCCAAATGAGCTTCAACAAAGTACTGAGTAAAGGTTCTGAATACTTATGTAGATTTTATATTTCAGTTTTTTTTATTTGATAAAGTTGCTAAAATTCAAAAAACCTTATGGGGTATTCTGTGTTGATTGATGAGGGGGAAAAAACTATTTAATACATTTTAGAATAAGACTGTAACGTAACAAAATGTGGAAAAAGTCAAAGGGTCTGAATACCTTCCAAATGCACTGTATATATATATATATATTACAAATTGATACATGGTGTCAAAGTATAATAATATAATATTGTCTAAAATAATATCGCGGCAAGTAGCCTAGCAGTTAGAGTATTGGGCCAGTAACTGAAAGGTTGTTAGTTAAAATCCCTGAGCCCACGAGGTGGAAGATCTATCAATGACTGCTCCAGGTTTGCCATTGATAAGGGCGGACCCTGGCCATGACCCCACTCTCATCGAGGGTGTGTTAGGTAGTTGGGATATGCAAAAAAATACATTTCCAATTAGGATAAACACTGTATAAGCACCCACCCACTCAATCATCATCATCAACTGTATCAATGTTTTCCCCCCATCACTAATGTTAAGGTGAATTAGCATCTCAGATCAATATGTATGTTCAGTCCTGGAAAGGAGAATGAAAACAGTTAGTGAAACACATAATTCACTGGCAGGTGTCCTAAGGGACCTGGATCTAAATTGATTTCCTGTTGCTCTGACCTGATGACAAGCTTTGTCAGACAGACGGACAGACAGACAGACAGGCACAGATTAATGGTTTGATGTTCTTCTATGGCCATGACGACAGAGAGATACTGAGCCAAAATGCTAGGCTTTGAGTAGATATATACAGTATGAAACTACAGGTTATTAGTCATGGAAGCTTTGGGCCTTCCATACTGTATTGTATGTAGTATATAAGTCATGTTAATGTCCCAACCCATGGTAAGTGCCAAAGCTATTCAAAATATTACAGGTGTAGTAACCTGCCCCAGTGGGATTTAACCTTTGTAGTCACCTTCCTATATATGCTTGTTAATACTGTAGTCCTACTGAGAATGATGACAAACATAGCCTTTACTGTCAGCTCTGAGCAACTCAAGTTTTAGATGCAATGATGACAAAACTAATATGAATATTTTAGCACTTGGAGACAGTGGAGGAAAACCTGGACTCGCTAACAAAAGCAAATTATTCAAATTTCAGATGAAACAAGTCCAATTTGTTTCCTTGCTGCACGAGCCGAAAACAGTGAAGACGAGGGAATTTATTTGCTTTTCTGCCCAATATGCAGCAGCACAAAAGCTATAGAGCATAAATACTGAGTAATTCCTCTCACGCAGGCAGCAAAGCTCTGATTGGAGCTTCACCCAGGCAGCAGGCTGCAGCATTAGGGAGTCCCTGTGCTTTCCCCTTAAGAGGCTACTTTGTAGAACTGCTGTTTCTTCAGAGACACACCAACGATATAGGGGCTTTGTAAGGATTAATAATGGAATCACCCACACATGAATACACTTCGAACAAACATAAAGACTGTAGGGACTGAGGTACTGGCAACAAGACCGAAAAGCTAAACAAAAAAACTATTGCCCTTTAAGCCAAGCCTGGAGAATATCTATGCCTTTTATTTGACGTAAAGAAAATTGTCACGAAACGCCACCATATAAATGTCACAACATAAATACTGCGTTGCTTACACTGTAACTGTAGACAGGTGGACCTTTGTTGAAAACAGTGGGTAAAATCACAGGCGAAGCCAAGCCAGTAAAAAAGCCATTTTACAACTTCCATTGTGATAATTGTTTGCTCTATAAACCATTTCTTCATACGCCACCTTGATACAGTATACAATAAGGCTGTGACAACAAATTCCCTGTCTTAGTTCAGTTAGGATCACCACTTTAATTAAGAATGTGAAATGTCAGAATAATATTAGAGAGAATGATTTATTTCAGCTTTAATTTCTTATATCACATTCCCAGTGGGTCAGAAGTTTACATACACTCAATTAGTATTTGGTAGCATTTCGGGTACCCTTCCACAAGCTTCCCACAATAAGTTGGGTGAATTTTGGCCCATTGCTCCTGACAGAGCTGGTGTAACTGAGTCAGGTTTGTAGGCCTCCTTGCTCACACACGCTTTTTCAGTTCTGCCCACAAATTTTCTATGGGATTGAGGTCAGGGCTTTGTGATGGTCACTCCAATACCTTGACTTTGTTGTCATTAAGCACTTTTTGCCACAACATTGGAAGTATGCTTGGGGTCATTGTCCATTTGGAAGACACATTTGCGACCAAGCTTCAACTTCCTGACTGATGTCTTGAGATGTTGCTTTAATATATCCACATAATTTTCCTCCCTCATGATGCCATCTATTTTGTGAAGTGCACCAGTCCCTCCTGCAGCAAAGCACCCCCACAACATGATGCTGCCACCCCCGTGCTTCACGGTTAGGATGGTGTTCTTCGGCTTGCAAGCCTCCCCCTTTTTCCTCCAAACATAACAATGGTCATTTGTTTCATCAGACCAGAGGACATTTCTCCAAAAAGTACGATCTTTGTTCCCATGTGCAGTTGCAAACTGTAGTCTGGCTTTTTTATGGCAGTTTTGGAGCAGTGGCTTCTTCCTTGCTGAGCGGCCTTTCAGGTTATGTCGATATAGGACTCGTTTTACTGTGGATATAGATACTTTTGTACTTGTTTCCTCCAGCATCTTCACAAGGTCCTTTGCTGTTGTTCTGGGACTGATTTGCACTTTTCGCACCAAAGTACGTTCATCTCTAGGAGACAGAACACGTCTCCTTCCTGAGCAGTATGACGGCTGCGTGGTCCCATGGTGTTTATACTTGCGTAATATTGTTTGTACAGATGAACGTGGAACCTTCAGGCGTTTGGAAATTTTCTGAGGTTTTGGCTGTTTTCTTTTTATTTTCCCGTGATGTCAAGCAAAGAGGCACTGCGTTTGAAGGTAGGCCTTGAAGTACATCCACAGGTACACCTCCAATTGACTCAAATGATGTCAATTAGCCTATCAGAAGCTTCTAAAGCCATGACATCATTTTCTGGAATTTTACAAACTGTTTAAAGGCACGGTCAACTTAGTGTATGTAAACTTCTGATCCACTGGAATTGTGATACAGTGAATTATAAGTGAAATAATCTGTCTGTAAACAATTGTTGGAAAAAGTACTTGTGTCATGCACAAAGTAGATGTCATAACCGACTTGCCAAAAGTATAGTTTGATAACAAGACATTTGTGGAGTGGTTGAAAAACTAGTTTTAATAACTCCAACCTAAGTGTATGCAAACTTCAGACTTCAACTGTACATTATATGCTTAGTTTAAAACACTGAAATCAAAATGAAAACAAACACATTTTGTCCAATCAATGTTGCTAAATATCATGTGGCTGTCCATGGTACTGATTTCTGTCTGTGTGTGTAGGTGTGTGTGTGTGATTGCGTGCGTGTGCAAGTAAAAAAAATAATAAATGTTGACTCACCCTACTAGTAGACTAGTTGAACGCCAACGCCATCCTCATCTCTTTCATGTTGGCAAAACAGTCTATGGCTCTGTCATACAGTACACGTTTAGTTTTTGTTGTCATAGACTACCTAGTTAAAATGTTTGCTAGCCTTACTTCCTCGCATGGGCAAAAATGAACCAGCTAAGTTAGCTAGCTAGTTAACGTGAGCCTACATATTGAACTTCAATCGTCTCAGGACAGTAGCACAATACATGAATCTATGGTAAGATCAGAATTGCCATCATAATCATTGGCCTGTACAGAGAATTAAGTAAAAACTACAAGTCTAAATCCACATCTCCATCCATTGCTTAGGAAAGAACTGATTTAGCAAACTCGCTACTGCAGGACATCAACACAAGCAGACCAGAAACAGACACGTTTGTCGGACAATGAAAACGTTGCTTAGGATGTGATTTGATTGTTGTGAATTCAAATCCAAACTGGCCTCCCTTGGTGGGCGTTTTGCTGTGCCAGGACAACCTGAGCTCAGCTCAATGCTGATTTGCTAATTATTTTATAAAAATGTTATCAAGGGAGGCCAAATGCTTGCTGGCATCATTCAATCAAATGCTACGGCGGCAACATGTTATACTCTTTTGTTCCAGAGAGCATCAAATACATGGGCTACACATACTAAGACAGAGGAGCGCTGTATCCCTCGCTCTGATTTCTCCGGTGAGATTCAGCCACTTGCGAATTGACGGAAAATTATGAAACAGAGAGACGAAAAATGTATTATTTTCTAATTTTAATTTATTTATTGGTCCATGTATACACACTGGTAAAGGTAAGACGTTATCCAGAGCAAAGGGACTGATGGGATATGAAGCAGCCAGATTCCAGCTCCAAATTAACTGCGTGTCAACTGCGCCTCGTGTGTGTGTGTGTGTGTGTTTGTGAGAGAGAGAGAGAGAGAGAGAGAAGGCGGGAGAGGAGGGTAGAGGAGAGGAAATGGGAGGAGTGGGCGGGGAGAGGTGGAGACAGAGTTATTACTACTCTTTGAGATGGGGAGGTGGAAGCAGCATGGTAAATACAAAATATTTCATCTACCCTATTGATCTTTTCTAGTTGTTCTAGATTCTGGAACTAGTGCAAAGCCATTAGACTTCTTGACAGGATGACACACACTGTGTTACTCACAGTGTAACAATAAGAAGTGACTTCTGAGAAGGTGGTTAAGTGTTTATCTAATACTTCATGTTCTGTGTCTACACCTCCTCTCTGATTGTAAGATCAGTTGATGCCAGATTCCTTCATGAGAAGCCAACAGAGAAGACACATATGGTCACAAACCTCCTCTGAAAAGGATAAATAATTCAACACTGAGTGTTTTCTGACACCTCTATCATCTTCTAAGGGTGTGGAAAAATTTGCTTTGGTATGTGCAGTCCTGCCAAAGAGCGGCAAGGCTCAATTCTCTCACTCGCGGGTGTTTGTGTTAATTCTTTACATTTTTAAATAGACATCTCCCTGCCGGCACCTGTCAAACCATCAGAGAGAAAGGTCAAAAACCTCAGCTCACTTTATCTCCATGGCCACATTTGTCAATAGTCAAATACCACACAGTTTATCATAGAGAACTACGCTTTATTACAGGCGATAGTTTCAGCACACGTCACTGCAATTTGTATTAGAAAGTATGCTGTTCCTCTTAGAAGTCTCGTAGATCCACCTTGCTTGTGGAATGGTCTACAGAGTTCGCTGAAATTGGATGAATTGGTGCCTCTGAGACAGTCCAGATGGCTGTTTGAGGACCTTGATCTTATGTTTGTATTTTATTGTGTTTGTGTTTTTTTGCTTGCTTATACAGTATATTTTGTACGTTAACTATGCATTTTGACAGTGTTTTATAAGTACCAGTGGGGCTGGCTGTCCATCAGAGCTCCACCACTTTAAAAGGACAAGGAATACCTCTGTTCTCACACCATGGCTCTGTTCTGTGGGTCAGTAGTGGCCAGGTCACTGGTCGGCATCATACCTATGTTCTCACACCATGGCTCTGTTCTGTGGGTCAGTAGTGGCCAGGTCCCTGGTCGGCATTGCACCCCTGTTCTCACACCGTGGCTCTGTTCTGTGTGTCAGTGGTGGCCAGGTCACTGGTCGGCATCACACCCCTGTTCTCACACCGTGGCTCTGTTCTGTGTGTCAGTGGTGGCCAGGTCACTGGTCAGCATCACACCCCTGTTCTCACACCGTGGCTCTGTTCTGTGTGTCAGTGGTGGCCAGGTCACTGGTCGGCATCACACCCCTGTTCTCACACCGTGGCTCTGTTCTGTGTGTCACTGGTGGCCAGGTCACTGGTCGGCATCACACCCCTGTTCTCACACCGTGTTCTGTGGGTTAGCTGATCTCATACAGCTAACCGCTTACAGAACCTGTGTAGTGGTTCACAGCCTCTCGCCCTTTTATATGGATGACAGTGAGACCCCTCATCCCAATCCCTTTCGCAGCCTTACAGATCGAGGATCAAACACAGATCTTCCTCAGAGGAATTTAGCAAATGTTCTCTGTTGCAAGAGCTGGGGAACACAAATGATCTGAGGATGGTTAAACAGATGTTAAAGATTTGAGCTCTTTCAAGTGCTCACTCGGGACGCATCTCTGCAGGTCTGTCCCGTCCCCAAACGTGGCTGTGTCCCTGATGACTGCATTCCTCCTGGGCTGAAACACTGTAGACAGGGGCATCCCCCATATTCATTCCAGCTGAGCACCAAATGACTTTGTTTAATCGTTCTCTCTCTCAGCGTTTTTATTAATGGGCCTATATTACAAGTAATTCTGGATCGTTAGACATCAGAGATTTTATGTTATCCATAAAAGCCGCATGATGCCAGCCCTCCAGAGCCAGAAATAACAATTCCCTGCCCTATAATGTCTGACAGAGAATTGCGTCTGCTAATGTCATGACATCTACTGCTTCCTATTTAAGCAAGACCTGCTCGCATTATGGTCATCATCTCACAAATCTTATATCTAACAGTCTTAAATGTAATTGATACATTTATCTGTAGTCTAAACAAGGTTGCTGGGTGCTGAGTGAACAATCGACTGCAGCCTTTCCAATGGCCGTGGCTCACAAAGACATTTCCTTCATACTGTTGTTGTTACACAACATGACCAAATGTATTTGACACCTGCTCGTCGAACATCTCATTCCAAAATCATGGGCATTAATATGGAGTTGGTCCCCCCTTTGCTGCTATAACAGCCTCCACTCTTCTGGGAAGGATTTCCACTAGACGTTGGAACATTGCTGCGGGGACTTGCTTACATTCAGTCACAAGAGCATTAGTGAGGTCGGGCACTGATGTCGGGCGATTAGGTCTGGCTCGCAGTCGGCGTTCCAATTCATCCCAAAGGTGTTCAATGGAGTTGAGGTCATGGCTCTGCGCAGTCCAGTCAAGTACTTCCACACCGATGTCGACAAACCATTTCTGTATGCTTTGTGAACTGGGGCATTGTCATGCTGAAAAAGGACATAGCCTTCCCCAAACTGTTGCCACAAAGTTGGAAGAAGCAGAGAATCATCTAGAATGTCATTGTGTGCTGTAGAGTTCCCTTCACTGGAACTAAGGGGCCTAGCCCAAACCATGAAAAAAAGCCCCAGACCATTATTCCTCTTCCACCAAACTTTACAGTTGGTAGCGTTCTCCTGGCATCTGCCAAACCCAGATTAGTCCATCAGACTGCCAGATGGTAGCGTGATTCATCACTCCAGAGAACGCATTTCCACTGCTCCAGAGTCCAATGACGGCGAGCTTTACACCACTCCAGCCAACGCTTGGCATTGCGCATGGTGATCTTAGGCTTCTGTGCAGCTGATCAGCCATGGAAACCCATTTCATGAAGCTCCCAACGAATAGTTATTGTGCTGACGTTGCTTCCAGAGGCAGTTTGGAACTCGGTAGTGAGTGTTACAACTAAGGACAGATGATTTATGCGCGCTACGCGCTTCAGCACTCAGGGGTCCTATTCTGTGAGCTTGTTTGGCATACCACTTTGCAGCTGAGCCGTTGTTGCTCCTAGACATTTCCACTTCACAATAACAGCACTTACAATTGACCGGGGCAGCTCGAGCAGGCCAAAAATGTCACAAACTGACTTGTTGAAAGGTGGCATCCTATGACGGTGCCACGTTGAAAGTCACTGAGCTTTTCAGTAAGGCCATTCTACTGCCAATGTTTGTCTATGGAGATTACATGGCTGTGTGCTCAATTTTATAGACCTGTCAGCAACGGGTATGGTTGAAATAGCCAAATCCACTAATTTTAAGGGGTGTCCACATACTTTTGTATATATAGTGTACCTCATGCCTAAGGTGCAAAAAGCTGTACCACAAACAAATTATTCATATCCTGAAAACAAACTCTCACAAATGAGGAGGACAGAGATCCACACAAAAGGCTATAAACAGAGAGTGTCACTGTCACTGGACTGCAAGCAGGCAAGAAGCTAAACTATCGTCCTCTCCCTTGTCTGAGCTGGTGCCCCCACAGATTTCATGCCACCCACATGTACTGTTAACCTCGTATGACCATTTGTTTCGCTACACGGATGTAAGCTCACGAGATCAGGATGGTTGTACGAGGCTACTTTACTGTATCTGTGGCATTTTATAATTTACTTTCTATGAACATATGGGAATTTCCAATGCCTTCAGAAAGTATTCAAAATATATTTTATCTATTTTAAATGTGGAAAAAGTCAAGGGGTGTGAATACTTTCTGAAGGCAATGTAGATATTCTCTCCCCTCATTATTCATAAAGTTGACACTACAGTACCCACCAAGCCACCAGCAGTTTGTGTTACCACTTTGAGGATGGCCAGAGACACCACACCTCCACGGTGGCAGCAGCTTCAGCCTGGGCTGTCTACTCCTGTTCACACACAGGCTGGGAGGCTGAAATGGCACTAACCATCTGACAGCTTTGACTTTGCAACCCCTAAATCTAACTGTCCAGGACATTCAGAAGAGGAGCACACTAGTGGGAGGTACAGGCGACTCTGACAGGCCAGGTAAATCAAAAGGGAACCACATTTAGTCACTTCTGAATGCATGGTGAGTCAACTTCATTAAGATTTGTATTAATGTGATACTGTGATATTAGTGATGCAGTTGCAGGACTCCAGGAGCAGACAGCAGAGATGGAACTGACGTTAATAGCTGACTAGGCAAGGTCAACATGGCCTTTCAACAGCCTGGCTCCTCTAAAGCCTGTACAAGTTGATGGGCTGAACCATGACAGGGGCAGAGAGAGGTGTTTGCCAATTAAGGACATATCACCTCCAAGAGCAAGAACGACTCCTCGTGAAATAGGCATGGTTAGTGTCGGAGGCTAAGCAAAAACAACTCAGCTTTCATATGAATGTGATAAGCATATGGGATGCTGCAGTGGGAACGGGGCGGGCTGGTCTAAGTCTGCTCCTTGAGCTGTATAATCCACTTCAAAGCAATGTTTACGCTCCCTCTGGCGAGAGCAGACAGGGAAACACTGACTCATGCGTGATGAGGAGGAGTCCTGGCCAAGAAACATCTTGTGTTTGACTAAACATCATATGGATGGCTAACAAACAACATCGACTCAATACATATTTTCAGAAATCCATTGACAGTTAATTTATATGCAACTGTCAACTAAAGAAAGGATAAGATCTATAATGTCCACCCACTTACATACACGTGTTCAAATAAAGCACGATTGGGCAATTTCTTCTGAGATATTGCTGGATCTGCAATATTTGACACCCATTTATCAAAATCTGCAAACTGTACAATACAGAAATGAACAGCTCTGCGGATACAGTAATTCCCATAGAACTAATACATGGAATGTGAACACAATCCAGTTAAGCATTTGCTCATATTATGTTTCAAAAAGGGCACAAGTGGGGAAGATGCCAAAAATGTATTTATATTTCACAATATAGCACAACCCATTAGTCTGATAGCTGTATGACAATACAAACTGGAATTACATAGCAGACAAGCAGCCTCCATATATGTACATACTGGTGGGAGAGAGATAAGATATTTTACTATTTGGAATGACCCCAAAAGGGCACTCACAACGGGCAATAGGATAATAGTGAAGGCTTCAATATTGTGTACCATATTGAAATCACACCCTGTGCATCTATCCAGATATGCATCTCAAGCCTCCAAACACATATACGCAGCTAAATAGCTAGATTAGTGAAGATAAAATACTTTTAGAATAATTATGCAAGTTAGTGTGACCATACAATTTGTCTTTCTAGAGACCTGTAGGATGCTTCAACAGCCTCTGCACAGATCATTAAAACAGTACATTAAATACACACTTTTCCCATTCCAATGGAAAGCAGATGTTAAACTTGGGATAGAAGTTTGCCTCCCATGCAAAATCTGTCGTAGAGCATTAAGGGTTCCTGCTGAAGACCAATCACCACCTGCACTCAAAGCAATGTCGTATTACCTTGTGCCATGTTACATCATATACAGCCCACCTGTTCCACTACTTGGGCAAAACCTTGACTTTTATATCAAATCAAATGTATTTGTCACATGCTTCGTAAACAACAGGTGTAGACTAACAGTGAAATACTTACAGGCCCTTCCCAGCAATGCAGAGAGAATTTTTTTAAATAAATAATTTACATGGGTAAAGGGAAAGGGGATACCTAGTCAGTTGCACAACTGAATGCATTCAACCGAAATGTGTCTTCCGCTTTTACCCCAACTCCTCCGAATCAGAGAGGTGTGGGGGGCTGCCTTAAATCAACACCCACGAAGCAGTTGTTGCGGGTTAACTCAATCAAATGTATTTATAAAGCCCTTTTTACATCAGCCGATGTCACAAAGTGCTGTACAGAAACCCAGTCTAAAGCCGCAAGCAATGCAGAAGCACAGTTAACTGCCTTACTCGAGCAGAACGGCAGATTTTTCTTTTCCCTTGGCTCGGGGATTTGAACCATCAACCTTTCGGTTACTGGTCCAAAGCTCTTAACCGCTAGGCTACCTATCACCCCCAAAAATGTATGTATTTGATCATTTGCCATTATATATTGTTTTAGCAGGCACCGTCAAGAACATTGTTCAAACCACCAGCAATAATTGGAGGTTTAACTGCAAGAACTGAATATGTTGCACTTGCCTCTTCCTGTACCAGTATAGAGGAGATTGTGCAGGGGTACGAGGTAATCAAGGTAGATATGTACATATAGGTAGGGATAAAGTGATAGATAATGAACAGTAACAGCTGCATATGTGATGAGTCAGAAGAGTGCAAAAAGGGTCAATGCAGTCTTATAGCTTGGGAGTAGAAGCTACTCAGGGTCCTGTTGGTTCAAGACTTGGTGCATTGGTACTGTTTGCCGTGCGGTAGCAGAGAGAACAGTCTATTACTTGGGTGGCTGCTATACAGTATGTTGCTGCTCTGATTATTCTTAAATCGGCGTATTCATTTTTAAGCTAACGTATTGAGACAGCAGCACGCTATTGAGACACGATGGGGTAAATGCAAACATCTCACAATAGAATCATGTGATTCACGAGAAGGAAACTGAATAAACCAAAATTATGAGAAAAATATGCAGCGAGTGATTAGGCCAATGATAGTTGTTGTTGTGAACAGGAGATGACAGGGACGATGGGGATAATTCTACTACAGTACCTGCTATGGGTTACATCTCCACTCACTGGAGACACTAATACTGAGGATTTACATACACTATCAGTCTGTGTCCTACTAACAAAGCCATGGTGGAGGAAACACTATTAAAGAGATCCATACTGCAGTGAAGAGCCATTTTAGAAAATAACTATGCTTTATGGTAAAGTAATGATTCTCTGCAGTCAGGTGCAGTATCTTCACTGGACCATATTCCTATAACAACATTTGACTGTTTCCTCTGTAAGAGTTATTAGACAGTGAGATGGAGAAAGCCTTGGGGTACAGAGGAGGAATCAGAAATTGCTATGTTTGCTCAAGACAAGGAGAGGAAGGAGCAGAAAGAAATCTCATTATAAGTAGCGTTTGTAGCGTTTTCAGTGCCTAAGTGCCCAATGGATCATACTCCAGCAGCACTAGACTAGCTTTAACTGCAGCATTTCTCCCCCAGCAAATGCAGTGGCTGCTCTTCCTCAGAAACACTAGCAGCCAAGCATACCATAGATAACATTGCTACATTCCACACTTAACTTATTTATTGACGCTTTTGATTTATTGATTTTTCTATTATGTCACATGAGTTAGGGATACTGTAAAAGCATGCTGTCTAATAGGGCATGTTGGTACATGTAAACGGTGATGAGGTGTGATAAACTAATAATACTAATTAGACATATTGTACAGAAACCCAGCCTAAAACACCAAACAGCAAGCAATGCAGGTGTAGAAGCACAGTGGCTAGGAAAAACTCCCTAGAAAGGCCAGAACCTAGGAAGAAACCTAGAGAGGAACCAGGCTATGAGGGGTGGCCAGTTCTCTTCTGGCTGTGCCGGGTGCAGATTAAAACAGAACATGGCCAAGATGTTCTAATGTTCATAGATGACCAGCAGGGTCAAATAATAATAATCACAGTGGTTGTCGAGGATGTAACAGGTCAGCACCTCAGGAGTAAATGTCAGTTGTTGCAGTGATATGCCTGAGGATGTTTTTACATGAAACACTACACATTTTGTTCCTATCCTGAGAAATGAAAATGATACTGTTTTTCAACTAAGATGACCCTACACAAATGAATGGAAGTCTTGAAATATACAGGAGTTGAGTAGTTTGTTAGCCATTTGATGGTTACTCGAACATCCAAACAACGCACACAATTAACATCCCAATAGCGGTGAAGACAGGCAAAGACCAGTGTTTCCCCTATACGCACTGCAAAATGCACTATAATGTATTGTAGATGTACAAATGTATGCCCCAAGGAAGACCCCATCCAGTCATGGAAATAAACGTGCTGAAAAGAAGATGGAGAACAAGCTATGAAGGAAAAATTGTTTTTGGTGCAGGTACAGCCAAGCAGAGCAAAAATAATATTGCAATATTGTCAAAAGGATATGATACAATATATCTTCAAAAATAATAATCAGGATACGTAACTGTATCGAATTTTCCACCATCACTACTGCTTACCTGCCTGCCTGCCTGCGCAAGGGATGACAGCATGATGGATTGGGGGCAAGAGGCTGGGGGGTTAATGCTCTTTTCCTCAAATGTCCAAAAGCACATTTATGAAATGCTCACTCCGTCAGGCGTCCTCAGAGGACGGACTCTACAAAACTGGTGGTGTAACATAACGTGGTAAACACAAGCCTCACTAGGGGGGAAATCACTGCACTGGTGCTTGGACTGCATGGCTAACACCGGACTCATAGAGACCTTGCAAGAAGATCTGTAGAATGGAAATGATAAGTTTCTCATTTGAAGCAACTTCGTGAGTACAAGATCTCTGTATTTTGGGTTGGTTGTATAGTACTGTTGAATCATACCTGTATCTCTCAGCACCGTTCATTGTTACAAATCTTGAATAACCTACATGCTAACTTAGAAATGGAAGTAAGAGAGGCAGACCTCTGCATACTGTCCCATGCCATCCCATGCTGAGCTGGAGAGAGAGAGAGAGAGAGAGAGAGAGAGAGAGAGAGAGAGAGAGAGAGAGAGAGAGAGAGAGGGGATATAGGGAACTGGAAGGCATACAGCAACCGTCAGACCTGGAAGGCATACAGCAACCGTCAGTCAGTACTCATTCCGTTCCAAAACTGTCATGGCCAGGTCTTATGGATGAGTTGGAGGAGCAGAAGACACCAATGGAGAGAGTATAAGACAAGAATCTTGGCCTATCCAGCCTATCAATACCAGCAAGCACCTGTCCAAAGACTGTCCCTGAGATGCCCTGTAAAAGAACATGACAAGTACTCTCTCCAGACATTTGCTCTCAGTGCCCCAGCACTGAATCATGCCTGGCCCACTGGCCCTCCCTACATTCATTGCTTATAGATTTGTTCTTGCATCGGAAGAATGTGTTGAAACATTGATGGTCCCACTCTGAGTAACAACTTTGGGATTGGAATGACTCTTCCAATGCAGATGTATAAAACTGCATATGTTCTAATCAGAAAATCTATAATTTGAATAAGGCACAAATTGAATAAAAGTCCCACCTGATGTTTCTCTTCATTGACTTACAAGATAATATTGACATCTAGTTAATATCTCTAATTTGATCACTTTATGTCTTTTTAAAGGCACTATTCTGACACTGTTTGAAATCAGACTCAGAGCTAGCTCTCCTCATAGCATGAGATTTAAATGATGAAACTGATGTTGATTAATAAATCATACTGACAAATGGACCTCTCTCTGTCTGTAAGAGAGAAAATAAGAGTTGAAGAAAAAGTGAACTCAGTTTAATCCCTTTCCCGTAGTTGGAGGGAAGATCCGAGTTACGAGGCTGAAGTTGTCAGCTCTTGGTTAACAAGATGTACTGTGACCACAGGCGTGCAGAGAGAGAGATGTAGAGAAGAGTTGAACGGAGAAAAGGCCCAGGTCTCTACTAATCACGCTGAGCCCTTAAGCTCAAAGTGGATGGTGGGTTAGAACGTTGAGTCCCTCAAAGACAGAGCCAGGTCATTCTTAGAGAGAGAGAGAGAGAGAGAGAGTGAAGCCAGGAGAATATCCTTAAGCCAAAGCTGTGACATCATGCCCTCATATTTGACTTTGAATCCATTTTCATAACAACTGTTTGTAACTTTTTTCTCTCTTCTAAAATTCAACACTCATCTTGATAAAATACAGTAAATCTAAGAGCCTGTACATCGACTTGACAGACAAATTAGGGCTTAACTGTTCAATGCTATCTGTGTGAAAACACCTGTAGCGTATCTTGTCCATCAGGACACCATCTCATTGTGTTGTACTGTCTGAACTTCCTGAAGAAAAGCCTACAGGCAGACAGTACAGTGTTGGACAGTACTACAATTCATGCGGGATATTCTTTATTCCAAAAGCACTATTTTACTGAACTACTTCTGGATTTGTATAATGACGTCATTGAGGATGTTTAACGTTTTAAGGGCTCCTAACCAATTGTGTTATTTGTTAGTTTTTTTGCGTTGTTATTTTTTTTACTTATTTTGTACATAATGTTGCTGCTACCGTCTCTTATGACCGAAAATAACTTCTGGACATCAGAACAGCGATTACTCACCTCGAACTGGAAAAAGAGTCCGACGTGAAGGATATACTGCTTTCCCGGGAACAGGCCCAAATCCCCGTCATTTGTGTGAAGAAAAGATGGAGAAAAAGGGGGTCGGATGTTGGGCTGCCTTCTGAGAACTTGTATGCGATAGAGTAAACCCTGTTCTATTGGTCAACATGCAATCATTGGAAAATAAAATTGATGACCTACGATCAAGATTAAACTACCAACGGGACAAAACATTTTTTATATCTTGTTTCACCGAGTCGTGGCTGAACGACGACATGAAAAACATACAGCTGGCAGGTGTGGGGTTCTGACATTTTTATACCATAATAGTATTGACAATTGCTAATTGCTAATAATCATATTGGGGGTTAGTCAGTAGGGACTTGTGTATGTGTAACCCCTGTGCGGACATCTTGAGAGAATTGCTGACTTGTGGTTAAGTGGGGGGTGTGAGGTATTTACTACAAGACCCTGTCTGGTGGAAAAATACTGAGCTGCCAAAGAACAAGAAGATAAATCAAGAAGAGCGCCAAAAGGGGGACCAGCCTGTGTGACAACGATTGGCCAGGCAAATCTAAACCACGCCCAGGCACTGTTCTGATAGGCCCATCCCGAGGTGGGAACTAAACTCTGTCGGGGCATTTAATAAGAACTTTTTGGGTGTTGGCCAGTTCTTTGTTTCGTCCTGCGAGATGTTACAGTGAACCCGTATATACGGAAATTGTATTTGCCATTTATTAACTTTTGAATTAAACAATTATTTTAACCAAGTTCAGGTGTATTATCGTTCCTATCTCAGTTGAATCTACGCAAAACCTAACACAGGTTATCACTGTTTCGGCAGGATAGAACAGCAGCCTCTGGTAAGACAAAGGGTGACGTTCTATGTATATTTGTAAACAGCTGGTGCACGACATCCAAGGTTTTGTTAGCCTGAGGTAGAGTATCTTGTGATAAGCTGTAGACCACACTATCTACCTAGAGAGTTTTCATCTATATTCTTCGTAGCTGTCTATTTACCATCACAAACCGATGCTGGCGCTAAGACCGCACTCAAGGAGTACACTACATCAGTCACTGGATTCATCAATAAGTGCATCGATGACGTTGTCCCCACAGTGACCATACGTACATTCCCAACTAGAAGACATGGATAACAGGCATCATCCGCACTGAGCTAAAGGGTAGAGCTGCCGCTTTCAAGGAGCAGGACTCTAACCCGGAAGCTTATAAGAAAAAAATCGCTATGCCCTACGACAGACCATCAAACAGGCAAAGCGTCAATACAGGACTAAGATCGAATCGTACTACACCGGCTCTGACGCTCGTCGGATGTGGCAAGGCTTGCAAAGTATTACAGACTACAAAGGGAAGCACAGAGCTGCCCAGTGACACAAGCCTACCAAACGAACTAAATTACTTCTAATCTCGCTTTGAGGCAAGTAACACTGAAACATGCATGAAAGCATCAGCTGTTCCGGGCGACTGTGTGATTATGCTCTTCGCAGCCGATGGGAGTAAGACCTTTAAACAGGTCAACATTCACAAGACCGCAGGGCAGACAGATTACCAGGATGTGTACTCCAAGCATGCGCTGATCAACTGGCAAGTGTCTTCTCTGACATTTTCAACCTCTCCTTGTCTGTGTCTGTAATACCAACATGTTTCAAGCAGACCACCATCAAGCAGACCACCCTGTGCCCAAGAACACTAAGGTAACCTGCCTAAATGACTACAGACCAGTAGCACTCACGTCTGTAGCCATGAAATGCTTTGAAAGGCTGGTTTTGGCTCACATCAACACCATTACCCAGAAACCCTAGACCCACTCCAATTTGTAAACCGCAACAACAGATCCACAGATGATGCAAACTCTATTGCATTCCACACTGCCCTTTCACACCTGGACAAAAGGAACACCTATGTGAGAATGATATTCATTAACTACAGCTTAGCGTTCAACACCCTAGTGCCCTCAAAGCTCATCACTAAGCTAAGGACCCTGGGACTAAACACCTCCCTCTGCAACTGGATTCTGGACTTCCTGACGGGCCTCTCCCATGTGGTAAGGGTAGGTAACAACACATCCACCACACTGATCTTCAACACGGGGGCCCCTCAGCGGTGCTCAGTCCCCTCCTGTACTCCCTGTTCACTCATGACAGCACGGCCAGGCACGACTCAAACACCATCATTAAGTTTGCCGATGACACAACAGTGGTAGGCCTGATCACCGACAACGACAAGACAGCCTATAGGGAGGAAGTCAGAGACCTGTGGTGCCAGGACAACCACCTCTCCCACAACATGATCAAGACAAAGGAAATTATTGTGGACTTCAGGAGAAGGAGGACCGAGCATGCCCCCATTCTCATCGACGGGGCTGTAGTGGAGCAGGTTGAGAGCTTCAAGTTCCTTGGTGTCCACATCACCAACAAACTAACATGGTCCGAGCACACCAAGACAGTCGTGAAGAGGGCACGACAAAATCTATAACCCCCTCAGGAAAGTGAAAAGATTGGGCATGGTTCCTCAGATCCTCAAAAGGTTCTACAGCGGCACCATCGAGAGCATCCTGACTGGTTGCATCACTGCCTGGTATGGCAACTGCTCGGCCCCAGACCGCAAGGCACTACAGAGGGTAGTGCGTACAGCCCAGTACATCACTGGGGCCAAGCTTCCTGCCATCCTGGACCTCTATACCAGGCGGTGTCAGAGGACGGCCCATTTTTCATTTAATATATTAATTTCATTTTTGGGGGTGACAAATACAATTAGATTTTGGGGGTGACATTTGAACTGACACAGTACGCTTCACTGAAATATTCTGTGGGTCGCCCTGACCCTTATGGTGCTGGAGAAACAAGATAGAAACATACCTGCTGCTTAGCTAGTTAATGATTAACTGATACTGTGTGTATACCAAGCTGTTAGTACACACACACACACACACACACACACACACACACACACCAAGCTGTTAGTAGACACACACACACAGAATTTTTTTTTACCTTGAAGCCATCGCGACACTTCACATTAGCAGTGTGCCAAAATGTGTTTACGTGACAGATGCAGCTTTAGCCCTTCCAGGGAAAACACAGACTTCACATAATGCAATATCAACAACAGCAGCAGCAGCCGAGACCTACAATGAGGGAAAAGGTATTTGATCCCCTGCTGATTTTGTAAGTTTGCCCACTGACAAAGAAACGATCAGTCTATAATTTTAATGGTAGGTTTATTTGAACAGTGAGAGACAGAATAACAACAACAAAAAATCCAGAAAAACGCACGTGAAAAGTGTTATAAATTGATTTGCATTTTAATGAGCGAAATAAGTATTTGACCCCTCTGCAAAACATGACTTAGTACTTGGTGGCAAAACCCTTGTTGGCAATCACAGAGGTCAGACGTTTCTTGTAGTTGGCCACCAGGTTTGCACACATCTCAGGAGGGATTTTGTCCCACTCCTCTTTGCAGATCTTCTCCAAGTCATTAAGGTTTCGAGGCTGACGTTTGGCATCTCGAACCTTCAGCTCCCTCCACAGATTTTCTATGGGATTAAGGTCTGGAGACTGGCTAGGCCACTCCAGGACCTTAATGTGCTTCTTCTTGAGCCACTCCTTTGTTGCCTTGGCCATGTGTTTTGGGTCATTGTCATGCTGGAATACCCATCCACGACCCATTTTCAATGCCCCGTCCCTTTAATGCGGTGAAGTTGTCCTGTCCCCTTAGCAGAAAAACATGCCAAAGCATAATGTTTCCACCTCAATGTTTGACGGTGGGGATGGTGTTCTTGGGGTCATAGGCAGCATTCCTCCTCCTCCAAACACAGCGAGTTGAGTTGATGCCAAAGAGCTCCATTTTGGCCTCATCTGACCACAACAATTTCACTCAGTTGTCCTCTGAATCATTCATATGTTCATTGGCAAACTTCAGACGGCCATGTATATGTGCTTTCTTGATCAGGGGGTCCTTGCGGGCGCTGCAGGATTTCAGTCCTTCACGGCGTAGTGTGTTACCAATTGTTTTCTTGGTGACTATGGTCCCAGCTGCCTTGAGATCATTGACAAGATCCTCCTGTGTAGTTCTGGGCTGATTCCTCACCGTTCTCATGATCATTGCAACTCCACGAGGTGAGATCTTGCATGGAGCCCCAGGCCGAGTGAGATTGACAGTTCTTTTGTGTTTCTTCCATTTGCGAATAATCGCACCAACTGTTGTCACCTTCTCACCAAGCTGCTTGGCGATGGTCTTGTAGCCCATTCCAGCCTTGTGTAGGTCTGCAATCTTGTCCCTGACATCCTTGGAGAGCTCTTTGGTCTTGGCTATGGTGGAGAGTTTGGAATCTGATTGATTGATTGCTTCTGTGGACAGGTGTCTTTTATACAGGTAACAAACTGAGATTAGGAGCACTCCCTTTAAGAGTGTGCTCCTAATCTCAGCTCGTTACCTGTATAAAAGACACCTGGGAGCCAGAAATCTTTCTGATTGAGATATTTATTTCCCTCATTAAAATGCAAATCAATTTATAAACATTTTCACATGCGTTTTTCTGGATTTTTTTGTTGTTATTCTGTCTCTCACTGTTCAAATAAACCTACATTAAAATTATAGACTGATCATTTCTTTGTCAGTGGGCAAACGTACAAAATCAGCAGGGGGTCAAATACTTTTTTCCCTCACTGTAAACAATGACATGTCACACTGCATGATTATATGCTAATTCAAGAAGCACAACAAACAAACTTTCCATGCAAACACTCTATGCATGGAAAGTGAATTGCTTTAATTGCATTTCTGTGTGACTTCTCTGTCCAGCGCTGTAATAGACAATGTATGCGCGGTGAGGCAAACAAAACATCTAGACAGAATATAAGGAATGACTGTTTGGTCTATGACCCTGCTCGCCTGGAGGTCGCCTTCTCATCTTCCTCCTCATTTCCCCCCCTCCCCACCAGGGACATCCGCATCTCCAAAAGGAGCCTATGGAGAAGAGAATATGCTGCATTCACTTGGTGGCTTCGAGTTGTTTACCATGACAACAGTGCCAAAGAGTAGAGATGGCTTCAATCCTTTGTACATGACTGGTAGATTATGTGGGTTACGCAGTTCAGTGCCCGACCAAATAATGTCAAGCTCCAGTAGGAGGCTTCGAAGGTTACAAACAGTCTTCCGCACCCTAATACCCTACAGGTGGATCTTTCTAGAGAATCTGGCTTTGAGAAAGAAAGAGAAAGAGAGAAACAAAGAGCAACTCGGGTCTAACTCATTACCTCAAACTAACTCATCCCTGTGGCCTGTTCACTTTGTTCATATGCAGGATCCAGAGAAAGAAAACTCCACAGAGACCTACCAAACATGCTACTTCAGTGGGATCAAGCTCGCTGAGTCAGGACTCATCAGGGAGCAGTGAATAGTTGCTGCATCTCAGAGAAAAAGCTGACTCCCTTCACTGTCTGTTCTCTCAAATATGTTCTCCCGTAGTACCATATTCCCTGCTGGATCTGTAAATCTGAATGTCTCACTCCTCCAACATCTAGCTGTATACTGTGACAGAGGCTCTTTTCTCCATATGTCTGAGCAGATGAAGAAGTTGCCTGAGGAAAGTTGTTTTTCCTGTGGTCACACTCAGAGTCCAGGAGTCATTGTATTATGAGCCCTGTATAATGCAGAGTGCAGGACAGAGAGATGGAAGGGGAAAGCCTCAGACACACAGGCTAGTCTATGTCCAATGAAAGCATTTACACTATATATACAAAAGTATGTTGTCACGCCTTCAAATTAGTGGATTTGACTATTTCAGCCACAACCGTTGCTGACAGGTGTATAAAAATGAGCACACCGCCATGCAATCTCCATAGACAAACATTGGCAGTAGAATGGCCTTACTGAGAAGCTCCGTGACATTCAACGTGACACCGTCATAGGATGCCACCTTTCCAACAAGTCAGTTCATCAAATTTCTGGCCTGCTAGAGCTGCCCCGGTCAACTGTAAGTGCTGTTATTTTAAAGTGGATACGCCTAGGAGCAACAACGCTCAGCCACAAAGTGGTAGGCCAAATAAGCTCATAGAACAGGGACCGCCGAGTGCTGAAGCGCATAAAAATAATCTGTCCTCGGTTGCAATACTCACTACCGAGTTCCAAACTGCCTCTGGAAGCAACAACAGCACAATAACTGTTTGTCGGGGACTTCATGAAAAGTGGTTTTCACGGTCTAGCAGCCGCACACGAGCCTAAGATCACCATGCGCAATGCCAAGCGTTGGCTGGAGTGGTGTAAAGCTCGCTGCCATTGGACTGGAGCAATGGAAACGCGGTCTCTAGAGTGACAAATCACTCTTCACCATCTGGTGACCATCTGGTGACAGACAAATCTGGGTGTGGAGGATGCCAGGAGAATGCTACCTACCCCAATGCATATTGCCAACTGTAAGGTTTGGTGGAGGAGGAATAATAGTCTGGGGCTGTTTTTCATGGTCCTGTCTAGTCACCTTAGTTCCAGTGAAGGGGAATCTTAACGCTAGAGCATACAATGATATTCTAGAAGATTCTGTGCTTTGTGGCAATAGTTTGGGGAAGGCCCTTTCCTGTTTCAGCATGCCAATACCCTAGTGCACAAAGCGAGGTCCATACAGAAATGGTTTGTCGAGTATGGGGTGGAATAACTTGACTGGCCTGCACAGAGCCCTGCCCTCAGCAGCATCGAACACCTTTGGGATGAATTGGAACCCCGACTGTGAGCCAGGCCTAATCGCCCAACATCAGTGCCCGACCTCACTAATGCTCTTGTGGCTGAATGGAAGCAAGTCCCTGCAGCAATGTTCCAACATCTAGTGGAAAGCCTTCCCAGAAGAGTGAAAGCTGTTATAGCAGCAAAGTTGGTTTTGGAATGAGATGTTTGACGAGCAGGTGTCTACATACTTTTGAGTGTATGTCTTTGAAGCATTGCGGTCTAAGGCACTGCATCTCAGTGCTAGTCACTACAGACCCTGGTTTGATCCCGGGCTGTATCACAACCGGCCATGATTGGGAGTCCCATAGGGAGGCGCACAATTGGCCCAGGGTCGCCCGGGTTAGGGGAGGGTTAGGCAGGGGTAGGCCGTCATTATAAAATAAGAATTTGCTCTTAACTGACTTGCCTAGTTAAATAAAGGCTACATTTACAATTTAAAATAAATTGCAGAGGGGTTTCTTTCCAGGGGGGAGCCAACAACATGGGATGGCAAAGGAGCCTAAAGAAGTAGAGTTGATGGGAGATTAAATTGTAAACTAAACCACTAAAGTCTGATGTATAGCACCTCTTTCTGTGATCTCATAAGGGAAGGACTTCAAATAGCATCAGTCCACTCTATCACTCTATCCTTCAGACAATAAGACTGGAGTGGAGGAGGAAAAACTGGAGAAGGAAAAGGAGGAAAAGTGGAGGAGGGGGAGGAAAGTGGAGGAGGAAAATCTAATAAAGAAGTATATAAGCATACCGTTTTTCCAAACTGTTGAAACCTCCCCTCTTGCCTTGCTGCAGAACGAGATACATCTCTTAGGTCAGTGTTTGTATTTGGTGGCCTGTTGTCGAGGACAGGCCTGAGTCCTGCTCTGCAGCTGGACAGAAATTGGCGCTCTGGGTGTAGACCCTTTGGTGCTTGCCGACCCACTTTCTTCTGCCGTTTTTGTAGCGCACTTAAGCGTCCATGTTCAGCACAGAAGACAGCACTCCATTATCTTCCCTCGAGAAACCTGTGAATTTGTTGTACTCGAAATCTTTCATGTGATTTTTCATCTGCACTGGCCCATTTGGGGGCTTATTTAAGGCTTCGGTTAATATTTTTTATTAATGATTTCTGTTATAATTATTTTACTTTTTACCACTTTTTCTCCTCCAATTTCGTGATATCCAGTTGGTATTTTTTTTTTTACAGTCTTGGCCTATTTCTGACCCATTCAATTGTGTTTTTTTTTTACTTTATCTTTTTTACTAGACTGTGCACACGTACACCCAAACACACAAGCACACACACACAGAGACAGACACACACACACACAGTATATGAACTGCATCATTGCCTTTAGTCACAGTGAGCAGATACACGTAGGTCCTCTGAATCAAACATTTATGAGAGTGCTTCGATATGAAAACCTAAGGTTGCATTAGAATTTGATATGTTTTCTCTTGACTCATTTTTATCCCGAATTGAGATAACTTATTCATTTCTTATTTTTTTGTCGTTTATGGACAGTTTGGAGAACATTATCTAGGCTATTTGTTACATGTCGTCAGTGAATCTACTAGTTGGTAATGGCGTTTGATTTGAAATAATTTGTTTAAATATAGGCTAAATAACACCGAAATCTGAGTAACCCTCGATAACAGCAAATATTCTCGACATATTTCAAGGTTATTCGATATGTAGCCTACCTGTTCAGTGATGCTCTGCTGTTTCCAATAATTTGACCAAATCACAAGAGAAAAGGCTATCTGGCAAGTCTGGATAGATTTAAAAGTATTACATATAATAGAGATATGTTTTATTTATCGATACGATAAGTAACATTATAGCCTTCAGGTTGGTGTCGCGTTGCCGGTTAGAAGACAGTGTCCTGAGTAAGTCGATTTAACTGGCTCTTTCTATAACATATGCCGACGTAAGTGAGTAAAAAGCGTACCGCACAAATAGTCCGCATGGTAAATGTGCATTCTCCCACTTAAAACAAATGCACCTTTTAATTTAATGACAGCACCGCATTCTCTCATCGGAACCACCTCAAAGCCGAGGTATACACTTCCCTCTGCTGCAGTTAAGGCAAGGGGAAACCTGTTACCTTAACGCAATTATGTGCACAACACAAACAGCAGGTTGTTGCTTGTGAATTAAACACTGCAGTATATCATAACGAGGATGGTTTTCAATGCCTGTCAATGATTAACATTGACACACACAACAACAATTTACTGACAACCAGACACACACATTCTCACCAGAAAACAACGTTTCTTCTTGCTCTTTTTTTCTTCCGACTTTAGATTTTCGTTTCGTCAATGCGCGCTGTTTTCGTCCAACTGACTTCTACGGCAATTCTTATATTTGTCCACTGGATTTTGAAGGGTTTTTGGTTGGGTGAAATTATGAGAGGGAAAGTGCTGTCATCGTGGAAAGCCTGCCCTCTTCAAACTAACCTTCCCGCCCCCTCATTTTACCCCTCTCAGATTGGTGCTGGCTACCTACCAGCAAATCCCCCCCCAAAACACTTTTTGCGCACACTTAACTACCTATGCAACCATAACTGTGCCCTAAATTAACATGAAAAACAGTCACAAAACAACTTTAAAATGTCTACTTCCCTATCTTCAGTGTTTTGGGGTGAGTAGCTAGCTACCATAATGTCGTTCTCCACTTTGCCCTATGCGCGATTAGTCAAGGGATGAGGATATTATTGGTTTTAGAAGAACCCACCGAACACTGCCTACGGTATGTCCTCTTGTAACCCATCTACCTCATGCGGTCCAGACAGGCGGGCCCATCAGACAATGTTCTACCCTGGCCCATGACTCAAATTGCTTCATTATGCACAAAATCCAGTTAGGCTACACATGATGGGGCTGATTTGCTTTTTATGTTGAAAGCTACAGTGCCCTTGTCTGTACTATTTAGCCCCTGTGTGTATGTGCGTGTGTGTGCATGTGTGTGCATGTGTGTTGGTTTGAAACAGCTCTATGTCCCAAAGTCACAACAACACACAACCCTGTTAGTATCGACAGGTCCCAGTTGTAAATGAGAACTTGTTCTCAACTAGCCTATCTGGTTAAATAAAGGTGAAATAAATAATAATAAAAAAAAGTATCAGAAGGGCTCTTCTCAGTGTTTTAACAGAGGTCCACTGCACAATAATGAACTTATTTGGCCTCCGCTGCATTTTAGAGAGGGCTGAAGTCACTGCTATGGCTACAGTTTCAATCACCTTATTGTCTTCAGCTTGTTTTCAAACCTCACCGTACTCGTTTTTCAACCCATTATGTAAGTCCCACTATGAATTGCTTTGGTAGTGCCAGAGGAGGTGCATTAGGTACAAGGATCATGATTTAGTGTGGAGTCATGGACAGCATACAGTATATATCTGTTAGCACATAGTCATACATCATAACACACTTGCAGCTGTTGATCTGCCCGTCCCACCATACATAAATAACACCTATACTGTTGCCAGATATTTTCCTAACACATTACTCCTACAGGTTTCCTTCATGTTTTATTGATGTCTCACTCATGTAGGCTGTGTGTGAACACAGCTGAGAAGACCACAGGAAATACAAAGACCTCAGAACACACCAAAGTAATCATCCTCTCCCTCATTGGTTTAGAACAGGAGGAGGCTTATTTAGACATCTAAGAAGTCAACCTTTTCTTTCATAGAGCGGAGGAAGGCAGCAAGCGGTTCACTGTATTCTGAGGGTTACAGCAGGGAGGCTTATAGTCCTCTGAGAATATTCCATGACTAATTACTTAGTTAAAATGTCATTTCTATACACCTGAAGAGTGAAAAAGTGAATCTGGGTTCAAATGCGAGTAAATTAGTTTACCTATCTAGGTAAATACTTGTATTGTTACTTGACAGAGCACTATTGTGTTGATATATCTACAGTATATTTATTTTACCTTTATTTAACTAGGCAAGTCAGTTAAGAACAAATTCTTATTTTCAGTGACAGCCTAGGAACAGTGGGTTAACTGTCTTGTTCAGGGGTAGAACGACAGACTTTTACCTTGGGGATTCGACCTGGCAACCTTCCGGTTACAAGTCCAACGCTCTAACCACTAGGCTACCTGCCACCCCAAAATATGCATCCAGTGTGTATTTAAAGTAATTCAGTCATTATTATACTACAAACTGTTGAAACCCATCAGCTATTTCTGAAATGTACTGTACCTGTCATTGAATTTGGTTCAGCAGTCTGATTGTGCTGAAGTTCACCCAAGATGTGCTATTTCTCTCATACTATTTAGCAAACATTATTTGTTTGAAGATCACTTACAGTGCAAATCAAAGAGAGTGTCATTGGCAGGAAAGAGATGCAGGCTTCCAAAAATAAACGTTTCTCCTCCTACTAGGACATTGATTTGAAAGGCCTAATCAGTAGATTCTATGTGTTTGGTCTTGTTTCTCAGCATAATCTAAGGACAGCTGAAAAGCTATCTAGGACAGTAGATATCTTTGGCTTCCAATAGGTATAGTGAACAAAAATATACATTTGACATGTAAATCGTTGGTCCCATGTTTCATGAGTGGAAATAAAAGATCCCAAAAACTTATTTCACTCAAATTTGTGCGCAAATTTGTTTATATCCCTGTTAGTGAGCATTTCTACTTTGCCAAGATAATCCATCCAACTAACAGGTGTGGCATATAGAGAAGTTGATTAAACAGCATGATCCTTACACAGGTGCACATTGTGCTGGGGACAAGAAAAGGCCACTCTAAAATATGCAGTTCTGTCACACAACACAACAACCGCAGACCACATGTAACCACGCCAGCCTAGGACCTCCACATCCGCCTTCTTCACCTGCGGGATCATCTGAGATCAGCCACCCGGACAGCTGATGAAACTGTGGGTATGCACAACTAAATAATTTCTGCACAAACTGTCAGAAACATCTCAGGGAAGCTCATCTGCGTGCTCATCGTCTTCACCAGGGTCTTGACCTGACTGCAGTTCGGTGTCAGTAGGCAAATGCTCACCTTCGATGGCCACTGGAACACTGGAGAAGTGTGCTCTTCATGGATGAATCCTGGTTTCAACTGTACTGGGCAAATTGTGGTGAGTGGTTTGCTGATGTCAACGTTGTGAACGGAGTGCCCCATGGTAGCGGTTGGGTTGTGGTATGGGCAGACATAAGCTACGGACAACAAACACAGTTGCATTTTATTGATGGCAATTTGAATGCACAGAGATACAGTTACGAGATCCTGAGGCCCATTTTCATGCCATTCATCCGCCACCATCATCCACAGTGAAGTCCATTGCAGTGTGCTGGAGCATAAATCATTGTTCTCTACAGCTAGATTTGCATCCAATTGGTGACAGATTATCATGCAAATAATATGCGCATTTCCCCTGTCACGACTTCCACCTAAGGTGTCTCCTCTGCCTGTTCGGGCGGCATTCGGCGGTCGTCATCACCGGCCTTCTAGTTGCTACCGATCCCTTTCCTTCATTGTAATTTGTATTGGTTTCACCTGTGTCTTGTTTAGTTGTGGGATAGGGCTATTTAAGTTGGTTATGCCCGCCTCCTTTTGTGCGGGCTTGTATTCTGTTAGTTGGTAGACGTTCGTTTCTGTTTCTTTAGCCGTCTTTTGTTTAGTGCGCCTGTTTTGTGTGTTTTGTATTTTTTCATTTTTTCGCACTGTATTAAAAGACGGTTCCGCATCAATCCTCTGCTCTCTGCGCCTGACTCCACACCCTACACTCCTACCTTGTGACAGAAGCCCGCAACTAAAAGGATGGAGTCAGCAGGAGCAGCTTCTTCCCCTCACCCTTCCATGGAGGAGCGTGTCCTCCATCATACAGCCATCCTCCACCGAATTGGGTCGGCGATGGATCAGATGAGCGGCAGGTGAACGGCTGTTCCATCTAAGACAGGAGATGAGGACGAGGACCTTGGCTGCTGGAGCGGGGTGGAACGACAGGGCTCTAATGGACCACTACAGGTGTAGTCTCCGGGAGGACGTCCGCAGGGAGCTAGCTTGTCGGGACGCTACCCTCTCTCTAGATGAGTTGATAGACATGTCGATCCGACTGGACAACCTGCTGGCTGCTCGCAGGCGGACTGAGAGGGCTCTGTTAGTTCCACCTCCCGGTCCTCCTGGTCCTATACCTATGGAGTTAGGGGGTACTGCTTCAAGGGGGACCGGAGGAGGAGTCTCCTCTTTCACCAATTGTGGTCGGAGAGGACACACTACCGATCGGTGCTGGAGGAGCTCTTCTGGGAGTCGAGAGGGCAGGCAGAACACTACTCGGTCACCCCAGGTGAGTCAGCACCAAACTCACCCAGAACTCCCTGTTGGTCACATGTTTTTACCTATCTCTTTTCCTGATTTTTCTCCCTCTCTCCAGCATAAGGCGCTAGTCAATTCAGGCGCAGCTGGGAATTTTATAGATCGCGGACTCGCTTTGAAATTAGGAATTCCGCTAGTGTTAGTTGATCAACCTATCCCCGTGCACTCCCTAGATAGTAGACCGTTAGGGTCAGGGCTGGTCAGGGAGACTACGGTTCCACTGGACATGGTAACGCAGGGGGATCATAGGGAACGGATTAGTTTGTTCCTTATTGATTCACCTGCGTTTCTGGTGGTGCTGGGGATTCCCAGGCTGGCTAGTCACAATCCCATGATTTCGTGGAAACAGGGGGTTCTCCAGGGGTGGTCAGAGGAGTGTTCAGGTAGGTGTAGAGGAGTTTCCATCGGTGCCACTACGGTGGAGAGTCCAGACCAGGTTTCCACTGTGCGCATTCCCTCAGAATATCCCGATTTGTCTCTCGCCTTCTGTAAGAAGAAGGCGACCCAGTTACCACCTCATCGACGAGGGGATTGCGTGATAAATCTCCAGGTAAACGCAGCACTTCCCAGGAGTCACGTGTACCCGTTGTCACAGGAGGAGACAGTGGCTATGGAGACATATGTCACTGAATCTCTGAGACAGGGGTACATTCGGCCCTCCATCTCACCCATCTCCTCGAGTTTCTTTTTTGTGGAGAAAAAGGAGGGAGGTCTGCGTCCGTGCATTGATTATAGAGGTCTAAATTCCATCACAGTGGGATTTAGTTACCCGCTACCTCTTATCGCTACGGCGGTGGAATCATTTCACGGAACTGGACCTCAGGAGCGCATATAATTTGGTGCGTATCCGGAAGGGAGATGAGTGGAAAACTGCGTTTAGTACCACATCTGGCCATTATGAGTTTCCCGTCATGCCGTATGGGTTGAAGAATGAGCCAGCAGTCTTTCAATCTTTCGTAGACGAGATTCTCAGAGATTGCACGGGCAGGGTGTGGTGGTGTATATCGATGATATCCTGATCTATTCCGCCACACGCGCCGCTCATGTGTCTCTGGTGCGTAAGGTACCCTGACTGCTGGAGCATGACTTATATGTCAAGGCAGAGAAATGTGAGTTTTTCAAACAAGCAATTTCCTTCCTGGGTTATCGTATTTCCACCTCTGGGGTGATGATGGAGTGTGACCGCTTTACAGCCGTGCGTAATTGGCCGACTCTGACCACGGTAAAGGAGGTGCAGCGGTTTTTTAGGGTTTGCCAATTATTACCGAAGGTTTATCCGGGGTTTTGGTCAGGTGGCTGCTCCCATTACCTCACTGCTAAAGGGGGGCCCAGTGCGGTTGCGGTGGTCGGTGGAGGCGGACAGAGCCTTCAGTCGTCTGAAGGAGCTGTTCACCAATGCTCCCGTGCTAGCTCATCCGGACCCTTCTTTGGTGTTCATAGTGGAGGTGGACGCGTCCGAGGCTGGTGTTGGAGCCGTGCTATCACAGCGCTCGGGTACGCCACCGAAGCTCCGCCCCTGTGCTTTCTTTTCGAGGAAGCTCAGTCCGGCGGAACGTAACTATGACGTGTGGGACCGGGAGTTGCTTGCTGTGGTTAAGGCTCTGAAAGTGTGGAGACATTGGCTTGAGGGGGCTAGGCATCCTTTTCTCATCTGGACTGACCACCGTAATCTGGAGTATATCCGGGCAGCGAGGAGACTGAATCCGCGACAGGCTAGGTGGGCTATGTTTTTCACTAGATTTCAGTTTACTATTTCTTATAGACCAGGTTCCCTTAATACGAAGGCTGACGCGCTGTCCCGTCTCTATGACACCGAGGAGCGGTCAATTGAGCCTACTCCCATCCTTCCAGCTTCATGTCTGGTAGCACCGGTGGTATGGGAGGTGGACGCGGACATTGAGCGGGCGTTACAGTTGGAACCTGCGCCTCCTAAGTTCCCAGCAGGTCGTCAGTACGTGCCGCTTAGTGTTCGTGATAAACTGATTCGGTGGGCTCATACGCTACCCTCTTCGGGTCGGTACGGAGTCTTAGGGGGAAATACTGGTGGTCCACTTTGTTTAAGGACGTGAGGTTTTATGTCTCCTCCTGTTCGGTATGCGCCCAGAGTAAGGCTCCTAGACACTTACCTAGAGGGAAGTTACAGCCCCTCCCCCGTTCCACAACGACCGTGGTCTCATCTGTCGGTGGATTTTCTCACCGACCTCCCCGTCTCAGGGAAACACTACGATCCTGGTTGTTGTGGATCGGTTCTCTAAGTCCTGCCGTCTCATCCCGTTGCCCGGTCTCCCTACGGCCCTACAGACTGCGGAGGCCCTGTTTACCCATGTCTTCCGGCACTACGGGGTGCCTGAGGATATCGTTTCTGATCGGGGTCCTCAGTTCACTTCACGAGTGTGGAGGGCGTTTATGGAGCGGCTGGGGATCTCGATTAGTCTGACCTCGGGTTTTCACCTTGAGAGTAATGGGCAGGTGGAGAGAGTGAACCAGGATGTGGGTAGGTTTCTGCGGTCGTATTGTCAGGACCGGCCTGGTGAGTGGGCGAGGTACGTCCCATGGGCGGAGGTGGCTCAGAACTCACTTCGTCACTCCTCCACTAACATGTCACCTTTCCAGTGCGTGTTGGGCTACCAGCCGGTCCTGGCACTGTGGCATCAGAGCCAGACTAAAGCTCCTGCGGTGGAGGAGTGGGTGCAGCGCTCGAAGGAAACCTGGAAAGCCGTCCAGGACCATATTAAATAAGCTGGCGGGGGACCAGGTCTGGCTCTCGACCCGGAACCTGCCCCTCCGCCTGCCCTGCCGGGAGCTGGGGCCGCAGTATGTGGGGCCATTTAAAGTCCTGAGGAGGATAAACGAGGTGTGTTATAGGTTACAGCTTCCTTCTTACTACCGTATTAACCCCTCGTTTCATGTGTCTCTCCTCAGGCCGGTGGTAGCTGGTCCCCTGCAGGAAGGTGAGGTGCTGGGGTCCCTCTGCCCCCTCTAGACATCGAGGGGTCCCCGGCGTACACAGTCCGCTCCATTCTGGACTCTAGGCGCCGGGTGAGGGGTCTACAGTACCTCGTGGACTGGGAGGGGTACGGTCCGGAGGAGAGGTGCTGGGTACCGGTGGAGGACATCCTAGATCCATCACTGCTGAGAGAGTTCCACCGCCTTCATCCGGATCGCCCTGCGCCTCGTCCTCCGGGTCGTCCTCGAGGCCAGTGTCGGCACGCTGTAGGGGCCGCACATCAGGGGGGGTACTGTCACAACTTCCACCGAAGGTGTCTCCTTTGCCTGTTCGGGCGGCGTTCGGCGGTTGTCGTCACCGGCCTACTAGCTGCTACCGATCCCTTTCCTTCATTGTAATTTGTATTGGTTTCACCTGTGTCTTGTTCAGTTGTGGGCTAGGGATATTTAAGTTGGTTATGCCCGCCTCCTTTTGTGCGGGCTTGTATTCTGTTAGTTGGTAGACGTTAGTTTCTGTTTCTTTAGCCGTCTTTTGTTTAGTGCGCCTGTTTTGTGTGTTTTGTATTTTTTCATTTTTACGCACTGTATTAAAAGACGGTTCCGCATCAATCCTCAACTCTCTGCGCCTGACTCCACACCCTACACTCCTACCTTGCGACATCCCCACTATTGGTGTGTTTCTTGTTGCAGATAAATATCAGTGTGTGATGACCTTTCACTTAAAAACAAATTGCTCTACCATAGCATATATCCATTACTATTTTAACAACATAGAATCGGGAAGTTCCGACTTCCTGTGAATTCATAGTGAACCACAAAGTCCAGCCTTCATAGCGAATGCAGATACTGCCCCGCTAGGTACAGGTTCTTGCAAAAGTATTCCCTCCCTTTGGAGTTTTTCCTATTTTGCATTACAACCTGTTATTTAAACAGATTTTTATTTGGATTTCATGTAATGGACATACACAAAAAAATCTAAATTTGTGAAGTGAAATGAAAAAATAAATAAATAATTACAACGGAAAAGCGGTGTGTGCATATATATTCACCCCCTTTGCTATGAAGCCCCTAAATAAGATCTGGTGCAACCAATTACCTTCAAAAGTCACATAATTAATTAAATAAAGTCCACCTGTGTGCAATCTAAGTGTCACATGATCCGTCACATGATCTCAGTCTATATACACCTGTTCTGAAAGGCCCCGGAGTCTGCAACACCACTAAGCAAGGGGCACCACCAAGCAAGTGGCACCATGAAGACCAAGGAGCTCTCCAAAGAGTTCAGGGACAAAGTTGTGGAGAAGTACAGATCAGGGTTGGGTTATAAAAAAATATCCAAAACTTTGAACAACCCACGGAGCACCATTAAATCTATTATAAAAAAAATTAAAGAATATGGCACCACAACAAACTTGCCAAGTGAAGGCCGCCCACCAAAACTCACAGACCAGGCAAGGAGGGCATTAATCAGAGAGGCAACAAAGAGACCAAAGACAACCCTGAAGGAGCTGCGAAGCTCCACAGCGGAGATTGGAGTATCTGTCCATAGGACCACTTTCAGCCGTACACTCCACAGAGCAGGGATTTACGGAAGAGTGGACAGAAAAAAGCCATTGCTTAAAGAAAAAAATAAGCAATGGTGTTTGCCAAAAGGCATGAGGGAGACTCAGCAAATATATGGAAGAAGGTACTCAGGTCAGGTGGGACTAAAATGTCTGAATAGTTATGCACACTCAAGTTTTCAATTTTTTGTCTTATTTCTTGTTTCACAAAAAAAAATATTTTGCATCTTCAAAGTGGTAGGCATGTTGTGTAAATCAAATGATACCACCCCCCCCAAAAAATCTATTTTTATTTCCAGGTTGTTAGGCAACAAAATAGGAAAACTGTCAAGGGGGGTGAATACTTTCTCAAGGCACTGTATTTTGCATTACTCATCTCATGTATATACTGTATTCTATTCTGTTCTACTGTATCTTAGTCTATGCCACTTTGACATTGCTCATCCACATATTTTTATATTATTAATTCCATTCCTTTACTTAGATTTGTATGTACTGTGTGTATTGGGGTGAAATTGTTAGTTATTACTTGTTAAATATTACTGCACTGTTGGAGCTAGACACACAATCATTTCGCTACTCCCTCAATAACATCTGCTAAACACATGTATGTCACCAATAAAATTTGATTTGATTTGACTTCAAACAACCTACACACAGTAGAACTTCTTTAGGCAAGAATAGTTATATATATATTAAAAAAATGTCACTAACATTTGTTCTTAGTCTGGAAGCCATCAGCTAAAACATATAGATAGCTATCTTTTGGACACACACTGCCAATCAATTTTGTATTTGCCAAGTTAGTCACTGCTAGACTGGTACAGTACCTTTGTCAGAGTAAAAATGTTTGTTAGTTCGTTCTATCTTTGACTAACGTTAGCTAACATAAGCTAGCTAACGTTAGCAAATAAGAGTAACTCAATCTGGTAGCCATCTATTCCACCATTGTCTGGAAAACACTCCGTTACTAAAAATAGGATGTTGGTAGCAATGATGAATGTGTATAAGTAGTCTCTGGTTGGTTAGTTGGTTCTCAGCAGGCTAGCAATCTTGCAGCCAATTTAGTGACGCTAGCTAACAGCAAGCAACCATTGAAATGGCCATGTTAGGTGTGCTAAGCTAGCCAGTCTAATAGAGATCAATACAATTAGTGGGATGGATAAATTGTGTATTGCTGTGTGTTTTGTTGTACAGAATCTGGTTCCACCAGTATGTGCTTCCAACCCCTTGCTCTGCACAAAAAAAAAGACAAGTTGACAGCTAAGATAGCTCAATTTACATTAAGCATGACATAAACATGGGGTTACAGGTGGTTCAAATCAAATCAAATTCAAATCAAATTTTATTTGTCACATACACATGGTTAGCAGATGTTAATGCGAATGTAGCGAAATGCTTGTGCTTCTAGTTCCGACCATGCAGTAGTATCTAACAAGTTATCTAACAATTTCAAGTGTAAAGGATTGAGTACGAGTATGTACATATAAATATATGGATGAGCGATGGCTGACCGGCATAGGCAAGATGCAGTAGATGGTATATAGTACAGCATATACATGTGAGATGAGTAGTGTAGGATATGTAAACATGATATAAATGGCATTGTTTAAAGTGGCTAGTGATACATTTATTACATCCACTTTTTAATTATTAAAGTGGTTAGAGATTTGAGCCGTTGGCCGAACGGCATAGGCAAGATTCAGTAGATGGTATAGAGTACAGTGTATACATTTGATATGCGTAATGTTGGATATGTTAACATTATATACAAAATTGTGGCTAGTGATACATGTGTTACATCCAATTTTCTATTATTTAAAGTGGCTAGAGATTTAAGTCAGTATGTTGGCAGCAGCCACTCAATGTTAGTGGTGGCTGTTTAACAGTCTGATGGCCTTGAGATAGAAGCTGTTTTTCAGTCTCTCTGTCCCAGCTTTGATGCACCTGTACTGACCTCGCCTTCTGGATAATAACGGGGTGAACAGGCAGTGGCTTGGGTGGTTGTTGTCCTTGATGATCTTTTTGGCCTTCCTGTGACATCGGGTGGTGTAGGTGTCCTGGAGGGCAGGTAGTTTACCCCCGGTGATGCGTTGTGCAGTCCTCACTACCCTCTGGAGAGCCTTACGATTGTGGGCGGAGCAGTTGCCGTACCGTGATACAGCCCGACAGGATGCTCGCGATTGTGCATCTGTAGAAGTTTGTGAGTGTTTTTGGTGACAAGCCAAATTTCTTCAGCCTCCTGAGGTTGAAGAGGCGCCTTCTTCACCACACTGTCTGTGTGGGTGGTCCATTTCAGTTTGTCTGTGATGTGTACGCCGAGGAACTTAAAACTTTCCACCTTCTCCACTCCTGTCCCATCAATGTGGATAGGGGGGTGCTCCCTCTGCTGTTTCCTGAAGTCCACGATCATCTCCTTAGTTTTGTTGACGTTGAGTGAGAGGTTATTTTCCTGACACCACACTCCAAGGGTCCTCACCGCCTACCACTGTAGTGTCGTCAGCAAACTTGATGATTGAGTTGGAGGCGTGCTTAGCCACACAGTCATGGGTGAACAGGGAGTACAGGAGAGGGCTGAGAACGCACCCTTGTGGGGACCCAGTGTTGAGGATCAGCGGGGTGGAGATGTTGTTTCCTACCCTCACCACCTGGGGCCGTCCCGTCAGGAAGTCCAGGACCCAGTTGCACAGGGCTGGGTCGAGACCTAGGGTCTCGAGCTTAATGACGAGTTTGGAGGGTACTATGGTGTTAAATGTTGAGCTGTAGTCGATGAACAGCATTCTTACATAGGTATTCCTCTTGTCCAGATGGGTTAGGGCAGTAGGCATTGTGATTGTGATTGCGTCGTCTGTGGACCTATTGGGACGGTAAGCAAATTGGAGTGGGTCTAGGGTGTCTGGTAGGATAGAGGTGATATGATCCTTGATTAGTCTTTCAAAGCACTTCATGATGACGGAAGTGAGTGTTACGGGGCGATAGTCATTTAGCTCAGTTACCTTAGCTTTCTTGGGAACAGGAACAATGGTGGCCCTCTTGAAGCATGTGGGAATAGCAGACTGGGATAAGAATTGATTAAATATGTCCATAAACACACCTGCCAGCTGGTCTGCGCATGCTCTGAGGACACGGCCAGCGATGTCATCTGGTCCGGCAGCCTTGCGAGGGTTAACACGCTTAAATGTTTTACTCACGTCGGCTGCGGTGAAGGTGAGCCCGCAGGTTTTGGTAGCGGGGAAGTGTCGGTGGCACTGTATTGTCCTCAAAGTGAGCAAAGAAGTTGTTTAGTTTGTCTGGGAGCAGGACATCGTGGTCCGCGACGGGTCTGGTTTTCTTTTTGTAGTCTGTGATTGACTGTAGACCCTGCCAACTTCCTCTCGTGTCTGAGCCGTTGAATTGTGTTCCTACTTTTTCTCTATACTGACGCTTAGCTTGTTTGATTGCCTTGCAGAAGGAATAGCTACACTGTTTGTATTCAGTCATGTTTCCGGTCGCCTTACCCTGATTAAAAGCAGTGGTTCGCGCTTTCAGTTTTGTGCGAATGCTGCCATCAATCCACGGTTTCTGGTTGGGGAAGGTTTTAATAGTTGCTATGTCAAAGTCAAAGTCACCATTATTAGTCAGTTGTACAACCGAATGCCTTCAACCGAAATGTGTCTTCCGCATTTAACCCAACCCCTCTGAATCAGAGAGGTGCGGGGGCTGCCTTTTTAATCGACATCCACGTCTTGGCGCCGGGGAACAGTGGGTTAACTGCCTTGTTCAGGGGCAGAACGACAGATTTTTACCTTGTCAGCTCGGGGATTTGAACTTGCAGCCCTCCGGTTACAAGTCCAACGCTCTAACCACTAGGCTACCTGTACCCCTATGGGTACAACATCACCGATGCACTTGCACATAAACTCGCTCACCGAATCAGCATATACATCAATGTTGTTGTCTGATGCTATCCGGAACATATCCCAGTCCACGTGCTCGAAGCAATCTTGCAGCGTGGAATCAGATTGGTCGGACCAGTGTTGAACAGACCTGAGAACGGGCGTTTCCTATTTTAGTTTCTGTCTGTAGGCTGGGAGCAACAAAATGGAGTCATGGTCAGACTTGCCGAAAGGAGGGCGGAGAATGGCCTTGTATGCATCACGGAAGTTGGAATAACAATGATCCAGGGTTTTCGCGGCCCGGGTCGCACATTCGATATGCTGGTAAAATTTAGGGAACCTTGTTTTCAGATTAGCCTTGTTAAAATCCCCAGCCACAATAAATGCAGCCTCAGGATATGTGGTTTCCAGTTTAAGTCCAATTAATTTCTTTCAGTGCCGTCGATGTGTCGGCTTGAGGGGGGATATATGCGACTGTGATTATAGTCGAGGAGAATTCTCTTGGTAGATAATGCGGTTGGCATTTGATTGTAATGAATTCTATGTCAGGTGAACAAAAGGACTTGAGTTCCTGTATGTTGTTATGATCACACCACGACTCGTTAATCATAAGACACACACCCCCGCCCTTCTTCTTACCAGATAGATGTTTGTTTCTGTCGGCGCGATGCGTGGAGAAACCATGAGGCTGTACCGACTCTGATAACGTGTCCTGAGTGAGCCATGTTTCCGTGAAGCAAAGAACGTTGCAGTCTCTGATGTCTCTCTGGAAGGCAATCCTTGCTCGGATTTCGTCTACCTTGTTGTCCAGAGACTGGACATTGGCAAATAGTATACTCAGGAGCGGTGCGCGATGTGCCCGTCTACAGAGCCTGACCAGAACACCGCCCCGTCTACACCTTCTCGTCCGCCGCCAATGTTTTGGGTCGCGGCTGGGATCCAGTCTATTGTCCTAGTTGGTGGACCAAACAGAGGATCCGCTTCGGGAAAGTCGTATTCATGGTCGTAATGTTGGTAAGTTGACGTTGCTTTTATATCAAATAATTCCTCCCAGCTGTATGTAATAAAACTTAAGATTTCCAGGGGTAACAAGAACGCTTCCTGAGAACGTGAAGCGAGGCTGCCATCTCTGTCGGAGCCTGAAGTTGTGGTTAGATGTAGCCTGACGACCACAGAGTACTCTCCATACAAGGTAATACATTTAGTCTACCCCTTTTCTCTGTTTAGCTTCTCTGTGTAAAACTTAGGTTATCTGCAGTCCCTCTACAGTGCCCTGCTAGAAAATACCCCAAGGCAGCAACATTTTGGGTACACTGGCATTCTATTTTAGCGCTTGACTATGCAGAATCTCATTGACGCGCGCAAGCAGTTTGGATGAAATGACTGAATAACATGTATGTGTACATTTATTTTGCAACGCTCGCACATGTAACAGGAGCGGTGTGGTCAGCATGTACGACATTTTCACACCTTCTGCAGCATCCCAGCCCATTCACTTTGTTGACTGATCTTTCCTCTCAAAAGCAGCTCCCAACCATGTCTTTCCAGGAGATGTGCATTACCAGCAAATCTTCTGCAAGAGGTCCAAACAGTTGGTGGTTAAGGTCTACAAGCCCTACACCACTTCCTGCAGATTCTTATCCAGTTGGCTGTGCACCACAGACAGGACATAATACTTGAAATAGATAATATGGCAGTGTACACATTGTTGGATTACTTCATGAAGCAAAAATAAGTATTTATTTTAATAACAGAGCATTTTCTACGTTTAAACTGACCCCCTGAAACCTGACAGAGACATTTTATGAGACTCCTGTTTACACAAATCGAGGACGAAGACCGCATCGCCAAGCTAAGGTTGGGTCGAAAATTCTCGGTGCTACACCAAACAGTGCCTATCCTGACACACACAGGTCAAATTAAATCTTTCTCTTAATCTAGAATCTACTTCAGGAAGAAGCCCGGGCACCACATGTTATTTTCTGCAAGAAAAAAAATACTCTATCATACTCTATTGTACCATTTAAATGACAGTTGAACTATGCCAGCATAACATCAACATTAGGGTAGAATAGTTGAACATGCATACTTGTTTGCTAACAAGTTATAAATGTGAGGCGTGGCGCATAAGTTAGCAGGTGCCAGGCTAACTAGCTAGCCAATTCCAGTCATGTGCTACAATTTTCTGGTTAACCTAGATTTAGGTGGCTGGTTGTAATGTTGTAGCTTGCTGCTTAGTAGTCATATCTACAACTTAAAAGCGAAGAGGGTTTTACAATCAAGATAGAATAGATCTCTGATTGTAAAACCTCTTCCATTTTTAGTGATAGATATGGCTACCTATATTTTTTTAGCTAACTTAGATAGCTAGCTAGCTATCTATATAATTGGTGCTGACATTGGTTGTATCTGAGCTTCTAGCTAAATCCAACTCTTTGTTTCGAGTCCTCTTCGCTATACCTGGCCCGGGTATCCTGGAAGGATATTGACCTCATTCCGTCAGTAGAGGATGCCTGGTTATTCTTTAAAAGCGCTTTCCTCAAATCAAATCAAATCAAAGTTTATTTGTCACGTGCGCCGAATACAACAGGTGTAGACCTTACAGTGAAATGCTTACTTACAGGCTCTGACAACAGTGCAAAAAAAAAAAGATTAAAAAAAAGGTATTAGGTGAACAATAGGTAAGTAAATAAATAAAAACAACAGTATATACAGTAGCGAGGCTATATACAGTAGCGAGGCTGTGAAAGTAGCGAGGCTATAAAAGTAGCGAGGCTACATACAGACACCGATTAGTCAGGCTGATTGAGGTAGTATATGTACATGTAGTTATGGTTAAAGTGACTATGCATATATGATGAACAGAGAGGAGCAGTAGCGTAAAAAAGGGGTTGGCGGGTGATGGGACACAATGCAGATAGATAGCCCAGTTAGCCAATGTGCGGGAGCACTGGTTGGTCGGTCCAATTGAGGTAGTATGTACATGAAAGTATAGTTAAAGTGACTATGCATATATGATAAACAGAAAGTAGCAGCAGCGGGGGGCACAATGCAAAAAGTCCAGATAGCCATTTGATTACCTGTTCAGGAGTCTTATGGCTTGGGGGTAAAAAACTGTTGAGAAGCCTTTTTGTCCTAGACTTGGCACTCCGGTACCGTTTCCCATGCGGTAGTAGAGAGAACAGCCTATGACTTGGGTGGCTGGGGTCTTTGACAATTTTTAGGGCCTTCCTCTGACACCGCCTGGTGTAGAGGTCCTGGATGGCAGGCAGCTTATCCCCAGTTATGTACTGGGCCGTACGCACTACCCTCTGTAGTGCCTTGCGGTCAGAGGCGGAGCAATTGCCGTACCAGGCAGTGATGCAACCAGTCAGGATGCTCTCGATGTTGCAGCTGTAGAACCTTTTGAGGATCTCATGACCCATGCCAAATCCTTTTAGTCTCCTGAGGTGGAATAGGCTTTGTCGTGCCCTCTTCACGACTGTCTTGGTGTGTTTGGACCATTCTAGCTTGTTGTTGATGTGGACACCAAGGAACTTGAAGCTCTCAACCTGCTCCACTACAGCCCCGTCGATGAGAATGGGGGCGTGCTCAGTCCTGTAGTCCACAATCATCTCCTTTGTCTTGGTTATGTTGAGGAAGAGGTTGTTGTCCTGGCACCACACAGCCAGGTCTCTGACCTCCTCCCTGTAGGCTGTCTCGTCATTGTCGGTGATCAGGCCTACCACTGTTGTGTTGTCTGCAAACTTAATGATGGTGTTTGAGTCGTGCCTGGCCATGCAGTCGTGGGTGAACAGGGAGTACAAGAGGGGACTGAGCACGCACCCCTGGGGAGCTCCAGTGTTGAGGATCAGCGTGGAAGACGTGTTGCTACCTAACCTCACCACCTGGGGGCGGCCCGTCAGGAAATCCAGGATCCAGTTGCAGAGGGAGGTGTTTAGTCCCAGGATCCTTAGCTTAGTGATGAGCTTTGAGGGTACTATGGTGTTGAATGCTAAGCAGTAGTCAATGAATAGCATTCTCACATAAGTGTTCCTTTTGTCCAGGTGGGAAAGGGCAGTGTGGAGTGCAATAGAGATTGCATCATCTGTTGATCTGTTTGGGCGGTATGCAAATTGGAGGGGGTCTAGGGTTCCTGGGATAATGTTGTTGATGTGAGCCATTACCAACCTTTCAAAGCACTTCATGGCTACGGACGTGAGTGCTATGGGTCTGTAGTCGTTTAGGCAGGTTGCCTTTGTGTTCTTGGGCACAGGGACTATGGTGGTCTGCTTGAAGCATGTTGGTATTCCAGACTCAATCAGGGACATGTTGTAAATGTCAGTGAAGACACCTGCCAGTTGGTCAGCACATGCCCGGAGCACACGTCCTGGTAATCCATCTGGCCCCGCAGCCTTGTGTATGTTTACTTGTTTAAAGGTCTTACTCACGTCGGCTACGGAGAGCATGATCACACAGTCGTCTGGAACAGCTGATGCTCTCATGCATGCCTCAGTGTTGCTTGCCTCGAAGCGAGCATAGAAGTGATTTAGCTTGTCTGGTAGGCTCGTGTCACTGGGCAGCTCTCGGCTGTGCTTCCCTTTGTAGTCTGTAATAGTTTGCAAGCCCTGCCACATAAGACGAGCGTCAGAGCCGGTGTAGTATGATTCAATCTTAGCCCTGTATTGACGCTTTGCCTGTTTGATGGTTCGTCGCAGGGCATAGCAGGATTTCTTATAAGCTTCCGGGTTAGAGTTCCGCACCTTGAAAGTGGCAGCTCTACCCTTTAGCTCAGTGCGAATGTTGCCTGTAATCCATGACTTCTGGTTGGGGTATGTACGTACAGTCACTGTGGGGACGACGTCCTCGATGCACTTATTGATGAAGCCAGTGACTGATGTGGTGTACTCCTCAATGCCATCGGAGGAATCCCGGAACATGTTCCAGTCTGTGATAGCAAAACAGTCCTGTAGTTTAGCTTCTGCTTCATCTGACCACTTTTTTATAGACTGAGTCACTGGTGCTTCCTGCTTTAATTTTTGCTTGTAAGCAGGAATCAGGAGGATAGAATTATGGTCAGATTTACCAAATAGAGGGCGAGGGAGAGCTTTGTACGCGTCTCTGTGTGTAGAGTACAGGTGATCTATAATTTCTTTTCCTCTGGTTGCACATTTAACATGTTGATGGAGATTTGGTAGAACTGATTTAAGTTTCCCTGCATTAAAGTCTCCAGCCACTAGGAGCGCCGCCTCTGGGTGAATGGTTTCCTGTTTGCTTATTTACTTATACAGCTGACTGAGTGCGGTCTTAGTGCCAGCATCTGTCTGTGGTGGTAAATAAACAGCCATGAAAAGTATAGCTGAAAACTCTCTATGCAAGTAGTGTGGTCTGCAATTTATCACAATATACTCTACTTGAGGCGAGCAAAATCTAGAGACTTCCTTAGATTTCGTGCACCAGCTGTTGTTTACATATATGCACAGACAGTCCCCCCTCGTCTTACCAGAGTGTGGTGTTCTATCTTGCCGGTGCAGCGTGTATCACGCTAGCTGAATATCCATGTTGTCATTCAGCTACGATTCCGTGAAACATAGGATGTTGCAGTTTTTAATGTTCCGTTGGTAGGATATTCGTGATCGTACATTGTCTAATTTATTGTCCAATGATTGCACGTTGGCGAGTAGTATTGACGGTAACGGCAGCTTTCCCAATCGCCTTCTCCGGGTCCTGACCAGGCGTCCGGCTCTTTTCCCCCCTGTACCTGCGTCGCTTATTCTTGCGAATAACTGGGATGTCGGCCCTGCCAGGTGTTTGGAGAATATCATGTGCTTCTTGCTTGTTGTTGAAAAAATCTTTGTCTAATCCGAGGTGAGTAATCACTGTCCTGATATCCAGAAGCTCTTTTCTGCCATAAGATACGGTTGCAGAAACATTATGTACAAAATAAGTTACAAATAACGCGAAAAAAACACATAATAGCACAATTGGTTAGGCACCCGTAAAACGGCTGCCATTTCTTCCAGCCCCATCAGGCTCACCATCTTAAATAAGCATGCCCCATTAAAAAAAAATGTAGAACCAGGAACAGATAAGCAAGCCCTTGGTTCTCTCCAGACCTGACTGCCCTTGACCAGCACAAAACATTCTGTGGTGTACTGCATTAGCATCGAATAGCCCTCGCGATATGCAACTTTTCAGGGAAGTTAGTAACCAATATACACAGGCAGTTAGGAAAGCAAAGCAAAGAAATTTGCATCCTGTAGTACAAACTCCAAAAAGTTCTGGGACACTGTAAAGTCCATGGAGAATAAGAGCACCTCCTCTCAGCTGCCCACTGCACTGAGGCTAGGAAACACTGTCACCAAACCCCTAAATCCACGATAATTGAGAATTTCAATAAGCATTTTTATACGGCTGGCCATTCTTTCCACTTGGCTACCTCTACCCTGGTCAACAGCCCTGTACCCCCCACAGCAACTTGCCCAAGCCACCCCCATTTCTCCTTCACCCCAATCCAGATAGCTGATGTTCTGAAAGAGCTGCAAAATCTGGACCCTATAAATCAGCTGGGCTAGACAATCTGGACCCTCTCTTTCTAAAATTATCTGCCGCAATTGTTGCAACCTGTTATGGAAATTTTGTACTCAATGTTCTTAAATGAACTTCTATTAACCTACTCTGTCTGTAACCCAAAGGTCGTAAAGCTTTGGTTAAGATGAAACAGACAGAGACCCAGCTGCAGAGATCATATGTCAAAGGTTTATTCACGCGAGAGCTCTCAAAAAACAATAAGAACAAAGTCCTTTATATGTACATACAATTTATTTATGTACGTACAATTTAAACACAGCCCGCTTTAGACGGGCTGTGTTTTACAAATAACATCTTATCACTTCTAACAGCTTTCTGACCGTTTCTAACCGTTTCTCCCTTCCCTGGGTGAAGAAACCGTTTTCCTATTATAGGGTTCAGTTATAAATCGTCTGTCGACAGTTCTCCTGTTCCTGTTATCTCAACTCCATCCTGCTTAGGTTGCAAAATAGTAACACGATGTCTCAGTCTTTTGAAAAGTTCTAGACCTATCCCTCTAACACCTATTACATATATTTTCAGGATTTAATATTCTTAGTAATTACTTAAACATATTATTTTAAACATATAATAATTTAGTCATTAAACATAAATCATATTAATTTATTCATAACAAACCCCTATTACTAGCCTGTTCAACCTCTCCTTCATATCGTCTGAGATCCCCAAGGATTGGAAAGCTGCCGCGGTCATCCCCCTCTTCAAAGGGGGAGACACTCTAGACCCAAACTGTTACAGACCTATATCTATCCTATCCTGCCTTTCTAAGGTCTTGAAAGCCAAGTTAACAAACAGATCACCGACCATTTCCGAATCCCACCGTACCTTCTCCACTATGCAATCTGATTTCCGAGCTGGTCATGGGTGCACCTCAGCCACGCTCAAGGTCCTAAATGATATCATAACCGCCATCGATGAAAGACAATACTGTGAAGCTCTATTCATCGACCTGGCCAAGGCTTTCGACTCTGTCAATCACCGTATTCTTTTCGGCAGCCTTGGTTTGTCAAATGACTGCCTCGCCTGGTTCACCAACTACTTCTCAGACAGAGTTCAGTGTGTCAAATCGGAGGGCCTGTTGTCCAGACCTCTGGCAGTCTCTATGGGGGTGCCACAGGGTTAAATTCTCGGGCCAACTCTTTTCTCTGTATACATCAATGATGTCGCTCTTGCTGCTGGTGATTCTCTGATCCAGCTCTACCTAGACGACACCCTTCTGTATATTTCTGGCCCTTCTTTGGACACTGTGTTAACAAACCTCCAGACGAGCTTCAAGGCCTCCAACTGCTCTTAAATGCAAGTAAAACTAAATGCATGCTCTTCAACCGATCGCTGCCCCGCACCTGCCCGCCCATCCAGCATCACTACTCTGGACGGTTCTGACTTAGAATATGTGGACAACTACAAATACCTAGGTGTCTGGTTAGACTGTAAACTCTCCTTCCAGACTCACATTAAGCATCTCCAATCCAAAATTAAATCTAGAATCGGCTTCCTATTTCGCAACAAGCATCCTTCACTCATGCTGCCAAACATACCCTCGTAAAACTGACTATCCTACCGATCCTTGACTTCGGCGATGTCATTTACAAAATAGCCTCCAACACTCTACTCAGCAAATTGGATGCAGTCTATCACAGTGCCATCCGTTTTGTCACCATAGCCCCATATACTACCCACCACTGCGACCTGTACGCTCTCGTTGGCTGGCCCTCGCTTCATATTCGTTGCCAAACCCACTGGCTCCAGGTCATCTACAATTCTTTGCTAGTTAAAGCCCCGCCTTATCTTAGCTCACTGGTCACCGTGGCAGCACCCACCCGTAGCACGCGCTCCATCAGGTATATTTCATTGGTTACCCCCAAAGCCTATTCCTCCTTTGGCCGCCTTTCCTTCCAGTTCTCTGCTGCCAATGACTGGAACGAATTGCAAAAATCACTGAAGCTGGAGACTTACAGTGGGGCAAAAAAGTATTTAGTCAGCCACCAATTGTGCAAGTTCTCCAACTTAAAAAGATGAGAGAGGCCTGTAATTTTCATCATAGGTACACTTCAACTATGACAGACGAAATGAGAAAAAGAAATCCAGAAAATCACATTGTAGGATTTTTAATTTATTTATTTGCAAATTATGGTGGAAAATAAGTATTTGGTCAATAACAAAGTTTATCTCAATACTTTGTTATATACCCTTTGTTGGCAATGACAGAGGTCAAACGTTTTCTGTAAGTCTTCACAAGGTTTTCACACACTGTTGCTGGTATTTTGGCCCATTCCTCCATGCAGATCTCCTCTAGAGCAGTGATGTTTTGGGGCTGTCGCTGGGCAACACGGACTTTCAACTCCCTCCAAAGATTTTCTATGGGGTTGAGATCTGGAGACTGGCTAGGCCACTCCAGGACCTTGAAATGCTTCTTACGAAGCCACTCCTTCGTTGCCCGGGCGGTGTGTTTGGGATCATTGTCATGCTGAAAGACCCAGCCACGTTTCATCTTCAACGCCCTTGCTGATGGAAGGAGGTTTTCACTCAAAATCTCACGATACATGGCCCCATTCATTCTTTCCTTTACACGGATCAGTCGTCCTGGTCCCTTTGCAGAAAAACAGCCCCAAAGCATGATGTTTCCACCCCCATGCTTCACAGTAGGTATGGTGTTCTTTGGATGCAACTCAGCATTCTTTGTCCTCCAAACACGACGAGTTGAGTTTTTACCAAAAGTTCTATTTTGGTTTCATCTGACCATATGACATTCTCCCAATCCTCATCTGGATCATCCAAATGCTCTCTAGCAAACTTCAGACGGGCCTGAACATGTACTGGCTTAAGCAGGGGGACACGTCTGGCACTGCAGGATTTGAGTCCCTGGCGGCGTAGTGTGTTACTGATGGTAGGCTTTGTTACTTTGGTCCCAGCTCTCTGCAGGTCATTCACTAGTTCCCCCGTATGGTTCTGGGATTTTTGCTCACCGTTCTTGTGATCATTTTGACCCCACGGGGTGAGATCTTGCGTGGAGCCCCAGATCGAGGAAGATTATCAGTGGTCTTGTATGTCTTCCATTTCCTAATAATTGTTCCCACAGTTGATTTCTTCAAACCAAGCTGCTTACCTATTGCAGATTCAGTCTTCCCAACCTGGTGCAGGTCTACAATTTTGTTTCTGGTGTCCTTTGACAGCTCTTTGGTCTTGGCCATAGTGGAGTTTGGAGTGTGACTGTTTGAGGTTGTGGACAGATGTCTTTTATACTGATAACAAGTTCAAACAGGTGCCATTAATACAGGTAATGAGTGGAGGACAGAGGAGCCTCTTAAAGAAGAAGTTACAGGTCTGTGAGAGCCAGAAATCTTGCTTGTTTGTATGTGACCAAATACTTATTTTCCACCATAATTTGCAAATAAATTCATTAAAAATCCTACAATGTGATTTTTTGGATTTTTTTTTCCTCATTTTGTCTGTCATAGTTGAAGTGTACCTATGATGAAAATTACAGGCCTCTCTCATCTTTTTAAGTGAGAGAACTTGCACAATTGGTGGCTGACTAAATACTTTTTTTGCCCCACTGTATATCTCCCTCACTTTAAGCATCAGCTGTTAGAGCAGCTCACAGATCATTGCACCTGTACATAGCCCATCTGTAAATAGCCCATCCAACTACCTGATCCCCATATATATATATATATATATTAATACTTTGCTCCTTTGCACCCCAGTATCTCAACTTGCCCATTCATCTTCTGCACACCTATCACTCCAGTGTTAATTGTTAAGTTGTAATTACTTTGCCACTATGGACTATTTATTGCCTTACCTCCCTAATCTTACCTCATTTGCACACACTGTATATAGATTTTGTCTATTGTGTTATTGACTGTACATTTGTTTATTCCATATGTAACTCTGTGTTGTTGTTTGTGTCGTGCTCTTTTGCTTTATCTTAGCCAGGTCGCAGTTGTAAATGAGAACTTGTTCTCAACTGGCCTACCTGGTTAAATAAAGGTGAAATAAAAATACAAAATACAAAAATTACTATATTCCGGTTGAAACATGTTTGGTTGAATTTCACATTTTTTTTACATTTTCAGATTTGTGTTGATGAGAAATCACTTGAAGCCATTGCGGTCTGGTCAGTCCTTTCAGTTTTGCCCAAAGGATTATATTGTTAGTGTCTGCCTCCCTTGGGGAAGGGCCTGGGCCAGGGAACGATGCACCACTCCACATATGGATGAAAGCGATAATATGTTTATTTGTCAAACGGCTGTCAAGCATCGATCATTATGTCACCAGAATAAGACCATCGATATTCATTGGAAAGGAGCATTAAGATCACTGTGCACTTTCACCACCCTGTGAAGTTCATCATCATTTATTTAATCTGTAGCCTAATAAACTCCATGCTTTCCAGAGTTGTAGTGGGAGGACCACACACCATATCATTGCATGACTCCAAGTTTACTTCAATATAATATTATAAACTGGGTTGTTCGAGCCCTGAATGCTGAATGACTGACAGACGTGGTACATGAGACCGTATACCCCCGGGTATGACAAAACATGTATTTTTACTGCTATAATTACGTTGGAAACCAGTTTATAATAGCAATATGGCACCTCGGGGGTTTGTGGGATATTGCCAATATACCACGGCTAAGGGCTGTGTCCAGGCACTTCATTGCGTCGTGCATTGAAAAGTCCTTAGCCGTGGTATATTGGCCATATACCACACCTCCTCTGGTCTTATTGCTTAATTATACCACCGCCATTCCTCGCATAATTAATTTTACCGACACAAATCCCACCATGTCAAACAAACAAATTGTCTGTCGGCATTTATAAAATTGTACCGAAACTTCCTGTTTCCATCATAGCTGTCGTGATTTTGTAAAATATGGTATGACTTGCATAAAAACTGTTGATGGAAACGTGGTTAATGAGAGACAGTGCTGGTTCTTAAACAAAGTGATGATTGGCTTGTCGACACACACCATTCAATTATAAATGTAAATATCTCCCTCAAAGTTCATCCTTAATTTATTTTACTTGCTGAAAAGGATTCAAGGTAAAATATTGATTTACGGTTTTGCGCACTGTGATTAGAGAGGAGGGATATGTCAGCTATGGTCTCTGACAAAAAATCTGATCAAATCAAATTGTATTTGTCATATGATTCGTAAACAACAGGTATAGACTAACAGGGAAATGTTTATTTTCGGGCACATCCGAACAATGCAGAGAGAAAAATAGATGTTTTAATATTTTTTTTTTACACAAGGAATAAATACACAATGAGTAACGATAACTTGGCTATATACACGGGGTACCAGTACAGAGTCGATGTGCAGGGGTACGAGGTAATTGAGGTAAATATGTACATATAAGTAGGGGTAAAGTGACTCGGCAACAGGACAGATAATAAGCAGTAGCAGTAGCGTCTGTGAGGAGTTAGTGCAGTTAGTCCGGAAACTATTTGGTTAATTAACAAGAGAGAGAGGTGGCTGCTACATGGTGGCTGCTTTGCTGTAAAGACACACTGTTTATGCTTCAGGTTTTGTTCCACAGAGGTGCTTACCATACAGTAAGCCACAAAATGAATGTCTCCATCATTAAGACATATTTTAAGGGGATTTTCTGAGATGTAGTTAAAAGAACATGCCATGGTGAGTTACCAACCATTGTCCTTGGGTCAAAGCTTGTGTCACTAGCGAATGAGTTTAAGCTGGGGATAGAAAGATGGGGTGGAATAATATGTTTTGCCCACACTACAAATGGCTATATCGGTCCACTAATACAGGACTAGTAAAAGCCCAGTGTCCTACTTTTGTGAATACATATATATACAGTTAAAGTCGGAAGTTTACATACACTTAGTTTGGAGTCATTAAAACTTGTTTTTTCAACCACTCCACAAATTTCTTGTTGACAAACTATAGTTTTGTCAAGTCGGTTAGGACATCTACTTTGTGCATGACACAAGCAATTTTTCCAACAATTGTTGACAGACAGTTTATTTCACTTATAATTCACTGCGTCAATTCCAGTGGGTCATTCGTTTACATACACTAAGTTGACTGTGCCTTTAAACAGCTTGGAAAATTCCAGAAAATGATGTCATGGCCTTAGAAGCTTCTGATAGGGTAATTGACATAATTTGAGTCAATTGGAGGTGAACCTGAGGATGTATTTCAAGGCCTACATTCAAACTTGCTTGACATTATGGGAAAATCAAAAGAAATCAGCCAAGACCTCAGAAAACAAATTGTAGACCTCCACAAGTCTGGTTCATCCATGGGAGAAATTTTCAAACGCCTGAAGGTACCACGTTCATCTGTACAAACAATATTACGCAAGTATAAACACCATGGGACTACGCAGCCGTCAAACCGCTCACGAAGGAGACGTGTTCTGTCTCCTAGAGATGAACGTACTTTGGTGCGAAATGTGCAAATCAATCCCAGAACAACAGCAAAGGACCTTCTGAAGATGCTGGAGGAAACAGGTACAAAAGTATCAATATCCACAGTAAAACGAGTCCTATATCGACATAACCTGAAAGGCCGCTCAGCAAGGAAGAAGCCACTGCTCCAAAACTGCCATAAAAAATGAAGACTACAGTTTGCACTTGGAGAAATGTCCTCTGGTCTGATGAAACAAAAATAGATGACCATTGTTATGTTTGGAGGAAAAAGGGGGAGGCTTGCAAGCCGAAGAACACCATCCCAACCGTGAAGCACGGGGGTGGCAGCCTCATGTTGTGGGGGTGCTTTACTGCAGGAGGGACTGGTGCACTTCCCAAAGTAGATGGCATCACAAGGCAGGAAAATTATGTGGATAAATTGAAGCAACATCTCAAGACATCAGTCAGGAAGTTAAAGCTTGGATGCAAATGAGTCTTCCAAATGGGCAATGACCCCAATCATACTTCCAAAGTTGTGGCAAAATGGCTTAAAGGACAACAAAGACAAGATGTTTAGTGGCCATCACAAAGCCCTGACCTCAATCCCATAGAAAATTTGTGGGCAGAACTGAAAAAGCGTGTGCATGCAAGGAGGCCTACATACCTGACTCAGTTACACCAGCTCTGTCAGGAGGAATGGGCCAAAATTCACCCAACTTATTGTGGGAAGCTTGTGGAAGACTACCCGAAATGTTTGACACAAGTTAAACAATTAAAGTCAATGCTACCAAATACTAATTGAGTGTATGTAAACTTCTGACCCACTGGGAATGTGATGAAAGAAATAAAAGCTGAAATAAATCATTATCTCTACTATTATTCTGACATTTCACATTCTTAAAATAAAGTGGTGATCCTAACTGAACTAAAACAGTGATTTTTTACAACGATTAAATGTCAGGAATTGTGAAAAATTTGGCAAAGGTGTATGTAAACTTCCGACTTCAACTGTATTTATATATATATATATATATAAATACAGTTGAAGTCGGAAGTTTACATACACCTTTGCTTTCATACACTACCGTTCAAACATTTGGGGTCACCTAGAAATTTCCTCATTTTTTAAAAGAAAATCACATTTCTTGTCCATTAAAATAACATAAAATTCATCAGAAATACAGTGTAGACATTGTTAATGTTGTAAAATTATTATTTTTTACTAGGCAAGTCAGTTAAGAACAAATTCTTATTTTCAATGACAGCCTAGGAACAGATTTGTACCTTGTCAGCTTGGTGAATTGAACTTGCAACCATTCGGTTACTAGTCCAGCGCACTAACCGCTAGGCTACCCTGCCGACCCAATTATAGCTGGAAACGGATGATTTTTATTGGAATATCTACATAGGCGTACAGAGGTCCATTATCAGCAACCATCACTCCTGTGTTCCAATGGCACATTGTGTTAGCTTATCCAAGTTTATAATTTGAAAAGGCTAATTGATTATTAGAAAACCCTTTAGCAATTATGTTAGCACAGCTGAAAACTGTTGTGCTTATTAAAGAACAATAAAACTGGCCTTATTTAGACTAGTTGAGTGTCTGGAGCTTCAGCATTTGTGGGTTTGATTACAGGCTCAAAATGGCCAGAAACAAAGAACTTTCTTAAACACCTGTCTCAACGTCAACAGTGAAGAGGCGACTCTGGGATGCTGGCCTTCTAGGCAGAGTTCCTCTGTCCAGTGTCTGTGTTCCTTTGCCCATCTCAATCTTTTATTTTTATTGGCCAGTCTGAGATATGGCTTTTTCTTTGCAACTCTGCCTAGAAGGCCAGCATCCCGGAGTCGCCTCTTCACTGTTGACGTTGAGACTGGTGTTTTGTGGGTACTATTTAATGAAGCTGCCTGTTGAGGACTTGTGAGGCATCTGTTTCTCAAACTAGACACTCAAATGTACTTGTCCTCTTGCTCAGTTGTGCACCGGGGCCTCACACTCCTCTTTCTATTCTAGTTAGAGACAGTTTGCGCTGTTCTGTGAAGGGAGTTGTACACAGCATTGTACAGGATCTTCAGTTTCTTGGCAATTTAGAATAGACTGACGAGTTTCAGAAGAAAGTTCTTTGTTTTTGGCCATTTTGAGCCTGTAATCGAACCCACAAATGCTGATGCTCCAGATACTCAACGAGTCTAAAGAAGGCCAGTTTTATTGCTTCTTTAATCAGAACAACTAACATAATTGCAAGAAGGTTTTCTAATGATTAATTAGCCTTTTAAAAAGATAAACTTGGATTAGCTAACACAACGTGCCATTGGAACACAGGAGTGATGGTTGCTGATAATGGGCCTCTGTACGCCTATGTAGATAATCCATACAAAATCTGCCGTTTCCAGATACAATAGTCATTTACAACATTAACCATGTCTACACTGTATTTCTGATCAATTTGATGTTATTTTATTGAACAAAACATTTTTTTTTATCTGGTTTTATTGCTAGCTTGAGTTACCTGCGGTGGCAGTGAATTCCATTTAGTCATGGCTCTAAATGGAATTTCCCATCCTCTGTTCTGGACCTGGGGACTGTGAAGAGACCCCTGGCTGCATGTCTTGTGTGGTACCAATGAGTGTCCAAACTGTATACCAACTAACTGAACAGGCAGTTCGGTACCTTTAACCCATCAACACCTCGCACAAAGACCAATAGTGATGCAGTCAATCTCTCCTCAACTTTGAGCCAAGAGAGATTGACATGCATACCACTAAGTGCAACAAGTGCTGCTCTGTTGTAGACCAACGTACATTTTACTATTTCCTTCTTTGCCGCACATGACCACACAACTGGGCAGTAGCCCAGGTGCAACAAAACTAGGGCCTGTAGGACCTGCCTGATTGATTTAGATGTCAAGAAAGCAGAGCAACGCCTTATCATGGATTGACCTATTCTCATTTTAGCAACCATTGTCTGTCTATATGTTTTGACCATGACAGCTTGCTACCTAGGGCTACACCCAGCAGTTTAGTCTCCTCTCCTCTAATTTTAGCACCACCCTATTGCTAGTTACCCATTCTAAAACTGTCTGAAGCTCTATGTTAAGGGTGTCAGTTATTTATTTTATTGTCGTAGCTGACGTGTATACAGATGAATCATCAGCTTACCTAGACACACAGGCTTTATTCAAGGTCAGTGGAAGGTCATTAGTAAAAACAGAAAACAATAATGGCCCAAGGCGGCTGCTCTGCAGTACTTAACCGAATTTGCATTACAGAGGATTCCATTAAAGAAAACCCTCTGTTCTATTAGAAAGGTAACTCTCAATCCATGATAAGGCAGAGGATGTAAATCCATAACACCTACGTTTTTTCAGCAATAGTTTACAATCAATGATATCAAAGCTGCACTGAAGTCTAACAAAACAGCTCCCACAATCTTCTTATTATGAATTTCTTTGACAATCATCAGTAATTTGTTTCAGTGCTGAGCATGTTGAGTGTCCTTCCCTATAAGCATGCTGAAAGTCTGTTCTTAATTTGTTTTCTGTAAGATAACATTGTATTTGGTCAAACCCAATTCTTTCCTGATTGAACCATTTTTGTCAATTTTATTTAACCTTTATTTAACCAGGTAGGCCAGTTGAGAACAAGTTCTCATTTACAACTGCGACTTGGCCAAGATAAAGCAAAGTGGTGCGACACAAACAAAACAGAGTTACACATGGAATAAACAAACATAGTCAATAACACAATAGAAAAGTCTATATACAGTGTGTGCAAATGAAGTAAGATTAGGGAGGTAAGGCAATAAATAGGCCATAGTGGCGAAATAATTACAATTTAGCAATTTAACACTGGAGTGATATATGTGCAGAAGATGAATGTGCAAGTAGAGATACTGGGGTGCAAAGGAGCAAAAATAAATAAATAACAATATGGGGATGAGGTTGTTGGGTGGGCTATTTACAGATGGGCTATGTACAGGTGCAATGATCTGTAAGCTGCTCTAACAGCTGATTCTTAAAGTTAGTGAGGAAGATATGAGTCTCCAGCTTCAGTGATTTTTGCAATTCGTTCCAGTAATTGGCAGCAGAGAACTGGAAGGAAAGGTCGGCTAAAAGAGGAGTTGGATTTGGGGGTGACCAGTGAAATATACCTTCTGGAGTGCGTGCTATGGGTGGGTGCTGCTATGGTGACCAGTGAGCTGAGATAAGGTGGTGCTTTAACTAGCAAAGAATTATAGATGACCTGGAGCCAGTGGGTTTGGCGACAAATATGTAGCGAGGACCAGCCAACGAGAGCGTACAGGTCGCAGTGGTGGGTAGTATATGGGGCATTGGTGACAAAACGGATGGCACTGTGATAGACTGCATCCAATTTGCTGAGTAGAGTGTTGGAGGCTATTTTGTAAATGACATTGCCAAAGTCAAGGATCGGTAGGATAGTCAGTTTTACAAGGGTATGTTTGGCAGCATGAGAGAAGGATGCTTGTTGCGAATTAGGAAGCCGATTCTAGATTTAATTTTGGATTGGAGATGCTTAATGTGAGTCTGGAAGGAGAGTTTACAGTCTAACCAGACACCTAGGTTTTTGTAGTTGTCCACATATTCTAAGTCAGAACCACCCAGAGTAGTGATGCTGGATGGGCGGGCAGGTGCGGGCAGGTGCGGGCAGGTGCGGGCAGCGATCGGTTGAACAGCATGCATTTAGTTTTCCTTGGCATTGAAGCTTGTCTGGAGGTTTGTTAACAAAGTGTCCAAAGAAAGGCCAGAAGTTTACAGAAGGATGTCGTCTGCATAGAGCTGTATCAGAGAATCACTAGCAGCATGAGTGACATCATTGATGTATACAGAGAAAAGAGTCGGCCCGAGAATGGAACCCTGTGGCATCCCCATAGAGACTGCCAGAGGTCCGGACAACAGGCCCTCCGATTTGTCACACGCTGAACTCTGTCTGAGAAGTAGTTGGTGAACCAGGCGAGGCAGTCATTTGACAAACCAAGGCTGTTGAGTCTGCCGATAAGAATGTGGGGATTGACAGAGTCGAAAGCCTTGGCCAGGTCGATGAATAGGGCTTCACAGTATTGTCTTTCATCGATGGTGGTTATGATATCATTTAGGACCTTGAGCGTGGCTGAGATGCACCCATGACCATCTCGGAAACCAGATTGCATAGCGGAGAAGGTACGGTGGGATTCGAAATGGTCGGTGATCTGTTTGTTAACTTGGCTTTCGAAGACCTTAGAAAGGCAGGGTAGGATAGATATAGGTCTGTAACAGTTTGGGTCTAGAGTGTCTCCGCCTTTGAAGAGGGGGATGACCGCGGCAGCTTTCCCATCTTTGGGGATCTCAGATGACACGAAAGAGAGGTTGAACAGGCTAGTATTAATCAAATCCAATGTATTTATATAGCCCTTCTTACATCAGCTGATGTCACAGAGTGCTGTACAGAAACCCAGCCTAAAACCCCAAACAGCAAGCAATGCAGGTGTAAAAGCACAGTGGCTAGGAAAAACGGCCAAAACCTAGAAAGAAACCCAGAGAGGAACCAGGCTGTGAGGGGTGCAACAATTGCTGCGGATAATTTTAGAAGAGAGGGTCCAGATTGTCTAGCCCAGCTGATTTGTAGGGTCCAGATTTTGCAACTCTTTCAGAACATCAGCTATCTGGATTTGGGTGAAGGATAAATGGGGGAGGCTTGGGCAAGTTTCTGTGGGGTGTGCAGAGCTGTTGACCAGGGTTGGGATAGCCAGGTGGAAAGCATGGCCAGCCGTAGAAAAATGCTTATTAAAATTCTAAATTATCGTAGATTCATCAGTGGTGACAGTGTTTCCTAGCCTCAGTGCAGTGGGCAGCTAGGAGGAGGTGCTCTTATTCTCCATGGACTTTACAGTGTCCCAGAACCTTTTGGAGTTACAGGATGCAAATGTGCTACAGGATGCAAATTTCTGTTTGAAAAAGCTAGCCTTTGCTTTCCTAACTGCCTGTGTATATTGGTGTCGGTAGCCGATTCCCCTTGGTGTAGTTAGTGCAAAAGAGTCAGGTGCAGGACAGCAGAGATGAGCAACACAACGTAGTTTACTCATAAAGATGCAAAGTAGAATACAATACCGAGCCCACCAAGAATGTACTGACAAAAATCTGAAAAACAGAGGGTTAAATAATGAACATGTAATTGGGGAATTGAAACCAGGTGTGTATAAAACAAAGACAAAACCAATGGAAAATTAAAAGTGGATCGGCAATGGCTAGATGGCCGGCGACCTCGACCGCGGAACGCCGCCCAAACAAGGAGAGGGACCGACTTCGGCGGAAGTCGTGACAGCACCCCCCACTTGACGCGCGCCGACGACCTCGGGGATGACCCGGAGGACGAGGCGCAGGGCGTTCCGGATCGAGACGGTGGAACTCCCGCAGGATCGAAGGGTCCAAAACGTCCTCCACCGGCACCCAGCATCTCTCCTCCGGACCGTACTCCTCCCACTCCACGAGGTACTGAAGGCCCCTCGCCCGACGCCTCGAATCCAGTATGGCTCGAACTGCATCTGCCGGGGCCCCCTCGATGTCCAGAGGGGGAGGAGGAACCTCCCGCACCTCAGACTCCTGGAGTGGACCAGCCACCACCGGCCTGAGGAGAGACACATGGTACGAGGGGTTAATACGGTAATTTGGGCGAAGCTGTAACCTGTAGCAAACCTCGTTCAGTCTCCTCAGGACTTTGAATGGCCCCACAAACCGCGGGCCCAGCTTCCGGCAGAGCATGTGGAGGGGCAGGTTTCGGGTCGAGAACCAGACCCGGTCCCCTGGTGCGAACACCGCAGCCTCACTGCGGTGGCGGTCTGCGCTCGCTTTCTGACACCTCACGGCCCGCTGAAGGTGCACATGAGCGACGTCTCATGTCTCTTCCAAGCGCCTAAACCAGTCGTCCACCGCAAGAGCTTCAATCTGGCTCTGATGCCAAGGTGCCAGAACCGGCTGGTACCCCAGTACGCACTGGAAAGGGGAGAGGTTAGTGGAGGGAGGAGTGGCGGAGCGAGTTTTGGGCCATCTCTGCCCAGGGGATGAATGCCGCCCACTCCCCCGGCCGGTCCTGGCAATAAGACAGCAGAAACCTACCCACATCCTGGTTTACTCTCTCCACCTGCCCGTTACTATCGGGGTGAAAACCCGAGGTAAGGCTGACCGAGACCCCCAGATGTTCCATGAACACCCTCCAGACTCTTGACATGAAGTCATGGATTACAGGCATCATTCGCACTGAGCTAAAGGGTAGAGCTGCCGCTTTCAAGGTGCGGGACTCTAACCCGGAAGCTTACAAGAAATCCTGCTATACCCTGCGACGAACCATCAAACAGGCAAAGCGTCAATACGGGGCTAAGATTGAATCATACTACACCGGCTCTGACGCTCGTCTTATGTGGCAGGGCTTGCAAACTATTACAGACTACAAAGGGAAGCACAGCCGAGAGCTGCCCAGTGACACGAGCCTACCAGACGACCTAAATCGCTTCTATGCTCGCTTCGAGGCAAGCAACACTGAGGCATGCATGAGAGCATCAGCTGTTCCAGACGACTGTGTGATCACGCTCTCCGTAGCCAACGTGAGTAAGACCTTTAAACAATTGAACATACACAAGGCTGCGGGGCCAGATGGATTACCAGGACATGTGCTCCGGGCATGTGCTGACCAACTGGCAGTTGTCTTCACTGACATTGTCCCTGATTGAGTCTATAATACCAACATGCTTCAAGCAGACCACCATAGTCCCTGTGCCCAAGAACACAAAGGCAACCTGCCTAAACGACTACAGACCCGTGTGGTGCCAGGACAACAACCTCTCCCTCAACGTAACCAAGACTAAGGAGATGATTGTGGACTACAGGAAAAGGAGGACCGAGCACGCCCCCATTCTCATCGACGGGGCTGTAGTGGAGCAGGTTGAGAGCTTCAAGTTCCTTGGTGTCCACATCAACAACAAGCTAGAATGGTCCAAACACACCAAGACAGTCGTGAAGAGGGCACGACAAAGTCTATTCCACCTAAGGAGACTAAAAAGACTTGGCATGGGTCCTGAGATCCTCAAAATGTTCTACAGCTGCAACATCGAGAGCATCCTGACTGGTTGCATCACTGCAATTTCTCCGCCTCTGACCGCAAGGCACTACAAAGGGTAGTGCGTACGGCCCAGTACATCACTGGGGCTAAGCTGCCTTAATGGTCGACTATCTAGGGCGTGAACTGGGAAGGGCATGTCCACTGGAACAATAGGGATCCCTAAACTATGGGAAAATGATCGGTCAATAAAATTCCCAGCTGTGCCTGAATCTACGAGCGCCTTATGCTGGGAATGCGGGGAAAACTCAGGAAAGTTTATATTAAAAAACAAAACTCTGGGTGAGTCTGGTGCCGACTCACCTGTGGTGACACGAGAGTGCCCTGCCTGCTGCCTCGACTCCCAGAGGGACCTCCCCAGCACCGACCGGCAGTGTGCCCTCTGCGGCCACAGATGGTGCATGGACCGGTCCCTCCTCCGGTCACCCTAAGTGCAGCACCTCCCAGGTCCATGGGCGTCGGAGCGGTGGTGCTGGGGGATGGAACCAACAGGCCCCAATCTGGACGTCCGCAGGTAGCCGGCAGGTTATCCAGCCGGATGGACAGGTCCACCAGCTGGTCAAAGGATAGAGTGGTGTCCCTGCAGGCCAACTCCCAACGAACATCCTTCCGCAATCTACACCGGTAGTGATCGATCAGGGCCCTGTCGTTCCATCCTGCGCCGGCGGCCAGGGACCGGAGGTCCAAGGAGAACTCCTGTGCGCACCTCGTCCCCTGCCTCAGGTGAAACAGACGTAGTGGTCCAACACCGCTTCTCCTTCCCCCCATACGGCGTTGGCCCACTCCAGGGCTTTCCCTGAGAGGCAGGAGACGAGGGCGGACACACTCTCACGACCCGAAGGAGCCGGGTGGACGGTCGCCAGGTAGAGCTCCAGCTGGAGTAGGAACCCCTGACATCCGGCAGCCGTCCCATCATACTCCCTCGGGAGCGCGAGCCGAATCCCACTGGGACCGGGTGAAGGAGAGTTGAGCAGTGGTGCCTGTGGTGGTGCTGGTAAAGGCGCTGGAGGAACTCCTCCTCTCTCCCAATGGTCCATTGTCTGCAGGACGCGATCCATGGCGGTGCCGAGACAATTGGTTCCGAAGTTCCCTGAGGTCACACAATGTCTTCTAGGCTTAAATTGAAGATGTGACAAACAGGAGTCGCAATGTATTCCGTTACCAAATTCAGCAATTTCCCGTCCAGGTTGTCGGTACCAGGTGGCTTGTCCTTATTTATAGATAGCAACCATTTTTTAACTTCTTCCACACCAACTTTGCAGATTTCAAAACAGGTGATTGTCTTTCATTATTTGGTCCGTTATGCATGATTTGAAGGCTCATTGTTTTTTGTTTGCATGTCAATGCCTAAGTTTGCTAATCTTGTCAACAAAAACATTATTGAAGTGATTTGCAATATCAAAGGGTTTTGTAATGAACAAGCCATCTGCCTCATTGAAGGATGGAGCTGAGTTATCTTTTTTGCCTAGAATTTTATTTCAAGGAAAATTTTACTTTTCCTTTAAAGTACTCCTAAGCTTTTTACTATCATTTTTTAAATAATTTTTCTTTGTTCCATAGTATGGTTTCTTCTTCTTTTTGTTGAGTTTAGTTATGTGATTTCAATATTTACTGTATGTTTGCCAATCTGTTGTGTTGTCAGACTTATTTGCTATTCCGTTTGCCTCATCCCCCTTAGCCATACAGTTTTTCAATTCATCATCTATCCATGGGTATTTGGCAGTTCTAACAGTCAGTTTCTTGATGGGCACATGCCTATCAGTAACCGGAAGAAGCAATTTCATAACTGCTTCAAATGCGTCAGGTTGTTCCTCATTACACACATCAGACCAACAAATATTTTTCACATCTTTGACATAGGAAACATTGCAAACCTTCTTGTATGATCGCTTATACACAATTGTAGATCCAGTCTTTGGAACTTAGTTTTATCTAGATATGGCTATTATATTATGATCACTAAATCCGATGTTAGCCAAATGCTGTCAATTTGATTGTTGGTTGAGGTAAAGCTTAACTTGACCATGATCATACAATTGCAAGAATGCTATTTTCAGTTGGACTCCACATTAACTCTCTATCGCAGGGTTCTCCAACCCAGTTCCTGGAGAGCTACCCTCCTGTAGGTTTTCACTCCAAACCCAGTTGTAACTAACCTGAATCATCTTATCAACCACCTAATTATTAGAATCAGGTACGCTAGATTAGGGTTTGGAGCAAAAACCTACCAGATGGTAGCTCTCCAGGAACAGGGTTGGAGCGAAAACCTACAGGACGGTAGCTCTCCAGGAACAGGGTTGGAGTGAAAACCTACCGGATCGTAGCTCTCCAGGAACAGGGTTGGAGTGAAAACCTACCGGAAGGTAGCTCTCTAGGAACAGGGTTGGGGTGAAAACCTACCGAACGGTAGCTCTCCAGGAACAGGGTTGGAGTGAAAACCTACCGGATGGTAGCTCCCCAGGAACAGGGTTGGAGAGCCCTTCTCTATTTTAATGCTTTACAGTGTATAACCCTATCATTGGACTGACATAACAGATGTCATTGAGAGTCATAACAGCAGATTTTTGCTCATGACAAATGACAGAGCATTGTCACTTCACAATCTCATGCCATTGTCATACAGTATTGAGCTGACATCAGTTTTATGATTCCTAATATGACATCTGTTTTTACATTTACATTTAGTCATTTAGCAGACACTCTTATCCAGAGCACCTTACACCGTTGTAGATATGTGGTAGTAGAGTAGGGGCTTGAGGGCACACACTTAATGTGTTGTGAAATCTGTTGTGAATGTATTGTAATGTTTTTACAATTATACAACTGCTTTAATTTTGCTGGACCCCAGGAAGAGTAGCTGCTGCCTTGGCAGCAGCTAATGGGGATCCATAATAAATACAAATACAAATACACTAGTGAGTGCATACATTTTTGGGAACTTCTTTTGTAGTCCTACTGTATATGGCAGGGTTATGTAGGTATTATGACAGCGGGTTCAAATTAAATGTTATTCTATTTTCCTCTAGTTCCTTGCTGGTATGGTGTCACAAGTTGATATATAGCTAGTACAGTATGTCCCTTGCATTATTTGATTGTTAGTGAAGTGCTTGCTTGCATTTTCTATTTTATTCAGATGTTTCAGATTTCTCCCATCACTAGTGAGAACATTATTTGCAACCATCATTACTTTTGAATGTTTGGGGAATTGCATAACAATACCTACATATGTTCTTTCCTCAAAAGCACCCCATTTAACAGATAACAGTGACCCATAGCATACAGCTTATATTAATTTCCCCCACAATCCCAGATGTCCGCTCTGCCATATTTCTTTGTGTTTTTCCCCACCTTCTTCAATATTTATTGCATACCCTCTGCCCTCTTGTTGCAGATTCAGGTCATGCAAACATGATTTATGGGTAAACTCACATTGTCTTCAGTTCACAGCAGAAACATTAGAGCAATATAGTAGAGTGAAGGAAACAAAGTAACATTCTTCAAAGCAGTGTATATTCATTCTGGTCCTGGGGATCCAAAGAGGTGCACATGATTCAAATAATCAACTCACCATCTAGCTTTGATTGTTTGAATCAGGTGTGTGGTGCAAAGGGAAAACAAAAATGTGGGGTCCCCAGGACCAGGAGTAAGAAACGCTGCTCTAAAGGTTTTCATAACGTACACTTAGAAAAAGGGTTCCAAAAAGGTTATTCGGCTGTCCCCATAGGAGAACCCTTTTTGGCTCCAGGTAAAACCCTTTTGGGTTCCATGTAGAACCCTCTGTGGAAAGGGTTCTTTATGGAACCCAAAAGGGTTCTACCTGAAACCAAATAGAGTTCTTCAAAGGGTTCTCCTATGGGGACAGCCGAAGAACCCTTTTAGGTTCTAGATAGCACCTTTTATTCTAAGAGTGTAGACTATAACCACTGACTGAGACACTGGCCTGATGTCATTGTGTGACGTTTGGACTGATGAGTAGCTTAATCTGCTGCTGTAAACGTTATAATTTCTGAATCTATCCGGTAGATTTGTCTCTGTTTACATGAGCCTATCTCTCACTTGCTTTCTCGGGTGTACAAATAGATATTGATATATTTTTTGAGACTTGCTTCCCCCCTCCTTTCCAGATGACTAAATTAAATAAATGTCAGGCACCAATTTGACTGGTTGAAATTGAGTTGGTACATTTTCATGCCTTATTTAATGGACATAAAATGACCTGAGTTGACAGAGATCGATGAGGTTTATAAAGTGAGAATCTGTACACACTGAATTCTAGCAGGGCAATATAGGCTAGCACGGGACTCACTGTAAGTGTATGCATATACAATACATGAGTGGCTACCCTGTGCATTACAATGCTGTCCTTTGAAATGGAGCTGCCCCACAGCAGAGTGAGCAGTAGGATGCTGGGTTAGGGTGGTGTTGGGGCATTGTGCTATGGCTCTTCCCTCTGCCTCTAGCCCTTCCCACCACATCTTGGCCAGCTTGACAAAGCCAGAAAAGTAGGACGACTCCTTCGCCACACTTCATCTCCTCTCAACATTTGTTGTAGTCAGCCGTACCACAGAAGGTTGGTGGCACCTTAATTGGGGAGAACGGGCTTGTGGTAATGACTGGAGTGGAATCAGTAGAATAGTATTAAGTACATCAAACACATGGTTTCCAGGTGTTTGATGCTATTACATTTGTTCCCTTCCGGACACTATTATGAGCCGTTCCCTCAGCAGCCTCCACTGAGCGTACAGTATGTTTGGCTGCTTTGACAGCTCATGTCCACCTGCGAGCTAACATGGTAAGACTGGCATGGTGTTTTCTTGGCGGTAATCAGCCTAATAAGGTCTGTATGTAGTCCACCTCCTTCTCCTCAGATTGGAACCCGAGCAGCGCTGCTTGGTGGCAGGCAGGAAGAGGCTGACAGGGAGGGTCAGCATCAGAACCCCCATGTCATCATCAGAAGGGAGGCACACACAGGGCTTGGATACACTCATCACATTAATGTCAGCTCTGGGAGGTCCTGTATTGATATGAAACCACCAGACCAGTACAGCCTCTGTCACAATCACCTAAAAGGGTTTTAGGTGGGTAGGAGATGGAGTGTAGCTGTGAGCATTAAAGGAGAAGAGTTATTGGTTTAGAGCTAAAAGTCTGTGGGCACCCCTACAGCAAATGGTACGCCAGGCTGCACATCCACAACGTCATAGCCCAGCCTGGGGACCTGGTCCATAGGGTTTGCCCGACTGGCCACGTATAGGAGCACTTGCCATTTTTACTCTCTCTCTTTCTCTTTCTGTCGCTTTCTTTATATTTCTCTCTTTCTCTTAGGCTTTTCATCCATACATGGGGCCTTCAGGGGGTGTCATGCTCTGTTGACTCAAAGGGGGATGCAGAGTTGTCCTTTTAAATCCTCTCAAACTTCAGTTTTTTGCTTTTCAAGTTGGTACACATGAGCATTGGGGTACATGATTTCTGAGGGTTGAATGTTCATGTACTGTAGGGTATTGACCCAATACAGGGGATTTTCAAATTCACACATGCACGCACACACACACACACACACACACACACACACACACACACACACACACACACACACACACACACACACACACACACACACACACACACACACACACACACACACACACACACAGTCGCTGAACCACCTCAAGGTGCATGTACAGGGCATGTAGAGGCATGTACCACCACATTGATGTAACAAGAAAGCACAAAGGATAACCCAAGCACTTCCTCATCAAGAATTGTCAGTGGTTTTTATGTGCCAAAAACCATAACATGCTTTGTGGAGTAGAGCTAGACATTTCTTGGGAAGATTTTGAAGTATGCGTGTGTGTGCCTGTGTGCCTGTGTGCGCGTTGATAGCGTAGGGGTGAATCTAATGAGCAGGTCCAGCAGACTGGTTAAGGTGCTTTGCCGTTTCATTGGCCAGCCACAATGACAAATGGGCCTGGACTCCTCAATGAGCAGGACTGTGAGATGCTGGGAATTTCATATAAACCAGCCCCAGGAGCCACAGTGTGACTCACTTTGCTTCAGTTAGTGTGCCACAGAAAACGGTTTAATCATTTAGCTAGGAAACAATTGTATTCTAGCAAAAAGAGGTCTTTGGCACAGCAAAATAAAGGGGTTCATAAACTTCTCCCCAGCTTTCAGATGAAAGGAGGCTTATGCAAATCATTTCATACCGCAGTCCTTCAAGATAGCTGGGTTTTGGGCTTTTCTCCTGTCGGGTTTTGCTGCCGGCTTGTTGTTCTGCATTCACTGCACAACAAAGACATACGCTCAAGCACACACAGACACATGTACACATACTATTAAGATGCACACAGAAACATATATACATGCATGCTCTAACTAACACATCATATTAGCATGGATAGTTATAATAGTGCTATAAGCACTGATAAAGCACTGATATAGACGAGAGGGTCCTAGTAAGCTTTTAGTCTGAATATGTTTTCATAGGTTTGGCAGTTCACCAACAGACCAAAATAAGCGCTTCTCAGAAAAAGTGGAAAAGGTCACAAAGGACAGACAAATATCCTATTCTTTTTAGGACTTGATAGGATTTTAGTTAGTTATGCAGTTTTTCCCTCTCCCCCTAATCACATGCTGGGCTCTAATGTTGGGGATTATCCTTGGCCTATTTATTTCTTCTCACATTACCGAAGAGTCTACTTCTTTATATTCTACTTTTTCTTCCTCCTCCTCTTCCTCTTCTCGCCCGTACTACAATATAATTATCTCCTATCGTCTTGCTAGAGCTCAACCCACATGGTCATTTAGTCCTGTGTGCCAATGCAGCCTGAACACTAAGCTGAGATGGGAAGCACTGCAGAGGAGCCAGGAAGCTTTAGTGAGTGAGTGTGTGTGTGTGTGTGTGTGTGTGTGTGTGTGTGTGTGTGTGTGTGTGTGTGTGTGTGTGTGTGTGTGTGTGTGTGTGTGTGTGTGTGTGTGTGTGTGTGTGTGTGTGTGTGTGTGTGTGTGTGTGTGTGTGTGTGTGTGTGTGTCTCTGTCTGTCTTGTGCATGCTTACATGTGGGTTGTGTGTATGTGCAGAGTTCTGTGACAGCATTCACCAGCCAAATACAGTGGTGAATACCATTGACAGAGGTTTCAGTTATCAGCACACTCAGCTCATATTGACTTGTTTTCCAAGTAATCAAAATGACCAAATAAGTATCCACCCTTGGCCTAAATAGCGTCAATTTATCCTCCATGACATAAGGACAGCATTCTACACTGTAAGATTAAATGAATCACCTGTAAATAGCACCCGCTTACAGAAACTTTTATTCCCCTGGATGGATTCGTTTTCTGATTCATTCACTTCAAAACCTGAGATTCCTCAAAGAAAAATCTCCTGGCTCAGAGATGTATCTTGAAGTTTACAGTTCTGTACGCAGGTAGACTGGGATGTTGGGGGAAGGAAAAACAGGATGTGAGCTCCATAGCCAGGTCATACTCAACTCAGACAATCCCTCTGATGTCAGGTCCCACAACGCTTTAGACAGCCTTCATACTGACTCTGAGGGGAGAAGAGAGAGGCCTTTATATTACAGTACATTACCTTGATACAGTACTGCACAATTTCCAATTAGTTCAATTGAATTTAAACTGTACCATACAATACAGTACCACATGTACGTTTTCTTGCCCCCTTAAAGAATTGTGTCCCATTTCATACCCTAAACATGTCAAAACCCTGTCACATTCGTTACCACGAAAGCATTAAGTGAAAAGGAAATGAAACATTGCCCTTAAAAGATATGAAATGGTGAATATGAGAAAAAAGATCTGGATATAGTGTGTCACACCCTGATCTGTTTCACCTGTGATGGTCTCCACCCCCTCCAGGTGTCGCTTATTTTCCCCAGTGTATTTATCCCTGTGTTTCCTGTCTCTCTGTGCTAGTTCGTCTTGTATGGTTCAAGTCAACCAGTGTGTTTTTCCCGTGCGCCTGCTTTTCTATTCTCTTTTTGCTAGTCCTTCCGGTTTTGACCTTCGCCTGTTTTTCTGGACTCCATTCCCGCCTGCCTGACCATTCTGCCTGCCCTGACCTTGAGCCTGCCTGCCATTCTGTACCTCTGGAATTCTGAACTGGTTTTGACCTTTTGCCTGTCCACGACTATTCTCTACTCATTATTCCTTGTTAATAAAGCAAACATGTATGCTTTCATTTGATTGAATTAACAACCCTTTTGGATTGTTAACAAACATATTGGACTCTAACCATCTGCCTCCTGTGTCTGCATCTGGGTCTCGCCTTGTGCCCTGATAGTGTGTACTTAACTTAAGAATTAAGAGTATGTTAACACACTATGCAGTGATAAGAATTGCCTACAATGCACCACCTTGTAAACCAGGGGTGTCAAACTCATTTAATGGAGGCCTAGTGTCTGCAGGTTTTAGTTTTTTCTATTCAATTAAGCCCTAGACAACCAGGTGTGGGGAGTTCCTAGTTAATTAGTGACCTTAATTCATCAATCAAGTACAAGGGAGGAGTGAAAACACGCTGACACTCGGCCCTTGCCGTTCCTATTGTAGTCAGGAAAATATATTCAGTTGGCACTGAAGAATGTGTTTGTTTTAGTTTATGTTTGTATGTGCAAAAATATTGTGCTGTATTTTATTAGTTTTTTTTTTTTAAATAGATTTTTTTATATATTTAATGAAATTGTATATGCAAGGCTCCCTTGTAAAAGAGACACTGGTCTCAACAGTGACACCCTGATATGTTTTTATTTAACCTTTATTTAACTAGGCAAGTCAGTTAAGAACAAATTCTTATTTACAATGCCGGCCTACCCCGGCCAAACCCTAACAACACTGGGCCAATTGTGCGCCACCCTATAGGACTCCGCATCACGGCAGGGTGTGATACAGCCTGGAATCAAACCAGGGTCTGTAATGACACCTCTAACACTGAGATGCAGTGCCTTAGACCGCTGCGCCACTTGGGAGCCCGATTCACAGGTAAGTGAATACTTTATGTTCAGGAGGCACTTGGACGGTGTGAAACTTTGAGAGTGAGTTTTTGCAGTGTTCTGTTTCCTCTTCGTGAGAGACTTTAATGGAAGATTGAAGTTTTATCGCTGGAAGCCCTTGGCAGAGTTGCTCCTCACAGAGACCATGTCAGAAACATACTGTATACAGTGCCTTCAGAAAGTATTGACTTTTTCCACGTTTTGTTGTGTTAGAAGGTGGGATTAAAATGTATTTAATTGTAATTTTCTTGTCAAAGATCTACACAAAATACTCTGTAATGACAAAGTTGAAGAAAATTTCTAACGTTCCTGAGTCAGGAAGCCCTTGGCAGCTGGAAGCCCTTGGCAGCGATTTCTGTGTAAGTCTGTAAGAGCTTTGCACACCTGTATTGTACAATATAGTGCCTTATTGCAAACAGGATGCATGTTTTTGAAATGTTTTATTCTGTACAGGCTTCCTTCCTTTCACTCTTTCATTTAGGTTAGTATTGGGGAGTAACTACAATGTTGTTGATCCATCCTCAGTTTTCTCTTATCACAGCCATTAAACTCTGTAACTGTTTTAAAGTCACCATTGGCCTCATGGTGAAATCCCTGAGCGGTGTCCTAGCTCTCCGGCAACTGAGTTAGAAAGGACGCCAGTATCTTTGAAGTGACTGGGTGTATTGATACACCATCCTAAGTGTGATTAACTTCACCATGCTTTTTGTCATATACTAATAGGTGCCCTTCTTTGCGAGGCATTGGAAAGCATCCTTGGTCTTAGTGGTTGAATCTGTTTGAAATGTCAAGTTTTAATGTCACATGCACAAGTACAGTGAAATGACTTTCTTGCTAGCTCTAACACCAACAATGCAGTAATCAATAGCAATGTAATACTAAAAATAACAAGGTAGAAAGAAACACACAAGATATAAGAATTAAGAAGAACACAAAAAAATATGTAAGCATACTATATACAGTGGGGAAAAAAAGTATTTAGTCAGACACCAATTGTGCAAGTTCTCTCACTTAAAAAGATGAGAGAGGCCTGTAATTTTCATCATAGGTACACTTCAACTATGACAGACGAAATGAGGAAAAGAAATCCAGAAAATCACATTGTAGGATTTTTTATGAATTTATTTGCAAATTATGGTGGAAAATAAGTATTTGGTCACATACAAACAAGCAAGATTTCTGGCTCTCACAGACCTGTAAATTCTTCTTTAAGAGGTTCCTCTGTCCTCCACTCATTACCTGTATTAATGGCACCTGTTTGAACTTGTTATCAGTATAAAAGACACCTGTCCACAACCTCAAATAGTCACACTCCAAACTCCACTATGGCCAAGACCAAAGAGCTGTCAAAGGACACCAGAAACAAAATTGTAGACCTGCACCAGGTTGGGAAGACTGAATCTGCAATAGGTAAGCAGCTTGGTTTGAAGAAATCAACTGTGGGAGCAATTATTAGGAAATGGAAGACATACAAGACCACTGATAATCTTCCTTGATCTGGGGCTCCACGCAAGATCTCACCTCGTGGGGTCAAAATGATCACAAGAACGGTGAGCAAAAATCCCAGAACCACACGGGGGGACCTAGTGAATGACCTGCAGAGAGCTGGGACCAAAGTAACAAAGCCTACCATCAGACACACACTACGCCGCCAGGGACTCAAATCCTGCAGTGCCAGACGTGTCCCCCTGCTTAAGCCAGTACATGTTCAGGCAAGTCTAAAGTTTGCTAGAGAGCATTTGGATGATCCAGATGAGGATTGGGAGAATGTCAGATGAAACCAAAATAGAACTTTTTGGTAAAAACTCAACTCGTCGTGTTTGGAGGACAAAGAATGCTGAGTTGCATCCAAAGAACACCATACCTACTGTGAAGCATGGGGTGGAAACATCATGCTTTGGGGCTGTTTTTCTGCAAAGGGACCAGGACGACTGATCCGTGTAAAGGAAAGAATGAATGGGGCCATGTATCGTGAGATTTTGAGTGAAAACCTCCTTCCATCAGCAAGGGCATTGAAGATGAAACGTGGCTGGGTCTTTCAGCATGACAATGATCCCAAACACACCGCCCGGGCAACGAAGGAGTGGCTTCGTAAGAAGCATTTCAAGGTCCTGGAGTGGCCTAGCCAGTCTCCAGATCTCAACCCCATAGAAAATCTTTGGAGGGAGTTGAATGTCCGTGTTGCCCAGCGACAGCCCCAAAACATCACTGCTCTAGAGGAGATCTGCATGGAGGAATGGGCCAAAATACCAGCAACAGTGTGTGAAAACCTTGTGAAGACTTACAGAAAACGTTTGACCTCTGTCATTGCCAACAAAGGGTATATAACAAAGTATTGAGATAAACTTTTGTTATTGACCAAATACTTATTTTCCACCATAATTTGCAAATAAATTCATAAAAAATCCTACAATGTGATTTTCTGGATTTTTTCCCTCATTTTGTCTGTCATAGTTGAAGTGTACCTATGATGAAAATTACAGGCCTCTCTCATCTTTTTAAGTGAGAGAACCTGCACAATTGGTGGCTGACTAAATACTTTTTTTCCCCACTGTACAGGGTTAGCTGCAGTACCATATTTACATTGTGCAGGGATTCTGGATTGATAGATACTGTTTTTCAAAAATATGTGGGCACTCATGCCATTTCAGCCACACCCGTTGCTGACAGGTGTATAAAATCAAGCACACAGTCATGCAATCTCCTTAGACAAACATTGGCAGTAAAATGGCCTTACTGAAGAGCTCAGTGACTTTTAAAGTGGCACCCTAATAGGATGCCACCTTTCCAACAAGTCAGTTTGTCAAATTTCTTCCCTGCTAGAGCTGCCCCGGTCAACTGCAAGTGTTGTTATTGTGAAGTGGAAACCTCTAGGAGCAACAACGGCTCAGCCGCGAAGTGTTAGGCCACACAAGCTCACAGAACGGGACCCCCGAGTTCTAAAGCACGTGGTGTGTAAAAATCGTCTCTCCTTGGTTGGAACACTCAATACCAAATTCCAAACTGCCTCTAGAAGCAACATCAGCCCAAGAACTGTTCGTCGGGAGCTTCATGAAATGGGTTTCCATGGTCGGGCAGCCGCACACAAGCCTAAGATCACCATGAGCAATGCCAAGCGTTAGCTGGAGTGGTGTAAAGCTCGCCGCCATTGGACTCTGGAGCAGTGGAAACGCATTATCTGGAGTGTTGAATCTAGATTCATCATCTGGCAGTATGACGGACAAATCTGGGAGTGGCGGATGCCAGGAGAACGCTACCTGCTCCAATGCATGGCGCCATCTGTAAAGTTTGGTGGAGGAGGAATAATGGTCTGGGGCTGTTTTTCATGGTTCAGGCTAGTCCCCTTAGTTCCAGTGAAGGGAAATCTTAATGCTAGCACATTCAATGACACTCTAGACGATTCTGTCCCTTTCCTGTTTTAGCATGGCAATGCCCCTGTGCACAAAGCGAGGTCCATACAGAAATGGTTTGTTGACATCGGTGTGGAAGAACCTGACTGGCCTGAACACAGCCATGAGCTCAACCCCTTCTAACACTTTTGGGATGAATTGGAACGCCGACTGCAAGCTAGGCCTAATCACCCAACATCAGTGCCCGACCTCAGTAATGCTCTTGTGACTGAATGGAAGCAAGTCACTGCAGCAATATTTCAAAATCTAGTGGAAAGCCTTCCCAGAAGAGTGAGGCTGTTATAGCAGCAAAGGGGAGTTAACAACTCCATGTTAATGCCCATGATTTTGGAATGAGATGTTCGACGAGCACGTGTCCACATACTTTTGGTCATGTAGCGTATATAGTGTAGTCCGTGTAGCCATAGCTATTTAGCAGTCTTATGGCAGTGGGATGCACCAGTACTGCTTGCCATGTGGAAGCAGAGAGAACAGTTTATGGCTTGGGTGGTTGGAGACTTTAACGTTTTTCCGTGCCTGAAATAGAGTTCCTGGATGGCAGGGAGCTCGGCTGTCCGCACCACCCTCTGTAGCACCATGTGATTGAGAGCGGTGCTATTGCCATACCAAGCAGTGATATAGCCAGTCAAGATGCTCTCAATGGTACAACTGTAGACCTTTTTGAGAATTTGAGGGCCCATGCTAAACCTCCTGAGGGGGAAGAGGTGCTGTTGTGCCTTCTTCATGACTGTGGCATGTGTGTGGACCATTTTAAGTTGTTAGTGATTTGGACATTGACCCACTCTACTGCAGTCCCGTCGATGTGAATGAGGGTGTGCTCGCCCCCCCGTTTTCTATAGTCTATGATAAGCTTCTTGGTCTTACTGACGTTGAAGGAGAGGTTGTTGTTCCGGCCCCACACTGACCTCATCCATGTAGGCTGTCTCATCATTACCAGTGATCAGGCTTACCACCGTCGTGTCATCAGCAAACTTGATGATGGTGTTGGAGTCGTGCATGGCCACACAGTTGTGGGTGAACAGGGAGGGCAGGAGGGGACTAAGCACACACCCCTGTGGGGCCCCCGTGTTGAGGGTCAGCGTGGAGTTAGTGATGTTGCCTACCCTCACCACCTGGGGTCAGCCCATTAGAAAGTCCAGGATCCAGTTGCAGAGGGAAGTTTTCAGTGCCAGGGTCCTTAGCTTGGTCAAAATGGTGTTTAATGCTGAGCTGCATTCACTGCTCGACTGAGGGACCTTACAAATAATTGTAAAGTTGTGGTGAAAAATATTGGCACCCTTGTAGTTTTTTCAAATAACATACCACTTCTTCTAGAAAACTGTTCAAAAAGAAATATAAAATTGGTATACACATATATACATTGCATTCAGAAAGTATTCAGACCCCTTGACTTTTTGCACATTTTGGTACATTACAGCCTTATTCTAAAATGTATTAAATATTTTTTTGCTCATCAATCTACACACAATACCCAATAATGACCTGTGAAAACAGGTTTTGAGAAATATTTGCAAATGTATTAAAAATAATAAACAGAAATACTTTATTTCCATAAGTATTCAGACCCTTTCCAAGACTCTTTTTAGAGCTGGCTGCCCGGCCAAACTGAGCAATCGGGGTAGAAGGGACCTTGGTCAGGGAGGTCACCAAGAACACGTTGGTCATTTTGACAGAGCTCCAGTTCCTCTGTGGAGATGGGAGAACCTTCCAGAAGGGCAACCAAGGACAATCAGTCCTTTATGGTAGAGTGACTAGACGGAAGCCACTCCTCAGTAAAAGGCACATGACAGCGAACTTGGAGTTTACCAACAGGCACCTAAAGGACTCCTAGACCATGAGAAACAATATTCATTGGTCTGATGAAACCAAGATTGAACTGTTTGGCCTGAATGCCAAGCGTCACGTCTGGAGGAAACCTGGCACCATCCCTACGGTGAAGCATGGTGGTGGCAGCATCATGCTGTGGGGATGTTTTTCAGCGGCAGGCACTGGAAGACTAGTCAGGATCAAGGGAAACATGAACGGAGCAAATTGCAGAGAGATCCTTGATGAAAACCTGCTCAGGACCTTAGACTGTGGTGGAAGGTTTACCTTCCAACAGGACAACAACCCTAAGCACACAGCCAAGTGAACACAGGAGTGGCTTTAGGACAAGTCTCTGAATGTCCTTGAGTGGCCCAGCCAGAGCCCGAACTTAAACCCGATCAAACATTTCTGGAGAGACCTGAAAATGGCTGTGTATCGACGCTCCCATCCAACCTGACAGAGCTTGAGAGGATCTGCAGAAAAGAATGGGAGAAACTCCCGAAATACAGGTGTGCCATTCCCAAGACGACTCGAGGCTGTAATCGCTACCAAAGGTGCTTCAACAAAGTACCTAGTAAAGGGTCTGAATACTTATTTAAATGTATTATTTCATTTTTTTCTAAAAACCTGTTTTTGCTTTGTCATTATGGGGTATTATGTGTAGATTGATGAGGAACATGTTTTATTTAATCCATTTTAGAATAAGGCTGTAACACAACAAAATGTGGAAAAGGTCAATGGGTCTGAATATTTTCCGAATGCACTGTATGTCTTCGTGTGCAGTTGATCAAAACAAAAAAATCTGAATAATTTACTAAATCTTAGCTTATTCCACAAAGAAATCCTATAATGGCCATGACATTATTATTTACACCTTCTAGAAGTAGTTAGAAATAATTTGATTTCAAGCAGGTGATTCTCCTTTACTTTGTAATTTAACTCACCTGTGGTGAGTTGCAGGTGCCTGCAATATAAAAATCACTAATTCAACCATTTTGAATAGAGAAAATGACTAATTCTCTTGTTTTGTGTCACTGTGTGAACCACAATGAGCATGGAAAAAGGAAAAAAAGTCAGACACAAGATTGTAGCCAAGCATGGACAATCTCAAGGCTGCAAGTCTATCTCCAGAGACATTGATGTTCCTGTTTCCACCATATGTAATGTTATCAAGAAGTTTAAGGCCCATGCCACTGTAGCCATTTTCCCTGGACGTGGCCGCAAGAGATCTTGAAAGAAGATTGCAGTGAAGGATTGTTCAAATGGTGAAGAAAGGACCTCGGTCAACTGCCACACAGATTCAAGCTGACCTTCAGATGCAAGGTTTGACAGTTTCACCTCGCACCATCCGTCGCCAAATCAATAAAAGGGGGTTATATAGTTGGAGACCCAGGAGGACCCCACTGCTGAGAGAAAGACATAAGAAAGCCAGGCTGCAATTTGCCAAAACATACCTGAACATGCTAAAATCCTTCTGGTAGAATGTCCCGTGGACTGATGAGACCAAATATGAGCTTTTTGGTAAAGCACACCATCTCTATGTTTACATAAAACAAAATTAAGCCTAAAATAACACCTTCCCTACAGTCAAACATGAAGGAGGCTCATTGATGTTTTGGGGTTGTTTTGCTGACTCTGGCACTGAGTGCCTTGAACGTGTGCATGGCATCATGAAATCAGGAGAATACAAAGGCATTTTGGAGCGCAATGTCAGACCCAGTGTCAGAAAGCTGGGTCTTCGTCGAAGGTCATGGGTCTTCCAGCAGGACAATGACTCCAAACACACTTCAAAAAGCACCCAGGAATGGTTCAAGACAAAACGCTGGACTGTTCTGAAGTGGCCAGCAATGAGTCCAGATATAAATCCCATTGAAAACTGAAAACATTCCATCTGAAAACAGTTGGGAGAAAGCACCCTTCAAATCTGTGAGAACTGGAGCAGTTTGCACGAGAGGAGTGGGCCAAACTGACAGTACAGAGGTGCAGGAAGCTCATCAATGTCACGTTCAGGCCTGATTTTGACAGGCTGGCGTGTTTAGTTTCGTTTTGGTGTAGGTTTGTTTTGTTCTAGGTGTTGTATATCTATGTTGGGGTAATGGTTCCCAATTAGAGGCAGCTGTGTGTCGTTGTCTCTAATTGGGAACCATATATATGTTTGGGGTTTTTCTATAGTATTTTGTGGGTTATTGTTTGTGCATAGCTTGTAGTTTGTTTAGTTATGGCCAACATCACGATCTTCGTTACGTTCATTTTGTTATTTCCCAGTTACGTTCGTCATAAATAAAATGTATACTGGAAGCATTGCTGCGTCTTGGTCTGTCCCTTCAGAGATCGTGACAATCGATGGCTATATGAAGCGCTTGATTGCAGTTATTTTGACAAAAGGCAGTGCTATCAAATATTATGTCTACAGTGTCAATATTTCTGTCAATGCCATTTCTGTTTATATTCTGATTTAAATGGATATATTAAGTTCGGAATCAAAAACAAAGGTTCTGTAATATTAACAGTGAAATAAAGAATTGTGGAGACCAAACACTTAAATTTTAACTTATTTTTAGGGAGAATTGTAGTTACTTGAAAAAAGTGTAAGGGTGCCAATATTTTTGGCTACGACTGTATGTGTGGGATACAGAGATAAGGTAGTCATTCAAAAGTCATCTTAAACACTATTGTTGCACACAGAATGAGTTAAGCACGTTTGTACTCCTTGCCATAACCAAGGGGTTGAATACTTATTGACTGAAGACATTTCAGCTTTTCATTTTTAATGAATTTGTAAACATTTGTAAAAACATAATTCCACTTTGACATTATGGGTTATTTTCTCTATTTGATAAATGTTAAATTCAGGCTGTAACACAACAAAATGTGGAAAAAGTCAAGGGATGTGAATACTTTCTGAAGGCACTGTATAATGGGGGCCAGGCTCACCATGCCTTTTACCCTCTCAACGGGCTGACCTCAAATAGGCATACAGTGTTCCTGGAGAAGCCGTGAACCTGGAAAACCTTCCTGAGATAATTGAAGAATAGAAGAAGAAGAATAAATGCTTTCCCATGATGCAACAGCAGCAACAGTAACAGTAACAGTAGCAGTAGCAGCGAAGATAGAAATCCTGTGAGGCAGAGCATCAGCTAAACACATTTAAACAGCTGGGGTCAGGAGCTAAGACCATAAAGGAGGGATTACGAATATCTCTGGAAATGCATCATTCATGTCTTTCTCTGTGTTGCAAATTAAGCTGATTGATTGACCAAATATCATTTCTATATAATTTTCAGTTTCACCGTGAAACATAATTTTATTGTGGGCGGTATGACAGATGGATGCTGAGGGGTACTAGAAATAAACATGAAGTATGTCCACATGAGCTTTGTTTTCTGCTTCCTTGAGCTAACTTAAAAGATAGCAATTTTGCTTCAGGGTTACATACAGTAAAACGCTAAAGGATACATAAGACTCTGTCACAATACTATTTCTAGACCCTGTTTCCAATGGCTTTACTCAAACTATTGCCGGAATCTATATTTGCACATAACAAGATGATGCAGACTTGGTAAAAGTCCATATTACGGCAAGAACAGCTCAAATAAGCAAAGAGAAACGACAGTCCATCATTACTTTTTGAAATGAAGGTCAGTCAATACGGAAAATTTCAAGAACTTTGAACGTTTCTTCAAGTGCAGCCGCAAAAACCATCAAGTGCTATGATGAAACTGGTTCTCATGAGGACCACCACAGGAAAGGAAGACCCAGAGTTACCTCTACTGCAGAGGATAAGTTCATTAGAGTTACCAGCCTCAGAAATTGCAGCCCAAATAAATGCTTCACAGAGTTCAAGTAACATACACATCTCAACATCAACTGTTCAAAGGAGACTGTGTGAATCCGGCCTTAATGGTCGATTTGCTGCAAAGAAACCACTACTAAAGGACAACAATAATAAGAAGAGACTTGCTTGGGCCAAGAAACACAAGCAATGAACATTAGACCGGTGGAAATCTGTCCTCTGGTCTGATGAGTCCAAATTTGAGAATTTTGGTTCCAAACGCTGTGTCTTTGTGAGACGCAGAATAGGTGAATGGATGATCTCTGCATGTGTGATTCCCACCATGAAGCATGGAGGAGGAGGTGTGATGGTGTGATGGTGTGGGGGTGCTGTCTGTGATTTATTTAGAATTCAAGGCACACTTAACCAGCATGGCTTCCACAGCATTCTGCAGCGATACGCCATCCCATCTGGTTTGCGCTTTTCAACAGGACAATGACCCAACACACCTCCAGGCTGTGTAAGGGCTATTTGACCAAGAAGGAGAGTGATGGAGTGCTCCATCAGATGACCTGGCCTCCACAATCACCCGAACTCAACCCAATTGAGATGGTTTGGGATGAGTTGAACCGCAGAGTCAAAGGAAAAGCAGCCAACAAGTGCTCAGCATATGTGGGTTACTCCTTCAAGACTGTTGGAAAAGCATTTGTCATGAAGCTGGTTGAAAGAATGCCCAGGGTGTGCAAAGCTGTCATCAAGGCAAAGGGTGGCTACTTTGAAGAATCTAAAATTTAAAATATATTTATATTTGTTGAACACTTTTTGGTTACTACATGATTCCATATGTGTTATTTCATAGTGTTGATGTCTTCACAATTTTTCTACAATGTAGAAAATAGTAAAAATAAAGAAGAACCCTTGAATGATTAGCTGTCTCCAAACTTTTGACTGTTACTGTACATCAAACTTGTAATTAAATCGTGAACATTATTCACTTGCAATTAAATGTCATTATGTCTTTGCAGTACATGCCTTGGAGAAAAAAAGACTAGACTACATTTCTAGTTCATTTTCTTCCACTACATTATCAGTATGTCCATACCTAATATCGGACTGTACACAATATGGGTGTTCAGTCCACTTCCTGAATATGCAACATGGTCCCATGCCTGGACCTCATATTCTGCATCACTTTCTTCTATGTTATTGTTGATTGTTGTTGTTGATTGTTTTTGTTGTTTTTCTGGTGTGCATAGAACACCCCCTTTGGGCACACGATGAGTCTGTTTTATTCCACAATGTAACAAAAAGACTAGTCAAGACTGGTCAAGAAACCCTGTGAAAATAATCACTGGCTGGGATTAGAGTCCATTCAGCTCTCTCTCACTCTCCTCTCCCTTAAGGATTTCTCTCTCTCTCTCTCTCTCTCTCTCTCTCTCTCTCTCTCTCTCTCTCTCTCTCTCTCTCTCTCTCTCTCTGGGGCTTTGGGCTATTTTTCTGCTTTCTCTCTGCAGTTATTTGCACCCCCATGGCCGTGGTGGAGAGTAAATAACCTCTTATCGGAAGCCAGCACAATGGGATTGCCCTGCAGTCCTCCAGCTTTATCCACTGAGATAGCGGTGGGCGGACGAGGTTCCAGGCACGAGGGCAGGGGCACGGGACTAGACGGGCTGCAGAGCCATGCACAGCAGATGGATCTAGCCCATGTGTGAGGGAGAAGGGGGCAGCACTTTAAGGGGCATTGCGCTGATAATGCTGCTGACTAGGGAAACCTCACTGCTGTTCTGTGTTTCTGTCTGCACTTTACAACTAAAACTATGTAACCTAGTGATGAGGACAGAGGACAGCCAGAGGGTTGAGACACCCTCCAGAGGACCACGGTGGTATTGCAGGCAGCAGTTGGTGAGAGAAACATGAGGGGCTGGATGATTATTTTTCCAGGGCATTTTGTGCCACTGCAGTCTCCAGCAGGTGGTGCTGCTGAGATAGGTTTGATCAATATGCTCTTCATCCAAGCATCAGCAGGTCTCCAGAGGAGGGAGGAATGAGGAAGTGGAGGGGCACCCACATTAGGAGAATCATCATAGCTCTGGGTGTCTGGCACACAGACAAGTGTGATGGCTGCTGTAAATCCGGCATAAGAGAAAGAAGCCGTCGCACAGGCTGCGGGGGAGACGGATCCCCTGCATTACTTTATGAATTAGAGGGGTCTCAGGGGGAGAGTGTTATTTACTGCTCTGGGGGGAGTCATACCTTATCATAACAACAGACAGACAAACAGGACTAATTACAGCCACAGCAGTTTGCGCTCTTCTGACACCAAGCAACCCCATGGATTAATCACTGCCCTTTCTTCTCACTTCTGAAGAGAGGAAACAACAATGTTTGTTATGTACAAAGAATAAACATCTAGTTTAGTCAATTACACACTTTTTTGTGATAATTGAAATAATATAACTTTCTTAGTTTGTCAAATTCTCAATGTGAGGGCATTCATGAAATTACAACTGGCAATCGTGATGATAATCCATTAAACCACAAACATTGGAGCATGAGATGAGATCCACACCAAAGTAATCAGTCAGATAGTGCTTGGCTGTGTGCTGCTGTGGGCGATACACTGTAGTGTCATTCATTATTCACACTTACAGAATCTTCATAATAAAGTATGCATAGTGAAAAATGGAGGTAGTGGTCTTGTAGCAGCTTAGACGTGAAGTCTTTGTCTCCTCCAGCTTTGGCTTCATTGGCCCACTTATATACTCTATCTACCAGCTGGCCATGGGTTAGCCTTGGCTTTATTGGAAGTAAGCAAAGTTATTGGGGCAAGTTGGATGTGTGGGTAAATAAAACTGTGGTGCAGCCAGTAGGAGGAGCCAAACTGTGGTGGAACTCTGGAGGATTTTTTTTTTTAAATTGTAAAAAATGTTTTCTTTGATTTCCGGCACCGACAGAGATGGCAGCCTCACTTCACGTTCTCAGGAAACTATGCAATATTTTGTTTTTTTTTATGTATTACTTCTTACATTGTTACCCCGAGAAATATTAAGTTTTATTACATACAACCGGGAGGAACTATTGGATATAAGAGCAACGTCGACTTACCAACATTACGACCAGGATTACGACTTTCCCGAAGCGGATTCTTTGTTTGGTACCCCAACTAGGAATATAGACTGGATCCCAGCCGGCGACTCAAAACAACAGCAGCGCAGGAGAGGGGGGAAACGCGGCGGTCTTCTGGTGAAGCTACGTAGACGGTCGCATCGTGCACCTCTCCCGAGTATTTTAATCGCCAATGTCCAGTCTCTGGACAACAAAGTGGATGAAATCAGAGTGAGGGTTGCCTTCCAGAGAGACATCCGAGACTGCAACGTTCTTTGCTTCATGGAAACATGGCTCACTCAGGACACGTTATCAGAGTCGGTACAGCCACCTGGTTTCTCCACGCATCGCGCCGACAGAAACAAACATCTATCTGGTAAGAAGAAGGGCGGGGGGTGTGTGTCTTATGATTAACGAGACGTGGTGTGATCATAACAACATACAGGAACTCAAGTCCTTCTGTTCACCTGACATAGAATTCCTTACAATCAAATGCCGACCGCATTATCTACCAAGAGAATTCTCCTCGATTATAATCACAGCTGTGTACATCCCCCCCTCAAGCTGACACATCGACGGCACTGAAAGAAATTATTGGACTCAATGTAAATTGGAAACCACATATCCTGAGACTGCATTTATTGTGGCTGGGGATTTTAATAAGGCTAATTTGAAAACAAGGCTCCCGAAATGTTACCAGCATATTGAATGTGCCACCCGGGCTGGTAAAATCCTGGATCATTGTTATTCCAACTTCTGTGATGAATACAAGGCTACTCTCCGCCCTCCTTTCGGCAAGTCTGACCATGACTCCATTTTGTTGCTCCCAGCCTACAAACAGAAACTAAAACAGGAAACGCCCATTCTCAGGTCTGTTCAACGCTGGTCCGACCAATCTGATTCCATGCTGCAAGATTGCTTCGAGCACATGGACTGGGATATGTTCCGCATAGCGTCAGACAACAACATTGATGTATACGCTGATTCGGTGAGCGAGTTTATTAGCAAGTGCATTGGAGATGTTGTACCCATAGCAACTATTAAAACCTTCCCCAACCAGAAACCGTGGATTGATGGCAGCATTCGCGCAAAACTGAAAGCGCAAACTACTGCTTTTAACCAGGGTAAGGCGACCGGAAACATGACTGAATACAAACAGTGTAGCTATTCCCTCCGCAAGGCAATCAAACAAGCTAAGCATCAATATAGAGACAAAGTAGAGTCACAGTTCAACGGCTCAGACACGAGAGGAATGTGGCAGGGTCTACAGTCAATCACCGACTACAAAAAGAAAACCAGCCCCGTCGTGGAACACCACGTCCTGCTCCCAGACAAACTAAACAACTTCTTTGCTCGCTTTGAGGACAATACAGTGCCACCGACACTGGCCGCTACCAAAACCTGCGGGCTCACCTTCACCGCAGCCAACGTGAGGAAAACATTTAAATGTGTTAACCCTCGCAAGGCTGCCGGCCCAGATGGCATCCCTGGCCGTGTCCTCAGAGCATGCGCAGACCAGCTGGCTGGTGTGTTTACTGACATATTCAATCAGTCCCTATCCCAGTCTGCTGTTCCCACATGCTTCAAGAGGGCCACCATTGTTCCTGTTCCCAAGAAAGCTAAGGTAACTGAGCTAAATGACTATCGCCCCGTAGCTCTCACTTCCGTCATCACGAAGTGCTTTGAGAGACTAGTCAAGGATCATATCACCTCCATCCTGCCAGACACCCTGGTCCCACTCCAATTTGCTTACCGTCCCAATAGGTCCACAGACGACACAATCGCAATCACACTGCATACTGCCCTAACCCATCTGGACAAGAGGAATACCAATGTAAGAATGCTGTTCATCGACTACAGCTCAACATTTAACCCCATAGTTCGAGAGCCTAGGTCTCGACCCAGCCCTGTGCAACTGGGTCCTGGACTTCCTGACGGGCCGCACCCAGGTGGTGAGGGTAGGAAACAACATCTCCACCCCGCTGATCATCAACACTGGGGCCCCACAAGGGTGCGTTCTCAGCCCTCTCCTGTACTCCCTGTTTACCCATGACTGCGTGGCCAAGCACGCATCCAACTCAATCATCAAGTTTGCTGATGACACTACAGTGGTAGGCTTGATTACCAACAACGACGAGACGGCCTACAGGGAGGAGGTGAGGGCCCTCGGAGTGTGGTGTCAGGAAAATAACCTCTCACTCAATGTCAACAAAACAAATGAGATGATCGTGGACTTCAGGAAACAGGAGAGGGAGCACCCCCCTATCCACATCGACGTGACAGTAGTGGAGAAGGTGGAAAGTTTTAAGTTCCTCGGCGTACACATCACAGACAAACTGAATTGGTCCACCCACACAGACAGCGTGGTGAAGAAGGCGCAACAGCGCCTCTTCAACCTCAGGAGGCTGAAGAAATTCGGCTTGTCACCAAAAACACTCACAAACTTCTAGAGATGCACAATCGAGAGCATCCTGTCGGGCTGTATCACCGCCTTGAACGGCAACTGCTCCGCCCACAACCGTAAGGCTCTCCAGAGGGTAGTGAGGACTGCACAACGCATCACCGGGGGTAAACTACCTGCCCTTCAGGACACCTACACCACCCGATGTCACAGGAAGGCCAAAAAGATCATCAAGGACAACAACCATCCGAGCCACTGCCTGTTCACCCCGTTATCATCCAGAAGGCGAGGTCAGTACAGGTGCATCAAAGCTGGGACCAAGAAACTGAAAAACAGCTTCTACCTCAAGGCCATCAGACTGTTAAACAGCCATCACTAACATCGAGTGGCTGCTGCCAACATACTGACTTAAATCTCTAGCCACTTTAAAAATAGGAATTGGATGTAACAAATGTATCACTAGCCACTTTAAACAATTTTGTATATAATGTTTACATATCCAACATTACTCCTTTCAAATGTATACACTGTACTCTAAACCATCTACTGAATCTTGCCTATGCCGTTCGGCCATCGACTCAATCTCTAGCCACTTTACTAATTGTAATCGGATGAAATAAATGTATCACTAGCCACTTTAAACGATGCCATTTATATAATGTTTGCATATCCTACATTACTCATCTCATATGTATATACTGTACTCCATACCATCTACTGCATCTTGCCTACGGCGATCAGCCATTGCTCATCCATATATTTATATGTACATACTCGTATTCATTCCTTTACTCTTGTGTGTATAAGGACTGTTGTCGTGAATTTGTTAGATTATTTGTTAGATACTACTGCATGGTTGGAACTAGAAGCACAAGCATTTCGCTACACTCGCATTAACATCTGCTAACCATGTGTATGTGACAAATAAAATTTGATTTGATTTTGATTTGAAAGGTTGGCATAGAGAGGGGAAGGGGGTTTGGCAGGGGGACAGGAGCGAAGGGGAGGGGGGTAGGTAAGGGGACAGGAGTGAAGAGGAGGAGGTAGGGGACAGGAGTGAAGAGGAGGAGGTAGGGGACAGGAGTGAAGAGGAGGAGGTAGGGGACAGGAGTGAAGAGGAGGAGGTAGGGGACAGGAGTGAAGAGGAGGAGGTAGGGGACAGGAGTGAAGGGAGGGGGTAGGGGACAGGAGTGAAGAGGAGGAGGTAGGGGACAGGAGTGAAGAGGAGGAGGTAGGGGACAGGAGTGAAGGGAGGGGGTAGGGGATAGGAATGAAGGAAGGGGGTAGGGGATAGGAGTGAAGGGAGGGGTAGGGGACAGGAGTGAAGGGAGGGGGTAGGGGATAGGAGTGAAGGGGGTAGGCAATTGGGGACATGAGCGGAGCGGAAGCAGCAGATGGGTTTGGGCATCCCATTAGCAATGTCCCATCAGTCAGAGCCAGCTGCCACTCTGTGTGCCCCTGAGAGGATGGCCATCGCCCCCAGAGGAATCCCCTTAGCCCCCCTTCCCCCAACCCAGCCCCAGACAATCCCAGCCTCCCCCGGCCCAGCCAATCCCATCCTCCTCAGACTTCCCTTTCACATGAACACATCTGCATTCAGCTTTACAGAGGGAAGAGGAATGTTTGGGAATTTGGCTGAATTTGACATTATATAACACTGTGGCAGTGGGTTTCCAACTTTATGTTGTACTTCGAACTGGTTGGTACAGAATGTTTTTATGGAACAGTCAAGTGCTATTTCTCACAAACTGAATGTGACATATTACATGACATATTGCTCATTAAAACTAAAGTGCTTGATGAGTCATACCGAATATGACATTGAATATTGATTGCGTTTTTGTATGGTTCTGGCGTTATTTGAGGGCCTTGTAATATATATACAGTGCATTCAGAAAGTATTCAGACCCCTTGACATTTTACAAATTTTGTTACGTTACAGCATTGTTCTAAAATGGATTAAATAAAAAATTATCCCAATCTACACACAATACCCCATAATGACACATTTTTGCAAATGTATTAAAAATTAAAAACAGAAATACCTTATTTACATAAATATTTAGACTCTTTGCTATGAGACTCGAAATTGAGCTCAGGTACATCCTGTTTCCAAATATAATCCTTGAGATGTTTAAACAACTTGATTGGAGTCCACCTGTGGTAAATCATATTGATTGGACATGATTTGGAAAGGCACACACCTGTCTATATAAGGTCCCACAGTTGACGGTACATGTCAATGCAAAAACCAAGCCATGAGGTCGAAAGAATTGTCCATAGAGCTCCGAGACAGAATTGTGTTGAGGCATAGACAGTGGTGGAAAAAGTACGCAATTGTCATACTTGAGTAAAAGTAAAGACACCTTAATAGAAAATGACTCAAGTAAAAGTGAAAGTCACCCAGTAAAAGCCTACTTGAGTAAAAGTCTAAAAGTATTTGGTATTAAATTTACTTAAGTATCAAAAGTAAATGTATTTGCTAAAATATACTTAACTATCAAAAGTAAAGTAAAAGTATGGATAATTTCAAATTCTTTACATTAAGAAAATCAGACGAATGTTTACTTGTTATTCTTTTATTGACGGATATCCAGGGACATGCTCCAACACTCAAACATAATTTACAAATGAATCATGTGATTGGTGAGTCCACCAGATCAGAGGCAGCAGGGATGACCAGGGATTTTCTCCTGATAAGTGTGTGAATTTGACATTTTTCCTGTCCTGCTAAGCATTCAAAAATATAATGAGTACTTTTGGGTGTCAGGGCAAATGTATGGAGTAAAAAGTTTTTAGTTTTCTTTAGAAATGTAGTGAAGTAACAAGTAAAAGTTGTCAAAAATATAAATAGTAAGTATAAAAAGTAAATATACCACAAAAACGACTTAAGTAGTACTTTCAAGTATTTTTACTTAAGTACTTTACACTAATGGGCACAGATCTGGGGAAGGGTACCAAAACATTTCTGCAGAATTGAAGGTGCCCAAGAACACAGTGGCCTCCATCGTTCTTAAATGGTTAATATATATAATAGTCTAAAGAAGCAGCAGGGGTGTCAAACAAAACCCCTGGAGAGATGCAGGTCTACTGACATTCGCCCTGGCCTTTGAATCAGAGTCTGAAAACCAGGCCAAAATGTAACACGCATAAATTAAGTGACATCACAATGCTGTAAATTAATTACTTGTTCAGGAAGTATCATACAATCTATGTCACAGTCTTATGCATAATGACCTTTATATATACTGTGTTCAGGACTGTATGCTACATACATCATGGACCATATACTGTACATGTAGTGATTGTTCTTATGGTATACGAGTGTAAACCCAGACCAGTTCCATATTGTGGTTGAGTCCACCCTGCCATCCCATTGTGTGTGTGGGCCCAGCTGGGGCCTAGGAGGCAGTGCTACCCTGGTCAGACCCCAGTTGCTCACTAGCTTTAATAACTGGAAGTGGTAATGATGGGATTTCCTTGCCCAGATAAGCAGGTTGCTCCTGTCACTCAATCTGACCCACAGGTTTTAAAGCAGAGCGACTGTGTCACGCTTCCCATACACACCATCACACATACATCATGTTTCCCCCCCTTTTCAATCCAATCCTTTATTCTTCACTCGTTTTCTCCTTCTTTTTTTAATAGCTCTTTGTTCTCTGCTATTTTTATCCCCCGCGTTGAGATTTGCTCATCTCCATGGCAACTGTATTGAAAGCTTTAACTGTCTAATATGGTCCCTTTTTCTGCTTTATACACCTTCGTGGTCCTTTCTAAATGTTACTTAGGTGGAGATCAGTATTTTGCCACACCGTTTCATTTTAAGATGCTGTTTGAATGTCTTAAGTGTTCCCGTGCCTGCTGCCTCCCCTGCATCTCACTCCATGCTGTCCCCCCCTCGCCTCCCCTGCATCTCTCTCCATGCTGTCCCCCCCTCGCCTCCCCTGCATCTCTCTCCATGCTGTTCCCCCCTCGCCTCCCTGCATCTCTCTCCATGCTGTTCCCCCTCGCCTCCTGTATCTCTCTCCATGCTGTTCCCCCTCGCCTCCCTGCATCTCTCTCCATGCTGTCCCCCTCGCCTCCCCTGCATCTCTCTCCATGCTGCCCCCTCGCCTCCCTGCATCTCTCTCCATGCTGTTCCCCCTCGCCTCCCCTGCATCTCTCTCCATGCTGTTCCCCCTCGCCTCCCTGCATCTCTCTCCATGCTGTTCCCCCTCGCCTCCCTGCATCTCTCTCCATGCTGTTCCCCCTCGCCTCCCCTGCATCTCTCTCCATGCTGTTCCCCCTCGCCTCCCCTGCATCTCTCTCCATGCTGCCCCCTCGCCTCCCCTGCATCTCTCTCCATGCTGCCCCCTCGCCTCCTGCATCTCTCTCCATGCTGCCCCCTCGCCTCCCCTGCATCTCTCTCCATGCTGTTCCCCCTCGCCTCCTGCATCTCTCTCCATGCTGTGTCCCCCCTCGCCTCCCCCTTCCCCACAGGACAGGATTGAGCTGTCTTTACCTCTCTGAGCCAATGGGTGTGCTGTTGTAGAGTAAATCTGCACTATCCCTCGCCTCATTCTAGAGAGCCGATTGGATGCCATGCATTTTGCAACCACTGTGAGGCCTACTTTTGTGAAACCGAAAAATCTCAGTGTGTGCTTCAGTGCAGGGGTTTCCCCGGTTTTAGAATTTCATCCATGTCTCCTGACACCTCCCCCCTCAGCAGAAACATGTCACTGTGCGTCCAGTGCCTCTCTTTCAACCGCAGCTGTGTGGATTGGATCAAATGCGCTATGCGGTACACCATGTCTCTGCTTGGATACTGTATCTATGAGAGGAGGTAATCCCACTGCCACCTCAGGATATTTGATTAGTCAGGAGGGTTTTCTTCAGCATGTTCACCACTCTACTGCTGGTGCGTAGGCCATTAGTCATCCACTTGTCCTTGTGTTGTCTGCTATCTACTGAGTGAGTGTGAGTGTGCGCATGTGGATACGTGTGTGCGCCACAGGAGGTTGGTGGCACCTTAATTGGGGAGGATGGGCTCGTGGTAATGGCTGGAGCGGAATAGGTTTCCATGTGTTTGATGCCATTCCATTTGCTCCATTACAGCCATTATTATGAGCCGTCCTTCGCTCAGAAGCTTCCTGTGGACTATGCGCAAGGTTGTGTGTGAGTGTGTGCATGTGCACCCACTAACAGGAATCCTACATCCCTGCTGAAAAAAAACTGCATAGACCAGCATACATTTCAATCTGGTTTATGTTGGTCCATGCTGGTCAAGCTGGTCTGACCATCGTGGTCTAACTGGTTCTGCTGGCTGACCAGCATGGTCTAACTGGTTCTGCTGGCTGACCAGCATGGTCTAACTGGTTCTGCTGGCTGACCAGCATGGTCTAGCTGGTTATGCTGGCAGACCAGCATGGTCTAACTGGTTCTGCTGGCTGACCAGCATGGTCTAGCTGGTTATGCTGGCAGACCAGCACAGTCTAGCTGGCTATGCTGGCAGACCAGCATGGTCTAGCTGGTCAAGCTGGTCTCATCAGCATGGTCTAGCTGGTCAAGCTGGTCTCATCAGCATGGTCTAGCTGGTCAAGCTGGTCTCATCAGCATGGTCTAGCTGGTTATGCTGGCAGACCAGCACAGTCTAGCTGGCTATGCTGGCAGACCAGCATGATCTAACTGGTCAAGCTGGTCTCATCAGCATGGTCTAGCTGGTCAAGCTGGTCTCATCAGCATGGTCTAGCTGGTCAAGCTGGCCTGACCAGCATGGTCTAGCTGCTTATGCCTTTTCTGTGTTTTTGACACTGGTGACCAGCATAAGCTAAAGCAAAACCAGCATCAAGTCACATTATGCTTGTTTACAAAGTGATGTCCTATTGGAAACCAGCCAGAGTGGATTCCCACAATCTGCATTGAGAATGACTGCCAGGGTTAGAAAGATGAATGAATTAGGCTACCTAAACCATCTAAACTGGAACAACCATTTCAGTAATGGATGCAATAAGTCCAACAGATTGGATTAGTTTAGCAAAATGTATTGTCCTGAATTTCAGTTCAATTTTTTTGATATCCCCACTCAGGCTGGATTCCAATAGGAATTAGACATCACTTTGCAAGCCAGCATAATATGACTTAATGCTGGTTTTGCGGGTGACCAGCATACGTGTCCAAAACACAACGAAGGCTGGTCTCCAGGGAAAACATAACGAAGGCTGGTCACCATCGAAAACACAACAAAGGCTAGTCTCCAGCGAAAACACAATGAAGGCTGATCTCCAGACCATGCTGGTCTATGCTGATTTTTTCAGCGGGGATGTTGTGCCGCTAACTGGCAGTACAAACATATTGAATAACTAAAGGTTTCAGTGTAGCGAGGCATTAGAAACACAAAAACACATCCACACTGATGCGTAGAGAATCACTGGAACTGGTACTGTACAGACACGTTAGAGATGGGGAGGGTCAGAGGACGTGTTCAAATGAAACACAAGCAAGACAGAAATAACTCTGGACCATTGAAGCTAATACTGCACGTGCAGACACTCACACAAACACATCCACAACAGGACCTGCCCACCACTGAGTCATGTGGTAAAATGTGTGAACGTGCATGCTTTTAAAAGCCAAGTGAGACAATTAATTAACGAAGGCTGTTACGTTACAGCCTTATTCTAAAATGGATTCAATTATATTTTTTTCCTCATCAATCTACACACAATACCCCATAATGGCAAAGTGAAAACAGGTTTTTAGACATTTTTGAAAATATATATTAAAAAAAGAACAGAAATACCTAATTTACATAAGTTTTCAGACCCTTTGCTATGAGACTCGAAATTGAGCTCAGGTGCATCCTGTTTCTATTGGTCATCCAAGAGATGTTTCTACAACTTGATTGGAGTCCACCAATGGTCAATTCAATTGATTGGACATGATTTGGAGAGTCACACACTTGTCTATACAAGGTCTCACAGCTGGCAGTGCATGTCAGAGCAAAAACCAAGCCATGAGGTCGAAGGGAATTGTCCATAGAGTTCCGAGACAGGATTGTGTCGAGGCACAGATCTGAGGAAAGGTACCAAAACATTTCTGCAAAACCTATTCCCCCTCAGGAGACTGAACATATTTGGCATGTGTCCTCAGATCCTCAAAAGGTTCTACAGCTGCACCATCGGGAGAATCCTGACTGCCTGGTATGGTAACTGCTCGGCCTCCAACCTCAAGGCACTATAGAGGTTAGTGCGTATGGCCCAGTACATCACTGGGGCCAAGCTTCCTGCCATCCAGGACCTCTAAACCAGGCGGTGACAGAGGAAGGCCCTAAAAATTGTTGAAGACTTCAGCCACCCTAGTCATATAGCTGTGTAGTGACACTCCTCATCCAACCTGACAGAGCTAGAGAAGAATGGGAGAAACCTCCCAAATACAGGTGTGCCAAGCTTGTAGCGTTGTAGCTTTGTCATTATGGGGTATTGTGTGTAGATTGATGAGGGGGGAAACAAGTTAAATCCATTTTAGAATAAGGCTGTAACGTAACAAAATGGGGAAAAAGTCCAGGCGCTTGAATACTTTTCGATTGCACTGTATACATATGTACAGTACCAGTCAAAAGTTTGGACACACTTACACATTCATTTTTATTATTTTCTACATTGTAGAATAATAGTGAAGACATCAAAACTGAAATAACACATATGGAATCATGTAGTAACCAAAAAAGTGTTAACATAAATATATTTGAGATTCTACCAAGTAGCCACCCTTTGCCTTGATGACAGCTTGCACACTCCTGGCATTCCCTCAACCAGCTTCATGAGAGAGAGAGAGAGAGAGAGAGAGAGAGAGAGAGAGAGAGAGAGAGAGAGAGAGAGAGAGAGAGAGAGAGAGAGAGAGAGAGAGAGAGAGAGAGAGAGAGAGAGAGAGAGAGAGAGAGAGAGAGAGAGAGAGAGAGAGAGAGAGAGAGAGAGAGAGAGAGAGAGAGAGAGAGAACCTGAATAATCACAGAGAGTGCTTCTCGTGCGGCTGATAGGGCAGCATCTAATGCATTATGGGTGTTGGTGAGGGGGTGTGACCCCAAACTGGAGTGAGGGACAGTCAGGCAATCTGTAACAGTGTCTGAGGTCACTGCCGCCCACCCGGAAATACGACCAATCAATATTGGCAATGAGAAGCGGTGTGACAAGTGGTCTATCAATACCTCTGGGCAGAGGAAGGTAGATTCATAAATCAATCCTGTTCTTCAGGTCCTGCTTGTCCCAGCGTACTTAGAATGGCAAGACAAGGCAGCTACTGTGTGTTAGCAGTTTGGGGTAAATTAGTTTTGTACAATTCCAAAATGAAAAGAAAAGAAAAACAATTGTTGATAAAAATTAAGCTTTTTTTTTTACTTTTTGAACAGAAGTCAGTAGACCAATGAAATCATTACTGCTGAACCTGCACAAAACTAACTTCTGTCAGGCAGCACTTTATCAACTATTGACACACCAGACAGAGGCTGATAGACTGCTTTTGAACTGGGAAATGACATTGATGGAGTATGGCATGATACTAAACTACTGGACCAATGAAGAGCACTTCATTTACTGCTATGTGACAAAAATGATCAATTCCATGTGCCGTGAAATGTACAAGTTGCCATTGTTTCTTTATTCACCTCTCTTGGCTTTGCTTACTATCTCTCACCTTTTAGTGCATGATAAATGTGGAGACAGACAGTTGTGCGTCACCTCTGCACTGGCGGTTTTTGTGGAATGATTTATTGGGTTCTGATGCCATCTACCTGAAGAGAAAATAGAACCATCGTGAGAATGTATCCCTCCTCTCTCCCGCTCTGTAAACATCTCTCACAGCTCTCAAATGGCCCAGGGTCCTTTTCAGTCTCACTGTCTCCACTCAAGTTGCCCCGCCAAGGGAAAGCATATGCATGGCAAATAGAAAGGAAAATGAATTCTTTAAGAATAAAAGTACATAAAAACAAGACTTGTGAACGACATTGGACTAAGCATTATTTTAATTCCATACAGCAGGAAAGTGTCAGCTGCTCTGACGTCTTTGAAAAATATGAACTGCTTGTGCTTTGATAGGATGTACTCACTGCACAAAAAATCTATGTTTGCTATATGAATATGGTAATAAATCCATCTGGGTAAATCACAGAAATCCACTTGTTGACACAGCACGTGTAGCCAATTCTGTGTTTTTTAACTTTTTCTTTAACTAGGCAAGTCAGTTAAGAACAAACTCTAATTTACAATGACAACAGAGGAACAGTGGGTTAACTGCCTTGTTCAGATGCAGAACGACAGATTTTTACCTTACAGCTCAGGGATTCGATCTAGCAACCTTACGGTTACTGACCCAACCCTCTAATCACTAGGCTACCTGCCGCCCCAGGTAGCCTAGTTGTTATGTCATGTGATACTTGTTCCCAGCTTGTTGTGTTGGTTCTCTCACCCCAGAAGGACAAAGATCTGTGCAAGGGCACATGCCTTTGACAATTATTTTATCACAATTGAACAAATACAGAAATTACAGTAGAGTTTATAATGATAAAATGTCCTATTAATGATGAATGGTGATTGTGTTGATGTTGATGACGGTGATAATAATGGTGATAGTGATGATGATGTGATGATGATGATGATGATGATGATGATGATGATTACACATGCACAGTAGATCTGCCCCTCCTTGGCATCTCCTCCCCACCACCGGAGATGGAGGAGATTGTGTCCTGGGACCAATATGTTGGGTGCTGCAGTGGAGATGGGGGGGAAGGGGGTGTTAGGGGTGTAGGGCAGCTTACAGCATCTACGCCTAGAGTCCTTTATGTCTGTCTGTCTCTGTCTGTCTCTCTCTGTCTGTATGTCTCTCTCTGTCTGTATGTCTCTCTCTGTCTGTCTATTTTGTATCTCTGTCTCTCTCTGTCTGTATGTCTCTCTCTGTCTGTATGTCTCTCTCGGTCTGTCTATTTTGTCTCTCCGTCTCTCTCTGTCTGTCTATTTTGGCTCTCTGTCTCTCTCTGTTTGTATGTCTCTCTCTGTCCGTATGTCTCTCTCTGTCTGTATGTCTCTCTATGTCTGTATGTCTATCTCTCCCTCTGTCTCTGTCTGTCTGTATGTCTCTCTATGTCTGTATGTCTATCTCTCCCTCTGTCTTTCTTTGTCTGTATATCTCTCTCTGTCTGTATGTATCTCTCTCTCTCTGTCTGTATGTCTCTCTTTGTCTGTATATCTCTCTCTGTCTGTATGTCTCTGTCTGTATGTCGCTCTCTGTCTGTATGTCGCTCTCTGTCTGTATGTCGCTCTCTGTCTGTATGTCTCTCTCTCTCTGTCTGTATGTCGCTCTCTGTCTGTATGTCTCTCTCTCTCTGTCTGTATGTCGCTCTCTGTCTGTATGTCTCTCTCTGTTTATTTTTGTCTCTTCCTCTCTTTCAGTTTCTGTCTGTCTATATCTTTCGCTCTCTCTGTCTCTTTCGTTGTCTATGTCTCTAGTCTGTGTGTCTCTTTCGTTGTCTATGTCTCTAGTCTGTGTGTCTCTTTCGTTGTCTCTGTCTCTAGTCTGTGTGTCTCTTTCATTGTCTCTGTCTCTAGTCTGTGTGTCTCTTTCGTTGTCTCTGTCTCTAGTCTGTGTGTCTCTTTCGTTGTCTCTGTCTCTAGTCTGTGTGTCTCTGCTTGCATTGCTTCTACATACTCTATTATTTTGATGACCCTTGAGTAGGCTCTCATCTCCACACTGCTTTATATGTGAGTAGTTCCCCCTGGGTCTTACAGGCATGCAGAATACTGAGCCCATTTAGGTTGACAGATTAGTATACATTTAGTTTGACACCACAGGAGAAGGGTTTGTGTTGCCTGCAGTGAGGACTGCTGTATTCTGGGTTGTTTTATTCTGTGTAAAATAATGCCCTGCTAACAGCAAGAGTAAGTTCCAAACCCTGACCCGGCAGGACCTGCCTATGGGTTCAGAACCAATGTCTCTGAAAATATTAGATGAATCATATATATGGGAGTTTATATACCAAGTAAAGCAGAAATAAGCCCAGGGGAAAGTGCTGCTACTAATTTAGTGGCCACTGAAGGCTGCATTACGGAAGAATGCATAATCAGGCTTCAAGAGCGCCTAATTCAACACTGACCAACTTTGAAAGGAATCTTTCTCTCTCTATGTGCGTGTGTGGGTGTGGGTGTGGGTTATTTATTTATCTGTCAGTGCGGGAGAATGTACAGTGTGTGCTTATTTCAGGAATAAGTATTTTAACATGAGTTCTATCGCATTTTCAATTACGTAGATGCAGTAGCAGAAATCTAAACTTAATGTGTGCTGTTTACATGTGATAAATAATTTCCCACCTCTGTGTTGCCATCTATAAAAGTGTAGCGCAGCTGCTCTGAGACAGCTCAGGTCCCTTGGCTGAACCCCTCCTCCCCCTGGTATGGGCACCGCAGCTGTTCCTGTTGGGGAAACCAGGTGGTTTGGACCACCAGGGCCAGAACTAAGTCTACAGGAATGTGGCTAAAACTACAAGGCCTAAGGCAGCAGGCATGAATATTTACTTAGACTAAAGTGGCGGCCATCTTGTTTAGGCAATTGCGGGCTGCACCTTCAGAATAAGCTACTATAAGTGGTGGAGACACAGCTCAAGACCAGGGCAAGGCATTCCCTCTACTGTCCCATCTGCCTATACTAAACACAGATTTGACCAATGCATGCTTTCCAAAATGTAAAGAGATCCTATTTTTACTACATCTTCAGATTAGACATTTATGATACAATAAAAAGAATGTTGCTCCTGCATAACAATCCCTCGGGCCAGTTAAAAGAAGAAAGCCTCTCAGTCCAAGTTCTTGTTAAAAAATAGATGGTGCCATTCATGCAGAGATGATACTCCAAATCAGTGATTCCTATCTGCAACATATTGTCATTTGATTTCGTAACAGTATCACCTGAATGCAATCTGAGTGAAGGCTGGCTCCCAAATTAGTCTTTAATTGACTCAAACTGGAGCTTCCTGAGGATGTCAAAACAGAGGGAACGAAAAGCCCTTAGATTCATCATCCAGGACCTGATGCCTTGTTATAGTATGACTTAACGAGACGGCTAAACAAAGAACATACAGCGGCCAATGTTTCAATGCTTCACTGAATACAGAACAGTTAGGCACAGAGTGATTGGTCAAATTCAACCCATGGCTTCACTTCACCACTGTTGTTTATTCTGGCAACAAATTAGAATGTTTCATATCACAAGACTATGTCATTTGGCATTGTTGAATACTCGTTTCTGACTGGCTTGAAGGGCAGTCTAGAGCGTGCACCTAGTTATATGTTCTATGTTTGAGCTGCTTTTGAAAGCAAAAGTCGAATTGAAAACATTATTGCCATTGTTGAATTTGATTTTCATAATAGCAAGCTAGGACTGATGGTTTGGTTAGTTAAACTAGCAAGTCTGTTTGAATGGTTACCAAGACAACTACTGTAGCTATCTAATAAACTTGCTGCTACCTTCATGTACTTCAGTGGATGTTGAACACATTTCTACCTTCAAATGAACACATTTTTAGCTGCAAATGTGTTAAATTATAGGCCTGGTATAAAAGGGATAAGCAACTCGGGGCTCTATGCATTCTCAGGAAAGGTCAGTTCCACTCCGCTAGCACGTCCGTTCGTTGTTTTCCAGAGAATGCATAGCCCCTCGTTGACTATTTAATTTTTTATTTCACCTTTATTTAACTTGTTAGGGAGTGGCAACTGAGGGGTCGGTTTTGGAGAGCCTGGCGTGCCCAAAGTAAAATGCCTCCCATTCAGGCCCAGAAAATAGGATATGCACATATTTAGTACCATTGGATAGGAAACACTCTGAATTTTCCAAAAGTGTTACCCATTTGTCTGTGAGTGAAACAGAACGCATATGGCAGGCGAAACCCCGAGGAATTTCTGTCCTGGAAAAAGTGATTTTGACACATTGCTCATTTGGAACCCCTCCCTCATGAAAATGACCATATAAGGGCATATGAATGCAGTACCCATCGCTTCCTTTAGATGTCAACAGTCTCGAGACAGTGTACATTTTTTATTTGGATGAATTAGACCAGAGAAGAAGAGCAAATCAGGAAGTGACCTTTTTATGTAAACAGTACCCAGCACGCGCTCCCGACAAGGCACGCAGTGTCTTTTTTACCGTCTTTATCGATCAGTTTATATTCCGGTTGATTTATAATAGTAAATATACGTAAAAGTGTTCCTAAGGATACATTTAAAACTATGTTTGATTGTTCTTGGACAGGTTTATAGGTATAAGATGAACGAGTTTGTGTCACGTTTCAATGGAGGAGTGGAGGCTGTCGTTTCTGATTATAACGCGCGAACCAAATGGAGATTTATGGATAAAATACATTACTTTTTCTAACAAAAGAACCATGGATTGTCTTCGTTGGACACTTAGGATGACCTCAGCAGAAGTTCTTCAACAGGTAATTGATTTGTTTTCGCTGTGAAATGTGTTATGTGTGTGCCATGATGGCTAATGGATTCATGGCTATGGGAAAAATATGTGAGGTGCTACCCTCAAACAATCAAATGTGCTGCTTTCGCCGTAAAGCCTTTCTGAAATCTGACAACGCTGTGATATTGCCAAGAAACAGAGCTTTTGATGAGTATGGAACACTTGTATATTGGTGGATGTTTAATAATTCAACTTTTGGATTTTGAATTTGGCGCCTTACATTTCACCTGGTAGTGTCGGGATTGGGGCGCTAGCGCCCCAGCAATCCCTGAGAGGTTAACACAGTGTCCAAAGAAGGGCCAGAAGTATACATAATGGTGTCATCTGCATAGAGGTGGATCAGGGAATCACCCGCAGCAAGAGTGACATCATTGATATATACAAAGAAAAGAGTCGGCCTGAGTATAGAACCCTGTGGAACCCCCATAGAGACTGCCAGAGGTCCGGACAATTATCCCTTGCATACAGTATACTGTATATACCCCCGAGTTTGCCTGTGTCCTTTTACTCTTTCACCATCCTCATCCTCTTCCTCTAACTTTGTCCAAAAATCCAATCCCTCATGCCAAACATTTGGAAATGTTCACCTACAGTAAGTCAAAACATGGGAAAGCACATGTCATTTCCCACATACCTGTGTGTCGTGAAAAGTGACCAAAGAATCCTCTCCTGATCCTAACCCAGGCCTCCCCCTTTCTATTTTCATAACAATATTATGCAGAGTGAATTTTCTTGGGGACTTTAATTGACCTTAGGCAAGGTCCCGGAGTCCCCGGACAAAGCAGCAGTAAGATGAATGGGTCAGAACGCTACATGGGCCAGTGTGTGTCGAGGACTCTCAGAGGACTCTACATGCTGAGTTCGTACATCAGAACTCCTCGCCTCGGCCTCACACACACACACACACATGGCGGAGCCTGGTATGGTGTCACTGTCACTCTGATCCGGCAGGGCCTCTGGTGCTGCTCTGCTGGGGTACCTGCCCTATCCACTCTATCTCCTGACGTGAACAAAAAACATGGTGGACATTACCCTCGCCTTGAAGTTGATGCTGGATGGTGTAAAAATATAAAAACCTTTATTGTTAACTGCATGAAGGGGTTCCCAGTTCTCGCAGGGGGGAGGATCACTGACAAAAATTTAGCTAGCTAGAAATGATAGTAAAAACATCACAGAACATCAACACTACGAAATGTAGGGGGTCTCCTGCCTTCTGCTATAACGACACAGAGCCCGCCCTGTATTCCTCCAATAATCATTGACTGTCACACCTTTGGAAAGTCATTGTGTTTGGCATTATGGGAGTGTTGTTATTGGTATACCAAACAGTTCCAGTAGGATTTCAATCCATCACCATCGCATTATGTAAACACTGTACGGTCACATTATGTAAACACTGTACGGTCACATTATGTAAACACTGTACGGTCACATTATGCAAACACTGTACGGTCACATTATGTAAACACTGTATGGTCACATTATGTAAACACTGTACGGTCACATTATGAAAACACTGTACGGTCACATTATGTAAACACTGTACGGTCACATTATGAAAACACTGTACGGTCACATTATGTAAACACTGTACGGTCACATTATGTAAACACTGTACGGTCACATTATGCAAACATTGTACGGTCACATTATGTAAACACTGTACGGTCACATTATGTAAACACTGTACGGTCACATTTGGAAAGCTGTTAGAATAAAATACTTTCTCTCTCCTCATCGATATGCTAGCTGTGCCCAACACAGACTGTGATTGTTTTGTGTAATCCATCCTTGCTCTGCATGGCCTGTCAAATGAATGAATCATCAGTCATCAGTTATTATGGGAGAAGAGCAGGCCTGTTTAACTGCCCCCTCCCCCCCAATCTATCAGTGTATTGATTCAACTGCGATGAACGTGGTCAATGAAGCATAGACAGTACAGTAGATAGACCAGGTCAAAATCACATCTGTCTGAGTTCATTTAGGAGCCTCTCTGACAAAAGAGACGTTGTATCAGTGGCTCTGACCGTTCTACTGTCCACCTAGACTAGCTGTAGTGGGTAGCCCATACCCCTACCCCTCCATCTCACACCCCCACCCCCACATCCACAGCGCCACAGAGAAATGCGAAAAGCATGTCATCCCTGAGTAACATCTCCAAATACAGCTAAGCTCACTGTGGGGGCAGATGCATGGATTGAAATACATGGCTGTGCTTTCCTACATGACTCTATAAAGATGCTCAGGATTGGTTGTTTTACATGCTTTATGTTCTGATCTCGTGCAACAATGGAACTGTTTCATTTCCCAAAGAGATTGTAGACATGGTGACCGTATTACCTTGGAATTTTCACATTTGCTGTACTTTTTTCATAGCCTGTTTTGATTAAGCTATAAAGCAAAGTTATTGTGCATTACTGTAGGAGACAACATTATATTTGAGACCAATGGTGTCTGTATCATCCTGATTTAACCGTATAATGTCAGATTTACATTGAACATTAAAGAACTGCACACACTGCACCCCTGCCAACAGAACAGAGACCCTGTAAACACAGACGGTATAAATGTTTACGTTCATCCGCCCTTGTTATGAAATACCAGGCCTCAAATCTAGTTTTACAGCACATTTGCTGGACAACAATATGTACATCATTTTTCAATATGCTGTCCTTCATCTACCGACAAATAAGTCCAGATGGATATTTTATGAAGATGGCAATTTACAACAGCCTTCCTGGAAGAAAATTGAATAATATCCTGATCTACGATTTCTGGCGAGGTCATAACAAATTATGAGATTACTTTTGTGTCGGGTGTAACCTTGCTGAGCTGTAAATGTACAAGGTGATTCATTACTAAACAAAAAAACAGGTTGTGTTTAGTATACAGCTAATATGGTGGTGTCTGTTTGAAATGTATGGCTAGGACAATTAAGTCTCCCCTCCCTCCTTTTACAGTTTATTCCAATCATAACAATCTTGTCCTAAGTCATTTAGCGAACGCTAAAATCAGAGTGTGAATTATGGGGGTACCAGGGGGGGTCATCCCAGGACAGTCCCCTGTCTCAGCCCTTTTTCAGGTGTCCCAACTTTTATTTCTACAAAAAAGGTAATTTTGTCAGCAAGACGCGTCAATTAACTTAGGCTACAAGAGTGCAGACCCAAAGACTATCGCTAAATGTCATTACGCTTGTTGGTGTTTTGTAACAGGTGTCTCTTTCCATTCATCAGGTGCACAGTGCACTGGATCCTGGAATTATTTTGGAGTGGACGAACATGCGCAGGTAGCCTTCTTTTTGAAGTGATTTGTTTGACAATCAGATGAAAACATCATGATTGGCTGTGATCATGGCAAATTAAAAGGTAATAAAAAAAAAACACTATAATACACATTATTTGTTGTTTGCAAGTGCAAAATTGAGACCCCCCGAATGTCACGTTATAATTGGCACTCTGACTAAGTTGTTTATGGATTTATACTGTATGATGGTGATTGTGATTCTTGTTGACCTCTGTGACCTCTTGATGGCTGCCCTGAGGGATGACCCTGCGTAGCACGACAGATGTCTGATCAGGGGATGCATGCTGGTCTTGGTTGCACGTATGACGATGCAATTTTACTCTCCTACATGATCATAAACTGAAGGCACAGGGAGGTGTTCTACTGTAGCACTGTCAAACGTCAAATTAACAATGTGAACGATGTTCATTGTATAGAGAACCGATCTTACCCCCACCTTGCCCTACCGACCATCACCCAATTGGCCCATAAAGGTTTCCATACATGAAACACACTCATACATAATCATGACAGTACGAGCCGCTGTATGGTCTTTACAACCTACAGTAGACTGTCAGCTCTCTACAGACTAATAGGAGGAGCCTTGGGTCCCCTTGTTTCTCTGGACCCTATGATAATGGCTAGTGGTTATCACATCATACACTCTTAGAAACAAAGGGGCTATCTAGAGTCTTAAAGGGTTCTTCCCCATAGGACCTTTTACACAGAGGGTTCTACATGGAACCAAAAAGGGTGTTCCTATGGGGACAGCCAAAGAAACCTTTTGGAACCCTTTCCTCTAATTGTGTAGGCCTACTGTACCTGCCCAACAATGTCACAGAGCATATCTCTCGTTTGATGCACTGCTCTGTTTACAGCACCTCCACGATAATCCACAAAGCAACCTAATCTTGTAACACGGGGTAGCAATAAGCAATACCGTCAATTAGAAATTCCCACATGAAGATGGGATCCCAAAAGGAACTCTAGCGAATGATTAACCCATTGTGACCTGCCTGCAGCTCTGTAATTACGCCATCCCAGAGTTCTCTCCTAATGTGTGTCGGAGGCAGATGCTGAAATCCATCCCTTCCTAATTAACCTTGGCTGACACGGCTCAGAAACAGATGTAATGGACGCGCTGGCCTGGGCTCAAGTCATGAATCGACTGATCCACAGTGAAATTGTGACATTTCTTTGCTGATTGCGATCAAAAAACGTTCTTTCTAAAGAAAGAGAGATGAACAATATTTATGATAGCGACATCTTTTGTGTAATTTCTCTGTGTGCGTGCATGGATGCATGTCTGTGTACATGTACACCATGTATTCTCACCTCCTCATTTTGACATAGCGGGCTTTATTGTCACAAAGAATCAGGTGGAATGTTAGGAATGTGGTGAAATGTTAGCAAAGTGAAAGAAGGTTAGGAATGTGGTGTAATGTTAAGAATGTGGTGAAGGTTAGGTATGTGGTGGAATGTTAGGTATGTGGTGGAAGGTTAGGTATGTGGTGGAATGTTAGCAAAGTGAAAGAAGGTTAGGAATGTGGTGTAATGTTAAGAATGTGGTGAAGGTTAGGAAAGTGGAGGATGGTTAGGAATGTGGTGTAATGTTAAGAATGTGGTGAAGGTTAGGAAAGTGGAGGATGGTTAGGAATGTGGTGTAATGTTAAGAATGTGGTGAAGGTTAGGTATGTGGTGGAATTTTAGGTATGTGGTGGAAGGTTAGGTATGTGGTGGAATGTTAGGTATGTGGTTGAACGTTAGCAAAGTGGAGGAAGGTTAGGAATGTGGTGGAACTTTTTATTTATTTATTTCACCTTTATTTAACCAGGTAGGCCAGTTGAGAACAAGTTCTCATTTACAACTGCGACCTGGCCAAGATAAAGCAAAGCAGTGCGACAAAAACAACAACACAAAGTTACACATAAACAAACGTACAGTCAATAACACAATAGAAAAATCTATGTACAGTGTGTGCAAATGTTGAAGAGTTGGGACGTAGGCTAGAAATAGGCCATAGAGGCAAAATAATTACAATTTAGCATTAACACTGGAGTGATAGATGTGCATATGATGATGTGCAAGTAGAGATACTGGGGTGCAAAAGAGCAAGAGGATAAGTAACAATATGGGGATGAGGTAGTTGGGTGTGCTATTTACAGATTGGCTGTGTACAGGTACAGTGATTGGTAAGCTGCTCTGACAGCTGATGCTTAAAGTTAGTGAGGGAGATATAAGACTCCAGCTTCAGTGATTTTTGCAATTCGTTCCAGTCATTGGCAGCAGAGACCCGTAAGGAAAGGCGGCCAAAGGAAGTGTTGGCTTTGGGGATGACCAGTGAAATATACTTGCTGGAGCGCGTGCTACGGGTGGGTGTTGCTATGGTGACCAGTGAGCTGAGATAAGGCGGGGCTTTACCTACCAAAGAATTATAGATGACCTGGAGCCAGTGAGTTTGGCGACAAATATGTAGTGAGGGCGAACCAACGAGAGCATACAGGTCGCAGTGGTGGTTAGTATATGGGGCTTTGGTGACAAAACGGATGGCACTGTGATAAACTACATCCAGTTTGCTGAGTAGAGTGTTGGAGGCTATTTTATAAATTACATCGCCGAAGTCAAGGATCGGTAGGATAGTCAGGTTTACGAAGGTATGCTTGGCAGCACGAGTGAAGGAGGCTTTGTTGCGAAATAGGAAGCCGATTCCAGATTTAATTTTGGATTGGAGATGCTTAATGTGAGTCTAGAAGGAGAGTTTACAGTCTAACCAGACACCTTGGTATTTGTCCACATATTCTAAGTCAGAACCGTCCAGAGTGGTGATGCTAGTTGGGAGGGAGGATGCAGGCAGCAATCGATTGAAGAGCATACATTTAGTTTTACTAGCATTTCAAAGCAGTTGGAGGCCACAGAAAGAGTGTTGTATGTAATTGAAGCTCGTTTGGAGGTTTGTTAGCACAATGTCCAAAGAAGGGCCAGATGTATATAGAATGGTGTCGTCTGCATAGAGGTGGATCAGAGAATCACCAGCAGCAAGAGCGACATCATTGATATATACAGAGAAAAGAGTCGGACCGAAAATTAAACCCTGTGGCACCCCCATAGAGACTGCCAGAGGTCCAGACAACAAGCCCTCCGATTTGACAGACTGAACTCTATCTGAAAAGTAGTTGGTGAACCAGGCGTGGCAGGTTTTTGAGAAGCCAAGGCTATTGAGTCTGCCGATAAGAATGCTGTGATTGACAGAGTCGAAAGCCTTGGCCAGTTCGATGAAGACGGCTGCACAGAACTGTCTTTTATCGATGGCGGTTATGATATCGTTTAGGACCTTGTGCGTGGTTGAGGTGCACCCATGACCAGCTCGGAAACCAGATTGCATAGTGGAGAAGGTACAGTGCGATTCGAATGGTCGGTGATCTGTTTGTTAACTTGGCTTTCGAAGATTTTAGAAAGGCAGGGCAGAATGGATATAGGTCTATAACAGTTTGGGTCTAGAGTGTCTCCCCCTTTGAAGAGGGGGATGACCGCAGCAGCTTTCCAATCTTTGGGGATCTCAGACGATACGAAAGAGAGGTTGAATAGGCTAGTAATAGGGGTTGCAACAATTTCGGCACATAATTTTAGAAAGAGAGGGTCCAGAATGTCTAGCCCAGCTGATTTGTAGGAATTCAGATTTTTCAGTTCTTTCAGAAAATCAGCTGTCTGGGTTTGGGTGAAGGAGAAACGGGGGGGCAAGTTGATGCAGGGGTGCTGAGATGTTGGTCGGGGTAGGGGTAGCCAGGTGGAAAGCATGGCCAGCCGTAGAAAAATGCTTATTGAAATTATCGATTATCATAGATTTATCGGTGGTGACAGTGTTTCCTATCCTCAGTCCAGTGGTGAGCTGGGAGGAAGTGCTCTTATTCTCCATGGACTTTACAGTGTCCCAAAACTTTTTGGAGTTTGTGCTGCAGGATGTACATTTCTGTTTGAAAAAGCTAACCTTTGCTTTCCTAACTGACTGAGTATACTGAGTATAGTTCCTGACTTCCCTGAAAAGTTGCATATCGTGGGGGCTATTTGATGCTAATGCAGAACGCCACAGGATGTTTTTGTGCTGGTCAAGGGCAGTCAAGTCTGGGGTGAACCAAGGGCTATATCTGTTCTTAGTTCTACATTTTTTTTGAAAGAGACATGCTTTTTGAAGATGGTGAGGAAAGCACTTTTAAAGAGCAACCAGGCATCCTCTACTGACGGAATGAGGTCAATATCCTTCCAGGATACCCGGGGCCAGGTCGATTAGAAAGGCCTGCTCCCTGAAGTGTTTTAGGTAGCGTTTGACAGTGATGAAGGGTGGTCGTTTGACCGCGGACCCATTACGCACGCAGGCAATGAAGCAGTGATCGCTGAGATCCTGGTTGAAGACAGCAGAGGTGTATTTAGAGGGCAAGTTGGTCAGGATGATATCTAAGAGGGTGCCCGAGGTTACGGATTTAGGGTTGTACCTGGTAGGTTCCTTGATAATTTGTGTGAGATTAAGGGCATCTAGTTTAGATTGTAGGACGGCCAGGGTGTTAAGCGTGTCCCAGTTTAGGTCACCTAACAGTACGAACTCTGAAGATAGATGGGGGGCAATCAATTCACATATTGTGTCCAGGGCACAGCTGGGAGCTGAAGGGGGTCCATAAGAAGCAGCAACGGTGAGAGACTTGTTTCTGGAAAGATGGATTTTTAAAAGTAGAAGCTTGAATTGTTTTGGCACAGACCTGGATAGTATGACAGAACTCTGCAGGCTATCTCTGCAGTAGATTTCAACTCCGCCCCCTTTGGCAGTTCTATCTTGTCGGAAAATGTTATAGTTAGGGATGGACATTTCAGGATTTTTGGTGGCCTTCCTAAGCCAGGATTCAGACACAGCTAGGACATCAGGGTTGGCGGAGTGTGCTAAAGCAGTGAATAAAACAATCTTAGGAGGCTTCTAATGTTAACATGCATGAAACCAAGGCTTTTACGGTTACAGAAGTCAAGAAATGAAAACTGGTCATCTAGTGAGTTCGGAACAGAGAGTAAAAGGAGCAGATTTATGTGCGCGGAAGAATAGATTCAAGGCATAATGTACAGACAAGGGTATGGTAGGATGTGAGTACAGTGGAGGTAAAACTAGGCATTGAGTAACGATGAGAGAGGCTTTGTCTCTAGAGGCACCATTTAAGCCAGGTGAGGTCACCAAGTGTGTGGGGAGTGGAACAAAAGAGCTAGCTAAGGCATATTGAGCAGGGCTGGAGGCTCTACAGTGAAATATAATCACTAAAAGCAATAGACAAGGCATATTGACATTAGGGAGAGGCATGTGTAGCCGAGTGATTACATGGTTCAGTGAGTAGCTAGGCGAGCTGGAGACACGGCGATTCAGACAGTTAGCGGGCCGGGGCTAGCAGGCTAGCAGATGGGCCTCCAGGGATGTCGCAACGGAAGAGCCTGTTGAAACCACCTCGGACGGTTACGGCTGCAGACCAGTTGTGATGGATCGGCGGGGCTCCGTGTCGGCAGTAAAGGGTCCAGGCCAATTGGCAAAAGAGGTATTGTAGCCCAAGAATTGGCTGATGGACCTCTTCGGCTAGCCGGGAGATGGGCCTAGCTCCAGGCTACCTCCAAGCTAACTGGTGCTTGCTTCGGGACAGAGACGTTAGCCAGGAGTAGCCACTCAAATAGCAGCTAGCTAGCTGCGATGATCCGGTGTAAAGGTTCAGAGCTTGCGGTAGGAATCCGGAGATGTGGTGGAGAAAAAGCAGTCCGATATGCTCTGGGTTGATATCGCTGTGCAGACTGGCACGGTGATGACCGCTAGCAGTGGCTAACTGACTACTAGCTAGTAGCTAGTTCTGATGAGGGTTCCGGTTCTAAAGTATAAAAAATAGCAGATCCGTACCACATTGGGTGAGGCGGGTTGCAGGAGAGTATGTTCAGTCCGTAGATGGGAATGGAGATTAAAAATATAAAAAATATATACGAAATATGTACGAAGAAAATGATATATACACGGGACGGGACGGGACAAGACAAAACAGACGTCCGACTGCTATGCCATCTTGGAACAACAGTTAGGAATGTGGTGGAAGGTTAAGAAAGTGGAGGAAGGTTAGGAATGTGGTGGAATGTTAGGAATGTGTTTGGGCCACAGAGGGAATTCCGTGGGTCAGGGTTAGAATAGGGGATAACCCCAACCCCTTCAGCCCTCACTTATGGAAAGAAAGCCCTGTCTCATGGAGTTCTGCAATTCACCAGACGGATGGGTTTTTACACAGAACACACTGTGCTCTGTCCCCTCTCTCTCACCCACAAACCCATGCTTTCCAAACATTAGCAGTCCCCATGGACATAAAAAGCTTTTAAATTCATATCAAAATATGTATGAATCCAAATCCATTTATATTGCTGTAAGTACTGTACCAATGTTGAATGCTGTAAAAACTATAGGGCCAGATTTGCAGATTGAAGCATTAAAGTCCATATTTGGGAAGCACTAGATATGATTAACATGCCTTTGGTACTTCAAGTTGAAAACATGTGTTCTTCTGCCTAGAGAGGGTACCAGGTTAGATGGTTATGCACAGGTCTGATTCCTGTCCCTCATCTCCATTGTACAGTCTTCATGTTTCTTTTGTATTTACTTGATGTGATGTATGGCACAGTAAACACACATTCAAGACTTTCAAAATCCACTCAGGACTGTCAACTCTGGACTCTTTTTATTCAGATGAGATTTATGTAGCCACTATTGTTTATTTATAATGGAATCATTAGGCGTATCCATCAAAGTAAAGAATGACCAAAAAAATGTGTCTGTGTGTCTGCGTGTCTGCGTGTGTGCGTGTGTGCGTGTGTGCGTGTGTGCGTGTGTGTGTGTGTGTGTGTGTGTGGCCGTGCATGTGTGCATGCATGAATGTGAGAGAGAAGGAGGGAGAGAGGGGGTGGAGAGGGTGTGAACGTCATCACAGCCGTCCATCTCTCCGCCCCATCTCTCCGCCCCATCTCTCCGCCCCTCTTCACTCACTCTGACTGCCAGGCACATTCCCTAACGTCTCCTCCATAGCCCGTGAATTCATTTATCTATCAAGTATTCTGTTATTATTGGCGTATGAACGCTGTAATTCCACAGCCTATAGTATGCCCACAGAATATAGAACAAAGCATTATGTCCCACCTACTTCTCCACTGCCTGGACCTCGTATTGTGAATGCACTTTGGGTATCTCCATGGTTATCCCCACATGCAGCTCCAGTCCCAGTCGCACACCTCTGAATCTGAAAGAGACAGAAATGGAGAGGGGCGGGGGTACTCACTCATGTGGCTGATGCTTCTGAGTTTTTTTTTTCTTCTTAAATGCAGTTATGTGTGCTGGAAAGCCTATGCTCACTGAATTTTAAAATACCTCCAGCACCATTGTTTTTTTCCTCCTGTGTGTACCGAATACAAGCTGCAAGCAGTCAGCAGCTGTTTCCATGGCAATATCTATCTGTGAGAGGAATTCATTAACCCTTTCTTGCAAGAATACAGTTAGGCAAACAATCGGCAGGGATGGTTCTATTTACAGATACATTCTAGTACATTTTATACATTCTAGTACATTTGATATATTCTAGTACATTTTATACATTCTAGTACATTTGATATATTTTAGTACATTTGATATATTCTAGTACATTTGATACATTCTAGTACATTTGATACATTCTAGTACATTTGATATATTCTAGTACATTTTATACATTCTAGTACATTTGATACATTCTATACATTCTAGTACATTTGATACATTCTAGTACATTTGATACATTCTAGTACATTTGATAGTACATTGGCATGGCTGATCCATCCGTTGTGAAATGTGCATCAAGACCAACAGTGTGTTAAATATGCCGGCTGTGAATAGAGGTTTAAGAGGATGTCCAGATGTAGCTCATTGCCCCTTTAAGTCAGGTTCACATCACAGTTAGAGCTCAGCATGTATACTAAACAAAGGGCTGGCTGAAATGCAGCTTGTCATTGAGAGCGAGAGGAGAGAGACTGAGAGAGAGAGGAGACAGACTGAGAGAGAGAGGAGAGAGAGACAGAGAGAGAGAGAGAGAGAGAGAGAGAGAGAGGGCGACAGAGAGAGAGGAGAGAGACTGAGAGAGAGAAAGACTCAGAGAGAGTAAATAACTTAAATTGAATTGAATTGTGAGAAGAGAGAAACAAAGAGAAAAAGGAGTGAGACAGAGAGAGGGGGAGAGAGAGAGAGAGAGAGAGAGAGAGAGAGAGAGAGAGAGAGAGAGAGAGAGAGAGAGAGAGAGAGAGAGAGAGAGAGAGAGAGAGAGAGAGAGAGAGAGAGAGAGAGAGAGAGAGAGAGAGAGAGAGAGAGAGAGAGAGAGAGAGAGAGAGAGAGAGAGAGAGAGAGAGAGAGAAAAATATGTCCACAGAAATCACAGGCACCCACACAGATAGGTATGTACCCACACACACACACACACCTGTCACTTCACTGATGATTGTGCAGCAGTCCCCTGCCTGTTCATCTGGGTCAATAGCCAGTCAGGTGTGTGTGTTTGTGTACACATGAGATTTGCCGCCTGCGCCTGTGTGCACGTGTGAAGTAACTTAACATTACTTGACTTAGTACTTATACCATTGTGCAAAATAATGTGCTCTATCGACACCACGTTGACTTCTCTGAATATGGTTAAATAATGATGGACCATTGCAAAGATTTTCCTTCTGTTTGCCCTTTACAAACACTTAATTATTTATGTATTTTGAATTAATGGGTGTCATGTCTGTATAATGAAAGGTTAATAAATTGATAGGGAACGGGTTGAGTCAAGGGAAGACCCCACAGACATACCATTCTGCACGTTTGCATTGTCTTACTCATTCTCTGTCACTAACAAGAATCAAGTGTTTGGCTGTCCCAGCTCATTTCTGGAGTAGGTCACATGTCACGTGATGCTGTGAGATGTGCAGTGTCCTGGCACAGAGGATAGCTGAGTGTTTGAGGCCAGGTAGTGAGCTGCTTGGAGGGAGCTGGGCCTATGGTCAGGCAGGTATGGGGAAGTATAGGTATACTAAAGGGTGCCTGGAGGGAGCTGGGCCTGTGGTCAGGCTGGTATGGTACAGGTAGACTAAATGGTGTCTCGAGGGAGCTGGGCCTGTATGGGGGTTATTGATCACATCACAATAATAACATTCAGGGTTGCTGAGTATGGCCGGGGGTAATGCACAGAGAGAATTTGGCAGTTTGAACACCTGTAACTGCCATTTCCTACCATTTTGAGCAAAAATGGGCTTATATGACAAGTTAAGTTAAAAAATGTCAATAAAACATTGGTGTAGGGAAGAGTGAGTAGTGGCAACACCAGCATCAGCACATACTGTAGGTATTCTGTGTGCCTGACATATACTGTATGTTTCTTCAGGGACTACGTTGCAATGTATTGGCCTCATTGCTGTTCCAGTATTTGTAAGGACGAAATGTTACACATTCCAAAAATATATAAAAGTATCCTTTTTAATGACAGTTTTTTGTGCTCCCATTTGGAGCCTATTGAAAACAGTTAGATAGCATGGTAGTTGAATAAATTAATGAGTTAGATAGCATGGTAGTTGAACTGTCACAACTTCCACCGAAGTTGGTCCCTCTTCTTGTTCGGGCGGTGTTCGGCGGTCGACGTCACCAACATTCTAGCCATCGCCTATTTTTTTTTCTGTTATCCATTGGTATTGTCTTGTCTTTCATCACACCTGGTTCCAATTCCCTCAATTACATGTAGTGTATTTAACCCTCTGGTTTCCCCATGTCCTTGTCCGTAATTGTTTATTGTTCAGGCATGTTACTGACGGCTGGTTATTTTGTTGCCGGGTTTTGTATAACTCCCGTTTATTCGTGTGACCGGTATTTTCCTGCACCTTAGTTTATTGTTTTGTTACTGGTGCTTCGCTATTAAAATGATCTTGTCCACACATCTCTGCTCTCCTGCGCCTGACTCATTTTCACCAGTTACCCACAGCCTGACATGAACAAACTAATGAGTTAGATAGCATGGTAGTTGAATAAATTACTGAGTTAAATAGCATGGTAGTTGAATAAATTAATGAGTTAGATAGCATGGTAGTTGAATAAAATAATGAGTTAGATAACATGGTAGTTGAATAAATTAATGAGTTAGATAGCATGGTAGTTGAATAAAAGTATGAGTTAGATAGCGTGGCAGTTGAACAAATGAATGAGTTAGATAGCATGGTAGTTGAATAAATTAATTAGTTAGATAGCATGGTAGTTGAATACATTTATGAGTTAAATAGTATGGTAGTTGAATAAATTAATGAGTTAGATAGCATGGTAGTTGAATAAATTAATGAGTTAGATAGCATTGTAGTTGAATAAATTAACGAGTTAGATAGCATGGTAGTTTAATAAATTAATGAGTTAGATAGCATGATAGTTGAATAAATTAATGAGTTAGATAGCATGGTAGTTGAGTAACTTAATGAGTTAGATAGCATGGTAGTTGAATAAATTAATGAGTTAGATAGCATGGTAGTTGAATAAATTAATGAATTAGATAGCATGGTAGTTGAATAAATTAATGAGTTAGATAGTATGGTAGTTGAATAAATTAATGAGTTAGATAGCATGGTAGTTGAATAACTTAATGAGTTAGATAGCATGGTAGTTGAACAAACGAATGAGTTAGATAGCATGGTAGTTGAACAAACGAATGAGTGCCATAGCATGGTAGTTGAATAAATTAATGAGTTAGATAGCATGGTAGTTGAACAAACGAATGAGTTAGATAGCATGGTAGTTGAACAAACGAATGAGTGCCATAGCATGGTAGTTGAATAAATGTATGAGTTAGATAGCGTGGCAGTTGAACAAATGAATGAGTTAGATAGCATGGTAGTTGAATAAATTAATTAGTTAGATAGCATGGTAGTTGAATACATTTATGAGTTAAATAGCATGGTAGTTGAATAAATTAATGAGTTAGATAGCATGGTAGTTGAATAAATTAATGAGTTAGATAGCATGGTAGTTGAACAAACGAATGAGTTAGATAGCATGGTAGTTGAACAAACGAATGAGTGCGATAGCATGGTAGTTGCACAAACTAATGCGGTGAGATCTGAAGGCCTCATAATGCATGATTGGTTGCACCCAGCGTTTTTATTTGTTGTTCTCCCTGGCGATTTTGTTCATTCTCTCTCTCTCTCTCTCTCTCTCTCTCTCTCTCTCTCTCTCTCTCTCTCTCTCTCTCTCTCTCTCTGTCTCTCTCTCTGACCAACATTAGCCTAACATAATGACAGTAACAACTATATGTAATCCAATGATGTGGCCTAAATGGCTGTGTTAAATGTTTGTCAACGCAGTTTTTGATGGCAGTTGTGGATCTACGTGGATGGGAACCCCCAAACGAGTGACATTGTTTGGCTCATTAAGACTATTCACAGTACTGTACATGACACTTGATGTCCAAGTAGCATCTCATAGCATGTATTAAATAACACTGTTATTATGCACTGTGGAAATGAATTGTAATGTTATTATTATTCAGATTCAGTCCTCAAAAGGAATTTAATTTTGCAGCAGTCAAAGTACATACAGACAAGATCAAGTCTAAAGACATTTTGTCTATATCATTTTGCTTCAGTTCCTCTTTATTCGCACTACACATTTTGCCGTACCATTGCATTTATAGCACTCAAACAAATGACCTGATTGTAAGCCTCTTCAAAGCAAGTTTTAAGGTCACAGTTACAATGAACTACCCTTTAGAGCAGACCCCTATGGGGGATTCAGCTGGATGTGGCTGTCACAGGGTTGGCCTACAGTACAACACATTGTTTATTACTGGCCTTTACGATTTCTGTTCTGTCTAAATATAGTGAACTGAACCCCTCATGTCCCATTAGGCCTTGCAACAGGGACCAGGGAGAGACTAGCAGGGTCAGTGAGTGCATGTGGAAACTCATCAGTGAGATAATACCCTGAGCAGAAAGCCCAGAGCATACATCAATTATACAACCATTGATTTTCACATTACTCTCTTTCTTCCGCCCAGGCGCTAGTTGTCAGGTAGAACTTGAGAAAAAGCAGTGTTTTTCAATCCCTGTTTCAATCCCTGTTGCTCCATAGAGGTCTACTGGAACTCTCTGTTCCTTATGGAGGAGAGAAAACAGGAAGACAAATGACGGTCTAACCCTGGAGAGATGGACTAGAGCCCTTCACTCAACAATGTGACCCTGCCTATCCCTCTATCGGGCCAATGTCACCCTGCCTATCCCTCTATCGGGCCAATGTCACCCTGCCTATCCCTCTATGGGGCCAATGTCACCCTGCCTATCCCTCTATGGGGCCAATGTCACCCTGCCTATCCCTCTATGGGGCCAATGTCACCCTGCCTATCCCTCTATCTATCCCTCTATCAGGCCAATGTCACCCTTCCTATCCCTCTATCTATCTCTCTATCGGGCCAATGTCACCCTGCCTATCGCTCTATCGGGCCAATGTCACCCTGCCTATCCCTCTATTATCCCTCTATCGGGCCAATGTGACCCTGCCAAAACAGATGTATCACAGGAATCATTGAGTGGCTTGAAAGAGAACATGAACACAAGTTTATCTGTACTGTTTGTGGGAAAGAGAAGGAAATTATAGCTTTTTAACTAATAAAAGACAGTCTGTATAAATGCCCCATATTTTTATCAAGCATGATCAAGGGACCTCTCTGTAAGGCATGAGATGGAGTAGTATGTAGATGTTGCCTAGTTTAAAGGCACAGTGCAGTCAAAATGTGGTTTTGCCTGTGTTATGTATCATACTGTACAGTGTTACTCCCTCATAGTTGCTGGTTGAAATAGAATTTAGTTTACACAGGACCTTCTAATCAGCAGGTTTTGCATGGGTGGTGTTTTGGCTTTCCTGGTGACATACCACCAGGCGGTATAAGTTAATAGACCAATAACAAAGAGATAACATCTAGTTTTCAGGTTACTATCCCTCCCATTATTCCCTTCCAATTAGGTCCCTCACTCAGACAACACCCAGACAGTACTAGGAAAATTCTTAATGAGAAATTGTTTTTGCTAGAAAAGCAATTTTTCTTGTTATTTGACAATTTTAATGTAAAACTATTACAGTAAGGTACTTCATTGTTACCCAGAAATCATTGATATTGACATGAAAACTGCTGCATTGGGCCTTTAAAAAAAAATTGGAAGAAAAAATTATGGAAGAAATGTATTCCCCATTCTTTACAATCCAAAAGATTAACGTTGGAAAGCAATATAGATGACACAGGCTAGAAAACATTAAAGTTCATGAGAAGCCTTCCCCTTCGTTCTTCTTGCTTCTTCCTTCTTGATTAGGCGTTCCTGTATTTATTTCCAGGGATTCTTGGCTGGGCGTAGACGTCGCTGTCCATTCTCTTGTGGTGCTGAACTTCGGGAGTCCCATTGTGGCGCTGTCCATGGTGCTGAATCTCCGATCGCCGCCATAAATTGTTTGTTCCCTTCAGCACCATCGGACCTTTTTCTCTTGTGACAAAGTCACCACCGCTAATCCCACGGAAACATTGCAATTTAATAGTTTATAGATGAACACACCACAGTAAAATAGATGTTGAGAGATAAGTGCAACGTGGTTTTATGTATGTCCTTATGCCTAGGCTATATGTTAAGTGCAATTAGCAAAACACAGAGAGAGGAATATTACGTTCATTCCTCTCTCCACAGGGTGGTAAAGCATAAAACTGCACATAATCTACCTACAGTAGTTAGCTGATTCCACAGCTTCAATATTTCATTAAGGTGTTGTTTGTGTTGTTTTGGTGTGATTTTAATGTTTGGAACAGATGAATAACAAGAGAAAAAGAGACCACGAGTAACTGGAAGGCCGCAATGCATTAAGAATGTGATACTATTTATATCGGAGGACTGGGGTGACCCAGTAACTCACATGCCTTATGCAACATGTGAGAGAAGGAGAAAAAGAGCAGAGAGCATACATATCTGGAGGCTTGGATGGCCCTACCACAGAAGCCAATAAGAGCCAGGTGCTGTGGTCAGGTGACCCCGGAGCCCAGGGTTCCAGCATGCATGGATGGGCTTGCGGGAAAAGACAAGTGGACAAAAACGTTGATTTTGTGTCCCCCAGAGACGTTGCCCAGGGGGATCCGTCTGCCACATTGTGTGAGATGCTCTTTCGCTCTTTCCACATACTGGCGCTCCAGCGATGCTGACCCTCGACCTTCCTCTGCCACAACACACAACCCAGCCTGCTGAAGACCTGTTAAGGGTTCTCTGAAAGGACATAAAAGGAAAATCAATTGAAGTGAATTTTAAATAGTTATTTTCCACCTTTTCATATTTTTTGTTGTTTCGGGAACAATGTCATTTTCAATTAACTAATCATCTCCTTGCAAGATATCGTGGAATGGTGTGTAACAAAGTGACAAGAATCTTTTCTTTTTATAGCTTATAGTCTACTATATGCAAACCCTAACCATATACCAGCACACACAGTAGTAAGAAACTCATAGGCCTAAATGTAATAAAAAACTTGTTGAAAATGTTTGACATAAAAACTTTGAGATTCAAAAACCAAAATGTGTGATGTTTACAAAGTACAAGTGTGTTGCCAACAATGCATTTCAGTGATGCATTTCTAAACAGCAGGCTTGGCTTTGTTCATTGGGTCAGGAAAAATAAGTACCTTGCCTTCTTTCACTCTCTCTCTCTTTCTTTTATTCAAGAGTGCCTCTTAAGTTAATATTTTTACAATCGTACAAGAAAATGAATGAATTAAATGGAATTATAAAAGACTGTACAGTTGAACTAAATTGTTCATGCAACAAATATAATTTACTTTTAAAATGTAAATGTAGAGGCTGAAATGAAAAGTTACTGAAATGTTTCCAGATGTATTGCCATGGATTAAGGTGGCCTAAGTGTATAAAGGCTTGCTGCTAATTAAGATCGCCGTCAGCTATTGACACATCTGACAATGTGCAGTCCACCACAGGAGGCTGCCGAGGGAAGAACGGCTCATAATAATGTCTGAAACGGAGCAAATAGAATGGCATCAAACACCTGGAAACCATGTGTTTGATGTATTTGATACCATTCCACCTATTCCGCTCCCGTCATTAACACGAGCTCGTTCTCCCCAATATGAAGGTGCCACCAGCCTCCTGTGATGTCCACTGATATTGTTGAGCTGTTTTAACATGTGTACTTTATCATCACCAATCAAGTTGATGATAAAGTTGATGATAATGCTGGTCTGACCTCAATATCATTAAATCCAGCACCACTGACAGAGTGTCACTCTAGCACAGAGGTTCAATACAAACTCTTGTCCTACTTGGTGTGTAAATAAGTTACAGTAAGTTTGTTCTATTATTTTTGTTCTATTTCAAAGGTCCCCCCATGTATTACACTGTGCTACTGTCATGATGATGATTATGATGAGGTGAGGTGTGGAGGGGAGTTACAAACTGTTTGGTAGCCATAACAGGGGAGGCCAACTAAGTTCATTATTGTGCAGTCAAAAAACATGTTTGTCTCTGTTATAACACTGACAAAACACAAGAGTGTGGTGAGGTTTGAAAACAAGCTGAGACAAAAAGGTGACTGAAACTGTAGCCATTGCAGCGAGTTCAGTC